>JAKFHU010002140.1:32432500-33682500 GCA_023783475.1 Daubentonia madagascariensis | reverse complement strand
CCTCAATGCAGACTAGATAGCAACAATGGGCAATCGCCACCTCATTAGAATCTGAAATCTAAAACTGAATGAAACATTTTCTTCATCATAAAAAACATAATAAACAAAAACAGTTCATAACAAACAAAAACAGTTCCCTTGGTCTTCTAAAATCCCTTTTAAAAAAAAAAGATGAAGACCTTTGCTCTCTACACAGTTATCCTGTTACCACAATGCTGAGAAATCAGAACCTAGTTATTACAAAAGCTGAAACTGCAATTTATCAAAATAATATGAAATCTAAAATGAATTTTAAAAGACCTAATAAAATGTTTCCACTAAATCCAGACTCTTTTTTAAGTGAAGACTAGAAGAAAGTCCTAAATTTAGTGTTTTGCTTGCTTGTCCCAAATTAGTCCTCTCCACTGAAAATCATAAAAAAGCAAAGAAGTAAACATATAAAACATCATTGTAATAACTTCACTTGTTAAAGGTAATTTCTCTGTTTATCAATGGGGTGATTGGGTGATAACAGAATCTCTTTTAATTTTTCTTAGTGGACATCACCTATGATTACATACATTCCTAAATGACCACTGTAAATGCCCATCCTACAAATACAATCCAGACACAATATATGGGAAAAACATCCGTATTCCTGAAATCACTTTCATATGATGACACATTTCGATATCTGAATTTATGGAGCTGTCCAAATTCCCATAGTAATCATGGGATAATGAATCCCTTTGGTCAGGTAGCCACTAGCTCTAAAATGGATTATTTGTTTTTAGGAGAAAAAAATGAGTGGACACATACACAATATTAATGGCTAGCTTAATTCACTCATTGTTTTTCTTTTCTTTTATTAAAATGTTCTATGTTTGTACCTATGTAAAAACTCACAGTTTTTATACTAGAAGATAAAATTCAAAATATAATGGCACATTTGCATCTCTGTCAAGGAATTTTTGGTCATTGAAAAAAATGTATAATCTTTGTATAAAAAGTCATCACTTTATTATGTTTTTTCTAAAACTAAAATGCATTCATTTTACACTGAAATGTACATCATAAGTATAATTCATTTTCTTAAACCATTTGTACATAGCAGAGATTCGTATGGAACAAAGCAAGCAAATAAAGCCCCTTCCTAGCTTACTGGAAGCTCACAGTCTCAATAGCAAACTTACAAGTGACTACTTTATTTGTTTATTTGTAAGATTTTAGTCTTACCTGGATCACTTATCCAAACATATACAGTCATCCTGGCACAATATGGAATTTCATGGTGTTTAGAAATAGCATAGACCAAAACTCTGCCATACAGAACACTGCTAACTTCTAGAGCTAGGTGGAACAGTGAAATTTATCAACCTTCTTCACTGTATATATACTAATAATAGCAAACACTTATGCAAGTTTTCATTATGTGTGAGGAACATAGGGTAACTTATTTAAACTTACCACAGTGCTTGCTTCGGCAGCACGTATGCTAAACCTTACCACAAACCAATCTGAGGGTCCTTTTGTCATCCCACTATACAGATGGAAGAATTGAACCCTAGAGACTATAATGAATCATCATGGTCACAAAGCTGGAAGCTGACACTGCTAGAAGGAACACAGATCTCCTGACTCCCAGTGAATGATATCTCAAGAAAATTGTGAGAACTCAATTCAGGCTGCCATAGAGCCACAGCAAACAAACAACTTGTGCCAGTAATTTTTGCCTTTATTTATTTAATTTTCAGGTTCATGCTAACCAAATAGAGATATCCCAAAAAATTCAGAGGAAAAAGAAAATGCCTTCCTTCTTTCTTCATCTCTGTCCAGGGCTTATTTTTATCATTTACATAGTACTGTAAAATTGCACTTTTGAAAATCAGCTCAGGACCGCCAACGCCTCTAAGAAACTACAGTGATTTGAACCATGCTTTAATTGCAAACTGCCTTAATGAGAAAAATTCTTTACATCCTACAAACAGAAAATTTGTCAGAAAATGTGAGCACCATTTCAAAACAGTGATTTAAACAGATGTAACTACATTAAGATTTTCACATAGCCATGGCCAACAGAAATACATTTCATCCTGAAGTCTACACACAATCTGCCCAGGTGTGACTATACTTTTCTTTCTATTTCATCAATTCATGGCAACCTCTTTATTGCCCCATCTCTGATTGCTATACCTAAGGTTGATCTGTTTACTGCTTTTGTTCCATAATAGCCATGGGCTGTGCTGCACTGCAGGCAATTGGCTTCCAGGATGTCCTCAGAGAATTTCTTTTCTGCCCTGTTTGCAGTCACCCTGTACATCCCATAATAGAGCTCTACCATCTAGCCTGTGCACATTTCCAGCTCAGCAAAAACCGAATTACATGAGGTATAGCTTCAAAGTTGTACTCATTCAATGTTACGAATAGTTCTTGGCTGACATTGATGAAACTCCTCAAATGTCTGATGGGACGCTGGTGACTAAGATAAATCTCATAGGTATGTGCGGGCAGGTGTTTGTGTGAGTTGAGAAAAAGTGAGTTGGTTTGAAATTTTAGCATACAGGTCACCTCTAGATGAACATTTATTTCAACTGCTATCAACATTTAATTCTTTTTCACTTAAATAATGACAGCTATCTACAGTATTCATTAAGCAAATGCCAGTTGCCATAAGGATAAAGCAACACGTTTACTTATTAAATGAGATCTTATGTAGAACATTTTAAAGCATCTGTTGTATAAGGGTTACTTCTCTGAGATCTTACAGCATCTTAGTATAAATGTATTGTAATTTTAAATATAATGTAATAACTGATTCATTTTTCTGTCTCTCTTACTAGATCATAAGCTCTAAAGGACAAAACAAATGAACAGATAAATAAGAAAATGAATAAATAAAGGGACAAATGCATTCTCTCCTTCATCCCACTTATGCTGGAGCTTAAAGAAAAGTACAATTAACAATAGCTCTTATTGTTAGCATTATTATTATTCCTCTCCCTTACCCAACATCTACTCAATTCCCAGGACCTGCTGGTTTTACTCCCTAGATTTTTATATAAAATATATGACCTCTTCCCTCAGTATGCTACTGAAATCCAAGCCTTCTTCACTTGGGCTCTAACTTCAGCTCTTTCCCTTTGAAACTTGGCTTTCATAAAAACATCAGCAACATTTTTTTCCCCAAAATACAAATCAGGTCATGTCATGCTCCTCCATGGATTCTATCCATTGCTCCCAGACGGCACACAAGGACCTCCACAGCCCAACCCCACCTATTGGTCTAGCCTCATCTACGACTTCCACTCTGGTGATTCAAACTTTAAGAGCAATGTCCTCCCGCTCACACGAGTCATGGCTCTTGGCCCTGTGCCTTTGCCATTGTGCTCTGTTCCTCTGTGTCTTAACCTGTTCCTCAGCTTCCAGGTACGGCTCAGGCTTCCTCCTCCAGAGATCTCTCTACCCCTCTTTGAATGATCCTCCAGATGAGGCTAAGGTACCCCCATCATATCACACCTGGGGCCTTAGCGCTCATTCTGCAGTTTTCCATTTGCTGTAGACATTTCTGTTGCTAGTTCCATTTCCCTGATGAAACTATTAGCCTCTTGAGCAGAAATATTTCTTATTCATTTTTTATTCCCTTCACTTGACAAGGTGCCTGACCCACAGGAAACACAGATGAATAGAGGTTGACCTCAGTCGAATTTTCTGGAACAAGCTGGCCCATCCCTGTTCAACCAGATTAAAAATCAGTTTCTCCAGAACCACACTTCTCAGCATTCAATCTTGTAACAAAGTATAACTCTTTCTTTATAAATAAAAAAATAATAATAATCAAAATTACTTTGCTCATTTTGGATGTGCCCAGTTGTACTACAAACCAAATGGAGGATATTTAAACCACCTTCCATTTCCTGAGGGGGTCAATGAATTTTCCTGGAAGTTGTACAGGTAATAATTTCCTAACCAAAGCTGACTATATAATTGGGTTGCCTTTGCTTCAGTAGGATTAAAAAATCAATTAAATCACACCTTCAAAAATTTTTTTCACTGTAGGTATTTAAGTTTCCACACATGTTTAAAATTAAACATATATTTATTACCTCATGGTTCAATTTATTAATAGTAAAAAACATAAAATCTCCAAAAGCAGAAAATTGGTAGCCAGTCCAGAGATCTCCCTTCCATTTGTAGTCAGCAAAATTAATAAGAAAATTCAGGTGTGTTCTTCCTTTGGAGGACATACCTGATTCATCCCAAATCTTGCCTTAATCACAAAAGATTGAATTGAAATAAAAATTGGGGCACTTTGATCACAGTTGCAATGGTAAAATATTGGCCAGCACTTATCCAAACACAGGCACTCCCCAGAGATAAGGGAGAAAGTCAAATTCAAACCCTCTAGACTTTTGCATCTCAGATGCAATAGGTATATATTGTATAAAAATCATCAGCATAACAAACAGAATATAATCACACTATCATATAAATCTTTAAATCTATCTTAAGAAGTTGGATTAAAAGGAGTCATTGAGTATCAAAAAAAGGTGGTGGCTCTAAAACATAAAACAAGGAAATGACATGAAGTCATTTATTAAATCTGACCTAGACATAAAGAAGGACACCACAATAATCATTGAGTGATGACTGCAATCATGCCTTTGTGACAAGCCATTGAGATCTAAAATGAAAAACTGAATTATTACCAAATAAAAGGATTTGGTTCCATTGTTGAATTGATTCACATATTTAAGAAAATTTAGTTATATTTGAGGTTATACTTGAAGGTCAAAGAATAAAACTGAAGCATCTTGCCTATTGCAAGGATTCCCCTAGGCACTGGGAAGTAGGCATTTTGTGGGTTTAGAAGTTTAGCTGTCTTGCTCAGACTTATATGAAAAGTAGACATTCCCAGGAAGTGCAGACAACCAGAGGGTATGCCTGGAACAGGAAGGGCAAAGGAATGTCTCAGTGGCATTACTGCCCCAAAGCAGGCCCACAGCAGCAGACACTGCTAATCCAGCACGTGGACTCTGCTCTCTGCCCCTGGGCTGTCTGGAGCTCCCCACCATCCAGCTCTCCTTGCCTCCTAACACCTCATTACTGCTTCATTTCTTTCTCTCCAATCAAGTTATTCTGGTCAGAGCAGTATTGTTCTGAATCTCTCTTCTATAGTGGGAACAGCCCAAAGAGGATGGAATCAGATCCCACAAATGGTCTCATTTTGCACAACACACCACTGTTCTCTTACATATAATATAATGTAGCATAATATGCAATACAGAGAACATATAATACTATCTCATCAACCACTAACTTGTGGAATTGTTTGTTTATAAATGCTTCTCTTCTGTATTTTATTTTACATTTATGACATTTTTCTGATTGTATCAATTGCACTGCACATTACTACAAATTCAATTACTAAGACACATGAAAGGGAAAAAGATTTTAAGAACAGAGCACTGGAAACACGTCATGATCTGCATTATTGCTGTAATTATCTGCACTTAATTTAAAATTGGAGTGTCACGGATGGACATGCAGTTCCGTATGACTGAACAACTGGCATTGCGTTGCATGTAGGAACGGTTCTAGATCTCAAGGAGCCCTTTTTCTAAGAATTTCTTTCTTCTCATTGTCTAACTAATTTATTAGAGGCCTGAAAATGTCTTACCTTTTCACCAGCTTTTATTTATTTTTTCTGTATGATCATAGTGCAAATATACGTATAAATACCTATTGACAGGCAGCTCTCCTCTCTGAGACAAAAGATGAATAAGGAAGAAAAGGTTGAAAATACATTATTCAGATGTGTGCCTATCAATGGCATCTAACATTTCTGATGATAGTCATTTTCCCTGCCACCTTTCTACTTCATTAGAAAGAAAATCTTTTCTGAATGAATAATTTTTGAAAGTTACTTGATATATTTTCACCATTGGCCAGATAATGTGAGGAAGATCTTCATCACAGCTTGTCCCCTTCTTCTAAAAGTGTTTAATTGGAATCATTTATTTAAACATAAAACCAGAAGAAAGCTCTGGATCCACTGATACTGTCAATGGAGTCCCTGTAACAGAAGCCCTTTATAGTTACACTGAAATTATTAAATATCTATAGAGTGACAATCTACTTTCCAAGAACAAAGGAGGAAAATTAAGAAGCTTTAAGGAACGTAAAAGTTTAAAGTTTCCCTAAGTTTCTAAGTTGCACTCTGTTCTCTGTTAGCACTCAATGAGATTTCTACTTGATTATATTGCTGAAGGTACATGGAATCACAGTTTTGACTACCGTTCAAATTTTCCTTTTTTTACAATCTTGACTCAAAGGTATGCACTATCTCATTAACATGCATCTCTTTTCAAATACTTGTCTTTTGAATAACACAAAAAATTTTAGCACTTATTATTTTGCTCTCTTTTTTTGTATTCCTAAGGCACATTCTGTAACCTGAATTACAGAATTTAGTCTTCTGTACTACAGTCGCGTGTGTGTGTCACTAAAATAGGGCTCCTTAGTATCTGGGAATCTTTCTATTTACGGCATTAACCCAGAGCCTTGCACGTTGTAGGTGTCTAATAAATATTTATTGAATAAGTACATGCTCACCAAAGATGGAAATACATTTTCTTCATGAGAATTCTGCAATTTCTCTCTTCTTACTGATTTATGTAAGACTTCTCTGCAGTACATTTTTCTGGGTGGCCTTGGGCCAGCTCTGTTCTCTCCCTGTTTCTTGCTTGTAGTTCTCAAGACTAACTTTAGAATGTGCTGGGAATGCAACATCCTGAGATTAGGATGGAGCTGGCTGAAACAGTCTGGGCTCTGTTCTGATACCCACCTGGAACAGGCTGTTATCTAAAATTTTATCCCAGTGAGTCCAGTGACCCCAAGGTATATCGCCTAGAGTGGGCTGCCTTATGGACTCCCTCACCGCTGGTGCAAGTGGGGTACTCAAAGTTGAGACTCCATCAGCCCTGAGCAGCTCTCTAAGCTTTGGGAGACCCCTTCACAATGAATCCTAGGCTTCTGTTGTCCCTGGCTGCCTATCTGTAAGTAATAGAATTCACTTCATGTAACTTGTTGTATATGAGTGTGTTCTGTTTCACTGGACTCAGACAGGTTGGTAACTAGTATTCAGTGAACCTGCTTCACACCCTATACTCGAAACCTGTAAATATCATCCTTGAATTATCACCATTCTGCTTCAGATTTATGAGCATACAATACTCTAACTATAAAGGATTTAATCCATACATCTAGTGAAAAAATAAGAATCTATTCAAAGGGGCACTGATTTTGAGCAAAAAAACAAGACATGTTGAAATGCCTTTTTAAATTTTTGTTTAAAGACCACACTTAAAACAATGTTGAACAAACTTTTTAATCCCTATTAAGAAGGGACATAATTATGCATGTATTAATTAACAAAATTGTGGGCATGTTCACATTCATCAAATATATTTTATGAAGCAATCAACTTCAAATGTTTCTTCCATAGCTAAGTTATAGATAACACCGTTCTGGGATGTCTTTAAAAGATATCCCATCTTTTCTAGCTTCCCAATAGCCATTTACTATTCACTCTTTGTTGTCTGCCTTGAAACAGTTCTCCATGGATCAGCACCAGAGCAGCCAGATAACAGCTGCAAGCTCCAAAGCACCTGTAAATATCAGCTCATCTTACGCCTATAACATGTCACTTAATATCCCAAAGTTCCACACAGATAAATGAAGCCAAGCCCAGATAACATACATATAGTCAGAGGAGGGAGTTTAGATTTTTCATTATTTGGCTATCAGGTAAGAGTTGATTGGTTCTGGGATACACACTTGATGCAATCTCAGCCAATCAATCCTTCCCTGTGACTTTTGAACTTGGAAATAAAAATTAGGAGTCCCATTCTGTCTGGCCATAGAGTTGGGAAATGTCAAGTATCAATATTTCTATTCATCACAGAGGAGGCCCAATCTGAGAAAAGAAGCCAACGTGCAAAAAGAAGCCAAATGAGAGATGGCGAGCAAACCCTCATGGTGCCCATGACCCTGTTGTCATTGGGGACTGAGACACTGCCACATCTGTTTTAATTCTGTTAGCCAATACTCTCCCAAAAGTGTTTGCCTAAGCTAGCTCATTTGATTTGCAACCAGTTCACTGACTAATTCACTCAATGACAGCAATAATGCACATTAGTATCCAACGAGGCATTTTTCCTGTGGTTTATTAGACATCTTCTAATCTTATTTTATTGACAATCTAAACTTCACATTTTTATGACATAAGCATTTAACTTACTTGCAAAGGAACTTAAATTTCCATCTAGCAATAGAAACAAGAAAAAACTACTCTCTCTTTCTTGAATGATATTTCCAAAATCCAACTAAAAAAGGAAAAAGAAAAGGCTGACATAACTTTCTTCATTATAGAACTCTAGGCATAGTTTCTCTGGTTTTCTTTTCTTTGTTAGATTCCCACAGTAAATATTCACTTAAATAATTCATTTTATAGCAAATATTTCTAAATCTTAGTCTTCTCTATTCTTTTTATTTTCTACTGGAAGAGTGAGTTTACAAGCAATGACCTCACCGTCTTCCAGAGATTTTAACTCTGACAGCAGTGGCTCTGACAGTAGTCGAACATTTCTGCAATGCTAATTTATTGTACCTTTCCTATAAAATGTCATCCTCTGAAAAGAAAACACCTTTTCATGAGTCAAAAGGTATGAAAAAGAGAAATTGTATTTTGTTATTAAGAAATTGAAAGGTGATTGATCATAGGCAAAGTAAAAGCTTTTCACTACCTAAGTATATTTCCCCAGATAGCCTTCATTTAAAGTCCTATAGTCATGTTTTCAAGTTTCCAATGATTTGGAATGAATTATTACAGCATTGACAAAACTTGGAAAATCTTACTTGATATTTAGCTACCATGTTGTCTATTAATCTAGTACTAGAGAAAATAGAAGACACTAGTCAATTTGGCCTCCTTCCTAAGCAAGTTTCTCTGCTAGGCAACATGTCTGGATCTTTGATTTCTATTCAAGCCCAGAAACATGAAGAAAGTAAGGCAAGATACTGTTTCCAGAGGAAACTAAAGCTATTTTTACTCAAGTTGCCCATCCTTAGTGCATTTTCAAATAGGAAAAACATGCAATCGAAATAGTGTCTCACAACTGCAAAACACCATGCAATTAAAGTAAGAAAATAAAAGTCCAAACTGCAGGCTGTTAAAGTTTTCCAGATAATGGCACCTGAGCATATAAGCAGTGATTTTTCAAATATATGTGGCATGTTCTTGGTAATTACACACGTTAGAGCACATTTTCATTTTCTTTCCATTGGTGTTTTTAAAGAATATTCCAGTAAACCACTGCTGCCTAAAAAGTTTTTAGCTCAAAAACCCATGTCTTCCCTTACAGCTTCAAATTTCCCATCTCAGTATGACTGTGTACATCAGACCAAAGTATACCCGACATTTCAGTTGAATTCCAAACAGAATTGAAAATAGATTTTAATCGCCAACTGTCATGTGTGTGTGGGTATCTCAACCAGAAAAAGGTCTATTAAATATTTATGAAAATCATTTTTTTTGTCCCTAAACAGCATGGTTAAAATTAAACAGCCATCACAAGAAAGACAGTGTCATCACAGGTAACTCCGTACTACAGTTTAAGCTCCCAGACTCTTTTCAAGTGTGCACTGAACAGATGGAGACTGTTACAGGCCCTTCAGACTAGCGTTAAAAGCAAACTTTTCAACAATCTGTCATGATTTGAGGATTCTCAATGACCTTTTAAGTCTTTGCAGAGGGACCTGCTAAATTATGATTGCCAACCTCTGGCTCCTAATTCATAAATACACTTTTTTTTAAATCCAAAACACGTTTCAGCAGTTAAAAGGAAAAATATAATAAGATCAGTTGCATAAAAATTGTGTTGTTTTGTTGTTGTTTTATTCTGATTTGTTTTACTTTAACGGTGACCTTCCATCATGTGAGAGGGACCAAAAATATAACTGTATGTGATACTTCTAGAGAACAACCGTATATTTCTTTACAATTAATGTTTTGACTTGTTAAATTCCACCATAAAATAATATGCAAAATTTCAAGCCCCGTCCCCTGCTGCTTCGTGGATGAGAACGTTCCCTGCACCAGCAGAAATCTTCATTACTTCCAAATTATGCAGGCTGGAGCCTGGGCGGGGTGCTGGGGCTGGGGAGTGATTGTTGTCTCCTAATCACCAGTGGCTGCAATTTGCCTTAGCTACATTTTCAAGCAGAGTAACACTAGAGGTCCCCATTTTTGTTTCAATAAGGAAATGTATTCAGTTATCTTTTTCACAGGAAAAAGCAAGAAACCATAGAACAAATGCTCTATATCTAAACTTCAAAATAGTCTAGTCCTATTTTCATGTAGAAGGGTAAAAAAGGGACTCAGTGATGAGATTTTGAAGTTTGACTTGGAGAAATGTGTTTGAGTCAAATTGCCTATTCCATTATTTTTCTTTTGTACACTACCACTATAAATATGATCTGATAAGACTTCCAGTGGCTGTTTTTACCCATATGGCTCCAGAAATGTTTCATGACTATTCACCTACACACTGCAGTTCAGCTGATGTGCCAAGGACCTTTCTCTTAGTGGCAAAACAAGCAAAGGCCAGAAATCAGGCTTAATTTTGCTGTCATGAGAAAGAGCCATAGTTGGGTGGCTTGATCAAAAATTACAGGCCCAAGAATAGATACAGTTCTGCCGGCTAAACAGAAGCAATCTAAGTACATTTTCACAAAATGTTTCCAAAGGTCATAGCAGTCATTCATGAGAGTATTTTTTTTCCTTAGAAAGTCACCTTTGAACATCCTTTCCTTGATGATATTCCATTATACATTAAAGAAAAAAAATTGTTTTATTGCTTTTGTTGAAGGCTTAGGAGGAGAAGATTTATGTTGACCTGATAATTATTATCTTTTCACCTATGTTCTTAGAAGAGAGAAAAACTAAGTGCAAGTGCAAAAAGAAAGTATTTAATTCTACTCACTTCCAATGTCCTGGGTCATAAGAATGTCTGCAGGTTCAGGTTTCAAGCAGAAAGAAAAAGCATATTGGGGTGAGGGTGGGGGAATTTTTCACTTATTCCTATACATAGTTGATTAGGAAAACATAAATCTACTTCAGTTATTTACTTTAATTTAAGATAATACCCACGGTGAGTTTAATTAGGATGATAGATAAAAACAGCTCCATTTAACATCCCATATAGGTGGTAAATACTATGTTTTCTCATCTCTTCCTTTTATGCCCAGGGGAGCCGTGGGCACTAGAATGAATGACAGAGTCTCACCCACAGACCCTTTCTTTACCCAAGATAAATCCTCTCTGTTAACCCTGCAGTGGAAAGCGGAGAGAAACAAGCCTTTCAACTCAGCACCCCCACAAGGATTGACTACTTGGTCTTTGAAATTCTCTATGTACCTTCAGGTAAGTGATGCAGCTCAGCTCCTGGAACCTCACTGTGATTACATGTGGAAGTCACAGAAATGAAAGCGGCATCCTAGCTAGGAAACCATAAAAATAAGCCAGCAAGCCTCAAAAGCTAGCACTGTCTTTCTCCATGATCAGTAGTTACTAATAAAATTTGAAATACTTCTCTTTAAAAGACCCATCTGCACTCAAGAAGCAAAGGTAATCTAACTGTAAAATGAAGAAAGATCTTAGAAAGCTGTAAGCAGTTTGGCGAGTATACTGGATCCAGACCAGCACAGGTGACCTGGAAAGCACAGGTGGGGAGGAGGGCAATTCCTGCTTCCTCCCTCAACCAGATAACTAATGGGCACAGGGAACCACAGGAGGACAGCATGGGCAGGAAGGTGCAGAGAACATCCCTGAAGCCAGGAGCAGGAGCTACAAAGGGGTATTGAGTGTCTCTTGATAGTCAGAAAACATCAAGGCAGTGATCTGGGACAGTCAGAAAATGGCACCAGGGAATAATGAAACTCTGAGTTCCTGGTATCATTCTCGAAATGTTCCAGTGCAGGGCCACACAACAGCTGCCAAACCTTTGAGCCCTAGCCGCTGGGTACTTATTCGACCTCATGTCCTTCAATTTTTCCCCTCAGAGACTTCACTATATCCATGCCATCTTTTACAAAGGCCAAGCTCATGTCCATTTTGTACCATATGTGCTTGTCATTCTTTCCATTGGAATGCTCACTCCCCAGATAGCCACATGATTTAGTCCCTCGATTAATGTTTCTGCTCATGTGTCACCTCTCCAGAAAGGCCTCCCCTAATCACTCTGTTTAAAAGCACCTAGGGACCCACCACTCTCATCTTCCCACCTGTCGTGGGTTGAATGGTGGCCCCCCAAAAGATATGTTCACATCCAGGCACCTGTAAATGTAACCTTATTTGGAACAAGTGTCTTTGCAAATGTAATTAATTAAGGATGTTGAAATAAGATTATCCTGGATTACCTGAGTGAGCCCTACACCCAGTGACAAGTGTCCTTATAGGAGACCAGAGAAGAAATCTGTGTGAAGACAGAGGCAGTGATTAGAGCTATGCAGCCACAAACCAAGGAATGCCTGGAGCCACTAGACAACGAAAACTGCAAGAAAATATTCCCCTCTACAGCCTTCAGATGGGCCGTGGCTCTGTTGACATCTTTTTAAAAATCTTTTAATTGTTTTTACTTTTTAATTAACACATTGTAATTGTACATATTTATGGGGTATAATCTGATGTTTTAATACATATGTATGTTGCATAATGATCCAATCATGGTCATTAGTGTATCCATCATCTCATGCCTTTATCATTTCCTTGGGGTGAGAATGTTTAAAAGCCTCCCTTCTAGCTAGTTTGTAATATACAATACTTTACTGTTAACTATAGTCGCTCTATGTGCAACAGAACACCACAATTTATTCCTCCTATCTAATTGTAACTATGTACTCTCCCCATCCTCTTCTCCTCCCTCCCCTCCCTGGTCTCTAGTAACCTCTAGAGACTACTGCTAGAGGTCTGTCCTACTCTCTGCTTCTATGATGTCAACTTTTTTTTTAGATTCCACATACAAGTAAGAGAATGCACTATTTGTCTTTTTGTGTCTGGATTATTTAACTTAACATGAATGTCCTCCAGGTCTTGTCCACTGGAGACAAGATTCCACTCTTTTTATAGCTGAATAATATTCCATTTTGTATGTATACCACAATTTCTTTATCCATTCATCCATTGTTGGACACTTATGTTGATTCCTTATCTTGGCTTTTGTAAATAGTACTGCAATAAACACGGAAGTGCAGATACCTCTTCAACATATTGATTTTGTTTCCTTTGGCTATATACCCAATAGTGAGATTGCTGGGTCATATGGTAGCACTATTTTTAATTTTGGGGGAACCTCCATGCTATTTTCCATAATAGCTGTACTAGTTTATAATCCCACCAACCAAGTATAAGTGCTCCCTTTTCTCCACATTTTCACCAACACTTGTCTTTTTGCTGATAGCCATTCCGACTGGAACGAGATGATATTCCATTGTGGTTTTGGTTTGTGTTTCCCTGATAATTAGTGATGTTGACCATTTTTTCACATACCTGTTGGCCACCTGTATGTCTTCTTTTAAAAAATATCTATAAAGGTCTTTTGCCCATTTTTAATTGCATTATTTAGTTTTTTTGTTGTTGTTGAGTTGCTTAAGTTTGTTATATATTCTGGACATTAACCCCTTGTCAGATATACAGTTTGCAAATATTTTCTCCCATTCTGTAGGTTATCTCTTCAATCTGTTAATAGTTTCCTTTGCTGTGCTCAAGCTTTTTAATTTGATGTAATCCCATTTGTCTATTTTAGCTTTTGTTGCCTGTGCTTTTGAGGTCTTATTTTTAAAAATCTTCACCTGGTCCAATGTTATAAAGCATTCACCTCATCTTTTCTTCTAGTAGTTTCATAGTTTCAGGTTTTACATTTAAGTCTTTAATACATTTTGAATTGATTTCTGTATATGGTGAGAGGTAGGGGTGTAGTTTCATTCTTTTGCATGTAAATATCCAATTTCCTCAGCACCATTTATTGAAGAGACTGTTTTTTCTCCCATGTGTGTTCTTGGTACCTTTGTCAAAAATATGTTGGTTACAGGTACATGAATTCCTGGTGACATCTGGCCTCCAGAATTGTGAGAAAACAAATTTCTGTTGTTTTAAGTCACCAAGTTTATGGTAATTTGTTATAAAACCCTAGGAAAGTAATACACTTTCCATCCTTACTTTTCCTTCATAGCAATTACCACTACATATCATATATTGTTATTTGCTCATTTGTCTCCCCCTCTAGAATGTGAGGACAGGGGGCTTATCTGTTTTGTTCACTGATGGATATTTCCCAGTGCCTAGAGGAATGTTCAGCATGCAGGAGTCACTTTATAAGAATATGTTAAATTATGAATGAATGTGAGCTGCTCTAGTAACCTCCTAGATGTTTCCATTTAGAAACAATTCTGTGGGTGGACATTAGATTTGGTTACTTCACTGTATGCTTAGGTTGGCCTGAGACTATACTGCTGTAAACACATTTATTTACACCACTCTATGACCATGTTGTTACAAGAAACATTATGAATCCTTCAGAAATAACTTTAAAATTCACTCATTTTGAGATGTCATTCAAGAAATACCACTGTGATTCAGTATTCCAGAACCATTGAACTCAGCAGAAAAAAATTGTACAGGAAAAAAGCTACTGGCATCCTGAAAGATGGTACTGACTGTACACTGTTAAAAGAAATGCACTACTTAAAATTTTCTGGTTTAATGGTATAATGTTGATGTGGATACGAGCTTGTTTAGTTCCTGGGCAGAGCCAGCATGCAGAAGCTGAAGGACACTCTCACGATGGCTAATGCTGCTACGAGAGACACTGTCAAGGTTAACAAGTGTCTGTTCACTAGAACCGTAAAGACAGGAAGAGTGATGGGAAGGCTGACTCTGTCGGGTGATAAGCAGAGAGACGGTGCAGGGTGTACAGAAGCGTTCACTCATGTCACCGCGAGCTGCCGGTTGTGAGAGAACACAAAGACCTGTCTTAGATAAGGGAGTTGAAGGAGATGAGCAGGCAAGCAGCCTGGATTTTCCTCGGGCCCTACAGGCTCAACTCAGGCCTCACCAAATGTTTCTACATAGAAGAAACGATAACAGGGAAAGCAGCTAAAACCATTTTAACTACGCAGGAAACTGGACAAGAGAACAGGGAGAAATAATTAAAAGCAGAATAGCTCAAGGTGGAACTCATATTAAGTCTAGGAAAAATAGCTATCTTAGAAGACAAGAATGACTCCCTGGGGGAAATGGGGTGAAACACAGGTAAGAAGGAAAGCAACACTTAATGAATGCCCATTAATTTGGACATTCATTAAGTGTTACGTGATGTAGACTGTGGAATTTGATAGCCATGGTCTCAGGCAGGTAAGTCTCATATCAACCTTTTATTCCTGTTTTAGAGGTCAGACATTGAGGTTCATAGAAGTTTAGTGGTTTCCTCAAAACCACAGGGAAGTCTTCTGTGACTCAGAGCCATGAATTTGCACTGCATCAAACTGCCTATCTATACAAAATTACAAGCATGAATTGTTTACTCTTTGTAACATGAATTGGCTCCATTTTCTAAAATAATTCTCACTTTGTGACCGAGAGATATAAAATTTGCAAATATCTCTCCCTCATGCACACAATGGATAATCCATAGAAATGAGTAATTATCCATACACATGGATGCCTTGGAAACACCCAGAAATGTGGGCATTAAAGAAACACTTGAGCCAGAGTCAGGATTTATGGATTCAAATCTTAGCCCCGTCTCTCACCAATTATGTGACTTTGAATAAGACACTTAAGCACTCAAAGATGCTTTTTCTTCATCAGATTGATCAGACTCATAATATTTAATAATATAGATAAGTAAAGCAATTAGCACCCACTAGGTGTTCAGTAATATCTACAGATATTCTTGCTGGTATTACCATTATATATAAAAAGAGATGGTCCTCCTGCAATTACATAGTAAAAGTGTTTATTTCAGGTTCTTCAGACTAGATAATTGTGACTCTTGGAGATAAAAGGAAATTCTCAGGAATGGGACAGCCAATGGGGATGGCAGGCAGATGGCTGATGTGGCCAGAAGCCAAGAACCGGACAAGAGTTGAAGGTGAAGGTTCATTACTGGCTTCTTAGGTCAACATGCCTAAGACATGTTGTGTGAGATGACCGAAACAAGGCACCAGGATTTGATTTGATAGCTGTTAAAATCATATACATCCTTCATCTCTTACCAAAGCTTTCGTGAGATGAACTGAGAAGTCATTTTTAGATCAAAACATTTTAAAAATATGGACCTGTGTACCCATTGAAAAGGCAATTATCTTTGAGTTTGTTAAGACTTGGAATATATATAGTAAAACTCTTTAAAATTTAATGGCATGAATAGAAATTAAACCATTAATAAGGCCTATACCACATGAATTAAAAGTTTAAGCTTTATTGCTTCTCTTTATGTAAACTTCTTACTCATTTATCACTTCATTTATTGATGCATCTTTTATAATACTCAAGTATCAAGGTCTGTATCATTTTAATTGACTATATTATCCAAGACCTCCACAGATTTTTTCAGTTGAGCCACACTGTTTCCTCAAATTGTTAACATTTATTCAATGGTTTCAGATGTTCTCTAAAAGTTGAATGCATTCATGTTGTTTTCTTATTTTAATCAAAGCAACATATTTACATGGTTAAAAGAAAAACTCATAGAGACACCTGTTAAGAACAGTGACATTTTCTTAACCCACTTCATTCCACCCATTCTTGCTCTGCTTCACTCCTGAAACCCAATGACTTTTAATGGTTTTTATATTTTCCCTGGTATAATCTTCATAAATGTAAACAGTACACCATTATTTCTACTTAGACATTACCTACTCACTCCAGAGCATAAAAGCTGTGAGTTTAGCTCACTGACAACCCTTTACAATCATTTTTACTCTCTCTCCAGTTTTTAAAGCAGTATTGCAATATTATATCTCTAGTAATTTCATTCATAAAATCATATTAATATGCTTATACACTGTTCACTGTTCCACCAATGGTGAGCAATATTGCTTGAGTGCTTAGCCTATAAGTAGGATATTGCTGATGACATTTACCTCCATCCCCCACCCCCGCACATCTTCAGTTAACCAGAAACTCTTACATTACCAAGATTAACAATATTTATATTCCATCTTCAAATCATGGTTAATTTGTGAGAGTTGACTGTAGGTAGCACTAAAGTTAAAAATTGGTAGCATTTTCTGGTAAATATTACTCCCTGAGGAGCCATGCTAGGCAGAGGTCGACATACATCCTTCCCCCAAATCAAAGGCCATGACACATAAACAATTCAAAAGTGAGTGTTCCCAGCCTAAAAGTCAATGGCTTCTCTCTGCTGATGATTCATCAGGCATTAAATCCATGCCACATTTTATTTTGTAGCCTATTTGGACCATGACATTCTTGTGATTTTTTTTTTTTTGCTTGTTTCCTTTTTTCTCCCGGTATTGGTTTATAAAAGTAATTTAGAGATTTGGACCCTACTTTAGGTCCATGAAATGTTTTTTGTTATTCCTTTAATTTCCTTCTCATAGTTTTATCTGTTTTTTCTTTCTGGAACGCCTATCTATCAGACTTTGGCCATTTCTTATTGTTCCATCAAGCTTTTGATCTTTCCTTAATACTATGTGTTGTTTGAGCTGTTTGTTGTATTATCTGGGGCATTTACGGAACTATAACCACCAACCTTCCTATTTATTAACATTTTTTATTTTATCAATCATATTTTTAATTTTCAACAGGATCTTTTGTGTCCTTGATTGTTCATCTTTCATAGCATCCTGCACTTATTTTGTAGATTTGATATTTCTTTGATTTTTCAGAGGATAATAATTAGAGGTTTTATAAAATAATAGCAGTAATAGCTTTTAAAACTTTGACTCATCCCTAAATTTTCTTGGCTTCCTCCTGAATTTGTTGTGCTTTTTTAAATCTATCTGTGTCTTTCTTTTTTATGCTAGTAGTCTTTGTAAGTGTCAATTTCCACTTCCTCTATTATGAATCTCCATGTGTTTTCTTGCTGAGCTTCTCTTTGAATGGATGCCAGTCTGGGGGCTCAGTTTGTGCGGGTGGGTATGCAGACTAAGTGGGCAGGCAGAGAGTAGGTCATATTCTGGGGCCTCTAAAACTAGTTCAATGAAAGTTCTATTCCGGGCTGCCCACTGTGTTAGCAGCCCTTGCTCTTCTCAGCAAGCTTATACAATTTGGAGAAAGGGCTTGCATAACTGCCCTCTGGGTTTCGTCCAAAGATGAACCCGGAATTGCCTTTTTGTTCTGAGGTAGGGAAATTGGTGAAGTTTCTACCCAGGGAAACTGTTCAATAGATGCAGTTTGAA
The DNA here is from genome assembly GCA_023783475.1 of Daubentonia madagascariensis. Classification (NCBI taxonomy): domain Eukaryota; kingdom Metazoa; phylum Chordata; class Mammalia; order Primates; family Daubentoniidae; genus Daubentonia; species Daubentonia madagascariensis. The sequence goes on along the minus strand of JAKFHU010002140.1, from coordinate 33,664,038 downwards.
TTAATTCCTTATTTTCCACCCATCTCATGCCCATCTTTGACAACTGGTAAATCCCAAGTCTAGAGGTCTCTTCCCAGGAGTTTTCTGGGCAAATGTCCCTTAACTTCCTCAGCCCTCTTTCATCCATCAATGTTTCCATGTGTTTTCAGAATTGGTAAAAACTTGGAATTCAGTATCTGTTGATTACTGCCCTCCCCCTCATGACCTCTGCTATTATAAGTCTATTTCTATTGCTAATTCTATGTTATGTTTTTAGTGTGTTTTAGAGAAAAAGGGAGGAAATGCATGGAGGAAGAGAAGGAGGGAAGGCAAACCCAGCGTTTAGTCCACCACCTTAAACTGGGAGCCAATTTAGTCTTGTAAATATAAGACATGACTATTTGGACAAGAATTATCACCGTGATATTGTGTCAGTGTTTTCAATATAGTCTACCTGCTGCTTCTGTGTGTTTAAAACAACTGTGACTGTAAATGATATCTAAACCCCAGAATCTTACTGCCCGCACATATGGCTATTTAAATTTAAATGAAATAAAATTAAGTTAAATTTAAAATTCACTTCCTCAGTCACACTAGTCAGATTTCAAACACTCAATACCACATGGGGCTAATGCCTACTGTATTGGACTGTGAAGTTCTAGGGTGTTTCCAACATGATATAAAGTGCTAGTGGACAGTGTTTCTCTAGACCAAACTCAGAACTCATCAGTAAAGAATTAACTCACTGAAAATCAGGTATAACCGATGGTTTATGGAGAAGGGGCTCTCCTTCCTCTTTATTCCTGTAACATTGTGTTAAAATGCCCCTGCATATGTCTTAGGAAGGGAATATATTTCCCACAGGTCCTGTGCTTTTGGTCGGGAGCAGCTCTGTCAGTTCGTCTCGACTGTGTGCATGGCCGGATGGCTTGGCCACTGCAGACTTGTTGAACAGGTGAGAACTGTGAATACCTGCAATGCTTCCTGAGAGGCAGAGAGCAGGCTCTGCAATGTTTATACTGTGCAGTTAGGATTACAAGTTTGGAGGGTCTTAAATTACTTCTGGGAACAGTACGTGAGGACAGCCAAAGAGAGAAGACAGGAATTTGACAGGGACTTTACCCTGTGTTCATTCACACCACAGGCCATCCGCGAGGCGGAGGTGGTGACAGCTCATCTTACCTCCCTGGAATCCATTCCTGAATAAGTATTGATAACTGTAAACTTTTAAACTGAACTCTGATAAGAAAGAACTACTTCTACCCTGCCCTAAATTGTGGGTTTTTATCAACTTTGTGGTCCTTTGTGATGAACTGGATTTCACAAGTGGAAAGTAATGTAGAAAGTCAAAGATATGCATTGACTCTTGATGATATTGTATGAGGGGGACGGGCTTATATAATTTAAAGGAAATTCAGCACCTCAGGAATTTATTCCACCTGGTTTTATGCCTAAGAAGTAGGTACATTATGGGGGAAAAAAAAAAACAAAGAAGGAAAAAAAAAAACAAAGAAAGAAAAAGAAACTGCAGACCAAAATAGAGCTAACCCTTTGAGGCTTGTCAGTGGCTCACTCTGGAATTTTGAAACTGCAGAAATTGCATAGGATTTGCGTGCCTCATGAACTGTGTCCTCACTGGGAAAGAGCCAGTAGTGTTGCATTTTTGAAAAAAAGATATATGGCATGCTTTCTCCTCTCCTCCACATCATCTAATGTATTATCTAAAAGTCAACATTCTCAGGTGTTAGAAATCAAGTCTCTTGAATATTATTCCTCATCTTTAAGCTTAAGCAATATATATACCCATACTTTCCAAAATGTTCTTTTTTTAATGTACTAGTGCATATTTTTAATGGCAAAACCCACATGTGGCATTTTTCTGTTTTTCTTATTTTTTCTCTAAACCTAATTAGGGCACATAGTTTTGATTTGTAGGTTTTTATTGAGAGAATAAATGACCAGTCATAATATATTTTTGTATTAAAATGGTGAAGAGTTCATAGATTTAACAATTTTTTTCAATATAGACAAATTGAATAACACAAAAAAATCCATATTCAAGTCCGATTTTCAATTTGAATTTCTACATGGATAAAATTAATTGGGTGATGTTTTAATTTCCATTTTTCATGTATGTGATGTAAACACATGCTAATCCATGTCATATAATCTGTGCTGCATTGCCCCATATCTGTCCATTAAACAAATATTAATTGAGAGCCTGTTAAAGGCAGGACACTGTGATGGAGAGAGAAATGAATCAAACACAGATTCTTGCTTAGAAGTCAAAAACTTTGCAAAGATGATGAGGCCAAATAACTAGAATCAAGTGCAGCCTCAAATCTCTGTTTGGGCCAAATTTTCCAATTTGTTCTAGAGTCTTAGGATGGGATTAAGGAGTCCTCTTCACCCACACTACCCCTCCCCACTCAGGACACTGCCAAGCGGGGGCAATAGCGGTTCCAGAGACGGAACCAGGAAAACAAAGAGGATCATTTCAGTACAGCCTTGTCTATTATGTCACTGATGTCTCAGCCTGCAAAGCCCCGACGACTTACCCCAAGGGTAAAGAGATTCATCTCCAGATACTTCGATTTCTGTAGCTAAGAAGAAAGCGACGCCTTCTCCACGCTGAGTTAGGAACATAGCAGTCAAGGAAGAGAGTCTGAACACAAATTTGCCACCCCCGGACTGGCAAGGGCTCTGTAGCAATGGGTGTACAGATGCCCCAGAGGAAGCACCAAAAAAGGGATAGATCCAATCACTGGGAGAGCTGGGGGGCTGGAAGGGGGGAGTAGCCAGTATCATGGGAGCCAGGACGCTGGTTGAAGGTCACACTAACCATGTGAGGGAGGGCTCTCGCCGAGCCTGGGACCCTGGCTCCCGTGACTTGGGAAGACTGAGCTTCATCATAGGTAATCACACGACTGCACTCTGTACTCAGGAAGCCTCTCAATGACTACTCTAAATTTTGATGATTCTTAAAACCTTCACTCTAACCCACCCCTCAGTTTTTATTAAAAACCTACCTTCTACCACATCAAGAAAACCTGAAATCATCAAGCAGAAACTCTCTCAATTTCCTACCTACACCTTCCCCTAAAAATTGAATCTGTATCCATAATCAGCCTTATCTCTTCTTTTCAGTCCCATAGAAGGAGTCATCTCTTTTTATTCAATGTCAAATTGCAAATGAGTTGTCTTCCTCGGTCCTCCTTTAAAATATCTCCTCCTCTCACCTGGAATTTTATGTTTTTATTTTCTCTCTCTGGACTTAATCCCCATCAACTACAACAGGATCTACTCTTTATCATTTTAAAAATTACTCTTCTCTTATTTGATACCCTTCTCATGTGTTCTTAAACTTTTTTGTGCTGTGGACTCTTCGAGATCCAGCGAAGCCTATGGATCCTCTCTTGGAATGTTTGTAAATAAGTAAAATACTTAGGATTACCAAAGGATCCAATTATATTGGTACAATTATCAAAATATGATTAAAAATGGATAAAGCAATATATGCACTTCTTCATTAAGGCACTAATTAATAAACCTAGAGTCAGGTCTAGATACCGTAATTTTGGAGTCAAGATGGTCATAAACAATACTTTACGATACCAGCAATAACTTCAATGTGATATGAAAATATCTGTGATTTCTGTGGCTGGTCAAGTTGGGGTTACTGTTAATACTATGGCATTTCCTGAATAAGAGAATTGCTAAGTGACAATTAGAGATCAGTGAAATAACGTTTTCACTGATGGAATCCAAGTGTCTGGAATTCCATCCTTGGGTATCTTGGAGGGAACATGAACTGCTCTCTGCTTCTCTCTTTACCATCACTGTTCTCACCTTAAATCTCGAATTTGTTTTCTACCTTGTTGGGATCTTGCTTCTCTCCTACCACTTTTGTGACCTTGTCTGGTGAAAGACCATCCATCGTGCCCCACGACCTGGGTGACTACACTCTGGCCAGTCCACATCTCCTTCGGCCTCCTGCGGAATCCACACTGTGGAACAGTCTCACGTGTGCTGAAAAAGCCTGTCTTCATTTTCCTCTTCCTCCTCTATTGACTGACTCCTAAAACTTACTATTTCTAAATTATTGTATCTGCTTTCCAGGTTTCTGCTCACCTGGAATTGTTTAGTTTACACATTGCTCTGAAATGTTTGCATTAATGATAGCATATGTCCAAATCACCCACCTTTTTGGGATAAAAAAGTTTAGATGAACCTAAAAACAGAAGGGAAACTAACACTAACAGAGTAAGTATTGTGGTAGCATGATGACATTTTCTAAGGTTATTCTCACTTTGGAGAATATACTTCAGTAAATCGAGAATCAGAATATATAATGTAACTTGCTCAAAGTCACATAGCCAGAGGTGGTAGAACCAGGATTTAAACCCTGATTTACTGAAATTAAGTTTTCTCTGTGCAATAGTGAGGCCACACATACTCTGGCCAGATGGAGCCTGGCTTGGGGAGAAGACGTGGGAGGAAGGCAGGACTACAGGAAGTGCAGTTCTGACAATTCTGCTTAGAGCTCACCTGTCACTGTTGTCAAACTGAGAGCCAACTTTCCCCAATACCTCAGAAGTGTTTGTTCCCCCCTCATGGGGACAGCTCATAACTATGGCAACAGACAAGTCTCGAGGGGTGCCTGACATAAGCCCAAAGGACATGTTTTTATGAAGGTATTTTCATCAATGCAGACAGGCAAGCTGGAAAACTTTGTCCCACTTCCACCAAAACCATTTTCTTAACAAAAGTATTACTATATTTCTGTCAGATGACTTATATTTCCCTCCTTTTCTAACTGTGGAAGGTACAGGTTTGCCATTTCTATTCTCACACAAGGCACAAAGTATACTGAGGGTAAACTTCTGACACCATCTAGGTAGTTTTGCAGTCCTCCTTCAGGTCCGGGTCAACCATCCAGGGAGTGAGATCTGCAAGCTCCATTCACAGCAATGTCCTTAGTCACCAATCATCTGCTTTTTGGTTGTTGATAACACTGCAGAACCCCAACTTTTACAAAGGACAGAAGATGGAGGTAATAAAAGAAATTCAGGCTGTAGAATACACACCTGGTTTAAAATTGACTTCTACCACTTGGAATTTGGCTATGCTGTGTACTCTCTCTGCACTTTAGCTCCTTGACTGTAAAGAACAGTTAATAAAGGCTCATTTCTAAAGTAATTTGGGGGATTAAATAATGCAACAAACCTGAAGTGCCCACAGCTGTTGGCATGCAGAAGGCACTCAGTGAATCTTAGATTATTTTTTCCCCTCTAGACCCTTGACATTTTTACCAAATAATTAAGTCAGTGAAAATTTTCATAGATAGATTATAGGTACACACACACAAACACAAATATATATACCTGTGAGTATTTAAATCTAACATAAATCTCTAATTTCAATATAGAAAATAAGTTTCACTAATACTTGAACAAAAATAAATATTATTAATTCATGACCTTTTTAAAAAATATACTGACTTCAGCCAAGCTTTTATCTATTCTGGTATTTTCTAGAATTTTTTTTCTTTCTTTTTTTTCCCCCCCAGCACCATGCAAAGTTAGGCGCTTAGTAAATGCTTCTGATGATGGTAATAGGTTTGCCATTTCAAAGCATGGATAACTTGAGTTACAGAAAGGTTAAATAGCCCACGTGAAACTACCCTATGCTTCCTTGCAGCCTCTGAGCCAGAACTCTGAGGACATCCATCTTTCCCTGGGTCTCGCTCTTCGATCCTTCATAGATAATCAATAAACAAATTCATTTCTTTTCTTAACAAAAGCAGTGCCTTTCTGGCTAAAGTGCTGGTAATCCTATTTATTCTCTCAACCCGAGAGCACAAGCAGTTGGCTTCTTTTTCACTTTCAATCATGAAAACATTGTCACATTTCATTCTTGCTCTTTGAATTATTAGGTTTCAGTGCTTGTTTCCACATGCTTTATATGCACAAGTCAAGTGTAACCTGAAAGATATTAAAGTGGATTTGCAGTGAAATGGCACATATCTAGGAAATTTGTTTTATTGCCTCTTAGCTCCTCTTTTGTTTAATGTGCTTATTGATATTTTCCTAGGATCTCACTGGTGCTGCGTGATGACACATTTCTGCTGACAGCCCTGAACTTTCAGACAGAAGATCTGTGAGTCAGGTGAGAGGGAGTCTTTAATTAATGCCCTAAGACTGGGAATGAAAACAAAGAACAGGAAGGTTGTAAGATGGATCTGGCTGTCAAAACAAAATGAAATAAAAATCCCAAAGTGCTCTGCCCCAGCAAGCACCACCACCTCATCCTGCTGGGCTCTTACCCACTCTCATGCAGAAATAAGGGCTTAGATCTGGACCTGGAGGCCACAGAGGAATATGTAATTTGAAAGAAAGCAACGAAACAACTTTCCACAGAAATTCTCTACCCAGAGCACCCTAGTGCCTCATTGCCACTTCTGCCATTAGAACTGTTTTCAAATCCCTGAGGATCGTAAAGTCCCTTGGAAGGGCTTGAAAGCTTCCCAGGTAATTACGGCCTTGTGAGAAACAATCAAGCTGGAAAAATGTATCTCTAAAAGAATCCCTAAAGTAAGGCCCAGCCATTGTATCTGTTCTTTAGAACTATGGGAGAAATTCATGTTATACTTTAGGGAAACCTCTTTGGTAAAATAGCTTGAACGTCACAGCCCAAGGCTAGAATTCTCTTTCTTTAAGAAGTGATATATTTGAGAATGAGAATATGACTTTGCACACAGACCGGTAAATCCAGTATCGTACAACAGAGAAATATTAGCACCTGAGTTCAAGGACGTCTGAGGGTTTAGTCCTTTTCTGCACATCACTCTCTGTCTAGGTTGCTTGCTGCCCTTCTTTCTGATACATTATGTTCTTTTCTGCTTGTGAAAACTAGTCTAAAACTCTCATTTTAAGCAAATATTTACTGAACATTTACTATCTGCCACATATTGTCCTAGTTGCTGGAGATACAAAGGTAACTTTAAAAAGCAAAATCCCTGTCTTCATAAAAGGAAATTTGCTATTTTAATCTCTCAAAACCCAATTGCTCTGTTAATGGTGCACATTTACACAAAAAGAATATGCACTTTGCTCTGGTCTTACCTCTTTGCTCCTTTCAGGTATGCTGTCCTGTCTCACCCTGACTGTGAATTCCTCAAGTGCAGGGATGCAGCCTCTTTTGATCTCTTTCAGTGTCAAATACAGAGCCCTGCCCACCATGACTACTTAAAGCCCATGATAAGCATTCTGGCATTCAGATGTTATCTAATCATCCTAAATGGCATTCATGTGATACACAGAGTGAGCCCTATCAGGCTTGCTATTTTATGCACTTGGAGCTTGAGTCAGTGTTCTTAAATTAATTGGCCAAGAAAACAAAGCAAGTGGTCAAGCTGAGAAAAGATTGTTAATCTTTGGTTTTCCATCCAAATAACTGAGCTAAAGGAAAAGGAGGAAAACAGCTTTTTTCCCCAAGCATGTGAAAAGTGCTGTAAGTAAGTGTGATTTTATAAGATCCCCAGCAAATTTAAATATCATCCATTGTAATAATAACGCCTACATATGGTTAGCACTTTGTGATTTTCATTCATTCATTCATTCATTCAACCACATGCCAGCACATGCCAGACTCCCAAGAAGTGAGATTACAGTGGTTAGCAGGATCGATACCATGCCTGCCTTCAGGGATCTGCTCTGTTTTCTTACTTGGTCTTCTGAGATCTTTTCAAGACAGTTTGGTAGCCCCTGTGATCCCTAGGCAATGTGACCTAATGTTCTGTGGATGGAAAAAATCCAAACTCTGAAATAGTTGAAAGAAGTTTATTCTGAGCCAAATTTGAGGACCTTGACCTGGAGCCATGCTCAAGAAGTCTTGAGCAAGTCACTTGTGGTTGGGTTACAGTTTGGTTTTATACATTTTAGGGAGATAGGGGTTACAGGTAAAGTCATAAATCAATACATGGAAGGCTTACATTGGCTTGGCCCAAAAAGGCGGTGCATCTCGAAGTGGGGGCTTACAGATTATTGGTGGGTTTAAAGATTTTTTAGCTGACAATTGGCTAAAAGAGTTAGGCTTTATCTAAAAGACCAGAAAGGAAATGCTTAAGTTAAGATGAAAGGTTTGAGCACTCTGGGAGGTGCAGACAGGAGGATCTTTCTGAAGATAAGGATCTGCTAGGATGCTTGAGTTAAGACAAGGTGGGTCTTCTGTCTTTCCGATGATGTTAATGCTACACCAGAAGCAGGTTGGGAAGTAAATCTGCACTATGTTTGGTAAACAAAAGCTGTTTAGTGAAATCTTATCATTTGTAGGTGTGACTCACTAGGTCCCTTTAGAAAGGAATTTGGGCAAAAGAAAAAGATCAGAGTTCCGTTCTCAGTTCCAAGCTCCAGGTGCTGAAGTTTATTAATTGCAAAACACAAAGTAACATAATTAACACTTCAAGCTTAATTATATTCATCATAGTGCTGTAAATATTATCCACCTGATGGGGTGTAGCAGTCAGGGTTGAGCATAAAGAGATATATTAGAGGAATTGGCTCACATCCTTGTGGAGGCTGGTTAAGCAAGTCCAGAGTCCCCAGGGCAAGCAGTGAGGAAGGTGTTGAGCCATGGTAACCCATGGGAATGAGCTTAAACTTGCTGTCCACCCACAGGACAAGTTAAGAAGGGACATGGGAGAAAGAAGAGCAAGTGTAGATCTAGACGCTGTTTGGAATCTTTGAGTTCAAGGAAGAAGGCCTAAAGCCATTATTAAAGGCCTTCCCACTGATTAAGTCAGGCTACCCTGGAGAATCTCCCTTTTGATTAGCAAGAAGTCAATGGATTAGGGACTTTAGTTATACCTGCAAAATCCCTTCACAGTAGCCCCTAGACTAGTCCCTGATAGAGTAACTCAGAGAAGGTGTGTATGCTACAAAATAACTGCTGCCTCCCTCCACCCTCCAGCTCTCGAGAAAGAGAATACCGCTCATAGCCCATCCTGACCAGAACATGCAAGAAAGGGAATTCTGGGTGACACAGGATTGACGGTGTCCTGATCGAGGTGACACATCAAAAACCTATCAGATAGGGTTATTTTGAGGAGATCACATATGTAAAACATCTGGAGTACACATATTAACTGTATATTTAGTAGATGGGAAAATCAGGTTCAGGAAAAAGAAAAAAGTGACTATGTGACAGTTGGTTGGTAGAGTTGAAATGACAATCTGGTTTTCCCCAGCCAGAAACCTTTGTTCTTGCCATGGTCGCTACTCCACAGCTTGTATTCCTTTTCCATGCTGAGTCAGAACACAGGTGCACAAGTTAAAAGAAAAAAATGAGGTTGAGGTGAGATGGAGAACCACTTCCAAGGTTCCCAGCAAGTAAGATGAAGCAGAGAGAGCCCTGGCCCTAAAACTCAGCAGGGGATTATTACACGAGTGAAGCCTCAGATCCTCTTACGCTGTAGGCTGCATACTCCACATTTTTTCCATAATAATCAATCTCTTCTTTGTGAACTTCTGCAAAGCTGATTCTAATGTGAATCTGTTTGCATTGTTCTCTCTCTTTTCTCCTTTTTAAACAGAATTTTACTTTGGATATACTTTATTACTTCCTTTTTATTCCACAGATTCAAAATTCGTGAAATACTTTCAATGATTCAAAGCCAAATTATGCTTGGGTAGGTCAGGGTAATATTTGGGTGGTTAAAAATGAGCAACAAACACTATTTCTCCACCCACCATTCTCTTATTGTAAAGTAAATAATAATAGAAAAGCACGTAGAACTTAAATAAATAATTCACACAAATTAATTCTCTTGCTCTAACTTTGGCAGGGAAACAGAAGCAGTGGTTTACCTCGGCTAGGCTCAGCCTCCTCCCCAGACACCATCCTAGGATGCTGATGTGCTAAAACACGTCTTACGTTGGCCAGGCATCCACTTTGAAGTGATATCATCCTGTCTTCTCCTGGCTCACATAAGCTTTGAGCAACTAAACTTTAAAATATTCACATTCTACAATGTCAATCAAAATAGTACCCCAAAGGTATAAGCTATCCAGTGTTGTTTCATTTATAAACTTCTAGTCTTTAAAATAAATCTGAATCCAACCACCCTCAAGTCACAGAACAAATATTTATTAATCTTCTCGTGTGTCAGAAGTTCTTATTGATGCTGAGAACAGGACAGACAGAGAGAGTTCCTGCTCTCATGAGGCTTATACTCCAGTGAAGCTCCAGAAACATTAAACTGGTAAACAAATATGAAACAATTTAAGTTGTGGTGAGTGCTGCTAAGGAAAGCAACAGGGTGACATGATCAAGAGTGATTACGACCCTAAGTCGGAACTTAAAAACACTGAGGAGATTTGTTATTCAAACAAGCACTATCGTATATCCTTCTATAAAGTAGATAATTTGTTAGCAATATCAAGAATTCTACATATTTGATGCATTTTGTTCAGATGCTGAGTCCAGATATAACCACACTTGTTTTAAATTGACAGACAAAATTGTATGTATTTATCACATACAACATGATGTCTGGAAGTTGCGGAATAGTTAAATCTAGCCAATTAACAAATACATTTCAGCAGTCACCAACCTTTTTGGCACCAGGGATTGTTTTCGTGGAAGACAATTTTTCCACGGACCGGGGAGGGGGGGTATGATTTTGGTATGATTCAAGCACATTGCATTTATTGTGCACTTTATTTCTATTATTATTACATTGTAATATATAATGAAATAATTATACAACTCACCATAGTTTGGGGACCCCTGCATTATATCACATAGTTATTTTTGTGATAAGAACACTTAATATCCACTATCTCTGCATTTTTTAAGAATATAATATATTGTCATTAACTATACATACTTTTTAAAAATTGTGGTAAGAACACATAACATGAAATCTAAAGATGAATTAATACCTTTTGTAACAAACTGGATGGAACTGGAGACCATTCTCCTAAGTGAAGTATTTCAAGAATGGCAAAACAAACACCACATGTACTCTTTTAAATTTTTAAGTGTACAACATAATATTGTTGTCTATAGTCACTATGCTATATAATAGATCTCTGGGACCTGTTCATATTAAATAACTGAAACCTTGTACCATTTTGCTAATACCTCCCTATTTCACCCTCCCCTGGCCCCTGGCAACCACCATTTTACTTTCTGCTTCTGTTAGTTTGACTGTTTTACATTCCTCATATAAGTGGAATCATGCAGTATTTGTCCTTCTTACACTGGCTTATTTGATTTAGCATAATGTTCTCAAGGTTCATTCATGTTGTTGCATATGGCAGGATATCTTCTTTTTTAAGGCTAAATATTCCATTGTATGTATATACCACATTTGCTTTTCCCAGTCATCTGTTGATGGGCATTTAGGTTGTTTCCTTATCTTAGCTATTGTGAATAGTGCTGCAGTGAACATGGGAGTGCAGATATCTCTTCGAGATCCTGATTTCATTTCCTTTGGATATATACCTAATAGTGGGAAGGCTGAATCACATGGTAGTTCAATTTTTAATTATCTGAAGGAACACCATACTGTTTTCCATAATGGTGGTACTAATTTACATTCCCACCAAGCGTGTACAGAAAAGTTTCCTTATTCTCCACATCCTTACCAACATTTGTTATCTTTTGTATTTTTGATAATAGCTTTTCTAACAGTTGTGAGGTGATATCTCATTGTGGTTTTTATTTGCATTTTCCTGATGATTAGTGATGTTGGGCATTTTTTCATATATCTGTGGGTCACTCATATGTCTTCTTTTGAGAAATGTCTATTCTGGTTTTTTGCCCATTTTTAAATCAGATTATTTATTTGCTTTCTTGCTACCGAGTTGTTTGAGTTCTTTATAAGTTTTGGATATTAAGTTCTTATCAGATAAACGGTTTGCAAATATTTTCTACCATTTCATAGGTTGCCTTTTCACTCTGTTAATTTTCTTTGCTGTGCAGAAATTTATAGTTTGATGTAGTCCCAATTGTCTATTTTTTACTTTGTTGCCTGCAATATTCATTTCCTATCTAAAAATACCACTGCCAAGACAAACGTTTTCTTAGTTTGTTTGTGCTGCTACAACAAAATATGTGAAACTGAGTAATTGATAAAAAACAAAAATATATTGCTTACAGTTCTGGAAGCAGGAAAGCCCAAGATCAAGACTCCAGCAGATTTGGTGCCTGGTGAGGGCTGCTGTCTGCTTCCAAGATAGCACCTTCTACTGCATCCTCTGAAGGGGAAGAATGCTGTGTCCTCACATGGCAGAAGGGACAGAAGGGCACAAAGGGTGAACACTGTATAAAACATCTTTTATCATAGCCTTAATCCCATTCACAATGACCTGAACCCCCATGACCTGATCACCTTTTAAAGGCCCCATCTCTGGCCAAGATGGCAGGCTAGAAGAAACCCATGTATACAGCTCTCAATAAGAGGATCAAAAGTTACAAGTAGTTGCCCACCTATGGATGGACCTTCTTGGAGAGAACATTGTAAACCATCAGAGAAGTGACGGGAGACACACAGAGTGAAGGAAAGGGAGACAGGGTGATCCACTCAGCCAGATTAGAAGATACCTGGGGGAGGTGTGCACATGTGGGGAAGGATAGGAGGAGAGAATCCCAGGGTCCCATGCTCCCCCCATGGACACTGTGACCAGAACTGTCAGGGGTACCCCACCACCACTGCAGACCTCAGGATTGATCAGGGAGCTTCTCAGAGATTGTGCAGTGATATGTACTGGAGAGCGGGCACAGCAGGGACACAGTGGATTCCACTTCTGGGTCACAGCAACTGACACACCTAAGGCTCCCTCAATGCCACCCAGCCTGTCAGCCCCACCACTGCAGCTCCCACCTGCTGCCTGGCAAGACCTGCCTGTGTGGTCCAACACTCCACCATGGGCCTGCTAGCTGCATATGCCACCATTGCACCTGGACACAAGCAGAAAGAATGCCCTCAGCCCTGACACTCACCACCACCACCCAGATGGCCTCACCCAGCTGCCACAGCCACCACCATAGGGAAACCCAGGCAGAGTAATCACTGCAACACCAACCTTTATGGAGAGGAGCTTGCCCAGCCCCCCACCTGACCTTCAAACAGCAGCCACAGCAATCAGACAAGAGAAAGAACAAAGGGCATCCAAATAAGAAAAGAGGAGGTCAAACCGTCCCTGTTTGCTGATGATATGATCTTGTATCTAGAAAACACTAAAGACTCCACCGAAAGACTCCTAGAATTGATAAATAAATTTAACAAAGTCTCAGGTTACACAATGTACACAAATCAGTAGCATTTCTATTTACTAATAATAGTCAAGGTGAGAAACAAATCAAGGACTCAATACCATTTACAATAACCACAAAGAAAATAAAATACCTAGGAATATACTTTACCAAGAAGGTGGAAGATCTCTACAATGGGAACTACAAAACCATGATGAAAGAAATCACAGATGACACAAACAAATGGAAAACATCCCATGCTCATGGATTGGTAGTCAACATTGTTAAAATGTCCATACTTCCTGAAGTGATTTACAGATTCAACACAATCCCCATCAAAATACCATTGTTATGTTTCTCAGATCTAGAAAAAATAATTCTATGCTTCATTTGGAACCAAAAAAAAAAAAAAAAAAGCCCAAATAATCAAAGCCATCTTAAGCAAAAGAAACAAATCTGGAGGCATCACATTACCTGACTTCAAATTATACTATAAGGCTTTAGTAACAAAAACAGCATGGTACTGATATAAAAGTGGAGACATAGACCAATGGAACAGAATAGAGAACCCAGAAATAAAACTATATTTCCACATCCAACTGATTTTTGACAAAGCAGACAACAGCATACACTGGGGAAAGGAATCCCTATTCAATAAATGGTGCTGGATAGCCACGTGCAGAAGAATGAAACAAGACCTCTATCCTGATGGATAAAAGACTTAAATGAAAGGCATGAAACCATAAAAATTCTAGAAGAAAACATAGGAAAAACTCTTCTAGACCTTAGGCTAGGCAAAGAATTTATGACTAAGACCCCAAAAGCAAAAACAGCAGCAACAAAAATAAATAAATGGGACTGAAATAAATTAGAAAGCAAAGGAAATAATCTTCTACACAACAAAGGAAATAATCAACAGAGTAAATAGGTAATCTTCAGAATGGGAAAAAATATTCACAAACTATACATCCAACAAATGGCTAATATCCAGAATCTACAAAGAACTAAAACAAATAAGCAAAAAATAAACAAACAGCTCCATCAAAAAGTGGGCAAAAGACATGAACAGAAGTTTTTCAAAAGGAGATAGACAAAAGGCCAAACAAGCATATGAAAAATGCTCAATGTCACCAATCATCAGGGAAATGCAAATTAAAACCACAATGAGATACCACCTTACCCCTATCAGAATGGCCATTATTAAAAAGTCAAAAAACTATAGATGCTGGCATGTATGCAGAGAGAAAGGAATGCTTATACACTGTCAGTGGGACTGCAAATTTGTACAACCTCTATGGAAAAGAGTATAGAGATTCCTCAAGAAATAAATGTAGACCTACCATTCAATCCAGCAATCCCACTGCTGGTGTCTACTCAAAAGAAGAGAAGTCATTTTATTTAAAGGACACCTGCACTTGAATGTTTTTCACAGCACAATTCACAATTGCAAAGATGTAAAATCCACCTAAATGCCTATCAATTCATAAGTGGATACATTCACACACACACACAATGGAGTACTATTCAGCCATCAAAAGGAATGAAATAATGTCTGATGCAGCAACTTGAGTGGAACTGGAGACCATTATCCTAAGTGAAGTATCTCAGGAATGAAAAACCAAATACCAAATGTTCTCACTAAAAAGTGGGAGCTAAACAATGGGTGCACACAGGCACAAAGAGATGTAAAGGACATTGGAAAACAAGAAGAGAAGAGGGTGTGAAGTAGGTGAAGGATAAAAACTTACCTATTAGGTAAAATGGACACTATTCGGGTGATGGGCACACTAAAACCCCTGACTTCAGCATTATACAGGGTATCCATGTAACAAAAGCATTTGTACCCTTTTAAAATTTTGAAGATATAAATAAATAAATGCTCCACCTCTTAGTACTGCTACATTGGAAATATAGTTCCACCATGAATTCTGGAGGGGATAAACATTCAAACCATATTAAATGTCCTAATGCTTTTTCCCTATGCTTTCTTTTAAAAATTTCACAGTTTCAGGTCTTACATTTAGGTCTTTACACCATTTTGAATTAACTTTCATGTATGGTGTATGGTAAGGATCCAATTTCATTCTTTTGCATGTTTATATCCAGTTTTCCCAGCACCATTTGTTGAAGACACTATCCATTTTCCACTGTGTATTCTTGGAACCCTTGTTTAAAATCAGTTGACTGTATGTACACAGGTTTATTTCTGGATTCTTTATTATGTTTTCTTTTATGTTCTCTTATTCTCTATTATGATTTACATGTCTTTTTTATGCTAGTATCACACTGTTTTAATTAGTGTAGCTTTGTAATATATTTTGAAATCAGGAATTGGAAAGCCTCCAGCAGTCCTTCTTTTTGAAGATTGTTTTGGATGTTCAATGTCCTATGAGGTTCTATATGAATTTTAGGATTATTTTTCCTATTTCTGCAAAAATGCCATTGGGATTTTGGTGGGGATTGCATTGAATCTGTAAATCACTTTGAGTACTACAGACATTTTAACAATATTAAGTCTTCCAATCCATGAACCCAGGATGTCTTTTCATTTATTTGTGTCTGTAATTTCTTTCAGTAACCTTTTATAGATTTCAGTGTACAAGTCTTTCACCTCCTTGGTTAAGGTTATTTCTAAGGATTTTATTCATTTATGCTACCATAAATGGAATTTTTTTATTAATTTGATTTTTAGACAATTTATTGTTAGTGCACAGAAATGCAACAGATTTTCGTTTGTTGGTTTTGTATCCTCCCAGTTTATTGAATTTGTTAGTTCTAACGTTTTTTGGTTCTTGGAGATTTTTTGTGAAGTCTTTAGGGCTCTGTACATATAAGATCATGTCACCTGCAAACAAGATTAATTTTACTTCTTCCTTTCTGATGTGGATGTCTTTTTTTTCCTTGCCTACTTGCTCTAAATAGAAATTTATGTATTATGTTAAGTAGAAGTGGCAAGAGTGGGCATCTTTTCCAGGTTCCTGATCTTAGAGGCAAAGCTTTCAATTTTTCAGTATGATATTAGATGTAGGATTTTCATAGTATTATGTTGAGGTAATTTCCTTTCACTCATAGTTTGTTGAAAGTTTTTATCATGAAAGGATGTTGAATTTTGTCAAATACTTTTTCTGCATCTATTGAGATATTATTGTGTTTTTTATCCTTTATTCTTTTAATGTTAACATCATACATACATTTTTTAAAAGTATGTATACATGCCTCAAAAGGAAAATAATATAGAAGAAATGTTAGGATTTAAAACAATTATCTAACACAATATTTCACATACCAAAAAAAATATTTAAAAGATAAGTAACTATAGTACAATCTTTGAAGGGAAACTAAGTATGTAGAAATCAGGAACAAACCAAAGTTTAGCCAAAAGGAGAGATGCATGTGTTAAAAAACTAGAAAATAACATACCTGTGGGTCCTAGTAAATGAAATTCAACAAGACCTAGCAAAAAATGATTTAGATTATGAAAACTGTAACTTTTTGCACAGGAATGAGGAAACTTTTTAATTGGCTGGTTAGAAAAGAAGAGGATTGCATTGTTTTAGTTTCTGATGACAGCATAATAGATGTGTAGCAGAATAAGGAGCTCAGTTTTGTTTCTTACTCAAATCTATATAATTCTGATATTTTTGCAACCTTTGTCCTCAGATATTTTTCTTTCAGTGGTTATTGGATATTAATAGTCAAAGAATATTATAAATAACAAGCTTGATTTTATTTTTTCAACCTAGTATATTAGCCCATTCATCAAAAATATACATAAAAGCCAACCTTCCTCATCAAAGAGAATTCACATTGAAGATATACAGTAATGTGGTTGCTACAAAATGTCAACCTCAGCCATAAAATTAACTCTCAATTTGCTCTGCCACAATTACATATTTCTCATCTTTTCAAAAAATATACCAACCCATTCACATCATGTAAAAAATTAAGAAAAACAGTGACCATAGGATTTTCTCTGAACCCACAAATTCCTTTTCCTACATTAAGTTTATGTTTGGGACTGTGGAATGAGCCAATCCTACAGTTAATGCTTTTTATAATTTATCTCATTTCATCTTCTCAACAAACCTATGAAAGAATCATCATCATCATCATAACCATCACCATGATCATCATCATTCCTCTTCTATAGATTAGGTCAAATAATTCATCCAAGTTCAAATAGCTAACATGAGGCAGAACAATGATCTTAATACAGTCTTTTGACTCAGAAGTTTCAGTAAAATCCTGACTCCTCCACCTAGATTTCACAAGTATTTCATGTACTTCTGTAAAGCACTTACTTTTCATTTTGTTTTCAAAACAGTTATATACATTATGGAACAACCTGATTGGGTCATGGGCGTCCCAGATATTTGGCTAAACATTATTTCTGGATGTATCTGTGAGGTGTTAACATCCAAATTGGTGAACTCAGTATAGCAGATGACTGTCCTCAATGTGGAAGGGCAACATCCAATTTGCTGAGGGCCTGAATCAAGCAAAAGGTGGAGGAAGGAAGAAGTCACCTCTTTTCTGTCTGAATGTTTGGGTTGAGACTTCACTTTTATCCTGTCTTCAGACTGGGATTTATACCATCAGCTCTCCTGGTTCTCAAGCCTTTAGACTCAGACTGAATTACACCATCAGCTTTCCTGGGTCATCACCTTGCAAATGGCAGATTATGGGACTTCTCAGCTTCCAGTATCATGTGAGCCAATTCCTTATAATAAATTAAAATATATAAATAAAAATATATATCCCATAATTATAAATATACAACACACACATATATAATTACATACATATATGTAATTGTACATATATATTTCTATTATCTCCCTATAAGTAAAATACATGCCTAATATTTCTTTGCAGATAGGCGTTTTCATGACAGCCTCTAAATAACAACCATAATATTCACTACTGTCATAGTCATAATTAATACTGTCTGAGATCATATTATGTATGTAGGACCATGCTAAATATTTAGATAATTTCAAATTTTAATCCTCAAATTATTACCAAATAATGTAGATAACACTAGTGTTCCCATTTTTTTTAATGAGAAAGCAAAGCTTAGAGAGGCTTATATTGGCTTTCTGAGATAGCAGGATGAACACATGTATAAATAAATTAATATTAAGCAAATCCAACAAGGTTACTTAAAATATATTTACTGAGATCTAAAGTATGCCAGGTGCTCTTTTAGCTACTAAGTGATACAGCAGAACTTACATTCCTGTAGTAGTGCAGACAGACAACAGACATAGCTCTAGTGATATGAGCCCTGAAAGAAAAAATTAGGGAAGGAGATAAAAAAAAATTTGTTTTTGTTAGGGTTTGAAATGCAGTAGTCCACCCTTATTTGCAGTTTCACTTTCCATGGTTTCAGTTATTCACAGTCAACCATAGTTCAAAAATATTAAGAGACAGAGAGAGAGACAACATTCACATAACTTTTATGACAATATATTGCTATAATTTTTCTATTTTATTAGTTATTGTTGCTAATCTGCTACTATGCCGAATTTACAAACTAAACTTTATCATAGGTATGTAAGTATAGGAAAAAAACATAGTATAGATATATATAAGGGTTGGTACCATCTGTGGTTTCAAGCATCTACCAGGGGGTCTTAGAACATATACCCATGAATAAGGGAGACTACTAAATTATAATTTTATATGTTAAGGAAGGGTTATGAAGAATTACAATAAGAAGTTAACTTTGATGAAAGAGTTTAAAGTTTGAACTGTTCTAGGTTGATGCAATAGCACATGCAAGTCCAAGGGGTGAAACAGGCTTGGTTTACTTAAGGGACAGCAAACTGCCACTATGGTTTAACCAGGTGGGAGCAATGGGAGAGTTGTTCGTGACAGAATCAGGGATGAGCCATAAGGTTCTCTCTGGCTTTTCAGGACTTTGTAGAAACTTTGGCTTTTACTGGCAGAAGCATGAAAGCCACTGAAGGGTTTTGAGCAGAAGATCGTCACAGTTGGACTTATATGTTTTTAAATATTGCTATGGCAGTTTGTTTCAGATAGACTGCTGGAAGTAAGTGTAGAGGAAGGGAAGAATTCCAGCCATCTGCAAGTACAAGGCTGTTGTAATAATCCTGTCTAGATAAGAGGGTAGCAGGGACCAGGTATAAGGAGTAAGTGTTGGGGTGAGTTAGAGTCTGAATATAGTTCTAAGGTAGAGTTTATAGAATGTGCTGACAAATAAGATATGGGGTATTAAGGACTGAATGTTTGTGTCCCTGCAAAATTCATACATTGAAATCCTAACCCCCAGTGTGATGCTATTAGGAGATAGGGCCTTTAGAAGGTAATTTAGTTAATCAGGGTAGAGCCCTCATGAATGGGATTAATGCCCTTATACAAGAGACCCCAAAGAGTTCTCTAGTCTTGTTCTTGCTTCATGAGAATATAACAAAAAGTCAGCAGTCTGCAACCTGCAGGAGGGGTCTTAACAGAACCCAACCATGTTGACACCCTGATCTCAAAATTCCAGGCCCAGAATTGTGAGAAATGTGACAGGGACCATAAGAGGCATGGAAACTCAAGATGATAGCATAGAGAGGGAAGTGAGGCAGCTGGACAGATCTGGTTGGAGGCAGGAACTACTGCTGAAAAAAGGTAAGCAAGAGATCCTCAGCAGTCCACATTCCCATTATAGACACCTGCAGTTTTAGGTACAGGAAGGTTTCTCAGCCCTCAGAGGCCCTGAGCCTAGTATAGGAAGCTGCCTGGAGTTCATGTAACTGCATTGTTACAGAGAAAGAATTTGCACTGCGTACCACCAGTGGTACCCAAGCTGCTGCAGCATAGTACCAGTTTAAGAGTGGAGCCAACACCAAACTATATCCTGCCTTGGGTCCAATAGCCCCTGCATCTCCACATCCCTGGGGCCCACAGATATCCCCCCATATCTGCCCAGAAGGCTGCAGTGTCATGGCACCAGCTGGACCGGCTGATGGGACTCTGTTGTCAGCACTTGAGACATACAGCACCCTACAACCTGGGGAACAGGTGGTCCAGCACATCAAGGAAGCTGCCCCCAGGACATAGGAAACTAATGAATGTATGTGCTCCCCACAGCATGAAAGCAGCATGCCTAGGGCCTCTACCACTCAGAGCAACCCCATCCTCCTCCAACAGCAGGGCTGCCACAAGCCATGCTCCCCAACAAGGGCACTGGGACTCAACCCACCCACCTCACTGTGAGTACAGCCAGTGCCTGCATGTTCTGCCCAAGTGCTTGGGGAGTAGCCCACCCCAACATAGACACTGCCAGTACCTGCATGCCCCATCCAAAAAGCTGGAACCCATCCACCAGCCCCACCACAGATACTACCATTAACACCACCAGCACTGCACACCCCACAGGGCACCCAAAGATTAACCCCCCATCACCACTGCCAGTGCCCATGCATCCCACCTGGAGGCCCAAAGACGCATCCACTCAATCCCATCACTGCTATGACCAGTGCCTAAATGTGCCACCTAGGGGCCTGAGGACTGGTCCACTTAGAGACCCTGTCCCCAGAAAAGGCCCACCACAACCTTGATAAAACACCAGAGCCTAAGCCACCAGGGAACTCATACACACTGCTAACACTAATTACAGCTGAAGAAATCATATGGATATTATGCTACGGAGCTCACTCAGAGCCACAGTCCAAGCATCCTACCCAACCGACATTATGGATATGTCAACAGGAAAAAGTCTTTTCCTACAAAAACTACTCTTTAAAATTGGAAGAAGTGAGAGTTACACAAGATGCATACATATCAATGAAAGGACACAAAAAACAAGAAAAAACAGGGAAACATGACAACTTCAAAATAACACAATAATTCTCCATTAACATAGCCTAAAGAAAAGAAAATCTATGAAATGCCTGAAAAAAAGTTCAAAATAACAATCTTAAAGAAACTCAGTGAGAAAAAAAGAATTACAGATAAAAAATACAAAGGAATCAGGAAAAAAATATTTATCTGAATGAGAAATGCAACAAAGAGATAGATATTAAAAAAATAAATAGAAATCCTGGAACTGAAGAATTTAATGAATGAAATAAAAAATACAATCAAGAGTTTCAACAATAAATTATATCAAGCAAAAGAAAGAATTTCTGAACTTGAAGACAAGACTTTTGAAACAGCTTAGTCAGAAAAAAAGGGGAAAAAAGAATATAATTAAGAAATCCTACATAAACTTATGGGATACTATCAAGTAAACAAATACTTAAATTTTGATACTTTCACAAGGAGAAGAGGTGAGAAAGGTATATTTCTATTTAATAAAAAAATAGCTGAAAACTTTCCAAATCTTGTGAGAGATATAGACATCCATATACAGGAAGCTCAAACTTCCCTAAATAGATTCAATCCAGAAAGGTTTTTTTCCAAGGCACATTATAAGTAAATTGTCCAAAAAAAAAGAGAGAGAGAGAGAGGGAGAATTCTAAAAAAGCAAGAGAAAAGCATCAATTCACATATAGGAGAATTCCCATCAGACTAACTGCAGTATTCTCAGTAGAAACCTTACAGGAAAGGTGAAAATGAGATTATATATTCAAAGGGCTGAAAGAAAAAACTTCCCTCCAAGAATACTGTACCCCCCAAAATTCCTTCAGAAATAATGAAGAAATAAAGTCTTTCCCAGACAAATAAATACTGAGGGAATTCATCACCACTAAACTATCTGCAGAAATGCCTAAGAGAGTCCTACATATGGAAGCAAAAGGAAATATCTGACATCATGAAAACACACTAAAATATAAAACTCACTGGAAGAGCAGATACCCAAATAAGAAATAGAAAGGAATCAAAAGTTACCACTACAGAAATCCACCAAATAGTAAAGATAAGCAATAAAAGAGGAAAAAAGAAAAAAAGTTATACAAAATAATCTGAAAATAATTAGCAAAATGAGAAGAGTAAGTCCTTAACTATTAATAAAACCTTGATATAAGTGGTTTAAATTCCCCAATTAAAATATATAGATTGGCTAAATGTATTTTTAAAAAGATGCAACTATATGCTTCCTACAAGAAATTCTCTTCATGTGTAAAGACACACATAAACTGAAAGCGAAGGAAAGGAAAAAGATATTCCACACAAACTGAAACAAAAAATATTCTCGAGTAGCCACACTTACATCAGACAAAAGAGACATTAAGAAAAAAAGATGAAAAGAGACAAAGAAAGTCATTATACAATGATAAAGGGATGAGTTTAAGTGTGTGTGTGTGTGTGTGTGTGTATATATATGAGACATATATGTTGTATATATTAACAATTGAAAATACATATGCACCCAATGCTGGAGCACTTAGTTATATAAAACATATATTATTAGAGTGAAGGAGAGAGATAGTCCCCAATACAATAATATTTGGAGATATCAACATCCCATTTTCATCATTAGACAGATCATCTAGACAGAATATCAACAAAGAAACATCAGACTGAAACTGCACTATAGACCAAATGGACATAACAGACATATATAGAACGTTTCATCTAACAGCTACAAAATACACATTTTCCTCATCATCACATGGACTATTCTCCAAGCTAAACATATGTTAAGCCACAAAACAATTATTGAAAAATCTAAATTATGTCAAGTATCTTCTCAGAACACAATGGAATAAAACTAGAAATCAAAAACAAGAGGACCTTTGGAAACTGTACAAATACATAAAAATTAAATAACATGTTTCTGAATGATCACTGCATCAATAAAGAAATTAATAAATAATAAAATATTTTCTGAAACAAATACAAATAGAAAAACAACATACCAAAATCTATGGGATACATCAAAAGCAGTACTAACAGGGAATTTTATAGCAATAAATGCCTACGTCAAAAAAGTAGATAGATTTCAAATAAATGACCTAACAATGCACCTCAAGGCACTAGAAAAGGAACAACAAACCAAACCCAAAATTAGTAGAAGGAAAAAAATAATAAATAGCAAAGCAGAATTAAACAAAACAGAAACTAAAAAATAATAGGAAGATCAATAAAAAATATTCAGTTTTTTGAAAAGACAAAATTGACAAACAGTGAAACTAAGAAAAAAATAGTAAAGATCCAAATAAATAAAACCAGAAATGAAAAAGAAGGCATCACAACTGATACCACAAAAATACAAAGGATCATTAGAGGCCATAATGAACAAATATATACTAACAAATTGGAAAACTTAAAGAAATTAGAAAAATTCCTGGATACATATAACCCACCAAGATTGAACAAGGAAGAAATAGAAAACCTGAACAGACTAATACTGAATAATAAGATTGAAACAGTAAAAAGAAAAAAAAACTCCCAACAAAGAAAAGTCCAGGATCAGATCACTTTTCTGCTGAATACTACCAAATGTTTAAAGAAAGACTAACACCAATTCTTCTCAAAATATTTCTAAAAACTGAAGAGGAGGGAATTCTTCCTAACTTGTTCTATGAGGCAAGTATTACCCTGACACCAAAACAAACAAGGATACAACAAATAAATAAAACTACAGTCCAATATCCCTGATGAACACAAATGCAAAAATCTTCACCAAAATACTAGCAAACTGAATACAACAACATATCAAAATGACAATACAACAGAATCAAGTAGAATTTATTCCAGGAATGCAAGGGTGGTTCAACTTGTGCAAGTCAATAAACATGATACACCACACAGGAAAAAAATGATCATCTCAGTGGACACAAAAGAAGCATTTGAAAATTCAACATCCCTTCAGAATAAAAACTCTCACCAAACTGGGTATAGAAAGAAAATACCTCAAAATAATAAGGCCATATATGACAAACCCACAACTAGGATCATACTGAACAAGGAAAAATTGAAGGCCTTTTCTCTAAGATCTGGAACAAGACAAGGATGCCCACTGTTACCACTCTTATTCAACATATTACTGAAAGTCTTACCCAGAGCAATTAGGCAAGAGGAACAAATAAAATGCATCCAAATTGGAGAGGAAGAAGGTAAATTGTCATTCTTTGCAGACAATATGATCTTATATTTACAAAAACCTAAAAACTCCATGAAAAAACTCTTAGAACTGATAAACAAGTTCAGTAAAATTGCAGTATATGAAATCAACAAACAAAAATCAGTAGCATTTCTATACACCAAGAGTGAACAATCTGAAAAAGAAATCAAGAAAACAATTCCATTTACACTAGCTACCAAAAAAATAAAATGCCTGAGAATAAATTTAACCAAGAAGCTGAAATATTTCTACAATGAAAACTATAAAACACTGACAAAAGAAATTGAAGAGAACACACACAAAATTGAAAGATATCCAATGTTCATGGATTGGAAGAATTAGTATTGTTAAAATGTCCATACTACCCAAAGCAATCTACTGATTCATTCGTTGCAATCCCTATAAAACACCAATGACATTCTTCACAGAAATAGAAAAGGCAATCCTAAAATTTGTATGGAACCACAAAAGATCCCAAATAGCCAAAGCAATCCTGAGCAAAAATATAAATCTGGAAGCATCACACTACTTGACTTCAAAATATACTGCAAAGCTATAGTGACCAAAACATGATACTGGCATAAAAACAAACACATAGACCAATGGAACAGAGTAGAGAACCCAGAAATATATCCATGTATCTATAGCCAACCCATTTTTGAGAAAGGCACCAAGAATATACATTGGGGAAATGAGAGTCTTCTCAATAAATGGTGCTAGGGAAACTGGATATTCCTATGCAGAAGAATGAAATTAGACCCCTATCTTTCACCATGTACAAAAAAGACTTCAATGTAAGACCTGAAACTATGAAACTAATAGAAGACAACATTGGGGAAATGCTTCAGGACATTGGCTTAGACAAAAATTTTTGAGTAAGACCTCCAAAACATAAGCAACAAAAGCAAAGATAGAAACATGGGATAACACTGACCTAAAACGCTTCTGCACAGCAAAGGAAACAATCAACATACTGAAGAGACAACCTGCAGAATGGGAGAAAATATTGACAACCTATCAATCCAACAAAATTCAATAAGCAAAATATATAAGGAATCCAAACAACTCAACTGTAAACAAACAAACAAACAAAACAATGAAAAAATGGGCAAAGGACCTGAATAGAGATTTTTCAAAAGAAGATATGCAATTGGCCAACAGGTACAAAAAAAAAATAGGCCAATATCACTAATCATCAGGGAAATGCAAATCAAAACCACAATGAGATAACACATCACCCCAGTTAAAATAGCTACTATCAAAAAGGCAAAAAAAAAACATGCTGGAGACAATGTGGAGAAAGGAGAACTCTCATACATTTTTGGTGGGAATGTAAATTTGTACAGCCATTATGGCAAACAGTGTGGAGTTTTCCCAAAAAGGTGAAAATAGTACCACCATCTGATCCAGAAATCCCACTGCTGGGCATATATCCATAAGAAAGGAAATCAGTGTATCAAAGAGCTATCTGTACTTCCATGTTTAACATAGCATTATTCATAATAGCCAAGATAGGGAATCAACCTAAGTGTCCATCGACAGATGAATGGATAAATACACAATGGGATATTATTTAGCCATAAAAATTGAAGTCCTGTCATTTTCAACAACAAGGATGAGCCTGGAGGTGATTATGTTGAGTGAAATAAGCCAGGCACAGAAAGACAAATATCGCATCTTCTCCCTCATTTGTGGGAGCTACAAAAGTTGATCTCATAGAAGTAGAGAGTAGAATGGTGGTTACCAGAGGCTGGGAAGGGTAAGGGGGATGGGGGCAGAAGAAGAAGAAAGGTTGGTTAATGTTTACAAAAATACAAGAAGATAGAAGGGATAAATTCTAGTTTTCAATAGCACAGTAGGGTGAATATAGTTATCAATAATTTATTGTATACTTCAAAATAGCTAGAAGAGAGGATTTGGGATTTTCTCAACACAAAGAAATGGTAAATGTTTAACGCAATGGATATCCTAATTATCCTGACTTGATCATTATGCAACATAAGGATCACACGATGTTTTTGTCCTGAGCAGCCAGTAGGATGAAGTTGCTATTATCTGAGATTGGGAAGCCTACAGAGTGGGATCAAGGAGGGAGGAAAGTGAAAAGTTCAGTTTAGAACCTAAATTTGAGACCCCTATTCCGTAAGTGGACATGTTGAATGGGACAGTTAGTTAAGTGAGCCAGAAATTCTGGGGACGTACTGAGACTGAACAGAAAAATGAGGGAGCCTTCATCATATGGATCACTTACGTCCACGAGAATGCATGAGATTACCAAAAATGTGAGTGTAAATAACAAGGAGATATGCAAGGATTGAATAGTGAGACACTCCCAAATTGAAAGATAAGAAAGATGGGGAGGTGTCAGCAAAGGAGCCAAGAGAAGGAGAGGCCAGTGACGGAGGAGAAAGACCAGGAGAGCGTGTGCTCCTGGATGCCGAGGGAAGAACAAGTTCCAAAGACGAGGAAACGATGAACTATGCCCAACACTGCTGACAGGGCTACCAAGACAAGCACTGAAAACTGATCTTGGATTTAGCACCAGTGTGGCCACTGGAAACTCTGTCAAGACTGGCTTTACAGAAGTGAGAAGCACCATGAATGGTCATTCTGGTGAAATGTCTCAGTTCAATCTGGGGTCTTGGGTTTTTCTCCCTACTATTAGTGCCACAAAAATAGCTTACTGGAGGGAAAAGATCAGTCTTTCTAATTGCAGATTTTTATCCTCCATGAAAGGAGTTCATCTGGTTTTAATCATTGTGCCTTTTGACGCTTGTTTTTGCATTCATGTGTGAGTATGTGTATGTGTGTTTTAATTTCCAAATCAGAGCTGTTTCAATACTAGGAAACAGAATACTCAGCATTCCATCTCGATGAGGACGGCCATGAGGTCTCATATTTGCTTTTTTCCTCCCCTGCTGGTTTAGATACTAGGGAGGCCAATTAAACTGCCTACACCAGCATCAAACACAACACACACTATCTTGACACGTGGGTGATTATAAGTACCCAACTATATCAACTATATTTTAGAATAAGCACTGAGCTGTGCATGGGGTGTTTTCACTTCACAGGAACTGTCTTTTGAGTAGAAACACATTGTAACTTGCAATGCACTCATGTTCTCAGGAGTATTGCCATTAACTACAGGAAGACACCTGCACTGAGCTTCCTCCTCATAATTAGTGAGGTCAAATCATCCCTGTTGTATGTTTTTTTCAGTCCTTGTCCATTTTCTGAGGCTTGATAATTAAGTTTGATGTATGACTCACTCACTAAAGTCATTAGAAGAAAAGTAAATAAAACATTTTAGCAATGTCTGAAAACACAGAGGAAAGTAATTCCTGCTAGGGGAAAAAAAAATGGGGCCAGAAAGTTCTTTAGATTATGAAAATATAGAACTTTGTATACCTCGCAGGAATACTTGTCTCAACCTACTATGAACAAACATATTGGAAAATTATGTTTTCATTGAAAAATTGCCTCTATTTAAAATGCTGAAAATGGCCAGTGTGTTAAATAAGGAAATCACATTATTCCCAAGTTATTCTGAATCTGCATTACTTTTCTCCTTTGTTATTTAGAAAAAAAATTTATGTTAACCTTACACGTATGCAAAAATCGGCATGAATGAATTCTAAGAGCACTTAAATAAATAACCAGGAGACACTAATAGACGGGGGTGATGTTGCTTATTTTCTCAACCAAGTAATATATTTGCTGGTTGGTCATGCTAATGGTGTGCTGGTGGCCACAAAGAAAGCCCAACAGTCCTCTTTTTTCTATTTTATGCAAGTGAAAATTATATAATCTGATAACTTAGAAGAGAAATTGTGTTGATGGTGTGTTATTGGGTGATAATGTGCCTTGGAAGAGGGCTACAGCAACCTCCAATACTCCCTCCACTTCCAAGCAACATAGTGCATTCAGACAGTAGTTTCTTAAAGAATATACATTCATTTATTGATTTATTGATTCATGTACTTTCTCAACTTCTATGCATTGAATGCTGCTATAAGCCAAGAGCTGTATTTGTTTAGCTACAATGGAGGGATTCCAGTGGAGACCATTTCAGAGCAGACAGAATGGCAGGTGGGTGACATGGTAGGCCAACGGGCTGCGGGGGGGAGACATTTCATACCCTTCTATTTCCTCACACACTCACCATGGGTACCCACAAGGATGCATGAATACAACAGGCACACAAGCCCAATTTTACCAGTTCTTATCCCAAATGTTACTTCTTCCCTGACCCTCCAATCTGAATTGCTTACCCTAGTATTTCTTCTTTGTTCACTATTACGATCTTTCATAACACTATCACAGATTAAATTTTTATTTAACATTTGTATATTAATTTGTTAAGTCAGTATCTCCCCTCCTAGAGGATTACATCTATGAGGACAGAGAGTTCACTGGATTTGGTCACTATTATATACTCTGTGCAATGCATAGCATCTAGCACAGACATTCAATTAACTGAATGTTGTTAAAATTCTTAGTAACAAATACAACAGAATTCCTTTCTAGGCATCACCTCTTGCTTTCTAGAGAATCTTTAGTATCTTTATTTCCTATAGCTCCAACAAATATATTTTCCATTCATTTTGGTTTCATTCCAGACAATCTATACTGTCATAGAATTTTTTTCCAGTACTTCGTCCAAATTTCCAATGCCTTCATGAATTTAGATGTCTAGAGTTGTTTTTCCTACTTCTTTTTATATCCTGTTAAAGTCCCAGGTACAAAGTCACTTAAATGCCTGAGTTAGGAAAACACAGGGTGGGAGTATCTTTATTTAAACTACCCAGAACTGATACTGATAACCTCATACCATTGAACGTCTGAGCAGAGGGCTCATCCCAAATCATGTCAGCCCCTCTTATGCATCTTTCAGTTTCCCTTTCCCCTCACAGATTAAAGGCCCAGATTTTCTTTGCATCATCACTCTGTGTCCTTGTTGTTGGCTAAGGTTATATTGCAACATCCTCCACTTGTATTCCACCTGCTATTTTCCCTTCTTTTGAAATATACAACACCGAGTTGCCTTCATATTCCAATTATTTCTCATGACTGAAGAAAAAGCATACATAACTACATCTCTGTATATTTGAGTTCTGTTAATGGGTAAATTAAATTTTCTAACAGTTGAAGAGATCTACATGCCATATGTTAGCAAATTGTATACTCATTCAGTGTCCTTTCAAAAATGATAGCTCTTTCTTATGACTTATTTGGGCTACTATAACTTATTATCACAGCAGGTGCCAGGAATTATAGTAGGCACATTAGGGTTGATACATTGACAGACATTGACCTTCAACTTTCATGACAGCACACTGTTCTAGTTTTCCTCCTACCAGATGCTGTTCTCCATCTGTTTGAATTAACCTGTAAATGTTTATGGATTGGCCCTAGGTCCTGTTCTCTATTCTTTTCTTGCCCTAGATGATTTCCACTCAGACCGATGGCTTTAAATACAACATAACTCCAAAGTAAACTCCAACCACCTAGAATGTTCCTCCAACTGGCTGTCCAATAGGCATCACAAAGTTACCATAACCAAACTGTTCTTCCCTTAGTATTTGCCATATCCCCCAAGATATCACTAATTACCCAGTTGCTCAAACCAAAAATCTCCAGTCCATCTTCAATTCCTCCCTTTTCCTTACTTCCTGTATCTAATCATTAGCAAATTTTATTTGAAATTGTATCTTGAATCTTTCCACCTTCTCCAACTTACCTCCAACCACCATACTATACACCTGGCCACCACCTCACCTATAATATTGTAAGGTCCACTTAGCTAGGTCCCTATTTCCACTATTGACCTCCAGAATCTATTCTTCACACAAGGAGCTAGACAGATATTATTTTAAAAAGAAACTATGTCATTCCCTTGTTTATGGCCCTTCAATTGTCCACCATTGTTTTTAAAATTAGATCTAAACACCTCACTGTGGTTCATAAAGCACCAGGGGATCTGGCCCCACCCCCATCGCTCACCTCACCTCACCTGTCACCGCCTACCCACCTCCCTGCACTCTGGCCCACTGGCCTCTCTCCAGTTCCTTCAGCATGTCAAGGTCCATTCTCCCCTCAGGCTTGGCAAGATGCTGAAGATGAACAATTTTGCTTCACTGTGGAAAAATGCCTCAAAGATTAAAACACACTTAAACTTGGTGTTGAACTTGAAGTTGTTTCCTTATCCTGTACATTTCTGTGTCTTGTGTCTAATAAGTAATTGCTTCTATGTTTGCCTCTAACATTACAGAGTCCTCAAAATCAGAATTTGGGTCTTCTTGTTCTCTATTCCCCCATGGCACCTCAAAAGTTCCCTAGATGAATAAACGACTGAGTGAATCAATAGAGATTACCTAAGCACCCATCCCTCAGGACTTTCCCTACCTTTAAAGGAAAGATAAGCATCATTTGCTCTCCTTGCCCGAAAACTCTCTTACTTAGTTGAGGTATTACTGAAATAAGAATCACTGGACCCGGATTCTACCTATCTGCTATGATGCTTATCTTTGTAATCTTGAAAATTACCTCTCTTGAAGCCTTGAATCTTCAATTGTAAAATGAAGGATTTTGGAGTAGATTGGTGGTTTGCCAACTTTCTAAATGAAAGAAAAATTTAAAAATAAAATTATATAATGAGTTTTAATACATGAATCATTTAAAAATGATGCTTCTCTGGTCGAATGGGCTTGTGCTCTTGGACTTCTGCCAATCAGCAAACCTGTCTGTTCCTGCCTGTGGGGACCCCAGAGGTACCTCCATAGATTTCCAGGACTCTGCAAAGCCCAGTTCAAAAACCACTGGACTCAAAAGTCTCTAAGGCCTCTGGTAGATCTAACATTTCTTGATTCCAACTCTGAAATAAACAACAGATGTTGCCCACTAAAGCCGAATGAAATTTATTCATGTACTCCTTTAAAAATTAAATGGAAGACTTTTCTCCCCCTTAAAAACCAAGCAAAATCCATTGCTTGGAATTCTGACAGAGTATACAAAGAGCCTTTTAAATGCTAAAGAACATTCATAAATGACTTTGTCACAAAGTGTTGTAAGATTTTGCAAAATTGAGCTTATGTAGTTTTTTGCTAACTTGAAGTGTTATTGATTAGAAAATACCTTCTACCCTCCAGGCCATGCGTGCCTCAGAAGGTTTCAGATCCAGGAACTCGAGTTGGCTCACCTATGTACTGGAAAGGTCAACCCACCATGGAAACCCATTAAAACACACGCGCACATTCACCCAGCTTGGAGGTTAGAGTGGCAGATCCAATCTCGCCCAGACACACACTGCAGCCTCCAGGAGGCTGATGTAATTCTCCTGCGAGTCTGTGGTTTAAATGGAATTGATTATTTAAAAATATTAGATATGGCATCGCTTGCTTTTTCATATTGCATTAAGCACCCTCATACATAGAACTAGAAACTAAGTAGACAAGTACATATAGTTGTACATATTGTCTCCCTCTCTCATACATATGTATATGCACACACCTGCACATGGGTACACACATAAAAAGGAGATAACAATATTAATAGCTTACATGTGTGTAAAGATTTACATTCACAAAGCACTTTAATATATAGCAGTTCATTCAATCCTCCTAAGAATTCTGTAAGCTAGGTATTTACTTTTTTTATTTTATTAGTATATAATAGTTGTACATATTTTTGGGACGCTGTGATATTTTGATGTGTATACAGTGTGTAATGATAAAATCAGAGTAATTGAGACATCCATCACCTCAAACATTTACCTTTTCTTTGTGTTGGGAACATTGTAATTTATTCTAGCTATTTTGATATACACAATAAATTACTGTTAACTATAATTTCCCTTCTGTACTACCAAATACTAGAACTTATTCCTCTCATCTAACTATATTTTTGTACCCCTGTAAACTAGGTATTTAAAAAGAGCTTCTAAGTACAGGAAAAAATGCACTTAGTGATTTTCATACATTTTTCTCATGTATTTGTCCCCATATTTCAAAAGAAAACATGGAGGCTCTAAGAATTCAACTGGTTTATTCAGCATCACAATGTCAAGGTGCAGATTTATGAATGAAAACTAGCACTATTGACTATGCCCAAAATAGAATGTAGGCCGTCTTTTGTATAAAAGTTTGCTCTGCCAGAGCAGCACTTGGTAAAACATTTTTTCTGGATTACTTTTCTACATTTTTACAAATTCATGCATGTTCAATAGCCACAATCTTTCTCATGTTGGGCAGCACCATTTATGACAAGCTGAGTGAAGTCAGGGGTGTTAATTATGTCACCTAAGGTTTGACTTATGACTTTGACCTCATTTATTCCAGTGCTAATCAAAAGGAAGAGGCTTTTGATTGGAGGAATAATGTTGTAATGGCATACATCCTCCTCCAAACACCCCACCTTCCCAGTAGTGTGGTAACCTCAATTCCTTGCTTTCTTCCCACTTTCTCTGTTGTCATTGACACTTTTTCTCTTCAATGTGATAAGATATATGATTTTTGTCTCCTTCACTTACAGCTGGCAGAATTAGCTGACCAGTCTTGTAGAAACAAGAGAAATGTGATGAATAGCTTTAGTGGTTTTGGAACTTTATACTGCTGGGTCTCGTTAATATTGGCATCAGCCAAGAAATTTCATTCACATACAGCTTAAGCATGTTGTGCAAAATCTTGAGAGCCTGCCACAACCTGGAAGTTGTGCAAACAATCCTGGATTAAGCTGTTCTGTGAGGAAGGAATGAATTGCCCAAGATAAATTACCAGTCCCGTAACTAAATGGTACAGAGCTTCTAAGGAAGGAAGAAAGATAAACGATTTCCTTGATTACAAATCTCTCGCTCTTGTAGAAAACACAGTCCCCAATTCCAACACCATGTCACCGGAGGAGCAGCATCTGGCGCCGGCTCAGCTCTAACGAAGGAAGAGTTCAACATAGTGACGGATCTTCTCAGTGTCCCCATTCATCCTGGGGGAAGCCATTATGACCACTGCATGCACGGCACGCCTCTCCCCTGCTGCTGCTGTCCCTATGAGGATGGAGATTTTTCCTCGGAAATAGGAGAAAGGAGAGAGTCCAGAAATGTGGTCCCATAGTCTGGGTGGTGGCCCCGCAACATAACACATAGCTCTCGACATACCTGACAATTATCCAGAGCCTCTGTTTATCTGTAAAGTGGAACTCATACAAGTCACCCAGTGGTCCTTAGTACAAAGTTTAATGTGTAGCAGCTACAACACTCTATACATTGCTGGAAGAATACAATGCTATCAACTGTGGTTCTCCCCAAGAAAAATGCCTTCTTGTTTTCAATTCTTTTTGTTGAAAGAGAAGAACTGATGCAGTGTTGACTGTTAAAGTGAATTTGAATCCTGTATCCATTACCCAGGCAGGGACTCATAGTTCTGTGGGGTACTAACTGGGACACTCTAGATGAATTTAATGCCTTGTCCACATGTCAATTAATGTTGCTCATATTGTAGGTCTAACCTCTTTTTAGTAACTATAATGCCTATATTTCTTAATTTAACTCATTAAGGTACCTATCCAATTCCTGGGCATCATTTCAATAGAGATAAGTAAAGTCCCCATAGGGCAAAACAAAGGTAGTAAACCAGAAAGTGCAAAGGCAGAGAAGAGGGAGAGAGGAAGCCAAGGGGGATAAGATTAAAGGTACCATGAAAATAGCAAAAACACCTTGAGAAAGAAAATTATGATTTGTCTTTCTCCATTGGCCTGGAAACAAGCACACTCAATCATGGTTATGGTGAACATATATTCCATACTAAAAACTGTTGGAACAAATAGTCTGACCAGGAACCTCTGTGCCACTTATGAGGGTGAAATATGATATTAGAGATGTAATTTGAGTCTAAAACATGAGTGTCCAGAACACATCAATAGATTTTGAGTCAACAGTAAAGTAGATTTAAAAATGACCCTGTCCAGAAAATTCAAAGATGTATGTTCACTGAAGTCATACTCTCAATGTAAAATTACCATTTTTTATCGATGCAATAGGGGGTAGAACTGACTGAAAGACCTTGAACACTCAGTCTCTCCAAGCGTCAGTTTCCTCAAGTGTAAATTGAAGCAGTTGTACTAGGTGATCTCAAAGGCCCCTTCCTGCACTAAGATTCTCTAATTCTATAATTTATTGTCTATGATATTTTACAACGTTCTACTTCAAAGACATACTGTGTACACACACACAACCACTCACACACTCACTCATAAGCTTAGCATTTGTCATTATTAACTTCTAGAATGGTAAATACACACTGTTTTTTGCCTCTTACTTGTTTTTTCAGATAGAAAAACTCCTCCAGGTCTTTTTCCAATGAGATAAGAGGATAATGCCTAAATATGTGATAAATAACCAGAATGTACACTTCCTCAGACATGCAGGTTCTTTGATCATCACAACTCTCAGTGTTCCGTGTCCGCTTCTAACCCCACCATGAAATGACACCAGTCATTCTCAGAACGCCCCATTGCCCAGAAGTTTAACCAATGCCTGGTTTCACCACCCTCGCCCCACATTCTGGCAATGGAAAGAACAGTTTCACATTTTTGGACCAATAAATTAATATCCAACAGCCAGATTGCTCTTCTTAAAGTTCCTTAACCTCTCCATGCCTCAGTTGCTCTAACTGTAAATAGGCATAATAGTATCTACCTCCTAAGAGTGTTGTGAGAAACAAATAAAATAGTGAATATAAAACACAATATTTGGTACAAAGTTTTAGTTCTCCAAAGCCATAAATTAAGCCCAAGACTCTGAGAGCAGCCTCTGTCATCAATTCCTTAATCTATGTCTCTCTCTCTCTGTCTCTCCACCTCTTTCCACACACAGACATATATACGCATACACACACATACATGCATGTACATATGTTCGTATATGTATATATTTACTGGTTCCTGATACAAAGAATGGTCACAAATATAAGGTTGAACTACATGAAATGACTGTTTTTATGGCTCAAAAAACAATTGATATTGGCATTCCATGTAGTTTGACTAATACACACACATATAAGTATAAATGCTAAAGTGAGAAAAATCAAGTAGTTTATAACTAGTTTGTGAGATTATCAGTGATTTTTTATTCTTCATAATTTTCTTAAGTGTTTAATTGTCTAAAATACATAATATTTTTAATAATAAAAATATACCTAAATATTATTCACCCTAAAGTCACTTTTTTTTGCAGTGCCATAAAGCCCAAAATAAGTTAAGCCATCCTAAATCATTAAAGGCCTCCTGTTAAGGATGACTGCTACATGATAGCCATTTTATTTATTAACACCTTTGCAAAAGCATAAACTTTCAGGAATATGAGAGTAAGAGACAGACTAGAAAATACTGACAAGTGAAGAAACGGCAAAAGAATATCCTAAGCAAATGCCCTGCCTTGACGAAAGCAGTTTCAAAGAGGTACTGTGGTAGAATGTTCAGGAAACAGGGTAGGAGCCTACAAGGAGATCTTTTAGGACAGGGGAGAGGAGAGGGGAGAGGAGAGGGGAGGGGAGGGGAGGAGGAAAGAGGATCTGCTACTGGAAGGAAGATGGGGTTTTGAAACTGCACCTTGCTTAGAACCAGCCATTCACTGGTGGCAAGTGGAACACGGTCTTGGTGACAGATTCCCAGGAAGCAAAGGCAGCAGATGCCAGCTTCCCTTAAACTCACTTGGCTGGACTTGGTTTGGTTTTCTAAACAGTCACCAAGACTAATGTGTGGAAAAGAAAATAATATTTTCAATAGAACTCTTAAAATTAAATGATTATTGCAATTTTTGCAAGGCATTAGAGTATTGTGTCAATAATAGCAAACATTTTCCTGGATTTCAAAATTACTGTAATTTCTCTATAATGATGAAAATACTTTGGGATTTTCCTTCTTAATGGAAACTTCTGTCAAAAGCAATGGGTGTCTGTTGTATATGATAAGAATTACAATTCTAAGAGATTACGAAAAATGGTCAAAAGATTTGGCTTGGGGAATCCTGTTATAAGACTGCACAATTCCTTGATGCCTCTTCCTCACTCCCTGGCTAATACATGAAGCTGTCCACTGAAGTGCCCTTGCACACCTGCCTTACCTAGCCTGGACTGACTGCACGCATGGCCCCAAGTTGCACATGTCCCTTTGCAGTGTTCTTCCACACTGACTCTTGACTTGACCAAGAGATTTGCTTTGGCCAATGGGACAGCAGCAAACCTAATACAAGCAGAGGCTTAAACATCTTGGCTTCCTCTCTTTTGCTCCTCTGCCTTCCCCGTGAGATCGTGCTTGGACTCCCCACTTCTGAAGAAGACACATGGAGGAGACATGTGTCTCATTCCTCCTAGTGTAGGCCCAGATGTGGGAAAGAGGATGATAAGCAAAGCCATCTAACCACCTATAGGCTTGAGAGCAGAAATAAGTATCTATAGTTGATTCTCACTGAAGTCTTGTGGTGGTGCGCTACATGGCACTATTGTGGCCTTAGAAAATAGATGCATCTAGGTCTAGGTAAGACTTCATGCTCAATCTTTCTTTGGCTCCTTCTTTGCACCAAAACCTACCAGTCTTAAGCCTTATTCCATCAAAGTCCTGCTTGATGCTAGGTAATTTGTATGATTTTTTGCTGTGTGTTATACGAGTGGATAAAATTATGCCATTTTTTGTTGCTTTGTTAGGATTTCAATGGTATCAGAAGATCAGAATGTACACATATCTCACTTGTGGCATATTAATATAGGATCAATTACAAGAGGAAAAATATTGAAATGAACTCTCCAATACTGGGGTTAGTAGGAAGGAAAAGAACACCCCTAGACAAGAGGAGTGGCCCAGTCAAGACTTTGGGGGACAGGCATCAGATACAAGTTGGTATCAGGGAGGCCAACCTGGAGGAAGAGGCATCCTGAGAGGTGAGCATGTACTGCATCGTGGTGAGATCTAGGTCAAATTATCTCCTCCGATCTGGGAAGGTTAATGTCTACTACAAAGAATGAAAACAAGTAATGAATCTGTGTTTCAGAAAACCCTGGCCCAATAAGAGCATACCTGCATCCCCAATCCCTGAGAGATCAGAGCCAGAGACTAAGTTTTAAGTCAACAAAAAAGGAAAACTTATCTTGAACTGGCATCTTATTGGCATCAAGGCAGGAACTAAATGATTAGAATTGGTGGAAAGTCAGAGCCTGGCCAAAAAAATAAAAAGAAGAAAAGAAAAGGTGGAGGCCAGGCACAGTGACTCACACCTGTAATCCTAGCCCTCTGGGAGGCCAAAGCAGGAGGATCACTTGAGGCCAGGAGTTCGAGACCAGCCTGAACAAGAGTGAGACCCCATCTCTACAAAAAATAGGAAAATTAGCCAAGCATGGTGGCACGTGCCTGTGGTCCCGTACTTGGGAGGCTGAGGCAGGAGGATCCCTTGAGCCCGGGAGTTTGAGGTTGCAGTGAGCTATGATGATGCCACTGCTCTCTAGTGTAGGGCAACAGAGTGAGGCCCTGTCTCAAAATAAAGAAAAAAAGAAAAAGTGAATTTAATGCTGATACCCTGAATATTGAAGTCAAGTGATTTTTCTTTCTCTTGCCTTTGTAAGTTTTGAAGCATGAAAAAATTATATTAATATAAACTGGGTTTCTTATCCTAGGCTTGAAAATGTAAATCAGTATGCCAAATCTAGTATGATTTAGGTAATAAATCTAAATTTTTACATTTAAAAGAAGTATTGATTTTCAACATCTACCAGATTTTTAAGCAAAATAAAATCTATATAGGAATTAAAACATCTTCTAAATTGCATGTACCTTGAAGTAATACTTATACAGGCAGAGTCTGAAGGCAGTTAAAATAATTATTCAGAAAATTCAGACTCTTGAAAAATAATTATTTTTTAAAAAGCTATGTTTTGGTCTAAATTATTCCAGTTAACTGTCTAAATTGGTAAATTTCATCAATCATTGTTCAACTTTATACTTCATTTTGCCTGTGTACAAACAAAATCTTCCTGATGGTTACTCTAATTACAGGCAATAAACTCCAATAGCCAACCTTAGAGTCCTGGCATGCAGATCTTAATCATTTAATACCCTCAAGCCTTCCAAAAGTAGAGGCAAATTTAAAAATAAAGTAAAAGCATAGCTTCCAGTAGTCCTCAGGTGCTAGGCCTGTGTGTACGTGGGTGTGTGTGCACACGCACACATGCTTTAATGCAATTTACTACTATAGGTATATATGGTGTACCGTGCATAAAAATTCCACCAAAACTATACATTCTTCTGATTCATAGTTTTCCCTCATGAACTGGGCTATAGATTAATCTAATTACATTGCATGCATTCAAATATTAGCTTTTATTTGCTTCTGTTTGTTATACTCCAAAGTCTCAAACACATTTGTCAGCTTTATCTGCTGCAGGCAGGTAGAACTTGAGGCAATCACTCAGCAGTTTAGAATGCAGGGGAAGCCAAGTCTAAGCTTACTAATATAGATAAGAGTAACAAAATCAGAGTAAGTTCCCTTCATTCCATAGGAGGAAATTTATTTGAACTGTCTGGGCACTCTTGAGGTCAATATTTTTTCTGTGAAATTATAGGAAGGCTCCAGGAAAATCTAATGCTACATGTTCTAAAATGGACAACGTGGAATCCAGAGAATCATTTCTTCTTCAACGGAAGTTCCTAGTAAAGGATTTTTTTTGTCCTTACCTCTCACGTAGGCAGATTGATTTCATGGAAATCACACTCTAGAAAATATTACAGCAGCCAGGGAAATTAAATTCAATTGTTAATTAAATATAACTTTCCTGGTGGCTTGTAATACTCGTATTTGGAGATAGGCAGAATTTGCCTCTTTCATTTCTATATTCTTGCCTCTATTGTCCCTTGTTCCTTAAGAAGCTGTGTTTCTGATAAACTTCCAAGCTGTAGATGATCTTGACTCTCATTGTTGCCCATAGGTCCAAAGCCACGCCCTGGCCAGCTTTCTCCATCTTGGACCTTCTCCATCTTCGTATCTAGTGATACCTACCTGGTCAGGGACTGAATGAGCCAGACCTTTGTTTTTGACTTTGACAGCCAACCCCTCAAAGCCTATGCTTGGGCTTTTTATATTTTCACTTCCCCATTGCTAGCTCCCTTTTAACCACCAGTATCACTCAGGGGGCTATTCTATATGCTTCAAAGGGATAAGAGCTAGCAGTATCTGGAACACTGAGCAAGACACAGTTTGGAACAACTCCACATCACCAAAATGTTTACAACCATGAAGTCAAGTTTGAATAGAGTGAAGGAAAAAAGATATGGCAAAAATAACTACATGATACCCAGGACAGTCAGATATTTCTTTGTGAAAAGAGGTGGGACAACACATCACTCTTTGCCTTAGCACATGATGTCTACGTATGAATCTAGAGACTCTATAGTAGTCATTAAACCACTTATATCCCTGAGCAACTGGTCATGCCCAAGCCTCCTTGAAGGCATCACAATTGCCTCCCAGCACAATTGCCTCCCAGCACTCTGCACAAGGCAGCACATAGTATAAGCTCAATAAATATTTGTTGAATTGGCCCTTTCCTTTAGAAGATCTGTCATCATCAACCGACATATACACTTGATAGACATGTGAGTTGGCTGGAAATAAATTCTATTGTTTTGTTTTTCTTATTAGAAATGTACATGACTTCATTATAGCACACTTACAAAATAGAGATAAACATCAAAAGTTACAGCTCTGTATCTTGCCTAATTTTTCACTAATATATCATCAACATCTTGCCATGTCACTGAATATTCTTCTATAGCACTGTCAATGGCTATATAGTATTTTATTGCATGAACTATCATTTTTGTTTTATTTATCATTGATTAGCAAGTAGAACAGCATATGGCTCAGAGGTCTAACTCAACGTGTATTTTCAAATGAATAAGTGAATTAAATAGACATTTAGTTTTTCTCCATTTTTCTCTGTTAAAAATAACACTGCCATGAACATATTTGTGCTTAAATCTTTGTACACAAAAACAATTCATCCTTTGGATGAATTTCTAGAAGTTAAAATACCGGTCAAAGAATACAAATTTGCTGAATTTTAATCCTATCACTACAAAATTCTCTAGAGACTGCTAAGGCACCACACATAGAAACAATTTGCATTACTCAAAGCTGGCAAATGTTTGCTTCTCCAAGTTTAGCCTTTCAACTAAAAAAAAAAAATTGGTTTTCTCTCCTCTCGCCCCACAAGAACCTAGATCTAAGTAACTAGGTCATATGTATTACAAGGACATCTATCTATTAAGTGTGAAATAAAATGGGTAAGAAAAAAATCCTTTAGTTTGATTCATCATACATATGCTCATAGGGCATGCAGTACTGTCCAGTCACATAAATAACTAAATTGGATGTTAATGAATGTTTTGTCTCAGTCCAATTTGGCCATCTGGCCAGGAGTTTGTTTCAACTCCTGCCATAAAAGATCGATTCTAAGGGCAATTTCAACATCATCCTCTGATCCACAGGCTGCCAGGAACCAGAGAGCATCATCTACTTCATCAGCCTGCCTTCAGACAGGACTGCATTTAAAATTTGCTGAACAAGATCTACCCTGCTTTGAAATGCTTTCCTGCAAGGAGATGCAGGGGACACCCTTCTATAACCTCCAACTGAAAGACAATATAGAAACCAAGTAACACTTACATATTATTGAGCCATATTTATAAACATGATATTTAATTGTAAGCTTTTACTTTTGTGTGGTAGTCACATAATTCAAAAATATAATCCTAAACACCTGGAAATACCATTAGTGTAGTGCCTCACAATACCATGGAAAATCCCTGTTACTAACTCAAGCTCAAGTGGATTTCCTTACACTTTTAGAAAGTATTTCAAGTGAATATTTGAGCTACTCCCTAACATCATTATTTTCTAAACTTCAGCATGACCACTAAGATGATTCACTTTAATTAGACACAGTTTGTCATACGGGTTCTTTGATACCAAAGTGACTGTTTTCAAATTACATGACTAAGACTATGCATTTAGGGAAGGGACGTGTGGTTCACAGTCTCCAGGACCAAAGGTAATTCAACACGTTCTTATTCCTTCTCCACTTTTATCACGCGGCTATTTTGGCACAGGATGACTTGTTGACCTAGAATTCTTTTTTTAGCGTAGAAAATCTTAACAACAAAAATAATGATTCTAAAATTACAAAATGTAATTATGGAAACTATTTGATCTTACAATGAGAGAGACACATCAAAGGATGACAGTCCAGGCTTCACCGTGTAGCGACTTACGGGAACAATTATTTCAGTTGTTAAAAATGGGGGGGATTTGGCAAATTATAAAAACAAATGGGGAGGGGAAAGCTCAAAAAGGAATTATCTTGGTTTTTTTTTTTACATTATATATCATTCATAAATGAATGTGTGCATTGAAAGATATTTTTAAATGTTCAAAACTTTATATCTACAAGGACATTCTATCTTTTAGTAAATTGGATGGAATAAATATATTTTGATCATTAAAAATATCTATGACTACAATAAAAAAACAGCAGGGTGCTATTGAAATGCTACAAGATGGCAACAGTAGACTGCACATTTCATCTAGGGAATAGCCACGTTGCCAATGGAAATGTGACCTTTATTTCTTAAATACTTGAAAATGCCCTCTCTTGACCTATAAATGTGTTGTCAAACAAACCAGTTCAGAAGACAGGGTAGATTAAAAGTCAAACGAGATTCATACTAGTTTCCAAAATTTTTTTTCATAAACCCAACGAGGTAAGTAATATTGTCAACCACATTTTACAGAAAGAAAACCGAGACACGGCAAAGCTAAATAAATTGCCCAAAGTGGTGGAGAAAGTTCTGAACTTGGGAGTATGGGATTCTTATCATATGACAATTCTATCAACAACTGATTTATAATGTTCGATTGTTTTCCCATTAGTCGGTTGCTAACTGAAATCACTCTAACTAATGCTGCAGAGATTAAAAGTGCCGTTGTGACTTTGCACAAGTCACTTTACCTCTCTGAGCTTCAGTAACCTTATTTTTAAGTGGGGGGTTTTAGGTATCTAGGTGTTAGCAATAACAGATGGTCTAAAAAGTATTTTCCAGGCCTGAAATTCTCTGGTTTTGTAATACTAAAAGATATCAATTATTTGAATAATCATTGTATACAGCTGAATCATTGAATCTGTCTACATATTATTGTTTTTCAATCATGTTGGGCTATGATTTCAAATAATATGAAGCTTTATAGGTTACCATTAGCTACTGTCACAACAAAGTATTAATATATTATATCATCTTATGGAGATGCCAAATTAAGTCAATAAAATGAATCTGAGCCACAATGAAGGGAATCATTAAATATAGATAGCCTAAAATGTAGCCCAGCAATTATAGATTTTGCCAGTAAGTGATTTGCTTCAAAGAGAAACCATGAAATTCATAAGACTCTATAAACTCCCCTTTAAAATATGATGGAAAGATTTCTTTTCCCAGAAGTGTTCTGTGAAATATTTCCTAATTAAGGGAATTATTGTATTAGTCTGTTTCAAGTGAATTGTTTTCCCACTAATGCAGGTGACACCAAGGGCAAAATGATATTCTTTCTCCAGGGCTGGGGCCATCTCTCCCCAACCCCCTTCTAAAGGTGGAACAAAAGAAAGAGATCAGTTCCATTTTTCAAATACCCCATGGCATGTTAGTGAGAAAATCTAGAAGTAGAATTCTGGTATTTCTTGCTCTTTCTCAGCAAATATCATTTCCAGTAATATTTTTCCCAGTTACTTTTTAAGAACAGCTAACTCTTGCACACTATCCCTACTCCCCTCTCCACCCCCACACAAAAATGCGTTTCCTGATACACAGGTTAAAAATATAAAGTTTTGAAACTAACAAAATATTTCATATATCAAACAACTGTGTAGGTCGTTTGAAGATCTTACTGAAGTTATAACAGCATGGAATGGCCTTCCAGTTCTTTTGGAGATGGTTTCCTCTCATCCATTCCATATCTGAGAAGAAACACTATTTTACTACTGCTTTTCTTTCCTTTCCTTCTCCCCTCTGATTCTCTGGAATTGGCCAACAGGGGTGAGAGAACAGGAAGCAAAAGGTCAGAAAAGAGAAAGATGAACTTTACAGTTTCCTTTTCCCACGTCGAGACTATCACTGTGAAGCCATCCCAGATCGAGACCGTACGAGCTAGGATTCTCCAGAGAAACAGAACCAGTGGGATATATACAGGCATCAATGTATAAAAGGGGATTATTATGGGAACTGGCTCATGCAATTATGGAGGCCACAAAGTCCCACATCGTGCTGTCTGCAAGCTGGAGAACCAGGAAAGCTGGTGACGTAATTTAGTCTGAGTCTGAAGGCCTAAGATCAGAGAAGCCAAGGGTGTGACTCTCAGTACAAGGGCAAAGTCCCGATAATGAGGGAGCTGGTAGGGTAAGTCGCAAAGTCCAAAAGCCCGAGAACCAGGAGCTCCAATGTACAAGGGCAAGAGAAGGTGAGTGTCCCAGCTCAAGAAGAGAAAGCAAATTTGCCCTTTCTCTACCTTTTTGTTCTACCCCCCCCCCAACAGATTGGACGTTGCCCACCCACACTGGTGAGGACCATCTTCTTTGCTCAATCTACTGATGCAAATGCTAATCTCTTCTGGAAGCACTCTTGCAAACACACCCAGAAATAATGTTTAACCTGCTATCTGGGCATCCCTTAGCCCAGCCAAGTTGACACATAAAATTAACCATCACAAACCTATCTCATGGACCAGACTGACCCTGAATCCTGGCTTTCCACTGTCCCTTTACCTAGTTATATAGTCCTGGGCAAGACTTTTGACCTCACTAAGCCTCGGCTTCCTCATTTGTGAAAAAGGAATAATTATAGAACCCTCATAGGTTTGATGTAAGAATAAATTAAGATAATATGTCTAAAAGCTAGCACAGTGGCACATAAGACATAGGTATTACTAATAAAGTTTCTTAATATTTTATATTGCTATAGGTGTTCTGTGTCATTGTTCATTTGATTCCTTTTGATTATACAACAGTGATTTAGATTAAGGAAATTTGTCTAGAAGGGCAGTTGCCCTCAGTAAAGAATTAATGTTAAGAGCCTGCCTTGTATTAGCACTCTAATACAATATCTGTATTAATTTCCTAGGGCTGCCAAAAGGAAGTGTCACAAACTGGGTGGCTTAAAACAGAAATTCATTCTCCTGTAGTTATAGAGGCTAGAAGTTTGAAATCAGAGTGCCAGAAGGCCATGGTTTCTTGAGACTCTGAGTAGATCCCTTCCTCGCCTCTGCCAGCTTCTCGTGTTCTGGGCAATCCTTGGCATTCCATGGCTTGCAACTGCATTACCCCAAATTATTCATCCATCACATGGTATCTCCTCTCTGTGTCTCTTTCTCTGTTTCTTATCCTCATCTCATAAGGATGCCAGTCATTGGATCAGGGACCCACCCAACTCTAGTATGATCTTATCTCAACTTAATTAATCACATCTGCAATGACTATTTCCATATAAAGTCTCATTCTGAAATACTGGGGGTTAGCTATTCAAT
Source organism: Daubentonia madagascariensis (assembly GCA_023783475.1). NCBI lineage: Eukaryota > Metazoa > Chordata > Mammalia > Primates > Daubentoniidae > Daubentonia > Daubentonia madagascariensis. Next base: position 33,619,171 of record JAKFHU010002140.1, on the reverse strand, counting down.
ATATCTCTTTGGTGATGCAATTCAACCCATCACAATAGCTCTCACCTGGAACACTGCAGTGTCTTCAAAGGCCTTCCGGCTCTACACTCCCTAACCCTGACCAACACATGGATAAACACATATACCCTAGGTTAAACGTAAGAGCAGGAGAAGGATCTTTAAAACAATGTGGATTATAGCAGTATTATAAATCCATTTTTAAAAATTCTTAAAAGCAATTGAGAACCAGGCATGGTGGCATACTTTTGTGATACCAGCTACTTGGGGGGATGGGTTCCTTGAGTTTAGGAGTTCAAGGCTGCAGTGAGCTACGATCACACCATTGCACTTCAGCCTGGGTGACAGAGAAAGACCCCATTTCCAAAAAAAGAAAAAAAAAAGCAACTGAATTTAGTCAAGCTGTATTCAGCCACTTGAGGCTTTTCTCTAGTTCGTGTTGATGATTTAGTTGTCTGTCATCCTGTTTTGGTTGATTCATTTGACAAGACACCCTCATTCTATTTTGAAGCCAATAATATAACAAGCTCTCATTAAAATTTATACTGTACATATCACCATTTGTGGGGCCAAATATATTCCATAATAAGGTCTTTTACCAATCCTTCTATTTTGAGAACACTTAAAAAATCTTTTGATATTTTCATATATTTAAAATTAACAAGGAGAATCGATTATCTGGCAACTGAATAGATACATGGGGCTCTGAAATGTTGGGGCTTTTTAGTTGAAATGTTGTGTCAACCTAAAATAACAACAGAGTGAGTAGCTCTCAAAATAAATGAGTTTAATCACCTTGGGATGGGTCAACAGAGTGTGCCTCCAAAATGTGGCGCACAGAGAAGAGTGCAGCATCATTTCTCTGGCAATCATGCCATGGATGCACAGCTTGAGTTGGTCATGAGGAAACAGTGGATAGACCAGGTTTAAGATCGTCTTATAGCATAAAAGACCTGTATTCTTTATGACTGTCAAGGACATGAGAGACAGAAAAAGACTAAGGAACTTTCCAGATGGAAGGACACTGATGAGACATGACAACGTGTGTTTTCAGATAGGATCCTAGACTAGGAAGGAAAAAGAGCTATTATTAAGACAGGTGGCAAAACTTGAATAGTATGTGAGAATTGGATGGCAGTGTTGTATCAGTGTTTACTTTTTGACTAGAAGGAGTGTATAATAGTAATATAAGAAAGTACTCTTGGTTTGGTCGGGGGGAGGTACACACTGCAGCATCTAAATTATTCTTTCTCTCCAAAGAAAGAAAAAGAGAGAACAGGGCTAACGCAGTGACAGTTAACAATTACAGAATCTGTGAAAAGGGCATGAAAGAGTTCTTTACACTTTTCCTACAACTTTTCTGTAGGTTTGAAATTATTTCAAAACAAAATATATATGTGTGTGTATATAAAAAATTAAAAAAACAAATTTAAATTATAAAAACTAAATGAGTTTATTTGGGAATGAATGAAGGATTGCAATCTGGGAATGTGTGTGCCGTGACACCCCAGGGAGGGTCATAGGCATACCCAGGGAGGCAAAAGAAGGCAAGGGAGTTTAAAGGCAAAATGAGAAGGGTTACATAAGTTGTTTTGAAATAATTATCCCTGGCTACAAGGATCAATAACAAGGATGGGGGCAGTCCGAGGTTGAATAGGCAGTTGCTGGGCAAACATCCTCACAGAAGTATTCTTTATGAAGGGTTATGGTGGGTGGTCTTTGTGCAAGGTTGTGGTTTTCAGAGAGTCCTTGTTTCATCACAGGCATGTGTGTGTGAGAGCTTCTCCTTTATGGCCCCCTGAGTCCGTTTTGTTAGGGTTTGGCATAGTGACTCCATTTTGAATCTGACAACTTTTATACTTGCCCCTTTTGATCAAGGTCTTTCTCTGAAAGCATTGCTGATCCCTCAGCCTGTAGTTAAGTTTTGATTGCCCCTCCATGCCTTGGTGGACCTGCCCTGGTTGGTCTGATCCCACATCAGGGGGAAGTGATTGGCAACTAGGAGTCACTGTCAAAACCCTTTTAGCCACATTTGAGCAACAGGAGGTTTGGAAGGAGCAGCTCTTGGGCTAAGTTGGCCTGGAGTTCATTGTTAAGTTCAAGGTTGTCAGTTTCATAGATGTTGGAAGTGTTCTTTTGGAGTTTTGGACCAGCATTATTCTGTTAGTTGGTGGTGTACTTCTATAGAAATTTGACAGGCAACAGGTACAAAGTTTTAAAAGGATCATACAGAGTAATAATAACAGCAATATGATAACCCCAGTTTGATTAACGGTTCTGAGCCATGAACCTAGGCCTGAAGGTAACCAACTAAACAAATCAAAAGACCATAGGAGAAAATTGGATTGGAGGGACCTAGAAGAATTCAGATTCAGTCCAGATTGTAAGTAAATAATAAAAACTTGAAAACAATAAACAGGGCTAACAATCTAGTAACAGGTATACTATAGTTTTTTTCTTTAGAAACATAATTTTTCCCTAAAGTTACCCCTACTTAACAAAAAAAAAAAATCAAAGTAAGACCAATTTGTTCATAAATAAAGTTTAGCTTCATCAGACTTGTCCTGATTATTTCTATTAAGTGCAGCAAGAATGATCACATGATTGACCACACGAGAATCTCAGATTTAAAACCTCTTGAGATTAGGAAAACAAACCAAGAGAAATTTTAGATTTTATATGTAGTACCTATAGACACTTTAAATACAGTATGACATCCCAGTCAAAATCTTGCTAATATAACCAATTATATCCTGTTATAAGGAAAACAGATTATTTTTTGGACACTTCACATACAAAATTATGTATATTAATTAGAATTTTTTGTCCTCTCCATTTCCTTGGGGAAAAAAAAGAATTTTTAAATATTAATAACTTTAATTTCTATTAATAACCTAGAAAATAAAGTAATTTTATTTTTATTGTGTATTCTTCTTATATTGGATTTATAGTTTTATGATATTAAAACATCTATCAAAGACAAATATAAATCTGTCAGACCAGCAAACCGAGGTAAAAAATGTATGCTAACAATTCTGAAGACATTTTCATTTCATTTTTTCCAACAATTTTAAAACCAGCTTATTTATCAAAGATCTACCCAAGTCACATGAACTTGACAAGCATTTGAGTTAATTACCATATTTCTAGCAGTTTTAGGTATGCTTATTTATCTCTAAGCCATTTGAATAAAGCCTTCTTCTAATGTTAGAAGAAAAGAACTTTAAGGTTTTGCATTTGCTCAGTTTTCAAATAGTCAAAAATGATGCCAGCAGGAAAAGAAGTGGCCAGAGGGAACAGAGCATATAATTAGCAGGGGTTTGAGAAAAGGGAAGTTTCCATGGGAGAAGCAGTATCCAATATAGAAAACAGAGAGGTCTAAAAAAATTACACCCTATCGGCTGACTTCTGACCATAGAGCTCTAAAAAAAAAAATCCTTTTCAAACGTCATATTATCAGATTTCAGCCAAGACAAACAGCAACTATTCCTAGCGATATCAAACTTTTTCTTTTTTTAAGTCAATCGTTCTCATAGGTACCAATAGGATAATTGTTCAGGATAAGAGCTGTCTCAAAAAAAAAAAAAACTTTTAGATGCAAAATTCCAAATCTCCAAAGGTATACCTACTTCAATTGTAATTCAAAACCAGTAAGTCTTCTATGGCTTAACCATGGATGCAAGAGGCATCCCCAAGACAGTGCAAAGGATGTAGTCCCTCTCAAGACCCTAAGTGTCCCCCACAGGCAGTCTAAGGAAGTGAAGGCCCTCATTGTTAACAAGGCAACAAAGGTTGAGAAAGTTAAGATAAATTTTTCTTATGATAAACCGTACAAAGTACAGAAACAAAGAAAACAAGGACTATTTCTGGGAGGCTATGGATCAATAACCAATGAGCACCCAGAACAAAATTTACAAGAGTCACAACTCAAAGAACAAATTCTTACAAATGTTTTTCTTTCCTGCCAATCCAAATTTAGGAAAAATAAGAAGGGACAAAGAAAAATGTTTACCTTCCTCTCTCAACCAGGCATTACTGACAGAGATCCAGGAGCACTGACCTTGGTAAGAATTTCTACCTTCTGCTGGCTTTTGTCAGGTCTCTCCGGATCCACTTGCAGTCTCTAAAGCGAGTAGGTGTCCCAGCCCTCAGGGTCTTATCTGGGTCTCAGAATTAAATAAATATAAAATAGTTTAACAGGAGAAATGCACAGTACCAGTCCTACACGGCGTGGGGGCCCACACTGAGGAAGTGCAACTGCTATGGACTATGTTTCTCTGATCACAGATTCAAGGATGAAGCATTTAGGTTCTACAAGAGAAAAGGCCCACCATTACAAAAAATGCTACTCAAAATCCATAAGAAAAAAGTTCACAAACTGTTAAAGTCTCAGGGGACTTTGACCCATAACATGTCAATGAAGCCTAAGAATCACTCCACATTCAGCAATCCAATATCCTCCTCATTGTAGCAAAGGTACTGCAGAATATTGGCAAATGAAGAGTTAATACCTTTCAAATTGTTTTTGCACCAGGCTTGATAGTAAAGCAACTATGGAAAATACAATATGGATTTTAATTTTTATGGGCTCACACCTGATACTTCTGTATCAGGAATGGTCAATCTCACGCCTGCACAGAAGTCATCTCGTGGGGTCAACCCGAAAACCTCTTGATAATGTCAGTAATGCTACCACTAAAAATATGTAACACATATTGGGTAGTTGGTATGTGCTAGACAATATTCTAGGGCTTTATGAGCATTTATCATTTAATCCTGAAAGCAACACAATCAGGTGAGTTACTATCTTCTCTTCACAGGTGAGCAATCTGAGTGCCTGAACCCAGGCATTCTGGCTCCAGCATCTATATACTCCTCAACACTACACTATCTGCCTCTAAGAATCATTTTTCACAGCACTTACGTATTTACAATATCTAATAAGTATCTCAAATTTAATACGGCCAAGAAACAAAAGCATCTTGATTCCTCTCACCACCTACTCCTCTCATATTCCTCACCTCTGTAAAGGATATGTCAATTCTTTCAGTTGCTCAGGCCAAAATTTTGAGAGGGATCCATGAACCATCTTTTCCTCACACTCAACTTCCAATCTATTATCATATCTAGGAAGCTCTTTTCTTTCTTTTAGACTAACCACTTCTCCCCACTCCACCACTATCACCCTCATTCATGTGTCCACCATCTTTCTCCCAGGCCATTGGAGTGGCCTCTGCAAAGGTCTTCCTCTTCTTCCCCCAGCCCCCCATCAACACACGCACGAACACACATGCTCCTGTCTAAGCACGACAGCAGGCGATGGCTCTTTCAAACAAAAAGACAGACAGTGGCTGACCTCAGCTGACACCCTCCCATTGTAAGCGATGACCTCTCTGTGCCCCGTTGAGAGCCAAACTTCTCCTATTCCCCAGGTCCCACTTCCTTTAACTCACGCAGGGGTCTTGTTTCTGTAATTATCCTGTCTCGTGGGTCACCATTTTTTCATACTCATTATATCAGATACCGTCCCCTCATCACTCTCTAACTTCTGGCTCTTTTATTTTCATGGAATATATCACTGCCTAAAATTTCATTATATAAATGGTACTCGTCAGCTTGCCTATTGTTTGCCTTCCTCTCTGAATTATAACCTCATGAAACAAGGAGTCTGTTGTTCAGAGTTATCCCCTAAGTGTCTAGAACAGTGTCTTGTATACAGCAGACACAAAATAAACATTTTTGCATGAATTACTGAATGAGGAAATAAATGGACAGATCCTGCTATTCTTTCCACGTCTTTTCATTACTATTAAAAAAATTAATTATCTGAGATAAGGGCCTGGCCCACAGTAAACACATTTCTTAGACCTTACATATAACATTCTTATTTTAATGCATATTAATATATTCTATTAGTTTAGTAGACATCATGATAATAACTATGTGTTCCCTATTTAACATAAATGCACCATCAACTCTGAATTGTATTACTACACTTATCCCCATGAATTATTCACTTTATGCCCAAACAGATCCATGGTCTCCAATTTCTTCTGCAATCAATTGATCAACACCTTGATTTTCTTAGACTCTCACCATTATCTTTGAAATCACTTTAAACTCAAGTTCTATTACCTACATTGGTGCAAACCTTTTTGGCATACGTTTGTAATAAACAAATTCATATATTTAAATCTAGATACTATTTCTTTTAAAAATCTCACTACTCTTAACTTCCCAAACCTGCTTAATAATTATATATGTCTCTAAATGTAGCTTGGTGCCCCTTTCTTCCTCAGACTACAAAAGCAATTACACCTTTAAAACTCTACTGCAAAAAACTAATCACAATAAATGGAATGAAATGTCATTCTGAATGGCAAGCTCTTTCCAAGCCGCTAGGACAGAGCTTTTGAAAACATCAGTATTCACAAGACAAACCCCAATTTGCTGAGTCCACCAACAGGTTGCATGGTTCTCCCTGCAGTGTTGACAAATACAACTGCTGAGGCTGCTGTGCAATAATAATGGAAGTTTGAAAAGAGGCCGGGAGAAGGCCTGTAATGATAGTATTTGGAATTCATTGCCTTTCAATAAAAATAATCTTTGGCTCTGCCTGCAAAGTCGCAGCTGACAAAGTCATGTTGCCCCATGTGGCTCTACTCTGTGAAGCTCATCAAGTGTCATTCTGAGAGCGGTGGAGAGTCCTGCCTTCTCTCTTGTTCTACAGAAAGATGGAGTCGTGATTTATAAGGAAAGATGTGCCTGTCTATCACTTAGGATCTGTTCAAGAGCCATTTAGAAAATATCAGGACAGCAATGCATTTGTGTGCTAGGCAAAAGCTTCTAGGGCGTTTCTTTTAAATTTGAGTCTCCACTTGTTTCTAAACCAAGTTTATCTCTCTAAAAAGAGAGTAACAAGACATCTTAATTCTGAATATCAGGGTACTCATTCAGGAAGCCCAGCAAGAAGATTTAATCCCTCTTCAGCCCAGCAGGTTCTAGACACAAATGCTATGGAAAAGCCAGTGGGGAGTGAGAAGAACAGGGACACTCACTCATCTGTCACTCCATTAAGTGGCGTCCCTGAGGATGAATTCAGACTGCCTAAGCCACTGGACTCGCTCTCCTCTCCCTGGAATTGTACACACAGCTGAAGGCGGGAATTAGTTTGCAGAATGATCCATCTTTAATACAGACCATGTGTCAACTCACACACTACAACAACTCTGGAAGAGGAAGAAACAGGTCACTATTAATCAGGCAGAGCCATGGCTAGATATTCCAGTTTTCTGAAGTATTCAATGGTTAAAACACATATCTTCAGGGACTAGTGCAGCAATTTTCAATGTATGTTCCCTGGAGATCAAGGGCCCAGGAAGCTTCCTCGCAGGCTGCCTTATGGACAGGAGGTGATCACAGAGATGGGGCTCAGAGTCCCCGCCTGCCGTTTACCCCTCTCCCTCTGCAACCTCATTTTATATGGTGTAAATACTGGGACCCTGGAATACAGTTGTCCCCCTTATCCACAGTTTTGCTGAGGTTTCTGTTTCCCACTGTCAACCAAAGTTCAAAAATTTTAAATGGAAAATTCCAGAAGTAACAATTCATATGTTTTAAATTGCCACTATACTGAACAGCGTGATGAAATCTTATGCTGTCACACTCTGTCCCACCAAGGATGTGAATCATCCCTTTGCCCAGTGTCTCTGCACTCCCTGCCAGTTAGTCACGTAGTAGCTGCCTCAGTTATCAGATCGGCGGTGGCGAGACTGCAGTGCTTGTGTTCAAGGAACACTTACTTTGCCTCATAATGGCCCCAAAATACAACAGCAGTGATGCTGGCAATTCGGATATTTCAAGGAAAAGCTGTAAAGTACTTCCTTTAAGTGAATAGGTGAAAGTTCTTCACTTAATAAGGAAAGAAAAATATCATGTGCTGAAGTTGCTAAGATCTACAGTAAGAACAAATCTTCTATCCACGAAATCACGAGAAAGGAAAAAGAAATTCATGCTAGTTTTGCTGTCATACCTTGAACTGCAAAAGTTACATCCACAGTGACTGACAAGTGCTTCGTTAAGATGGAACGAAGGCACTCAGTTTGTGGGTGGAAGATATGAACGGGGAACATGCTCCAATTGAAGACAACATGTTGTGCCAGAAAACACTGAGCCTACACAAAGACTTCGGCAAGGGATATCCAGAAACGAGAGATGCCAAGCCGTTTACTACAAGTAAGGGATGATTACACAGATTCGGGAATACAAAAGGTCCATAGCAGCCTATTGCCATGTCACCATGCCTATGTCATTCACTTCACTTCATCTCGTCACATGGGCATTGTATCATCTCACAACATCACAAGAGTGAGTGCAGCGCACTAAGACATTTAAAGAGAAAGAGTAATAGAGACCACATTCACATAACTTTTATTACAATATATTTTATAATCATTCTGTTATTAGTTATTGTTGTTAATCTCTAACTATGCCTGATTTATAAGTTAAACTTTATCATTGCTATGTAAGTATAGATAAAAACATAGCATATGTAGGGTTTGGTATTGTCTGCAGTTTCGGGCATCCATGGGGGGTTTTGGACCATATCCCCCACAGATAAGGGGGAACTATTGTACAGTGTTTTGTTGTTTTTAATGTGAAAACCACCATCTAGTGATTTGCACAGGTACTACTAAAATCTTAGCCCTTATGGACACAGTACCTTGTTTACCTCAGGGAGCTCTGTGGAGATGAATATATTTAGATTTATAGACAACTGTGAGATCTTAAGAGGAAAAACACTATTGAAAGTATTTATGTGATTTTTGTTACATAAGATGCTGTGTTTTGGTCCTGTGCTAAGTATATAGTTAGAATTGAATAAAAACAACCAGAATGTTAGGACAGACTGGGTTATCTGAGACATCAACTTTGTAGAGAAAGGATAAATTTGGATTGAGGGCGTGTTACCTGTAGGCAAATCGGTTACCTGGTTAGTAAACGGAAAGGATCTGACGACCTGTACCGTGATCTGCAGGCTAAGCATTTGAGAATGAGGTCAGCTCTTCTCCGCAGGCAGGGAACATCCAACAGCACAACCTTGGCCTCCTGGCCTTGTACCAGTGAACACCCCAGGCACAGCTGACACTCCCTGAGCCCCTTCTCCATTTCTCACCCTCCCTGTCCCTCTACTCCCTTCAAGCCTCCTTTGCTGACTCTAAAACTGTGGTCCCCAACCCCTCACGCTGTGGCCTTGTACTGGCCTAGCAGGAACCACCTGTTAGGAATCACCACCTGAGCTCCGCCTTCCAGGAAACGTAGGAACCAGGCTGCACAGCAGGAGGTGAGCGAGGCTAGGGAAGCTCCATCTGCATCTACAGCCCAGTGCTCCCACTGCTTGCATCACCACGTGAGCTCCACCTCCTCCCCCATCCCCCCATGGAAGAATCATTTCCCGTGAAACCCGTTCCTGGTGCCAAAAAGGTGGGGGACTGCTGCAGAAAGTCTGATGCTGTCCACGGGGCTGAAAGGGGGTCTAGTTAGAGGCAGGAGCTCCTGTTACCTGCAGCGCCTGGAGCCCCGAAGGAAAATGCCAAAGCCTGAACCACAGACACGGATCCAAATGAGGACCCAGGAGTCTGGCTGATAGGCCGGGGAAGGAGGCCAAGAGCCCTGAGAGCTAGGAGGAAGAGCAGAGACAGTGGGACCTGCGCAAACAGCAGTGCTCGTCAGGGTCCTCCAGAGAGACAGAACCAACGGCATCTCTCTCCCCTCTCTCCGCCTTTCTCTCCCTCCATCCCCCAGTCTGTAAACTAGACCCCTCAGGGTCATTCTTGCTGCTTCTCTCTTTCTTACACCCAAATCAAGTTGATTAGTAAATCCTGTTCATTTCATCCTCCAAATATCTCCAACCCTACCACCCTTCTGAAGGTCTTTTAAGAATGGATGAGTCTGGTTACTTCTCTCTTTCCTCAACTGTTATAAAAGGCTTCTAGCTTATTACACATCTCTCCCTTAAATTCATCTTTTTCTCTTCCACCAAATGTTTTATATAATTTTCATGTTATGGCCTCAATTCATATTGGCCAATAATTCTTTTGTAGCCTCCAGGAAAAACTAAACCAGGGGTGGGGAACCCACAGCCTTAAGTCCATATGTGGCCTTCTAGGTCCTTAAGTGTGGCTTTTTGACTGAATCAAAATTTTACAGAACAAATCCTTTTATTTTTGTTAATACATTTTTGTTCATCTTTTATATTTTTATTTTATTTTTAAAATGAACATATTTAAAATACCAAAGAATAAAACAAGTTTCAACAAAAGTGGTAATCCTCCCAGATTGACCAGCACAGTTAGAACATTAGTAAGCCAGTAGGGCTAAATTGATGGCTGCTACGCTCATGATTTCGTTCTAACTTCTCCCACCGGACAGGCACCACTACCATGTGAGGCTGGTTGGCAAGAGTTTATGGGTGTCGAGTACACCATTCTGTTATCAGCTTTTGACAATGGTGCACTGTGTTTCTGTTTGAAGTGGAATTTGTGAATAGTTGCACAGCTGCACAGTATTTTTTAATTCTGTCTGCTTAACAGCCTATGATGTCAAGGAAGACCAAGAGAACACAGAAGGAAGAAAACAGATTTTTAATTGAGGATTAGGAATTGCAATATTATCTTACTTCTGCTAAAGATAAGATGATTTGCTTGCTTTGTGATACTGCAATATCAACATTAAAGAAATTCAATGCTCCTCAGAATTATAATACTCATAATGACCATAAATATTTTAAATTAGAGGGAGAGGTGTGAAAGGTTGTATTGCAGAAATTAAAAGATGAAAAGCAAAAGCAAAGATAATCCTTTCAAGCATCAATAAGACCTGGAAATATGCCACTGAAGCAACTTATAAAGTAGCTTCTATATTCAGGAAAAAAGGGAAGAATTCAGTGATGAAGAAATTGTGAAACAATGCATTGTCGAAGTCGTAGAATGCTCAGACCTCGATAACATCTGAAAGTACAAACAACTGCCTCTTTGAAGGAGAACCGTAGCTAATCGGAAGCATGAATTAGCCTTCAGCTTAACAGAACAACTTCATGCAATATTTCAAAAGGAAAATATATATTATTCAACTGCTTTGGATGAAGCAACTGGTACTACTGACTTGATGCAGGTTTTATACTTCATTCAGGTCATAAAAGAAGATGTTCTTTGCTACAAAGAGTTACTTGCTTTGGGCACTCTTGCAAACAGAACAAGAGGAATAGATATCTTCAACAACTTTCAAGATAAGTGTCATGAAGTTGGACTGAATTTGGAAAATTTAGGAAGTGTATATACAGATGGTGCACCTTCCATGACAGGAAAATAGGAAGAGTTTATTGCACAGATTAAAAAAGTATTAACAGATCCAGATGCTCCCATTTCCTTCCATTGTATCTTGCATCAGCAAAATCTCTGTGCTAAAGCTAGTATTTTAAGTGACACTTTGCAAGAAGTTATAAGTATTGTTAACTATATTGGTTAAAATGCAACACTGGCATTGCCAGTTTCATAACACGCTAAATTTGAATGATGAGGTATTCAGTGTGGATTTGCCCTATCATTCTAAAGTGTGTTGGCTATCACAGGGACAGGTGTTAGCCAAAATTTTATCTCTGCAAGTACAGATAGTTAAATTGTATGAAGAACAGAATCAGCAATGTGAATTATTGAAAGAAGATTTCTACAGGAATGCAACATTTCTGTGTGATATCATGTCAAATCAAAATGACTTGAATATTTCCTTGCAAGGTAAAACTAAGTCTACATATGATATGTGGCAAAAATCCAAGCATGTTGAAAAAAGCTATCTTCTTTCAAAACACTTCTTCAGAAGGAAATTTTGGATGAACATTTTCCCCAGTTAGCAAAGGTCACTGAAGAGCAGGATGATATATGTGAATCATCTGAAGAATACGCAGCTGTTATAGACCCATTAATTGGAGAATACTATGAAAGCTTCACTGACTTTGAGAATCATGACATCACACTCAGATTAGCATTTCAGCCTCACCTAGTTGATATCACCAAGGCACCTAAAGAACTCCAGGTGGAATTGATTGCGCTCTCAGTAGATGACACTTAAAAGTCATTGTTTGATGCTAAGAAAGATCCAATTGAAATATGGAAAAATGTAGAATACTCATGCGTTTGGCAACAGTCCCAAAAAATGCTTTCTTGCTTTTCAACCACTTATTGCTGCAAATCTGCATTCTCCTACCTAACTCAAATCAATATGCCCTTAAGGTCACAAATGACTAATACCCATCTAGAGGGTCAACTGAAACTGCAGACCTCCGTGCTGCAACCAAATAGTCAAATGTTTTCCAACAAAAGGCAGACACAACAAAGTCATTAAAAGGTTAGTTAACTTTAAAATTAACAAATAGTTTTCATTTCGTGAACTTTTTAAATACATAGATTTTTACAAAATAATGTACATTTTTAAGTATTGAAGTATTTTACGTTGTTAAAGTTTCTTGAATGCGGCCTTATTTGATTACAGCAAAATTAATGTGGCCTTCCAACATGAAAAGTTTCCCCACCCCAGCACTAAATGTTTTCCATGGCACAGTGAGCCCTCTGTGGTGAGGGTCCTCAGTGTCAGGCCCTGACACTCTCCATGCTGCATCATGCATTCCATTCCCCAAATGTACACGCAGCTTTCAACCCATCCTGCTCATGCACATGCTTGTGCCTGTACCTCGACCATTCATGCCATTTCCACTACCAGTGTTCTCCTGTGTTCCCCACCCACCTGGTTGATTCCTACAAACTCTGCAGGAGCCAGCTTCACCAGCATCCTGCATGGAAACTCAATCATCCAGCAAAACTGACCTTTCCTATTTTCCCTACTGTATGTCTCTTAGAGGATTTATCTCATTTTATCACAAACATGTTTATATGTATCTTCACATTCTTGCCAAAAAGCACTTTGCACAATCCCTGAAACAAAGTACATGTTCATTAAATGCATGCAGATTTAGTAAATAAAGGAGCTAATTAGTGATCATAACCCCAAGGACATCCATGATGTCTTTAAATTGATACCAAGTGAAATTTTGTTCACTTTGAAATTGATAATCATAGGCTTTAATTCATTTTGACACTGCTTAGGTACCTTAAATTTTTTTCCTCATCTTCTTTCAAGTTTTTACAGCTGTGTCTAGAATATAGTCTCAATACAATTCATACATTTACTGAAATCTAATTCACCTCACTAAATTAGTAGATTGATATAAAATATTATTTTAGTTGTTATTTGGAAACAAACTGCAAAATATTTAAGCAAACTTAATTTTATGTATACTACCACCATCAGCACAAGAATGTTTAAATTCAACTTTCTAAATCATTTAATAAGAGTTGGTAATAAAGTATCAAGTCACAACTTGGACTGTGAAATTTAGCTGCTTATTCCACTGCAACAGGAGTGAGCAAATGTTTATGTAAATGGCCAGAGAATAAATATTTTAGGCTTTGTAAGCCATATTGCACATTATCCCTGTTGCATACTCTTCGTGTATGTGTGGGAGTGGGTGCACACACACACCTGTGCTTTAAAATCCTTAAAAAATATAAAAATCATTCTTAATTTCAGGCTGTAAAAAATAAAAGATCATTATCGGCCAGAAAGGATTTTGCCAACAATATATTGTTTGCCCATCCTTGTTCTAGAATAGTTTGTGTACCACTAATTATTTTATTTTAATTCATTTTTATTAAATTATTGGGTAAGTATTAAATAAATTGTCCATTCTTACATATATATCAGGTAATGTGAATTCAATTAACTTATTTGAGCCTCAACAGTAATTAATTAATGTTCAACTTTCTGTATTTATTCTACTTTAAACATTTTTTAAAGGTAAAGTCAAGACAATATTGGCTAGTTGTCATGAGGTGAGGGTAAAGATGTAGTCTGAAAAACCCCACATTTTAAATATAAGGGATTTGGTGAAAATGTGAGTAACATGTCTGAAGTGGTAGACACACATTTCTAACTTACCATAAGACATCTCTATCATCCTTCCCAAATGTGCCTCAGTTACCTAAAATTGTACTGAAATTGAAAATAAGGGAAGAAGATTAACTTTTCCAGAGAAGAGAGAATGAATACAAGGACCCTGTGACACATTGTGGTGGAGACACACAGGAGATAGATGCAGATATTGGTCTTTAGACAAAAGAGTGGTGCCACTAAAGGTAAAATCTTGTGAATCATAAACATACAGGTGATATTTTAAACCAAGAGATTGAATAAAATTACCCAGAGGGCGTAAGAGACGGAAAAGACCCAATAGGCATAAGAATAATCTTAGCATAACATGTGAGTGCTCCGTTCTTGGCCCCACCATGCAAGGTGTCACCTAGAATGCAAGAAGACAGTCATGGAGGCTATGGCTTGCTCTCTACAGTTGGGAAATGAGCGACTGGCCCATAAGTTCCTAGAATATATTCTAAAAAGCTGATCAGTAAGGGAAAGATAAAGATAGGAGCAAAACAATTCAACATTTGTTTATCTAAATCCCCTTGGTGTTTTAGAAAGCTGAACGACACGACAACTGCTATTCTCTGTGGATACCTATTTCAAAAAACTTTCAACTTATCTAGATAGACTGTCACTGGCTAAAGGAATTATTTAGTTTTGTGGTCCACACATTTAGAATCTATCTACAAATTACTATGCACATAACATGTATAATAAACATTCATTGAATGAGAACATTACCTTTTTTCCCACTGGTACTATAAGAAATGCTTCAGCTCTTTATTTTTTTTTTACAACTATAAAAAAATACAACAAGTAGTCTTCAAGTAATTTCCATTTAGATTCTTTATAAAGTGCTTTCTTCTTCACCCAAATGAACACTGTTCATTATCACTTATTGTTAATGACTAATTGTTAACTATACTTGCTGATGTTCTCTAGGGTTAGGTACTTTTAGGAAGCACCTAATGGGCACAGTTCAAAAATATAGACTATGATGTATATTTTAAAGAAATAATTGTTTAATGAAGAGTTATTTAAACAGATTTTTCTCTAATTGCTAAACTCACACCTTCTTGGTCAACAGTATACATTTTTCAGTCTCAAAAGAATATTTCAAGCTAAGATTGTATGAAAATGTAAGAGGTGATTAGATTCATATTCATCTTTGGCCAAAGCTGACAATTTCAGAATTAAAATTTGAATCTGTCTTTGCTCCCAAGTTTGGTCCTAATACTGCATAATTTTGTGGACTTGCTTTTCCCTACCTTTCAAACTACAAAATGGAATGTTGGCACGCAAAGGTCACCTCAGCCAGCCAGTTTTCCACAAAACATGGCACAGTGACATTTGAAATCAACCTATGTCTACTGAACTGCTCACTAGACTTACTTTGACAGATCTGAGTATGATGGATGCAGATTTCCATCCAAAAGGTTTGGCCAGGCCTCAGCAGTAATATAACCTTTCTTAAAGGTTATTTTTAACCACTTGCTAAAAATTCCTGGAGGAAAAAAAAAATGACATGCCCTTTAGTAAAATGAATACAATAATATACCTACAATTGATACCACTGCAGTCAAGTTTGGCCAATTGCCCGAGTGAGAACCTACTCCTTAATAACTAGGGGCTATCCAGTTCTGGCCCAGCACCTTGAGTGAGGGCCTAAACTAAAGATTATGCAGAAACTGAGCTTAACTCTAATTCTGAAACAAAGAAAAATGGGAGGGGAAAATAAACACCTCTAAGCTAGTTCTTGCAAACCCTCTGTTATACTGTCAATTAAGTCTGATATTGTTTTTATAAAGTCGAACCAAATATAATGCAATGGATTTATTCATTAGGAATCTCATTGACTCGGTGAAGGTTAATCTAACTGCTAAACAATGTTTGGTTTTTATTTTCAAAAGATTTTAATATGATTGCATCTCTGAGAGATAAAGTAGAATTAAGAAGTATTGCAATCAGCACACTGACTTGGACCAACAAAATTAGCAGCACTCCATTTGAGATAATAACCCAAAATTATTTCCCAAATAAGACTCCATGTACTTTTACAATTTGTTAGTGACTGGTTAAGAAAGAAAAAAAAGGTTGTACAAATATAATTAATCTTCTGGCTTACAGAAATTTGGTAATACAGATTTCATTCTGCCAGCATCAAAGCCAGTACATTGCCATTTTTAATTCACAACTAAAAAATGTATTATTCCAGGGTTCTCCAGTTATTAAGGTAATAACAGTAATTAGCAGTGCCGTGCTGGGTACACATGGTTTGGACTGTGTGTTTCTGGGTTTGAGGGAATGGGTGGCACTGATCAAAGCCTTCTCCATGAATCACTATTCCCTCACAATATGATAGCTATGGTTAAAGAGAGTCCCCAAAGACAGCTCTGAGGAAGACATAAATAACCTGGAAAGATTTTCCTCTACTCCCTCATAGGAGAATTAGAAATTGAAGCCATGGCCCTGTGGCAGTTCTCAGAGAGGCATGTAAACATTGTAAAGAAAGAGCTATTGAACGTCATTATCCTTTTCTGAGATGAAGGTCATGCTTTGTCTAAAAGTCATTCGATTTTTTCAACATTTCTACTCAAAAAAGTAAACCTCTATATTTCATTCATTTCTTTTTTAAAACATTACATGTATTTTATGTTATTTTACCAAAAAAGGAGAATATTTCTTCAAGCCATTTAGATAGTGTAAAAAGCTAGAAAAAGTTGCCCATGTTTTCAGATGTCCATCACTCAAAAAAACACTACTTTATTCTTTTGTTAAAGCTACCTATGCAAATATTAATATTGGGTTTTTTAAAAAATAAATCCATTTACTATTGGCATCCACAAAGACTCTAAGCTTAGGTCCATCTCAGGAAAACTGGCATAATGAAACACACGATATGTGAAAAACTTATTAATATTCCATGTTTAAAATCAGTGCTCCCAGCTTTATTAACTACACAATGGTGTCTAAAAGAAAAAAATATAAAAACAAAAGCCCATCACTGGAGGTTTTTAAGTCAGCTTCCTGCCTTATTCTTTATTTTTTTTTAATTTCAAAATGTTAGGAGTATACAAATGTTTTTGTTACATAGATGCCTTATATAATGCTTAACTCAGGGCTTTTAGTGTGCCCATCAGCAGAATAGTATTCATTGTACCCAACAGGTAAGTTTTTACCTCTCACCTCCTCCTACCCTCCCCCCCCTTTGGTTTCCAATGTCATTTACATCTCTTTGCACCTGTTTGTGCCTATAATTTAGCTCCCAATTATTAGAGAGTACATGTGGTGTTTGTTTTTCCATTCCTGAGATACTTCACTTAGGATAATGGTCTCCAGTTCCAATCAAGTTGCTGAAAAAGACATTATTTCATTCCTTTTTATGGCTGAGTAGTACTCTATGGTCTGGGGGGGCTGTATATCTATATGGATCTTTATCCACTCATGAATTGATTGGCACTTAGGTTGATTCCACATCTTTGCAATTGTGAATCCTGCTGCAAAAAACATTCAAGTGCAGGTGTCTTTTTGATGAAATGACTTCTTTTCCTTTGTCTAAATTCCTAGTAGTGCTATTGCTGGTTTGAATGGTCAGTCTACTTTTAGTTCTTGGAGAAATTTCCGTCCTGTTTTCCATAGAGGTTGTACTAATTTGCAGTCCTACCAAGAGTGTATAAGCATTCCTTTCTCTCTGCATCCACGTCAGCATCTACTGTGTCTTGACTTTTTAATAATGGCCATTCTGATAGGGGTAAGGTGGTATCTCATTGTGGGTTTAATTTGCATTTCCCTGATGATTAGTGATGTTGAGCATTTTTTCATATGCTTATTGGCCACTTGTCTATCTTCTTTTGAAAAACTTCTGTTCATGTCTTTTACCCACTTTTTGATGGGATTGTTTGTTTTTTTCTTGCTGATTTGTTTGAATTCTTTGTAGAGTCTGGATAATAGCCCTTTGTTGGATATATAGTTTGTGAATATTTTCTCCCATTCTGTAGGTTGTCTGTTTACTCTGTTGATTACTTCCTTTGCCATGCAGAAGCTTTTTCATTTATTAAAATCCCATTTATTTATTTTTTTTGCTGCTGCATTTGTCTCTGGGGTTTTAGTCATAAATTATTTGGCTAGGCCAATGTCTAGAAGAGTTTTTCCTATATTTTCCTCTAGAATTTTTATGGTTTCATACCTTACATTTGAGTCTTTTATCCATCTTGAATTCATTTTTATATATGGTGAAAGATGAAGGTCTTCTTTCATTCTTCTCCATGTGGTTATCCAGTTTTCCCAGCACCACTTATTGAATAGGGCTTCCTTTCCCCATCGTATGTTGTTGTCTGTTTTTTCAAAGATCAGTTGGTCGTAGTTATACGGTTTTATTACTGGAGTCTCTATTCTGTTCCATTAGTCTATGTTTATACCTTTATCTTAGTACCATGCTGTTTTGGTTACTATAGTCTTGTACAATAATTTGAAGTAAGGTAATGTGATGCCTCCAGATTTGTTCTTTTTGCTTAGGATTCCTTTGGCTGTTTGGGTTCTCTTTTGCTTCCAAATGAAGCTTAAAATTTTTTCTAGATCTGTGAAATATGACAATAATATTTTGATGTGGATTATGTTGAATCTGTAAATCACTTTGGGCATTATGGACACTTTAATGATGTTGATTCAACCAATCCATGAGCAAGTGAGGTTTTTCCACTTGTTTGTGTCATCTGTGACTTCTTTCATCACTGTTTTATAGTTCTCCTTCTAGAGATCTTTCATCTCCTTGGTTAAGTATATTCCTAGATATTTTATTTTCTTTGTGGCTATTGTAAATGTGACTGAGTCCTTGATTTGACTCTCAGCTTGTTATTAGTATACAGAATTGTTACTGATTTGTGTATATTGACTTTGTAACCCGAGACTTTGCTGAATTTACTTATCAATTCTAGGAGTCTTTGGCTAGAGTCTTTAGGGTTTTCTAGATAGAAGGTCATAGCATCAGCAAGCAGGGACAGTTTGATCTCCTCTTTCCTGATTTGGATGCCCTTCATTTCTTTCTTTTGCCTGATTGCTCTGGCTAGGACTTCTCATTCTGTGTGGTGACAGTGGGCACCCTTATCTTGTTCCAGTTCTTAGGGGGAACAACAACATCCTCATTCAGTATGATGTTGGCTGTGGGTTTGTCATGTTTGGCTTTCATAATTTTGAGGTATATTCCTTCTATGCCTAGTTTGTTGAGGGCTTTCATCATGAAACGGTGGTGGATTTTATTGAATGATTTTTCTGCATCTATTGAGATGATCATATTATCTTTGTTTTTGCTTCTGTTCATGTGGTGAATCCTGTTTTTTTATGTGGATATGTTGAAACATCCTTACGTACCTGAGATGGAACACTCTTGATTGTGGTGAATTATTCTTTTGATGTGTTGTTGAATTCCATTTGCTAGTATTTTGTTGAGGATTTTTGGATCTATGTTCATAAGTGATATTGGTCTGTAGTTTTCCTTTTTGTTGTATCCTTTTTTCGCTTTGGTATCGAGGTTTTTGTAGTGTTCATGGAGGATATTTCATATTGCTGTGGTATCCATTGTAATATCTCCTTTTTCATTTCTGATTGAAATTATTTGAATCCTTTCTCTTCTATTTCTGATTAATCTGGCTAGTAGTCTATCGATTTTGTTTATCTTTTCAAAGGACCAATGTTTTGTTTTATTGTTTGTATTTTTTGTTTGTTTCCAGTTCATTTAGTTATTCTCTGAGCTTTGTTACTTATTTTATTCTGCTGGCTTTGGATTTGGTTTGTTCTTCTTTTTCTAGTTCCTTGAAATGTGACATTAGCTTGTTAATTTGTGATCTTTCTGTCTTTTTGATGTAGGCATTTAAGGCTATGAACCTTCCCCTGTGGTTTTCCCCTGTAGTTTTAATCTTACAGTTTTACCCTTTTGTTAGAAGAGATCCTTCTTGATCATGGACTTTGGGAAATGAAGAATTCTAGACAAAAGGGTCAAGGGTACAGGATGGTAATAAAACTTAAAATGTATTGAGGAAAGACAGGAAATGAGTTTGGAGAATGAGGATAGGCCCCAATTTTTAAGTCCCTTCCTTGTATAGCTAGTTTGAACTTTGTAATTCAGAAATCTGGAGAAAATAGAGGTTTGTGGTGGGTGATCACATTTGCATTTAGGGAAATAATTTTAGCAGTGGTACAGAGAAATATAATTCAGAATGAAAATGCTGAAATATTATGCAGAGATGCTAATAGTGAGAAAGGAGAGTAAGGGCCAGACCTGAGGGACACTTCTTAAGTCCAGTGTAAGGTCTTGATGGATAATTAATGGAAAGGGATGGAGG
This sequence comes from Daubentonia madagascariensis, assembly GCA_023783475.1. Taxonomy (NCBI): domain Eukaryota; kingdom Metazoa; phylum Chordata; class Mammalia; order Primates; family Daubentoniidae; genus Daubentonia; species Daubentonia madagascariensis. The sequence continues at coordinate 33,598,805 of JAKFHU010002140.1, read as the reverse complement.
AGGGGAAGGAGTCAACAAAGACTGGCATATCCAGGTCAAAAAACTGGGTGCATGATGAGATCATTGACAGAGAATTCAGGAGAGAGGACAAGTAATTTAGTTGTGGGGGGAGACAGTATAATTTAAAAAATGCTAATATTGAAGTAGCTGTGAAACATTCAAGAAAAGAAATATCATATAAGTTTCTGGTGACATAAGGCTGCCATTTCAGAGAGAATCTGCTGTCACATATTTTGAGGCATCTGTAAAGTCAATAGCCTTAAAATTAGAAGAGGATAAAGGGAGATCATTAATATTTGAAGCATCAGTGAAGGAAGAAGGTCTCAAGAAAGAGAGAAAAAGAATTGTCAGAATCCTATTAGAAGAATCAGGATTGGCTGGTGTTCTTAAAGCCAAAGGAAAAGTGGGTTTTTTAAAAATAGGAGATAAATCATTGGGTCAAATGCTATAGAAAAAAATTGTTAATGTAGCCCCAAAAGTAGCATACAATTTGCCAAATAGAAAGTCCATGCTATTAACTAAGGCAAACTTCAGTAAATTTAGGGAGAAAAGTTCGATTGTAACAAGGTAGATAGTAAACAACAGCAGGAAGTTGAGGGAGTGACTCCTATTAATTCATTTATTCACTCAGTCATTCTAGGTGATATTGCTGATCACCTATTGAATGTCATACACTAATAAAGACATGGGTGATATTGCAGTTGATAAAGTCAGCCCCCTCTTTCTTACATTCTAGTGAGGGAAACCCTACACTGAGATGTGTGGAAAGGACATCCTTTCATTAAGTTTCATCATGAGAAGCAGGGACAAAACTGAGCTGTTCCTTGAACAGGGAACCATGGTGAAGGGGAGGACTTTCTGGATGAGGGTAAGGAGCCCATCTACAGCCTACAGGAAGAACAGAAGGAAGGTAGAGGAGAGGAGACTCTTAAGGAACCCAAGAATAAACAGGAGCCCAAGGACCAAGGGAGTGACAACTATCCCCCCAGCCCACGACAAATGTTCCATGGCTCTCATAATCTTCTACCTGTGATCATGGAAATTCCCAAAACCAAACATGCAAGGGGGCTGGGAACTGAGGGAGGACATTGTAACTGTCCCATAATCCTAACATTGCTGGATGTGGGAACAGCCTGGTAAGATACTAAGGATCTGTGTGACAGGCTGCCAAACAAACCACAAGGAAGAGAGAGTACCTTATACCCAGGGAGAGCTCACATGTCCTGCCCATGTTGACCCTAATCTCACATTAAAGGAAACCACATCCTAGAAGTATGTGCAGTTTAATTTTAAAGTATTTAATTGGAATTTCTAGCACAGTTTTTACCATATGAGAGACAATGAAACCTTGAACTGATTTGAATGGACTAGAAAACTTTGATTAGTGACAAGCACTACACAAGCAGGAGATGAATGAGTTAGCCTGATCATATGAAAACTACCTTCTTTAGTACCTCGTTATAAACAACAGACATACTTTGCTGTTCACAGATACAACAGTTGAGTTAATTATGCTCCCTAGTACATGGTGCATTGTGTTCATCAGTGGTTGCTAGATTCCTCCTCCCTTGTTTAGCTTTGTTTTTGTTCTCTTGTCTGTGTCCTCATCTTAATTCCTCCCCTTCCCATTAGACACCTACCTCCTCTGATGTGTTTGAAATAGATCCACAAATATGTGTGTGTTCTTGTAAAATATGTAGTGCTCTGTGTTTTTAATTTACATAGGTGGTATTGTACAATAAATTCCCTGCTGTCTCTTACATTTTCATCGGAGCATTATGTTTTTAAAATCCATCCACATTGCTGAATGTACAGCCTGTCACTATAATGCAAATCATTAATAGCTCTTATGCAAATGGTAAAGAGGGGATGATGTCAGGATAACAAAGAAGTTGCGTTGCATCATACACAGTTTTCCCAGCTTTCTCAGGTTTCTGATCACCAAATCAGAGCCCCTGATCCCAAAACACACAAATCCAGTTGAAAGAAGCAAGCACAGAAGACCACAGTAGTGCACAGTGCCCATTTATGTCAAATGCTTCCTCTTCTCCTTGTGCCTTTTGTTTTTATCTCCAAATAATTCAGCAGGCTAAATACTTCCTTATGCTCTCTTCCATCATTCTCCATTCAAATACTAAGATAAATCCTTATAAGTACTTTCGTATTTTTGTATGTATTAGAAATTTGATATTTCTTTTTAACTGTTAATATATCTAGTAGAACAATCATTGTTCTTCACAGTGTTTTTAATGGTAATAGTATGTAGGTTTGGAGTCACTTGCCCCAACCCTATTTTTCCTACAAGCTCTGTTATTTTTAGGGCATGATTTTGCTGGACATGAGATTTTGAGGATTCAAATATCATTTAAAACAGAAAAATCTGCACATCTAAACCATTGAGTGTAGGTTGCGTAGTGAGTTAACTGTGCATCTTCCCATGCATCTTTAATATTTACTTCCCTGTTGCTCTAGTAATGAATACTTAGGTGGGCTCCAAATTCCCAAGCATTTAGTGAATGACTAAGTGTAAATTCTAACAGGAGATAGTCCCTTGTCCCAAGGAGCTTAATTAGTTAATAAGAGAACATATTCATAAAAGGGTAAATAATAACAATAATAATAATAATACCAAATGATGTAAGCCAATTCCAGGTAAGTGGTACAGCAAATCAATGGAAAGTTAAGGAAATAGTCCATTAACGGTATTAAGAAAATTGGCTCTTTTGGTAGATTTCATTATTTTTGAGATATTCACTAAACCCTTCTGAACTCATTTTTGCCAGGTCTATTTCTGAGGATGGGCAATACTTTCCCACTCATGGTTATTAGTCTTGGTCATATGATTCGCTTTGTGAATCAGAAGTGACTGTGCCACATCTGAGCAGAAGCATTAATAGCCAAGTTGCAGACCGACCATTTCTTGTTCCTCTGCTGGCATATCCCAGGCAAAGGCTAATCCTTAAAGATCTAGAATAAAGAAGACATACAACACAGTCTTAACCAACCCGAGAAGTTGTAAGCCACTGAGATTTGGGCTACTTAGCTTAAACTAGCCTAAAATGACAGAGTTATTAATTTGGGACAGAGGAATAGGAAAGTTAAATGCCTACTTTTAAATGTAAATTAATTAATTGAGGGAAAACTATAAAAGCATCAGGAAAAAAATAAGATGTTTTTCATGTGCCTACATAACAAAAGACTTTCTAAATAAAATATAAAATCCAATGGCATAAAGAAATATTTGACATTTGGGGCTATATAAAAATTTAATATACAACAAACAACACATACAGTTACACAGACTGGGGGGAAAATCTGCAATATACATAAAAGGCAAATGATTTGTAGCCATAATGTGAATATGGACTTTAATCTAAATTAATATGAAAAAATAAATTGGAAAGTTGCACTAAATAACTAACAAGGAATACAAAAAGAGAAAATAAAAATGGCCAGAGAACATAACAAAAACATGCTCAAACTCACTAGCAAGGTAAGGGAAGCAAATGAAACTGATAAGAGCAGCACACTTTAGCCTGCAGATGGCCTAAGGCAGTCTGGAAAGGCACCTGCTGACATATTGATAATGGTTAGCTCTAAAGAGGAGAAGGAAGTGGGAAAAGAGATATATGTGGACCATAATTCTCCTATTCTTATTCTCTACAGTTCTATATTGTTTTATTTTTTTCACCATGAGTATATATTGTTTAGACAATTGTATTTTTATATAAATTTAATGGAAAAGTCATCATGGACTAGTATGTATGATCAAGAAAGGCTTCACAGTGTAGGTGCAGCTTGAGCATGAGGGATTAAGAAGGACTTAGAACAATGGTTCTCAATGGAGATAAATTGTCCCCTAGGGCAGTGGTCCCTAACCTTTTTGGCACCAGGGACTGGTTTCATGGAAGCCAATTTTTCCAAGGAAGAGACGGGGGTGAGGGATGGTTTCAGGATGATTCAAGCACATTACATTTATTGTGCAGTCAAACCTCTGCTAATGATAATCTGTATTTGCAGCCACTCCCCAGCGCTAGCATCACCGCCTTAGCTCCATCTCAGATCATCAGGCATTAGATTCTCATAAGAAGCACACAACCTAGATTCCTCATGTGCACAGTTTACAGTAGGGTTTGTGCTCCTATGAGGATCTAATGCTGCTGCTGATCTGACAGAAGGCAGAGTTTATGCGGTGATGTGAGTGATGGGGAGCGGCTGTAAATACAGATGAAACTTTGCTAGCTCACCCCACTGCTCACCTCCTGCTGTGTGGCTTGGTCCCTAACAGGCCACAGACTGGTACTGTCCCCGGCCTGCAGATTGGGGACCGCAGCCCTAGGGGACACTTGGCATTGTGTGGAGGCATTTCTGGTTCCTATAGGAAAGGGGTACTACTGGCTGTAGTGAATAGAGAAGCTAGGGATACTGCTAAACATCCTGCAGTGCACAGGACAGCCCCCTCACATCAGAGAACCACCTGGTCCAAAATATCAGTAGTCCCATGGTTGAAAACCCTTATTTAGAAAAAGGAAAGGGGTGCATGCCTCAAAAAGGGAATGCCCTGAGCAGAGGCAGCAGGGAGAGAATGCTGACGGTGTGAACAGTCCACAGTGATTGCAGCAGTTGCTCTGGAGAGGAGGGTGCAGGTATTCTCAGGGGGCCACTCAGCACTCCATTAATACACTGCTAAGAACTTTATACTCTTCAGGGGATGAAGCAGAGGGAAATGAGAAAAACAGCATTAAAGCTGTTTTGGTTGACTTGAATTACTTCAGACTTATTCCATTTAATTTTATACCCTGTGATTATTTAAAAGGTTTCCATTTTAATCAAAACTATTTACTGCATTTTGAGAAGTCTGTTCTGCATTAAATAATATCACATGTATATAATGACAGTTTAAATGTCCAATTTGGTGCTTTTTTAAAAAACAGGTTCCACAAAACATGATTACTAAGTACTCAGTTCTATCTGATAAGCCAGATCATTGAGGCCTGATATGAGGGGTAAAAAAAGATTAAGAGAATAAGACTTTAATTTCCAGTGAAATTCTTATCAGAGAATGTCAAAATACGTTTTGGCAAGAGATTTCCTTGCAGAAGGTGAACCTGGGAGTCACTAGATACAAAACTGTTGATTAAGATTATAAAATGCCCTCCTATTTCAACCCAAATAGATATTCCTCCCATTGCAGCACTCTTGTAGAATAAGACTTCAGTCCAGGCAGCTCTACTAGGTTAATTTTGGAAAGGAAATGGATGTGATTTCCTTCATCAAACATCTTTGCTGACTCTGCTATACATGCATGATTTGGTACTGAGAAAGGTATGTTCTGACCACATACATATGTTTTTTAATGATTTAACCTAAGTTGTCAGTATACAGAGGATGGGAAACTACTGCCTACATTTTACAAAGATGTTGCTGGGTTGTACCATGACTCTCCCAAGATTTCAATCCCTAATTACTATTTACTGCAGATACTGTCCAAAAAGTCTCTTTGATTTACCAGGTTAAACCTGTACTTTGACAATGCACCAACAAATTTCAATGTCTAGCTTAAACTGGCAGACACTCTAAGCAAATGCATCTCAATAGTCCAGTGGGACCATTTGAAGCATCTTCAGTAACTGGAGAAAAAAGGAAGAGACATTTATCTCCCTCAGCCTGGGCAGCTACAAATGTGCAGGTTTTTAGCTCAGTTGAGCAGAGCATTGTGCTAATAAGACCAAGGTCACAGGGCTAATTCCTGTGTGGCCCACTTAATCCTCTTCTGTTACATGGCCACAGTGTCTATGTGAGTAAAAGTCCTTGGGCTCAAGGGGATCCCATGGGAGATTGTAGATGAAACAAAACCGAAGTATGACAAGGAAGGAAGATTGCAATCTTTTCGGATGGGTTAGGAATGATATATGCACAGGACTGCATTAACTGATCATTTTTTACACAGAATTTCTTGAATGTTTCCTCCTCTATGTTCAAATGGTAAAAGTAATCACTTTGTTGAAAAAGGACACTTTTGTAAAAATGGAGAATTGAATGAAAATTAAACTTATTTCCTGCCACATAGATGAATGACTTTTGAATTAACTTTTTTTACTTCTCATCTGCTTTTCTTGTCTTCATAGACATAGCCTAAAATGAAAAATATAATTAGAAAGTAATGAGAAAATTCCAAAAACTATACTTTATAATGCCACATCCCTTTGTCTTCTTCTGTATAACGAGATGGTTAGTGGACACATTCAATCCACCACAGAGTCACCCCCACCAAAAATTATTAAATAGTACCAATACCTTGCTTTTCAAAGTGTGATCTATGAACCAACATCACTTGGGAACTTTTGGAAATGCAGGGTCTCAGGCTCCACCCTAAACAAACCAATTTAAGAATCTGCATATTGACAAGACACCCAGGTGACCCAGGTACATTAAAGTTTGAGCAGCGCTGCTCCAAGAGAGATCTCTTGAATGCCGAGATTCATGTCACCTCTGCAGGGTCACCTGTTCTCAGGGACCATTCTTTGACGTGCCAGCCATTTGCTTTATAGGGTTGACAACATCTTGGTGCTATTTTGTAGTTGACTGGTTTGATAAAAAGGTTCAGAGCTTATGGACATTTCATATGGGATCACAGTTATCAAGATGTCCAAACGATCAGCATGAGCAAGCAACCAACAAAGGTGTTCCAGTTCAACATGTCCCTTCCCCTGTAAGTGAAAACCAAAGGCTGCCCCTGAATACAAATAGAACATACCACGTATTTGTTGGCCAACCAGGTAACATTTAATGGCTTACCTGTAGCATCATTCTAAGTGCTCGGAATCTGTAAAAGTGCCATTTGAACTACTTGTACTGTGGACTGAACAGCGGAAAACATCATTTTGTAAATGTACTTGTTAAAAAATGGTAAATTTTGAAAAACTGTAGTTTTGATAGTTTCATGCACAAGTAGCCCTTTTCAAAAGTTTGGAACTAATGATTTCATGAGACGGAGCCCATGAAATACATCACTTTTTAAATAAACTATTATTTAAAGAGTCAGTCAAAAATAATGTCCCAAATATTTCTGCATTTTAAACCTTAATCTATTATCCAAGAATGAAACAATTCTTAAGAAAAGAAGTAGATGTTTTAGTTCAATATATCAAGAGCACTGAACACAGAATTCACTATTTACAGCTCGGTACCTTTGTTTCAATCTCTAATGAAGTAATTGTACATGTTAGAAGTCACTTGTGCTCATCTGAGATGTACATTTTTACTTGAAATGCTGAATGTATAGAACACATTTCTCACCTAAATTCTAACTTCTGTTGCTCTGTTGTCCAATTTTCAAAAATTATCTGGTACACCTCACAGTGTTATTCTGTGCTATGTCTTTTCAGAGGCAGACAAAATAGAGAACGAGGATCATAAAAAATCACGAGTGATTTCTTTGATCTAACAAAAATCAATCAAGATGATTTTTTTTTTCTTGGGTGGTTGTCTATTGCAAATAGTCTCATGTTAGGAAGGCAGACACCTCATTGTCCACTTTTCTAGGACCAGGCTTAACTGAGTCTTCTTGTCCAGACCTCTGACTGCTCATATACAGGGATATTGATATACATGAGCTAATACTACAATCCTCCAGGGCATGAATGGAGGTTTCAGTGGCACAGCATGAAAGTACTTATTGAATAATAGGCAGGTGAGTTACCATGAAAGTAAGCTACCAGTTCCACTGGCAGGCTAATGGTCCAGACCAGCCTACCACTGTACACCACCTTCATCTTTCTTTGCCACAGGCTACCCTCCACATATTCCACAGTCATTTTCAAAAACATTGTTAGAGCAGGTTTATGCCTCTTCTGACTTGGCAGACACACTGTATGTTTACCACGATGAAAGAACTTTGTCATGAAATCCACAAACAGCAGAAAGTTGAAAAGGGAATTTTAAAGTGGAAATGTGTGATCCTTTCTCATCACAAAAGAACTCTGACCAATTCTTTTAGGAAAACGAAGGGAAGAGAGGTGAACCTGGACTGAGTTTCTGTACTGATTACATCAAACTATAAAGCAACATGCTATGTGGATAAGAAGTCCTGAAAAAAATCCCAGAATCCCAGATTCTGACTTCCTAGAGAAAAATGCATTTATATAACTAGAATGAGGTTGATTTTTGGTCTTGGACCTCTGATATGATTTCAATATCAATTATCTTAAATCAAAGGTTTCTCTATACATCCTGGTTTAGACCTCCTAAAGAGTGGAGTTGGAATGTTCCTAACACAAAGAAATGATAAATGCTTGAGGTGATGAATTCTCCAATTGTTAGGTAGTTAGCAAGGGATTCCAGGTCCCCTAGGGATGAAAGTGGGTGCCTTGCCTTGGTGCAATTGCTGAATGTACAGAACACATTTCACACCTAGAAAGAAGGACAAGGGTGGGCCCTACCCCCCATCTTGGTCCTACCCCAACTTAATCCTGGCCAGAACTACTGCCATACCTGAGCGAGGAGGGAACACTCTATGAATCTGCCAATCAGAACTTAGTGCGCCAACTGCAGAAGAATGCTGAGGATTCTCTAACCCATGGGCCAAGCAGCATGGGTGTGATAGAGTCCGGAAAGTGACCTAGAGCAACCAGCTTTCAGAGAGGCTCATGGGAGATCTGCATGCATGGTAAGACTCAGGTTATATAATTCCCAACTGTCCAATCAAAGTGGATCCATGGTGACGTCTGAGCCATGAGGGAGGTCCCAATCCGGACACTATAAAACAAGACTAAGACTATAACCAAACCCTTTTCTGCCCTTTTTTGCTACAACAATGGGTCCAGTCATCATCTGTGGCGTACATATCTCGCTCTGTAAACCTATATCTTGCTCTTGCTCTATAATCCTATCTTTCTCTCCTCAGTAAACCTCATTTTTGTGCTTGCCTCACTTTGGTGCATCTGGTCATTCTTCAGCCATGAGCGCACCAAGAACTGATATTTCAGACTGAAACCTGATGCAATTACACTGATTTAATCATTACACATCATATGCCTGTATCAAAACATGTACCCCATAAATATATACAACTATTTTGCACCCATAATAATTAAAAATTAAAAACTAAAAACAAATTGATTGTGTCTACCAAAGAATGGTCTATCCACCAAAGAAAAAAGAAACTTGGAGGGCAAGTTTCCATCTCCCTGATGTTCATCTCTTTTCAATACGCAGACAAAAAACTCTATCAAGTTTACGCCTTTAGAATTTATCATGACTGCTTACAATTTTAATAGCTACCAGTTTATGTGGACATTAGAAACCGTAAAATCACCTTTCGTCAGGCTCTCAAAGTGGATTTACTAATGGAGTTAATATAATTGCTAAAGATAAACCTATTCCCCTCCCTTACTTTTTTTCCCAGACAAAGTATTGGAGCATTCCAAGGTTTTACCCCAATGTAAAGTCAACTGAAGGTGAAAACAGCAAAGTCAAGATAAGGTTTATAAAATGCATCCCTTACAGTTTTGACATGGAAAGTACTTCCAGTAAGGAATAGGGTGTAATTAATGTTGCTGTTTCAGTCTTTCAAATTTTACTTTGGGGGAAAAAAGTGTTTAAAGACTTTTGATACAGTTTCTCACTCATGTCAATCATGAACAAAACTGAATTTGGTTAAAAAAAATTCAAATCATGTGTGTTGTCATGCTGTACAGAGTTATTTTTACCTGGTAATGCCACCTCAGATAGAGTTACTGTAGGCCAGTGGATCCCATTTATAGCCCTTATCCAAGAGTGACAGTACAACTTGCACACATCATTTATTTTTTAGATTTATATCACTAAAGCCTCTGGGAAAATGCACAGAAAGTTCATGCACTGCCTTTCCAACGACTCTCTCAGTGGCATTCCAGAAAGTACTGTGGTAAAACAGAGCCTTGTCAACAGGCTGGAGCTTCAAAGTCTAATTTACATCAAAACCATCCATTTTCACTTGGTTTCACATAATACCATTTGCTATTCTTAATAATAGATATTAACACAGTATTCTAACAGCTAACTGTGGGAAAGAATTACCTAACAATGCAGAAAATCTAACATTTACTATTATGCACATTTAAACACAATTATGTGAAACTATAGAATCAACATAAAGGCTTTTAATCCTGCAATTAATATTTAATCTAATAACTATTTTTAAAGACTTCTGTATTTAGAAATATGTATGTTATATAAATGTAATGGATAAAATTTACCAAATATCTTTTCATACCTTTCTCTTTGGCTTGACTAAAATGTTGACCTATAATTTAAGCTATGTAGTGTAAAGAACTTTTGATTTGTTGTTATTAACCAACCTCTAACAGGAAATTTTAAATCAATCACTTTTCAATTATGATGTAAACTTCAAAGATGATGCTTCATGGAACAGATGTTTATGATATGAAGCTTTATCTTCTAAACATCAATAAAAAGTAAATTTAAGGCCATACTACATTTGTGATGCCTCAAAAAACACAGAATCATAAAATTTTAGAGCTGGAAGAGATATTTGAGATTCATAGTCCAATCTCATCATTTTAAAAATGAAGAATCTGAGATCTGGAAATGTTAATTGACTTTCTCATTCTCAAGGTCGCAGAAGTAGTTAGTAATAGACTGGGAATTAAACATCCCAGCCAATCCACATGTCGTTCGCTTCGCAAGGGGTTTGGCATTTGACTCTGCTGCAATAATATTCTTAAAGATACACATACCTGGCTCCAATTCTATCCTTCTACTGAGAAGAAAATAAATTGTACATAGGCCCTTTCATTGTCTGAGGTCCATACATTTTCTGAGACAACTTGATGCCTCCTTAAACCAGGTGGGCTAAGTCTGCCCTGAAGCAGACTAGAAGTCAGTCTATTATTGGTGATATGTAATCACTTTGATGCAATATTAAAATATGGAAATCTTCCTAGGTAAGTGTCAAAGAGGAGTTGCGCTTCTAAGGTCCTCTAATCCCGTGGTGTCTGTGGGAATATTTCAGAATCTGGGTAAAGTTACAAGGCTATCCAGCAATACAGTTAATAGATAAATAATAATTAATTAATTAATTAACCAACACTTTTAAATAAAGAGAAATTCCTCAAAAACCTGCTTTGGAATATCTTCTCTATATCTCTAGCACCTGAAAGAATGCCTGGCATTTAGTAGGTCTATTAAATAAACTACTCATTGATGTTCATTAATTAATTAATAAACCCATAAATATAAGAAAATGGGTCTATACACTAACTTACTGAAACCATATTGTGACTTTAGGCAAAGGCTGGCAGGTTTCTGGGATCCACAATTTGGTTTGTGCCTACCTCAACTTGGATAAGAATGCCCAGATCCAGACACCAGTCAGCAGGATTAGAAGGTTGACTGGGTTGCTTATATGCAAGAATCAACTCAAACAGAGCACCCTTAATAATCTGAACCCAACTCAAAACCAAAGGAAAAGAAAGAACTTTCAGCCAACTGGTACTGGCCTATGTAAAATAAATTGGTGCCTGGAGATCTTGACTGGTAGAAAATGAAAACATAATTCCTTTAGATGTCCTGCAGACACACATATGTTTAGAAATAATAGACATATTAAATATTCTGGATGCTATACTTGCTCCTTCTTTCCTGCCACTAAACTGAATATTACTATAGCTAAGTTGTAATGTGTGTAAATCATTAAATCTCTGCTCTACATCCAGGTATAGCACAAGAAGAAGAAGACAGAAGATTGTAATGGATAAGAAGCAAAGCTTTAGGTCAAGTTTCCAAGGTTTTTGGCCATGAATCTTCTTGGTGATCTAATGGACTCATTCTAGAATAATGCTTTTAAATATGTAAAATATAAATATAGAATAAACAAAAATATTTCATATCAAGATAACAATAAAAATAACAAAACAAGTCTGGAATGAGATGAACTCCTGAGTTGGAACTCCTGCCACAGGTGACCTATGTCATTGGGCAGGTTGCTCACTTACCTTCTGTGAGCTCCGTAAAATAGGGCAAGAATTGCGTATCACATGGACCTGCTGAAAGGAATAATGTACATAGCATGATTAGCACACTGTCTGGCATATATTAAACTCACAACGTATTATGCTTTTGATTCCCAATAGGATAATTTTGCCCCTTGATATTTTAGTGCTTTAGCATAATTTGTTTAACTTCCAAGAAAACATGTAGTATTTCTTCTCTATTGCTGAGGATTAAGTTCCTTTTCATTTTAGCAACTTAATTCACAAAAACAAAAGTGCTAGGGGGATCAAGGTCACATGTGATTCTATCAGAGTCCTAATACAAACAGTACTAATGCTAAAATTAAAAGAACACTTCATAAAATAAACTAAATATCAAAGCGTTTTCATACATCCAAATGCATACCATTGGGGAGGAGGTAGGCATTGAATTTCAGGCCCTAAATCCATTAGATCAATAAGAAAGCATAGTGTATCCAACAATAGACACCAAATGTGATGTAACGATTCATAACAACCAGGTATTTGTACTTGATTGATCCAAAATTCTCACATTTCAGAAAAACTAAGCAGAACAAAATATGAGTACATGATCTATTTTTGACACAACAAAAGTCAGGTCAGACTCATCTACCTCTGCAGTAGTTGAGAGGCTATCTCTGGTAACCCCAGCAGGATGCTGGGGTGGTTCATCCTCACCCCTATTCCAAATCATTAATAAAATTTTCATTCAATCTCCCTCCCCTCTGCCAAAAAAAATAAAAAGAAGAAACTGAAAAGCAGGTGTCACATTGGTTGGCTGAGAAATCAGAGATTTAGAAAATATGACTTGCTGGCTTTCTGCCTGTTTAGAATATTACCAAATACCAAATTACCCAGACTAACTGGTATTTGTCAGCAATACTTCCACTTAGCTATCATCTTACCCTTTAGCTACACAAGAGTGATTCAGTTCATTTAAATCAAGCACATTTTGAGGACTATTATTTCAGTCATTCATATTCAACAATTGTTTATTGGTGTCAGCAACAGCATTAGATTCTGGAGGCTACAATCATGAATGAAAACTGGTCTCTATTTTAAGGAGCTTCTAGTTTAATGTGCAGGACATTAAACGTATTCAGGATTCCAAAAAGGAACCCTGGTTTATCAACGCCCAAAATTAGCCTTCTGGGTCTGAGAGTACTTGTGCCTCTGCTTAAAAAGAAACCAATAATGTTTATGAATGGACGAGTGCAGGAAGAATATCCCCAGAGATGTATGTGGCTTGAATATATTTATACTAAATAGACATCTAGATACTCATAAATGAATACAAGGATCTTCCCTCCACTCCAAAGAAGTGTTCCCAATATTAAGGAATCATCCAAAATCAGAGGAAGGTAATAAATTGATTAGTTTCTAGGAGAACATAAAAATAACTTGAAAAGGAAAGATTCATTTATTTATTTTTTATTTAGAAGATCCTCAGGAATTAAAATTCCCAAAGGAAACATTACCTTCAGTTGGGGGACCTAAAGAAGAAAATAGCTTAAAAAAAAAGTTAAAATTAGTCACAGATACTAGCAAGAAAGGAAATAAAGCTGAGAATTTTGATAACCTACAAAGTGACCCCCATGACTGGAAACAAAAGAGGAGTTGGGGAGCAAAAAGCTTAGAGAAGGAAAGAATGGCACCTGACTGCAGCAGAAACTTTTGTCAGAAAGGTAGAAAAAGAAACAGAAGCCAGAAGCTGGGAGGAGATACTAGGAAAAGAATGGAGACATGTTACTGCCCCAACAGAGCAGACTGCTTCACTAGGTAATAAAGCATTGAAACAGGAGACGACCAACAAGGATAAAGCAGAGGTGATTCACTCATCAACTACCGGTTCGGCTAAGTGACATCTGAGCTTTGAGGTTCATTCTAATGCCTAGAAAAGCCTATGATTCTATGAATACTTTAAAATAACAAAAAAGTGTGCAGGCCATACATTGAAAGCAAAAGAGAGGGAGGAGACGCATAGGAAAGCAAAGTAAAAAAAAAAGTGGAAAAGAGAAAGAGAGGAAGAAAGGAAGGAAGGGAGGGAGGGAGGGGGAGGGGGAGGGGGAGGGAGGGAAGGAGGGAGCTGCCATCCCAAGTACCAAATGCAAAAGAACATGGAGCTTCCCTTCTGAAGACACCTGTGTAAGGTGAAGAAAATTGCAAGCTGAAGTAGCACTACAAGGGAAATGGTCCATAACCTGGTCCGATGAAAGCAATTTCAGGGGTGCAGAAAAAGCCATGGTTCTGATCATACCACAGGAGCTGCAGGAGAGCTCCAGGAACAAATTGCCCCCAGAGCCCAGTCCTCAGGCCTCACAACACTAGTTCTCAACAAAGGCTTTATGAATCCCCTTGCAGCACACTAGTGATTCACACCACACCAGTAACCAGTCCAATAAATGCCTTTCTTTTGCTTGAGAAATGCACTCCTGCTGGGATTTGAACCATAGACCCTTAGATCCAGAGGAACTAGAATCAAAATTGTGATGACCAGCTCCAGAAATATTCATTTAATCAGCTCCCTGTTAAATCCCTGTGGGTGTATAAGTTGCTAACTGGGAAATGGTCTGTGCTCACTGAGTGTGTTGGCTTGAAGTAACTGAGTAAGCCATAGCTCTGTGACTGGGGGACTAACAGGGGAGCCAAGGATTCTGGTTTTTCCCGTTTTCCATTATCTGAGTACTTCGTTCAGCAATGAGATTGGATGCAGGAAGCTAACACTTTTATTTTTCTTTCATAAGGAATCCAAATGTAAAGTTTCCTTACCCTCAGAAATAATTATTCTTTCTAGTAATTTTTTCCCTAAAAACAGTATTTATTGTAGAAATTGTCTTTGGAAAATGGGTCTTTAGTGTTTCAGAACTTGAGCATTCATTTTCATCAAGAATTCAAGTTCCTTTAACAAAGATCAACACTTGCAAAATTAACATTATAAATTACATGAAAAGAGACAGGCTTTGACTCTCAACCGAGTAACAAAGAAACCCCTATTTCCTTATAAACTTCCATCATTTATTTTCTTTTCTCTAATTTTATTACTCTAAAGTTCACTTTAATGCAGTTGTATTAGGACCAAGAAAATTAATATTAAACTACTGGAAGTGAAAATCAAGGCACTTCTGATTTAAGGATTTTTTAAAGTTGCCTTTGAATCAGTTTCCTGGCTGTTTATTACATATCTTAACAAGAGCCAAACTTTCGCTCAACCATTTATAGATAATTCAGAGGTTGGAACATGCCAAATGAGAATGATAATATCCTTAGTTGATATAATTTCTTCTACTTCCACAGATCCCACAATGCTTTAAAACACTTATTATTATAATGGCAAAATATTCAGTATGGAAGGCTCTGTAATGCACCATCCCTCCCCTTCAGTCACCAGCACAGAAAGTGTGATATCTCCTGTAGCATTACTCATATACAAAGGATACAAAGAGAACTTTTCTTTCTCCCTCTTCTTCCCGAGGTCTGGTTCTGCTAAGTCTGATAATAAAAACTTCACGTTTGTGACACTGTTTTGATTTTTAAGCAAGCTATGATAAAAGAACTCAACAATTTGCAACTTTGATAAGTTACTGATATTAAAGTACCAATTAGTATCCTTCCCCTTCCTTCAGAAAAAAGAGAGAAGATAGATGTCTAAAAATGACAGTTTTTAATTGTTTATTTTATCTGTAAAAGTCCTTTGTTTTGAAGTACAGTAAAAGGCTTCTAGGCATAAGTATACTATTTATGCCAAGAAGGAGATCCAAATTTTGTTCACTATGCACACTTTCCATTTGCCTGGTCTTCTAGAATTTTAAGAAAGGATTCCACATTAAGGAGAGAATATAAATTCATATAAATTTGTTAAGAATGATGATGAAAACTGTCAGAGGAGTCCAAAGAGATGAGACGTAAGTTTGGGGGAATAAGCAGAAAACAATTTGTCTGGGGAGGTCCCTGGGTGAGGAAGGCCAGTATCTCAGACGAGAAAGGCATGGAGGATGAGAAAGGAATTCACACTAATCTTAAGAATATAGTGAGAAAATATAAAGGATAAACCACCAGTGAATGCTCAAAGCATATTTGGGGAAAAATAATAGTTTTCCTGGTAAAGAACAGAACAACTATATGATGGCACTCTGAATGTAAAATGCCATGGTGCTTGATGGAAAGAGGTTATTAAAAAGCACATGATCCCTACAGCCAGTTAGAGGTCAAAAGAAGTGCCCAATAAAGGAAATGCCCGATGGGAAGAGGAAGATAATTTTCTCTCTAAAAATTAAACTAGAAATATAAAATGCCCGAAGAGTATCCGTATATTGAAGTCATTGTGGGAGACATGTTATCTCAAAAGGAAGCAAAAGAAAAAAATCAGGGATTTCTGGTCATCTAAAGATAGATTCCAAAGTAAAATCTATAGAGAGCAGAAAGAACATGTGAACAGAAGAAATGTCATTTTATGTGACAAAGAAAAGGGGTATTCCGAGATCTTGGCAGATATCATCTAGCCAAGGAAGGGAGACACTGAGCCATTTGTTCAGGAGGGCAATGTAATCCTTAAGTGTAGGGATAATTTAAGTGTTTTGTCAAGGAGGAGGAAGTATGCTTGAGATTCTCTACCTCCCTAGGTTGGATTTTATCCCTAGTTACTTCTTTAATATAATATGGCTTCCTCGGCAGAGGATATCTGGATTGCAGATCACAGCATCAATTTGCAAAGCTTCCCTTTGAAAAATAATGAATCTGCATTCTAGCGTATTCATTCGTTTCTCATAAATGATATTGGTTGTCTGTAAAGGCTGATCAGCACTTGGGACACTAAATTCAAACCAGGGGTCTCGCTAAGGTACTTGTTCCTCCATATGGCTTGTCAGGGTCACCAGCCTACTCTGGTCTCTGCCACCTTTGTATTATCATTCTTTAACTTCAGCAAAGGCTTGGAGAGGCAAAACCTATTAATGCTGTATGCATGTGTGGTAAGTAGAATAATGTTCCCACTCTCCTCCAAGACATTCACCTTCTTTCTAATCCCTGGAACCTGTGAATACGTTAGATTGCACAGCAATGGGGAATGACGGCTGCAGATAGAATTATGGTTGCTAATCAGATGACCTAAAATAGGGAGGTTATCCTGGATTATCCAGGTGGCCCAAGGTAATCACAAGGGTCCTTAAAAGTGGAATAGGAAGGCAGATAAAGAGAGTCATAAAGTAATGTGGCGAAGGAAACTTCATTGGAGAAACGCTAGCTTGCCAACTCTGAAGATGGAGCAAAGGGCCATCAGCTGAGGAATGTGGGTGGCCTTCAGTAGCTGAAAAACGCAAGGAAACAAATTCTCCCCAAGAGTGTCCAGAAGGAATGCAACCCTGCCCACATTTTGGTTTTAGCCCAGTAAGACCCATACTGGCCCTTGAGCCTACTGGTAGATAATAAAGTTGTACTCTTAAGCTACTGTACTACATTTGTGGTAATTTGTTATAGCAGCAATATGAACCTAAGGCAGCATATATCCAAGTAAAACTGCATTATGATTTAGTTGAATATGTGACATAGAATTTAAAGAAATTTCTCTGGCTACTCTGGTGATTAACAGTATAGATTTTGGAAATAGAAAAACAGATTCAAATGTCCATTTGGGCCATTTAATAGTATTCAGAGTAAATTATTTAATTTCTCCAAGCCTCAACTTCATCATCCATTAAATAAAGTGAATATCTACCTCATAGTTTGTAGTGAGGATTTAATAAGAGAAAGTTGTCTAGTCCAGTAAAAATGTCTGTGAAGCACTCATACATGGTAAATTGTTAGATAATGGGAAGTTATGCAACAATTTAAAATACTAATTAGAGCTCCTACTAGATGCCGGAGCTGCAACAATGAACAAGACAGACACTTAAAAATAATCACGTGATTACCCTATGATAAACCTTTGACGAGAGTACAGGAAGCTCTGTTACCACATACAGGGCACCTTGGCGGGATTTATGGATCAGAGAACACTTCTCAGAGAAAGGAATTCTACATGGAGGCCTAAAGAAAAAATAAGAAGTAGACAAAAATGAGTGGAGGAAGAGTGGAAGAGCATTCCAGACAGAGAGAACAATATGATGCAGGGCACGGGACCTTGGCACTCAGGGGAATTGAACATAACGTTAAAGGAGTGCTCGTCTAAGGAAAGCAGAGACCAAAACGTGAGTGTCTTTTATGCTGCTGGCCATGTGGGCTTCTGGCAATGTTTTAACAGGAGAAGAGACATTGATCCTGTTTGTGTTATAGAAAGACCGTTCTAGCCACAATGTAAAGAACAAATTTGAAAAACTAAGAAGACACAAAGGCAATAGAAACCAGCTGGGAAACTATTGTAACAATGCAGACGAACTATTAGTGTCACTTTTGTCATCAAGCATATGAGGAATAGGAATGTGAGAGAAAGAAAAGACATGAACACATACAAGAAAATACAACTACATGTGTTCGACCTCAAGGAATCACTGTGCAGCAGCGCAGAAGAGGAATTGTACAGAGGCAAGGAACGAAGAGCGTATCAGCCATTTACAGGCAGAGGGAGCAGGTTCAGGACAAGGGCAGGATGTGGCGTAGAGCGAGACCTCAGGCCCAACAAAAGGCAAGACCATCCCAGCCAAGAGCAAACTCTACGTCGCGCATTACTGGGTTCTCCCGGGAGAATTCTAAATGGGATATAGACAACTAAGATGCAGGATGTGACTTATCACAAGAACATTCCTGTAGAAACGTGGGCCTCGTAGGAAAAAGAGTCATCTTAGGAAATATCACTCACTCAAACCCACAAATACCTCGAAACCCTGCCCTATTCAGAGCTGACGTGGAGGAGGGCCGGCTCTGTCCCGTTGGGCCTCTCCTCACCCAGGGTAGCCTGCGACTGCCTGGGAAAGCGAGCGCAATGGAGGACAGGTCTAGGAGAGGAAACCCAAGCCATGCGTGTGCAAGTGCCGAGGTGACCGGGTGCAGGAATAGACAGGTGCAGGGCATTGCATGGTACCACCCAGGGTTAGCCAGGCTCTAACACACAGGAAATCTGGCAGAAGATGTCCCCACCGTTCCAACAAGAAAACCTGTATATGTGAATGCAACCTTTCTACATATGCAAATAAATCCCACAAGAAGCAGAAAATGAGAAAGAACAAATTATTTAAGAAAAACTGTGAACCAATACTATGGAATATAGTATTTAGATAAAGGACAATTTTCATTAAAAGGGTAAAACTGTGACTTGTACAGATATAAAAATGAACATATGGTAACGATTCTATTTAAATTATGAATAAAGAAAGTGGCAAGGTGTTACCACCAATTCAAAGGAGAAACCAAAAAAAAAGAAAAGAGACATTTCCAGATCAGAAGTATTGAAATGAATGTGCAAAGGAGGCGAAGCTGTTCTCTTCCACAGCCAGGGGAGGGAAGTCAGCTGGACTGTCTCTACTGGGTAGAATTTTTATGTCTACAGACAAGAAGTGTTTTTATTTTTTAGGGTTTTTTTTTTTTGCTATCAGTTATCGACATCCTACAGGGTTGTAAAATAGCTCCCAGAGAACCATAATCATGTTATAGGCAAGGCATAGTTTTCCACTGAAGCTTAAATTTTTCCTGAGAGTGCTTTCACTGGTATTTGTCTACCGTAACTTATCAAAAGCATACTTGTCGATGGTCCTAGAATTTTAAAATGAGAAGCCAATCTCCAGGCCATACGCTTAGGGCAGGGAAGATACTGAGGAAGCACTCGGAGCTGAATGACAACACCCAGAGTCCCTTGCTTGTGCATCTGACAGGGCAACTCCCATATCACTTTTCTAAATATCTGTCCCTTAATATTTGATCACAGAGTCTTCCTATGCAAAGTTCCCTGTTTCTCAGCCCATTACCCTCCTCCGACCCACAAAGCAGGCTGTCAACCTTGAGGAAGTCTGAACCCGGCCTCCAGTCTTGACACCATCTGGATACTAAGCCTGGGTCCAGGAGGTTTGCAAGCACTGAGATAAAATTTAAAAATCCAACCTTCTGCTATTTTTCTATAACACCCAATGCGGGGTCCATGTGGCATTTCCAGGAACAAGGCCCAAGCCACCCTGATCTTCCTGAGGTTACAGATGTTAGCAGGATTAGCACTTGAAGAAGTCTGACCACAGAATAATAGACGATGACTAGAAGTGCTTACAGAATGGAATACCTGAAGAGCCCACAGCAGTAAGTGGAGAATTCATTCTGAAGCAGAAAGCAAGCAGCACGTGGGAGAGATGAAATAAAACAGCAACTTCCACATGAGGTTTATGAGAAAGCGTATATTTTAAAACACCAGGGAACTCCCAGAACCTCAGATAAGAACAAACAATCTGCCAATATGTTGCTTCAAAGGCAGAGGATTAAAAAAAAAAAAACTGTTAAGTCTAGGTTGAGAGGCAATTTTTGCCTCTAGATGCCAAAAGTAATTGTAACACAATATGGGATAAACATTAGGAAGCTCCCAGAAGCAATTTTACATATGCACAGTGGTCATTTCAAATCAAGTAGATGGAATGACAACAAAAAACGGCCGCAAGAAATGAGAATATAAAGCATCTAGACCGAGAGATTTTAGTATTCTCAGATGTTGATGGTTACACATGATTTTTTTAAAAAGTGGTTTTCTTAATTTATGTTAAAATTGTCTTTCAGCTGAAGTCAAGCAAAATAAAGACAAAAGGAATATATTTTATGAACTCTTACAACAAAGGAACAGCTACTTGTCTTCCAGGTTGGAATCTGAATGCCCTGTTTGTTAATGGAAAATCCATTATGGCATTTGAGGATAATGCATTTTGTTACAACAAATGAGAATTCTTCCCATCTCACTGACATTACTCTCTCATAGTTAGTCCAGAAATTTTACAGATATCAACAGAGGCACGTTATAAGCTGCCACGTCATCAAGTCATAAAGAGAAAGAGGAGAAACAAGTATTTATCATCACTGCGTGTCAGGCACTGAGCTACGTGTTCTCTCTCTCTCCTTGAGTCAACCACACTTCCAGGTACAATCCTAGGTACAAACAGAGGAAGGTGAAAACAAAAACGAAACTCAGAACTGCACGTAAATAATCATGCTTGCACCAAACAATTAAGCCATAGAGTTTAGGTGCAAACCTGATCCTGCCTGACTTGAGAGACACTCACGGCCTTAGATGAGGGGTGCAATGCAGTTGGCTTATTTCATAGGCTTTCCTAAGGTGGTACTACTCTATGATTAAATCAAGATTATGTTCTGAAACATTTTTTACTATAATTGTTCAAAGATACTTTTCAGCGCCTACTATATGCCAGATATTGTTCTAAGCTCTCAGAGCACATCAACAAACAAAACAGAAAAAGAAAGAACAAAAAGGAAGGAAGGAGGGAAGGAAGGAGGGAAGGAGGGAAGGAGGGAAAGAAGGAAGGATAGATTGATTCATTCAGTCCTTGTAGATTTACATTATATTAGGCTTAGATTTGGTAATGTCTTTTGAGAGAGATAAAACATTTTTCTCATATTTTTTTTTAAATTAAGATTCCTTAAACCTCCCAAAGGAATGAAATTAGACCTTGCAATAGTATGGTTAAATTACCCAATAGGGTGTTTAAACCCCAAAATGTAGTAAGATAACACCACATTTAGTAACCCTATCGCCCCAGTAAAATAGACAATTCCTTATACGAGTTTAGTGACGCAGTTGCACTGCCGTATTACAATGTACCACGCAGGAGGGTGGCTCTGGAGTCCTGCGGGATGCTTTCCAGTCCTAGTTCTGCCGCTTACTAGTCCTAGGCAAATCATTCCAGCTCTCTAGAGACCGGTTTTTTCAGCTGTAAAATGAGATAATAACTCCATAGGGTGGGAGAGAGAACTAAATGAGCTCGTATAGAGAGAGCACTTGGCATAGTACAAAGCCCTTGTAAGCTTTAATAAATACTGTCATGACGCGAATGAGAATGAGTTACTGCCACTATCCAATTGAGTTGTCTTAAAAAAGTCAACATCTATAAAATACTATTAAAGTTTAATACTGATGTTACACAGTGATATAAAGTACAGTCAACTCTATTAGCCATGCTGGAGGGTGGTAACAAAAGTAGACCTATATGCTACACACATCCCTACACACAAGTATGAAAGAAAAAGACAATAATGTGCGCGCTTCACATCTCTAATTTA
Organism: Daubentonia madagascariensis; assembly: GCA_023783475.1. Lineage (NCBI taxonomy): Eukaryota > Metazoa > Chordata > Mammalia > Primates > Daubentoniidae > Daubentonia > Daubentonia madagascariensis. The sequence continues at coordinate 33,576,597 of JAKFHU010002140.1, read as the reverse complement.
TAATGTTCACAATGATCATGTCTGGCCTATATTCTTGCTGGATTTTACAGAAGAGAAGCCTGAGGAGCAGAGTGATTGATTAATACAGCCAAATTCATACAGCTCTTAATGGTTAAATGTGAACCCCCAGCCTTGTCTTTTTGACTTGAGGCTTAGGTACTTCCAACTACACCACGCTTCTCTCCTATGTAAATAGTTAATAACATTTACTTCGGCAGTATTCACCTATACTCATATTTGAAAATGTTTTTTCCCTTACATTTTGAAACTTCCCAATGCCTCCATCTAAAAGTATTAAGCCGCTCCATGAAAATGGTTTATGTTCCCCAGTAGTCCTTTATTGGCTAAGAGTCCCCCAATCCTCACTGCATTTGGGGAATATATAACACCGTCTCTGAGACTAACCCAAGTTCAGGGTAAGTGCTAAATGCCTTTTCTGAACAATTTTGAGCTAGTGTCTGTGTGGCTCATCTGTGATGATCCAAGCCCAGTCTGTGGGTGGCTAAGGGAATGAATCAATGGATGAATTATATGCGATTAGTTTAGAAATTATTGATCAGCAATCACTCTAGATTCTCACATTCCTTTAATGTCCTCTCTTGCTACTCTAAATCCCCACAGGTGGGTCTTCATCTGGACTTTGTACCGACAGAGCTTACTACTTAAAATGTAGTAAGAAAAGAGTGACGATTGTATGCACTTTCAAATATGTTACTGTTTCGATGACTCTAATGTAATGTAAACACATGTAAGCATAAATTTTGTACATCACATTGTAATTCAAGAAAGGTTTGTAGAATGAGAATCACAAGATTTGCTATGAGAACCATTATATCAAACTTCACATGTGATCATTTACAAAGCAACCCATATACTTCACAGTTTGTATGCTTGGGATTCACCCTGTCCTCCTAGAGAAAGACACAAATATAACCAGCCTTGCCCAGGGGTCATTAGGTCCACTTGCATGGACTTAACACATGTGACCACCAGTCATGCATAAGTCTTAAAGATCTTTAGGACTTCATTATTTTACTCATTCTGTTTATAATCAGTTTCGGTTTTTAGTTTGATTTTGAAGTTGTAGTTAATCAAAAGATACTTTACTTTTAGTGCCACGTTTTCATTTCCTTCCAGGCAACACTGCAATAACTGAAGTTTCAGCAACTTATTCCTCATTAAATGCCCATTAGAAACACCTTCTCCTCTGTATGTTTTGGATGATAGCTTATATTTCAGATTGCTTTTTTACAGTGCTTACAATTTTTCACTGATAATCATACTTTGTTTCCTTTTCATATGAAAGTTGAATTTTTATTTTTCTTATTTTGTTTCTCTTGTCAACATTCCAGATTGAGTGTTATGTAAATGCTTCTTGGAAAATATATAAATATTACATCAATATCCAAAAGAGGGAAAATTTTATTCCAATAAAACAGTACTAATATATATAACATTCTGATTCACTTTTAGTAGGTCTCTAGGCATGCTATGAAAAAAATCCTGCTCCAAAGTTGCTATAATCTATATTAGTTTAAAATATTAATCATTAATTTAGCCCAAAGGTCAAATTTTAATAGAAAATACTTGATCGTTCTTAATAAAATATTTAAAGAGTGAAAAATACCTGGAATAAAGAATTTTTAAAGAATTTGTGATAACTTTAAAGGAATCGGCATGCTTTTCTCCTTGGGGGCCAATATTTAGGAAAAGCAGTTCATTTGATTTTATTGACAATATAGTGATATTTGGCAAGTTGGGCATTTTTCCCCTTTTTAAATTTTTAAAAATTTAGTGTTGATGACCTGCCAGATTGGCAGCACTGGAAATTGAAGTTACTCATAGAATTGGCTTCCCATAAAACTGTGTTCTTCAGGTCTGGGATGTAGGTTTTTGTGGGGTTTTTTCTACCTTAATTACTTTCCTCCTATAGCACAGCCACTAATGAATCAGAGACACTACTGGAGAAGTGATTGACCCATTTTGTCCCTGGTGAGAAATAAAACTGACTTCTTAGGATTATGGGAGAAGAATCTGAACTGAGAATAAGGAGAGTCAAGGACAGGGAAAAGGCAGAGATTCTTCTCTATCTGGGAATGTTGTAGAGCATGTGGTCTTGGCTGCTGTATCATTTACAGGCTGTCTACACAGTTTCCAACCCCATCTGAGTCAGACACAGGAAATACCTGAGCCTCAAAGACTTGCTTATTCCCTTATAGAAACTTTGACAGTAATGGTTAAAAGGGCCCTTGAGCTGCAATACAACTCACAGCTAATGTTTGCAGCCCTTCTAATACATGCTTCCCGGGTGATCAACTGTTCTTCCAGGAACAAGAAACTTTATATCCCCTAAGTAAGCTCATTGGAGAGATAAATATTCTTTTTATTGAGTTGAAATGTCTCTTCTTCCTAACTCAGAAACTAAGTGGTGTGGTAGTCACTGGACCTCGTTCTGTCCCTTGAGCCCAGTTCCTTGAAAACTTTTTTGTTTTAGGTTTTAGACTGTCTTCCTCTTTCTAGTCAAATCAAAGTTAATAAGAAAATAATAATTCTCATAAATTGTTGTTACTTTTGTCTCTAGGCCTGTCTCCAAGTGATCCAAATTTAAAAGGCTGTTTTTCGTTTTGCTTTTATTTGAAATTTGTTCTGAAGCCTGGGAGCCTGTTTCTATTTGCCCACCTTTTATTCAGGAAGTTTGTGTCACTGTTTAAGCCCTGGGGAACACTTTGTAGACCATCTCCAAAATGTGAATAAAATATTTCTAGGCATTTTATTGTGAAAAGGACAATGTTAAAAGATTTAAAAATTCCAGATTTTGAAAGAAAATGAGAATTTTTCAGTTTATAATTCTAAAACACCAAAATAACTTTGCTCTTATAAGAAGCACTGACCAATTCTTATAAAAAGCACACTAAAGTTCTTGGTCTTCTATAAGAAGGGCTGACCTCTTGTTATAGAAGCAAGACACACTAAAGTTCTTGGTCTGAACAGAAAAGCCCCTTGTTCTAAGACTCAAATAGGCAATATCACACAGAAACCACCTCAGATGACTTTGTTTTTCTTCTAGACATATGGTCAAACCAAAACAAGCACATATATTAGCCAAATAGAAATTAATAGAAACCAAAAATGGGCTCCTGTTTGCACTCAGAGGAGTTCACAGAAGGGCAGGGTGCATAACAAATTAAGGGCTTATTTTCTGGTGTCTAAATTGTTAACATTTACACTCTTTATAAAAAGTGTCATAGTCACTAAACTACTGCAAAATGATATGCATGACAGTTGCACATTTTGCCCTGTAATACATGTTGTTGGTGATTAAAAATTTCAGAGGAGTGAGAAACGTTAATGAATTCTGCATGCCATAAATAGTGAATTACCCTTTCTAGAACAAATACTGAAGAGAACAGTGACAGGGAATATGAGATTAGAATGGCATATTTAGAGAATGCACACAATAGGCTACCTCTGTCTACTGATTTAGACACCAGTTGAAACCAGTTGCTTAAATGCAAACATGCCTGGGTGTCTTCTGTCCTCTGAAATTCACATTGCCCACGAAAGGAACTTGTCATTATACATTCCATTTTTCCACACCACAGAATGACTGACCCTCTTGGAAAATAATGCCAAAGTTGGTAGGAAGGCAGTCTGAGGGGGAGAAGCACCTTCTGCATCTTTCCCAGGCAATGACACTTAATCTGTCTTTCACCCCACCTAAGGATACCTGCAAACATCTATAAGACTCACTCTCATGAAGTAACAGGACTCCGGTTCCACAAGCCGGTGCTCCAAAGGAGGTTACACCATTCAGGTTTACCAAGCATGGTGTCAAGATAAACCTCTGCATTTGAAAGACCATGTATTTTTTAAGTGTTGGTCTGAACACTCCTATATTTTTCAGAAGCACGCAGACCAGAATGAACTTACATACAACAGCACTTTTTTATAATAAAGCATGTCAAGTTCATTTAGCTAGAAATTAAATTTGTGGCTAAATGTGACCATTTAATTTCTTGAGTTCATAAATCTTTTGATCTTCAAAAAATGCAGAACAAAACAAATATAAGACATTTTCCTGAATTCAATAGTTTCTCCCTTTCCCAGCACTATGGACAGGAAAAGTTAATATGAAGGTAACTATTTTTAATATGTTGTATAAAATGATCTAAGAGGATAGTGCAATCATTTTTCAGGGTACTTTTCTCTTTGGAGTGTTTAAAACCTTACTTATCTAAAAGGGGATATTTTTTAAGGTTTGGTTAGTTTTAGATCTAGAAAGTTCTCTATAAAGACAATAAGAAGAAACATGGTTAAAAATGTGATCTATGCATTGCTTTAAGAACATTTTCTTTTTTCTCCATTAGGAAGCTAATTCAAACTCACAGACAAGGATAAATACAAATAAGTTACCTTCTACTGATGACCTCTGTGAGGAAACCTCTTCAATTGCCCTCTTTGTATGAGTAGTATTTTAACTAAAATAAACTGAACAGTTCTTATGTCTCTTCACTCTACTCATATCTTATTTTTCTAAACAGCAAGAAAAACTATCATAAATATAAGTCAGGGAGAAAAACTGACTGACATCTGATCAGAAGCATTTTAATATAACCCTGGTACAGATGACTTACTAAGAGCTCATCAAAATCTTGTCTGGAAAAGGGAAAAATAAGACAAACCAAATGCTTAGAAGTAAAATAAAAACAACCATAACAAAAGTAGAGAATTGAGTTGCCACAAAAATCCAATAATCCCCAAACACATATAAACCAATTCCCTGCTTTTTGCTTCGTCTGAAGATTGTGCTTACATGTTCTGTAGAAGCTGCCTAAGAGGGAAAGGATATTTACTGTTACTCCAATATGCCAAGAATTTTTTTCCCTAAATTGGATCTTCTAAGTTTCCATCACGAATGAAACAAACATACTAAAAGTTAGAATTTGCTTCTAACAGGAAGTTGAGTTTAATATTTCATTTTAGTGACTGCGTAAATCATACAAAATACAATGTCTTATAAACAAAGAAAGTTTATTCCCAAGGAAGAGATTATAAAACACAACACTGTCTTTTGGGAAGCCACTTACCTGATTCAGACAACTTTATCATAGTCTTTATGTCACTGTACCTTAAATGTCTTCCCCCAAGTCCCTCAGTTTATGTTCAAATAGCCATCTGTTTTTCAAGTAACCAAGTGAACATAACCTATTCATGTGGAAGCTATTGACTTACAGAGCTAATAAATACTACACAAACCAAGGAACAGTGGTAAGGTTATGACAAATGGCATTCTGTTTCTTTTTAGATGTGTTATAGTATACCAAAATGATTGCCAATACCATACTTTAAGCACACAACAACTGAGGATTTTCCAAACATTATTTTTTACTATATATATATTTTTTATTTATACCAAATGCACCATGTGGTAAATTGACTTGATTGTAGAGGTAATTTCTCATATAAAAGCTAAAGTAAGGGGAAAAGCACTCCATCAAAATAAGGAACTTTGGAGAGGGGAAAAAACTATGGAAATACATTCAAATTAGTGATCTTTTAAAAATAAAAAGGATCCCACATGAAACTCCAGGTTGGATTTAGAAATTTGTTATGGAAGAACTATTAGACGATCTCAGAGTGCCTGAACCATAAATAGAAAGTTTACTGCTTGGATCAATTATGAATTGATTCTCCCAATTGCATCTGCCAATGTGTGTGTGAGCTCATTATCAATGACATAGTGCAGTCTCTGTCTCTAACCCAAGCTAAAAGCAGCTCCTTAGACAGGGCCACTTGTATGACTATGCATGTGTACACAAGTACAGTAAAGTGTCTTACAGGATACCCAGCATTTAACGGGTTTTGGGTGGGGTTGTGTGTGTGTGTGTGTGTGTGGTTGTGTGTGGTTTTTTTGGCTTTGGGATTTTTGTTTGGGGGGGTGTTGGGGGTTGGGTATCATGGCTGAGCTTTAGTAATACATTTTCTGAAGGTTGACAAGATACCTCGGCCAAAGTGTCTTCTCTCTTGGCCTTTCCCAAATTCCCAAATTCATTTCTCTCTCTCCCAGAGAGATTCACTGAGCAGTTAAAGATCATGCTTAATAGCCCTCTGATGTTAAAAAAAAAAAAGATTATATTTGATGGATTTGAATATCCTTTTCCCTATCATGCTTAGCATTTCACAATTCAGGAATTTAATTGGTTTGTAATTGTACAGAAAAAAGAAAATAATTTCTGGACTTTATATATAGTACTTTCTTGCCCCCTACTGGAAAACATGAACCTAGCATACTAAGAATTCTAATTTTAAAGTATTTTCTGATTGATCTTTCCTATAAATCAGTTCACAAACCCATATCTACTTCAAACAAAAATAAAAGGTAGTAGGTGTAGAAAATTTTAAAACCATCAGCTATGCATTTTATTTAAAAATAATGAATTTAAGAAATCCAATTTAGAAAAAAAATACACCCTCAGGAGTACAAAAGTCAATTTTCCAATTGCATAGTAAAAGTAAATCCACCATATGAAGGTGAAAACTGGTACAATTCTTTGTAAATAGAGCTTAAGGGGAGTTTAACATTCAACTGGATTTGCAAAGATTATAACAGCAGTATGTGTTTTGCTTTCTAAATATTATTCATGATTTCTTGGGCATAAGAAAAATTCCATTAGAAAGGGTATTTCAATAACATCTTTATTTTTGAAGGTACGTATGCAGTTTTTCTTCAAAATATTTTTTAACTCAGAGCACCTGGGGCCCCAGGTCACTTTTTGATCATTTTTTTCTCCTGTAGTAAGTTATCAACACCTTTTCTTATTAAGATGATGACCACCACTATTTCTTGGGTATGAGTTTTAGTTTTTGTGGCTCAAGACCCCTAAATACTTTTATACAAATACAGCTAATCACGAATCACAACCCGTGCTGTGATTTATGTCCCCCTTAAACCAACATCCTTTTGTCATGAAAGCCCAGTTATTGTGAGGTTGACAGTAGGTATGACCATCCCTCAAACAGAGAAGAGGCCATACTTTGCAGGGCACACCGCTGGGATATGCCTCTCTGACTGTTTATGCCTCTTTAGTCTTTCAGTCCAGCAGCAGTTCCCTCCTGGGCATCAGAGACCTTTGTGGAGAGCTTCTCAGTCACAAGCAACACAGAGCTTTCTACTCAGTGACCTGAATCTTTCAAATGACAGGTCACTTCCATAGTGAAGTGGGAATGTCTCACAAGGGCAGGCAAATGTACCTGACGAAGAGCAGGGACCTTTCCCTTCTGGCATCTCTCCTTACTGAATGTCTTCAAAAGCCAGTTCCTAGCTTGATACCAAGTGCTGCTCACTAAAGGTACGGAGCAGACACAACTATGCCCAGAGCTTCCTGTCCATTCCTCTTGGCCCTGGGCTTCAGTACATGGAAGTTCCACATCTTCCTGGGGTCAGAATTACAAAATTCTTTCTACGCTTAGAGCTCTTCCTCAGTCCCAGATTTTTTCATGCAAAGACAGAGCTAGCCAGGTGACACAGAGGGGCATTATTATCTTTGATAATGGTCTTTGAAACCCAAATTACAAACATCTGCTCCAGTTTGGCAAACATCCTTTCCTGGTTAATGACATCCCTTTAGGGGCAGGGAGAGGGCAGAAATTCAAAGCTTTGGCGTTATGGAATGCCTAAGAAGGGTCTTGAACTTTGTAGGACCAAGTCATTCACATTAGTTATAAGTGCCATGGATGCTTCCACGAAAAAATTACCTGCTGTATAAATAGTAAGTGCCAAATCCCTGGGCTAACCTCTCTTGTGACCTGTACAAAATGAGCATCTTCCAACAAATGTCCTAGAAAACAAGAGCGAGTATTACCAAGCTTGGGTGAATAACCCCACCCTTTTCCTAGTGGTGGTAAGGGTTGGAATCTGGGGACACTAAGAAGGGAATGCCTCAAGTTGAGCTGAAGTGTGAACAAGCTCAGTTCCATGATCATCCTGCACTATGTCTTGCTACAGAAGAAGTGAGATTCAGTTGTGTACCAAGTTTGAAAGCATCAAAACATCAGTGTTGTCTCATAAATGTGCCTCACAGTCTTGCTCCACTCCATAGGGAGTTGACTGTCAGGACAACTTCTGAAGATAAAATCAAAAATGATGCGAAATCATAGAATTTTTCCTAATCATTTTCCTCCTGATTTTTCTGCATCAGCGTCTCCTCGATGTTTTCTGGTTCTATTTTAAGAAGAAAGAAACTAGTGTAGTAGGATGCTATTATTATAAATCAAATCATTTACACCCCTATGACTATGGTTGGAATAAATTTATTAGTACCTCTGGAGTTAATTTTACAATATCTCCACATAGGTCGACTGATTTAGTTATTTGTAATAGGAGAAAAATTTTGTAGTTCACTATGTCTGTCCTCAGAATTTTCTAGGCCTATCTTCTAACCTTTAAGATACAGAACTATTAAATCTTCAACAAAGAATTTTCTCAGACCTCACACTGTTTCCTGAGAAAAGTTTTAGCCTACCCGAAAACAGAAGGAAGAGGCATTTCCATACAGGAAAGAAACAAGCTTCATTAATCTTTATAAGCATATACCAAGACAGCCATCCACATTTCTGCTATCTCACATGTGACAGTAAGATTGCCTGAGACACCCTAGGTGTCACCCCTCCACTGGTTCAGGATCTCTGATACAGGACACACTTAGGGTGCTAGAAGGCCTTGGGGAGTGGGGCTTTGATGTCATTGCTTCACTTGTACATGGTGTCTTTACAATGAACAACACAGAAAGCTTTATGTCCAGTTACCTCTAAAGGCTCTAATCTCAAATCCTCAGCTCTCCAACTCATGTGGAAGCTCAGCTGAAATGGTTGATTTTCCAAGAGTCTGTGGCCTTTAGCCATATAGTACTCCTCCTAACAATCCAAATTCTGATTCTCCCAAAAGTCACAATTTGGGATTAAATAATTAAAGAGTTGCTTCTTCCTTTCCCAAACTTTACCCAACTCACCATTGAGGATTTTATAAATAAGCCCCTCACTCCCGTTCCATACAATACTTAGGTGAGAGAACACAAGAAGTAGGTGGAAAAGGAATAAATTAAAATAACCTCAAATTGTTATTTTTCATATGAAATATGAGGCCTCTTCCCCAAGTCCTGGACTTTGCCATCTGTCTCTTACTTACTTTACTGTCCAATTCACAAAGTTAGAAGAAGCAGGTAACTAATTAAAAGACCAACAACCGTTTCTTCATTTATTAACTGTTAATTTCATCTTAAAGAAAGGCACTCTTTCACCCTGATTTCTAGATGATTCCTTCTACTTTGGGAGAATCAGTGTTGTAGTTAGGCCATTACTTTAAAAAAAATAATAAAATAACTGTGGCTTATTTCAAAAATAAAATATGAATAACTGAAATAAATTTTGATTTCTTTTGACTGCACGAATTATTTTGAAAGCTAACAGCTCTGCGCATTTTTAAAATAGATTCAATCATTCAAACTCAATCACAAATTTTCTACCCCATAATAATTTCTAATCATTTCACAGTGCACATACACCCACATCTAAATGCCTTCTTCCACATGTCAAAATAAAATTCATATCTGTTGCCACAGCCCTGAACCATCAAATCATCCAGAACAAAGATCACAAGGTAAAGACACGTGAAGATGGCTTGTGACGCCACAATAGGACTTATCCTGCAGGGGCGAACTCGCCAAATCCCAGTATTGCACTGCTGAAACTTAACAGTATTTTGCCTTTGGCATCATTTATTTTTAACTTTCTACATACTTCGTAATGTTTGCAACTTAAACCAAACTTTGCTTAAAATAAAACAGCCCAGACTTGTACTGAAGAAAATATCATTTTTGGAATTACCGACAGGGTTATCACTGTTACTATCATAATTACTGCCCCTCATCCCATTTATAAGGCCATTGCAATAATTCATGCAGAAGCTTAAATTATAGAAAAAAATAATTTATCTACCACAAACAAAATAATTTATTAGTGGACAACTAAAAAACTTTAAGATGCAATCATCTGTCACTTCCCTTTTTCCAATAAATGATAATTTTAAAATGAATAACTCCTTTCACATAGCTCCCCTCCATAACCCCCAACTCTGTAAACACATGAAGACACACACAGAAAACTCCCATGCACGCCATTTGCACACACCTAGACTCACTCTCACACACATACACATGCACACACACACCCTACACACACACAAGCAGGTGAGGACAACCCAGACAGCTTAAGCAGAACACTGATGTCATAGCACTGTCTTTCAATACATCTTTATTCTGGGCCCCAACTTAAAAGAACAGAAACATATCTTCTGAGCACACCTGTGAATGACATTCGGGTCACAAGCAAAAGCTTCATGACCCGAATCACACCAAAGGTGCAGGTGTGTGGGCGGTGTGCTTGACCCATTGTGATAATTGCTGGTTTTAAATTAGCAATTGTTCCACCTAGCATTGTACCGGACTCTTTTACCAGAGGATAAAGTTTGTCTAGGGAGAACAAATTCATTCTTCCTAATAACCGTGTCCCTATTCTCTTCCTTCAGCTGGGCTACCCCTTTCCAAATACTTCCTCTCCTGTCTATCTTTTATTGACTAAACACACACGGAGAATGCTGGAGGCTAAAGCAGTTCCTCAGTTGAAGACTTCACTTGAGTCCCTGGTGTCGCTAACTCATTCCCATGGACCACGTAAGAGGACAGAACCTCCCTGGGTGCGCCTTCAGGGAGAACCCAGAACAGACATTTCCTTATTCCCTCCCTCATTTGCTCCCTACTAGACTGCTCCTACCTTTAATTAATCCTGTCCTGTCCCTCAGCACACCAACCCCCGTGATAGAAGTGCCCCCCTAGTCTTTAGCTGTGTGTCCTACAAACTCAGCCCCCTCAGTATATCAGCAGGAACACAGTGGTATCTTCAGCTGGCCCAGGGGTGGGAAACCTTTTCATGTTGGAAGGCCACATTAATTTGGCCATAATCAAATAAGGCCACATTCAAGAAACTTCAATTAGATATACTTAAAAATGTACATTATTTTGTAAAAATCTAACTACTATGTACTTAACAATTTCACAAAATGAAAACTTTGTTAATTTTAAAGTTAACTAACCTTTTAATGACTTTGTTGTGTCTGCTTTTTGTTGGAAAACATTTGACTATTTGGTTGTAGCATGGAGGTCTGCATGCAATAAGTGGTTAAAAAACAAGAAAGCATTCACAGCAATAAGTGGTTGAAAAATAAGAAAGCATTTTTCGGGTGTGTTGCCAAAGGTGTGGGTATTCTACTGCATTTTTCCACATTTCAATTGGATCGTTCTTAGCATCAAACAATGACTTTTAAGTGTCATCTACTGAGAGCTCAATCAGTTCCATCTGGAGTTCTTTAGGTGCCTTGGTGATATCAACTAGGTGAGGCTGAAATGCTAATCTGAGTGTGATGTCATGATTCGCAAAGTCAGTGAACCTTTCATAGCATTCTCCAATTAATAGGTCTATAACAGCTGCATATTCTTCAAATGATTCGCATATATCATCCTGCTCTTCAGTGACTTTTGCTAACTGGGGAAAATGTTCATCCAAAATTTCTTTTTGAAGAGGAAGTGTTTTGAAAAAAGGTAGCTTTTTTAAACATGCTTGGATTTTTGCCACATATCATATGTAGAATTAGTTTTACCTTGCAAGGAAATATTCAAGTCATTTTGATTTGACATGCTATCACACAGAAATGTTGTATTCCTATAGAAATCTTCTTTCAATAATTCACATTGCTGATTCTGTTCTTCATAAAATTTAACTATCTGTACTTGCAGAGATAAAATTTTGGCTAACACCTGTCCCTGTGATAGCTAACACACTTTAGAATGATAGGGCAAATCCACACTGAATACTTCATCATTCACATTTAGCATGTTATGAAACTGACAATACCAGTGTTGCATTTTCACCAATATAGTTAACAATACTTATAACTTCTTGCAAACTGTCACTTAAAACACTAGCTTTAGCACAGAGATTTTGCTGATACAAGATACAATGAAAAGAAATGGGAGCATCTGGATCTGTTAAGACTTTTTTATTCTGTGCAATAAACTCTTTCTATTTTCCTGTCATGGAAGGTGCACCATCTGTATATACACTTACTAAATTTACCAAATTCAATCCAAGTTCATGACACTTATCTTGAAAGTTGAAGATGTCTATTCCCCTTGTTCTGTTTGCAAGAGTGCCCAAAGCAAGTAACTCTCTGTAGCAAAGAACATCTTCTGTTATGACCGAATGAAGTATAAAACCTGTGCCGAGTCAGTAGTATCAGATGATTCATCCAAAGTAGTTGAATAATATATATTTTCCTTTTGAAGTATTGCATGAAGTTGTTCTGTTAAGCTGAAGGGTTAATTCATGCTGCCAATCAGTTATTGGTTCTCCTTGAAAGAGGCAGTTGTTTGTACTTTGAGACATTATCAGGGTTTAAGCATCCTACAACTTCAACAAGGCATTCTTTGACAATTTCTACATCACTGAATGGCTTCTCTTTTTTCCCAAGTATGAGTATATAAGCTACTTTATAAGTTGCTTCAGTGGCATTATTTCCAAGTCTTATTGATGCTTGAAAGAATTGTCTTTGCTTTTGCTTTTCATCTTTTAATTTTTGCAATACAACCTTTCATGCCTCTCCCTCTGATTTAAAGTATTTGTAGTCCTTATGAGTGTATAATGCTGAAGAGCATTGAATTTCTTTAATGTTGATACTGCAGTATCACAAAGCAAGCAATCATCTTATCTTTAGCAGAACCAAGATTATTGCAATTCCCAATCCTCATTAAAAAATCTGTTTTCTTCCCTTTGCATTCTCTTTGTCATCTTTGACATCATAGGCTGTTAAGCAGACAGAATTAAAAAATACTGTGGAGCTGTGCAACTATTCACAAATTCTACTTCAAACAGAAACAGTGCACCGTTGTCAAAAGCTGGTAACAGACTGGCATACTCGACCCCCGTAAACTCTCACCAACCAGCTTCACATGGTAGTGGTGCTAGTCAGGCAGGGGAAGTTAGAACTAAATCATGAGCATAGCAGACATCAATTTAGCCCTTATGGCTTACTAATGTTCTAATTGTGCCAGTCAATCTGGGAGGATTACCACTTTTGTTGAAACTTACTTTATTCTTTGGTATTTAAATGTTCATTTTTTAAATAAAATAAAAATATAAAAGATGAACAAAAATGTATTAATACAAATAAAAGGATTTGTTCTGCAAAATTTGGATTCAGTCAAAAGGCTGCACTTAAGGACCTAGAAGGCCACATGTGGCCTTAAGAAGTCAGGTTCCCCACCCCTGGGCTGGCCTGTCCCTGGTACAGTGGTTCTATCAGAAGAAATACTGAGTGACTTTCTTTACCAGAACTAGCCTTATTGAACTTTTCACACTCAGTCCATTTTCTAAGTTAGATTTTTTTCCATCCAATCATTTCAGAATGACCTCGAACTTCTACATATTCCTATTAACTTGTATTTCTTGAATTAATAGTCTTCCAAAAGCATCCAATTTGGGCACCAACTGTGAAATCCTCTTCTATTACATCAATGTGGTATGATTTGAGGAATCACTTGAGTTACTGGTTAAATGAAATATTGTTTCTGATTCAATAATTAAAATAACCTAATTTTCATCTAGAATCTGCTCTGCTCCTTTTAAGCCCTTCCAAACCCTCCAATCCCAGAAAGGATATGACAGGGCTCACACCATGCTGTTTCCTCCTCTTCAAAACCATTAGATAGCCCATGTCCTCACGGCAGCAATAAGAAAAGGAAGCAGAATTCTGTGCTTTGATGGTGATGCAGGAACATTGAGGGAATTACAAAATCTACAAATTACAAGTTAAACAATGCTATTTTTTCTTTCCAAGTAAATTTCAGTATCTTCACTTAGCAATCAGAGAAAAGCACTTTTTTGGTAAAACGGATAAGTAGGTAAGCAAAAACAAAAGAAAACGGTATTAACCAACCATGCAGCCTTAGGGAATTCCAGGCAGAATGTCTGCCTACTGGCCCAATCCCCTGAAAAAAATGTTTTCAAAAGAATAAACTCTATAGCTTGCATTATTCTTCTGTATGAATCATCACACTATCATTTACCTTTCCAGATGGCATTTTAGCAAATAACTTCCTCTCCGATCACACTATTTAGAAGCGTGAGTTCAGCTTTCCTTTCAGCTCCTTCTAAATCTAACTCAAACATCCTGCAGTTTTGTTTGTTTGCCTCTTTCACAGTCCTACACAGCCCTGAGCTCACCACATTCACAAAACAACTTCTATTCATAAGCAACATGAGCAGTAAAATTTCTAACAAACATATTTGCAGGATTGGATATTCATTCTTTATTTCATTCATGTATTAATTCATTTAAATAATGAATTATCTATTGGTACATTATCTATTGTCAAAGCACTGTGTTAAGTGCTAGGTAGCTACAAAACCAAACAGAATATAGTCTTACCCTGAACATGGTATTTCAGTCCTACCAAGGGATTATAAAACATATACACAACAAAAAAGTAAACTAAAAGAAGTAGGAATAAAATGCTTTGGAGTTCAGAGGAGGTACAGATTACTTTCATTCTATGTACTAAAATGGGGGATGACTTCAAAGGGGATGTGGTATTTGAACTGGAGAAGAACTTAAGTTCATTTCCATACATACAAATTTATCTAGTATTTCTGCAAATTTTAGGTACATCCTTAACCCAGCAAAGTGTGTCAAGTTATCTACAGATAACTTGTGTTGAATAAATATTACTTAATTTTAAAACAATATTTGCCCTATTAATACCTTCATATAGTCTCTACCTAATCTGTTTCAACTACTTTTTTTTCACTTCCCAAAAACTAGCCCTTCCAATTGATGCCTGGCTCACCACCATTTTCATTTTCCCATGGCTCATGCCCTCTGTATTGGTTGTCCATTGACTCCAGACACTCTTGGGTGAAGGACCTTCTCAGCTCAGCCCCAACAGCCTCTCACCAAGACTTTCCCAGTTCAATCACCAACTGGACACAGCAGGTCCAAGGACCTCCTCCCACTGGAGTCCTACGTGGCCAGGCCCAGATGGAATCCAAGATGTTAGAGGCAGGGCCAAATGAAGATGGTTATAGTTAATTGGAAATGCAAGCTTAGAGTGGAGAGTTCAGAAATGCTGAGAGATTTCATGACAATTGTCCTCAGTTGCCACCACATTGAATTTGGCAGTGAAAGTGTAAGCCCACCCAGCAGCAGGACAGCCAGGTGTCTGTGAGAACAAGGAGCCCTCTGAGGACGGGAAGGCAGGAAGCTCAACATGCTGTCTCTCATGCACACCATGAACATTTGTATAATGAGCAGAATGAACGGGAAGAGACTATCTTGTAATATTGAACCTGGAGTGTGCCCCTTGGCAGCTCATGGACGCTAAGAAACTACTGGTGGTCTGTTCTGGTCACAAGCAGCAGAGACCACTGGTGACCAATCTAGCCACAGGCAGCAGGCTGGCCCTTCAGAGTGGAGCCCTGGGAGGAGCTGAAGTGGAATGAACAAAGGCTAAGTGCTCTTTCACTTACTTCTAAGTGACAGGTTTTAATTAAACATAATTCACACCTCAATTGATCCTATTTCTGCTGCTGACAGACATGGAGGCTGTCAAGGGAGGAATTGTGCAGAAAGGAGACCTGCATGTAGATGGGGCGGGAGGAGAAGGAGACACACTTGTATGGACTCATCAAAATTAAAAGAGGAGAGAAAATATACCAAAAGGAGTACATTATACTACGGATAAATGTGGTTTCGCTGTACTTAGGAACAGTGATTTTGATGTTTTCACTCCCTTAAAAAAGTCACAAAATAACTTGTCTTTGTGAAGAAAACGTACCTTATATCCCAATGTCATTTTTTTTTTTACCAGTTTCAAATATAGAAAGATATTATTTATTTCATAACCCTAGAAATAAGATGGATGCAAGTGTTCCCCCTATGTAGATTCAAAAACTGACACCGAGAGGAGACATGGGCCAAGTCAAGTGGGGTGACAACAGAAACTCCAATTCCTCAAAACAAGACCCCAACCTGGCTTTAAACGGAAGAGAATCTGACAACATCAGTGGTTTTTGCAATTCAAGCCATTCCCCTTTTGTTTGCCAAAGCTAAAAACATTAAAGATATGAAAAAAATTACTCTTGCTAAAATTCTATTTCTGGGGTCACAGCTGCAGGAGCAAGATTAACATATGCTAAAGCTAGAACTACTGAAGGTTGATTGTGCACATCTTTTCAAGTGCAACTTAATCGCCCAAGAATGCAGAATCAAATTTCAGATGTATTTGAAGTGTGAAAAATATTTATATAATTATTGACTCATCAGACAAATATTAAAATCCTGAACCACTCTCCTTAAGGTCCCCGAATCTCTATGTTGCCTCCCACTCCATATTAGGCAGTCTTTCCATGCTTAGCAAAATCCTATCCATCCACACAAGTCCTGCTCAAATTCCACATCCTCCATGAAGCCTCCCCCTATGCCCTAACATGAATTAACTCTCACCTCTGTGAAACCCCATAGCACTTCGTCTCCCTAATGTGGCACTTATGTGCCATGGATGGTAGTTATCTGGACATGCACACATCTTATTTCTCCTGCTTCTATATTGCATTGCACAATCCCCAAGGGAAAGAGCCATAACTTACACATCAGCATATCTACTCTAACAGCCTAGTGAAATACATCCTGCTTAGGAGGTGTTAAGTATATTTTTTAAATGAATGATGACTACACGAAAATTCTCCTGGGTACTCAGGCTTTCCTTTTAAAGTTCTGTCTTAGAATATGGAAAGCAAGATTCTGCTGGTTGCACCTAGCCTGCGGCTACTTCTTCACCACTAAATCACAGATGAATACCATCTGCTATTCCTCTCTGCTAGGTCCCTCTGGAGATTCCCTTTGGGTTAATTGGCCACTCTCTGTTCTAGCCTTGGATTTCTCTCAGTTCTTACTCCTGGGGAAACCTCTGTTGGGCCAGGGGTCTAGGATGCTGGTTTCTAAGTTATGTGTTCAATACCATATGCTTTTCCTCTTTAAGTTCCTAATTATTACTTTCCTTTGGGTTATCTTCATTTCCTCCCTCATGAAATGTTCCTTTTTCAGGTCTTTCCTGAAACTATCTCCTTTGAGTCATCTACAGAACATAAGGCGAACAGATGGTATTGCGATTACACTGGTAATTACCCCCTGAGAAAAGCATCCTTGTTCCCAAAGCAGGTAATTTGGACTAAAATAGAGCTTTTGCCAGAATAACCCAGGTAAGTAGGGTGTTGAGCTATATACATATACAATCATATTTTATATAATAGGAACCATCATCCTTAGTTTTTGACAAAACCAGGCTGTTGCTCCCTGCAAAGAAGGGTGGCCAACATTTAAAGGCTAAAATTAACTTATTTTCTAAGCATCCAACTCTACCTCCAACAATGGGTTTTGAAGCACCTGAGTCACAGTAGAGGAAAACTCAGGGATATACTTTTACTAGCAATCACGTGCACTACTTCTCAAACCTAGTTTTTAGGCACCATGACTTTATTTTTAAAATAGTATTTATTTTAAAGGAAATTCCTGAAATGCAGTTGCTACCAGCATGTAAAGTGTTTTGACTTCTTGGCAAAGTCAATATCAAGTCCTTAAACCCAGGTTTGGGACACAATGGGACAAACAAAATCACTTCTTTGCTTGAGAGTAAACAAAATTTTGCCTGCACTTGCACTGGTCTCTGATTACAGCTGCAAACCATGATCTGCTGAAATGCTTCTCTGACAGCAAGACTAACTAGAGTGCTTTCAGTCCAAGAACAGGGCACTCTATGTCACTGGGCAAAATGGCAAAAGGTCATCTAAACGTTAACTTCACACAAGAAGAAGAGAAGCAGTAAAAAATGATAATTGCCCTTTCCGATCCAGACCAGGGCCAATTATCATCAATTCTTTGTGGTGGTGTTTTTTCCTTTTTTTTTTTTATCTGGTATAATAGTTTCATAATCCAAAGGCTGCAATTTTATTGAAGGGCCAGTTAAAAAGAAGGTCTGGATTTTAATATGTATCCCTAACACAAAAGCAAGATATTTATTGTACTTAGCACATAACAGAGGTTAAATTTTCATTGAAAAGATTTTTCAGAAATTAACATAACTCTATGTAACTCCTTTTTCTTCTCTTCTAGGAATGCAAAGCATAGCAGGAAAAAATACTTAAGGATATAAAAGCTCATTTCGAAACATGTCAGTCTCATCAATATTATGGATGGGTGACAGCCAGTTTTATAATAAAGTACCTGTGTTTTCTGATTCAGTGCTTTGGTTCTTAACTTGCAATTCTGTTTCATACTATTTGGTAATGTCTTCTTCCACTTTTTCTGACATTACAAATTGTCCAGGCTACATGCGCTTTCTGTTATCGACCTTCTAAACTTTTATCCACTCTATGATAAACTTGCTGGAGAAAATAAAAGGTGACAAGAGTGGGCAGATGTTTTCTTTTTTATTAGTCAACATTACGAAATCTCTTAAGGAATTATTTTGCTGTTTAAGTTACTCACCTGGCCGGGCAAGGTAGCTCACATCTGTAATCCCAGCACTTTGGGAAGTCAAGGCAGGAGGATTGCTTAAGGCCAGGAGTTCAAGACCAGCATGGGCAACATTAAGAGACACCCCCCTCCCCATCCAAATATTAGCCTGGCGTAGTGGCGTGCATCTGTAGTCCCAGCTACCAGGGAGGCTGAGGCAAGAGGATTGCTTGAAGCCAGAAATTCAAGGTTACAGTGAGCTATGATCTGGCAATGGCACTCCAGTCTGGGTGACAGAGCAAGACCCTGTATATAAATAATTAATTGATTAATTAAAACAAAAGTTACCTATAGCCATGTGAAGGAAAATGCACTTCACAACGTAGCACGAAGCAGCATCAGAATCTCACAAGTATTAGCATTTCAAGTAAGTCGCAATTTATAGCTAGCAACTAGGAAAAATAACTCTTTTAATCATTTTTAAGAGTAAACTCAGACCAAATAATTCTGGTTAATATAAGACTAGCTGATTTGTGTAGAAGTGAGAATATCAGCAGAGTTTCTTGCCTAAAGGAAGTAATAGACTGATAATGAGTAATTAATTAATATTATGGCTAATACCAATAATCAATTAATATCCAGTATGGATTCTGCCAATGTAAATAGCTCCATTTTCAACCCAACTGATAACTAATAACTGTGATTCACAGTAAGTTCAATTAATACCTCAAAACAGTACTTAATAGGCCACATGAAGCCACGAACTGTACCTCCTGTTCAAGGTAATTTGATATTATGTATTGAAATGATTAACATCATATTAATACCAGTTTTAGATAGGCTATGTTAACATGGGAGCAGTCTATGCATTTGGCACCTACTCAGCCTCTGAAAACTATACCATGAAAATTAGCAATTTGAGGATCCACTTTGAAGTTCCATTGTGAACAATAATTTATTAATATTACCTAAAATGGACCCTATGTCTTGTATGAATTATCTTTCAACAAACTACGGGCTGAGACACAGAGTCCTCATACTCCTTAGAGTGAAGAATATAATATTTGGTATTTGTCAAAGTCTTGACCAACAGGTGGCCACAAATGGACTACCCAAGAGCAGTGGTTCTCAAAGTGGGATCCCCAAGGAGCAGCATCAGCATCACCTGGGAACTTGCTTAAAATGCAAGCTATCAGCTCCTACCCCAGACCTGCTAAATTAGAAACTTTAGGGATAGGGACCAGAAATTTATGTTAACAAGCCCAAGGTACACCTGATGCACACTCACATTTGAGAGCCGCTACCTGGAAAGATATTTCTCAAAATGTGGTATGAGGACCATCAGCTCTAGGATCACCTGGGTACTCATTCCTGGAGCCCACCCTGACCTAGTGAGTTACAGTGTCTAGAAATACACATTTTTCATAGGCTTCCTAGGCCACTCGAGTCAGCCTAAAGTTTGGGAACCACCCAGTCAGATTTAAACAAATAGAAGGTGTTCTCACTGAAACACAAAGGGAGGATATAAATCCAACTAATGGACTTGCCGAAAATATTTCATATTTGAAGACATCAGCTTACGTTTCTCCTTCAAACTTGGGAACAGCTAGAGAGTCCTTATGCATTGGCTAATATGAGAACTAAAGTATGCCCTCTCACTGTCGCTTTAAAAAAGCCTTTAGTCAACAAAATGAGCCATTATTTTCTAATTGAAAAATATAAAGCTGAAATAGAACTAAGATCTTAGTGCCCCCAGAGCATTCTGTAACTAACATTAGGCTGCAAATACCCCAAGGACGAGGCATTTTTCGTAAATCAGATTTTCTGTGTGTTCTAGAAATGTTGCTAGTGACAGCACAGACATCCCCACTTGGCCCATCAGGTGGCCACACAGTCCGTCAGTAGCGAAATTAAAGACTCGCCCTCTCCATCAAAACATGGTCAGAATCAGTTTACAAAAAACACTTGCCAATACTAACAAAATAATTTCGTGTATGAGAAGGGGCAGCAGATGTTGAGATGGGGAAGGGAGGAAAAGGAAAATGGAAAGTCGAAAATGTAAAAGAGGTGGATTAAAAGACAGAAGCCAGGCTCCACATGTATCAGCCTTAATAAAAGTCCATCACCTCCCCTTCTATCTTGCCGAATGAAAATAAAAACATCTGCAAGAGGCCAGCTGTGCTGGCTCACACCTATAATCCCAGCACTTTGGGAGGCCAAGGTGGGAGAATAGCTTGAGGCCATTGGAGGGTTCGAGACCAGCCTGGGGAACACAGCAAGACTCTGTCTCTATAAAAAATAAAAATAAGGAAAAAAAATCTGCATAAATACAGTTATAATCATGGAAGCAGCCTCCAAATCCCAACCTCTTCCTCTGAAGTCTCTGAAAATAAAAATCCATGGAAACAAAATATTACCTAATTTAAAATATGCACAGTGTGATTAGTGGACATATCAGGTTTTCCCAGCATCTTCATACATGACACAGCCTTTATCAAGGTAACACTTGTATTTTGCCAAATTATTCCTTTTTTTCCATATCATTGTAAATGTCTGTCTACTCTCTAACATTGCACACAGCAAAAAGAAACAGACTAATCTTTCGGATATCATAGGAACTGCTTTCTCACAAAGGCAATGTGATATTTTGGAGAAAGCAAGATTTTTGCAATAAGGGGGCCTGGGTTCAAATATCTGTTCTTCTATTTAATTGCTGTGTTAAGGGAAGCAAGTGAGCAAAAACAATCTGAATTTCAATTTTCCCATGTAAAAAGAATCCCCCAGAGGGTTGTATATCAGATAATACACATGAAAATTCTATTATATAAGTATAACGGATTTTTATACATTTCACTAGACTCGGTTTCCTAATGTTAGGGATTGTGTCTTTTCATTCTTCTCTGTCCAATGCACATACTAATACATAACTTAATAGATCAATTAATTAGATGTTGTCTGATCCTGTCATGGGGACTAGAATTGACCCCAGAGGAGTACCAGCCAAACAGACTCAGGCCAAGCATGGGTACAAGGTTTAGAGCCAAACCAACAATGACAATTTTCTGGAATGGAGCTACCAGACAGCACATACCTATGTCAGAGGGTGGGTGGGGAGGGTCCAACAGCAGATACTCAATCTGTCATCTAGCCCAAGGGGTCAGTGCAAAACCCAAAAAGCAAGGCCATATCCAAATATCTAGGAGTGAGAAAGCTCAGGAATGAAGAGGGACAGAAGAATAAAGTAAAAAGGCCGAAAGTGTCACAAAGGGCAAGACGGAAATGCCCAGAGGATCCTTATACTGGGTGGTGGGCACTTACGTGACTGGAACTCACGTGATTCAGCATGAGTTAAAGTTCTGGGATTATGGCAGATGGCTCGATTGTTGTTTAATTTTTATTTAGTGTTACTTGAAAGTCAACATCATGTATTTGAAAGAACATGGATGGGTTTTAAGCCAGAGAGACCCAAGTTCAAATCCCATTCTACACTTAACTAGCTGTGTGACCTTGCATGTTACCCATGTTTTCCCATCTTCCCATAAAATATGATCTTCCTCACAGTGCTTTTGTAGGGATTAAATGAAATCAGGAGTCATGAAGGGCCCGAAACAATGTCTGGCACCCAGAAAGCACTCAACAAATGTCAACTTCCTTCTTCTGCTTTAATGTCTAGCCTTTTCCCTTGGCTACGTTCTTTTTCTTATTAGCAATTTATTATCCCCACTATAGTCCATAAGTACTTATTGAAAAAAATATACCTTAATTTTCTTTTAGCCTTGCTTCAATATCTGATTCTAACTTTAACTGTAGCCCCTACAACACAGAATCTCCTGTATCTCACTATAGAGGGAAGCAGCAGAATTCTGGAAAACCATTTCATTTACTAGAATCCCCAGCAGTAGACTGTCCCGTAAAATTTTGAAAACTTGCCCTGTGCTGACTAAATATGCCTCAATAACTATTCCACAAAATAGTAGCTTTCCCATGAATTTGTATTTTAAAAAAATTTTTTTTAGAATGTGAAAACTTGAGATTGCCCTTCACAGGTGAAGTACAAAGAGGTCGTGACAATTGACAAATATTTAACTTATTCATTTATTTAGCACATATTTACTGAGGTCATACTATGCTCTGGACATAGGGTCAAGTCTAAGGACACAGCATTGGAATAGATAAACATTGGCCCTGCCTTCGGGGAGCTTATAGGTTACTTGTCGGGATAGTTTAGTCAAGGCGATGTAATAAATAAACCTTTAAAATCTCAATGATTTAACAAAACAAAGATGCATTTCACACTTATGTCACAGTCTGATGAGCATCTGGCAGCTCTTCTTGGCAGCTTCCCTTCCAGTGCCAACATGTGGATCCAAGTTCTTCCTACCTTTTCGTGCCACCATCCTAAACACTTGGCCTTCAGGGTCTTTAAGGAAAGAGAAGAGAGAAGATGGCAAACCACTTCCACCAGTTTGGACATGGTTTACAATACTTTATTCACATTTCACTGGGCAGAATACAATCATGTGGCCCCAACCTGCAAGGTAGGCTGAAAATGTAGTCTTCTTATATGCTCAAGAAGAAAAAATTACAGTGGGATTCAGTGAACATATAAAATTACATTTGACACATCTACTATTTGCAAACTGCTATATTGGATGGTAGGAGAAACAAATGCATTCCCTCCTCCTACCTTCTTCCCCAGAGCTTTTAGTCCAGTGAGTGGGGACAAATATATATATATAAGTAACTGATTACAGATAGATTCAATATATCGTATTGCAGAGGGTCTGAGCTCTGGAAATACTGAGCTACTGGAGCATACTGAAGAAAAAAATTCAACGTGCAAATAATTTGGAGAATGTGGTATTTGAGCAGACGCTTGAAGAAAAGGATGAGCTTTTATAAGCAAATGTGAGCAAAAGGCTTCCCCATGTGGAGGAAAGAGTATGAGAAAAGGAAATGTTCAAGAAATGCCAGAGTGTGGCTAGCAAGTAACTCATATGACCCGTGATGAGCTTTGAAAGGAAGGGCATGGGTCAAATTGTGCATGGCTTTGAATGTCACAGCCTAGAGTTCGAAACTATCCATACCTACGGCAGGTAGAAGTAGCAGACAGTTATTACAAGAATGCAGGCAAGAGGCAATGACATTCTAAACCAGGAAAGGTCCCATGCCACTTCCTGATATTATGCCCCTTAAAAACAAGTAGTATGTCTTAGTCAATTTCTTTTTTGCTGTTGTTCTGTTTTTGTTTTTAATTTCCTTCAATGCCTATCTACAGAATAGAACACTCACTTGGTAGATGTGATGAACATAATCAATGCCTGAATAAATGTATGAATAAAGCCCTTCTGACGAGTATAAACACCATAAGTACACTGATAACTGTCCAATATGTAGGGGATTCATGTAAAAAAAAAAATAGATTCTTTTGAAGGAGGAGCCCTGAAGGCCAAGTGTTTAGGATGGTGGCATGAAAAGGTAGGAGGAACTTGGATCCACATGTTGGCACTGGAAGGGAAGCTGCCAAGAAGAGCTGCCAGATGCTCATCAGACTGTGACATAAGTGTGAAATGCATCTTTGTTTTGTTAAATGACCCATAACATTGTTCTTATTTAGGGTTAGGAAAACACATCACTTGTTCAGTCATGAAAGAATGTGATTCATAGGCCCACGGCCCAAGAAACAAGAACAGAAATATAATTCTTTTTTTTTATTATTTATACATCCTCTGTCATGGCAAGAGCCCTTAAACTGATTTCTGGGAGAGCCGAGCTCTAATCCTGCCTCTCCTGTGTCCTTGCTGATTGGCCTTAGTCACGCCAGGTGATCTTTTCATTTCTTCGTCCAAACACATGGATGTTGACAGTTACCCCGATTTGACAGCGCTAAAAGAGGATAGATGGAAATAACCCTTCGAAAAAACTGAAGTTCTAAATAATATGCAGTCCTCATTTTAACAGAAAGTATGACCTTCAAGTAGCGAGAGCAAGGAGACTGAACCAACGCACTAATTAAAAGAGGCATGAAATCTAAAGCTTCATTTGCAGCAGCCTAAGAAATGCATCGAGATGTTTGGCCAGATCCTGGTGCAGTCTTCAAATTCCAGCTGATTCCTGTAGGTAGCATTTGCATCAGCAATAGAACCAATTTCATACCCAGAGAAGCTTCTGCCTTGGGCTTTGCAGTTGTGATTAGCTTCTCTTATTTAGCACCCGGAGGGACTGACTTTAACCACACTGTAGGGCGACTTAATTAAAGAATTAGATAAACAAAGAAATGCCTCCCTCTCTGAATCAAACCGAAGTGTCATGAAAAATAAAACAATTAAGCAGAAACAAAGGCACCGATAAAGTATTCAAGCAGAACAAGTTTATACAAAAACATAATGAGGGCTCATTATTACAAATCAAAAGGCCGAGAGGCAACACACAGAGTTCTCCATGGCTACCTTTATCAGACTCACCTATAATGCAACAGTGCTGAGAGAGGAATGTGAACAGCCATGTAGAAATAATAATATGCCGCATCTGCGTTGTGCATTGAGATTTACAGGGTGCTTGGATAGACAACATCTCATTTAATTTTTATAGTGAGCTCCCTGAAATGGGTATTAGCTTCATTTTACAGATAATGAAACAAAGATTCAGAGAGTTTATGTGATTTGCCCAAGTTCATATAATCATGAAGTAACAGAACCAGAACTTCAACCCAGATGACTCACCTGGAGACCCAGGTGTTTTCCATTATGTGACAATTGAATTCTAAACCAACCTGCACTTGTTTGATGGGTCTTATGAGAGGAAGCTGTATGTTCTCATTCAACTGCAAAACACAAATATTCACTGAGCATCAGCTATTTCCAAAACACTGTGCTAGGTGATGGGAGGACAGACATAGTCCTTGATCTCATAGAGCACACATTTTTTTCTTTGGAAACATGCAAAAAAGAAAATAAAAGAACATTTTCTCTCTAATGCAGTAATTTAAAAAATTATGCCTGGAAATATTTAAGAAGTATAACTGCCATGTGCCCCCACATACACACATAAGATTTTCTACAATTCTTAGACCATCATTACTTGCCTATATAGTAAAACATCCATATAAACAACAAAATAGAGTACTATAAAGCTCACCAATAGGTTTTGGCCAAAAAGAACTTAATAGCATTCCCCTTAGCTTGACTAAGCTTTAGAGAAGCTTCTTTCTGACTGTAGGTACCTAGTCTCCCTTTTCTTAGAGCATTTACTATAGAAAACTTACAGTTGTAAATTCTTTCTTTGCTTCTTTGAGATGTAAATTTTCTATAACCCAGGAATGTCTTTCTCAAAAACTTATGAGCCATCCTTTTAAAATTGTGATCATCAAGAAAAATAGGGCCCCTATCCTCCAGTCTCTATGGGAGGGTAAGAGCCTGACTTCCACGGGCACCAATTAGCAAACACATATGCCTAATCACACTGACAAACCCCCCCCCATGTACTTCTCCACTAGCTCACCTCAGCACTTTAAAACTCTCCCACCTATTTTTCATCACAGCTGATTTCAGTCTCTCTCCTCAATTGGAATAGTCTTGAATAAAATCTTCCTTGCCTGTTTAACTGGTCTGGGACAATTTTTCTTGTACAGTTCCTATGCGCCAAGTAGTGTGCAAGTTACTAGTCACGTGAATATGAACAGGACAGACTTCTCCAAAAAGCTCAAGATATGCTGCATAAGCACCACAGCTAGATCTACAAAGATTCATAAAATTCACCTATAAAACACAAAGTCTTGAACTTGACAAATATACCTTGTAAAACAAACGGATAACTTTCAGAACAGAATCAGAGATAGAAATTATTTGGGGGAAGAAACAGTGAAAGTCAAGGAAAAACAGTATCTTTCTTTCTCTTGCTTTTAAGAGATTTGGCTTATAAAGCTGTTAGCATGTATTCCCATACCAAGAACAAGGTGACAACCAGGAGTGGCATTTCCCTCCAGCCCTGTGTCCTGGTTGTAGGTTGATTTCCCTACCCTCCTCCTCCCTGCTGTGTGTCCACACTGGACCCCACATCACTTCATTGACATGTGCCATTTCTATGACTCATCCATCCTTAGAGGCTGAAATTTTGATGTGAAGGTAAGAGATGAAATATGGGAATGTTTTGGCCTGTCAGAAGGGATGACCCCACACTTTGTAGTTTAAACCATTAGAGATTCTCGTAGAGGAAATTTCAGAACTAGTAGCAGGTGCAAGTAGGAAATATTTTCAGGCAAACAGATTTTTAAACATGCTGCAGGGCAGGGTTGCCCCCTCCTCCCACTGAACACCACTGACTTTGCATCTTGCCCTGAGGCTGCTTCCTCTATTCTGAATAGTGCTGATATTTAGCTCCCAGGTGCAGGGGGCTTTGCTCCATCATTCATTCCATGATAATGGATGAGGGTGACAATTAATAAATGCCGACCTCAAAGGTAGTATGAATATAATTTGTGAGCTTAGAAAATGCTCTGGGCTGCTAGACCACTTTTTTTTTTTTTTTTTTTTTTGCATTAGAGGAAACGTAATATAAGACACTGAATTAAAAAGAAATAAAAGGCAGAATATGAAGATGGGAGGTGGGTTGGTGGTAAAGATAAAATCCTGTAAACGTGTGCACTCACGTTCAGACAGGACGAAAGCCACATAACCAGGAGCACAGGATACTGATGGCAATAGTGGGAACATCAGAGTGAACGTATAGCTCATGTGGGGAGAGTCTCAAGGTGTCTGGATACCCATAAATTTGAGAGTTTTGAAATCAGAGAGAGTAAAGGTGGAGCCAAAAAATAAGAAAAAGCCACGTTCAGACTCATAGGGAGAACATAGATGATCCAGGGGCAAGGAGAAAAAGCCAAGAAGGGCAGCAGGATAAAGCAATTACAGAAATGAAGAAACAAACACAACCAGAAGTTAAAGCTCCTAAACCTGTATCAGCCGGAATCCCAGCAGACGCCAAGGGCACACTCACACTCGAACAATTCAGGGAAGGCTTAATAAAAGAGTTGTTACAAACGTGGAGGCGGAGCACTGGAAAACCACAGAATCCTGGGGCCTGTAAGAGCCAAGGAGCTGTTCCCACCTTGGGTCTGCAGGGATGTGAGGAGAGAATAAGGAGCAGACCCTGGAAGGCAAGATTGGCACAGAGAGGGCCCTCCGGAGCGGACCCAAGACCTTTGCTTAAGGGACTCGGCCAGCGTGGGGTTATCCTGCAGGGAGGGTTCCCAGGGACTAGCGCTCTGAGGGGTGAGGGTGCGCGTGGAAGTCGTGCAAGTCTGCCTCCCCGCGCCAGAGGCAACAGGAGAAAGGTGCAAAAGCACAAATACAAGTGTCCAGCAGAGAAGCCCGGGGAGCAGGAACTGACCTCGCCCACCGTGGGTCTAAACTAGCTTCAGACAACTAAACAGTCTCCAGCTAGGGAATCTGAGTGGAAAGGAGAGAACTGAAGTTCACAGGACATTTCGAAGCTCCGTGAAAGAAAACAGAATTGATTTCGTTTATAAATCGTCTACTTGTCAAAACATAATTTGCTTTTGGCATCCGTAATAAGGAATGTTAACGTTAAGAATAGAATTTACTCTAATGAATCTGTTGAGGAAAGCAACACCCTAGATCACCAGGCAGAAAGCCTGTCCCTTACTAAGTAGTCACAAACATGACCCTAATATGTCCTCCCCCCGTGAGTTTCAGAGACCTCATTCAACCTACACAAACGAAAAAGCCAGACTCTCACCAGGCAGACCGCCCTGCTCCGGGGCTCGGCCCCTCTTTGGGCAGCCTGCCTGTGTCCCCTGCACGAACTCAGTAGTGGTCTCTCTCTAAACAGTGAACTTCCCCAGCCCGCCTCTTTCAGTCGATTGAGATGTCTTTGCAACATGGCATGCTGAGGTTTAGAGAATAAACACCAGGTTTTTTTTTTAAGTGCCAAAGAATTATGGATGCTGTTATTGCTTCCCCACATGGCCACCATTAGTTTCCACTGATGCTGCACCTCTCATTTATTAAAGACTATTTGATTTAGAATGTAATAATAAAAAAAAGTTTCTCTACCTATGGCATCAATTATGTAGATTGGCTTTTCTGGGGGGAAACAGTAACGAGACATCATCAGTATTCTTTGAATTTCTAACTTAATTCACACAGTTACCACGATAGTATAACTTATTATTTGGTACCTGAGGTTGATGAATTCTCCACAGGCCGTCAGTAATTATTCTCAAGTATCTATTATGAGGACACAGAAAATTGCTATTATGTGCTGACTCAGGAGCCCGTATGAAGTTCTCCCTCCCTGTTCCTTCTCCGGGCTCTGAGATTTCACTGTGATGTATCTTAGCTGATCCACACAGGAAAGTTCTATTAAATTTCAAATTATCTAATCACACTACTGATGTTATATTATGATATAAATAAAAGGAAATATGGACATGATTTATTTGTGCATGTCATACTGTAGGAAGAACATGCAAAATGAAACCTCAGGATGGTATCAGTAATGTCCACAACAAAAAATGTTCCAGGAGATCTTGGAGACTGCCTCTTCTCACGTTCCATGGAACATGAGTAAGCAGGCATAGCAGAACCCTCTCTGTGATGCTGTTGACATCTGGACCCTTACTTGCAAGTGATAGTGATCACCACTCTATTGGTACTTGACAAAGCAGGATGGGAAGAGATTGGGTCTCACAGCTGAGAAGTCCAGGCCTCAGGAATTGCTGAAACTGAAATGGTGTTGTCAGATTGTTCTCCCACTTTTTTTTTGAGAATTTTTAATTTTTTAAATTTTTAAAAAATTTTTAATTACAGGTACATAATAGTTGTATATCTTTATAAGGTATCTGAGATGTCTTAATACAGGCATACAACGTGAATTAATCAAATCAGCGTAATTTTCTCCCCACCATCTTTGACATGTCTTTGCCCCACGTATTGACCCTGTTCTCACCTGTGGCAGCTGTGCTTTTCCTTGAGTGATGGGGAGGGAGGGCCTGGAGCAGCTGGTCTTCTGGGTTCGGGTGCTGAGTGCAGGAGCAGGGCCAGGTGCTCACCTCAATGGCAGAGAGGGGGCACACTGTGGGTAGACGAGGCACCTGTTAGGAAATGGGCAGTTCCTCAAAACAGGGGAATGTAAGTACCAGGAGGTAAGCAGAAAGGAAGACCAGGGAAAGAGCTTAGGAATGTCCAATACGGATTCCAACCCCAAAGGCCCTGAAGTATCCCCCCCAAACAGAGGCAACAGATTTCTTTGGGAGTTTGGGGAAGGCAGACAGGATCCTGAGCAGATACACAGAACGTTGTGAGGCCTTAAACTATGGCCCTTCCAGACAAAGCAGTTGCTCATTATTTTGTCCCTTCCTCTCCAATCCCAGAAGAGAAAATGAAAGAATTGGGTCCTTTGCATAGTAGAGGTGGAATAAGGCGACACAGAATGCTAGAAATCTGGAGAGTGAGCATAAAATCCTTTCAGGCATCATTTTCTCTGCTCTCTGGGCACCGATTAAACAGCAAACACAACAAACAAGCCTAATTTTCTCTTAGTTATTCAGATTAGGGACTTTTAATAAAAATTCAGAATACACTGAGAGCCTATATACCACCTTATAGCCCTTTAGCAAGCTAAGTGGAAGAACATAGGACATTAACCATTGGTCTAGTTTAAAACTAATTGCTCTCCATGCTGGTTTCTGGGGCTTTTCTTAAATGATTAACACTCTTTTGTTGTTGAAATGCTGATTGTGTATTTAAAAAGTGATATCTGATAGGCAGTCTCTGTGTCCCTACCTTCTTCTCATTGTCAGACAAAGTACGTTTAATGTGATCAAAAAAGTATCGTAGCTTCTCCGTACTAGGAAGATTAATACTTCTTTGTAGCCTGCTCCAGCTTCATTCATTGACCAAATGTTTCCCAAGTGCCCACTGGGCAAGGAGAGCCACTCTTCCCAAACACAAATGAGACAAGGCCCCGCCCTCCAGAATCTAGAGAAAGAGTCCCATCAACAAATAAGTCCCAATACGAGGGGAAGCATGTACACGAATGACCATCTCACACAGGAGCCCAGAGGATGGGCTGACATGCTCTGCCTGGGAGATGGGTGGAAGGCTCCACAGGAGGTTACATCCATGCTGTGCCTTGAAGGGCAAATAGAACTTTGCCAGGCAGACACGGTGGGCAGGATTGAGGCCGTCTGGGCAGATACATCTGGATGTGAAAGAGCAAGGAAGTGAGAGGGGACATGTGTGGGAATTAAGATTAGAGCACCAGGTGCTGAAGGAAAGTTCTAGAAGATGATACTGCAATAGGAGACAGGACTGTCTGGTGAAAGTCTGTATCCCATGTGGGCCAGTTTCCTAGGGACACCATGACTAAGCACCTAGGGCTGGGTGACTTCAAACAACAGAAATGCATGTGCATTCCCTTGCAGCTCTGGAAGCCAGAAGGCCAAAGCCAAGGCGTCAGTGTCAGGCTCTAGGGAAGAATCCTTTCTTGGCTTCCGGTAGCCACAGATGTTGCTTGTCTTGCAGCTGCATAACTCCGAGCTCTGCCTCTGTCGTCATATTATGTTCTCCCCGTTTGAATGTCTCTGTCTCTCTTCTCCTCACATACAAGTCATATTGATTATGGACCCATCCTATCCCAGTATGCCCTCATCTTAAATTACATCTTAATGATACTTACAAAGTCCTATTTCCAAATAAGGTCACATTCACAGGTACTAAGGGTCAGGACTTCAACAAACTACTTTGGGAGAAAATTCAACTCACAACAGCAAAGCAAAATTGCATAGGACAAGTTAAACAGATAAGGAAAGTTTTATTCAAGATTATCACAATAAAGGTCAAGAAGACTATTACAGTAGGGGAGAGACTGAACTCAACTGCACTGAAGCAGAAGGTGGGAGAGTTTCTAAGCGCTGAGGTGAGCTAGCGGAAATGTACCAGGGGCCACTGGGGGAGGTTTGTCAGTGTGATTAGGCCTCTGTGTTTGCTAACTGTTGGAAGTCAGGCTCCTACCCTCCCGCAGAGACTGGCACACAGGGGCTCTATCTTTCTTGATGATAACATTTCAAAGGAATGGCTCCAGGTCCTTGAGAAAGACATTTTTGGGTTTTAGAAAATTTACATTTCAAATGGTCAGAGAAACAATTTACAAGTGCAAGTTTTCTAAAGTAAATGTTCTGAGAAAAGGAAGTTCGGGGGGCCTATAGTCAGGAAGTAGCCTGTCCAAGGTTTGGTCAAGCTGAGGGCAACATTAAGGCTGTCTTGGTCACTGAGCCTCTCAATGGCGTGGAATAGTTACAGGTGTGTCTGGACATTCCCCACACCCGTGACCATGCGCATCCCATTCCGTTCGTTTCCGTGTACCCTCACGTGACGATGTTTAGGTAGCTGCTGGAATTTGCTTTTGTGGAAGAAATTCTAAAGACCATGTGATGGAGAGTCTGTTAGGAGACAGGAAAGAAGGCAGAGCAACTAATTACGAAAAGCTAAAATATTCCAAATCAGTGTCAAAGGAAATAAGAGAAGAGACTAGAAACATTTTTAAAATGTCTGAAATTGTCTCAGAAATCGAGGCTGATTCAACATAGTGGCTTGTGGGTTCAAGCTGCTCTGCAGACGAAAAGCCTGAATTCTCCAGTTTTTTGAGGTTTTTGGAAGGATGCCCTGAAAATATCCATCCATACCTTATAAACCACAGCATGTCATCTGTTGCCTTCTTGACATCACTTTTCCCTTACTGCCATGTGCAGAGCAAGAGACAGCAAGAGTGGGTGAGGAAAGAAGAACCGTTGTTGTCAAGAGCCAGATGACGATCTGAGAGGTTGTCTTTCCTAATGGAAAAGCAGCGCTCAAAAAAACATCTTCGGCAGTTCTTGATAAACTCAAGATCCCCCAAGGACCATGGGTTTGTGGACCACATGTTATCTTTGCTCCACAGATTTTAGTGCTCTTCCATTTAAAAAAAAAAAAAAAAAAGTAATGCAGTAAGCCTTGCAAACAAGCCCACCAGGACCTGATTAAGATAGCAATAATCTTGCTCTTTTCTGCCTGAAAAGAACTGTACCAGTAAATTTCTTAGGTCTAGAGATAACCAGATGTGTCAATGTTAAATTGTAATCTGTGTATTTAGGGGGAGGACTCACGCTCTAAATCAAGGATCAGCAAACGTTTACTATAAAGGGTCAGATAGGAAATATTTTTGACTTTGCAGGCCGTAGATTCTCTGTCATGCTGCATGACTCTGTCACGGTAACACAAAAGCAGCCGTTCGCAACGTGAAAATGACTGGACAGGAAAGGAAAACAAATGGACGGCGCTGGGTTCTAACCAGACTTTATCTACAGACACTAAAATTTGACTTTTACAAACAATATTACTTTTTTTATTTGTTCTTAGCTTGAAAGCTGTACAAAGATGAACCAGATTTGGCCTGAAGACTGCATATTGCCCAACCCTGGTCTAAATGACAAAAGAATTGCAAATTCCATATATTCCCAGTTCATCTCATTTTCTTGCCTCTCATAAAAATCATGAGCCAGTCATGGGGGGAAATGTCCCCAGCACCCATGTTGACAAAAAGAGAAAGAGGCAGGTCTTAAGTTGTTTTGCCAGGGTCCCAACCTCAGAACTGCCTAGTACTACACAAAAGCAATGGTTAATGAACATCTTCAACACACGTATTGAAGGCTATTCTGCACCAGGCACTGTGCAAGACACTAAGAATTACATATGGCAGAGACCAAAATCCTTGGCCTCGTGGTTTATCCCATGCAGCTGTTCTCTACCCTAAATGCACATTAGAATCACCTACATTGATTTCAAAAAACTACAGATAGTGGATATTTTTCAAAATACTACCCAGACCAATTAAATCAGAATCTTTGAGGGGGGATCTAGCCACCCTCAGAGAAATATGCTTTTGAAAACATTCACTGGCCATGCTGCAGCTAAGAAGTTGATTTAATTGCTTTGAGGTAGGCCTGGGCTCAGGTAGTTTTTAAAGCTCTCCAGGTGATTCTAAAGTGCAGCAGGGACTGGGAACACTGGCCTCATGCTTCCAAGTAGGCAGGTTTGATGCATGAGCCTCATGGGGCCCGTTAATTACACCTACGCCTAGAAGCAAACCGGAGAGGAGCCCTCCTCCAGCCACCCCACGACCCCACTTCCACAGGGCCGGAGTGTTCAAACCTCGGCCAGACCCTCAGATCCCCAGACTGTCCATGGCCAGGTTCAATTCTCACAGCTTCTCACCTTGAGACGCACTTTTCTCAATTACTTCTCTTGCCCGCATGTTTATATCTCAATTTCTCCTTTCCCAAAATATATAACCTTTAAAACATAGCCTTCTTTCTATCAAGATCTGTGTAGAACAGTGGTTGTCAAAGTGTGGCCCAGACCAGCAGCAGCAGCAGGGTCACCTGGCAGCTTGTTAGAAATGCAAATTCTCTAGCCCACCCCAGACCTATGTGTCACAGACTCAAGGTAAGTCCCAGCACTCTGTTTCAACAATTCCTCCAGGGGATTCCACAGCATACTCGAGTTTTGAGAACCCATGACATAAGGAAGGGTAGGCTAGAGGGATTTTGAAGATGTCACTAAATCAACCAGCAATCGGTCAAAAAAAATTAAGCAGTGGACTAAAATTTGGAGAGCTAAGATTTTCAGAATTTTAGCTCTTGACTCTTAGAACAATCAAACTGTAACTTGAAAGATAGCGGGTCTCTTCCAGTCAAGAACTGAAGCTCTTGGGGACTGCGAGCTCCTGAATTAGAATGTTCTTTTAAATTAGATTTTATCAAACATATCAAAGGACATTTCTAGGTCACTGACATAGAACCTAATTTGAAGATGAAAGAGAGTCGTTGTTTTTATTGGCCAACATTTTATTAACCTAGAAACACTAAAGTTTAAAGAGTCCCTGGTTCTCAAGGACCCAACTTTACCCAAGATTAAGGGCTTAAAATAATTTCCAGGGAGAAGAAATGGACATGCGTATGTTAAAGAAATCCCGTGTGTTTCTCATTTCCCAGGACCTACCCCAGCCCCCAGTAGCCACTCATTTTCTCCTCTCTGTTGTTTTTCTGTAATATTGGTTTGTTTTTTTCTTTTTTACCAATTTGAAAAAACAATCTATTCAGCAACAGGGTCTCTGTTCCAATATCAAGGGGTTCCAACATTTTGGTACTAAACTCAACAGAATTAACTATCTTAGTTTGCCTTTGACATGTCAGTATATGGACCAATAGGAATAATCACAACGATTCTGATCCTGACAGAGTGCAGGTGCTGTAATTTATGTAGTGGTGCTCTCTGTTTATTAATTAGACCTTAGTTATCTACATGGTTTTCCTATTTGTACAATATATACACGTTTCCATTGGTGAGCTGGTAAATGTTCAGCAACAAGCTCTGGGTAGAAAGGAGCAAGCAGAGAAGCCTGAGTTGTTCTGCTACTTTCCTTAGAGTAAATACTCTCACCATGGCCAATTTTAAGCTACCAATGAAACATCACTGCCTGCAGAGTTGGGGAGAGATAGGCAGTAACACACCACTATGTAGTATTTCCACCGTAAAGATACAAGAGAAATAAGTAACTTCAAAAACACAGATAAGAGTAAAATGTACTTAATTAGTAAGTGATGCATTTTGAGTACTGACTGCCTTTGTTTTTAATATCTTTTTTAATCCTAAGTTTATATAACTTAATTTTTAATAATGTCTGTGTTTGACAGCCAGCTCACAAAGTTCCTGAAAATTTAACAACCAACTCTCCCAAGCTGGTAAAATCTGGCTCCAGCACACCACTGTGAGTTGCCTTCTCATATTGGTCCTAGAATTTTCACCATATTCCTCTTTGCAATGTCTATCAGGGAGCTCCATACAGAAGTTACATTACTAACTGATGCAGGAAAGTAACTCCCAATGCTGGGAATCAACTTGAAGTCCAAGTGGGTCCTTGGCTTCACACAAGAAAGAACTCAGGAGCAAGCTGACAGTGTAAAATGAAAGCGAGTTTTATTCAAGAAGCATAGAAAATCTACTCCACAGAGCAGAGGCTAGTTCGCCCAGCAGAGAAGAACCGGCCCCCATGGTTCCTTTTGTCCCCCTATTTAAGCAATGGCTTAATTATAGGCTAAACAAGGGGAGGAATATTCATGTTATTTCTTGGAAAGGGGCAGTGTTTTCCTGGAATTAGGAAGACATCCGCCTTTTGACTAAATATGGTCAAACTGGAAGTGTCATGGCATCAGGTTCATGATGGGAGTGGAGGGATTCCTTAGAAACTTTTATGGCAATGATGGTATAATGAAGCTGTAAGGTCAAGAAGTGGTTGACTTGTCTGCCATCTTGGTTCTAACAAGTTGGAACTTGTCCTGCCCTCATCTTGTTTTGATCAGGGTAGTTGGAAACCTCCTGACTCGCATCCTGTTTTGATCAGGGTGGTTTGAGAGTTTGTTTGAGACTTCCTGATGTAGTTAAGCAATGCCTGCCAGTTCCCTACCTCATAACTGGAGTGCTGACCACTCACACCCATCCCCGATCATACAGAGCAGGGTAGAGAGGTATGAGACAGAGGCCAGTGCAGCTGCATCACTGCCTTGCCGTGTGAGTTACCTGCTTTGTGTATGTCTCTCTCTCGCCTCCAACAAGCTGGTGATTTCCTTAAGGATTGAGACCTATTTTTTTTCTATGTATCCTAGTATTTGGCACCAAAATGGTGCCAATAAATGTGTGCATTACAGGTAAATCATTCCACTGCAGGAAAAGAATGTGAAATGCATATTCTGATGGTCTTTGGTCATCAGGGTCTTACCCTGAGTTATGACTTCATGGCTCAACCATCATGAAAACATTTTTGGTGGGTGGTGTAGTAGCAGGTAGTGCAGGCAAAGCCGGAGCAGCTTTGACTAAGGCACCAGAAGGCAAGGTCCCTGGCTTTGGAGTAAGGAGAGCCTTCACAGTCGATAATCCTCAAAAAATTAGGTCACTTCTGGGTACATTTGGGGGCATGTCATTCCTATATCATCCTGTCTGCGTGTGTGTAAAAAACAGTGCTAAAATCTTCCAAGCCAACTGAAGAAATGTTATCAGGGGAGAATGAGCGGTGGAGAATTAAGAAGTCTCTCCAACCCCATAGTATTTTGAAATAAAAGTAAATAAATTTTTAAAAATCCAAAAAAAAAAAGAAGTCTCTCAAAGACATTTTTATCTCAGAGAAAGTGGGGCACCACCCAGGGCTGCTTCTACCCAGGAGAAAACCTGTTTAGAAAATGCTGATACACCATGAACCTTAAAAGGAAGGTTCACAGAGACATTTTCTTTTTAACTTCAGTGAGAGAAACACAACACTAAATATTCCAAACTGCTCCTCTAAATTTGTCAAAGAGACAAAAGAAACAGCAGAAGAGTCAAAGGCACGGTCATCTAAACACAACAGACTGTAAGAAGACTGTCTCCTGGGGGAAAAAAATTCTTGAAAAATAATCAGTGCACAACAAATATTAAGTGGCAAAAGCAAACACGGTAAAAATACAGGTGGAAAATATATTTCAGGCTGTAACCAGCCTAGGAAAACAAGACAAATAGAGAACGATAAAAGACTTCAGAATATAATTAGAAGGGCAGTAAGAATTAACTGCCAACTGACAGAGAAGGTATAGAGTAAAAATGCACCCAGGGTATATAACGAATGAAGTGCCAGGAGAGGGAGAAAATATTTTGACCCTCATTCTATTATTCCTATTAAATTCCAATCGAAATCAAAGCAGGCTTAAAAAGATTTAACAATCAATAGACATATAAAATCTTCACCCAAGAAAATTAAATTGAATCAAGATTCTCTCTGGTCTCCCTCCCCCAACTCCCCAATCCCCCATGTTCTACCCAGTGTAACATTTGATCAAGCCCTGTGCTCAGAGAAACCCGGCTGTGAGTAAGGACAGGAAGTGTGATAATTGCTGAAGGCTCCACCTAAGAGGCTCAAGGATGCTCTGAGTTAAAGCCATGGGGCCCCAGACAGCAAAAACTTCTCCTCCTCCCATTCTGTATTGCAGGGGGCGGGGGGTGCACAAAAGGGACCATCAGAGGTACCGCTCTGAAAAGCAGGAAGCAAAGATGTCTGCAGGGTTCTGAAGAGTGTGTGTGTGTCATCCAGTGGTTCTCAAGCAGCTGTGAGTTTGTCCTCCAGGGGACATATGACAACGTCTGGAGACAGTTTGGGTTGTCATACTGGGGAAGGGTGCTACTGACATCTCGTGAGTTGAGGCCAGGGATGCCGCTATGCATCCTACAATGCACAGGACAGCCCCTGCCACAGAGAATGATCCAGCCCCAAATGTCACTAATGCTGAGATGGAGAAACCATGGTGTAGACCAAGAAATAAAAACACTGCTGAAGGGTGAAAAGGACTCAGTGTGTGGCCGAAAGGTTGATGTCGAGTAATGGGGGATGAGGGAGAAGTAGCAAACCAAGTCATTAGCAGAGTATGTGAATGTTAGTATGGGCCAGTATGCCAGGAGAGAAAAGAGACAAAGTCATGGGAGCAGGATGAATAAGAAGCACTGTGCCACACCGTGTCCTCTACTCAATACTTACTTGGACAAGGTTGTACTGGATGTTTGAGATTTCTTATGAGGTAACATGTGCACAGTGTATAGTGAAGGGTTGGCCCTAACCCCTGTGTAAATCACAGAAGATAGGCTACAAGGGAGATGAGAGAGGCTATTTAAATAGAAAACACCTGAGGTGATGCCTACCTACAAAACAGGAAGGTTTCCAAACCCCCTGTCCATCAGGGACATGGTGTGAGATCCCTAGATTGCTGGTTTATCTCAAAATAAACCTATTCACATAGCTGGAGGAGCAGTTTTTTCTACAGGAGAAAGCTGAAAGGGGAATTTTTGGAAAAGATAGGACTTAACCTGAATATACTTATTTATCCAGATAGAAAACCAGAAATTATAATTTTAACAAGCTATGTGCATAATTTATATGGAAAAAAATTAAATGATGAAAAAAGACAAAATGGAAAGCTTCTTAGGTTTTTTAAGAGTTAAATGTAATACTAATTAAAATACCAATGGGATTTTATTTGGAATAAGGTACGCTGATTGTACAAGTGATGTGGAAAAACAAAAAATAATCTCTAAAAAGGGCATCCAGAAAACTTCTGAGAAATAATAGCAATGAAAGGTAACTAACTTTTATAGACATTAAAATACATTGTGAAGTTGCAATAATTAAAAAATGTGCTGGTAGTGCATGAATAGAGAGGTCAATGGAATGCTATAGGAAGTTCTAAATAGACACCAGTACATACAGGAATTGGGTGTGTCTCGAAGATGTCAGTTAAAATTAGTAGAGAAAATGGATCACAAAAAAAGATTTCTACTAGGAAAGAAAAAACGTTGAATTCCTACCAAATACTTGGCATCAAAATAAAATCAGATGGATGAAATATTTAAATATTAAAAATGAAGCAATTAAAAGTACTAGAGGAAACCAAAACAAATAAGAAGAAAACCAGAAGTTGCTGCATCTGCATCAGTTTCCTATGAGTATCGTATCAAGAGCTTCTTCCTAATTCTTGATTTAAATATTTCACTTTTTGGCCTCCCCCAGAGCCCCCTGAGACCCTGGGACAGAAAGTTCAGACATACTCTAAAATTATGTATGGGACAACTGACTACATCAGACTGAAGTGAATCTTAGGGCTTTGGTTTCACTTTGCATCACGTTGACATGTCCTTATAGAGCCATACCCAACAGCAAATTTAATAAATCCCATGATTGTGCTACTTAGTCCAAATCTACTGAGTTCTACTAGTAGATTTTGTTTTTATCGTGCTTTAAACAGGCTCTTTGGAACTCTGAAAAACTATGCTTTTTTTTTTTTCTTTAACAAATTTGTGTTCACTGATCCATAGATGTTGTGATACCATCATAAATCCCTACAATAGCAGGCATGCTTTGAAAGATTTTATTTTTGGTTTCTCCTTATATTCTCATCCACTTTAATGTGAAGCAAAGCCTCTACACAAATTTCAAAGGGCTACAACGTTAAAAGGATTTCAATGGCAAAATGTCAACAATTGTGCACAATGAGCTGAGAAATGTTTCTGAAAACTGCTCTTTATCAAAAGAGCATAAACATCTAGTTATTCTGAGTCTGTGCTAATATTCTTGCAATGCTGTCTTTAAAATTCAGGTTGTTTTCCTCAAGACATGGTCAGAGCAATTAAAACATATAGTTAGGAATGACACCTCCACAAGTGAATTAATAATGAAGGAGGGAGAGACTTAATAAGGTCAGAGCATCTGTGGAGTGTCATCATCTTTCAAAACTGACTTACCTGAGTGTTTATTTAGATTGAACCACCAGAAAATGCCATATTGAGATACCCTAAAAATGCCCAGAAATAGTCTAAAAATCTATACTGAAATAAAAAACTTATTGCTTCAAAAAAATATATATCACTTTTAAATTTTGCCATATAGTTTTTTTTCCAAAACTGTGAAATTGTTACTTATTTTGGAGAATTCTTTAGTTTTCGTCAAACATTCATGTCACTTCTTATAATCATTGACCTCAATTTTCCTTTTACAAGTGAGTTCTATAAAATACACACAAGCATGCCTTGGGAGCCCACTTTTCGCTTCAGATGACTAGACAGAACCTATGAAAACTTTAAAAGCTTGCTGCAATATAAAATAGTTTGATTTTAAACAAGAAAATTATATCCAACCTAGAGTAACCTATAACATATATTTTAAAATTTTGAATATCTATTTAATATTCTGTTTTAAATTTGCATATGATCCAAGTAATTAACATTAAGACAAATAGTAGTCATCCTAAAGACACTTCAAATCTACCATTCACTTTTATATAGAGCTATTACCAAACTATTTAAATATTAACAGTCATACAAATAAATTCATATAAAAACACCTTACCAGAAAAAAAACAGAAGCACTTACACTAATCAAGTTCGTGATAGGAAAGGATTAAAATATTTTCTACTTAAATAATGCTTACAAAAATTATTTGGAAAGGTCTGGAGAATAATGAATGAAAGTCAATATTATAAAATATTAATTTTTGTTTAGCACTGGCAATGAAGTTCTTGATTTTCCAAAGGGGAAAAGGAGGAAAAAAGAAGGGAGAAAATCACATGCTGGACGCGCCCACTATGTTCCAGACGCTGCTTGGTGCTTTGCACAGCACGAAGCGAGAGGAGCCGCACAAGGTAGGCGCTCACACGTGAGACTAAGCACGCTGTGTTCTCACCCAATTTCTGACAGCCAAACTTGCAGTAAATACAGCTTGGTTTCCCTGGTGGCATCACTTTTTCATGATCCCAAAATGTTCAAAAGCCCGTAGAAAACAACCCTGTTTGATTTTACCCACTCCATTATTTTCCAAATTAATTTGATCAGAGAAACATTTCATTTCTTACAAATAGTTGTTTAAGGAACATCGCGCTGCACCAGTTGTTCTGGTGTGGATGTATTGAACACATTACTGGAAAATACAAAGTATACAATTTGTGGACGACACTCAAAACAAGCTCCTAGGAGGAGACCTTGATCTGGGTGTAATGCTACATCTCACCCCTTCTCTTTAATATTCCATGACACGTCTTGCTCCAAACAAGTGGCAATAAAGTGTTACGGCTTGTAGGCTACTCTCTCCAGAAATACTTGCATATTAAAGGGAAATGGGTAGAATCCCTCTTTTAATGTAAGGGTGGGATCTGCTGGAGGAGTTACAGGGGTCCATTGGAGTAGCTAAGCTTTTCTGGGGCACCTCGAATCTCAGCACACCCAAGACTACCTGCTCAGAAAACCTCGGGACCTGGACACCCACTTGACCCAGTTGCTCTAAGTTCCCTCCTTAGCAAATGACCGTAACAATGTCACTTTCCACAAATATACAGAAATACTTAATAAATGAGTGAGCTGTTTGTAAAGCAATCTGAGCTGCCCATACAAAAAGTGTAGAAGAGGAGGAGGCTTGATAATGTAAGATGCTCTTATCTAGCAAAGTCATTGGTTTTAGGTAAAGTATAGGTTTCCATTTAAAATACAGCATGAAAGCAAAATGGGCAACTTGGTAAATCCAAAACAATTACATGCAAATGACTTTTTTGTTTCAGGAAAAAACTAAAAAGGTCTTTGACTATGAGTTTGCTAAACTATGACATTGTTACCATAGTTTTATACTTAAACATGAAATAAATGTCAATTTTGGTTTGTCAAAGTGAATATCAGGAAGCCAAAGACAACTTAAATTGAGATAATCTCCTATTTTCTTGCTATTGCACTGTCACAAAAAGGTCAGTAGAATAAGCAAGAATATGTTATAGAATTTTGACTTTAATATTATCACAGATTCCTCCTCTATTTGTGTGGTGTTTTCCTCTGTATTATTCTGTGTTAAATACAGTGTTAAAAATGTGACCCTGAAAAATTCAAATCAAAGTTTTAGAAACTGCAGGCATTCGCAACTCTCCAA
The DNA here is from genome assembly GCA_023783475.1 of Daubentonia madagascariensis. Lineage (NCBI taxonomy): Eukaryota > Metazoa > Chordata > Mammalia > Primates > Daubentoniidae > Daubentonia > Daubentonia madagascariensis. The sequence goes on along the minus strand of JAKFHU010002140.1, from coordinate 33,534,442 downwards.
ATATTTACATATTTGAAAGAATTAAAAACTTGTAACTCTGAAAATTAATTTAGTTACTCTAATATTTCTATCCATAGATACTTCTAAACATCAGTTTTGGGCCCAATCTGTGCTGATGACACTGTAGGCGCTCGCACATGCACATACACACATAAGGTTCTTGCCCCTCACAGAACTTACAATTGTTTACGCATTAAAATAACAGGAAAGAAAACAGCTGACTGTGTCACTACAGCATAGACCCTTGATATCATGTGAAAGGCAGTCAGAGAGCTTCATGTATTCCTAAGCATCAGGCTCTCTCCGCAGCCCCTCCCATGTGTTCCTGAGTTGGGTTTGCTGGGCGGTGAGCCCGGCTCCCACACCAGTGAGGTGACTTTCAAAAGTGAAGTAGGAAGAGAAAAAAATGATTAACAGTACCTTTATGAATTCCCAAGTCTAGTTAAAACTGATTATAAAATTGAATGATAGTGTTAGTAACACTACTATAACTCAGAAAGGAAGGATATGTACAACCATGTATTCACAATTATTGTACACAATGTACCTGAGACTATTCTTAGCATTTGAGATTTAACAGTGGATAAAAGAGACAAAGCCAATTCCTTCAGGAAGCTAAGGTTCTACTTGGAGAAGAAAGTAAATCAATAAATATTTGTCAGGTGTGCTGTCAGTGTAAGGGGCAAAGACAATGCTAGGAGTGGGCGTTAGTTGCTATTTACATAGCATAGCCAGGAAAGACTTCTCTGATACTTTGTCGACAAAGTAAAGAAGAAGAACACACCAAGCAAAGAAAGCACGTGCAAAGACCCCGAGGTGGCAGCGATGTTAGCAAACTCGAGGAACAGCAAGGAGGCGGGTGTGGCGGGACTGAGGTGTGAAGGAGCGAGCTGGGCAAAGGCGCGTGAAGGGAGTGCGGGCAGCGAGAACAGACCGTGCGGGGTCTGAAGCAACAGTGCGCTGGAGGCCACTCAGAGAGCCCCATGAGGTAGGACTTGAAGGATAAAGGAGACGTGTCTAACCTGAAAAGGAGGAAGTAAATTTGAGATTCATAAGCATTTCTATTAGCTATCTGATTTCTCCATATTTCCAGTACTCCTGAGAACACTGATGGGAAAACCAAAGCTATTCCCAGACTTCTCTTCAAAATGAATCTTTCCTTCCGGCCATTTTCCCCCACCAGAGCATCTTCTTGGGGCCCACTGAATCCATCTGACCCGTTCACTTTATCCTGAAAATCTCTCAAAAAACAGAAAGTATAATCAAACTAGTCACATATTACTCCACATGAAAGGAAAACTTCTGAAAAACTATTTAAATGTCTGATTTTATAAACTTTTTTAAATCCACGGTGGCCTCAGTCTGCTACCAGCTTCAAGTAGCAGAAAGTCTAAGAATGTAAAAAGGTGAATTTTCAGACGTCCGTCTGATGAAGGTGTTCAAGCACAGTTTGGAAAAGGCAAGAACTAATCAAGCAAGCTGATCTCATCCTAAACACATGTTAATTTATGAGGTGTTAACAGCATGGGAATTAACCTATGAAATAGCTGCTCATTTTATTAAGCAAAAAGGATCAAAATGTGCTACTCTCATTATAACAGAAATATGAAATACGTCATGCCAAAAGACAACTAACTAATGACTGAAATGGGTTTTATAAGGACAACATGCCTGCTAAGTGGGCCAGCTCCTTTGAAGTTCAAGACACTAAATAAGAAACTAAACTTTCAAACTGGTTTCTTCAGCCTTTATAGGCATACATGGGCAATTGGTGGCTGTTTCTATTCTTCAATTTCCTCGGCTATTCACTGAGGAAAATTCTATTTCACTACTTTCCAAGGGGTATCTTTTGGAGTTGTTCATGTCTTTCAACTGCTAAATATTATGGTTTTCTCTACTGTGTGTCTAAAGCCCTCAAAACAATCACTTGTAAATTCCAAGGCACAAAAAAATCAATGCACCCTAGTTTCACTTATTGGAAATCTCCTAAGAGGTCATTGGAGTGAATAGTCCAATATTTTGAATATCATTTCTTAAAGTCTGGGATTCATCATGCAGTTTCTGTTGTACTTATATAAATTAAAAACAAAACAAACAAATCCAAACATTTAATTGGAGTTGGGAGTTTAAAAATTCTATTTTCATAAAGCCTTTCCCAATCAGCTACATAAAAGTGATGTCTCCCTCCTTTGAAATCCTCTAGCAGTTATGACCTGTATTATTCATTTATCAATTTATTTTATACTGCTTCTTGATAGCGCTTCTATTTTTTACATTTAAAGCCTATTTTAATAATTTATAATTACATTTCCCTGTACTTAGCCAGATTTCTAAGCCTCATAAAATCAAAGACTAATAATTAAAATATCTATACAACCCCTCACCTACACCCAGGCACCCAGGACACTGTTTGGAATATTTCAGTCCTTTCTGACAATTCCTTGACTAGATTTTCTCGATCTCAGATAAGTTGTTGGAGAAAAGTGAACAGCTGCCCAATATTAGGCACAGGTACTGATACCCAAGCAAATAAGTCTTCCAGAAAGGATTCACTCAGGCCTGAATAATTCAGTTTAAAAAGATAGTCACAATCTTCACACAATTGAAAATATGAAAGCTGTACATTGAAAAGTAGAATTGTGTAGAAAAGGCCAAGCATGTACTTTGACCTCAGAGAAACTTGCATTCAAATCTCTAGTCCACAGCTTACCACTTCTGTGACTTTGCATAAGTTATAAAAGCTCCCCACAGCTCCATGTCCTCATCTGGGTAAGGGAGATGATATCTCCTTCAAAAATTATTATGAGAATGAAGTGAATACATTTAAAATACCTGGTACCAGACAAAAGCTCAGGAAGCTGTTCATAGATACTAGGGTCCTCGCCAGACACCAGCAGGTAATGCCAAATGGTCACTAACTACATGGTCTTAGGGACAGGAAAAATCTTGTAGCTGAAAGTATTTTCTTGCTTGATTTTTACTTTTAGGGAAACTCAGAGCTTTTTGCCCAATTTTATTAGGTACATGATCTCTGCCACATGTATTTTTGTGGACTAACTTCACTCTTCTTCCTTTGTTTTACTCTTACTCAGAATAATTTTTCTATACATGTTTTGTTTTATTACATTGTATGTGCTTGCACAGCTGCAAAATTTTTAAGAAGTTGTCTAAATATATGAGTGCTATGGTTTGGCTATAGTTTGTTTGGTCCCACCAAGTCTCATGTTGAAATCTGATTTCCAGTGTTGGAGATGGGGCCTGGCAAGAGGTGTTTGGATCATGGGGGTGGATCCCTCATAAATGGCTTGATGCTATTCTCGAGGGAGTGAGTTCTTATTCTTAGATCCTGAGGGAACTGGCGGTTGAAAAGAACCTGGCACCTCCCCAGCCTCTCTCTTGCTTCTGCTCTTGCCACGTGATCCGCACATGCCGACTCCTCTTCACCTTCCACCATGAGTGGCAGCAGCCTGAGACCCTCACCAGAAGCTGTGCAGATACAAGTGCCATGCTTCTTATACAGCCTGCAGAACTGCAAGCCAAATAAGCCTTTTTTCTATAAAAATTACCCAGCCTTGGGTATTCCTTTACTGCAACACAAACAGACTAAGACAAAAATCAAGGTAAATTGGTTAAATCTTGGACATTGACTAATTTCTTAAAGAATAACCCAATTAAATTATTGTTTTTTAAGTCAATAAGCAAGAGAAGAAAAGAAGTTAAAAGCAAAAAAAGTCAATTGGCCATAGTTTTCACTTTTCAGTTGATTATTGTGCCATTAAATAGAAAACCAATAGTTCTGACAGTGGCTTATGAAGAAAATACTTTGATCTCATAAGAATGTTGTTTAGTATATGGGAAAAGAACTGCAGAGAATTAAGATAGGGCTATAAAGGTTTCCACTAGCACTGTTGTTACTCATTCTTCATTAATGTCATGATTTTCTGATTTCACTAACTTTGACAGGAAACCAACAATTCCCGAAAAAGCTGAGATTTTCGTCTTAGCCCTATCACTTTATGAATTCTCTTAACAGCTTGGACCATACAATTTTGTACACATGGGAATATCCTACACATCATAGAGGTTGAAATTTTGACCTAAGCTTCTTACTTCACAGAAGATATCTCACTGCATCTGGTCTACAAATTGATGTTTTTAAAGCCCCTGCCCCTTAAACACATTAACTTTTAAAATCGTAACTGAATCATTTCTTCAAGACTTTTTCAGAGAAATGCTGATCCTAACAGATTTGCTTTCAAAAATCTGGATATGATTTCCATAACATCTTGAGGGCAAAATGCCAAATGCTCAGAACTATTAAAGATAGCATAAATAACCAAGCAGACGTATAGAACATCAGCTATAAAAATAATCAACCAGAAAAGTTTCACAATTAACTCTTGCTTTTCCTCAGCTACAAACTTATCCAGATCATTTGATGATTCTTTGATTTAAAAAGTAATCACAGGGGAGAGAGGAAAAGTGAATAGCAGAGCACAGATGATTCTCAGGGCAGTGAAACTACTCTGTATGATACTATAGTGGTGGATACATGTCATTACAAATTTGTCCAAACCCATAGAATGTACAACACCTAGAGTGAGCCCTAATGCAAATTATGAACTTTGGGTGATAAGGATGTGTCAATGTGGGTTCATCAATCATAGAAAATGTACCACTCTGGTAGGGGATGGCAAAAATGGGGGAAGCTGTGCATGTGGGGGGCAGGAAGATATCTCTGTACCTTCACTCTCAATTTTACTGTGAACCTGAAACTACTCCAAAAAAAAAAAAAAAAAAAAAACAAAGTCTATTTAAAAAAAAAAAAACATAGTTACAGTGTTATTTGAAAGGAGAGAAGATTGGTGCTGCCCCTGATGTGGAAGATATCCTGGGACCTCTACAAAAAAGGCATCTTCACCTACTGTACATTCTGACCAGGGCTTCTACACATCTAGTTGGTGGGTACACTTTGTGAACATCTATCAAGCCATGTAATTATGCTTTGTATACTTTCTGATGTGCAAATGTTTTAAGTAAGTGATATCGATATGAAGCTCAGCAATGACTTTAATTCTCCAACACATTTAGTTTTACCATGACATAGTGTCTTCAAGGTTTATTAATCCATTTAATTTAATAGATGTTATGTACATATCAATATGAGAGACGTACTGAATCCCATGTGCTTTGAAATATACATCAAATTCAATCCAGGCGGTAATGATCTAGTTATGGTTCACTTAGGCATCTTATTTTCTTTCTCTCTCTTGTCCATCTTGAACCTATCTGCTACTTAGTATACCCCCTTCCAGATAGTGGACATAAGAAGAAAAAATGAAATCAAAGTAATCTAATACTTTGCTACTAGAATGGGTATGCCAAAAATCTATTATAAAAGAGGTAAAATTATATGTCCCAAAAGGAAATTTGGTGATTATCAATGGAATTCCATGTTTCACTCTAATGCTCACTCATTTGCTTGGCACTTGATGGTATAGACTGCATGTTTTTGGACCCCCAGCTCCAAATTCACAAGTTGAAATTCTGATTCTCAGTGAGATGGTATTGGGAAGTGGGGCCTCTGAGGGGTGATTAGGTCATGAGGATGGACTCTTCACGAATGGGAATTGTGCCCCAGAGAGCCTGCTAGCCCTTTTTTTTTTTTTTTTGAGATTTTGTCACATGCATAGAATGTGTAACGATCAAGTCAGGGTATTTAGAGTATCTATCACCTCAAATATTTATCATCTATGTGCTGGGAACATTTCAAGTTCTCTCTTCTATTTTGAAATATGCAATATATTGTTAACTATAGTCACCCTCCTCTGCTATCAAACATTAGAATGTATTCACTTTACCTAAATGTACATTTGTACCCATTAACCAACCTCTCTTCATGCTCCCCCTGTTCTTTCCTTCCCTTCCCAGCCTCTAGTATCCAGCATTCTATTCTCTACTTCCATGAGATCAAACTCTTTAGCTCCTACATATGAGTGAGAACATGCAATATTTATCTTTCTGTGCCTGGCTTATTTCACTTACTATAATGACCTCCAGTTCCATTCATGTTGCTGCAAATACATGATTTTACTCTTTTTATAGACAAATAGTATTCCATTGTGTATATATGCCACACTTTATCTATCCATGCATTGATGGACATTTAGGGTGATTCCATGTCTTTGCTATTGTGAATAGTGCTCCAGTAACCATGGAGGTGCAGGTATCCCTTTGATATACTGACTTCTTTTCCTTTGGATAAATAGCCAGTAGAGGGATTTCTGGATGGTATTGTAATTCTATTTTTAATTTTTTGAGACTCTCTGCACTATTTTCCATAGTTAGCCAGCCCTCTTTCTGCCATGTGAGGATACAACAAAAAGCCAGGAAGTGGGCCTTCATTAGGCTCTGAATCTGTCAGCAAATTAATCCTGGACTTTCCAGCCTCCACAACCATAAGAAATAAATGTCTGTTGTTTATAAGCCACACAGTCTATGGTGTTTTGTTATAGCAGCCCAAATGAAATAAGACACTTGAGACAGTCATAAAGAAAGTGACAACACCTGTATAAAATCTCTTAACAATGGTTTCATGTTTGGACATCCAGTCATTTTCCTACTCTGAGTGTTGTATCAGAGAACATCCCCCTTGCTTTGCTCTCCTCATTTTACTCTAGAAAGGACGTGGCAGAGATAATCAACTCCTACCATGCTATCCACTCACTTTTTTTTAGTTTGATTTCCCAGATTCTACCTTCCATGGTACTTGCTATATCACCCCACATGCTTTTGTTGATCCTTATTAGTTAAGAAATCTATTAAGTATCAATTTGAGTAACAGTATATATTTGTTCTAACTAAGAAATTCAGTCTATGTGGAATTTAGGTCCATTTACAGTAAGTATAAATAAAAATGGCAAATCAGCTGAAATTTGTCAGTGTGGGAGTAGGTATATCAGTGTGAGAGAGAGACAGAGGCAGAAACAGAAAGATAGCAAGATAAAAAGAGACTGAGGGATGGGGACACAGAGAGAGAACAAGCACTGGAACCTTGTTATTATTAATAGATGTGTGGAACCTGACCATTCCTCACATCTATTACCAAATCCCTATTCAGAAGCTATCAACTTTATAGACCATTTTCACTGATATCCAACAAAAACAAATTATATACCTATAAAGCCTTTTATGGCTATAAAGCACTTTTACATATACTACCTCATTTGATCATTACAGCCACCATCTTATCATGTAGGAGGTCACTCATCAACCTATCAATTCCATGGGAAAGAAACTTTTCAGTAAGTGATTTTTAAGAAAAACTACCATGAGAAGCACTGATAGTAGCACAGTCAAGAACAATAGAAATATCAAAGAACTTTGTTCAGCTGAAAATGTACAAAGATACTGAGAATCCTGTTTAATTCCACTTTATATCTGATTTTTAATTTTTAGCTGATTTTTAATTTTTTTAAATTATTGTCAGTACATCATAGTTGTATATGTTTATAGGGTACATGTGATGTTCGATACAGGAATACAATGTGTATTAATCAAATCAGGGTGACTGGGGTATCCATCACCTCAAGCATTACCATTTCTTTGTGTTAAGAACATTCCAATTCTACTCTTTTAGTTATTTTAAAGTATACCAAAATTTATTGTTAACTATAGTCACTTTGTTGTACTATCAAATATTGTTCATTCTATCTAACTAGCAAATAAAATAGATTAAAATATTCAAATCAAACTGTTAGTTCTGGTTTTCAGAATATATTCCACAATTGGAAATGTTTTTTCTCTTCCTTAGGATGTTCTATTAAAAATTTATGTTAATAGAGAGATGATAAGGTTGGTCTGAATTATCTAGATTGATTTCATTTGTGCTATATTGATAGATGATTGATTCCTCCACTGTAGATTATTCTTCAAAGCAATAGCAAAAAATTATATTCTTAATTTTATGTAGGCAGTTTTTTAATATGTATCAAAGTTCTATTCTAAAACATGATCCAAGTTTTCAGTCTAATATAATATTATTTATTACAAAAGTGGCATATACTGCATAAAAATTTAACTTGTGATGAGTTACTTAAGAGATTAGCAGAGTTCAGGTATTAATGGACTAAATTAAAGGTCATAACTTTGTCAACACAAAGTGCCTTTCACATATATGATTCATAAAAAAAGAGGCTATGTGAGACTAAAATTTTTTACTAGATTCCCTGTGTTAGACTGTGATACCCATATCACAAACGTGATAGATATTCTTAATCAGTGGTACTGGAGTTCTCATTAGGTACTCACTAAACTTCTGCACCTTAGGATAACCTTGAGAAGTGCATTAGACACTAATGAGTATATGCTTTCATAGTATGAGTATAATTCTTATTAATGATAATAGGATTTACATGCATGCAGCAAGCAGAGATAGTATAGATAAACTATAAAAATAACAATTTGAATTTCATATCCTAATACCAAAACAAAATATATATTTGTTGATCTGTTAAAATAAAACTGCATAAATGTCACACATGGGATAAAAATTAATTGAAAAAAAAACCTTCAGACATTTAAAAATTCTTAAATGTTTACCAATGAGTTAAGATTAAAAAATAAATATCTGGACTTTTTAGAACAAGAATAATTTTTTTAGAACAAAACAATAGTTTTAGACTCTGTAAGATGTCAGTTAAATTCCCTAACTATTTTGCTAGCAATACAGTTGATGAATTAATAAAATAATCTCCCCTATGCCCTTTCTGTTTTGTTTATTTTTACTGTTGTTTTTCTTATTTAAAATATTCCCATGCTCAAAAAGGCTCTGCTATGGATAAAGACATTATAAAGGTCAAATAAAACCTTGAGGCAGGGGTAGTAACAGCCTGCCCATTTACTTCCTTTTGATTTTGAACACAAGTCACCAAAGCATTTTAATAAATGACTACTCAAACTATTTTTCAAATTAATCTGCAATTGAGATCTCTTAATGGACATACTCATGAGTATTATTGTCTCCCAGGAATTTCTCTCTCCTTGTTGCCTAAATTGTCCTGATGAACTTAAATTCTATTTCTTCTTGAATCCTTTTTGGAGATGAGTAAAATAAGGTCACCATGAATAGTAGAATCTTCTGTCTAGTGAGATTATCCATCTACCATATATAATAGCAATTGTCTTCTTGCACACTGCTACACTGCTAGCATTGAGAAACTCAGTAATATAAAAGGCAGCCCATTCCAACTGTTAAAACATTCTTACTTTTAATTAGCTGAAATCTACTCTACGAGTAATTTCTGCCCAAAAAGCCTAGCTCTGAATGCTAAATGGAGTAAGTTCAATTCCTCTTCTACATAACAGACCTCAAATGCAGGAAGACTTGTTTCTGTGCTGATGTCTCTTTTCCCCACTGAACATTCACAGTACCTTCAACCATTGTTTATATAAGATAGGGTTCATTACCCACTGACCTCTCTGGATAGATGTCAGAAAGGTGCTCTCCTGCTTCAATAAAGCACCTAGAATTAATCACAATCTTCCTGTTGTGAGTTTAGTAGTGCTGAGTGCGGAAAGCTTATTATCTTCTGTGAATTGGATACCATTCTTCTATTAATGCAGCCTAGGATTGCGTTAGATCTTTTGTCAGTCTCATCACCTTGGATAACCCTCCATTTCCATGGATATATTACCAGGAGGGAATTGAAAGGAACTTTTAACAGACCATCTAATCTGACCCACTGAGCCCTTGATCAAATAGCAGTGCTTTTACAGCAGGCTATCTGGAAACCTATATAAATGAGTCATTAAAAACACTATTGTTTTTGAACTACTAAAAATTGGGGGAGGGGGTTTTCAAACATCCCTTCATTTATTCTTGTACTTGTGAGTTTGGCATTTATTATTGAGCCACAACCATGTGTCCAGCTGTGACAGAGAAATGAAGAACAGACCCTGAATTTCGGTTCCCAGTTTTCTCGGATAAATGAATCAACAAGAACATACTGTGTGTCAAGCGCTGTCGTGAAGGTCTGCGCTAGTGATGTGAGAGCAGAAAAGAGGAACACCCAACCCCACCCAGGTCCGGTGAGGGGTCATGGAGGCAGGACGGAGAATCCCACTCTGAGTTGGGTCTTAAAGGAAAATGAGCGCCTCCTGGCTCCCTCTTTTCCGTGCCTAGAACCTTGCCTTTGTGCTGAAAAGTAAGTGAATGAAAATTTAAAACAATACAAATTTAAAAGTTGGATAGTTAATTAATTGATGGGTCAGTTGATTAAAGAATTAGAAATACAGAATATTTCAGGCATGTACCAGTCATGGAGATGAGAGATTAACATATTCACGGAGAGGTAAGTAGTTTGGTTAAACTACAGCTGTGCTTGTGGAGGAGGAACAGAAATGGGACTAGAGAAGTAGGTAAGGAAGAAAGGAATGTGGAGGAAGAGTGACTAGATACAGAAGAACTAGCTAGTGCCGCTGTTGCAAAAGTCCAACAAAAAGAAGGGGAGGGAAGGGGGAGACAGATTTGAGAGATACCAAGGACCACACAGATGTCGCAGGCAGGCATAGAGATCACAATTCCTTCGCTTCTTGCTGGGCAACTGTAAGGAAGAAGATTGCAGTGAACAATCTTCAGACCAGAAGTAGGGCAGGGTGACAAATCCAGTTTGATTTGAATTAAGCGTGAAGTGGAGTATTCACGAGAAGTATCTGGGAGGTGTGAGCCGCCAGCTCCCATTCTGCAGTTAGGAGAGAGGTCTAAACACGGATGTCATCGGAAGGCGTAAGTGATGGCTGACGCCCTTGGTGTGAATGAGCCTGCCCAGGAACGTGCGCAGTGTGGAGAGAAAAATGCTACACATCAAGTCTTGGGCAACTAAGTATCTGAGGGGCTTCCACAAACCATACTGCAAAGGTTCTGTAAGATGGGAGGAACTGAATATTTGTGTATGCTGAGTACCAAAGGCCAGCTGAGCAGATGTTGAGAACATAAGAAAGTCAGAATAATTAATGGATCAAAAGTTCTACTATCTTACAGACTATAATTATAAAATGTGAACTTTATTCCCAAAGAACACATTTTTCTAAGAAATCAGCTAAAAGGGCATTTTCTTAATTATTAATCACTTTTCCTTTGGTATCTTTCTCATATTCAGGGTCTCCTTTCAACTACCCCCTGATGCTAAACTTTCTTTCTGAAATCTTCCAGAAAAGCTGAAGTAGGGAAGGAGGCTGGGGCCTTGAGATAAAGTTTGGATTTTATTCCTTGTGAAACAGGAAGGTCTGACCCATTAATACTCAGCAGCCCTGGACTGCAATGTCTAGGTTTTACCAGTAGGTGCTGATGTCTAATAAGATACCTTCACTTAAGACCTCAGTTATGCAGAAACCCAGGCACACAGATCATTCTGGATAGCTGATGGCTACCACGCAAAGGTACCAACCTGCTCCCTGCACCCCTTTACATTTTATAATGTATTTTCCCCTAAAGCCTGTCTATAATGTCACTACGTTTAGATCTGTTTATCATCATGCTATATTGAGAAGATAGAAGCCATGAAAGGCGTTCCCTCATTTTAACACCAAGTTTACCAGCCTCTTCATCTCTATGTCTATCCTCTGCCTTCCCTCTTTACACCCGGGATCACGTGCCCCAGACGGTATCGAAATCTACCCCTCCTCTGGTGGCCTGGACGCCACCCTCATTCACCTGCACAAAGACTCTGCTCAGCTACCACGGGAATTACCTTGCCTCCCATCCCTTCTGCGTCTTTCCCTTCTCCCTCACTGCCAGAACTTGCTCGTTAGAGTATAAACACACTGTACATCTCCCACCGTAACAATTAACGGGTAAGTATCTTGACCACCCAGGTCTGTGCTCCCCTTGGCAACACAACCTCAAGTGAGGGCCAGCTGTTCCCACTGTCCCGACTTTCTCACCTCCCAACTTTACTTCTGGTTCCAATCGGATTTCTTTTCCCTCTGTAAACTGACCAAACCAAGACCACCAGTGAGCCCCAGCTGGAGGACCCAGGGCTCACTCCCCCCCAGTCATGAGATTCGACTTTCCAAGACACCCGGTTCAGTCGGCTGCTCCTTGCTGCAACACTTTCCTTTGTTGGTTTCTATGACAACACTCTCAGGAGCTCCCACTTACCTCAGGGAGAGCCCACTCCCAGCTTCCCTCCGTTCATTTCTCCCCTCCTCCTCCTCCTACGATCCCTACGTTCACACCTGATATAAATCTCGCACCCAACATTGCAAAACAGAGTTTGTCATTTACACCCCACAACCTCGCTGGGTCTTCCCTGGTTCAGTAAATGGCACCACCATCTGCCCACAGTCACTCAGCCAAAAGCCTGGGAATCTTCCCTCCTGCCTCCCTCTCTTCCCTCCACCCCCGACTTGAAATCCATCAGCAAATCCTGCCAGCGCTACTTCTGAGATATATCTGGACTTCACCTACTTCTCCCCGTCTCTCCTGCTTCCCCTCTGGTCCAAGGGCCATCCTCACACACCTGGGCGTCCCTGGCCACCTGACAAGCCTCTGCTTCTGCTTTTACTTCCCTGGAGTCCAGGGTAATCTTTCAACCTATTTCCAATTATATCAGTCACCTGAATAAAACTCTCCAATGGCTTCCCACATCACACGGAATAAAATCCAAACTCCATGCCAGGGTCCCAAGTCCTTGCCCAGCCTCCTCTCCTTTCCCAGCTTTTCCAGATTCCCTCTACTCACCACACTTCACTTTGCCACACAGAGCCCTTCTTTTCCTTGAAATCACAAAGCCCATCCTGACCTCAGGGCCTGTGCACCAAGTCCCTCTGCCTGGAACACCCTTCCCTCCGGTCTTCGCAGGGTTGGCCGCTTCTCCTCATTCGGGTCTCTAATTAAAGGGGAGCACAATGCACAGCCTTCCCTCACCACTTCCCTGCGGTAGAAGCCCCTGCCCTGAGCTGCAAGTTGGGTCTCTGTCACACTCTTCCATTTTCTTCATGTCACTTCTTGCTATCTGAAATTAATCTTTCTTTAAATTTATTTTTCACATCATTATATGTTTCCCGCTAGTACCTAGTATAATGAAATGTTCAATAAATAATAAATCAACGATAAACCAGGGAAAAATGCTTCCTGGCTATAATGTTGGGATTCCTGATAAATTGAAATAACATTTATGGAAATAATTTTCTCCCTTAAATATTGAAACCTTTGTAACCTGAAACCCTCTTAGCCAGCTAAGGTGTATGAAAACATCTGATTTAAAAATTGTAAACTTGAACATGGAGCCTGAAGGAATTTGTTTTGACATGGAATCTATACAAGGGTATGTAAGGACATTTACATGTGACCTCTCCCAATGAAATTAAATCATTCTTAGAAATTTTAAGCACTGTTGACTACTGTTTTGTAGTGAGAGGTTCATAAATAACATTAAAAATAGAGTCAAATTTCATTTTTAAACTAGTGAAACAAATTCATAGAAATCACCCAAGTATAACATTCCAGTGGGGAGGCAAGAACAAAGAAAAGTTTTAAATTACAGCCCACAAGTAGGCACCTAAGTGGCAATTAGTTGCCACCTAGTATTTAATGATTCCAATATGCCTCCAGGCCCACAAACTAAGAAACAAAGGACATTGAGGAGATGTAGCCTCCAGCAGAAGAGTTGAGAACAGTTCAGTCATTGTCTTAGCAAAGTGGTCAGGATATTAGACAAATATCCTGACCACATAAAGGCTTCCTACCCTTGGGAGCTTCCCCAGGTTTGTTTGCATGTCCCTCCCTGCCTATGTTCCCAAGGTGATTAGAGCTCTTGGGTTAGAATAGGAGGGTCTGTGGGGGCTCACGTCTCAATCCTAGCACACTGGGAGGCCGAGGAGGGAGGATCCCTTGAGCCCAGGAGTTGTAGACCAGCCTGAACGAGACCCCATCTCTACAAAAAATTAAAAAATCAGCCGGGCATGGTGACATGCGCCTGTAGTCCCAGCTACTCAGGAGGCTGAGGCAAGAGGAGTGCTTGAGCCCAGGAGTTGGAGGTTGCAGTGAGCTATGATGATGCCACTGCACTCTAGCCTGGGCAACAGAGCATGATTCTGTCTCAAAAATAATAATAATATAAGGGTCTGAGCACTTGCCTTAGGGGGGCAAGTTGGAGACGCCAGTGGGGAGCTGCGGAGGCTTACCAAGATGCTAGGAGCTCTACAGAGGAAAGGGACTGGTCACAGCCACTCAGGCCTCCAGCAAGAAAGGAAAAGGAGTGTGGGGACCCAGTTTGGGGCTAACAAGCAGTATAAACTAGACTTGAAGTGAAAAGCACTGTGTGATTTCTCCACACTGCTGCACCAGTGTTAACAGCCACGGAGAGCGGGCATGTGAACGTACCTTCACGGAGCATGGGGCTGGTGAGAGCTCAGCGACCAGACAGATGGCTCAAGGGCTCCACACTGCTGCCCCCTTCGCCACGGCCATGGACATCAGGGGGTTACATGACTTCTGACAACTCAGCTGTCTCTTCTGTAAATACACATCCCTGGTCACTGTTTTCTCATGGAGTTGCTGGAAGAATTAATATGAATAGCCCATAGTAAGAGCTTAACAGAATACAGCTGTTAACAAATTAACTAAAAATGTAGCTTGTGTGTCTGTTTTCTATTAATGTAATTCTTCTACCTCCATCGTTACTGTTTAGCCACCATCTCTCGACGGGATCTGCTTTTAGTGCCTCTTTTCTTCCCAAACTCAATGCTGCTTATCTCCGTAGGACCTGGTACTTCTCAAAATTGAAAATAAGTTTTTTGTTTACCATTAATATCTATCTTTCCCATTGTGCTGCAAGCTCCAAGGTGGCAGGTATCATCTGTCCCGTTCACCCTAAATCCTCACAGCCTGGTTTTGAGTTTAAGCAGACTTCTATTTGGCTCCTAGCTCAGTCAATATTTGTTGAATATTGAGTGCATGGCTGGAAATCTGGTCATGTCCATTATCATAGTAATAAATATATGAGTGAAAGCCAGCGGCTCCTTTATGAGGAACATACATGAGCATTAGTGTATGAACTTTTAAATAACTACTCTCAGAGGCTTCTTTCCTTACTTCTGAATGATTCAGTGGAGAAACACTGAGTGGGAGGTTATTTAACACCAACTCGGTGACCCTATGCCAGATGACCACTCTGGGCCTCAATTTCTTCATCTATAAAATGGAAATCATGATAGCAAACCCACAGGAAGGCTGCAAAGACTGAGTGTCATATAGAAACCATTTGCAAATTTTTAAGCAAGAGTAACCATTTTTAAAACAAATGTGACAGGTTATCCCTAAATATAAAATGGACCCAGTAGAACTTCAGGAGGGCAGATATCTGCTTAGTCCTCAGAGCGTCCCCAGGAAGCTTCATCAGAATATAGATCTCAGGGGACCACAGTGTCAAAACCACTGATGCTTAGGCTGTCACACACCGTACAGGGACAATAATAGACTTGCAATAGACATGCATTCTCTCTTTTCTTGTTTGTCTCCATTGCACTGAGCTGAGGTTGCTTAATAAATAAGCTCTAGATCCAAGAGCAGGGGAGGGAATGGGTGGTATGACTTTCCCCTGATGTAAAATTTAAGTTCTCATCTTAGAGCTATCCAAAACAAACTAGCATCTGTGTGGGCAGTTCTAAGTTTTAAATTGTTGATATTGTGTGAAAACAGAGATTCAAGTCATTAAACCCAAATAGCAGGCATGAAACAAAAGAACTGCGTAGTACCTTTTCACATTGTCTAAAATTACACAGGTAAAACTAAATCCCACCTAGGGATAAGGCAAGGATCGTTTATTTAAAAACACTGAAAGCATGTGATTGGTACAGGGCCATTACCCAACAAATATATTATTTTATTTTCCAGCTTTATTGAGATATAATTGACAAATAAAAATTGTCTATATTTTGTCAGTGTCCCACCAAGAAAAAAAAGAAAAAAGTTGTCTATATTTAAGGTATACAACATGATGTTTTGATATACGTATATGTTGTGAAATGATTACCACCTTCAAGCTAGTTAACATATTCATCATGTCACATAGTTACCATTTTATGTGTGGTGACAATATTTAAGATCTCTTAGTACATTTCAAGTACACAATACAGTATTATTAACTGTAACAGTCACCACACTGTATATTAGATCTCTAGAACTCATCCAAAAAATATTAAAAATATATGTTTTAAAGTATAATGGCTACAGATTCACTATGAAACATACAGGTGAGGGTCCATTTTTTGTGTTTAATCTCTCCTCCATTATAAGGGGAGGGGCAGAAGGAGCTGGTTCATTGTACTTTTCAGCAACTGAATCCTGCTTTCTGATTGAAGAGTTTTGGCTTTTCTCCTCCCCAGACAGAAACCACTCAGTCCTGCTGGAGGCTCGTGCCTCTGGCTAAGCTAATGGGCTTCTGCCTATCACCTTCAGCCCCAGCTTTCCTCCAGTCTCTGGGCTGCTCCCCCTCCTCTGGAGGGGCCTCATCCACTCCACCTCTAGATAAAACAGTTGGGTTCCATCTGCACCAGATAGTAACCTTTGCTGTCTTCATCTTTCCATTTAGCTGATGGCCCTTGGCTCACACTTAATGGAGCCTCTCACTCTGCCAGAGGGCATTGCTTTATCTATCTTTACATACAAAAGGTCAGGCATGGAGTCACCTTGGTAGGTGACCTATGCAGCCCAGCACATAATCAAGTGGAAATATGCCCTGTCATTCAACTCTAAGCAGAAAAGTCATTCAACAATATTAAAAAAAAAAAAAAGAAAGAAAAACACTATTTTCAGGCACTAGACAAAACTGAACAACAACAAAAATACAGCCTTCATAGAACTTACATTCTAGTGAGGGCTCACTAAGAATAAACAAGACAGTATAGAAAGTAAATTACATAGTTTGTTATGGATATAGAAAAAAACTGTGCAGGATAAAGGGAATTGTGTTAGGGGAGGGTGTTGCAATTTTAAATGGGTAGTCAGAGTAGATTATTCTCAAATCAGGAAAGATTTTAAGGAAGTGAAGGGAAAACCATGTGGCTATGTAGAGAAACAAGTTCCCAGCAGATTAAAAACAGCCAGTGCAAAGGCCCTGGGGTAGAAGTGTGTACAACATGTTCAAGAAACAGCAAGTAGGCCAGTGTGGCTAGGGCAGAATGAGGGACAGGGAAAGTGATGAGAGTTGAGATCAGAGAAGAAAGGGGGCATGGATTGTCTTTAAAGGAGCAACATAGATATGCACGGGTCACATGCTCCATGTGTTTTTGCAGCATTTATAAGGTCTTTCTAGCTATGCATATTCTCAAAGGAAGTCAGTTCACCACATCCAACCATGGAAATGAAAGACTTCAGGTCTCTCTCTTCTTACCCCATCACAGCTAGAGGACAGGACCTTTACTTGACCCAGTCCCATGACATTAAATAAGTAAGCAGTGCCAACATGAATAGCAGATTGGATTTTTTTCATTCAGGGATGGTGACAACAGCGTCTTGCATTCCAGTGGGGACAAAAAAAAGGCTTTATGAGGCTCTTTCTGGGAAAATACTGATTATGCTTCCTGGCTTCCAACACCTTGGTCAGGTGTTGTCTTGGCAACCATCCTTATAATAATTTATTCAGGCAAAAAATATTTATGAATGTTAAAACTATTGGGTAAAGGTTGATGAAGAATAAGATAGTTACGATGTCTCAAAATTTCTCCCAGCAAGTTATTTACTATTCACAAAAGGTGAAATAGTAACCTTATATCAGAGAAAGCTGGCAAAACCACAATAAGCAGGTAATCACAGTCATCATTGATGATGGGACACTGGTCTGTCCCCCTCAGCAGACTGAGACATTAAGAATAAGGTCCAAGGCTTATTCATCTGTTTTCCAGATTCTCTAACACCACCTGTAGTAGCAAAGGCTGAAGAAACCTGACATCTACTGGGTGCCAAACACATTCTCATAGTTTACCACGGGGTATTTTTTCCATTTTACATAGGAAGAAGCCAATGGTCAAAGAGAAGAAGAAACTTGTCCAAGATTATAAAACTGGTATTTTACAGCATCCAAATTTGAGCCCAGAGTTGCCTGACTCTGAAGTCCAAGTTCCTTCCACTTTCTCACACAGCTTTTACTCTGAAATCTAATCATGTGACAGTGAAATTGATCAACCATGTGACAGATTTGTCACAAAAGTAGAGAACAGAAA
The DNA here is from genome assembly GCA_023783475.1 of Daubentonia madagascariensis. NCBI lineage: Eukaryota > Metazoa > Chordata > Mammalia > Primates > Daubentoniidae > Daubentonia > Daubentonia madagascariensis. Next base: position 33,516,217 of record JAKFHU010002140.1, on the reverse strand, counting down.
ATTTTGCATAAGCAGGAGTCACAAACGCAAATACTAATACTTGCTCCCTTAATATACAAAGTGAGTAAGTTGATTAAGCTGTAAGAAAATGATGCATGGTCAGGGCTGGGGTGACTCAAAGAATGAATGATTCATCTAAACAGGGAGGCTGCCTGCATGTCCAATCCATTGTTGGCATTTGTAGTCGAGAACCCAATGTTGCCAGATCTCCTGATGTTTCATGAGAAGGAGATCTGAATGTAGGTGAAACTTTCTAATTTTTTAACATTGGCAGCTAATTTTTAAAAAGTAAAACACGTAGCTGGCCAAACTAAACACACCTATATGCCATATTTGGCCTGAGGTCACGCATTTACAACCTCTGGCACAGACCAGTGTTATTATTCTTCACATTGTCAGTGGTGGTCCTGTCTTTTGACTTAATTTTGGTGTGATTCACCACATGTACCCATCTCAGGATTGCTGCCATAGTTAGAAACTCAGCAGACTGAGCTGAATTGTAGCTGTATATGGAGTGTGACAGGCTGAACTATTGTTGGAGTTTCAAAACTGATTGCCTGGGAGTGGGAAGGACGAATGGAGTCGAACTTAAACAATCCTTAGTCAAAAATTTCTAATCCTACTGATTGCCACTGCCTACCTCTCTCATGTGGTTTCAGTTTAGCCACTCCCCATGTGAGCCCTTGAGTGACAATACTGGTAAGAAATAATAATATATGCCTTAGAAATACACATTCCAAGTATTTGTAATGCTCTGAACTTACTTTAAATTGGCAAATAATGTAAAAAAGGAATGCAGTTGTCTAAAAGGTATTTGCACTCAGAAGAAAGAATTTTGGCTGGGCACGGTGGCTCACACCTGTAATCCTAGCACTTTGGGAGGCTAAGGTGGGAGGATGCCTTAAGACCAGGAGTACGAGACTAGGCTGAGCAAGAGTGAGACCCCGTCTCTACAAAAAAAACAGAAAAACTAGCCAGGCATGGTGGCGTATGCCTGTAGTCCCAGTTACTCAGGAGGCTGAGCAGGAGAATCGCTTGAGACCAGGAGTTAAAGGCTGCAGTGAGCTATAATGATGCCACTGCCTTATTCCTGCCTGGGCAACAGAGCAAGACCCTGTTTCAAAAAAAAGAAAGAAAAAGAATTTGGAGCTTTCTTCATTCATTTATTAAGAAAATACAGAGCAAGGACTCTTTAATCAGACTACCTAAGTTCAAAGCCAGGTGCTATCACAATTTACCTTATAACCCTGGGCAAGTTATTGAACCTGTGTATCAGTTCCCTCTTCTCTAATATGTGGATGATAATAATATCTACCTGTTTTAGTCTGGGCTCTCCAGAGAAATGTAACCAATAGTCTATATAAAGAGATATATAAGAAGAGATTTACTAGAATTGGTTCACTAGGTTATGGAGGCTAAGAAGTCCCACAATAGGTCGTCTGCAAGCTGGAGAACCAAGGAAACTAGTGTGGCTCAGTCCAAGTCTGAAGGCCTCAGAACCAACAAAGTCTTTGATGTAATTCTCAGTCTGAGTCCAAAGGCTTGAGAGCCCCAAGAGTCGCCAATGCAGGTCATGAAATCCAAAGGCAGGGAACCTGGAGTTCTTACATCTAAGGACAGAGAAGAAGCACTTCCTGGCTCTGGAAGAAAGAACAAGAATTTGCCCTTTCTCCATCTTTTTGTTCCATCCAGGCCCCCAGCTTGAGTGGTTGGGGCCTGCCCAATCTGAGGGCAGATCTTTCCCATGGAGAACACTGACTCAAATGCTAATCTCCTCCAGAAACACCCTCACAGACACATTTGGGGCAGCTTAATCATTCTAATCAAATGTCAAACCACCTGGGTTTCCCTTTCAGCAGAAGAGGAATGGGTTCAGTGACTACTGAGGCATTGAGAATAATTATTAATAATATTTGACCAGCTATCTGAGTATCCCTTAATCCAATCAAGTTAACAACCAAGATCAACAATCACACTAGCTTAGAGTGTTGTTGTGAGTTTTAGGTGGAGATTTAATGGCACAAGACAATTATGTTTTATGTGTTACCTATTATTACTTTTATGAAAAACTATTTTATTAAGAATAATGTAAGAAAATAAGTAAAATCATGGCCATGAAATTAACATACAAGTCTTAATTTGATAAAGCAGGAAACAGCTTTCTACAAGTTCATTTTAAATACAATAATTTAAATACATTTTAAATACAAATACAATGTTAATAATCTCTCAGCGGTTATTGAATGATGATAGCCACCAAAGTCATTAGGATTCTGTATAATTTTAAAGCAGATACTTTCTTTATAGATATTCAGAATAAAATAAGTAGATGGTGGAAATGGTTATAGATACTTAAAGTATTTTTCCCAGCATAAAAAGTTGATATGATCATGACTCTGTACAAGAATGACATAAAATATCAATTCAGGAAAAGGATGATAAAAACTTTTTTTAAAGCATTTTGTCATATACCTTCTAGAACTGCTAAATTGCCTTTCTATTCTCAATACCATGAGTCAAAGGCCTCAAAGCCAGTATAAAAAATGTGAAACAATCCATCTCAGAAGCAGCACCTGATAGGAGAAAACAGGATTTCCAAATCAATTTGTCATGATCCAACATGGATTAAGCAGTTTATTTGTTTTGACATTTCTCATTTGCTAAGTGCCAGCATGCCAAAGTAATCTTTCTGTGATATAGACACAGACCAGAACATTTATTATTATTTGTTTAGGGGATTTATAGCCTTGTTTCCTCCAGAGAAGTTATTTGAAAGCAGAAATATTTGGAAATTGGAACTGCAAGTGGTTTCACCTGATAATAGTTTAATCTCATCATCTCACCTCTGCAATGGGAAACCACGCTCTACAACCTTGGACAAGATAGGAAAGACCTTCCAGGTTTATGTAGAGAACTACAACCACCCAGTGTTAGACTTGAACATCTATCCCTCATAAAAAGTAATAGACAGTAATATGTATTCCAGAATCTTTTTAGTCTAATATATTTTAATCCCTTCCTATTTGTGTTACTATACAATTAGGGTGGAATGCAGACTTAGAGACTCTTAACAGAGACTATTAAATAGAGACTATTTAAAACTGCAAGAGATAAAATGAGGTAGTGGAGTCAGACTAACTTGATTTGGAGTCAGACTAACTTTAAGTTTTAATCCTAGTACTTTATTTATTAACGATTTCATATTAGGCAAGTTACATAACCTTTCTGAACTTCAGCTTCCTCATCTATTAGACAGTGATAAACTTCTTCCCGTTGGATTATAGTGAAGCTTGAATCAGATACTAGAAGTGAACTGACTAGCGTAGTGCTTGGCCCACAGGACCCCAATTAAAGCTCACCCTTTCCTCTAGGACTCCATAATCCCCTAGGCTCTCACTTTGTGAGTTTCACAAGGTAGAGGCAGGGAGGGTTAGGGTAGATACATAAAGAGATGGATGGACATCCTTCCCTGGTACAGAAGCACATTACTTGAAGTGATTCCCAGAGGCTTTATTCTGCAAAGCATCCTCTTCAGCCCACATTAGGGCAGGATTGTGAGTAAACAGGACTAACTCCAGTTCTGTGTACTAAAGCTTGGCAGAAAAAACAATACATAAAAGATGAGAAAGAAGAGGGAGGATTCAGAGCACAATGACTAGATCAGCAAAGAGATGTTCCCTTGACACAGTGATGATCAATCTCTTGAGAGTTAGGAACATCATTAGAGAAAAGGCACAGCATCCCAAACCCCGCTATCCTGGGATGGCATCTCTTGGTTTAAGCATCAGCTTATACAAGCTATTGCCATTTTTACTTGTATTTATATTCCTTTTTGAACATGATGTATATCAATTATGTTTTGATTGTATTATCTCAGGTGCATGTTAGAATTACTATTCATAGTGTGACACTGAGAAGAACGGACTAACAACATCCAACTAAAACACGTATTTCCAGGTTCCAAAAAGCAAACTAAGTGAACGAAGTAAAAGCGGATCTCTGCTTGGTAACCAAGAAGTGGAGTATAACCTAGGACTTTCCCAAATCCAAACCAACGCCTCTGCCTAACAAAATCTGAATTATGAGCAACCATTTCAGGGAGAACCTATGTGCCCAGCATGGAGCTGAGCATTTTTCACGCACAACCTCAATTATAGCAACACTATGAGTCAATAGCTATCACTAAGCCTGGTCTTAGGATCAGGAAACCAACCCTTGGCAGTTATTGGCCTATACCATCACTAAAAACATGAGCCTAGAAGCCAAAGTTTTTCTAGTTCTGAAACCTATACTCTTAATTTAAAACAAACTCTCACCCTATCAACCTGTATCCTGCAGAATAGATAATATTGGGTCTTACCTATGCCCACAGAAGCCCCATGCTTGGAAGATTTGGGCTTGGAACATAAGTGATGAATAAGAGTTCTGAAATAAATACCTAAAAATATTCTAAGGGAAGTTATTAGCCAAAAATTCCTGCATGGCAAGTTGCTCAAATTCGTAGCTGAAAATGAGAAATAAGAAAAGGAATTTGAGGGTTAGCTAGCTACAAGACAGGGGATAATAAAAAGGGTTTCAGACAAAGGATTACAATCATGAACCAAAACAGGACACCTAAAAAGAGTGATATAGGCAGGGGGAAAAAACAGAAGATAAATTCTAAAGTTAGGATAAGATTTGAGCTAGACCACATCTGCAGTGCAGGCTCTGCTAAAGCACAACATGAGGTGGTTTTTAGTTGAATTCAACAATCACTGATATTCTTTGGTTCCTACAGCGTACACAATTCAATTAGCCAGGAGAAATCGTTCCCATCAGTGAAGGTGAATCTGTGCCCTACTGCCATTCCTGCCCAGGAAATCTGATGCACACCAAAAAGGATACTCCATGTTCCCTGATTCTGTGCATGATGAAGTCCTGATTTAACACTCCTAGCTACAAAAAGGGATTGGAAAAGTGTGCTTCTTGTGTTTTTGCTTCTGTAGTAGGAAGCTGGCTGTCCTCCACAAATACTCATAAGGTGGGGAATTCTCAAAGCATAGTCAGGGAAATCAAATGCTGGATAGCTAAAGGAATAATAAAGGCCCACTGATGAATTGTTTCAATTTCTGTCATTTACTGTGACCTCAAAACCACTACATGGACAGTCCCATAAACCTCTTCTTACACCACATCCTAAAACTTCAGAAAGTTGCGAGATTTCAGGCTACAGGCTTAAATGGAAAGTATACATGGCTTCCGAGGATATCTTGCCCCCTAAGACTGTCTACGTTGGATCTGATGAAATACCCAGTTCCCAGACTTACCAGTTTCCTTCCCAGAGTGGCTGGAAATGCCTCAAACCATAAGGTTGTTTTGGGTTTAAACATTCCTAAGGAAATTGCAGAACTAAATATATTTCAAGGTCATGCCTCCTTTCAAAATTATGCCCCTGAATCATCCCATTGGACCATGTTGCTAACCTGAGTCTCCCATCAAGGACACTTGGCCCCACAGGACCTCTGGAATCTCCTTGGATGTTCCCAATCCTGAGGAGCCCAATGGATTCAAGTAGGTCATTTGCACCTACCTGGCCTCATTCCAGAGCATCTTTGAAATTTAGCAATAGCTAAGTTTTAGCACCACAAGAGGTTAAAAAACTGTGCTATGGTTTCAAAAGTAAATCTTGATTAAGACCACCTGGCTCTACTGCTTACTAGAGAGGTGTGAGCTAGGACAAATTATTTTACTTCTTTGAGCCTTAGTTTTCATATCCGTAAATTAGGGATGCTAACAGTCTCTGCCTTGTAAAGTTGGAGAGGATTAATAGTAATACATAATGATATACGTAAAAGTACCTAGAATGATTTATGACATGTGTAATTCCTTCACAATTCTATTAGCAATATTTTTATGGTAAAATTAAGGCTTAAGAATATTAAATAACTTGTCCAAGATTATACAGCTATTAGCTATTTTTCTAAATTCATTCCAAAGAGTTGGCTAAGGATGCTGAAGAGTTATTTAAAAAAATGAAAACAAAGAGCAGAGGATATAATGGACAAGGAATCAAGAGATCTAACCCCTAGTTGTTACATCCCTAAAATGGGTGGGTTGGGCTTGATTTCCAGGTTAAGATGGCATTTGTGCAGCCATTTCTGGTCTACCCAAATTTCCTCATTAAAATAATTATGAAGACATACAATAATTTTAGATGTGTAATACTCTAGGAAAGTAAGGATAATAGCAAATAATAGCAAATCATTTATGGAGTTTGGAAAATATTTCCAATATGTAAGGAATGGATGAAGATGGACCAACCAAAAAATGTATGTTGTTCTCTAAAACAGAATAGTATGTCCTGCTTAGGTGATGTTAAGAAGATGCCAAACCTCATACCCACTATCCACTTCCTCCCACCAGCTTGGAATTAAAGGATATACAAAATTTACTTTAAAAATTGCATCCATTCCCAGCCACCTTGCCTCACCCTATCATGCAGGTACTATTTTATAGGTTGTGAAAGTTAGGACCTCCACAGGGCCATGACCACCACTATATTCACTATATACATATTAGCATACCCCTTTAATGGGCTTTCTAAAATACCTAGAACCAAAAAGACAGTATAATCTGTGGAAGTAAGTGAGGACCAACCAAATGAGAATAAGCAAAGACTATTCAGAGCTTGCTATACCAAGGGAATCAGCAACATCATTTGCATTTTGGTAGAGACACAAAGGCAGACAGAGGAGTAGGAAAGTTTTATAGCAGGAAGGAGAAGGGCTTGGATCGGCCCTGATTGGAGGCTGTTGGCCTGAGGAAGATGAAGAGGGGCAACTACAAGTGGGGCATCTTATGCAATTGGTTGGGGAATGTTTGGCTTTCTCTGGTTGGTCGTAAGGTAGAAGCAGGGGCAAAAATTAGAGAAGATGTCAGTTATTAATCAAGTCCTGGCCATTTTGAGCTATTTGTTACAGGAATTTTTGTTTGGCTTCCTGAAATGGTTGCTAGAGATAGTGATCTGACTTAGCAACAGTAGGCTGGTGTCCTGGGCAGGTTACTACAGATAATACGTTGGTTTCCTGGGTCAGTTGCTCCAGATCTATTTTTACATATAGTCTAGCAATTAGCTGTTTGTATATTCAGACTCTCAAATGTATTACATTTTGGAGTGTGCACATCAAGGCAGAGAAAGAGAAAAATCTGTTATCAGAATATGCCAGAAATTTTTTTTATACAAATGTTTCTTGTTGGAAACAAATCATGGATTGCCACAGGTGATGTGGGGATAGAACTTCCCAATCCCAGAAGCAAAGCACTTAGGAGTGCCACAGTATAAGAGACGAGTTAATCTAAGTCTAGAAGAACTTTACTGGATAAATTCTACTTTCCAAATGTACACTGTTTTTGTTCTGAAATAGCTTTTCAACAAGCACCTTTCAACAAGACACTGAGAGTAGCCAAAGGAAAACTTTTTATTCTATCTGTTGGCAAACACTAACATGAGACCAACGCTTCCTCAAAGAAAAAGCAATAAATCCTCATTTTCCTCATGAACATTTGTGCTACAGCATAAAAAAGGGGAGTATTGATTATCTCAAAGACTTCAAGGAATTGTACACATAAAAGAAGAATTTTTAGGAAAGTATTTGACTTTTTCTCAAAGATAGGCAAGAAATCAGACACCATTGAAAAAGATAATAGATAATATACCGTATACTGCTCTAAAAAGAGATTAAGATAAGACAAAAAGACAAAAGGCTGAGATGTAATCTGAAATCAGAAAAGTTTGAAATCCTTTTCTAAAACTACAGGAGTCAAAGTAAAAGCCAAAGGTAGACACCGTCAGCATTGGAGGGAGGGGGCAGAGCAAGATGGACGAGTAGAAACCTCCAGTGATCATCCCTCTGCACTAACGCTAAATTTAACAACCATCCACTCAAACAGGAACCTTCAGAAGAACCAAAAATCAGGCGAGTGATCATAGTACCTGGTTTTGTCACGATCCGAGTCACGGCACCAAAGATGTCAGAACCCTGGGTTTCGGCACTAAAGATGCCAGGGCGGGAGTCTGCCCTCAGTTCTTGGTTTGCTCTTGGCCAAAGAATGACCAGACACAGCAAAGTGTCAAGTCCAGACTACTATCCCGGTCTTCTCACTCTTTTCTTGAAAAATCACCAGCAAGGCTGCCATGACGGGACAACCCCAGGCAGGGAGCAGTTTCATAAGATCAGCTCTTTATTGTAGAATAAAATGGGTCTGCTGCCACAAGTGGAGAGAGACAGATCAGCTCACTCCCTGCCTGCCTCTACTCTCTACTCTCTGACTTCTCAGATTGTTTCCTTTTATTAGCCCAATCTGGAGGAGGGCTCTCAGGAGGTGTAGGATGTTATCAAATGATCAACAGGTGTCATCAAAATTCCATCTGCATATAAGAGCTCCCTCTAAGAAAGCCCACCTGAGGGGGTGAAACGCAATGCAGATTCAAGCTAATGGCATAATAATTATCCTTAGGTTACTCTAGGTCACTTTATAAATCTTATTATGCCTGGGCTGGGGAGTTCCTAGATAGATAAAGCATCCCCTCCTTCCCCAGGTGTTGCAGTTGCTCAAGATAGAATTAAGGGTGGGGCAGCACCAAAATGGAGTGCCCGCCCTTATCCTTCTTCCCAGGTGGGGCAATTGCTCGAGACAGCACCGAAGCAGGGCACCCTCGTCCCCAGAAGAGCTGAAGATCCTAACTATCTACCTAACAGTTTTAACATTATATCAAGGAAAGAGGCACTGAAGAGGGCAGAAAAGACAATTTTGCATTACCTCCCCTCCCACCTCCCCTGGCAGTACTGTGCCAGCATGCCTAGTGGAGACAGAATCTGTGTTCCCGGGGGAGGGAGCATGAAATGACTGTGGGACTTTGCATTGAAACTCAGGGCCGCCCTGGCACAGGGGAACACAGTACAGGGCAGAAATCTGTTGGTGCCCATGGAGGGAGCATTTAGACTAGCCCAGCCAGAGGGAACTCCTCTGCCCCAAAACCCGAGTTCCCGCTAGCCCCACCACCAGCTGACAAAAAGCAGCCTGGGGCCTGGACTAAATTCGTAAGGCAGTGGGGTTACAAAGACTGCAGTCCTTGGGCAATTCTGTTAGGTAGACAGTTAGGATCTCCGGCTCTTCTCGGGACAAGGGTTCCCTGCTTTGGTGCCGTTTCAAGCAATTACTCTACCGGGAAGAAGGATAAGGGTGGGCATTCCATTTTGGTGCTGCCCCACCCTCAATCTTATTCTGAGCAACTGCTACACCTGGGGAAGGAGGGAATGTTTTAATCAGTCTAGGAATTCCCCAGCCCAGGCATAATAAGATTTAGAAAGTGACCTAGAGTAACCTAAGGGTAATTATTATGCCATTAGCTTGAATCTGCATTGCGTTTCACCCCCTCAGGTGGGCTTTCTTAGAGGGAGCTCTTATATGCAGATGGTATTTTGATGACACCTGTTGATCGAGAAGTCAGAGGAAGTGAGTGGGTCAGCGAGTGAGTGAGTTGGTCTGTCTCTCTCCACTCATGGAGACAGACCCATTTTATTCTACAATAAAGAGCTGCTCTTGTGAAACTGCTTTCTGCCTGGGGTTACTCCGTCATATTGGCCCTGCTGGTGATTTTTCTAAGCAAGGCGTCAGAGGACCAAGATAATAGTCTGGACTTCACACTTTGGTATGTCTGGTCATTCTTCAGCCCAGAGCATACCAAAAACCGAGGGCAGACTCCCACCCTGACGTTTCTGGTGCCAAAACCCGGGATTCTGACAATTTCTGTGGCTATGCTGACTTGGAACCAGTGGACTTGCAGTGTATGTGAGTCAGTGGGACACCAGCAGTGCTGGCCAAGATAGTGCCTGTGTCACCCCACCCCAACCCACCCAACTATAGGCAGTGCAGCTCAGGGAGTTTTCTTCCACTTGGGAAAAGGAAAGGGGAAAAGTTCAGAGGATTTGGTCTTGCAACTTGGGTACCAGCTCAGCCACAGTAAAATAAAGTACCGAGCAGACTCCTGAAGCCCCTGAGTCTAAGCCTTAGTTCCTGGAAGGCATTTCTGGACCCACCCTGGGCCCTTATCTCTTACCATATACAAAAATCAAGCCAAAATGGAATAAGACTTAAGTCTAAGACCTGAAACTATGCAGCTGCTAAAAGATAACATTGGGAAAAGGCTTCAGGACATTGGTCTGGGCAAATGATTTCTTGAGTAATAGCCCCAAAGCACAGGCAACCAAAGCAAAATTGGATACACGGGATCACATCAAGCTAAAACACTTCTGCACAGAAAAGGAAACGATCAACAAAGAGAAGAGGCAACATAGAGAATGAGAGAAAATATTTGAAAACTACCCATCTGACAAGGGATTAATAACTAAAATATGTAAGGAGCTCCAACAACTCAATAGCAAACAATCAAATAATCTGATTTAAAAATGGACAAAGGATCTGAATAGACATTTCTCAAAAGAAGACATACAAGTGGCCAACAGGTATATGAAAAAATGCTCAACATCATTAGTCATCAGAGGAATGCAAATCAAAACTACAATGAGATATCATCTCACCCCGGTTAAAATGGCTTTTGTCCAAAAGACAGGCAATAATGAATGCTGGCGAGGATGTAGAGAAAGGGCAATTCTCTCACTATTGGTGGGGATGTAAATTAGTGCAACCACTATGGAGAAAAGTATGGATGTTCCTCAAAAAACTAAACATAGAACATATGACCCAGCAATCCCATTACTCGGTATATATCCAAAGGAGGGGAATTGAAAAAATATCTGCATTCCCATGTTCATTGCAGCACTTTTCACAATAGCCAAGACTTGGAATCAACCTAAGTGGCCATCAACAGATGAGTAGATAAAGAAATTGTGGTACATATATATACTATGGAATATTATATAGCCACAAAAAGGATGAAATCCTGCCATTTGCAACAACATGGATGGAATGGAGAACATTATGTTAAGTGAAATAAGCCAAGCACAGAAAGACAAATCTCACATGTGCTCAGTCATGTGGGAGCTAAATATTAAAAACAATTGATCTCATGGATACAGAGAGTAGAATGATGGTTACCAGAGGCTGGGAAGGGTAAAAGGAAGGGAGGATAAAGTGAGGATGACTAATGGGTGCAAAAATATAGTGAGATAGTTATATAGAATGAACAATATTTAATAGCACAACAAAGTGTCTATAATCAACAAGTTAGTGTATACTTTAAAATAACTAAAAGAACGGAATAGGAATGTTCCTAACACAAAGAAATGATAAATGCCTGAGGTGGTGGATACCCCAATTACCCTGATTTGATTAATTCATATTGTATGCCTGTATCAAAACATCACATGTACCCTATAAAGTTATACAACTATTATATGCCCATAATAATTAAAAATAAAAAAATTTAAAAATATGGCCCATTTTTAAAAAAAAGGTAGGCATCATTAAAAGAAGAATTTATATCTATTTATTTCCTACTCAAGGAAAATCTAAAGAAGTTACCTTAAAAGGCAAAGAAAAAGATAAACATATTAGGAGTGAATGATAAAATGGAGGCAAAAGGAACAAAAGGAAGAAAAGGAACTAAAATATATCCATGTATTTTAGAAATTAAGAGTGGAATGAAAAAATTAATTGCATCTGTATATATCAAAAGGGTTCACTATATCCCAGGAAGAGAATATAAAACTTGACAAAAAATTTAAATTTCAAAAATAAAAAAAAAAATCCTGGTTTTCAACAATAGAAGAAACATCAAACATATTAGCCTTATATTTCTCCATCATCAGAACAGATTCCAGAAGAATATGGAGCGATGTCTACACAGTTGAATAAGAAATCAGAGAATTCCCTGCATCAAACTCGCTGTTCATTTACAAACGGGAACGAAAGGTTTTTTTCAGATATGCTAGAAAACTGAAAAAATAATTTTTATGTGGATTGCCTAAAAAAATACTTCAGAATATATTTTATCTGTGACCAAAAATTTAAATGAAAGTTAAAGGACCAAAAATACTAAGCACATGGCATAGAGAAGAAACTGGGACTGAGCACAGAACAGAATTAGACAAGTAACAGTAGTCATACATGTAAGCCCTCTTTTTGCAAATAAGATAAAATCAATATAAAATTTTTAAATTGTCTTTTAAATGGAAGAAAATCTTTTAAAAATTCTATAGTTTACTGACAATGATATGAACCAGTAAGTTTCAGATTAACAGAATGATAAAAACGTAAAAGTTTGCTAAAAATGTGCTGAGATCAGTTTTACATAGGGCAGAGTAAGAAGTTATTATACTGTTGTACATTGATCATTAGAAAAATTTAGATTGCACTGTGTTTTTGAAAAACTTCAAGAATAATTGCCAGTAGAGTTAAAAACAAGATGCACACCTGTTTTTCAAATCACTACAGAACAAAAAAGCAAGATTCAAGAGTCTGCAGAGAATAAAAATAGCTAATATTTATTTGACTCTCTATGCCAGGTGCTATACATGTTTGCTTCTCTTTTTTTATTTGTTCCCTAAAATCATTCTTTGAAGCAGATGCTATTATTTGCCCCATTTTCAAGGAATGACATTGAAGATCAGGAAAAATCAGTAAATTATTCAAAGACCAATAGCCAGTAAGTGTTAGAACTGAGATTTTAAATAAAATGTCAGCCTTCAGAGCTAGTCTTGAGCCACTCGAACATGTTATTTCCCCTAAAAGTTTATTGAGAGCTTATGGTATGCTGGGAAGCCTGCTATTATTTCACTGAAACTTTTAATGACACTACAAGGTAAGTAGGATAATAAAAAGAAGATGCAGAATACTAGGAGAGTTATCACACACATCAGTTATACCAGTGACTTATTAATAAAAGGCCAATATTAAAGTATAAAGATTTATGGATTTGACTTTTTATTTATTTTTAATTTTTTCATCCATTTTGGTTTTGTCCTAAAACAAAATGATATAAAATAAAGGAAAAAAAAAACAAACAAAAAGAGACACGAGATTTGAGGCAAATAGCAACAAAGAGAAACAAGGAGATCAGATTAATACCAAAGAAGTACTCAATATTAAATGTATTAAAACTAAATATATTAAAACTAAATGTATTAAAACTAAAAAAGAGAATCATCACACTGTATTGATTATGCAAATTTAATCTATAATTAAGCCAAGTAGGCAATAAACCTACTCTCCACATAATATAATGCCATAGTTGTGTTATGTATTATATATAACCCTATATCATTATATTATATATTTTTAATTTATATATATATCCCTATTATGAATGCAAAGAATAATGAACAAAAAACAAAACACAATGAACCTCTTTAATACACCGATATCAATATGTGATGGATCAGATAAATTAAAAGACATACAGAATTAGGATAATGTAGTTAATAAATTAATCTTAGTCAAGCTAAATCAAGTTTTGTGTTATACAGAAAGATCATCAATAGCAAATTGATTTTAAACTTAACCAAAAAATATCTCAATTCTATAATTACTGCAGTAGAAATTATAGAGGCCAGGTTATCTGATTATAAGACTATAATTTTATAAATTTGTTCATATAATACAAACCAAAAGCTTGAATATTAAAAAATTATCCAAAGACTTACTAGACAAAAAAGACAGAAAACATTGCAAAATAAAACTATGAGGAGGCCACCAAAGGAATATTTAAAACATAACAATATTTTTTAAAATAGAAGAAAATTATGCTATTTAAGAAATAGAGTTTAAAATATTAAAAAATTGACTGGAAAATAATAAATATGTGAATAGAAAAGAACAAAATAAAAAAATGAATGCAGGAAAAAATTAAAATTAATAGATATTTACACAATGGTTGCTTCTGAGGGACTAAGTTAATAGGAATACCAAATCAAGAAAAAAATAATTTGAAAGTGGAAATAGTTAAATCAACGAATATGGAATATTTTGTATAATTTCATGTTAAGAATTTGATATATTTCAAAGAATAGAGGTTCTACTAGAATAATATTAAGTATTAAACTCAATTAAAAGGAAGTAGAAAACCTACATTTGTCTAAAAACAAAGAACGCATGAGGAAAAGACCACATCCAAATATGCGTCTGGGCACACAGGTGAATTATTTCAACCTTTAACATGCTAGGTCATCCTAGTTATTTATACATCTTTTCAACACCTGGGAGAAAAGGTAAGCTGAGCTTTTATCTTATGAATCTACCGTAACCCCAATAAACAAAGTTTGATAATGAACAAAACACAAATTAGAAAGCAACCACATGTATTTATGTATGTATATGTAGAAGTATTAACTGAAATATTAGCAAATTTATAATTCACTAAAACCAAGAACAAATGCTTGGATGCTTTAATAAGGATTCTAGCATTGTAACAACAGGGATTCTAGCTTTGTAACAACAGAGATTCTATTAACTCAAATAAGAAAAATCTTGTAGTCACCTTAATCAATGGTTTAAAAAGATATTTAATAAAATTCAATCATTATTCTTGATTTTATAAGCTTTAAAAAATCTTAAGAGTAAGAACATGAGAAAATAACAATCTCCTACCGAAAGCCATTGCCATTATTACTTCAATGAGAGTTAACCTCATTAAGGTAAGGTTACAATCATCATTCCCCTTTAGCATAGTTACGGATGCTACAGTGAGACTGAAAATGGATGACAATAATTAGGAAGAGACAATAGTATCATTATTCATGATTGATGCTGCCATATATCTAGAAAATCTACATAAATAAGCTGAAAAACTTCTTCCGATTAATAACAAATTTAGCAAAGTGGATGTACCCAAGACACTCAATACACAAAAATCAATAGTTTTTCCAATATACCAATAATCACTGCCTAATAAAATTTGTACTTTTTACAAAAGCATTGAACACTATTAACATTTTTCCTAGGTATATTATTGTGAAAATATATTTTTTCTACCATGTGTTCTGAACAATGTAAAAGAAAATCTGAATAAAGTGGCAGAAGAATCCATGTTTCTGTATGTATAGACAGAAGACATTGATTCCTTGCCACTGAATGTATAGGTTAGATATCATTCCAATTAAAATTTCAAGTTTGGAACTTAACAAAATGATTTTTAACAATACAAAGAATTGAAAGAATATGAACGTGATAATTACTTAAAAATATTTTATGAAGATGAATAATCAAAGAGGACACAATTGCCAAGATAATAAAATATGCTACCAACAAAGATGTTTTCAATTTTACAAAACACATGCAACATACATGACGATTACAAATGTAATCAGAAAAAGTCTAAGATAGTGGTGGCCAATGGGAAAACAAATACAACCAGAAATTCCTGAAAGGAAATTCAAATATCTAAACATCGGGGGGAAAAAAGAATCGTGACTAGTAATTAAAGAAGGATACATTAAACTATGAAATGCTAGTCTTAACCTGTTAAATTTGCAAATATAATACCACTAATGTTCGTAGAGTTGTGATAAAACAATTCATTGAAAGTGGAAGTATAATAATTTTCTGGAGTGTGATTTGGAAATATGGAGGTGAATAGGAAAGGAAGGAACATAGAGAGATAGGAAGAAATATAGAAAATATTTATAGCATTGCAAGGTGGTGAGATTCTATAGTGTTTTCTTCTTTATACTTTTCTGTGTTTCTCAAATTTCATATAGTAAGCAGTTATTAATACAAACAAAGAAACAATAATATAAATATTACTTTTAATTATTTTAAGAATAGAATGTGGGGTTGAATCTCTAAGTGACTTCCAGTTAGAAATTATTGTATTGCTCTAATAGTGTCACCTGTTTCCCACAATTGTTGTATAAATACAGGGGAGCCATATGCACCTAAACCACTTTCAAGACTGTTGATGATCTACCATGAACTTTAAATCTCTATATCCTTAGTAAAGCCTGATGGTATATTTTTCTTTTCTTGTAAAAGTATAAAATCAAGTGGATTATAAAGAAAATATCCCTGCTTATTCAAAATTATATTAACATATAAACAATGGAAATAATTGTTTAGAACATATTTGAATGTTTCTACAAATTATTGAGACTCTTCAATTAGAAAAGCAAGTCTTACAAGTTCTATTTAACAAATAAATTTGAAGTATTTGTGATGGAAAGCTTTTGTATATAGCCTGACTATATGAACAATGTACAATGATGAATTGACAAAAACCCTTATCATCTGAGGTCTTTTTTTAAAAAGAGTGGTGTTTATAATTTTGCTTAGATTTGAAAAAGTGCCATATCATTTGGATTTTAAAGTAGGGGAGGTGCTAATATGTTGTTTTCCATTCAGTTGTTCAGGTCAAGCAAATTAACCAGTTATTCATCAACTCACATCTATTTATTATTGCATAAAATATAATCATTGATGTTACCTCTTTTGAAAAACAGATCTGTTTACTGTCATTTTATACAGTCTTTAATTATACAAAAAAATGAAATTTTAAAAAGGAAAAGTAACAAAGGATCTGCTAAATAACAGTTGAGCTAAATTGTGGCCCCAAAACAGGCTTTCAAATATATCAATATATGACTTAAATAATTGGCTCAATTTGTTTAATTCTTTTGTTAAGACATAGGCAATAAATCTTTCTATTCACTTTAGTAAAATAAAACCTAAGGTTCAATTGATGGGTTTGGATTTTATCTCTAGCCCATTAGTCTCACATCTTCCTTATTTGATAGTTTAAAACTGAAATTTCTTCATTTTCATGTGAATTCACTATTCTTTGAAAATCTTCAGGGAATACCATCAAAATTTGCTTACCTAGTCCCAGTAAAGGTAAGATTGCTTTGGGGAGAATATTTCTTAGAATAGAAACTCCATTATTTCCATCTATTGTCAAGATAATCTTTTACTACAGGGACAAATTCCCAATCTAATTAATCATTACTCTGACTTTCAGTATCTACAAATTAGAAGAATTTTGCAGTTTACTATATATTTGTAAAACGTGAGCTAGGCCTATCTAGTTGATTGAAGGAAATAGTTTCTGCTATCTTCTAACTATTCCCTAGAATAAACTGTGTTTGCCTCAGCCACAGGTTTGAGTCAAGCAAAATATTGTGTGAATCATTCCCTGTCAAAATAATTTGATTAATCACTTAAAATTTTAAATTTCAGTTCATAGTAAAATCCTTTTCTTATTTTTTTCTTCCATTGTATGCAGTCTTTCAACTTACCTTATTCCATGTAAATCAGAAAGTCTTTGATGCGTCTTAATTGATACCATCTTGTTCAGTCCTCTTTAGGTCTTCACATCAACAGATGCTTTGAAATTTATCATGTCTTAAACTTCCTTTCTCCAAGCTGAGTGCCAAATCTTTACATGTTTCTTACATAACCTAATCTTCTATACATATTTTTTCCTCCTCTTATACACTCTCTCTTGTTTCCAATGTTTTTATAAATGGACAAGCACTTTCTGTAATATATTAATTCGTCTAGTATTTCTACATGAATTGAGCACTGGGCACATACCAAGTCCCATGGAGGGCAGTGGAGACAGCAGGTGAGTCATTGCCTGAACAGTAGCAAAGTCCTCTTCCCTGTCTTCTCTCCCTCTTTTTGTGCAGCCACCCCCATTTTCTAGCCATTTGATTTCTGTGCAGTGACAGTGAGTGACCGATTCTGACCTCAGATTGCACTATGATTTGACTATTTTCCTGCCATAGTTGTTTAGATAATTTCAATATCTTTTAACAAAGTTTGGTTTTGGTCCCATGTATATGCTTCTGGTCTCAATACACAGTATGCTAATTTATGAAAGCCACTGTGCAATCGCTGACATGTTCCAAAACCTCAATAACTAACTTCAATTTAGCAACCCATATGCTGGATCTCTTTTGAAAAACAATTTTCATTAATCTTCAATCCTAATCCATTCAATGAATAATTTTATTCTTCAGATATATTGTGCCCGGAACCCATATTGCAGATGTGGGCCTTGAAGAGGTGGCATCTGAGGCCCTCAGAGAAGTAATCTTACATACTCAAGGCAGTAGATTCTATCAGCTCTTCTGCCTCTTGCTTTTACCAACTTTGATTATAACCCATCAAGATGGGAAGAGGACCTATGAAGACAACCAGAGAATCCAAAATACATCAAAACAGTCTGGAGTAGGAATGAAGAATAGGGACTCTGAAAAAGTGTCAACAGCATAGAGTGGGCTTTCTTAGAGCTATAGATGTTTTCAGAATACATTTATGGACTTAGCCAGACTCTCTGTTGAGAGTCCTCCTCCTCTGACTAGTACTGACACATCCAATTACAATACAGAATGGGTAACAAATTCAGTTCAGCTTAATGAGACAGAAAACACAAAATAAGAGTAGCTGAAGCAAAAAATGATTTATTTCTCTTTCAACTAGACAAAGCACAATGGCTCCATGATCATTAGGAAACCAGGCCATTCTCAGCACTTGACAGCAGCCTGGTGGATGGAGATGGTACTTCAGCTCCAGCAACAGGTCCCCATGGACCCGGAAAGGAAAGGGCAGGAGTCATGCTCCCTCCCTTTGCAGATGCTTCCTGGAAGATGCCTAGACCACTTCTGCTCACAACACTTTGGCTAGAATTCACTTATATGGCCATACTAGCTGTGAAAAAGGTTAGGAAATTTTAGCTTTTATTCTGGAAAATATGTCTCCAGCTAGCACTTGGAATTTCCATGATTAAAGAAGAAGAGGGAGTGGATATTTAGGGAAAACTATCATTATCTACCAGAGAACCAATTATTTTTGTTAAATAATGATTTGAATAATACATGAAATTTAAATAATAGCACATGAAATCTGACCACCTCCTCTTCTTGTGTTCAATCCAGCTTTCTCTCAATGGAGTCTGATTAATTAATTTTGCCCAAAAAGTAGCTGTGAAAACAATGATTGCAGAAGAGATATCATTGAACACAATATCTGCATTTATCATAGACATCATATGTATTCATTCACATAAGCCACATCAAATGACCTATGTATAGCATTTCACAAAACAAACTGTACTGTATATTTTAGTCATTGAAAATTCATTACTTAAATGTAAGTAATGTCTTGAAAAACTCATGAAAACATTTGTCTCTACCCTGTCTGCACTTTAGCATCACCTAGGAAGTTTGTCTTGTTTGCTGTTATTTACTTCATCATTTTTTAAAGTAATGCCAATGCCCAGCACACACCTGAGACGAATTAATCCAGAATCTGGCGGGTGTAGGAAAGGGGAGTGGAAGCCAGGTCTCTATCTTTTAAAAGCACCTTCTAAAGCATAGGACCCCATATAGCAACAGCTAACGAAGTCTTAGAATATAAGCATTAAACCGTGCAGCACTGATGCTTTTAATTGCACTCAACAGTAAAGTGCAATTAAGAAAATCTGTGATGTGATTGATCTGTCTGTATATGGAACACTTTTGCACTAAATAAAGTAAGTCACTAAGGTGAATTAAATACATTTCTGACTCTCCTTTGAAATCAGACACCTTTTTTTCTTCTAGGTTAATTATATAAAGCAATTGCAGTGATACAATGTATAGTGACATAATACTTTTTAAGTACAGAAGGAGGAGAAGCTAAGGCAGAAAATAAAAGATTTAGCGGAGACCCATCAGTGTCTTCATAAAGGCTGTGTCAATTCTATCCGCTGGTCCCAGGTGGCTGGCTATCTAAGAGCCACTCACCCCTCT
The DNA here is from genome assembly GCA_023783475.1 of Daubentonia madagascariensis. Taxonomy (NCBI): domain Eukaryota; kingdom Metazoa; phylum Chordata; class Mammalia; order Primates; family Daubentoniidae; genus Daubentonia; species Daubentonia madagascariensis. The sequence continues at coordinate 33,496,493 of JAKFHU010002140.1, read as the reverse complement.
TTCCTAACCAGGCTTCTTGGTAGTTCCAGCCTTCCCAGGTGAAGGGGACAGGTGTAGAAGGATAAAACATTTCCCTTAAAAAAAAAAAGTAGAGGCAAAGCTCTATGACCAGGCATGGAAAACCTTGGCTTCTAAGTCTAGATCCACCTTTGCTGACCAATATAACTTCTAATAACTCACTCTCTCTGAAGCCTCTGTCTGTGAAAAACAGGCATTTGACCAATGGTGTCCAGGCTTCTTTTTAGCTCAAAAATCTTAAGTTTCCACCCAGCAGTCATCCTACTTGGAAAGAAAATAACTAATTTAGATTTTCTGTCCAAATAATTGCATCAGTCCTCCCTTGACCATAGGTCATACCAGAATAGCAGCAATGACTAGAGGGAAAATCCTCAATTTGAGCCTTTCTTGGGTCCCCCTGACAATTCAAATACATTAAGTTAAGGCAATGTGGTAAGACTGCATTCAGAGTTTATGCACTTAACACAGAAAACACCTGGCGTGGGTGCCTCCTTTTGTGATCTCTAGTGAGAACCATTGCTTAAAGCTTTTGAGACTTTCTAAGAGGTATTGGTCATGGGGAGTATATTTATCTTTCCAATGGTCCAAAAAACAAAACCAGCTTCAGAATGGGTGGTAGAAGTGCTGAGGTTCTAAAGTGGCAAATCCCACAAAAATACAAACACTGAGAATCAATAGGAAACACAGACTAGAAAACTAGGGCACACATGGCTCCAAGGCAGGTCTGGATTGCGTCTCCGGTGCCGGAAGGAAGAACCCCCACTGATGTAGTTGGGGGATCTAACATACAGCCTCGAAGGTGGGAGTCAACATACTTGAGGGTTTTGTACCAAGCTACACACAATATGTTGAGAACTCTGAGTCAGCAACTGCATAAGGTTAATTGGAAAAACATGGAGTCTAGGGAAGCACCATAACAGAAACTGCAACACCAAACTACCCCAAGGCAGGGCCCAAGGAAAGAAAAATTGATCATTGGACTCAGAAAAGGATGAAGTTAAGATAGGTACTTAGGCAGATTGTGCACCAAACACTCTCCCCGTTGCTTACTAAAGAATCCCAGTTCTGTTCCAGGTATCGATACACCCTGCTAGAAACACTCCATTTCATTGCCTCCTCACGTGGCAGGGGTGCAGGGGTGGAAAGCAGGCCCGTGTCAGGTGGGCAGGACCCCTGGAGAGGCCGTCCTCTCCGAAATGAGAAAAACAAGAAGCCTCTAAAGTGGGCAGGCTGCTGGCCCTTCCTGTAGCCCCCACCTGGAGCTGACACCTCCGTGTGCAGCCGTGAGGTGGGATGGGGGGGCCACGGGAAAGCGCAGAACCACGAGGCCACCCTACACTTCCTTCTGTAAGGGAAATAAACCACTATTTGACTAAGCCATCTTACGTGCAGACTATAACATTCAATGAGCCAAATAGTCCATTCATTACAGTATAATAATACTTCAGGACCCGGCAATGCTGAGGACTTAGAAAGCCTGGAAGACCTGCACAATGGAACATTTCCTAGGCATGCGAGGTCTGCTCATAGGAGCCAACCACGTGCCTCGTCACGATAACATAATCTCCCTTGAGATGAAAAAAAAAAATCAAACATCTTTAAAGAACCGAATGAACTCAGAACTTTGAGATAAATGTGGCAAAATGCTTAGCATATCCTTCCTGAGCAGGGAACTGTTCCTGTCATTTCTATAAACAATGGAGGAAAGATAGAAAGGGACTAAAATTAGAATCATGCCAGAGCCCTGACATTTCAGATGATATGAAAACTACAAACTGGCACTTATAAATGACAAGAAACACACAGGGGACAAACACATCTGCCTAGTGTAGCTGATTAAAGTTTGAAAGGAAGCATTAAGACTCAGCAATTATAGATAATGCCTGAAGAATTTCAGATTAAAGAGAGACAAATAGGAAAATACGTTTTTCCAGATCATGAAGAGGTATTGAGGCCCAAACACCTGGCTTCTGGAAGAAATAAACTTCCTCTGGGCTATATTGGGTTTATTGCTTGAAGCAATTTATAGCATCTGACTTCTGTCTGGACTGGCCAGAGCAGATCCAGGATGTGGTCAAACCTGACGGTGTCCAGCCTGGCAAATGTCGGGCTGCTGCATGGACATAAGGAAAAGCACAAAAAAAGAAAAGGCCCCCCTAGCCCAGGAGTTATTCTTATTAAGATAACCCAGACCTTCCCAGGAGCTTCGCTGCAGAGAAGCTGCCAACAAAGCTTTCAAATGCACTTTCACACAGGAGTTCGCTTAAGTAATCCTCTTCGTTTTCATCCCAGGAGGTGACTTTTCACCCCTCATGGGCTCATGGTGTCACGAACGCCAGTCAAGGGCCCTCACCAAGTCTGGCCCCAGAGCTGACTCAGGGTGGACCAGCAGAGCCGACAGGGTGTCTGGGAGCCCACACCTGAGCAGTGAGCAGCTACTGCAGCAGCCCCAGGACACCACCAACCTCTGACACACCAAAGGGACAAATGAAGCTAAGTCGCATGTGCGCGGTTGGTGATCAAACTGTGAGAGTGAAACAGGACTTGAAGATTTGCTCTCTCAACCTGCTAAGAACTTGACTGAGTGTCTCTGGTCAGAAATTATGTCAGGATTCCTCCACTTTAACAAAAATGAAAAGCACTCTATTGAAAGAAACTTGAATTTTAATTGTGACTATACTAAATAGATAAAGAAAATGCTAGCAATATGCTATTGCTTGGAAAGAGAGGCAGCACTCTTGTAAACATGAGACAGACTTTGATTGGAACCCCAACTTTCCCAAGAACTAGGTATGCGGCCTTAATGCATTCACCAACTTTCCAGAACTTGGTCTCTATGCATTAAAAGAACAGCATGATCACTGCCTGGAGGATCAGGGAGGATTAAATATGATGACATCTGCAAAGTGCCTGGCAGCTTGGTAGTTATGATTATTAGTAGTAACAGGGTAGTTATCACTGGCAATCCTTAAAATGTAACTCATTCTTCCTTCATGAGGAAAATATAAGTTCAAGATTAAATCATTATCATAAAAAAATGGTTTAGACCATTTAAAGAGAGTTTCTGAGCCTTGATCTGAGAATTACAAAACACATTGATATAGGAAGATTTTGGCTAACTCCAAGCAACAAGCTAATTGGTAAAGCTAGATCCAGAGGGGCAAACTCCATCGCTAAGGAAGTACTGAAGAGTACACTTCCCCAGACCAGGAGCCACCTGGGGCTGAAGTCATGAAGGGTGAGCTAGGTAGGATGAGGCAAACCCAATAGCGTGATGCAGGGTCAGGATGGAGGGTGGTGGAGGAATTGTTTGCCTAGAACACCTGGGTTCTAAATGCCACAAGTTCTCAGAATGAAAATGAGCATTTACTGGGAACGGAAATCTGGGGAGAGACAGAGCTACAAGCTGTGAAGTCACACTAACAGCAGCCTTCATCATTGAGCACACACCTGTGTCAGTCATGTTAGGCTCATTATCACATTTAGCCCTCATAGTGACATTATGAAGTAGAACCATCCATATGAGCAAACGGATGTTGAAAAAAGTTCAGCCATGTAGATCATGTGAGTGTCTTCTGAGCAAAGATGAACCTTCCTTGTCATGAGAGTTTTCTACTCCTTTCAACTTCACAAGGAACCTGCTGCCTTCAGCCTGGTCCCTGGCTACTTGGAGCGTCTTTATTGTGGTAGATAACTTGGGTCCTGTCTTGATATCTTGGGTCCCATTCGTTCTACAAACTTTCCTGATTCCAAATTCCCAAATGTAACCTGCCTGTGTCCTATTTTGCTCTTTCATGACAAAGATAGTCTGATAACTAGATAATTTGATAAATGTGGTTATACTACCATAAGCAAAGGTAATATGTTTTTATCTCCTTCTGTAGATAAAATTATAAGTCAGAAGTTCTCAAAGAGTGGCTGCAGCAACCCTAGAATTCCCCAAGAACTAACTCTTGGTCATCCATAAGGCCAAAACCATTGTCATAATGATGCTAAGATTTTGTTTGCCTTTTCCACTGTTTGTTGTTTTCCTTGAAGTGATTGGCTCATTTGCTTCATTTTTAAGAAAATATCTACCAAATACCCAAGTCTCAAACTATAGTTTGTCTTTCCATCATTCTTTTAAGTAAAAATGTTATTCCACAAAAAAGTAGTAGTTCAGCTCAGCTGAAACAACAGCACAAGGTCTTTTCTTAGAGATGACCATCATACTTTGGTCTGTAACAGAGTACAATATTCCTACTTGTCATCTTATCACATAGAATATTTTTTAAACATACTAAAGGGTTGGTATTTAGTAAAATGAATAATTTTATTGCTTCAGCATGGACCTAGTTAAGTGGTATTGGTTATTATGTGTTTCTTTGCATTTACTGTGAGTGTGTGGTAGTGAAGAATATTATGATGTTAGTAGTTTGCCATCACTGCCTTGATTTGTACAAAGGCAGCAGTGGTTTTACTCACCACTGCTTTTGCAACATCAGTGCACATGTCAACACAGAGAAAAAGGCAAATTTGTTTCCAGTAATAAAATTTGACCTCTCAAGAGAAAAATAGAAATTTAGAAAACATGTATCACCCACTGGGAGCTTCCCAAGGATTTTTCCAGTGGAATTAGTACTAATATTATCAAATGTGATTTTTTGGCATTGTACTATAAAATGTGACAACAATAGGAAGATCTTCCTAACTGTATGAACCAATATTTTCCAAATTCACAGTGAATGGTGTTATAAAAGCATGCAGGGGTAAAAGCTATTTGAACTACAAGACCACTCCATTTTACAGTAATAACAAAAAGCTCACTGATTATTTTCAGATTCCACATTGCAATTAACCTTTAAAATACTACCAATTGTCCCACTTGTCAAAGGAACACAATCTTGTCAACTCCTGGACCTTAACCCAGTAGTACCCATGTCGGACTTTGACCTCTACAACCGTAAGACTACACATTTGTGTTGTTTTAAGCCACTGATAATGTCAAACTTCACCTGAGCCCTATGACCCTGGAAAATAGCTACAGTTAAGAAATCCTCCCTTTATTTCATGCTCCAGGAAATGACTTACTGCAAAGAATCTCACTGCCCCCTGTGACTTAGATGTGACCCAAGGATGCACCCCTGTTTACCTAGGACAAGACCAGACACAGACCCTCCAAATTCTCATTCTTTGCTTCATGAATGATTAGCTGAACTGTTTTGTCCACATTGTCAGTTGGAACAAAATGCATGTTAACCAAACTTTGGCTAAGTTTCTCTCCTTCCCTCAAGGCCCCCAAACTTTAGCCCACTCTCAGCCAGAGCCAGTATACAACCCTTCCTTGATGTTCTCTTCAAAGAACAGGGCGACCTCAGGGTAATACATTCTCTGAGCTCCTGTCCTATCATGCCATCCCTTCACTCACCCCATTTGCCACACCTGCTTCTTTCTAGTGTTGTTTACGCCTTCTTATAAAAGAAAAGCCTTTTTCTGCCTGACCTCTGAGACAGTTGCAGAGTCCCTCCCTATTGCAATGTCCTTCTCCCCTCTTACAATAATTCTTTCTAATAAAGTGTCTCCCTGTCTAAACTCAGATTTGTTTTTTTATCTGACACCACTAAGTTTGTGATAATTTGTCATAGCAGCAATAGGAAGCGAATATATCTGTTGACCTCAGCTAACAGCAGCAGACTTCCCAAGCCATCTTGGGAGAATGAACAAAGCAGGAGCAGGAGATGATAATATTATTTCCCCCTCAACTGTAGTTCCTGTCAAATGGCTGGTATGGTGGCACTCATACCAAAAGTGGTAAAGATTTGAGGTTGAAAGAGTTTACCCAGATGAGGATCTTTATCAATCAAATGATGATCCCTTGATCCAAACTTGTAGCTGGCATGGCTGGAAGTCTCAAAGAACTATTGTTAAATTCTTCAGTGTCCCAGAGCCAGACCCTCACTACCCGGGGGGAACGCCTCGATAGCCCAAACAATAGGAGTGCACTTTGGCCTCATAAGATCCTCACTTACCAGTCTGCATGAAAGAACTCTTATTTCATTTAACAAATAAAAAAGTAAAACTTGGAGAATGAACACAAATCACACCATTCTCTGCAGTAAAAAATGGAAAAAGAATCTTCTCAGAGTTTTAAAATCGTGAAACCCTTAAAGAGCACCTCATGATATGTCACATTTGCAAGGACATTCCTTTAATAGGAACGACTTTGTTTTCTGTTTGTGTTATTTTGAGTATTAGGAGGTGACATGCAAGCAAGGCTGATAGATGACATGTTGAAGTTGCAAAATGAAACCCTCAAGAAATAAATCTTTATCTCCTAAAAGTCATCCTGATGAACCAGATGTTTGAGTAATGTTGGATGCTATTTTAGTATCTGTGGTTGTCATTTTTTACTTGAAGATTTAAAAGTGAAGAAGCAAAAGGACTCACTGAGTTCCCTTAGCAGCAGGCAGAGCCCAGCTAGTGAGTCAGTCACACACACACACACAAAACTACGCACACGCTCACACATTTCTGTCATGCTGTATCACCCCAACAGAGACTGCTTCACAGGTCTCCCCGTCTAAATCCACAGGTTGAAAGTTTTACCTCTCCAGAACACGCACTACTGTGTGAGGAGTGACTGTTGCACCAAAGACGACGAACACACATCCACTTTAGCTGTCTTCAGCTTTTCCACACAGTAGGTAGAATTCAAGGTTTCTGGCTTATTGTCCCATAAAACTCAGAACAGGAAATTTAGAATATCTCATAAAATAGAAAGGTTTTTAATGGGGAGACCTACTCACAGCTGCTCTCCTGGCCATGTTTCATTCCTACCCGCTTCCTCCGGGAGCCCAGCAACCTGGTTTGCATTTCCCCTGCAGCTTGAAATCCGCAGGCTGCCTTTCCCAGCCAGTGGCCTGCGGCAGGGGCTGTGGCCCTTCTCCAAGCAGCACGTGGGACTGCACGTGTGCTGTTTCCAACCAGCCACCTGAGGAAACGGTGACTTGCCCCATGTGAGGGGCAGAGGTTGCGGAGGGAAGTTAGAAAAGGCAAAAGAGGAAAAAGGGGAGCAGAGTGAACGCCACATGTGCGTGGACGATCTCCCATTCCCTGGCCCATCTTGGCTTCCCGGATATGCAAAGGATTCCTAACCTGTGGTCCCCAAGTGGGTTTCGAGAGAGATGATTTCCTGTCATTAGATGCAAAATCATGGGGGGAGAGGGGGACAGCTTTTATCAGATTCACGACAAAAGGTTAAAACCTATCTTAGTAAAGTTTAAAATTCAATTGAGTCAGAAATGTCTTCTTTAAACTCTCCAGCACAGCTCAAACTACTAAAAAAAAGTCTCTCCCATGTCTGTTTTTTAAATTCTATTGTAACCAAAGGGAAGTTTCTCATTTTATTTTCTGTGTCCAAGGGAAAAAATATTCAAGGGGAAGAAAGGGGAAAACAAAGATGATGGAGAGAGGAAGAACACAAAAGTTGGAGTGGAAGGCAAATTAACCAGCTAGATAAGGGTAAAGGGAAAAGATAAGGAAAATGGTTTTCAAATGAAGATCAAATAAGGAATTGCTACAGCATTAGAATTTGAGAACTAGAAAGATCACTTATTCCAACACGCCCTTTTAGTAAGCGGCCACCATCGGACACTTATCGGCTGTTCCACTGAACTGTTGCCTGGCCTCCCCCCTGCGTCTCACAGCCAGACGACTGTCCAGGGAGAGTCGGGAGGCAGAGATGAGTCACCAGGCAAAGGCTTCGCCTGCTGGGTCCCTCACAGGCTCCTTACAGAAGACGGTTCCCTCTGAGTTTGCCCTTAAAGATGTTATGGGTGCACAAAAGCAGGTAGTGGCCACTGGATCAACATCGAACGAGTTCAAGTAAAGATTTTTAAAATTTTATTTGGTGCTGTTTATTTGGTTTTGTTGTTTTTCTTCCTACCTATCATTCTGGCCCAGGAAACAAGAGAATTGGGTTCAAGGAACATATTTTTGTTTTGGTTAATGTAAACTCGGGTGTTTCATGTACTTCTCCAGCATCTGTGTACATATTATTAACAAAGTGTTTTAGAGAGCATTCAGTTACCTACAAACAGGCTGGGGTGTTAGGGCCATAGTTCATGGTTCTAGGACCCTCAGGTCCTTCTCTGTGACTCACATACACACTCATTGTCTCCAACATTAGTCCTTGACCTCTTTCTTACTGTGGTCACAAGGAACGTTGGCAAGGCAAGTGTCCAAGTCCCCCGGGCTGCAGCTTCGCACCTCCCTGCCTTTGGCCCTGCCGCCATCTCTCTCTGAAATGCCCTTTCTCCCTTGTGTATCCGAGAGCATCTGCTCATAGTTCTTCTTTCTTCCCGACCCCAGCACTGGCAGAAATGGTCCCCCTTTTCCTCGTGGCTCCACCAGACACAGGGAAGGCTGCAGGCAAGGACCATGTCTTTAGTCCTCTCTGGTAGATCCAGCAACTGGCAGAGGCTCTGGCAAACAGAAGGAAGCTTCTGTGTAATGGTCGAACTAAAGCTTTAATGAACTCAGGATTTATTCATCTGGCAAACATTTGCTGATTACTACTATGTACCAGGCCTACACCTTGAAGAAGGGATATAAAGATGATAAGTCCCAGTTTCTGTTTATAAAGAGCTCTTAGTCTAACAGAAATTAATACAAATCTATCAGCCTCTGTGGGAGAAAAAATAGGTAAGTTTATTCCCTTCTGATAATGGGTCACAGGCATGGTATTCATGGGGCCGGAGTTATTCTTACCATTTTTGGAGAAACTCTCTTAACTGTGTATCGTGTCCATGCCTAATGACGTTTTAATAATCTGATGTGTTTAAAGTTGAATTCAAGTTAACTGAGGCCTGAAGATATTAGGGTTGAGTGGGAAAAGTACAAGAGAGAAAGGAAGAAAATTAAATCTGAGAAAAAGAAGAATAAGAAAGACAATCAAATTTTATAGTAGGAGATTTTGTTGTATTTCTTTGTCTCAAAGTGAAGGCTAAAAGGAGAATTTCTCTTTATTCCTTAGAAAATCCACAGCCGGCTCAGGCGGCCAGGCACGTACTCAGTCCCCACCTCAAGACTTCATTTATAGCTTTCTCCTATTTTTAAAAATGGATTTCTGTAAAATGTTTCATAATGTGGATTGGTTTCTTTGGGGTCTGCCTCTGCACTATAGCTGCATAAAAAAAGACATTAATAACTTCTCCGTTAATGGGTTTTTCAGAGTCTCCAAAGACTCACCTTGTACATTATAACTTCCTCCCACTTAGCCCCCCGGCTATCTCTTGATTGCCCTTGTAAGACATCTTCAGGACATATTGCTCAAGTTAAAGATTGTCCTTATGAGAAATAACTTCTCACACTATGCACAATGCACGCTCAGGAAACAGCAGAGCTTAAGTGCCGTCATTCCGCGTGTCATTTTACCTTCATCCTGTGAAATGCTCAGCTCCAAGAGGGGCTGACCCTGCCTAGTAAATGAAGAATTTCAATGACAGAGGCAGCTAGGGCTCTATCCCAGACTTAAGAGGTGACTTTGAACTGGTTATTTCATATTTTTGTCCTTTGCCAAGACACTCTAGTTGACTCACCCAACCATCAGTTTTATAGAGGTGGGAGTTGCCAGAAAACTATTGTTCCATTTTGAAGCCTATGAAAGAGGGAAAAAAGATTCCATAAAATGATAATTTGCTAAGTGTATGTGTGTGTGTGTATGAAATGTATGAGCATATATGGTATTATATATTTTTTATATATATGTCATACAGATATCCAGATATTAAAGGTAGAGTCTTGAAATGGATCTCAAATCTTGCTATATAAGGGCTAAAATGCCATAGAATGTAAATCATTAGAGGCAGAAACCATGGCAGGCTTATGTTTGTCACTGCCTCTAGTCTTAAAAGTTTTAGCCATTTTTGGTTCCATTAGAAATCAAGCTTGCATCTCCGTAAATATCTGTCATTGGAACTGGTAACTGCTACCAGCCGCTTTAGCTTAACAAATAAAACCTGAATTCAAATGTGACAAGCAAAGGTTCCTTGCTCTTCTTGCTAAAGTAGGAGTTCTTTACCTTGTGAGTTACAAACAGCTTTAAGAATTAAAAAAAAAATGTACATAGGTACACACACGCAAAAGTTCGCATGTGATTTTTGGAGGCTCACAGGCCCTGACAGGTAACTTAAGTGTCTCTACTCCTGAAAATATTTTCAAAAGCAGCTTGCCTCATCTCATATCCTGTCCTCTCATCCCCAGGTTGGCAGCTGTTTGCTTTATTTGTTCTCTGCCATCTTCAGTGCCACCCAGAGAGCAATAGTTAAGTAAGTTGCCTCTGAAATTACCAGGTAACTGCTATGGTAGTTGTGTGCCTCTCCATGCCACCTTGAAAGAAATGACAGTCTGGTTAACAAAGCAGCACTGGTTGTAGACAGATGACAAAGCATTTCTGGCACTGAGATCAGCTTCAGAACAAATGGCTGTCTCAGGCTCCTCACCACTCTGTCAGGAGACTGTCAGGCGCTGCCTGTGTGTCGTTCACGTCCGAGGAAGCTTGGCCAACTGACACTCACAAGAGATGACATCTATCAACAGCATCAGTCTCTGCAGGCCTCCAAGTACTACACCAACCGTTCCAACGCAAAGCGTGATAGAAGAGATGTCCTGGTGCAGCAGCTGCGAATTCGCCACAGACAATGAAAAGTTGGTTCCCAAATGGTTATGATCCAGTGCAGCTTGATGACAGAAAGCACAGGCTTGTACTCCAACAGGCCTCATTCTGCCACTTGCTTGCCTTTTCAAACTAGTTACTGAACCACCCTTTTCCTCAGTTTCCCCTTACAGAAAATGCAGGTAATTGAATAAAATCTCCATATTCCAGGAGACTGGAAGTGGTAAATGCAGTGGTGGTAAATACAGATAAAAAGCTTTGTACAGGACCTATCAGGTATTAAGTATTCAAGAAATTCCAGAACGAAACAGTAAATGCAAATTAATTCCAACTTATAAAAAGAAATCATATAAATTCTATCTGAGAACTGTATAGTGATGTCTTAGTCTGCTCAGGCTGCCATAACAAAATTCTATAGAGTGAGTGGCTTAAACAACAGAAATTGATTTCTCACAACTCTGGAGGCTGGAAGTCCAAGTGCCCACTCAGTTCCTGGCTGGCAGATGGCTGCCTAGTCACTGCGTCCCCCCTGTGGCGGGTGGGGAGGAGGAAAGAGAGAGAAAGAGCACCCTCTCTGGTGTCTCTTCCTGTAAGGACACTATTCCCATCGATCAGCATACCCTAATCAAGGTCCTATGACCTCATTTAACCTTCATTACCTCCTAAAAACCCTGTGCTTAAATATAGTCACATTAGTAGTTATGGCTTCAGCATATGATTTGGGGGAACACAATTCAGTCCACTGCAAACGGTAATAGATTTAACACATGAGTTTTCTTTTATAGTGTGTTACTATAATGATTGCATTGATTTATTTACAAATATTAAACCAACTTTGCATTCCAGACAAAAACTCTTCTTGGTTATGATATATTATCCTTTCCATATATTACTTAATTCTATTTGCTAGCATTTTGCTAAGGATTTTTGAATTTTTGTTCTTGAGGTTATTGACAGTAATTGTGGCTTACATTGTTTCTGATGAGAAATCAGTGGTCCCTTTTAACTTGCTTCTCCCATGTGTTGTGTTTTTTCTCTTGTTTCTTCTAAGATTTTGCTCTTAATAACTGGATTTCAGCAATTTGATTAAGATATGCCTTGGAGTGTGTGTGTGTGTGTGTATCATTTTTAGAGTTTGTTAAGCTTCTTAGATCTGTATGTTTATAAAGATTTTATCAAATTTGAGAAAATGTTGGCAATTATTTCTTCAAATAATTTTATTTCACTTCTCTGGAACTCCAAATGTGTTAGACTGCTTGATGTGATACCACAGATCACTGAGGCCCTGTTCAAGCTTTGTTTTTTAGGCTTTAGCCTTTTGTCTTTGAACATATTTATAATAGTAATTTTCAAATCCTTAAATTACATTATCTCTGTCATTTCTGAGTCTATTTATATTGTCTTCTTTTCTCCTTAATTATGGGTCACATTTTTTCCACTTCTTTGCATGTCTAATAATTTTTAATTGTATGATGGATATTGTTAATGTAATGTTATTGTATTTTGTTGTCTCTTTTAAAGAATGTTATAGTTGTTTGGCAGGTATTTAAGTTAGCTGTTAGCTTGATGCTTCAGACAATTATCTTTAGGCTTTGTTACAGAAGGTCTAGAGTAGCCTTTATCCTGGGGCTATTTCAGCTCTACTACTAAGTTATGGCCTTTTGGAGTCTCTACTAAGGCATGAATTTCTGGGGTCTCCATTGAATGCCTCAGGTAGTCAACAGGTCTCTCTGTCTGACCTAGAAATTAAATCTCTCCCAGCGCTGAGTCAGCTCTGGGAATTATTCAGCTACAGCCCCATGGTAGTTATTCTTTGCCCAGCCTCATAGAGTTTTTCATATTCATATGAAGATCACTGGTCAGCCAAAGATCAAAGGGACACCCATGTAGATTTCAGGAGCTTTATCTCAGAGTAGCTCCCTTCCAGCCAGTATTCTGCCCTGCAAATTCCAGCTTCCTCCTCCTCTGTCTTCTCAGCTCAGTGCAACAACTATGCTCTGCCTCTGTTCCCTTCTTCTTGTATCATGTTCCAAAAAGTGCTGCCAGGCAGAAATCTGAGGCAACTATAGGACTCACGTTGTTAGATTGCCTTTCTGGAAGTATCAGAAGACAGAGTTAGGCCAGGAGCAGTGGCCCATGCCTGTAATCCTAGCAGTTTGGGAGGCAGAGGTAGGAGGATCACCTAGGCTCAGGAGTTCGAGATCAGCCTGAGTAAGAGCAAGACCCCAACTCTACTAAAAATAGAAAAATTAGTTGTGTGTGGTGGTGCATGTCTGTAGTCCCAGCTACTCAGGGAAGATGAAGCAGGAGGATTGCTTGAGCTCAGGAGTTTGAGGCTGCAGTGAGCTATGATGATGCCACTGTACTCTGCCCAGGGCAAGAAAGCAAGACTCTGTCTCAAAAAAAAAGAAGACTGAGCTACCTGCTGTCAAATATCTGAAAACAGTTCTTTCCTATATTTTGGCCAGCATTGTAGTTGATTACAGAAGGAGATGAATCCCATAACATTTATTCTTTCATAGTTGAAATTCTCTATGCATTTCTACATACATTTATTAGACAACATGTCCTTTGAATTATAGCCATTTTTTATTAATCTTCAACATCCTTCTAGACCACATTGAGGTCAAGAACTTTTGTCTTTCATATTTATAAATCTTGAGTCTAGCAAAATGCTTACCATATAATGAGCACTCATGAAATATTTGCTGAATTGATGTATGTGATTTCTTCTTCACTCCTGACTCTGGCCTCCAGTCTTCCAGACGTGTATAGGTAGGCTGCCTTAATTTTATTTCTTATGGACTTTATTTCCCCATCATTCCCTCTGCTTCCTTCAGATGCAGAGTTATGTATTTTAAGTCCAGTCAGTAAATCTACCCTGATTCCTATTTATTTCTTTACTTGATTTTTGATTTTTAGTATTCTGAACTAGACTATATCCCAAGCCCAACCAAATTAGTAAGAGAGCAGGAAAGATGTGAACTTCCTCCCTTGGCAAGTCTGCGCAAATCAGACAACATGTGAAAGAACTCAAGCCATCCCTGGCACACATGTGGTAGTTAATAAAAGTGTTATTATTCTCATGTTGCTTTCATGGAGACAGAAATAGAGAAGAATCTACCACTTTTCCATTCCCAAGTAAAAGTTACCAGAAACACTCAATGGTTAATTTGCCACTCCAATTACATAGCTACCTTGCCTTTTGCACACAAAGTTCTTAATCTGGCTTTGACCTATATGTACTATAAGTGTTTTTATCCACTCACTTATTAATTTTATGTTTTATGCTTTTGTCTATCAGTTCTTCATAGACATAAGTTCCTAATAAGCAGTAGTATCAACAATAGCTAAGATTTAGCTAGTACTTACTCTGTGCAAGACACTGTTGCAAGTATGTCTATTGACTCATTTAAATTTCCCAACAACCGCAAGTGGTAAGTACTATTATTATCTCTATTTTAAAGATGAGCTAACCAAGGCCCATAAAGGTTATACAAGTTGCCCAAGGTCACATAGTTAGTTAATGTAGGAAGTTGAACTCAAACTCCAGAACCTGAACTCCCGCCCATGACAAGATGCTGCCTCTGCAAGGATGTTTTTATATTCCCTGATAGCATAATCATCTTCATACACAAACACGATGAGCCTTGAATTGAATACCAGACCACTTACACATCACCCCAGATCCACTAAGCCCCATCTGCTCCCTGGGTCTCCGCCACTTGCTTCCTCTCCTGGCCAGAAAGGCTGCAGTAAAGATTCCCACGTGTCTGCAATCATTTCTCCTCATCTTCTAAAACCATCCGTTTTCTCAGTGTCCCTCGAGGATGACTCAGGCTTTATCTTCACTTCTGTCTCACTCATCCTTGCAGGAACTACAATAGTCCCAATGCCCAGATCTAACACAACTGGACCCACATGGGTTCTTCCCGCTGGCTGTGCAGAGTGACAGATTAATACTACGAAGGAGTACAAGGAGTTAATGCTCCATGGGAAGTACTTTGACCTTAGGCAGACACTAAGAAGAAGCCAGCGGATAAATTCTTCTCCTTTCCCCCTACCAACTGCTCCAAGACATAGTGGTTTCATACCCCCTCTCCACCTCTCTGGACACATCCCCTGTGACTGAGCAATCAACTAGGTCATCTCGACAAGTTGTAGCCAGCTCTATTAGGCACCACTTTGAATTGTTTCCCATCTTCCTTGGTTTTTTTTGTTCCCTCCAATTATATTCTCTAATAAAGCATAAGCACACAAGCTTGATTTAGGCTCTGTTTTCTTGGGCAAAAACAACTTTTTCCTTCCAATAGTGCAGATTAATTTGTGCTGACACATATATCCTCTCTCTTTGAATTAATTATCTACTGTTGTATAACAAATTATCCACTACTTAGTGGCTTGAAACAAGAAACATTTATTATCTTACAGTTTGTGTGGATAAGAAATCCAGAAGCAGCTTAGCTGGGTGGTTATGGCTCAAGGTCTCTCATGAGGTTGCAGTCAAGATAGCAGGCAGAATTACAGCCATCTGAAGGCTCAAATGGGGCTGGGCCATTTGCTCCCAAGATGGCTCACTCACACGGCTGTTGGCAAGAGGCTGCAGTTTCTCACTAACTCTCAGCAGAAGGCTTCAATTCCTTACTATGTGTATCTCTCCATAGTGCTGCTTTAGTGTCTTCACAGCACAGCCACCAGCTTCCTCCAGAATGCGTCTTCCAAGAGAGGGCAATGAGGAAGATGCAATATCTTTTATGACCTAGTCTTTGAAGTCACACACCATCATTTCTGCCTCATTCTATTTATTAGAAACAAGTCACTAAGTCTGGCTCACGCTTAAAGGGAGTAGAATTACTTTTCACCTTTTGAAGTGAAGAATGTGGACAGATTTTAAAATCACCACACCTGGTTTTCCTAGTTGCTAAGAATATATATTTACAAGACAGATTGCTAGCAGTATAGTCTATAGGCTTGAAGTAGAGTGGTGCTAATGATAGCACACAAAAAAACTAAACTAATGGCCACCACTCAGACTCTGCATGGTTCTAACTAACTGTCTTGCTGTATCGCACTACCATAAACAATTCACAATGTTTTACGATGATAAGTATGATGTCAAGGAAAGTACTCTGAAATCATTTTTGTCCAGTCTTTCTTTGTTCTTTATTCCCTCCTCTCTCAGACCTGTATCTGAATTTTATAATCAACATCCCAACAATTGAGCATTACTGACTGCACCTACTATTGGTAACACATGTTAACAAAAATAAATGATCTCATGTGTCAGCAATCACAAGTTTTTAGAAGAATCAGGTAAGTTAGCAAATGGAAAATCACTATAGGGTAGTGTCTGGCACAGTAGATATTCAATAAGTGTTCTTCTATAAATCAAAACAAAAAAATATACACAAGCCACTAATCAGCTAATAGTTCTTGCCTTATTGCTGCTTGAGTCACTACAACTATAATCTTGTAGGTTCCAGATCACACAACCTGAATTTATTTTCTTCTGTCCCTAAATGATGATAAGGAATTCGTCTCTTCCACCAGATAGTTTGTGGACACAAAACATATATAAATAATTTGTCCAGTTGATCATTTCTGCTTAACTGTCTTCTTCCTATACCTTGTCTGTCCCTTTAACCTTGGTGAAACATGGATTTAACCTCATTCACACTACAGTTTTAATGAGGTTATTATTACCCTGCAGATCCAATGAGATAGTGGGTTATATCATAAGTTTCCTACTTCAAGATATACTCATTCAGCTATTGAAAGAATTAACCTGTTAACTAAAAATGAACTTTAATTGCTGGTCACAGCTACAACTTTAGATGTATTATTATTGTTATTTAAGATGAATATTTTGCATTCACATAAAGGTAAGCCTTGTGGGTAGCCACTCACTAAAGACCTTTATGTCTCTTGTTAAGTTCCTATGAATAGCCAACTTTTTAAATTATTTGTAATAATAGGTAACAACATAATTGAAATTAATGAGCCAATAACTGTATCCTATCTTCCCAAAACTTTTCCTTTTCTCTTTACAACATCTACCACACTGAAATAATTTGTTTGATCTCCTTCTATTTCTACTACCTAAGCTTATAGATAAAATGCTAATAAGCAGAGAAGAGTCAAAACAGGTCAGCTAGAAGAAAAGCAAAGAGCCAAGTATACCTAAAAATGAATATTCATTTCTCAAATAAATAAGAATCAAATACACTTCCAGGTATAAGAACAGAGTGTGTGGGGGGGAACTTTATATAGTGGTAATTACAAGTGAGATGCCCTTAGACCAAAAAAGTATGTTTTTAAATACACCAATAAATAGTTTTCAACTCATGTACTGACTTTGTATGGTGCGTGATGCTAAAACAAGTACTGAAAAGATTCCAGACCAAGGACATGGGGAGGGAGAGTGTAGCAGTTCTAGACTTTTGAGAACAGCCTTGCTCATAATAAATTGCTTGAACCTTTTCACATCCACCATGTCGACTTAATCCACATAAACCTCACCTTTTAGCCAGTAACACCTTCTATTTCTGGGATGTAGATTATCATTTACCATTAATTTCCTTCATCCCACCCCCATTGACCTGGTTGTCCCTGTAAATTCCTAGTAAACTGTGCTTGATTCTGAAGGAGGACAGTAGCAATGAGAGCAGCTGTATGGAAAGTTCTACCAAGAGAAGGAAGCAGAGAGGAAAAGACAGCAACACTCCACGAGAACACTCAGAGATTGTCACAACTCTAGAAAAGGTGTGTAATGCTCTGCTCAGGGGCAAAAGAATAGTGAAGTTTGGTGTCCCTGGAAACTTCTCCTGGTGATTTGTCATCATAAGAACTGACCCAGCTTGCCTTGTGGATCCACTTGCAGGTTAGAGAAAACGACAGAGGTAATAGGGCTGGGCTCTACCTGGCAGCTTCTGGAAGACATTTATTTGTGCAAAAGCAGATATTCTATAAAAGGCCAATGCTAAACTAACATGCATTCAACAAATATGGTTGCCCATTGACTAGTTGATGAAAAACATTATGCTACACTCTGATTTCACTTCCCACTTCCTCTAAGAGGTAGTGAACTTTGCCTTGACACTCTTGGGTCTGGAAGTTGGCTCAGGTAGCTACCTGGCTTACTAGGGAAGCAATCTAACACTTTCTCTCAAAGAACCCAGAAAATGACTTGACAATTACTTCTCTCAGAACAACAAGGGCTGCTTCATATTCCTGGAGGAGCGCTTGATCCACTGTCCTGAGCACGTAACTCCCCAAGAGCGTTTAGTCTCCAGGCTTCCTTCCGCGTCCATTTCTTTAATGAGTAGTTTGCCCGCACGAGTTGACTCAGACAGATGCACGAGTCCCCCACACTGTATTTGCCCAAGATCTTGAACATCCTTCCAGACAAATGCCCAATTGCTGACAGCCCATTTATTGTAGAGACAAATGCGTTTGTTCCCGTTGCAGAGCTGCAGGCAAAGCCCAGCAGCGTGGAAAAGGGAAAAGGAAAAATGTATCTTTATAGCATATGTCCTTTGTATGGTTTCAATCCAAGTAACAAGGCCACACAAATTTACACCAAAGACTTCCTACCTTAATTTTAACACTTTTGTGAATATAGTTTGTAAAAAATTTTTAAAATGTGTTTTGAAGACAATGCTATAAGTACCCAATCTAAGCACCATTTATTGTATTATGTTAATCTGATGGGTCCTAGATGATATCCATGCATAATTTTTACCTAAATTTCTATATGACCTTAATATTTAAACACTAGATTTATTATTTTTTAATTTTTCTAGACTACTTCCCTTCATAATTTTCTTTTTTTTTTTCCCGATTTTTCTTTGTAAGCTAAATTCTAATTTCACCGCTCCCAGACTATGTGACCCAGAGCAAGTCACTTCACCTCCTTCTGCCTGAAATTCTTTATCTATGAAGTGAGGCTATAATAGACTCTACATCAGAAAGTTGGTGGAAGAACTGAATGTGCTAATACATTGAAAAGCACACAGAACTGAGACAGTCACAGGCCCATGCTGTTCTCAGATTCACTATCGCCATCAGGGAGAAGGGAAAAATTCAGGTTACAATATCTGAAACTTCAATGTTATATAGTGAATATGGAATAAATATTAGCTCTTATTATTACCCACGGGCCTGCTACCTAATGGGACCATGTTCAAGGTACCCCCAATCCCACACATTTTTATCTCAATCATTTTTCATCAATGATGTTCTCATCATTAGCTGACTCCTGACTTTAGACTTTTCTTTGGTTCCACTCTCCAAAGTCCCCATAAGCATGGTTTTACACTTGTCTGGCTCCAGTCTTTCCTGGCTGTCTTGGGTAACTTCGAGCAATACCTGTCCTCCAATGCCTCCCTCATTACATCCTTCCCAAAGGTGACTTGACGATGGTAAGCAGGTACCCGTGCGAGGCAAGGCAGATGCTCAAGTGCGTGGGCTGGGAAAGGGCACCCTGAGCCAGCACAAGGGAAGTCAGCATGGATGTACCTTCGGAGCTTGTCTGAACTCAGTCTTTCTTCTATCACTCTGTGGTTTATAGAGTGAAAAATAATAGTTTTAAATACGGCTTTCATTATTTTCAAGAGGAAAGAAAATTTGCCATCAACTGGATGGCAACCTTTGCACATGTTTCCTCCTGTTCCCCTTTCTCGGGCAAGCCCACAAAGCTCAGGATGGAGAAGTATTCAGAAGAGAAAGGGACACACCTAAACCCAGAAGGAGCAGGGAGCTGATGGGTTTGGTCCAGCCAGGCCTCTGAAAGACAGCAGCAAACTACAGCACAACTTATATTCCTGGCTCTCCTGTTACTGTCACCTGCCTTCTTCAGGGTCTTACTACCTCTCACGTGGATAATAAATAGCTTCCAATTCGTTCTTGCTCTTATTCTCAAATTCTTCCTGATTCAAAGCACTTTTCAAATTGATGACGAGATTAATCTGATTATTACACTCAGATCTTCAATGGTTTCTTACAGCCAGACTCATTAAGAAGAAAGGACACATTCTGGTATTCAAAGCCCTTCAGAGGTTCAGCTCCCCCTAACTTTCAAGCCCTATCTGCCTATACAGACCATATACCCCAGCAAGGCTGAATCTTTCTCAGAATTTGTAATATTATTTCCACCAGAAACTTATTCTCACATTTCTCCCCCGGTCTTGCTCATTTTCCACATCAAATTCTACTTCCTCCCTGACCACAATAACCGTGTCCTTCCGCTCTCGTAACAAGATGTAATCTTTCCCCATCAAAGTTTTCTCAGTGCTGCGGGCATACCCCTCCTTGGGACCTTATTACATCCTGTTCCATGTTATAATCATTTATACATGGACTTTGTTCCTTGCCACCGTCAAGACATATTCACCTGGAGGGTAGAGACTATATCATCATATCCCCTACCATGCCTAAAAGAGAGCTGGGCATGCTGGAAGCACTGAGTAAACAGTTTTCAAATTGAATTGAATATTGTATTGTGGAGAAAATATCCCTTTATTTGCCTTATATTTGTTTAAAATTATTTTGTTTTGGCTGGGTATGGTGGCTCGTGCCTGTAATCCCAGCATTTTGGGAGGGCGAGGCAGGAGGCTCGCTTAAGGCCAGGAGTTCAAGACCCTGTCTCTACAAAAATTTTAAAAAGTTAGCCAGGCACGCACCTCTCGTCCCAGCTGCTCAGGAGGCTGAGGCAGGAGGATCACTTGAGGCCAGGAGCCGGAGCCTACAGTGAGCGATGACCATGCCACTGCACTCCAGCCTGGGTGACAGAGCAAGAACTCATCTCTAAAAAAATTATAATAAATAAACAAATTTTTTGGTTCTATTTTGTAAATATCAACCTAATATTTATTTTTCCTCTTTGTTCCTATTACTGGCAATGAACAATGTTTTCAATAGACTGTGTCTATATACTGAAAGCCAGAAAGAAAGAGAGACAGAGAGAGAGAGAAAGAAGAAAGAAAGAAAAAAAGAAAGAAAGAAAGAAAGAAAGAAAGAAAGAAAGAAAGAAAGAAAGAAAGAAAGAAGAAAAAGAGAAGAGAAGAGAACCAGACAACGTATCTAGTATTTCCAGATTAAAGTCCGCTAGTACCTCACATTGTCAGGCAACAGGCATAATGCACCAGGCTATGGCAGCACTGAAATAAAATAAAGTTTAAAAGGCGAAATTATATTATTCGTCTTTGGGACCATACTTCTCAATTATGCTTTGTTTTATCTCTAAAAGAGTCTTTCATCCCATGAAATTCAGTGTTCTCTTCCTTTTCTCTTTGTAAACAATCCACTTCACAAATGCAGAATAATGAAATTAGGTTTAGTGATAAAAAGTTGTGAATGCTGATAGAAAATAAATATCTTTTTATCCTTCCCACACTTTGCTTCTCGGTCTCTGTGGCTTCCTCTTTCTGGATCTGTGCTTTTCAAATGCCATAAGGTCTAAAAGTTGAAAAGTGGAAAAGATGAGAAAATTTAGTGTTAGTGAGCACAATTGGGTCTGATGACTTTGCAGCCCATATTTTACGTACAAAGCAAAAGTATGTTAATTTAAGAGATAGTTCAAATGTTTTGTCTTGTTTTACAACAGGAGCACCTGGAAGAATGTACTATTTTCGTTTAAATAGACTTTTATAAGGCCCATCACAGCCAGCAAATTATGATGAATTATGGTTTTGTTTTTTTTTTAAGAGACAGGGTCTGGTTCAATGACGAATACAAAGCATTTGATGCAGACAATGCGATAAAGATAAAAAGTGCAACACTTTTCGTTTCCAGATTCTTTAACAATCATTGAACCACTGAATCAGTAGAAAGAAGGAGGTGGGGGGAGAAAGAAATGCTGGCATTGGGGGAGTGGGGCCAGGCTGTCTTCTATAACAAGTACATTGAAAGAGCAAAGGGAAGATTTTTAACTAACTTAGGCAGCACCTGTCAAAGTCCAGGGTTGAATCTAACTAAAGAAAACAATATGGTAATTTTCTACATTAAAGAACTCCAATAAATTCATTTGAAATGTCTAAACATATGCTTATTATGACTCATTTCTTTCCTGAAGATACAGCCATGTACCTATCTGTCATACAGGCAGTGACATTTAAGGTAATTCTACAGGTTCAGTGACCAAAAGGCTAAGTATCTGGAGAACCCTTTGTCCTTTACCTTATATATAACACACCTACGCTGGAAGATCAAAGAACAAGGTGGGGTCAGGGGAGAGTGCTCAGAAACTGGACTACACGTTTTCTTTTTTTAAAGAAAATCAGTGAGGAAGAGGACGTACTATTTTAGGTGTGTTCCCACCGCAATTCCTCATTCAGACATTCCTACTCAAAGACAAACTTTCTTAAAACCAAGATGCCTACATATATTTCTCTTACCATTTCCTTAACTTAAAATTCCTTCTATTCTCTATTCCTCCTTTTAGGGTTGCCAGATTTAGCAAATAAAAATACACAATGTCCAATTAAGTTTGAATTTCAGAGAAATAATGAATGAATTTAGTAAAAGTATATTCCATGCAATATTTAGAGTATACTTATACCAAAAAAAATTCATTGTTTATCCAAAATTCAGATTTAAACAATGAATCATTTTTTAGTATAAGTGTGTCCCAAATGTTACATGAGACACATTTAGCCTGCAAATTATTTGTTGTTTATCTGAAATTCTCATTTAACTGGACATCCGTGTTTGATCTGGCAACTCTTATGTAAATTCTCCCATCATTCAAAGCCCGTATCAAATCCCATTTCTTCACTGAATGCTTCCCTATCTATTTTATTTTAAAAGGATTCATGCATTTATTCATTCAATCAACAAATATGTATTGAACACCAATTCTCCTCCAGTAACTGTTAGGCCCTGGGGATAAAGAGCCTGTAGTTCAGAGGACAGCCCTGAAAGTAGGCAAGCACGATCAGGGAACAAGTGCCACAGGAGATCCCCACGTGAGCCCAGCCAGCTTACCCGGTCTAACTGTACCTGTATCAACACCTGCAGCTGTGTCTTTCACTTCTCAGCCTCTCCCTAGGGTAGTACTAGCCACTTACTTGTTTTCATGTAATGAAGCCTTTTTTTCCATTCCCTTGCTCTTCATTGGAGTTATTAGAAAGATAACCAGAAGATTGGGTTTGTTTTGTTTCACTTGAACCAAAGTGAGAAATTAATTGTGCCTTTTCCAATGTGCTAGACGTGATAGGCTTTGCTCTACGTGCATTGCACGTGCACTGCTGTCATCATGAACGAGGTACCGTTTATAACCCATTTTACTGAAGAGGAAACAAAAACAAGACTGGTTCAGATAATTTGCCCCAAATCACATGAATAAGAAAGGTGGAGCTGGCATTCAAACCCAATAGTCTGGTTCCCAGACACTGTATGATAGAGTAATAGAGGTGACTTAAAAAATTACAATTAAATAACTTCTGGAATTTTCTGTAGACACTTATGTTCTTTTTTTCTTTAATTTTATATTTCAAAAGAGCAATTCTTATTATTTCTCATGATCCAAAAATGAACCATGTAGGGTCAAATACAATTCAAGAGGAAGAAATGTTAGGAAGGGAGCCAAAACGGTGCCGTCTCACATAATGAAAGCATATGTTAGTTCATCACGTTGTCCGTCACTGTAGCCTACCCAAATCATTCCAGTCTGTGCTGCAGGGTAAGGTGTAGATCCAAGGGTAAACACTATATACATATCAGTTACTACCAGCCAATAGCAAATCTGATTGATCTGAAAAAGCAGAGTCATAAAAGCTTTTTCAAATAACTGTTTAAGGTTAGTTATTATAGAGTTAAAATAAGTTAAAACATTCTTAAATATTCGCTAAGAAATTTTCAGGAAACCTGACACGGGACAGAGAGAGGTCGTTGGTATTGAGTGCTGTAGCTTTATTGCCTGACCTACAAAAATTCAAATGTAAGTATGCTGAATGTCTTAAAGTCTTAGTGACTTCCAAAATGTGTCCTGTGTGAGACTATTGACAAATGTTAAAAATGTCCATTTTCCATTTGTATAGAATGAAAATACTTCAAACACAAAGAGATTAATTTGGAAGCACTCCAAACCCCCGTTCTCTAAACACAATACTGCCTGTTCCCACTTCTTGATGGATGGGCTTTCTAGCAAATACATCATGATTTAAATTTTAGCTACCTGGGATACCAGTAGGAACCAAATAAAAAACATTTTTACTATGGAAAGAGATGAAGAATTGACAATGCCCATAAAGAGACATTCATCTTCAGGAAGTAACTGCCTTGCTTTGCATAACACAGATTATTGTGGTTTGGCCTCAGTGTTTATGTCCCACTTAGATTAACGCATTAGGGGAAGGCTAGTTTAGTGTAGTCTTTGTTAATAAATTATATGTTAAGTTAAGTAAAACAAATAAAATGTCGGGACAGACCTGTTTGTCCCTAGATAGCATACTGATACCAAAGCTAAGACTCTACTAATATTTTTTAAAAGTCTGTTAACTGCAAAATATAGTTTATGGCCTCTTTCACTTTCAGAGTCAGAGGATAATGCAGAAATGTGAATTTATTATAGCAAATTTTGTTTAATACTTTACATATATCAAATGTTTTAAAATCTCAAAAATATACAAAACCCTCTTATTTTGGGTAAATTGTCCTACATATAAATTAATATGAACTTCATATATAATTGATAATAGCATGACATTTAGAAAAATATAAAATGTCAACAGGGACATTGTGAGTAAACATGTCACAAAAGCCTGTGTTTATAACAATAAAAGATAAATAGACTTGGGGGGAATAATAGACTTTCAGAGGTTGAAAGAACTTTAAAGGTTGTCTAGTTCACCTACCCCACTTTAATCTGCTCTACAGTATCTTCTCCAGCATCAGTCCAGTTCCGTCTTGCGAATGGGTGAGTGTAAAGTAACTCTCAGGAGTTCATAGATTATGTTTCCACCCCAAAATCATCACTGGGACCTACTGACAAAGAACAAGAAAATGAGGGAGAGACAAGTTCAGGGAGGGGCTTTGAAAGCACCTGTTTTCCACCTTTCCCACAACAAACAAAGCTTCCGTCTCCCTCCTAACCTTCCACGACTTTGCCTTCCAGCCCTTAGAAAGAGAATTTGGGTGCTCAGGGAAGCACATGTGGGTGAGCTGAGAACCATGGATAGGAAAATTGATATGAAATGGAAGCAAGGGCAGGAAAGGCATGGGGGTCGGCATGACAGCACAGAGCTCTGACAGAGGGCGGCAAGTGTCCTCATGCTGGTCTGGAGCTGGGGAAAAGCCTTATGATCGAAAAGGCTTTCCTTTGTTTACAATTATGGTAAAAAAACCCAGCATAACATAAATTTTACTTTCTTAGCCATTTTTAAGTGTACAGTAACTGTATCCACATTGCTGTGCAACAGATCTCTAGAACTTTTCCATCTTGCAAAACTGAAATTCTATACTCATGAATAAACAACTCCCCATTTCCCCTCTCCTCCCAGCCTCTGGCAACCACCTTTCTACTTTCTGTTTCTAAGAGTGTAACTACTTTGGATATTTCATACCTGTGGAATCATGCAGTATTTGTGTCTTTGTGACTGGCTTATTTCACTTACCATAATGTCCTCAAGGTTCATCCATGTTGTAGCACATGACAGGATTTCCTCCTGTTTTAAGGCAGAATTTTATACACACACACACACACACACACACACACATTTCTCTTTATTTATCTGTCCGTGGACATTTAGGTTGCTTCCACCTCTTAGCATTGTGAATAATGCTGCAAGGAAACATGGAAGTGCAGATTTCTCTTTGAGATCTTGTTTTCAATTCTTTTGGATATATATCCAGAAGTGGGATTGCTGGCTTGTACGGTAATTCTATTTTTCATTTTTTGAAGAACTTCAAGACTTTCCTTATTTAACCATATTGCTATGTACTCTTTTCAATTGCCTGTTCTTCCAGCTCCAGCTTCCCATTAGAGGCTCCTAAAACTATCCAGGGACACCTGAGGACAGCACGCCACTGGCTCCTCGTACACTGATTAGTGCTAATGATTGGGACCAAACCAAGCCTTTCTGTACTGCTTTGTACAGTTCTCCTAAGATAAAACCTACTCCAGTCATTCTTCTGCTAGTGCCTTTAGACGGGGAGTGATGTTGATTTCCTCTAGTAATTGTTTCCCATTTTAGTTTTAAGACTTCATTCAAGAAAGCCTCCCAGGGACACAAACACAATTTATATTTCAAAGAAATGATCTTCTTCCTTCGTTTGAGAAACAAACTTAGATATTTTTTGAGGGGGGAAAAAAGTATTATTTTGGGAGACTTGATATGAAACATGGAAATATGTTTATGTGTATATTATAATAACTTATGAACATATTTATAAAATTAAATAATATCCACCAAAAACCTAAGTTTAAGGTTATCTTCTGCAAATTAAATTAGTGAAATAAACATGTCAAGGAAAAAACAGGTTTGCTGCAAAATCTCCTGAAAGAATGTTTCTAGATAAAACTCTCAAAAAGCAGAGTCTTAGAAACCCAAAAAAGACTTAACTGGGTATGGAAAAATTTTTCAATGGGATTATTATTCTGAAGAAAGATGATGTGAACATCAAGACAATGTTCAGAAAGGGGCCAAAAAACAGCAAGTGCAAAGCAGAGAAATTCTTCAGTGTTGATTATCAAGTATTATTCAGAAGAAAGCAATACTACATCTGGGACAGAAGCTCTGTTCTCTCTAGAGCTTCCTAGAGTTGAGAAATCTGGAAGGCAGGGAGAGCTTCCTGGATTTTTCATGGCCTGGAATAAAATAGCCTTTAAGATTATCTATCTGCCTTTGTTCCATACCAACAAGCAGAATTTTGAGTCCCTCTATGGTACCCTGATACTGCAAAGGCATGTGGATTGAGGCCACCAGAAATAAACTTTCTGCATTGCAATTAAGAATAATTTGGCATTGTGGTTCAAATGTCAACTGTCTTGTGAGTAGATTTAGGGCATCGGTCTCTGGAAAGTTGATAAACTCCAACCACTCTACACCAGCAAACCAGAAGTTAAGATACTCACAGGAAGACCTTACCCTGGTTCCTGCTTAGCTACATAATCGCCCATCACTTCCTGAATTATAGAAACCAAAAAAGTAGCCAACTGCTTGAAATAAAGATGAACTCTTACAGCAAAAGCAAAAAAAAAAAAAAATTAATATCTCTGCCACACACGTAACAAAAGTTCAAGATGCACTCATCAATAATTATCAAATGTTAAGAAAACCCTCAGTGAAATAGATGGAATAAATTATAGTAAATATTCAAATATTTATTGGGGCTACAGCAACTTTCCAGACAGTCCAAAATCCCAGAGTAATATATTTCAAGATGGAGATTTTGGGGGTTCTCACCACATCTGAGAAGCTCTGCCTTTTCCATTGGGTACTGAGTAACAGGGAAGGCATGCTGATCTGTAACTTCCAAATCAATGACATTTTCTGCTTATGGAAATGAGACATGCCATAGGAAAATCAAGCCCATATGTGAGTAGAGCGTGGTGCCTTATGGACTCTTTATTGGAATTGACACCCATTGATTTTTTAAAATATACATTTTATCAGAATTCAAAAATGGTTTTAAACAAAGCTTTCCCACATAGTATCATCAGCTTCAGTCATTCTATAATTAGGTTCAATAAACACCAATTAGGTCCCAAATATCAGAAAGGTTGTCAATAGTGACAATATTTAGGACATTTGATGAATAAAAATTAAAATGTTTTTGTTCCATTGCATTGAATTACATATCATATTCCTCTTTCCATCTCTAATGTCTCTTCTTAGAAACTCTGAGAATTAAGTTTTCTTGTGATAGTTTGTTATTTTAAAGACAAGTTTACTGGAAGATGATATAATATGAAGATGGAACAATCAACTCATAATAATAAGAGTGAGAAGTTTCCATCCCCAAGCCCTCTTTCCTGAAATTAGGTTTCCTGGAAGGGATTATCTTTGAGAATGAGAAAAGGATAGTTTGAAAAGAAGAAATGGAATATTCCTCAAGATACACAATAGCAACCTCCACTTCTATCAAATAAGGAGAATGGGCTAAAACAAAATCTAAGTACAGTCATACCCACAATATTTAGTGACTATATGAGCATGAAGCAACATACAGTGGTAAAAGTGAGAGACAGATAGCAGCCAGCAGTAAACTACAGTGTAAGGTTTGAGATGGTACTTACTAATACAATATACCACCACATTATTTTCAAAACAAAACTTGCACATGAATTGCAAATTCCAAATTGACTAATTCATTGGCAAAAATAAATTCACATATAAATATTAATAAAAATGGATAAAAAGAAGGTAACACTAAAAAGAAATATTTGGTAATTCATCAATAAAAGTACCATGGTTAAGGCAGAGTAACATTTCTGACCAACATTCCCATGAAACTAAAATAGGTGTAAAAACCTAAAAAAAAAAATCTGCTTGCAGATATCAGAGAGCTAATAAGATAAAAAAATATAGAGAGCCAAGGAGGTTAAACAAATGGTGGAGGCCATTTTTCTCCAAGATTTGTTCTTGGAATTCCAGAAGACAGAGAAAAGAGCATTAGCTGCACAGCTGACAACCTTTTAGGAATGGAAGACAGTGATTGGAGTCTGATACATAATTTTAAAAAATAAGCAAGAATTCAAGGAGACAGAACGACATAAATGAAACCCAGCAGAGGGAAAAAAAGAGTCAATGGAATCAGATCCATGGTGGTTCCAGATACTGGATAGTCTATATTTTAAAAGTACACTTATCGTATTCAAGAAGACCACAAACAAAATTATATTTTCATCAGAGAACTAGTCAATCTAAAAATAACAAAAATTCTAGAAATAAAAGTTACAATAATTGAAATTAGAAAGATATGGGTCTGATTAGCAGCAGAATACATACAGCTGAATGAAAGCAGAACTTGTGGACTGGTAGATAGACCAGAAGAATAAATTCAAAATAAAAGATGGGGAAAACATTATAAAAGATATCTAAGAGAGAATAAGCAACTCAGAAGGCACAGTGAGAAAGGCTAAAGTATGTGCAATCTGTACCTGAGTGGAAAAAAAAGGACAGAAGTAATATTTGCAAAAATAATGGCTGGCAGCTTGCCAAAATTGAAAAGAGATAATGAGCAAAGCATTTAAAATCACTATGAAGCCCGAGCAAGATAAACAAAAATAAACATGTATGTAAGCACTTTGTATAAAATGTTGAAAACTAAAGACAAAGAAAATATTAAAATCAGCTGGGGGTGGGGAGGACAGGGAGGAGAAAGCAAAGTTACTTTTAAAGGGGCAACAATAAGTTTTACAGCTAATTACTCAACAGACACAATGGAATTCAGAAAAGAATGTAATTATAACTTCAAAGTGCTGAAAGAAATCACCACTAAAATAGAAATTCATACCCAGTTAAAATATCCTGCAAGAATAGAGATAGCAAATCATAAATGAAAAAGAAAAAAAAATCTGCTAGAAACCCCTCCTTAAAGAAAATTCTAAGTGTTGTCTTCGGGCAGAAAGAAAATGATCCCATACGGATGCTCAGAAATGCAAAAAAAAACAATGAAGAGCAACAAAATAAGTATTTGGATAAATGTGATGAATATTGATCTACAGATGAAAATAATGTTTTCTTTTATTTAAGATAGAGAAGCAGAAAATTCACAACATCAATGCCATATGTCAGGAGGAGTTATTCACATTATCTGAGAATAAGACAAAAGTACTAAAACTTGGGCTTGATAACTAAGGGATGCATGTTGTAAGTTCTAATGCAACCACTGAAATAATAACAGCAACAGTGTTTAAAACTCCCAATCTAACACATAAGGGAAATGTAATAATAGAAAATAATAAATCCAAAACAAGGCAAGAAAGAAAAAGAGAACATCAAATGTGTTTTCAAACAGAAAGCATCTGGTAAAATTAAAGATTTAAACCCAAATATATAATAAATCACATTAAATACAAGTGAAAGGAATTTTCAGAATAAATAAACTCTAAGTTACTACAAAAAAAAGACATCTTAAATTTAAGGAAACAGGAAGGCTACAACTAAAAAGGTACAAGAAGATATGCTGTGAAAGCACTACAAGAAGAAACCTGTCGTAGTCATATTAGAAACTGATGAAATTGACTTTAAGACATAACGCATTAGCAGAGATAGGTTGGCAGGCATTCCTGGTGTCTCTCAGTCTGTTGAAATTTCCCCTTTTTCTGAAGACACACCCTAATGACCTCCTTGTATCGTAATCACCTCTTTAAAGACCTTATCTCCAAATAAGGTTACATTCTGAAGTACTGAGGTTTAGGGATTTCATACATGAATTTTGTGAGGACACAATCATCAACTCATAACAGGAGTAATTCCTGTAACTCACAGAAAACACTTATCTGATTAGCTTGAAAAATCACAGAGGATGAGTAATAGTTTTTACTAGATTCTATTACATAACAAAAGCCCCCAAGCCTTCTGTGGTTCACAACACAAACTCGTATTGTCTGTGGCTGCTGTGAATTTGCTCCACGTGCCTTCTCTTTCTGGGAACAGATGAAGGAACAGCTTTTAGCTGTGAATTTGCTCCACCCCATGCAGAAGGGAAAGAGAAGAAAAACTGTGGTGCAAATACACAATGTCTTTAAGAGTTTCTGTTTGGCGGTGGCATACCCATCACCATTACCTACTTAGCCAAAGCGGTTCTCATGGCTTGATGCCCACAATTAACAACTGGATGTTCCTTCAACAGGGAAGCATTGCAAGTCAATTTCATCAGGTGTGGCTGTAGAATCCCATTGCAGAGAAGTAGAAAGCAGTGAACTGAGAGCTGTAATACAGTCTACCACAAGCTAGGTCATGGATTTCCAGAAATTTACCATTCATAAACATTCTAAAAACAAAGTCAAAAGTGTAAGTAACAAAATTTTTGTCAAGTTTGCAAGATGCAAAGGAGATACAAGCAAAACACATGTATTAATTTTCTACTTTAACACATTAACTGCTACACTAGAAAAAAAAATT
Source organism: Daubentonia madagascariensis (assembly GCA_023783475.1). Classification (NCBI taxonomy): domain Eukaryota; kingdom Metazoa; phylum Chordata; class Mammalia; order Primates; family Daubentoniidae; genus Daubentonia; species Daubentonia madagascariensis. The sequence goes on along the minus strand of JAKFHU010002140.1, from coordinate 33,465,752 downwards.
TTCCTTGGGGCCACGGTGTTTTATTACGAAAATAGAATAAAAACTTTGAAAACAAAATGATCATTCTAATTTAATGAAAAATTTGTTATTTTTTTATTGTTTTCTGTGCGTGAGTTTTACATAACTTGAAAAATAGTGCACGCTGCTCCCAAAGTGAAGAGATGTATGAGTTACACATGCTTCACGAGGCCCCAGGCTCAAAACTAGCATGAGTTAAATACAATTCACATGGCAGTTAATGTGTTAAGATCATGTGATACTAGTGAACCAGAAGGCATGGAAAAAGTTGTCTTCTATCAAGAGGATTTGTTTGAATGTTCACCTCGGACTGATTAATCAAAAAGCACTTAATTATAGGTCTGCAGAGCTTAGTGATTTTAGACATTTAGAAAATGTTTAAATGATAACAACAACAACAAAGTGACTAAGACATAGGCAGGTTAACAGAGCCAACCCTTGTTAAAATGACGAAGGTGAAATATCTGTACCCTACTGTTGTGGGGTGCAAGTGCCGCGGCCAGCGAGGGTACTGGAGCAGGTTCCAGGAATTGGAAGAAGAGGTGAGCAGCCGCAGGCAAAGGAGACGTACTCTTTATTGTCGGGGTGCAGCGAGCACGCAAGTAACATGGCGAGCACTCATATATATACAGCTCAGAACAATAGTGGCAACGTGCCCAGTCAAGGGGTGGGCACCTGGGTCTTACGTAAGAGATTACATTATGGTTACAGAAGTGTGCTGACTCATGCCTTACTGGAAGGCTGGGCCAGAAAGGAGGCCAGGCTGGAAAACATGCCGGAAGTTATCTTGGTTTGGCCTAAGAAACCTTTAGCCTATACAAACAGGCTTCTCTTACACCTACCCACCTCCCAGCCCTTAAGCCCAACCATCACCTCCCACCTCTACTCCCTGACATATTCTCTGGCGACTTTTCTCAAGTCTAGTGTTATCCCCTGCCTTTTCTCGGTTGGGCATATATTTTTCCCCAGTCTCTCCTTATTAAATGTGTTGGATTTGGGGGTTGAGTTTTTCTTACTTTATCTTGAAGCGTGGCATACTTGTGACCCCAGTCTCTGCTCTCCCTCCTTCAAAGGCAATGACTCTCCTGACTTCCAGCACCATAGATCAGCATTGCCTGTTTTTGTCTGTGTTCTTTTGTGTCTGGCTTCTTTTATTGAACATTAGATTTGTGGTAGTAGATTATTCATCCTAACTGATGTATAGAAGTCCATTGTGTGACTATATCACAATATATTTACCTGCTCTACCCTGGGTGGACATTTGGATAGTTTCTAGTTTGGAGCTGTTAAATGAATGGAGCTACTATGAACATTCTAGTTCATGTCTTTTGGGGAACTCAATTTATAAATTTGTTAGGTCGATACCTAGGACTGGAATGACTGGGTCATAGGGCATGTGTAAATTTAGCTTTAACCATTTTCCAAAGTGGTGGTACCATCCTTCAGACTTTTAATAAGGACTCACATTGATTCATAAAACCTTAATAGTCTGCACAGGATTTTCAAAAGAAGCAGACCTTGAACCCAGCTCTTCTGATTCCAAGCCTAGCACTTTTTCCATCCAGTAAATTCCAGATCCTTCCATCCTATTTTCCTTTCCTCAGTACTATGCTGCCTTTTCCTTTAACACCTCCTCACAAATGAATAGCTAGTCATTCATGGGTCATTCTCCCCAGGGTATTTTTTTTTTTTTTGCCTCAAAGAGGATCAGTGGTGACTCCAAATAACTCTAATGGTGAGACTCTCAGGTTCCATAGAAAAATCAGTCTGTAGGAAGGAACTGGAAAGAAGAGAGAGGGAGACAATTTCAGTCACAGGAAAGTGCTCAACAGAATCACTCAAATCCCAGATGGCGGGTGATCTGAATAGAGCTGTCCCTGATGAAACACAGTGGAAAATAGAAAACTCATCTTTCATCATGTGAACTTCAGGGCAGACATGCTGGAAAGCTGTTACACCCTGGCTTCTCCAAACTGATACACGGGGCCCAGAGGGAAGCCTCAGAAGTCACATTAAACCACAGTCCTCCACGTCTCTGCCCAGGAGGCCACAAGCAGGAATCTGCTGCTGGTTTCTTCACAATGGCCAGTATCTGTGCCCAGTGTGTGAAGAAACTGAGCAGGAAAGATTGACAAAGATGACAATGAAAATCAAACCCCAGCCTTCTGACTATACCTCAGGTGTGCATCTGTTCCCTAATTCTGTGTTATAAAAGAGAATGGTTTTTATATATTTAGATACTTTCAATGCCTGGATTTGAGTGTAGTTGAAGTTAAGGATACTAATTAATTGTGAATCACTCCAATACTTGAATATAAAACCTCTCCAGCCTCATGTGCAAATTTATGTAAAAACAATGTGAAAATTAGAAATGCATTGGCATATTTTTTTAACCAGAACTGTAGCACTCTGTCTAGTCAAACAGACTGCTCATTTGCAAGTTGTCTATATGCAAAGCATTCTGCCCCTGGGAGCCTAAAATCTCCTTAGCAAGTCATCTGAAATTTGAGAAGAGCTTTGTTCTGAACCTGCTTTCTGCTCTCTTCACTCTTTCTTCTCTGCTTCCAGCTTTTTGTGGGCAAAAAGCCTAAGTGTGGATTACACCTGGTCAACCCAGCAACAGGCATGGCCCAAAACACAAGGCTCACCCTAGGAAACCCATTTGAGTTCAAAGGGGGGGTGTCTAAATAAGCTTGTCTTGAGCCGTGTGCATTGGCCTTGCCCTGCAGCCTTTCAAATTTAAGAGAAATTTCAATATCCAAATCCTTCCAGTCTGTAGGATTTCCCTTTTGCAGGGAAAATTTCCCTCTGCAGATCAGATCTGGTGAAGTAAAGAGGCTATTTGCTGTTTGGTCCTAGGCTAGTAAGTAGCTTTCTGACTTTCACCTCTTGTTTGAAGTTCAGAGAAAGCAGAGGAGAGAGAGTAAACTGATCAACACTGCACAGGTGTCTGCTTCAGCCAGCCTTGGGGGAGAAGAGCCAGCACTGGCAGGTGTGAGGGTGCAGCAGCAGGAGGCGCGTTTGGCTCATCCACCCTGGGGCAGGCTGGCTCCTGACAGAAGTGGGCCAGAGGTCAGTCCCAGATGCTTGGAGAGGACTGCAGGGTAGGGCCAAGTCATGACACACGCAGGAGTGGGAGTAGAGGCTTCTTTGGGAATTACCTTATCATTTAACTCTTGGGTGGGAGAGGAGATGAGTGAGACAGGAGGATCTTCCAGGAATTGGCAGGCAGCCAGCCCAGAGCTAATGGCAGCCCACCTGTGCTTGAAAAAGCAGACAGTGGGATGAGACCCCTGAAGAGGTGCTGTCCTGGACAGGAGCCCCATCAGCCATCACTGTCACCCAGTAAGGAAATGGCCGAGCCTTTTCCCAGTAGCTCAATCCCAGATGAAAGGAACATCATGCCTTCCTCGGCCTCTGAAGCTGGAACATTTGACCTATTTACTCCTCTGCTTGGAGACCCACTCCACTGGCCATCACTCACATTGACTCAAGTTATGAAAAAGCTTCATTTTCCCATATGAAGTTGCAATGCCACTTTCCGCTGTGACCAGTAAGTTCAGTTTTCACCAGCTTGGGTACAGTGGTTGTCACTCTAATATTCTAAGGCCTTGATACTCCAAGGGTGGTCCCAGATCAGATCAGTGTCATCACCATTGGACCTGAGCTCGCTAGAAAGAAAAGCCTACCCCAGACTTCCAGAGTCAGAGTCTACATTTTAACAAACCCCCCCACCATGCCAAACTGACTGTTTTCTGACCATAGTCAGAAAGCTGAATTCTAGTATTTCCAGTTACCAGCGAGGTAACCTCGAATAAAGCACTTCATTTCCTCAACTTTTAAGTCCTCATCTGTAAAATGGGGATACTAACCCTATTTAATTTAAGATGATTAAATTGAATAATACATTATTAATTTGTCCTACAAATTGTGAATCGTGATAGAAATATTCAATTTTAGTTTTACTTTGTGTCCTGACTCGATAATTGGGTTATAAACTCCTGAAAACAGGACAAATCTCTCTGTTACCTCTCTTTTTATCTTCCCTATACACCTTAATACAGTGTTCTGCCCATAATGAGGTTGACTATTTGACATTTACAAAAATCTCCCTTAGAATCCCCCTGCCATTAAAAAAAAAAAATTCTAATTTCAATTCTCTCCAAGCACAAAGAGATCCTGTCACTTTGACCTAATCCTCTGAGGTTCATCCCTCTAAATAATTGTATTGTCTCTATCTATAAAGCACTTTGTTGCTATGGCAACACACACATAATTGCATGTGTAAGTAATTGAGGGTGGCTGTATAAGTCAGGCTCCTTTCCAGCAGAAAACACAGAAAACATTCTATCCTCCCGAATGCTACTCTCCCATAGGTTTGCAGCAAGTCTCTAGAAGCTTCTCAAACTTACATATACTTTATGAACACTATAGAGCAATATGAGGAAACAGACTGATACAGTGGGGGGAGGAAATTAGAGATCTGGGTCCCAGTTTGGACTCTGAACATAATTTTCAACATAACTTGGCACAGGGCAGTCAACTTTTCAGAGCCCCAATCCCTTCTCCTTAAAGGGAGGAGAGGGAACAATATGCTGTCCTATGACTCAATTCCTACAATGTTCAGTAATATTCAGAGTTGATTTTAAGTGTCACTTAACTGAAATTATTCAACAAATCTTCATGGCATTAAACATTAACTCTGCTCTTTTTATGTGGCACAGTTCATTACCATGCCAATAAATGATTAATTATAACTCTCTGTCTGGACCAATAATTTTGCTGGACTTTTGTGATTCATAATTTGTACTGTGTGGTAATGTTACCCCTCGAAACTGACATACTAGCATTTATTGTTTTTTATTGCTTCTCTAAGGTGGTGTTTGAAAGAGGCACCAAGTGACACATGTTTAGGAAGGGTTTAAAAGTGTGACATGGTTGAAGTAAGCATTATTTATCTTAGCTGGCAGCAGAGCCAGGACCCAGGGACTGGGGGCACCAGGTCTTTTGTCCTGTGGACTCAACATTTTTTGAGCATCAGACCCAGCAATGAATAATTCAACAGGCTGTTTGGCCAATGCAACAGTTTGCAACGGTGCATCTTGTGTGGTACCTGACGGCGATTTCAATGCCATTCTAAGTGTGGTCCTGAGTACTGTGCTGACCATCCTGTTGGCCTTGGTAATGTTCTCCATGGGATGCAATGTGGAAATCAAGAAATTCCTAGGACACGTAAAGCGGCCGTGGGGCATCTGTGTTGGCTTCCTCTGTCAGTTTGGAATCATGCCCCTCACAGGATTCATCCTGTCGGTGGCCTTTGGTATCCTCCCCATCCAGGCTGTGGTGGTTCTCATCATCGGCTGCTGCCCTGGAGGAACTGCCTCCAATATCTTGGCCTATTGGGTTGATGGTGACATGGACCTGAGGTAAGAGATCCACCCCTGTAACTACTGCAATCGTGCAGAATTCATCTTTTCATAAGCCTATGGCATTCAGAATGTCCATCTGATCTGCCATTGATCTGAAGTATGACCAAGGAATTAAACAGGAGAGAATAAAATGCTTTCACACGCCTTCCAACATAGCTACCTAGCTATTGGAACTTGGGGGTTATATCATGTGTTTGTGTTTTTAAATCTAACTCAGTTAACAGGGAGCTGCATAATTGCTATTTATCTCTGGGAAAAGATTCAAAGTTTTTCTAAAGAAGAAATCTTTTCCAAGCCACAAGCTGCAGCCGAGGAAGTTTATCCTGTTGGTATCAGGGGGAAAAAAGAAAGAAAAGACAGTAACAAAAACCACTTTCTTTGTAATAATGAGGAGCTCTGGGTGCAATCATGAAATCAAAATGTCCATCAAACGTTAGAACCTATGGCGAGACAATGGTCAACTCCACCAAATACAGCCAGTTCTTTGGGCAAACTTTTTCTTGTTATAAAACCTAAGGAAAGAATTCATAAATTTGCTTTACCTTTACTGTCATTAAAAGAAGGGGGAAAAAGCCTGTAGCAGCTTTTTTAAAAATTATGCTTACCTTACTATAAAATAAACAGAAAATAGTTTCTCCACTTCCCACAGAGTAATCTAAATTGCAATGTTTGCCCAGTTCATCTTGTGCCAGTCTGAACTAGCACTGGGGGGAAGAATCTAATTGAAATAAGAAGCAGCATTCATGTGACTACACCAAGAATTTTAATGCTGAAAGTTGAATAGACTATGTCTTCTTCCTCACCTCACAATTCCTCATTTCCTGTGAAAGGTATGCATTTCTGCAAACCATCCAGGTGTTAATGCAACGTGTGTTTATTAAATACTGTATATAGTAGGCAATCAACTCTGTTAATCCCCAGCTACCATATGCAGAGGAGAAAAGTGCCAAGTTTAGAAATGTAACCACTGGATTGATCGAGTGCCTAGTAGGCAATTAGGAACCTGCTGTCTTACCTCAACTGGAGCTGATTTCTCCAGAAGCTTTAGAAAAGTCATACAAACCATATATTTTCTCATTACTTAGTTTCCACATAAGAAAATACAGTATCCACCTTGCAATAGACTTATTTTAAGATAAGTCCTATAAAAGAACAAAGGATGGCAAGTGCTATTCAGGTTTAGTTAATCTGTGAACCACAATATAGCAATAAGGTATTTTTATACTTCAATTTAGTTTGACCTGGACACAGGTACACAGAAGTGAGAATTCTAAATGCTAGCACCTATTAAACTGAGGGGAATGAACTAAAACATTGGGCTTTGGCCTCCACTAAATAGCTTTACATGACATCTGTAACTTTTTAACAATGCAGAAGAGTCTTACACCTCAACATAATGCCACACATGAAATCCTTTTATAAGATAGAAAAAATATGTGTGATGCAGGGTTGTTTGGCTGTTGAAATGGATTCTCTTCCGTGGGCTAAAATGGTAAGACCTAATCTAAAAGCTCCAAGTCACGTTTTGCTGTGGTTTTAAGGAAATCTTATTTCTCTTGAAATAAGAGATGATTATGTCATCCTGTCTACCTAATATAATAATTCATATAAATTATTTTTTAAAAGTAAGAAATAAGAACCAAAAGTATAATATGAAACCTTGGTAGAAAACCTCCCACTGAATCAGTATAAATGAATCCTTCAACAAGTCAGAATAAGCTCTATAATGGACATACAGCAACCTCACCTCACTTATCCAGAACTCAAAACCCAAAAACTGTACACCCAAAATAAATTCCACTTAATCTCATAAATGCTCCTCACTCAGAACCTACTTAACTTTCCTCATTCTAGTAATAAAACTCTGTTGTGCTATTTCCCAACACACAGATGATCAGAAATAAGAAGTGGGGAAGGAAGCAGGGTATTAGGAAGGCAAGCCCGAGTCCCATGGAGCAAGAGAGAAGACCCAAATGCCAACAAGGCAAAGAAGACAGCTGACAAAACACAGAAGTCCTGCATCACTTATGCTAGGGAACAAACAGCCCTATGAACACAAGAAGATATCACTGCATTTTAGCACAGTGAATGATAATGTTTATCACAATAGGCCTTAATCATTAAGAAGAGGTTAAATTATGCTGCTGTGTAGGAAGATGACATTATCAATTGTGCATGTTAGGGGTAAAAAAGTGTTCAAATATTTCTTTAAAGCAAATTAAGAGAGTAAAACTTCAGTTATTGGGTAACAGTTTTCCAAAACTTTTTATTTCTCTGGAATATTTGATAACTAAAGTCTTATGATGGTTTACTTAGACACAATCCTATCTAACATTTATATTTCCAATTCTGTACTCTTGGATCTTTACCTTCTCCATCTCCTCTTGAACTCCAGCAATGACAGTCAAGACAAAATTGTTTATATTAACAGTTACCTTCACTGATTGAGCTAATACCACACAATGCCAGCAGAACAATTTCACCTGGCTTTAACTTTCCTGGATGTTGTTCTTGGGAGAAGAAACCAAAACATTCCCCTTCACCCTATTTATCTCTTCTGAACCTGGAAAGCCATTGCACTTTGCACTCTCTAGTGACTTTAAAAAAATTAAAGTTAGTTATCCCTGCGACATCCTTTGTTCTTTGGCCAAATATTGTTACATTTTTCAGCTTCCAGTTCAGTGTTTACTGATACTTCAGTTATTCAAGATCCCTGGCCTTCTGGTTTATCACAAATTCAAAACAATCCCCCCTATTCCAACCATACAAATGTCCATCTCCTTTCTACTCTGCGAGAACTAAACCAACACCATTTGATTTTTCCTTTATTCTACCTCAAAGTAACGAAACTTTGTTTCTCTCATGTAGCATTTACTTTTTTATTTTACTATATAATATTAAATACTATTATGTGCCATGTACAATGCTAACTACTCAAAATGCATTGATGTATTTCATTCTCCAAAGAATCATCTGAGGTCAGCACTATTGTTTCCAGCATTTGACAGGTGATAAAATTAAGGTTCATAACTTTGGCCAAGGTCATTGAGTCAGTGCATGTCAGAGTTGGAATTGGAATCCAGACCTATCCACTACCCCTGTCCTGGCTCAGAAACTGCTCTATGTGGCTTCTGTCACTTACTGCTTCTCCAGTTTCTAGCACCACCTATATACACGTTTTTGATCCTTCAAACTTGGTGTTTCACTTCTAATATGATTACAATGTTATGTGTTTCATATCACTGATTTCACTGAACTCCTCAACATTCACTAATTTTTCATTTATTCTTTCTTTTACTTCCACAAACAAACAAACAAAAAATTCTTCCTGGAAGTTAATAGAGCTAAAGCCAGGAATTAAAGCCAAGAGATTTTTTTATTTTCTTACACATTAGTATTTTCTCTTACTCCGATATAAATTCATGGTAGTATTTTTATTTTATTTTTGACATTTATGCTTTTTACAGGACTTCAAATTTTTTGTGTAAAATAATTTTTTTTGCTAAGTTATTCCTCTATATTGTCCCTTGAAATTCTTTATCTGTGACTTGTGTTTAATCTCATTTTGAGTGGTTTGACTTTGCTCTCGTATTAGTTCAAACAGCATCAGCTTTGGCCACCCATCCTCTTGTCCCTCATTGTCAGGATTGCCCACGAAATCCAAGCCATTTCCTTCTCCAACTCCTATCTTGTCCTGCATCATGGTTTTGAAGAAACTGCTCTCACCAAACTCAAAACCATGACATAGCCTCATAAATTGCCTTAGCAATAATTCAGAATTGAAGTTTTCCCAGGGAAATTTGAAAGAAAAACAAGCAGACAAACAGATTTCCTTCTAAAAATTTTTCTCACAGTTTAAAACAAAACAAAACAAAAAATTCTCAGCCTTCTCTTCATTGTGATCCAGGTAGTGAATCTTCCCCACCCCCCCATACCCCCATCACACTCTAGAAAATATATTGGATGCACAGGAATAAAAGTGATTTTATTATGAGGACAACTTTAAATCCATTCTAACATATTTGAAAAAATAAAAGATAAAAAAAGAGAACAGTGAAGGAGGGAAGGGAAGAAAGAAAGAAAAAAATCACCTTCAAACTCCAGTAGTTTAGTTATAAGTAGGACAAAGTGCTATTAATAACAAATTAACTTATTTTTCTGATGTAGGACTCTGCCTTAACATCCTATTTTGTATCTAAATTAAGTTAACCTGTAACCAGAATAGATTGAACTTCTTAGTATTTTAAATGCATCTCTAGCATTGGTTATTTTTATAATATTTTAGCTCTACTAAAACAAGGATTTTTATCTAAATTCTTTAAATCCATTTTAAGTGAGGTCATTTCTGGTTAAAAAAAATATTATTAGGAAAGTTAAGCCCCCTGACAGATGACTTTGCCCCACCCTTTATTATGCCAAAACTGTGCAAATTTATCTATGTGTGTTGAAAGGAAATTTCTCACCTTTAGCTACTTTCCTTAGCATAGCATTGTTTTGTTGTTGCTTTGGGGGACAGGTGATACAAATATTTAGCATTTTCCTTCAAGGACACACATGATACCCTTAAGAAATTGTTACTCTGATAGAATCAATGCTATAGCTATTGGGGAAAGAGCCTTCAGAAAAATTGCTCTAAGTTTCCTGATTCTATTTGTTGGAACACAGCATACACAAACTTATGGCTGTATGCTTCCAGCCCAGACAGAGTGTGGCTTTAAAGCCCAGGCATTAAGGGCAAAGAATGTGCCCCCATGGTACAAGTCATGTTTATAGGGACCAGGAAGACTCACTACCCAAAAATCTCTCTTCCATCCACTGTCATAGTACTGGAATGGCATCATTTGGCATTAATTCCTCCATGTTGAATGTTAAAATCCACTTACTCAGCCAGATCCACTTACTAAAATACAAATACTCTGCAGGAAGAATACCAGATCCTGGTTCTTCTGAACACACATACGGTAAATTGTCAGCAGCTTACTCAGTCCTAAAGATTTAGGCCTGCACTGCCTGCCTGCATGCTTTCTTTGGTTTATTAAGTTAGTTTCATCTTCTTTTCTCAAGCTATGGCCACTTGTGCAGTAATTTATCTGCTTTATGGGAACACACTGAGGCCTTCTCCCTCAGACACACACTCTATCCCAGGGGCCTAGGGAGGCCCTTCTCACACCAGATGGTTAGATGCATGAGGCTCCCTGTAGTGTTGGCTGGTATGAGCATGTTTGCTGTTCTCTGATTGGGTGTTTGATGGGTGGCACATTCAGGCACCTTGTGTCTTGTTTAATAATGAGTTTAAACCATCATTAAATACCTTCTCTGACCCTCAAGAACAAGTGGGGAAGAAAAGATGGAGTAAGGCAAAGTAGGAAGACACCAAATATGGCCCATTTTGCCCAAGACCAGGCCCTGCACAAACTTGGGCACATGTATATTTCCATCCCTCATGCTGGATAATGCTACTGGTTGAGACAGGTTCCTGCAGGACTTTCTAATATGAATTGAAAATAAAACATCCTCTCCCCTAGAAAACACAGGTGGACATGTCAACCTGCCTGTTTCCTTTCAGCGTCAGCATGACCACGTGTTCTACACTGCTCGCCCTGGGAATGATGCCGCTGTGCCTCCTCATCTATACCAAAATGTGGGTTGACTCTGGGACCATCATAATTCCCTATAATAACATAGGTAAGTCATTCCTCTGAAAGATTGTTTAATATTACAACTCTCTGCCTATCCCCCTGCTAGGTTCTCAGACCAGGCTCACACACAGGCATGATTTACCTCCTATACTAGTGGCAGTTTTTGCACAATTAGAATTTCCTTATAAAGTCACCCCTGCATTTGGATGAGCATTGGCAGAATGTTAATTCCCAAGCCTTGACCCCAGGGGAGAATCTCCTTTTTGCTTAATTCAAATCACCAGAGAGAGAAGCTTCTCCCACCAGCATTCTGGACTGAGGAGGCGTGTGTGTGTGTGTGTGTGTGTGTTCAAATAATGGTTTCAAAACAGAGCACCTAGTAAGCTATCACGAGTGTCACAATAAGAAACTACAGATGAAACATTGTTCGTAACACTCAACTGGGAACCACAGCTTGATTCAAAAACTGACTTAATGGCACAGTCTGTATTTCATGCCCCAGAAGTCAAATTTGCTAGTTGTGACTCTGTCTCTATTCAGTTTAACTCCTAGATGATCACCACATCCCAAAGGAGCTTCTTTTCTGTTTCTGGGAAAACAAATGATGGTGGGAGATTAAGTTATTGGTGTAACATCAGGATGAGGGTTAAGAGACGAACGAGGTAGTTCCTGGCTTACAAAAAGTAGGCACTTCCCACAGATCTATCATAATAACAGATGAGATGTAGTTGAAACAGTCCGTCAGTACCGATCAGCAGGTACATTACATGCTAAATGGTACCAAATGATATTTTTTTTCCACTCACCTTGGAAACAAATTCCAATGATTTGCCTCAAAAAGGTGTGAGTTTCCCACTGAATATAAGCAAAGGCCCAATGGTGACTCATCAGGATGTTTGTAAAAGGGATTCCTGTTGGGATGGGAGGCTGAACTAAAATTTCTTTCATTTCTGAGAAAGATGGTTTTTGTAATTCAATGTGATCGAGGGTATATACAACTGAGCTAGCACAGACTTTGTGAGCACCTATTGGGGATGATCTGTATTGCAGTATTTTCAGATAGTCTCTTCTCTTCTGCATCCCTTACTCCTACCATGACCATTAGACCAAAGAAAAAGTGGTCATCCTTGACATGCCCTATTCAGTATGAGTTTTTCGGTACAAGATCCTTCAACTGATCCATGGCGAACTCCTTCGTATCAGATATAATCTCATGAAAACAGATTTTAGAGTGACCCTCCATGACCACCTGCCTATGCCTCACACTGCTTAATTCTCTGGCTGCTCCCTCAATGGACACCTGCCTTAGAATTAAAAAATGCAGTTTGTTTGAATGGTGAAAACACAGTAGGCCTCTCAAGGAACCTGCCTGCTAAGTGAGGAGTTTTGACTCCACATTACTCGTTGTATAAGAAAATAATTTAAGCCTTAAAATATTCTTCTCTTGATACTCATTCCCTTCTGGAGAATGCCCCATAAGAATTTTTGAGTAATTCTAACTACAGTGGGAATGACTTACAGTATACCCTTTAATGTGAATAAATTTTAAAAGAAAGGAGGAGAAAAGGAGAAATCAATTAGCAGCTCCATGGATGGAAAGGTCTTCATAAAAAGAGGCCAAGAGTAAAAAGAAAAGAAAAAGAGGAGAGAAAAAGATGAAAGAAAAGGGAAAAAAAGAAAGAGGAGTTTGAAAAGCAAAGGTATTAACTGTGCTTGCTCAGCATAATGCTTGCACAGGCCGATTTTCCAACCTAACATTTTTTCCTGTTGGTCTTTCTAGTCCTTTAATGTAGAAAACAAATGAGCTGGCTGCTTCACAAGATGTTATCGTCACTTTATAAATGAGGAGATCACAGCTCAGGGTAATTGCTTAATTTGCCCAGGATCACGGGGGAGCTGGAGTAACCCACTGTCTGCTTTGCAGCCTGCTCCGTGGGCAGGCACTGTGCCTGGTGCAGCTTCCACACGGTGCTCCGTGCTCCAGCGGCTCCCTAAACACCTGCTGAGCCCCTCAGATGCTGACATCTGGGCGGGGAGGAGGCAGACTGTACGACCGACCGGTACCGCTCGGGCAGCACCACAGCAAGTGGTCGTGCCCGCTCCTCTACCCAGCATTTGGGAGTGGCTCATGCCAAGAACTTTATCTCCATGTCATCATTTAATTCTCACAGCAGCACCGTGAGGCAGACGTGATTCTACCCATTTCCATACGTGAGGAAACAAAGCTCAGGGGGGTTTGTGGATAGAGAAAGGTCCCGCTGCGCGTGTGTCGGGCTCCCAGCCCCACCGCGTGAATCCACCCACTGCTCTCTTCCTTTCTCCTGTCTCTTTCTACCTTTCTCTCCTCTCACACCTACCGTGTAAACCTGATTAAAGACCAAGTTATAGTTTCAATGGCTAACTGTGAGCAGATGCTTTTTCACCTTACAAAGACAGGCATGATACAGAGAAAGCACGGGCATGCAAGTAAAACAAAGGAGCCTGGAGAAAGAAAACAGCAAGATCCCTGGCCCACTGGCGAGTAAAAAGTACAGCTTCCGCCCCTCCAGGCAGGAGCCACACACCTGGGTGTGAGGGAAAGCAAAGTGTGCCTCTCCCAGGCACCTTCAAGTCCCGGAAAAACTTCATCTGGCCTCATCCGGTTGGAGAGAGGAGAAGCAATTCTGCCCTGGATATCAGCAGGGGATCCTGCTTGCAAGTTTATCCTGCGGCCTTGGGCTGCCCCAGAGAGATAAGGACTCTTTTTAAGAGAGACCAAGCAGACCCAACACATTAAAACTATACCCCAAACCTAACCACACTTACGTTCCAAACACAGTATTTGCACCTAGATTTAAGCTACCACAGCACAGATTTGTATCAAGATGGTTTCAATTTAAGTCCTACAATCTTCACAAAACTTAGCAAACCGACTAGAGACCCAAGAGAGGAAGTCTTCTCCTAAAGTAGCAGATGCAAAGAGACCCAAAAAGGATCTTTCTGGGGATCTTACCAGGACATCTGCCAACATCTCTTTTCCATATCCTTTGTTCTGTTATTTCCTCCTTATTCCCTCCTACCTATCCTCCCCCCTCCCCCCGTCCACCCCTTACTCTTAGTGCCCTTAGTCATTACTTAATTCTGCTGAGTAATTTCTGGGCCAAAGTAATCGCTGGCTGTTACATTGCCAGGAGGGCTAGAAGGCTACAAAGAAGTGTTTTCATCATCATTGTATTTATTTTAAATTAATATCTAAACACCCTTGGAATCTAGACTCTGTTTTCCATCCCTGTTCAATCTACCCCAATATTAAGCAACATCCACTCTCAGAATTTCATTATTCAATTCCACTTTCTCATACTGCTTTAAAAGGATCTTTGAAAAAGAAAACCAAAGAGAAGTTAGAAGTTGTTAGTGTTATATTGTATAAAAACAGTTATTGGACAAATAAGAGTTAAATAATATGGAGAAACAAACCATATGTCACAAGAACAGCAGTAAATTAAACTTGGCGAAATTGAAGTCTGACTCTCCTATCTGGCTGGGTGAGCACGTTGCTGCAAAGAATTATAATTACATGAGAGGTCGCCAAATATATTATCTCATGGAAAATTTAAAGCATGCTTTTTCAACCTATTCTCTCTCCTCTCTGCTGTAGATTTGAACAACCAAAGCTAGTTTTAACTGGAAGTCATGAGCCATCCAAATGCCTGGAGATCTTGAGCTAATTTTGAACATGTTCTTTTATTTCTTTTATTTTAAAATATTTTGAAATATTTCTTTTATTTCTACTTCCATGAAGTAACATACAGATGTAAAATATCATCTATGCACACCACAATAACACACACACGCACAAACGTTGTTGGCAAGGTATTTTTCCTAGGGATATAAAGATCCAAAGACCAAATAAGCCAAGATTCTGACAAATTGAAACTAAAATATATTGGCAGTATAAGAAACTCTAAAAAATTAACCCAGAATTTAGGGAAAGGATTTATATCATCAATAGTATCGATTTTCCACCAGTAATATTAAATTATTTAGTGGAGTGGATAAAGAAGTAGAGTATGTGTGTGTGTTTGTGTATGTGTGTTTAATTCCATATTCTGTTTTGTATATTCAAGAAGGGAGACTGAAATACTACCTAAGCCATTATCAGGCTGCTTACTCTTGTCTTTCTCTTTCCTGTGTTATATGTTCTGTTTATCAAATTGCTCTTTGGTCACCTTTAGGTACTTCTTTGGTTGCTCTCGTTGTTCCCGTTGCCTGTGGAATGTTTGTTAATCACAAATGGCCCCAAAAAGCAAAGATTATACTTAAAGTAAGTATGCCATGCTATAGGCTGCACAATCAAATGCTCCACAGTGAGAACTGAAGTGATACGGTTTTTCCATCCACTAAATTGTTTTATTCTCATTATATGATTACCTCCTAGCAGAGCCTGAAGTTATTAGCCCTACAATCCACTTCTCCAGAATGTTCTTCATTGTCCATCCACAGGACAAATTTCTATCCACCCTTTGAGACACTCAATGCAAACATCACCTCTTGGTTTTACTCAAGTCTGTTCCTACAGCACATTGCTGTTATCTCTGCTATGTGCGTTTGTGTGTAGATACATTTTATAATGTATCTAGAGGCTGTCTTAGAAAACAGAACATATCTTTCTTATCTCTGTATCCATAGGGCCAGTTCAGTGCCTGGCAATTGGTAGATGCTATATATATAGTAACCATTCATTCCCCTTCACCAGCTATATTCTAGCTAGATGATATGGATATGGATGATACAGATGATATAGGTAGATTCTGCTGCTCATGGGGAAAAATAGGTCAGTTGATATTCCTTGCTTCTCTGGACAAAAAAAATGTTATATAATTTTTTAAAATGTGAAAAGGAGAAAATAATAACCCCAGTGGCTTATATTTGCATTTGTCATTTTTTTAACTTTTATAGATAAAATGTCCATTTTCTCATTATCATAATACTCATAAAAGATGGCTGGGGCAAGATTTTATCCCCAATTACAAATGAAGAAACTAAGATTGAGAAAGGCTCATCATTTACAGAAGCAGAATGGGAAGAGTTGAATCTGGAAGCCAAGTCTTCCAGGCACTTATTGTAAGGCTTTTTCTTCCTCTCTGACAAGGATAATTTGCAAACTAGAAAATCTTCTTCAGGATAATGGAGCATGGACACTATATGTCCTGTTATGTTTTTAAAAATTAAAACATGGGAAATGCACCAGTATTTCCAGTATGCCGATTGCAACCTTCAGGCTATAAGTACATAAAGAGATAACTTTATTATCACTTCCCCCAAGGGAAGGGAGACAAATCATCTCTAACAAATATATTTGGATTTGCTTTAAACACAATGGCTGGGTTCACTTGTGCCTTTGCTTCCAGATTGGGTCCGTTGCGGGTGCAATCCTCATTGTGCTCATAGCTGTGGTTGGAGGAATATTGTACCAAAGTGCCTGGATCATCGCTCCCAAACTGTGGATTATAGGGACAATATTTCCTGTGGCCGGTTATAGCCTGGGGTTTCTTCTGGCTAGAATAGCTGGTCAGCCCTGGTACAGGTATGATGTTTTGGTAAATCGGATTGGGAATTTTTGACTGGAATAGCTGTTGTATGAGTTTGGGAAAGCTACTGCAACATAGTATCACAAACTTAGTGGCTTAAACAGAAATTTATTGTCTCACAGTTCTGGAGACTAGAAGTCAAAATGAAGGTGTCACAGGATTGGTTCTTTCTGAGGACTGTGAGGGAAAGATCTATTATAAGCCTCTCTCCTTGGCTTATAGATGGCCATCTTCTTCCTATGTTTGCCACACCTGCTTCCCTCTGTGCATATCTCTGTGCCCAAATTTCCCCTTTTTATAAGGACACCAGTCACACTGGATTAGGGCCCACCTTAATGACCTCATCTTAACTAATTATATCTGCAATGATTTTATTTCCACATTAGGTCACATTCTGACATACTGGGGATTAGGACTTTAATGTATGAATATGGAAGGGAAGGGACATATAACCCATAAAAGCTGTAAATAATAATGACAAGATCAAAATCCTTCACCTTTAATCACATTTATTATCCTATTTGTGAACACATCACTTCTAAACAGACTCATTCACCCATAAAGTATGCAAGTCCCCAGAAAGCAAATACTGCCTCTTTTTTGCTCAAATTCTTCAGGACCAGTTCCCTTGCAGGGCAAGTCCAGCTCTTCCTGGGTTATGCATTCGTATTCTCCAAGCAAAGCAACTTTAACAAAAGCAGTTAGGTTGGCCTGGTGACATAGGAGGGTTCCTCCAGCCAGCAACAGGATGAACTACTCATCCAAAGGCACTGAATGTTTGAATGGGTTTAGCATTTATGGATTTGGCACTGGGTGAAAACATTTCCTCTCCTATGAATCCATGTAAATCAACAGACAGGTGTAGGAGCTGGTGCATGTGTGTGGTTGGGAAGGGGATAAAGGGCACTGGACAGTGGGAAGGGTACCATGTTTGGGTCGGGCAGACTGGGGCTTGCCTTCTAACCCTGCCACATGCCAAATGGGGGACCTCAGGCCAGGCACTCACTCTTTCTCTGAGTTTTCTTATCTGTAAAATGTTCCCTGTAGGTTTTTTTTATCAGGATTTAAGCAAAACAAAAGAAATTTAACAATAAAATACTGTACCTTGAGTATTTTCAGAGAGCCCTTGCTCTGTGTGCTGCACTGTTACCAAGGACATAACTGAAAAGGGTAAAATGAATCCTCTTGCCACGTACAGAATACTATAATAAATGAGCTTCATATATGTACAGATTAAATCTATTTATTTATATTATGTATAATAGATAATATTATTATATAATATATATTAATAAGTAATATATTCAACATAAAGTTACATATCAAATAAACATATGCTAAATATATACATTAAAAGCACAGACAAAATACATATATATATCTCCTTGTTCTCATTACATCTGCTTTTAATGTTATGCGATAACAAAACGACAACTGAAATACATATTCTCTTAACATTTCTTTTAGGTGCCGAACAGTTGCTTTTGAAACAGGGATGCAGAACACTCAGCTGTGCTCCACCATCGTCCAGCTCTCCTTCACCCCTGAGGAGCTGAATTACGTGTTCACCTTCCCACTCATCTACAGCATTTTCCAGCTCGTCTTCGCAGCAGTATTCTTGGGATGTAAGGAATTGTGCTACTCACATTTCACTCTGATGTTCTTCTCTGAGAAATCCTGGAGTTGCTAAAATGGCTTTTTTTTTTTCAATTTCCCTGTTCCTGGCAGTGAATTGTACAAATCAATGAGAGGGAAAAGCCACTCCTAGTACTATCATGACTTCCCAATTGCTGATGAAAAGACTATAATTTTACCAAAAGGTTCTAGTGAAGATCATTTTTAAGTGAAAAGTAAAAGAGGTCAATTCTCCTCATTGACTCTTTTCCTCAGTAATTAGGGAGGCATATTAACCCGGAACGTTTTATTGTGCGCCTTCCCACATGTTTCCAGGAACTCAGTATTTGGTGATTTTTTTTTTCAAAACATTGTCTTGACATGCTTTGTAAATATAGGGTATTTATCAGAAAATTGGTATATAAAGGATATTTATTAAGCTAAATTATAAGGCAGATATGTGTGTGCATGTCTGTGTGTGTGTGTGTGTGTGTGTATTAAATACCCATATAATAGAGGCAGCTGAAGCAAAAATGTTCTTTATTTAAAGTACCTGGTGTCATTAACATGATTCTTACTTCTACTCTCCTGTAGCATAAAGCTCCCATCTTCTCCCGTCAGGCCCTGCCACCCGCTGGCCTTCACCTAGGAAACTTTTTCCTACATTTTGCTTTCCAAGGACTGATGGTGTTTAACTACTATTTTTTAATCCTTTTTTTTTAAATAAAGAAACTACTTTTTAAAGATTCACAGCATTTTACTAGGGAATATAAAGTGAAGGTGAACAACAAAAATAATGTGAATGTTAAGTTATATGCCTGGAGACACAGTTGTTTTGTTTTGTTTTGTTTTACTTTTCTACTTTGCTCCATCAAGTATTGCACTTGCCTGTGGTTGCTAATCAACCTCTACACTACTGTCTTGAATGTTATTCTCAAAGCAGAGGCTTCCTTTCTAGAACAGGAGGATCCGCTGAACACATTCCACTCTGGATCCACTGAAAACATTCCACTGATTTATCATGGGTCCAGGAGACAGGAGTCCATGGCCTAATAACCTTGTTCTCTTGTACAATAACCTTACTTGATTGTATAGAGGTCGACCCAATGTGGCGCACGGTGAGATTTTTCCAAATGATTACTTAACGATGTGCACTAGACAAGCCAGAGAAAGTGGACTGGTTGATAGAACAATTAAGTAAAGGCACTAGTTGAACAACTAACCCAAAAGAGATTGATTAATAGAAAATCAAGTTGAAGGAATAAGGAAAAGGAAGAACTGGAACTGGTATTGTACTTTCCCACAAGTTTTATCAGTTAGTACGAAAAAAGGAAGGAATCTTTGTTAAGTGTATACAACGCCCGGAAACATATTTTAGTGATAAGATTAAAAGTCCAAATAGTTTTTGGAACAAGGAGAGGAAAGAAGGAAAGAAAAGAGGAAGAAAGGATGGAAGGAAGGAAGGGAAGGAGGGGGAGGAAGGGAGGAAGGAAAAAAGGGATAGACAAGATGTATAGTTTGGTCAAATAAAACCATTGGCCTAAGTACAAGTTGAGGGAGGCCCTGCTCAAAACAGTTTATAATAAGTGTTAGATCTTCAAATTGACCACAAGCTCAATTAAATTCAATAATATGGTTCGGTGGCTTTGAAAATAATATACTACTAGAAGTGCAAGGACTGATCTAAAGGAGATATTGATCTTGCTTAAGAAGATCTTTGAAGCAGGTCATTGTCTCTCTCAGCTGTGTATAATAATGACCGTTAACATTTACTGAGCATTTACTATTCTTCACGGACCATGCTAGGCACTTAATTTTATCTCCTTTAATGTTCACAGTTGCCCTGTGTGGTAGATAATATTATTATAGCAATTTTATATGTGAGGTATTGGAATTTGAGAGGTCCAATAAATAATACCTTCTGTTCTTCTGTTGATTTCATAATCAATTGAGAGGTAGAAGAAAAATCAGATATTTAGATAAAGAGAATAGCACTTTTTATTATGGATAAAGTTTAATTGGAAAATATGGCTCAAATATGGGACCAAATGGGCTTGTGGATACCACCCATCCACCCACTGCCTCATACATGTGCAGACATACACTCACATACACACACATAATAAAGACATGAACTGCAGGTCTTCCCCGGCAGGGCAGAGCCTGTCCTGGTGAGCTGACCTCAAAACCAAGCTGAGCAATGGTTGCGACCAGAGACCAGCAGCTCCACAGAAGAGGGGAGAGCTGATCGCCAGTCAGCTAAACCTCTCCCCCCATAGGAGAGAGTGAGAGCAGGCAGGGAGAGAATGGCAGTGTTGCTCTAGTTCAAGTCCTTCTACAAAGGACCATCCGGCCGAGGTCCTGGACACTGCGCTGCCGCGTGGAGCGTATTTATTGAGGACTAGCGCATTAACCGGGATATGGTGGTACAGAGCTAAAGCTTCTTGTCATTCTTATTATTGCCAAGTACCATGTGCAGAGCTGAATACCTGAAGAAGCCTCTGGCTGCCCTGGGCAAATACCCCCTAAAGTTGTGTGCTAGGTCTTCCTGAGGTGCACTCATCCCTCTTGAGCAGTCATAAGATTGCTTTCTCCAAGCAGCCTCCAGTCTACAGAAAATGTAAACTGCTTTATGAGTCATAGAGTATAATCCCTATCCAAAGTACTTTTCAGCTTATTACTATGAAATTTACTTAACCTCTTGTGTCTTGTTTTCTAGTTTATTGGGCATACAAGAAATGTCATGGGAAAAATAATGCAGAATTTTCAGAAAGCAAAGACAACGAAACAGAGTCCAAGTCATAGGTTTATGAGATGAATGGAGGATTTCGACCAGATGAACAGTAGACACCAAGTGGACAAAATAGAAGAGTTCTAAAGAACATTCTTAAGCTACAACTACATTTAATTACTTGTTTTGTAGGGATATTTGGCAGGAAAATGTTAAAGTGAAAATTTTAATTTCCATTGAATTTACCTGTTGATTTTGGTACCAAGTGACTTGTGGTGCAATTCTCTGATGTGAAAGATATTGTTTATATATATATATATATATATATATATATATATATATTTCATATATGTATGTATACTGTCATTGAGATATTCCCAAAAAATATCTTCAGACTAAACCTGACATAGATAACACTAAGAACAAGAACCTCATAACACTGAAACTGAATTTTTAGGCAGAAACTCATAACCCAGAGATGAGGAACTGACTTTTGTAGGTTAAAGTAGATGTAATGAATTATTATTGTAGTGATCAAGATTTTCTTCAGTATTTATGATTGTGAAAAGACTGACCTGAACATCTTCCACTAACATTTTAATCATTATTTTGAAAACATTGCAACCTATTTATTTATATAACTTTGTAATATAACAGGCAAATATCTGACTTCTGTATTTAAAAAGTAATAATAATAGCCTTCTCCAGTGACAGTCCAAAAACAGAAATGAGCGAAAATTATTACTAAATTAAAACTCAATAACCAAATTGGAATCAGGTTCTTAACTCATCAGGAATATTGTACCTCAGTTGCTCTACCTCAGGGGGTCCAATGATGCCCATTAGATATTTCAAGGAAAAAGAGAATTTTTTCAAATAGTTGAATTTGGCAAAAAGCTCTTAGAGGGACTTCCCCAAGGTTTGCCTATGTGAGGTAGGTCCACATTGGCTAATATGACAGCTATACAGTTTATACACAGCATGCACAGTAGGCATCGTGAGCTGTGAGGTGGCACGAGCTGCAAAGACAGTAGAAGTACTGGGAGAAACACCACAACTCTAGTGGATGAATTAATTCTATGGGAGATAAAGTGAAATATATAGAAAAGCACAAACAACAGAAACCCAGTTGAAATGCTTAACTAGACTCAATTAGATGTGCAGTAGTAAGTAGATATAAGAAGAGTCAAGTAAAGGAAAACCCAGGAAGTGAATGTCAAACAGTATCTGAAGAAGAAGACAGGTCCCAGGGCCCAGAAGTGGGAAGGGCCTTGTCAGCCAAGGGAATCCCTCGGGTGCTATAAGTAGGTGTAACCAGAGGAAGCAAGGAAGATTCGATAAATCCTTTGCTTTGATGGCTGCTGGGGGAAACAGCTGGGCAAGTATGGGCTCTCCATTATGAGATCTAATTTAATTTCCTTTCCCTCATTTTGCAGCACAACGCATGCACATTCTTAACTCAGTCCTTAGTGGGTTTAGTTCCATTTTACATTTGGATATTTTCACTGCCTCATAGATTTCCTTTCAAATGTTTTGGCTCCAAAGGGCTTTTTGCATTTGAATGTTCTAAGTTCAGATCCTGCTGGTGCACCTAAACATTACAGGAACAGGACCTCAACTTAGTTCTTCCAGTAGAGGGATGAGGGATTCTGCTTTTAAAAGTTATAGCATTTATCTTTTTATACAAGGTTCACATTTACAATTAAATAAGGCCTCCATATTTTCACATCGTTAGACAAATGGACTAAAATGGACTAGAGTTTTTTTAAGGGACAGTGGGTGAGAGCGTATAGAGTTTCTTCTTAGTGCGTGTCCAAGAATATGCTTTGCTTTCAATGGTGGAAAAGAAGACTTTCAGTCTATCAGTAAAGTACCTCCCACACTTTCTCATCAAATAAAAAACAGACAGGTGCACTAAAGGCACACTGTGAATTCATATCCTGATTTCAATACACCCAAAGTCAAGTGCCTGGGTGCCAGCAGCTGCAGCAAGAAACCCTCCCTGTTGATCAAGATACATGAGTGAGACAGAACTTGGCTTTCTTACATGATGTTGTACCTTGTGAGTTTGTTTTTTTCCCTAATGTGCTAAAGGGAAGAAAAATAGCTGAGCTTTCTAAAATGACAGCTCTTTATTTTTAAATGAGTTTGAAAAGTCGATTAAATTATGTATTTTATTGCCTCTGTGAGTATCATATTAAATGAACATTTTTATTTTAAAGCCTTGAATAAATGGAAATAATTTTTGTAATGTTTGGTCTAATTGAGTCTTTGTGACTACTGTCAAGATTTTCTCACTGTTCAATTCTAGAGATATAAATAAGGTAGAGTTTCTCAGATATTAAATTGTTCTTTGAAAAGTGTCTGAAAGAAACTCTTAATTAAATACTCTAATAATTAGGTCTCCCACTGATACTGATTGAGGTTTTCCCCAAGAAAATCATACAGGGGGAACATTAATCAAAGACTCTTAAAAACGGTGTGACGATGATAGCTGATTTAAAATAATAATAAATGTATTTCATGTACTTATAAATAAAGCCACCACCTTTTATAAAATGTTGGTAGATGAATATACATACAGAGAGAGAGAGAGACACTTCAGTTATGGAGCTCATGCACTAAAATCACTCATCATGAGACCTGAAGAAATTCAGGTTATCAACCTCATTTGACTCTTCAAAGACAAATGCTTTTCATCTAGGAAACTTTCACTCTCTCCAGCAGGAAACAATTTATCTCCCTTGGAATATTTTACATCCCATTGCTTCTCAACCCTTCACCTTTTACAAAACCACCTAAGTTCAGAACAAGACTCTTCAAAGTGTGGTGTGGGTACTCCTGGGAGTTCATGAAATTGTCCCAGGGCTGTGCAGGCACCAGTGGGGAAGCAGTTTCCCTTTCCTCAACTTCCAGATGCATGTTCCCCAAAACTCCCCTGCCTGAAACACCCAGTGCTTGAGTTGTCCTGGGTTCTCTTTTCCCACCTCTTCTTCTGTGGCCAGGGCTCTCCCCTTGAAAAAGCAAGGCCTTATTCTCAGGCCTAATCTTACTATAGTACATTGGCCCAGGGTGGAAAATTTTTTTAACACCAAACAATTCAAAATATTGCTATCTGAGAAAAGTTTCTTATCTCTCCCAGTTGTACACATGCTTATTTAAGGATTTAGAAATGAAGTATTTTGGCCTGTGTTGGAATATTTTGAATAAAGAAATACTATAAAGTAGGATAGGAATGAGGATAATTTTGTTGATGTGCCACCTCTTCCATCCCCAACTATTTAGACAAAAAAAGCACCATCTTTGAGGGTAATCCTGTGAGATCAAACAAAGGAGCACTGGTTGGAAACATTGAAAGAGAACACGTGTTTATTTTCCTTCAAGAGATACCAAACTATGGCAAATGTCTGAACCTTATCTAGCTATCCAAAATAGGAATTTGGGTGTGAGGTGGCCAACATAGGGGCCCACATTAATGTATTTGTTAGAATTGAAATTGAGGTCAGATTTTTTTTCTGATAGAAAGAGTGTAATTTGGTTGATTGGTCTGACAAAGGCCCTTGCTTTGCCAATTAGGATACATGAAGGACATTTTTCATAAATTAGATGAGCTCAATCTGCAGCTCCAAGGCTTCAAAAATATATTTAAAGCATATGATAATATAAAAAGCACACTATAAAATAATTGATCTAAAATATACAAAGAACTCTTAAAACTCAATAAGTCAAGCAACCCAATCAAAAAACAAGCAATAGAATTTGAAGAATTTTTTGACTTCAGCAAAAAATGTCAACTAAAGCAAATAAGCACACAGCAATTGCAAGTAAGTACATGAAAAGATGGCCAACACTATATAATAGTTAGATGAATGCAAATTAAAACTGCAAGAAGGTACCAATGCATGCCAAATAAATAGCTAAAATGAGAAAACACTGATGATTGCAAGGTTGACAAGAATATTAACAGCAACTATCATAGACTGCTGGTGGTACTTGCAAAAACACTTTGCAGCTTCTTATAAAGCTAAACACACACTAACCATATAACCCAGCAATCTCTCTCCTAGGTATTTATCCAATGTTACTAGAAGTAAAACAATAATAACCAAACTGCTAATCAGGGGCCAGGTATCAGGGGAGGGAATTGCTGCTAAGAGGCATGAGGGAACATTGCAGGGTGATGGAAATGTTCTATATGTAAAGACTTTGGTGGTGGTTACCCAACTTTATACATTTGTCAAAATTCACAGAGCTGTACATTTAAAATTGGTGAATCTTATTCTAGTAAATTTTACTGTAATAAAGCTGATTAAAAATTTTATTGGCCAAGATGTAGCAGAAAAGTTTCTTCAATATTTTTATCTGCCCAACCCTTTCTGAGAATATTGAGTTAAATCTGAAGACTCTAAAGGGAAGAGTGATGGCTCTAATAATAGCTATTTGATAAGTCTAGTAAACCCTTTGGTAGCATACTTCTCAGAAATTGAAACAGTGAATGACTTCAGTTCCAGAAACATTTTGAAAGATGAGTATTTCCAATTCTCTGCTTTCAACAAAAACGAAAGAGGATCCCACTAAGTTGCCAACTTATCCAAAGAAGTTTGGATAATAGACCACTATGTGACTTTTGGGGGACATGTAACTTGGAAATTTGAGGGACAATATATATGAATATATACCAAAAGTCCTCTTATTACCATCTACCTCTCTATGTAAACAAGCTTCATCAGCACTTTAAGTCTATTAAAAAAAAAAAAGGAACAGAAAAGATGCTGAAACCTGTCTCTGTCTAACAACAGCAGCAAATTCTACATAGTGTGTATTGCGTTCCAAGCTTTCATCTGAGTTATTTACATATGTGAATCCATTTAATCCTCACAATAACTCTACAGCTGCAGTCCCCAACCCCCAGGCCATGGACCGGTACAGGACCGTGGCTTGTTAGGAACCGGGCCATACAGCAGGCGGTGGGCGAGCCAATGACGCTTCATCTGTATTTACGGCCACTCCCCATCACTTGCATCACTGCCTGAGCTCCGCCTCCTGTCAGATCAGCCGTTCGCATTAGATTCTCATAAGAACGCAAACCCTACTATAAACTGTGCATGCGAGGGATCTGGGTTATATGCTCCTTATGAGAATCTAATGCTTGATGATCTGAGGTGGAGCTGAGGTGGTGATGCTAGTGCTGGGGAGTGGCTGCAAATACAGACTATCATTAGCAGAGAGGTTTGACTGCACAATAAATGTAATGGGCTTGAATCATATCAAAACCATCCCCCACCGCCACCCCAGTCCGTGGAAAAATTGTCGTCCATGAAACAGGTCCCTGGTGTCAAAAAGGTTGGGGACCACTGCTCTTCAGGATATTTCTCCTTCTTTTACACTTGAGGGAACTTAGGCACAGAGGGGTTAATTTACTTTCCCAATGTCACTCAACTGGGAAGTGGCAAAACTTGAACTCAGGAAGTTCAAGTTCTATACTCTTTACTGTTGACCACAGTACTAAACTACATAATATTCATCCACAAATGCACAAAATGTCAAAATTTTCATGAATACATTACATCAAAATAAAATTCTATCGTGGAAAAGGAATTAACATATAGATTCAAGTATAAAGAAAAACAATGTGAGATTCCAAAATATGAAGGCAGAACTTCCTGTGTTTTTTTTTAAACTAGGCAATGAGTATCATTTATATGAGGTATGTAGATTCCATTGGATACATTTAAAAATGATATGACAGTTTAATTTTAAAATTTCAGTTTTTAAAAAATTGTATTTGCAACTTTTTCCAGAAATTGAAGTTGTAATTATTTAAACTTATGATGACAAATGTTAAATATCAACTAAGAATATACAAAGTATACATAGTTTTAAAAATTCTTTTGGAGGTATGCAACCAAACTTCCTTTTTTCCTAAATTCCAGTGGTCTGGCCTTCTATTAACTTGCTAAGTATTGCATTTAAAACCTGGTCAGTGTTATAAACTTGGTAGGGAAAAGCTAATTCTATTTTTTTTTTCTGGGTGGCTTTGTCAGGGTGCTCAATCTTGAGTTACAGGAGAATATCGCTATATTTAAAACAAAATTCCTTTATCCAACCTTATATTACACCTCCTTTGGGTTGGTACCAAAAAGATCCATTCCCGGTCATGTTCTCTTAGTTTCTTTTTTTTTTTATTTCAGAATATTATGGGGGTACAACACTTTGGCTATATATATTGCCCATGCACTGCCCATGTCAGAGCCACAATCGTGGACATCCCCCAAACTGTGTGCCCCGCAACCATTCAGTGAGAGTTTTCCCATCCCCTCCACCCTCCTCCCGCCTGCCCGCCCCCTGATGAATATTATTGCCCTGTGTGATGTAAGTGTTGATCAGTTAGTACCAATTTGATGGTGAGTACCAGTGGTGCTTGTTTTTCCATTCTTGTGACACTTCGCTTCAAAGAATGGGCTCTAGCTCCAACCAGGATAATACCAGATGTGTTAATTCACCGTTGTTTTTTATTGCTGATTAATACCCCATGGTTTACATATACCACATTTTATTAATCCACTCATGTATTGATGGGCACCCGGGTTGTTTCCACATCTTTGCAATTGTGAATTGTACTGCTATAAACATTCACGTGCAGATGTCTTTATTATAGAATGTCTTTTTTTCCCTTGGGTAAATACCCAGTAGTGGGACTGCTGGATCAAATAGTAGTTCTACTTTTAATTCTTTGAGGTATCTCCATATTACTTTCCATAGAGGTTGTACTAATTTGCAGTCCCACCAGCAGTGTATGAGTGTTCCTATCTGTCCACATCCCCGCCAACATTTGTTGTTTGGGGACTTTTTGATATGAGCCAATCTCACTGGAGTTAAGTGATATCTCATTGTGGTTTTTATTTGCATTTCCCTGATGATTAGAGAAGTTGAGCAATTTTTTATATGCTTGTTGGCCACTATTCTGTATTCTTTTGAAACGTTTCTGTTCATGTCCTTCGAACTAAACTATCACTATTTTTAATAGGGTTGATTTTTCTTGTTGATTTTCCTAAGTTCTGTATAGATTCTGGTTATCAGCCCTTTATCAGAGGTGTAGCATGCAAATATTTTCTCCCATTCTGTAGGTTGTCTGTTCACTCTAGTGATAGTTTCCTTGGCTGTGCAGAAGCTTTTTAATTTGATCAGGTCCCATGTATTTATTTTTGTTGCTGCTGTGATTGCTTTGGGGGTCTTCTTCATAAATTCTTTGCCTAGGCCAATGTCCATAAGAGTTTTTCCAATGTTTTATTCTAGAATTCTTATGGTTTCACATCTTAGGTTTAAATCTGTTATCCATTGTGAGTTAATTTTTGTGAGAGATGAGAGGTGTGGGTCTAGTTTCAGTCTTCTACATATGACCATCCAGGGGAAAAGCTAATATTAAAGGATGATCATTATCTTTGCTGGTAATAAAATACATACAAACAAGTATATACATCTGTAATAAGAGAGATAATATCATCTTTAAAAATTAAAAATAGTAGTTTAGTGTGTTTAAATACAAAGATTACTTGCAGAGTTTTCAGCTGAATGACTGATCCATACGATATACAGACTATTATTAGCAGAGAGGTTTGACTGCACAATAAATGTAAATTCTTAAGTCGTTGTGGTTACACTCTTCTCAAACTAGGAGAGTTTAAAAAGAGTAGCTTTAAAAAATAACAGATATGACTCTGCCCTTTTGCTACTGTGGACATAATGACTCTATTATGTCTCATGGCACTAAGAAACACAATGGCTAAGGCTTCTAAGCTGTATCAGTATTCTTGATCCTTTAACGGAATCAATGAACACAGTACAGACATTCATTATGAACAAAATGTTTACTTTTTTTTTTTTTAAGAAACGTGGTCTTGCTCTTGCTCAGGCTGGTCTCGAACTCCTGAGCTCAAGAGATCCTCCCGCCTCGGCCTCCCAGAGTGCTAGGATTATAGTCGCCATTATAAACAAAATGAAACAGAGAGGCAAAAGAGTTATGAAATAATGTCAAGTGAAAAAAATTAATTGGTAATTAATAATATTTAATTGGTAATTAATTATATTTATATTGAAATGCATGCAAATAATAAGGATTAAAAGGAAGGGAAACATAAAAACTTTTTTTAAGGAAATGACTCTGTGTGTTGATTTTTTTAAATATTTTTCTTTACTGTCACATGATATGTGAGACTCAAATAAAATCAAGAGAAATAAAAGAAACAGTAAGAGTAGCCTCAAGGGTTAACATGGGTCGCTTGGGATCAATATACCAGGCCTGGTGGATATGGTCAGAGTGGGGAGAAAGAAACCCTTGTGTCGGTTCTGCAGTTTCTGCCATCTGCACCTTCTCTCTTCCCGCTGTCCCCAGGAGTCTCTGCTCTTAACCAGTGAAGAACAGGCTTTCCAAGCGCGGCAAACAGTGTTGTCTGGTTAACCCCACGCTCACCGCCAGTTCCCTTCTCCCCTTCCCAAGTAAAAGCTCATGCACCCAGCTAGCTTGCAGCTAGGTGTCCATGTGACACATTTCTAGACAATCACACAGAAGCGGAAGTCTCTTCAGGAAGATTCTAGTAAAGTCTTTGATAATTTTTTATTGCTGTTGCTATAAAGGCAACTGGCATTGGTCCTTCTCCTACTCCTTCTAGTTTAAAGATAAAGGGTCGCTTGGTGCTGCAATAGTAACTATGAGAGAAGGAACATAAAACAGCACAGACACCACCCCTAGCAGTGTTAAGCCACTAAAGCAATGCCAGCAGCTGCCTGCCTCTAGACTAATTGATACCTAAGAGAAATAAACACCTATTTATTTAAGCTGCTGTTACCCAGATACGTTATTACTTGCAACTAGAAGCATTCCTAATTTATAGAACTGCTGATCCCTATGACTGGAGTTGCCTTCGGCATAATGTGCCCACACAAACACCAATTTGAAGAATTGTGATGGTGGACAAGAGAAAACTTAAAGGGGTAAGAGGAATGTCAAGACAAAGTTTCTTCATATGGACTTTCGCTTGGGGCACAGTAAGGTGAAAAGTTCCATAAAAGCAATGACTATTAACATTTAGTTTGTCATATCCCTCATTATCACAAAAGAAGCTTAATATATACGTGTGAAATTGAATATATTGGCCTTGAATCAGAATACAAAAAATGTTACCCATTTTCAAGCCAAAAGAATCTTCTCCATAGACTTAAATTTAAAAGTAGCAAACATGGAAATTACAGATATAGAGAATAGGAATTACTTTTGTATTTTTTATTTTTGAGTAGTTACTGCCAAGCAACATGTTGGAAATATTTCACTTTGTACACAGTGTGATTATAATGATTTTTATTAATTCTCTTCAGGCCACACAAATTTCTTTCAAGGATAATTACCCTATTTATTTGCTGTAATGAAAACAAAGTCCTGCCATATAGCAATTAGGTAGGGATAGAAGGACAAAATAAAAATTATGCAATTCTAATGTGTAGTAATAGTTTTTAAACCTTTCAAATACGTATTTATTACATTGGGTTTCCAACTGCACGGAGTTATCACTCAGACTATACTAAGACTATTGAGTAAATATGCATTAGGCACGTTTTTAAGCACTCACTATTAACTCAGTCAACCAGAACAAACCCATTAACAGTAAGTTTATCTGGTTTATCGAGTGAATCTAGACAAGGTTCTTCAGAATGTTTTTAAATGTTATATTTATTCATTAGACCTCACTAGAATCCCAAAGTAATATACTCATTCTGTCAGGGATTTTTAATGTGCTGTGTCAAATTATGTTTTCCAACATGCTGAAGTGATATAATATGATTAACTTTATAACCCAGGTGTTAATTCTCATAATATAAAGGGCCATGAATGAATCACCAACATTATAAAGAGTTTTGCTACCTTTGGTCTCTAGATTCCCCATATGTTGTCTCTTCAAACTTTTCCAGCCCTCACCTCTCCACACATACTAGGGAATTTGGTCTCTTTCTTCTTCACCTGAAGAATCTACTGTTGAGCCTGAGAAATTTCCTCAAGCCAAACACTGATGCCTCCTCCAGGCCACTCAACAAGGTTCTGTGCTTGAAGTTGCTCCCAAATACAGCCTGCCTTATAAAGAATCTCCCACCTCCCTAGGGCCAGGAGATGAGAATAAAATCACTTGTCCGGCATGAACTGATATCTCTATAGGAATCACTTTATCTTACATGACACACACCATCATATTGGTTAATATACTGTAAGTTATTTAATTTTCAGATTTGATTATCTCCTCATTATTCTCCACCTTCTCTAAACTCCCATAGCTTCTATTACCTGCACTGTCATTTAGTACTTTCCAAAGGCTTGTTTTGTTAGTTTTCTTTCACCTTCTCCAAGCCTCATAAATAGGGTTTGATGAATATTCATTGAATAATGGCTACATTAAAGTATTATAAGTCTTTAAAAGACTCAAAATGTCTTTTTTTTCCATGTCATCTAGCAAAAGTGTTCTTATTTTTGTCTTTCAAAAAATCATTAGCCCTACGACATACTTTGTAACTCACAAAATATACATGGGCTCCACACGTACACATCAGCAGCCCCTTTATAGTCATACTTTAGTGTTCATATCAAATGTTTCCTGGCTACACAAATAACAATTTATTTAGGGCTTATACATAACACTTACCTTAATTATCATAAAATCCTTGGAAAGGTTTACAAGTAATGACAGTAGTTACCAAAGAGCATACTGTGATTGTACTCACATGTGTTTTTATGTGCGTGCATGTGTATGCATGATTCATGTGTCTAATTAGTAGAGAAATACCCTGATATTTATGCAGAAGATGTTTTCCACAAGATACAACACTGTTTTTGCAAAAGCAAGATGCATATTTGCAAAAGAGAGGCCCTTTGGTTACAGTTAGTGTGTGTTGTCCATCTTACTGACAATTGCTTCTCTTTGTTTATTACACCCTTTTCTGACAATTCAGAAAGAACCATGTCTAGTAGTTAACATCTACCAAGCAGCTTCGTTCCTCAAGATAACGTGCTTTAAGTACCTAGTCCTGCCTCTTTCCTTCTCCAACCCCCTTTTTTCAAGGACTTGAACATTTTATAGACTTGTAAAGAAGCTGTATTACATCTGACGATGACGGGCATTAGGCATACACCTGAAGTTCTGTTCGTTCCACATTTCACCTTATCTCCTTTTTTATGACGGTTTTATTATCATTGGGGTTACTTAATCATAAACATTGCTAAGAGGAAAAATGTCCCATTTATTTTGGGGTCACACCCACATTCTGAATCTTCACAGCATCTCACATGTCAGTTCACTAAAATGTCTGTGTGTTATATCATGCAGCCTTTCTCTTGCATCCCCTGCCAACAGGCAGCTCCCGTGAAGGCAGGGACTTTCACACTCAGCCTTGTAACCTTAGCATCTAAAATAGTGCCTACCTCATCGTAGGCACTCAACAATACTTGTGAAATAAAAGTCCACGAAAATTAATGTTGAAAATCTTGACATGCGAAACATTTGCATCTCCCATTTTCCTCCAATTTCTCTGCTCCTTATAAATGTTCTCTCTGTCTTTCCATGATCCCTCATGTCCAGCTGTGAACATCTCTGATACTTATTTCTCGCCTCTATAATCTTCAACTACAGAAAATAAGTAATTTGCCTCACTAAATTAGATTTAATGGCTTAACACTGTCACTGATTCTAATCTCTATATTTCCAATCCTACCCTTACATTTAAGCTCCAGTCCTGTATCTCTAATTGCATACAGGACACCACTGCTTTATGGTGATGGCTGTCCTCTTCAGACTAAAATGGATCTACTCACCTAATCCCATTCTTTCTGTCAATAGAATCCTCCCAGTTAGCCCACTGAAAATCTAGAGCTGTCTTCTACTCTTCCCTTTCCTTTTTGCCCTATAACCATCCAGTTAAAATAACCTTAATTCAAAAAGCTTCCTGAATCCAGTCCTTCCTCTTTGTTCCCATCACCATATTCCAATAACGGCCCTCATATCCTCATATCTGGGTAACTACATCAGCCTTTTAGTTTCCCTTATTCGTCTCTCTTCCCTCTAAAATCCTGTACACCCAACACTTGACAGCATGTTCAGCAAATATTAGGAGTCAAGTACTATGTGTTCAGTGAATGAGTGAAAGAATTAATGCATAAATTCTGTTCACGTAATGTGCTTTAGATATTGAGTTCATCACAGTCACCCCTGTCCTAATACAACTCGACCCAGACTTCAGATCTGTCTGTAATCTGATGTTTGTCCACTATTTCCAACTTACCCCACTGTCCCATGGAGCTTCTCCTAAGCAGGCCAGACTCAAGTTTCTGTAGCTCAGAAAAGCACCTCTCCCTCTCTTCACGCGTGCAAGCTTTGCCCTGTCACCCCCATGAACAGATGTCTAGAATAACGTGTCCCTCATTAGCCTCTCCGAATTCCCCTCACAGTCTCTGCATAGTAGTAATAAATTTTGACATTCTAATCTTCAATGTCATTTCACTACTTCTTGCACATAAGCCTTTTTCCCTCAGTGAGATTCACATAATCCTGGAGCACTGAGACTATGTCTTAAGGTCTTTGCTTGACTGACACCACTGATTTAAATGATGAAATATTTCCTTAACTGCCTACATACTTCCTGTGAAGAACATAAAGAAAATCAACTTTAAAGCAGAATAAAATTTACACATAACAACCTCCTGAAAGGAGAGAAAACCACACATTTTACACCAGCTTATTAGCATGGAGTATATAACTCAAGAGGACCTTTATAAATAGAGCTCCCTAAATACTTACATTAATAGTCATGAAACAAAAAAAGTAAAATATCAGAATCAGAAACAGAATATTTTACTTTGGTACCTTCACTTCCTGAAATGCCCAAAATTGATTTACTAACTCTGCATATTGGCAGTCAGTTAAAACGGGAAAAAATACACACACTTGCTCCTGTTTTTATATAAATGTCTAAAGAAATTTATTTCATTTGAAGGCTTTCCATGTACTTAAGAATAACAAATCTGTACAACCTGTTTTTAAAAGCATCCACTAATAGTAATGTCAAAAGAAAAACAATAAATAGAGATAGAAATCAGATAATTTTATTAAGAATGCTTGTTCCTGCAACTAAAAGTTGAAAATGTTCTTATCAGATAAGTTTCAAAGATAAGAAAAATGACTGAAGATAAGAGTTTATTTTTGACCCTCCAAGGACTAGCGGGCATTTAGTAAAGTATTAAAAATAATAAAGAAAATAACTCACATTTTTTTGCCTAAGGAAATACACTGCTGTTATGGAAATGATTTCCCAATTTTTATTTCCTGTTTTTTTCAGATTATTATTTCAGTATTCATTTGGCTTTGGTGCTTAATAATAAAATAAGAGTTTTTCAGGAAAAATCTCAGACAGAAACAAATTAATAGGTGAGCAGAGCCAACCCGAAGCAATCCTCTGACATGAATGGTATCTTCTCCTTTTCCTGCAGCCTGCTTTCCTCTTCCTGCCAGGTGTTCACTGTGGGTTACTTTAAGTTTCTAGTCTTATCTTGCACCACTTCCCCAGTAAACCTAATCTCCAACAAAGCCGATCCACTCAATATTTTACAATCACTCTTCATGCATGCTCTGTGCCTTTAGGTGAACCATTTCAGTGGCCTGGAACATCTTCCTCTTGTGTCACTCTCCCTAACCAAATCTCACCCATCCTCCAAAGTCCCACTCGAGCCTCACCTTCTCTGTGGGGCCCTCCCTGTTCACATCACTCTCTTCTGAAACTCTGCAGAGCTATAACTTCACAGAAATGCTATGTCTTCTCTCCTCAAGTAGACTTGCACGTCCTGGTACAATGATAGCATGTTTTATATTTCAAAAAACAACTGATTTGGGCCAAAACATGAGCCTGTCCTGACTAAAATGACTACCTATTCCTTTAACTCTCTCCTCCACTTTCCTGTGTGGCATTCCATCAAGTCTTGACATCTTGTTTATTGTCTTATATTTTGCTGAGTTTTTGTTCAAACATATCTTATCTCCCTGACAAGAGTATAAGCCTGTTAAGAGTAGGAATATGTCTTACACTGTATGACTCAACCACTAAGACTAGCAGTATCATATACAGTTTGCCCTTCATATCGTGGGTTCCATGTCTGTGGATTCAACCAAATGTGAATTGAAAACACTAGGGGAAAAAAACTCCACAAAGTTCCAAAAAGCAAAACTTGAATTTACTGCATACCGAGTACTACATTGAATCCACACAAATGAAGTGATGTACAAGCATTGTATCAGGTATTATATGTAATCTAAGGATGATTTAAAGTATATGGGAAGATGTGCATAGGTTATATGCAAATACCATGCCATTTTACATAAGGGACTTGAGTATCCATGGATTTTGGTATCCATGGGGGGTCCTGGAACCAATGTATGTGCAGTAAGAAATAATTGGGAACTCAATAAATATCTGTTTGGTACATGCATCATTGCAGTCTACAAAGTGGGAAAACCTGAGATGAAATCATGGCTTTGACACTTGCTAGCAGTCGCAATGTGACCTTGGTTCTGTTATTTACCCCTGGCAGCCTCAGTTGCTGTGTTTGTCAAATGTGGGTGTTCTCTGCCATTGCCAGTGTTGTTTCGGGCACGGTGGTTGTGATGGTGCCAGTGGTCTCTTTCTACCACCCATAACTAGAAGAACAGCCATGCCTGTGGCAAGAGACAATGTTTTACTTAAGAAATTGTTAACTGTGCCATCAAACTCTCTTCAGAAAATTTATTGCCTGTATTTATCTCTGTATTTTTCTGAAGTTTCTCTTCCAAACTCTTAAATAAAAAGTATGGGGAGGCAATAAACATAAAGGAAAGGAAACTTTTATAATATATGCTCACTCTTAAAAACCCAAACAAATGATACCATAAAAGTCTTTACTGTCAAATATCACTTTATAATCCTCGATGGGTACCCAATCTTGGTTACGAACAATATGCTGGATTTGGGGATGATTTTATGGGTCATTGCAGTATCGGTAGAAGTCTTTAACCCGTAACACTTGCTTCAATGAGAATGTTCAAAAACACCTTCAGTCATTTCAAATATAACAATATTTAGTTGCTTTTTGCTATTTCAAGTCTATTCTGCAGCGTAGAGGTATACCAAAAAGGCATCTGATCAGTCAAGTGGCAGTCTTCCGATGTGCTAAAATTTGCATGCCTACATGACTCTCTGATTCTCACATGCCAAAACCATTAAAGAAGCAGGAGTAAGTTAAAGATTATCAATTTTTTTCTTCCTAAGTCATTGCACACAGTCCTATGCCAAATTTGTTTTCCTTTATGCAAACTTTAACATCTTGTTTACCACTGTTGAGATGGAGTGTTTCTGTTTAGGAAAGTTTCTGAGTTTCTGTGAATTGAATAAGAGTGAGATTTCAAAATATAAAGAGTAGTAATTATTCACTTAAAAAGGAATTGATGGTCAACAATGAGTATGTGTAATAAATGCTCAGGGAGGTAAAGAGGTGAACTTATTCTGGACCTCTCCTTCATCTGAACATTACTTACTTATTGAGCAAACATCATACTCTAGGCACTGTGCTAGGCACCAGAAGTAGATCAATTGCCTTTCTTTAGGATACTGCATGTTGTCTTTTATATTTCTGATCCTTAATTAAGATGATCTGATTAGCAAATTAAAGAGGGAAACATTGCCACTCCAAGTGTTTGGTCTGAACATAAGGAAGAGTTTAAATTTTATCTCTCAAACATTTGATATTGTCCAATTAATTTCCTAGCTATGGTTTTTAAAGATATTCAATAACAGCGCCCCCTCCAACATTGTTATCTAATTCCCCACAGTTTTTAAGACATCAAATATATTATCTTAAGTAAAGTTAGTTAGGTAAAGCTTCTATGCTATAAATGCATACTTGATTTAGTTCCTTTTAAATTTTTATTTCAGTATTTTTGGCCATTTTCCCCCTCCTTAAAAAATGTTCTTTCCACTCTGTCTCTACTAAATCAAGACTGCTTTTCTCAAATTGAAGCAATAGATTCATTTCTCCCAGGAAATCCTTTTACACATGGCTTCAGTAACAATGTTCATTCGAATAAAGGACATTCTAATCAATGTCATACAATATCTACATCATTCTAAAATATAAATGTCCTTGGTAAATATTCATTTATTATGCACCCTGCACAGAGCAGCTATATAATTAATATCTGGTGAATGCATAAAATTTCCTGTAATTTCTCATCTCTCTACATGAAGAGTCTTTCTAATATACTATCATTCTCTATCAGTGTACATTTTAAAATGCCAAACAGTTTCATTATGAAGAGAAACCAATTGCAAAGTTATAAAAACCATTAGCAATGTTAAGAAAAATTGTGTGAGGCAATGTCAGCAAGATGGCAGAATCGGACTTTCCAGCACTTGTCCCCCTGTAGAAACATTGATTTGAACAACTACCCACACACGAAAATACCTTCACAAAAGCCCAGAAAACCAGGTGAGAGATTACAGCACCCGGGTGTAGCACAGAAATAAGAAAAGGCGCATTGAAGAGGGTCAGAAAGACAGTTTTAAATTACCCAGGTCACCCCTCCCCATCCCCAGGTAGCACAGGCTGGAGAGAGATACCCTCTGCTTGGGGGAAGGCAAGGAAAGTGAGCATAGGACTTTGCCTTGGATCTCAACATCTGGCCCACTCCAGTAAAACACAGCACTGGGCAGGCTCCCATGGGCCCAGACTCTAGGTCAGTACCAGCAAAATGAACTTCAGGCCTACCCAGGCACCAGGCTGAATAACACAGTCTCTGAACTGGACTCAGTCTCTAAACTGTCCCACCACTGGGCCAACTCCAGCAGCTCCAGTCTCTAGATCACCCCCAGCACTAGGCTGATCCCACAGACCAGGCTTCAGACCCACCCCAGCACTGAGCTGGCACCCAGAGCCCTAGCTATAAGACTAACACGCATGGACCAGAGGTACATGAGCTGAGATACAAGCACCAGGCTTTCCCAGCACCAAGCCAGTTTCTGTAGCCCTAGTCATCCGGCCAGCATCCTCAGACCCCTCCTCGAGGCTTGCCTGTATGGGTTTGGACCATAATCTTGAAAGACACAACCCTGAAGTCCATAATCCTGGATTTGAAATCCTGAAAGATCAGAATCCCTAAAGTCAAAAGCCCTAATGTCTAAAATCCCAAAAATCCTAATCACAGGATTGTTGCATCATGTTAGACAAAACTATTACCTTGTTATTGTCTTTATTTGGCAATTAAGTATGGTTTAAGGAGATGCATGTGGGTGTCAAGTTGAAAAGGAGTGGACTTGTGGACTTAATTTTAGGTGTTGACTTGACTAGATTAAGGAATATCTAGAAACCTGGTAAAGCATTATTTTGGTTGTGTCTGTGAGGGTATTTCCAGAGGAGATTAGTGTGTGAGTCTGAGTGGACTAGCTCAGTAAGATCTTCCCTTAATATTGATGGGCACCATCCAATCAGCCAGGGTCCCAGAGAGAACAAATACAGAAGGTATATTGGTCACTCTCTGAGAGCTGGGAAATACTTTACTGCTGCTGCCTTGGATGGCAGAACACCAGGCTTGCTGGCCTTTGGACTCCATGGTTTGTACAAGTGGCCCCCCAGTTTCTGAGGCTTTCAGCCTTGTACTGAGGGGCACACCATCAGCTTCCCTGGTTCTCAATGTAAAAACATTGAATCTTCCCCAATAAATGAAGCGATGTCCTTTTTGTACACCTGCATTTGTGAAAGATAGTATTTCTTGAGATCTCAGCTCTTTGGGCAACTGCATATGCAGGAGTGACCTATTTTTTTATGAATACTTTTCATCTGCTCATAACTGTTATAACCATGCAACTGTCATTAGAATACTTGAATGTTTATGCTTGCAAAAATATGTATGTCATTTTTGCCTATTTTATTGTATAAACTGGCCAATGCAGTGTTCTGTCATGTTCTTATGTTTCCCAAATAAATCTTTTAAAAATATGAACAGATGTCTTTTAAAGAATTTTTTATTATTTTTTCCAATTTATATTTATAGTATTTTGATCTTTTAGGAATTCAACATTTGGGATTATGGCATTTAAGAGTGTGTCTTTCAGGATTAAGATCAACTCTTGCCCCTGCAGATATAGGATCTAGGCCCACCTAGCAACAAGCCAGCCTTTGCTGCTCCAGACATCAGGCCTGCCCCAGGTTTTAGTCCAGATCAGAACCAGCTTTGCCTACATAGTCCCAGGATTCAGGCTTGCCTCAGCCCTAGGTCAGCACCCCCGATCTCAGGCACCATGTCTGAGGTACCTATGGACTTAAGCTCTGGGCCTGCCCAGTGCCAGGTGGACCCCTGAAGTCCCATCCTTTAAGCCAGCCCCTACAGTCCCACTCCAACAGACCCAAGATCCAGGCTTATCCCAGTAAACTTTGGTGCTAGGCCAGTCCCCATAAACCAAGACTCCAGGTTTACCCCTGAAGACTCAGCACCCAGAACTTCCCCCATGGACTCAGGTTCCAGGGCCATCCCAGTGGACCCAGGCACCAAGCCTATCTCAGCAACTGGCCATCCCCTGCAGACTCAGTCTCAACACCCAACCCAGCACCAGGTCAGCCCATGTGGACCCAGGCTGCAATCACATCCCTGTGGACCCAACCAACAGGTCCAGTGGATCCAGTGGTCTAGTAAATCCTAGTGGATCCAGGCTTCAGGCTCAACTCTGTGGGCCTGGAAACCAGGCCAGCCTGCCCAAGGACTTTAGCAGAAAGCCTGTCTGTGGATCATGCCAGACAGCCTTCCCAGAACCTCTGGAGAGGGTGGCTGGTGAAGGGCTTTCCAGTCTACAAAGACTGGAATGCCTCTGTACTTCTTCAAATGCACAGATATCATTGTAAGGCAAGAAGAAACATGAAAAATCATGGAGATATAACACCACCAAAGGAACACAATCATCTCCTGGTAGCTGAATCCAAAAAATAGATATATGAACTGTCTGATAAATTCAAAATAATAGTTTTAAGGCAGCTAAGTAAAAGCTTCAAAAAAACACACAGACAAATAATTTGGTGAAATCTGGAAAACAATACATGACCAAAATTAGAAATTTAATAGACAGCTTGAAATTATTAAAAAAGACAAATTTGGAGCTGAAAATACAATGAATGAAATGAAAAATGCAATAGAGAGCATCCACAGCAGAATTGATCAAGCAGAAGATCAAATCTGTGAACCTGAAGATACCTTACTTGAAAATATATAGTCAGAGGAGAAAAAGAAAAAGAATGAAAAGGAATGAAGAAAGATTATGGGATTCGTGGTAAAGCATCAAAAGAGCAAATGGTTGAGTTATAGGAATTTAATAAGGAGCAAAGAGAGGACACAGTGGTAGAAAGCTTATTTAATGAAATAATAGCAGATAACTTTCTGAATTAGGGGAAAGATATAAATATACAGGTACAGAAATATCAAAGGTCTCCAATCATATTCAACGCAAACAAGACTACAACAAAACATGTTATAATCAAACTGTCAAAAATCAAGACAATGAGAGTATCCTGAAAGCAGCAAGAGAAAAGAAGCAAATCACATATAAGGGAGTTTCAATAAGACTAGCAGGCAGTTTTCTTAGCAGGAATGTTGCAGGCCAAGAAAGAGTAGGATAATATAGTCAAAGTGCTGAAGGAAAAAAAAAAACTGCCAACCAAGAATACTGTACCCAAAAACTGTCCTGCTGAAATGAAAGAGAGAGAAAAATTTTCCAAAACAAACAAAAGCTGAGGGAGTTCACCACCACCAGACACGTCTTACAGGAAATGCTAAAAAGAGCTCTTCAAGTCAAAAGAAAAAAACACTAATTAGTAACATAAAAATATATAAAGTATAAAACTCACTGGAAAAAGTAAGTACACAGTAAAATTCAGAATAATCTAATATTGTAAGAGTGGTGTGTAAATCAATTATATCTTTAGTATGAAGGTGAAAAGACCAAATTACTAAACATAATAATAGCACAAAAATTCTTAGGGGATACACAATATAAAAATATATAAATTGTGACCCCAAAAAGATAAAATGGAGGGTAGAGTAAAATTATTTAGTATTTTATGCAATCAAATTTAAGTTGTTATTAGCTTAAAATAGCCTATTATAACTATGAGATGTTTTATGTAAGCCTCATGGTAACCACAAAGCAAAAACTTATGGTAACCAAAAGATGAAAAATAAGGAATCAAAGCATATCACTAGAGAAAAATCATGTAATTACAAAGGAAGACAGCAAGAGAGGAAGAAAGAAACAAAGGATCTACAAAATACCCAGAAAACAATTAACAAAATGGCAGTAGTAAGTCTTTATCCATCAATAATTACCTTTAATGCAAATTAATTAAATTCTTTAATCAAAAAACATAGAATGGCTGAATGGATTAAAAAACAAGACCCAACTATATGATACCTACAAGAGACTCACTTTACCTGTAAGGACACACATAGCAAATAGATGGAAAAAGATATTCCATGCAAATGGAAACCAAAAGAAAGCAGGAATTGCTATACTTATATCAATGAAATACTTTAAGTCAAAAACTGTGAAATAAGACAAATAAGGTCATTACATAGTGATAAAGGGGTCAATTTATCAAGAGGATATAATAATTGCAAATATATAAGCATCCTACATTGGAACACCTAAATATATTAAATAAATATTAATAGATATAAAGGAAGAGATAGACTGTAATAAAGTAATAGTAGTGGACTTCAATACCCCACTTTCAGCAATGGGGGACAGATCATCCAGACAGAAATTCAACAAGGAAACATCAGACTTAGACTATACTTTAGAACAATAGAACCTAACAGACATCTACAGAACATTATATCCAATAGCAGCATAATACTCATTCTTCTCAAGGGCACATGTAACATTTTCTAGGATAGAGACTATCTTAGGCCACAAAACAAGTCTTAACAAATTTAATAAGATTGAAATCATATCATGTATCTTTTCCAACCACGATGGTATGAAACTCAAAATCACTAACAGGGGTAATATCAAAAAATTCACAAGTATATAGAAATTAAACACATTCCTGAACAACCAGGAAATTTTTAATTTTTCAAAAAAATTAAAAGAGAAACTTTAAAATATCTTGAGATGAATGAAAATGGAAACATAACCCACAACACCTATGGGATGCAACAAAAACAATTCAAAGAGGGAAATTTATAGTAATAAATGCCTACATCAAAAAAGTAGGCTGATCTCAAATGAACAACCCAAACTTACACCTCAAGGTTAGCATAAAAAAGGAAACGATAAAGATCAGAGCAGAAATAAATAAAATAGAGACTAGAAAATCAATAGAAAAGATTAACAAAACTAAGAATTGGTGTTTTGAAAAGTTAAACAAAATCAACAAACTTTCATCTAGACTAAGAAAAAAAGAGATAAGAATCATATAAATAAAATCAGAAATGAAAGAGGAGACATTACAACTAATACCACAGAAATACAAAGAATCATGAGACTACTATGAACAATTATACATCAACAAATTATATAACCTGGAAGAAATGGATAAATTCCTAGACACATAAAATCTACCAAAACTGAATCATGAAAAAACAGAAAATCTAAACAGACCAATAATGAGTAAGGAGGTTGAATCAATAATAAAAAGCCTCCCATAAAAGAAAAGACCAGGAGCCAATGGCTTTACTGCTGTATTCTACCAAACAGTTAAACAAAAACCAATACCAATCTTTCTCAAACCTTCCCCAAAAATGATGAGGGAACACTTCCAAATTCATTTTATAAGGCTGCATTATTTTGATAGCAAAGCCAGACAAGGACACTACAGGAAAAGAAAGTTACAGGCCAATATCCCTAAATGAACATAGATGTACAAATCTTCAAAAAAATCCTAGCAAACCAAATTCAAGAGCACATTAAAGGAATCATTCCCTATGTTAAAGTGGGATTTGTCCCAGGGATGTAAGGATGGTTCAACATCTATAAATGTGATACATCACATTAACAGAATGAAGAACAGAAGCCATATGATCATCTCAATACACGCAGAAAAAACATTTAATGAAATTCAACACCCTTTGTGATAAAAGACCTTAACAAATTAGATACAGAAGGAATGTACCTCAGCAAAATAAAGGTCATATATGACAAACACATCTAACATTATACTCAATGGGGAAAAATTGAAAGTTTTTCCTCTAAGGTCAGGAACAAGACAAGGGTGCCCACTCTCGACGCTTTTATTCAACAAAGTCCTGGAAGTCCTAGCCAGAGTGATAGGCAGTAAAAGAAATAAAAGGCATCCAAATCGGAAAGGAAGAAGTTAAATTGTCTCTGTTTTCAGACAACAGACAACATAATAGAAAAACTTCTTTAAGGATTCCACCAAAAAACTATTAGAACTAATAACTGAGTTCAGTAAAGTTGTGAGATATATAATTAACATACAAAAATTAGTAACATTTCTATATACTAACAATGAACTATCTGAAAAAGAAATCAAGAAAACAATCCCATTCACAACAGCTACCAAAAAATAAAATAAAATGCTTAGGAATAAATTTAACCAAGGAGGTGAAAGACCTATATACTGAAAACTGTAAAACATTGATGAAAGAAATTAAAGAAGACACAAATAAATGAAAAGTTATCCTGTGTTCACGGATTAAAAAGAATTATGAAAATATCAATACTACTGAAAGTGATCTACAAATTCAATGCAATCCCTATTAAAATTTCAATGGCATTTTTCACAATAATAGGAAAAACAATTCTAAAAGTCTTATAAAACTACAAAAGATCCCAAATAGACAAAGCAATATTGAGCAAAAAGAACAAAGTTAGAGACATCACATTTTCTTACTTCAAAATATACTGCAAAGCTGTAGTAATCGAAACAACATAGTACTGGCATAAAAACAGACACACAGACCAATGGAACAAAACAGAGAACTCAGACAAAATCCTGTGCATTTATGGTCAATTGATTTTCAACAAAGTGCCAAGAACACAAAATGGGGAAAGGACAATCTCTTCAATAAATGGTGTGGAAACAACTGGATACCTACATGCAGAAGAATGAAACTAGACCTTTATCTGACACTATATACAAAAATGGACTTGTCTTAGTCCATTTGTGTTGCTATAAAAGAATACCAAAACTGGGTAATTTATTTTAAAAAAGAGGTTTCTTGAGCTCAAAGTTCTGCAAACTGTACAAGAAGCATGGCACCAGCATCTGATTCTGGTGAGGCAGAGGGCAAAGGGGAGTAGGCATATCACATGGTGAGAGAGGGAGGAAGAGAGAGGGGAGGGAGGTGCCAGACTCTTTTTAACAATCAGTTCTCCTGAGATCTAATATTTGGGATCAAATTTCAACAGGATTTGGAGAAAACCAACATCCAAACTATATCACAGCTCAAAAATG
Organism: Daubentonia madagascariensis; assembly: GCA_023783475.1. Taxonomy (NCBI): domain Eukaryota; kingdom Metazoa; phylum Chordata; class Mammalia; order Primates; family Daubentoniidae; genus Daubentonia; species Daubentonia madagascariensis. The sequence continues at coordinate 33,421,233 of JAKFHU010002140.1, read as the reverse complement.
GCTTAAGGATTTAAACATAAGACCTGAAACTGTAAAACTACTAGAAGAAAACATAAGAGAAATGCTCCATGATATTGACCTTGGCAATGATTTTTTTGATAGGACCCCAAAATCACAAGCGAAAAAGGAAAAATAGACAAATGAGATTACATCAAACTAAAAAGCTTATGCACAGCCAAGGAAACAATCAGCACAGTGAAAAGACAACCTATGGAAAGGGAGAAATATGTACAAATCATACATCTGATAAGAAATTAATATCCAAAATACATAAGGAACTCAACTCAGTAGCAAGAAAACAAATAACCTGATTTTTAAAATGGCTAAAGGACCTGAATAGACGTTTCTCAAAAGAAGAAATACAAATGGCCAATATGTATATGAAAAAATGCTCAACATCACTAATCATCAGGGAAATGCAAATTAAAACTACAATGAGATATCTATCACCTCACACCTGTTAGAATGGCCATTATCAAATACATGAAAGATAAGTGTTGTCAAGGATGTAAAGAAAAAGATACTTTTGCACATTGCTGGTGGGAATGTAAATAAGTACAGTCATTATGGAAACAAGTATGAAGGTTCTTCAAAAAAATTAAAAACATAACTACCATATGATCAAGCAATCCCACTACTAGGTATATATCCAAAGGAAAAGAAATTAGTATGTTGGAGAGATACCTGCACTCCCATGTTTATCACAGCACTATTCACAATAGCCAAAACACAGAATGAACCTAAGTGTCCATCAATGGATCAATGGATAAAGAAAATGTGTTACATATACACAATGGAAAACTATTCTGACTTAAAAAAGAAGGAAAGTCTGTCATTTGCAACAACGTGGATGAACCTGGAAGATATTATGTTAAGTCAAATATGCCAGATACAGAAAGACAAACACCACATGATCTCATTAAAATGTGGAATCTATTAATAAAAAAAGTTGAACCAATTTGAGTAGAGAGTAAATAGCGGTTATCAGGGACTGGATGGATGGGGATTTGGGAAGAGGTTGGTCAAAGGATACAAAATTTCAGTTAGAGAGGAGGAATAAGTGCCTGACCAAGTTGTACAGCATAGTGACTGTAGTTAATAACAATATATTGTATTCTGAAAATTGCTAAGAGAGTAGATTTTAACAGTTCTCACCATAAAAAAATAAGTATGTGAGGTGATGCACATGTTAATTAGCTAATCGAGCCGTTCTACCATATATACTTAATTCAAAACACCATGTTGTACAAGATAGATATTTACAATTTATCATTGTCAATTTAAAAGAGAAAATAAATTATGTGGGGTTTGTGGAAAGAAAAAAGCAAAGGTTCAGTCATTTAATAGCATAAGCCACTTCAAAGGAGTCTTTGATTTTTAGAAGCGAGTCCCCAGGAATACAGACTAGTACAACAGATGCTTAGCAAAGCTATTCCCAGTTTTCTAAGGAAAAAAAGAATCATACACACACAAACAAAAAATAATGACTGGTCAAATCATAAAATGGTGTCTTTTGTTTAGGAATTTCAGTAATAGGTAGATATATCCAGGAAATTTCACAGAGGAAAAATGATTTCCAAGTTAGTCATTCAATGGAAATGCATCCGCAGAGCAGTTGCAGTCTGAGCTGGCCTCCCAGAGGTCTCCCTGGCCAGAACTGGTGGAGACCAGCAGAAACTTCTCAGATTATGCCAAATTCGTAGGACTGACCTGGAATGGAACCATAGAGAAACAGGAACAGAAGCTGTTTGTTCATTTGCCAACATTTACCTCAGCATGAAACTACCAAATAAGAAATGCCAACAAATTTTTAAGAGAATTACCCTTAGCTGCACAACAATAAGAAAAGAACTGAGTAATGATTAACATGTACATATTTATAGTGCCCTTTCCTGAGCTCAGTGCATTAAATTTTGCCTAATGTCTGACAGCAGAAAATACCCCTCATCAATTTTGTGTCATAATCAACCCATATGGATTAAGAATGAGACCTTAAATCAGATCATGAGAAGCAATTGAGGATACTTCCCACACATGCACAGCAACACTGAGAAAAATGTAAATGTTAAAAGGAAAGAACAGCAATCTGTAGGACCTAAATCCAGAAAATATAAGGGTAAATATACCCTATCTTAACTTATTATGCTTTATGTTCCTTTCAACCAAATGCCTTGTTAAAGGAATGGTTAAGTATAATCACTTGGTTATTGGCCCCCAAATAAAGTATAGTTTTCTTTGTACGTGTATCTCAATAAGAGGCCACTTGGGATAGTGGCCCAGAATTGAGTGCATAAGGGATTTCAGTAGAGATGCCTTCTTTATTGCAATGCAATAAAGATTTACAAGTTAATCACATGCCATGAAATTTTTCCTTGATAATCTATGCGGCCAACACTGCATTGGTGAGTAGGTGTTTAAATTTACAGCTTCAAAGCACAGGAAGTGTGCTGACAGGTATGACACACAACATCTGAGTAAGAAAACACTCTTGAAAGCGATTTTTCATTCTGTTCTCAACATCCTTTTTCCCACCTATGCATACAGCCCTGGGAACTGCCAGCCCTTCAGTAATGACACACACTCTATTAGCTTCAAACACTGAAGAAGTTGGACAGAAGCTGTCTTTGGACTTAACTCGGTTATCTATCTGCTGTGCACCTCTCAACTCATGCCTTATTGTGCCCACATACCCTTTTTAAGCATATGTGCTCATGCGTGTATCAGCCGTGAGTTGAATGAGGCTTGGTTTGACAATTCCTCCAAGTAGCTTCATTGTTGATCTTAACCAGTACTATTCAACTAAACCCCTAAATGCAAAGTAGAACAGAAGGAAAGGAATATGTCCCTGGTAGTCTAATTGCATTGTTATTTCAGCACATTCAGTTCTTTTTCGTATTTTGTTTTTGTCTTTTACTCTCATTAAACTTAATAATGTAACACCATATCTGATTTTTTAAAATTCTATGTATACACAAAAAAAGAAAAGTTGAAGAGGTAGGTCAGATGCATAAAAGTGTGATATCTCCAGTCAGAGCCAAATTCCTAAAGGGTTAGCCCATTAAATGGCCAAGCAAAATAAGACACAATCGGTGCTAACTTCGTTTTCAAAAGTTCCCACATGTAGGTTTATAAGTGCCTAGAGGGATGAGTTAGCCTCAATTGTGTCTTGTTTAATTTGGCCATTTAAAGGGCTAACCCTTTTCTAACTTGGCTCTGGTTGTAGATATCACACCTCTACATGTCTGAACTTGATTCTTAACTTGGCTTTTTTAGTGCACACTAAATGTTTCTGATTTGGTATCACTCTAAAAGAATTTGTAAGTGGTTTCTTTGCACTAATGTCTGGACGGATTGGGGTCAGGTGTGATTGGTGGGTTTCCACTATTAAATTATTTTACACTCCATCACCCCCCCCCAATGGGTACAACCTCTGAGTTCATCTTCTGTGTGGGAGGTCAAAATATTCTGAGATCAGGCACTGGAAAAGTTAGACCCACACATTGCAATTACAACAAAAATAAATTGATATATTGCTTTGTTTAATAAATGTGTTATCTTTGCCAAGAGCTTCTGATTAACACTCTTTAGGTGGGAAAAACTTAACGGGAATTGTCTAATCTAGTAGATAAAATGCAAAAATTAAGTCATTATTTCTGTGAGTTTCTCCATTTATTAAATGCATAGACTACTGTTTATCACAGAATTGCTTAGTTTATGATTTAGAATGAAGAAGTGCAATTGGAATAAATCTGAACTCCTCCATGGAAATTCATTGTATTTGTTTCCCTGCCCCTGAAAAACACACAAAAAAGAATTAAATCCAGCCTGTGGAGATACATAAAACACAAGATAACATAAATTAGAATAGGGAAGAAAGAAGAAAACTCATGTAAAGATTCATAATATGGAGTAAGGAATAAGTAGATGGACTATGAGTCTTACAGTCAGAAAACTGAATCTGTGTCCTGAGTTACTAGTTTAACAACCAGTGTGAAGTCATTTTACTTCAGTGAGACTCAATTTTCTTGCATGTAAAAATAGAAATTATAATAATTTCTATCTCACTGGGCATTTGAGAGAATCACATGAGATTATGGATATCTAAGTATCCTGTAGAGTAGAAATCCCAATAAGATATCTCACTAATATTATAAAAGAATTAGAGAATAGTTAAGTGCTAAATGATGGTGTGACTATAACCATAACAGCTCAGAGAAAGAGGATATTCACATTCGTTGGAGATTAGAAAGTATTCTTCAGAACAAGTGCAGTTTGAGGTGGATCTTAAAGGATCTGTTCAATTTGAGAAAATACAAGGAAAGAAGAAAGTCTTCTGAATAAGAGGTGTAGGAAAGGAGTCGGGAGAGGGAAAAGGCTGGCGGCAGCAGATGCAAACACACACAGGTAAAAATCTCTGGGCATGGGAGGGGGGTGCTGGCTGTGAGAAGAATGGTGATGAGGGAACGCACCAAGGAGCGACAAAAACGAGACTAGGGAGACTGAAGGAGCCCTGCACTGGACTAAACATTTGTGTCCCTCCAAAATTCATATGTTGAAGCCCTAACCCCCAACGTGATGGGGTCTTTGGGAGGTAATTGGGGTTAGATAAGGTCAAGCGGGTAGGGCTCTTGTTCAATGGAATTAGTGCCATTGTAAGAAGAGAAACCAGAGTGCTTGCATGTGCCCTTGCACTTGCTCACTCTCTGTCTCTCTCTCTCCCTTCCTCCCTCCCTCGCTACGTGAACACAAAGAAGAGGCCATGTGAGCACACAGCAAGATGGCGGCCACCTACAAGCCAGGACAAGAGGCCTCAGAATGGAATCAACCCTGCCAGCACCTTGACCCAGGCGGTTCAGCTCCACCCCTGCAGCTGCCCATGACGCAGCCCCAGATGCCTGCCTCACTTAAAATGAGAACCTGGGTTTCTAAAATCTCACTTCTCAGGTTCCACATGTGACAGTCTAACTGTTGCAAAGACAGAATTTTCCAAAATATGTTTCTCCGAACTCACAGACAGAAAACTTTTCATGTTCAAGTAAGTTGAATTTCATTGACTATATCCTTTTTTTGGAAATTCACTGTACACATTCTAAAGCCTTTGGGAAGTTCATAGTTAACAAAGGAGGAAAGAGAGGGAGAAGAGGAAAGGGATGGAGGAGGGGAAAGGAAGGAAAGGAAGAGGAGAAGAGAGAAGAAGAGTAGGAGGAGGAAGCAAGGCAGGAAGAATTTGCTTCTGTTTGACCCAGGCTTTGCCAGGCTTCTCTGGCTGTAGACCCCTTCGTCTACCTAATATCTCTCAGAAGTAATATTCTATAAAACACATTTCATAAAAATTGGCATTAAAGTCTTTGTGCTTGTAATTGGATTAATGTGCTGCTTGCCCCTGCTAATGTATTTGTAATTTAACTTGAACTTTCCGAAACTACACCTTAACCCGAGGGAGTAATCCCTCAAGGGAGAATCTTACACAAATGACAGTCTTTAGAGGGGGGTGAGTGGCAGAGCTTTTCCTGCCCCACAAGCGTCATCAGTAAATGCAGTCAGCCAGGCAGGCCCGGCAGCTCCTCTGTGCTTGGTCCCCCTGCGAACACCTACCAGGGATCCAGGAGTCTCTGTGGCAGAGCTTTATTCATAATCACATTTTTACACATAAAAGCATATGGATATAAAATCCCTGAGGAGAAAATTGAAGTGATATGGTTTATCACACAGTTTTCTTTCTGCAGCATTTACTGAAAAAGGCATTATCACACGGAATCCCTTAGAATTGTGTTTTGATTTTGTAATTTTATTTATTCATGGTTTTCTGATGTCAAGGTGTTGTGAGAGCTTAAAATTCTATTTCAGATCCACCTAATTGTGTTTGAAAAGATCCATGAAAGCAGCTCCTACAGTGTGAATTATCTGCGTTGTCTGTGTTCTGGGTAACGGCTCCAACAGCTTCCTACGGGGTCCTGCCAACAGGCTGCTTTTCTCCTTCCTTCACACCCCTCTCAATGGCTGGCTCACACTGAGCCTAAGAAAGCCTGATTGACACACCTCAGGAAGACCTATCTCCCTTCATCTGTGCCCAACTACCTCTGTTGCAATGATTCTGCTCTAAATGTTTTCTTTATAACCAATGCTGGATTAACCAAAGCCTCTATTAGCCTGTACTTTTGTTTCTCCTTCTCCTACAGTTGTTGTCTACCTTTTTAGCCCTTCAGATACTCTACCTACTACTGCAGCATCAGCAGATGAGCTGGGGAATAAATGGAGGCAAATTCATTTTAACACAGCCTCACTTGCTACGGCAATGGGAAAGGAAACTGACAACGGCCCAGGGAGGCTTCATGAGCTCATGATCTTCTCTGTTTGCTTCCTCCTCAGCCATCTAACATTCATTCATCCATCAAAAAGAAAAGCTGAGAGCCTGCTTTGCTTATAACAAGGTGTGATGGTTAATTTTGTGTGTCAACTTGACTGGGCTAAGGGATGCCCAGATAGCTGGTAAAACACTATTTTCATGTATGTCTATGAGGCCGTTTCTGAAAGGGATTAGCATGTGAATCAGTAGAGTAAGTAAGATCTCCCTCACCAATGTGGGCAGACATCATCCAACCTGTTGAGGGCCTGAATAGAACCAAAAGGTATAGGAAGGACAAATTCACTCTCTGTTTGAGCTGGGACATCCATCTTTTCCTGCCCTCAGACATCAACGCTCCTGGTTCCAAACCTCTGGACTCAGACTGGGACTTTCACCATCAGGCCCCCTGGTTCTCAGGTCTTCAGACTCAGACTACAGATTTGGACTAAATTACACTACCAACTTTCCTGGTTCTCCACCTTACAGATGGCAGATCATGGGCCATCTCAGCCTCCGTAATCATGTAAGCCAATTCTCATGATATATATATATCATAATTCTCATGATATGATATATATATATCATATTGGTTCTGTTTCTCTGGAGAACTTGGACTAATACGCAAGGAGATATGAAGAATCACAATCCATAATTCTCACAGAATTTCAACGTATTTGGGTACGCAACCTTATCACAAACAAATTATTAATAATGACACCGTGGCAAAACAACAATGCATGCAAAGTCTCACTTTTATTTTATAGTATACATTTACTATTATTAAATACATTCACTTTTTTTAAAAAAAAAAAAAGCATTTTTAGCTTCTACTATGTGCCAGGCATTCTGCTTGGGGCTGGGATGGATTGACGAAAGAGGTTCTGCTGTCAAGGATCTCCCTTAAGGTCCAGCAAGGGGGAGAGAAAAATCAAGCACTTACGGGGTAGTGGGACAGGTGCTTTGGAAGAAGTATTTCAGGAATGCTATAGGAAAACAGAAGGTCCAGCCAAATGGTATCTAGAAAAACTTCCCCAAGTAAATGATCCAGAGGTGAGTTTTGAAGTTGAGAAGGAGTTTGTCATGGTGGTGATAAAAGGGTAAGAGCATTTAAGTCAGAAAGAGCAGGAAAAAATTCAAAAGTATCATCGGTGAGAGAGAAAATGCTGAGTTCTAGGAACTGGGATTCATTTGCCAAGGAGGGAGCATTTGTTGCACACAGAGGTGTCAGGGAACAATGACATGAGAGGAGGCTTCGGTCCACCCATGGAGGGTCTAATATGTCCTACAAAGAAATCCGGACTTTATCCTTTGGTAATGTAGAGTCATGGTAGCATTTTGGACAAAGAAATCATGTAATTTGATTTGAATATTACAAAAATCACCATGGCAGAAATGTAGGATGAATTTGAGTAAGAGCTATTCTGGAAGCAGAGATAACCCTGAACCAAAACAGAAGCAGTGAGAAATCGGGGGTGGTTGCCAAATTCTGGCTTCAGAGAATGAGGTAGTGATGGTTCCATTCACTAAAATAAAATATGTTTGCAGAGGACTGGGTTTAGTGATTGGGTTTGAACTAAATAAATTCAAGTTTCCTATGGGATATTCAAGTACAGGTCTCCATTAGGACACCAAGGCTGTGGGTACAGGCTAGAGATAAACCTGAGTACTTTCTGTATGTAGGGTGGGGGCAGAAAGGTGCCAGAGCTTTAGGCAACTCTGACATCTACTAGGCAGGTAGAAGAGGAAATACAAAAGCAATCAAGAAACAGTCCAGAAAAAAGCTAGAGAATCAAGGCAAAAATTTTTTTATGGAAGTGAACCCTCACACTGCTAGCCTAAGTAAAGGGAGGATTCCTCACTCTATGTAGGAGGTGAGACCTCAGATTTTTGTGGGCCTCACTGGGGAACAAGGACGTGGCATCAGAGATCCAGTTCTACTTTTTTGTGTCCTGAATATTGCATATATTCTTTGCTTTTGTTTTTTGCTGGTAAGCCAATTTGAGAGCAATCTGGTTCATCATCCTTATCTCTCTTTAAACTAAGAAGATTTTCTGTGGTCTTTCTGGCCCATTTAATTAGCACTTTTATTTTACAGGTAAGGAAAAGGAGGCTCAGAGAGGTTGAGACTAGACTACTTGCAAAGGTAATGAGAGTTAGCACCAGAATTAAACTCTCACCTGGCTTTAGATACAATCATTTTCCACTATACTCCACTGGTTCTAATAACATTTCCCATTTGTAATATTTTTGGTCATTTCAAATTCTTTCTTCCAATTGAATCCAAATTAAAACTGGAGACTGTTTTTGAAATTTGACCTTGCAGCCCTCACATAAATTGGAATCTCATTGTGCATTCTGAAAAGTAGCTTATAAAAAACACAGATCGGTAAAGATTTTTAGCTGTTCTTACTGTGTAAATGCTCAGTGTTTCTGCCCTATTTCCCCTTCTGCTATTTGAAAAGGACAACAAAAAAAGAGAGAGAGAAATGAATGAATGAAAACTTCAACAAATTTCAGCCAGGCCTTCAAATAGCATTGATCAATAGCATTGATCACATTCTAACTTTAAAATAACCTGAGGGGGAAAAGACCCAGGTGAACATATATAAATGTTCTACAAATAATACGCAAATTGAATTTTCATAACTATGTAATATATCCAGGAAAAAGTACCAGGAAAACCCTAAAAGACATTTGGCCTTTAGGTTGATATCATATTTTGTGAGTCGTGACCACTATGTATGTCACCTTGAGTAAAATATACTGTGACAATGGGATGCTGTGTAACATTAGGTCAGATTAAGGAGGCTATTTTTGTTTAATCTAGGAGAACAATTTTTTAAGCATCAGAATGTGTCCCCAGTGATTGAAATTATTATGCTGCAAAGAGGAAAGAAATTGGGTCAGAACTCATTATCAAGTGGCATTTCCACAAGTAGCAAGGGAATGCACTGTTTCCTATCAGACATTACATCCAGAGTCTGGGTAGGTTTCTTTCCTGAATCTGAGCCCAAAAAACTACTTCATTTCCTCACCTTTTCCCAGCATTTATAAGTATCCAAGTTTCAACAGTGGTCCTGCATAGTAGACAAACTACTCCAATTCCCTGTGCTGTAAAACTTATTTTAAAAAGCAACTTGTAAATTCAGCAGCTTGCTTCAGTTTCTTCCTGTCAACCAATAATGGCCAACTATCCTCATTCTTAGGGACAGACAGAGAAAAACTCTCACAGCCAAAAATAATTTTCTTTGTTTTTTTAACTAGAATAAATCATTTTTGGCACAACTTTCCTTCCATTTCTTCCTCTCTGGAGGATAGTTATGGAGTTCAGTACCTGGACTTGAATTATCAACTTTGGTTTTTGCTTTAAGACCATAATTGTAAGTAACTAAGCACATTATTTGTGTTACTCTTCATTCTACTGGCATCTTTCTTCAGAGAACTCCAAGAAATACTGTTGTTTTATCTCTTGAATTCTCGCAGAAGCTCTGGAAAGTAGAAATAACACTATGACTAATCTACTTTTAAAAACATGAAAATGTTTCTATCATATGCATAATTCTACACAGTGAAGTAAAGATGCCTACCTGTTTATGACTTCATAACCCAATGAGAGTCATAGCTTATTCTTGATGTTTAGGCTTTGTGAGGGCAGGCACTTTGTGTTATTTACTGGATGAATAAATGGACGGATGGACAGATAGATGGATAAATAGTTATATACCATAATCTTAGTATATCTTATCCTCCATTGGTTTTACTTGTGACAAAGGTGGGTGAATAGAAAGTGGCTGAATGGGTGGATATGCGGGAGGTAAGTGGTTGGGTGGAGTGCATATGAAAGAAAAGATGAACAGGTGGGTGAGTGGCGGGTGAATGGAAGCATGCATGGGTGGAAAGGTCGGTGGATGGATAAATGGATGTACGGCACTGCTGATCCCAACCAAAGATGTCATTTTACACCACAAGTGAGTCCACAAGAATCTCAAGTGACATCAGTAGCAGCTCAAGCAAATAGAAAATCCACAGAGACAAAAGGAAGAATGAAGTTGGATTAGACATGGGTAGTGTTTGCTGGAAGAAACCTTCAGGCAAATAAAGCGTATTCGGTTCACCAAGTTAGGGATTAAATCAAAATGCAGGGTTTAGTGTGGCTCTTGTTCTGCAAAGCTTCCCCCAGGGATTGCTGCAGAATGATGAAGAGGAAACTAAGGGACAAGCCAAAGGAAGCTGGCTCCAACCCACTCCCTCAATCCCCCAACTGAACCAGAATATCTCCACTAGTATCACTTTTATATATTGTGGCTCCCCATGAGATTTTACTGAAACATGGGCTCTCACTTTTGGAAACAACAAAAAATAAATAAAAATGAAGAATAAGTGATGAGTGAAAACTTCAACAAATTTTTGTCAGGCCTTAAAATAGCACTGATCAATAACATTGATCAAATTTTAACTTGGAAGTAACCTGAAGGAAAAAAATCAATCCAGGTGACCATATACAAATGTTCTACAAAGAATATGCAAATAGAATTTTCATGACCATGTAACATATCTATAAAATTAAAATAATTTTTAAAGCCAGTCTCGATACTAGGAGGAAATAATGTCCTGCTACTTTACAGGGTTGTCATAGAATCAAAAGATCTACCATAAGTGAAAAAGGCTTTGAAAATCACAAAGAGCTTTATAAGTACACAGCATTATCAAAATTATAAAAAAAGAGAAAAGATCTGAGATTTAAGAAAGAGTTAATTCATCTTAATTATGCTTTTCCTTCATTTCTTTCTCATCCTGCCAGCCAGCCCTAGGTCTTTGCAGGTTCAACCTTTTTACAAAATCATAATTTTGGTATGTTTTGTCCTTCCTTCCTTCCATCCTTTTACTTCTGACAGAGATGGAGATTATGAATATTAGAACAAAATAAGAAGTATTTGGTTACAAGTATGAGAGCTGGAGAACACAAAACAGTATCAGAGAGGATTTTGATTTTTGATTTTCGAAGCCAATCTGTTGGGCAAAAGGGTTAGGGGGAGTCCCTGAAAGTATCTTTTATGTCTGAACTGTATAAATCATCTTGGGCTTCTTAGAAGGGAAATAAGCCTTTGGATCTTTTCAACAGAAGGCCCACCTTAAAGCAGAGTTGAACCAAGCTTCCAACAGCTTCAACCCAACAGCAATTTGAGCTCTGTGGGAAACTAAGACCAATTATTTCCTAAAGCATATTTCAGACTAGAGATTTTGAGATACGTTCTTGGTATTTCAATACTATTTTGGTTATCTATTGCTACATAACAAATCATCCTAATACCCAGTATCTTTAAACATTGATAATCATTTGCTACCTCTTACAATTCAGTGGATTGACCAGGCCGTCTCTCTTGGAGTTTTTCATGAGATTGTACTCAGATGCTGCGTGGGGTTGGAGTCATCTGGAAGCTCAACTGGGAAGTTGAGAGATGGCCCCTCTCCCTCCCCTTATAGGCTCAGGGCTGTCCATGTGGTTTCTTCAGCAAGATAGCCAGCCTTCTTACATAGTGCCTGAGGGGTCCCAAAAAGTGACTATTCCAAGAGGAAGAAAGCAGAAGCTGCCAGTCTCTCAAAAGCTAGGCCCAGAACTGGCACAGCGTCACTCCTGTTGCATTCTGTGGGTAACCGGAGCCACGGACTTAATGCAGGAGGAGACTACACAAAGATGTGAATGTCCTAAGACGTGGTTCATTGAGGACCACATTTGCAGGCTCTATGCCACACAGCATTATTATGAAAAAATGCTTCTATTAATCAAAAACATAAAAAGAGGGAGGGGGGTTTTAACACCACATACATTATCATTCCTCGTAATAATAAGGATCAAAATTATCTGCCAGGAGAAAATGGTTCCATTGACATACCGTAGGTACATACTGTACGCATAGTGGCTATGGTCGCAAGGGATCTGATTATGGGTGAATCTTGGTATATAAACTAGGATTATAAGAGTACACCCTCTGACCCTAAGAACATCATCTCAAGTGAATTTCCCATGTAACGGGCTGCTAAGTAAGTCACGTGTGTTATCCGATGCCATTACTGAACGCATAAATTAAATACCTTCTTTAATTTGATGCCAAGCACTTTGCTTACCTTAGATCATTAGGCTTTGTCACTAATCCCCTAAATAGTATTTACCCTAATCCATAATCTAAGAAAGAGGAGAGAGAGGAAGAAAAAGGACAAGACGGAGGAAGCCCATCTGATAAGCACGACTCAGAAAATCCCAACTTTGGAGCTTCGTGTGACAAGAGCCGAAACACCCTCTCACATTAGTGACTACAGGGAACAGTCACAGACTCAGGCTGCTGTCCTCCGTCCACAGCTCTGACCTCCAATTATCCTGCTTTCTTGGTTGTGATGCTGTAATCACACATTCAAGCCTGTAATAAGTCACTGAATTTCTAATGTGGCTCAGAATTTGAGAAAAAGTAGTTACTTTGTTACAAAGATTCCATCCTTAACAACAACAACAAAGTGAAGTAATAATCTGGGTAAAATAACTGATATTATTTATATGACACTACATCTGCTACAACTCTATCTCTCCTACTCTATCTTAACCTCTAAGTCCTATGATCAATTAGGCCACTTAATTGATAACTTAAAGAGCATATTATGATTTGTTATAACTTAGTGTTTTTTAAGGCCATTTAGCATCCTCTATCCTTAAATGACATCCCTACTGGCACTTAATCAAAATACTGCTTCTAGTAAACCCAAAAAGTACAGCCAAACCACTTTTTAAAATGTTATATTCAAAAGTGTAATTTTTAAAAGAATATATCTTGTAACAAAGAGATGAAAGCAAAGAAAAGGCATATTTTGTTTCTTTACTGCTGTTTTGGGATGACATCTACAAGAGCCACTGTAAAATGACTGCAGCAGAGTCCCATGGTCCATCCTTCATTTCTTCCACAATCACTGGAATGCTTGCTTTGGGCCAGGCACCGTGACAGATGGCTCTGCTTTCAAATATTTTACAGCCTACTCTGGAGACAGATGGACAAGCAACAAAAATATGATGGTTGGTACCATGGTGGGTTGTACAAGTGTAGTGGGGCATAAGAGAAGGACACCCTCAGTCTGCTCCGGGAGGTTAGAAGACGATTAATAGAAAGAAGTCATGCTTGAAATAACACTTGAAGGATGAGGAGCAGTTTGCCATTCTCATTAGCCGAGTAAAAGGGTGTTGAAAGAATGGTATGTGCAAATGGGCAAAAGTGCAGAGACGTGAGAAATTCTCACGTGTTCAAACACTACAAGGACCCATGTCCTGGAGGAGAAAAGTGTGCTTGGCCAAAGATGACCGGAGACACACAAGGCAGGGCCAGGTGATGAAGGGCCCTGTTTTCCTTGTAAAGGAGTCAGGGCTTGATTCCGTAGGCTAAGGGGTTGCCAGCAGAGGTGCACCGATACCATACTCACTTGTGAGGAGCTGAGAGTGAGGCCCAGCTCAGGCCCCTGACTCACAAAAACTGCATCTAAATCATTACAGCTTGCAGAAGTCTGCTACTCTTCCATGGAGACACCAGCACGGTCACCTTAACTAAAAATGCTAGATGAAAACCCAAACGACCTGAGGAAAAATCTATCCCAATATTACTCTAATATTGTTAGCACTGGACACTTGAGCGATGTGAAAAAGAACAAAGGAAATTACTTTTGTTTGAGCAATTATGATGTGCTAAATAATCTTACTTTCTCAAACTGGGATACACAGTTGCATATAAATACAGCATATCTTCCTAGTGTTCCACTTTTGCTCAAAATTGGGGGGCAAACATAAACATGTAGATATTTTTCAAAATTAACATGATATTTTAAGATTTCATTGTGTTGTAACTTGCAGTTTAAACTCTTCTCCCAAACACTCGCCCCTAACTCCCACTCCCAGGGCAAAAAGTCATTCTTCTATACATTTATGGGTACGTCACTGGAAATGTCTGAGAATCCAGTGCCCCATAAATTACCTACAGAGAAGGATAATCCCCTTAGAAGGAAACATGTTCCAGGGGCACATACATATATTATGCTTTGCTATAATTCAATGTTAGTCCGCATATAAGTTAACACCAAACATTTAAGGCAGGAATAGCAGCACACTGGATTTTCTCCTCCCCTGTTTAGCTTCTTTCAACAGCCCTGCCTATTTCACAAGGTTATTTTAAGGATTAAATGAGGAAATGAAAGCACTTTGTAAACTGTAAAGTGCCAACCTGATGTAATGTTTCATTAACAAATTAATTTACAAATGGCTAGGACAAGGTGCCTTTTGAACGATGGGTGTCGTTCTTGCATGAATTAGAAGAAGGTCAAGTGTGGTCTACTGAGCAAAAGGAAGGGATGTGGCATTCCCTGGTGTCACAGCACAGATGCGCAGAATTGCGATTGGTCTACATGAGACAGTAGCAATCAGGCAGCGTGTGCAAACCCATCTGGTTCTCACACCATCTGAATGAGGTGCTGAAATGGAGGGGTTTTACTTAGTTGAGTCTGAGCAAGGCCTCCTGAGCTTTCACCAAGTGATTCAAGACAACACAAACTGTCCTCAACCTGGTCTCCATTCTTTGATGTACTCTGGCAGCAAACCCTAAGCTATCACCTAAGACAAAGGCTGAAGTGGTGAAGGTTGGAACAGTAATCCCAGGGTTCTTGAGTGATTTTTCTGAATTATCACTGGTCCGCTCGACTGAGAAGTTTTACATGAGACATTTAGAGGTGAACCAAACATAAACCAGACCTACCCAATTTTTAATGTTCTCGGCTGTGTATTAGCAGGAAATATATTTCTTGGAGGCTTGCCACTTCTTTGTTGAATGCCATGGCTGGGATTTCTGCTTAATAGTGGTGGTGGGGAAGCTGGTGACAGAAATGCTAAGGCCAAAGACAGAAGCCAGCTAACGAAAACAAACAAACTTTCTCTCAAGGAGACGAACAATTAGCTCCATGTGTTAAAAGAAAAAAGTTATTAAATTATTTAGTCAGGCATCTTATGTCAACTGCAAAATATTTGACTTTAACCCCCTTCTAAGACCATGGTACGTTCTTACTGATTATTCTACAGGAGTAGAAAAGATAGCAAACTGATGGAAAATCATCAAAGTAAGAGATATACACTGGCATTTTTAAAGGATTAACCTTGGTTCTTAGGCATCTAGTGATTTTTACCAGGGTTATCCAAATTGAATCCAGCGATGTGAAAATATATTCTTATACTGACCCTGAAATCTGTCAGCTCCATATAGTATATGTGCCAAGACCTAGTATACATAGCCTCTTTCTTTTCTAGTAATAACCATATAAAAATATAAATAAGATGAATATTGCACTTGCAATACCAACAAATATTATTGAATATTGTATCTATTTATATATTTGTTTAGTATTTAGTATTTATAGTATCATGATTATAAATGTCAGGAGCACATTCTTAAAATCATGCAGTAACGTGCATACATTTAGAGTGTAAATGGGACTTTCCTTATTTATCTTATTTTTAATATAATTTCCACTAAAAAATCAATCTCAGCCAATAGCTGAGGGGGCCAGGGTGGTCCTACCAAGCATGAAATATGATTGGGGCATCTAATCACACTGAAAATGTTTCTTGTTCTTAAACTACATCACGGCATCAAGATTGAAGTCATGAAACACAATGGTTGGAAACAACATGCCCTCCAATTCACATAAACCGAAGACTGATGCCAACCACACAGGGATTTATCCAAACCAGGCAGAGATCCTCTTGCCTTGGAATTACACATTGCATGTGGGCAGCTCTGGGACTTGCTTTCACACAGTGGATTCTTGACATTATTTTGGACACATCAGCTCCCAAACTGGGGATCATTCTTTACTCACACATCTTATTTATGCTGGTTTTCATATGTACCTTTTTGTCTGGACCTGATCAAGAGGAATATTTGTGGTTATACTATGGGTGCCTTAAGACCCTGCTTTTGTGCTTACTGCACACAGCTAGTATGACTACAATATTCGAAGCTTTGCAAAAGGCTGACAAGTTGAGGAGATTAAACTTCTCAAGAAGTTAGTGTTGGTGTTTATGTTTGGTCTAAACAAAATAGCAGCCGAAGAGAACAGACACTTTCATTTTTCAATAAGACAAAACTGTCTCAAAGACGCTCTTGTCAGGCTTTACCATTATTATTGCTGTTGTTGAGAATAAGAATATCTAAGGTTTTGAGGACATTCTATTTTACAAAGTGCTGCACACATGTTTAAGGCTTACAAAAGTCCTGTGAAATGGATGCTACTGTCTTCACTTCACAGAGAAGAAAACTGGGACTCATGAAGGTGATGTGACCTCCCCAACAACACACACTCAGTAAGTGGCAAAAGTGAGATTAAAACTTAGATTTTCTGTTTCCTAATCTGGAGCTTTTTCCACCACATCCATCTCTCTCTTTTTATATAACCGTGTGTCATTTTTATGCAGGTTACAGAAGTGCTGGAATACAGGAATGGACTTTAAAACTCTGGAATTTCAATGAAGACCTTCAGTTGTATGAGGCGTTTCCTTGTTGTAAAGCAATTGCTGACACTAGTCTTTCCCATCAGTCAGTTCCCTTCTGCCTTGGCAACTTGCCACCGGTGATACCACCCTACCTCTTCCTCATCCCTCTCAAGAGGCCCTGGGCAGGGCAGCAGCAGGAAGGGGGGCAGGGAAATGTCCTGGGTTTTGCCACATAGATTTTTGACTCCGTCACTTAAGTTGCTTCCTACGTGTTTTATCCCATAGCACCTAATATTAAACATTCCTTCTTAGGAAAGAGAACTAGATGATTAAATTTGCTCACACGATCATAAATATGAAACAGGAAGTCCACATTGAACAATAAGTTGCCTGCTTATCAAGTTATCATCTTTCCGACTAAAGAGCATTGGCCTGCATGGCTCACACAGCACGAATCCCTTTAGCTCATCATGTTGTAAGGAAAGGTGAAGAGACAAGATGCTTCCTGTCATTCTGCAGCTTATCTCTAAGAACAGAGATAACTAACGTGGTAGAAATGACAGTGAGAACCCACACGCAAATTCTTCACCTAGCTCTGCCCTTTCAAGACTTTCTGCAGGTTGGCAACTTCGATCAGCATTAGCAGGGAATGAAGAACAAATCCCACTGGATTGGAGGCCTTGAGACCCAAGGTCTTCTAAGACCAGTCCACAGTGCACAGAAAAAGCTAAGTAAATGTCCCACATACAATCTCAGATGCTCTCAAGGCCCAGAATGCTGCCAGTGACCTGCATCCTCTTAATATCCAGGATCTGTAACTCCATAGCTTCTCCTTATGAGGACAATCTCAGACAACAGAAGAATGGATATGAACAAATCAACAAATGACTTGTTAGGCAATGTTTAAGCTTGATCTTGACCCTTGTCTTAAAGTAGACTCTCTCCCTGTGGCCACCCACAAATTACATGGTCATCGTGCACTCATTATGGAGTAGTACACTCATGACCTTACAAGCATTTCACACGCTTCATAACAGATGCATTAGAAAATGCCAACCATGGCATCTGCTAAAGAGATGTTGACCACTGCACATTCATAACTGACTCCTTTGGAAAATATTGAGTCTATTCCATGATCAATTATTTTGTCTACATTCAATGAAATGTTATTTCTTCAGTGTATATCAGCACTTAAGTCTATTCATATACTTCATCCAAGGATTCTGGCAGGCTGTTGAACAAAGTGTCCATTTGATACTTAACAACACTCTTATCTCAGATTTGGTAATTCGGTTTTAAACATCGGCACTATTTTGACATTCACTTTATATCTGCCCATAAACCATAATGATAAAAAAGCCTTGCCTTGGAAATTCACAAACGCACTAAGCTTGAACACAGTAGTTGCTCAATAAATAATTGTAGAGTGAAAGTAAAATGTACTTATCAGGCAGGACTTAGATCCTAGGGATGATGGAAAAGAGGCACAGAAAAGCCCATCAACTATCTCAAGTGGTATTTAGGGATCTCCATCATGCACGGCAGAGAAGAGCTGCCAAACTCAGGCTGAGGCGAGACAGATGTTCTTGTGAGAACAGCCCGCAGACAATGCTTGCCTTCCCTCACAATCTCACATTCTTGTTCTCTCTCCTCACCTCAGTAAAGCAGGTCTTTCTGGGAAATATTTACAAAATCTTTTCTCGAATCAGAGGCCTCCTTCAGTTATTTGCTTTCCTAACAGAAAGTGTACCCAAGGGAACACTCATGTTTTTTTTCTGTTGAAAGACTGGGAAAGTACATACTTTCTTTATTAAAAAAAGAAAAATCTCATTTGGGGTGAAGGTTGAGGAGAGAGGCCGGGTGTTCTCGCTGTCTCACCAAGAAGTGTCTTTGTTATTCTTTCCTTTTTTCTTTTATGGGTTTAAAGTTCTATGATATTATGAGAAACAACAAAAGGCTTTTACATAAATCATCTAAGTGCTAAGGCAGCAGCCGTGCTGAGAAGAACAGAATTAATGTTTTTGGCTCTCGGCGTCAAGAGAAGGAAGCCTTTGTTAGCCTTTCAGCAAGGATCCCTGTGTAAGTCCTTGTCTTCTCTGAAGCATTCTTCTCCAGAAAAATAAATTATGTAGCACAACTTAAACCCTAGATTCACTCCAAAACTATAGCAAAAATCATGCCTTATGAATACCTTCAAGTACCATTTATCCAAGTGTGCTTTAGGATCTTGTCAAGCATATCCTCTGGAACCTCTGGAAGACCTAGGGCTCTTGCCCAAGAAGGGGTCTCAGAAGCTGGCCCAGTCTCCACAGAGGTGAAAGGAAAGAACAAATCTGGATAAGTGGCCTCAGAAAGTAATAAGTTGTTCAAATATGTCAAATCCATAAGGAAGGGATTAAGACAACATTCGTATTTTTTACTAATGCTTCCTCATGGCCTAAAAAAGTGCCTGATATGTAAAAGGTGAAATATTTATGATAAACGAATGCATGAATCAGTTCCAAAGTGTAGCGATACAGGCAATACCAGCAATCATATGTGCTCAGGGCATAAAAATAAATCACCTTTGTGTACCATCTTCAGTGAATGCTAGAGGAAGAGAAGTTGCCATTAGCAGGTGTTGGGTCAAATATCACCACCACCACCCCATCCCACTCCACAGTTGCACAGCAAGTGGGTTTCTGTGTGCCACTTGGGGAAGAGCCTCGAGGGACTCCTAATCCCTTCAGTGAGACGCGTTCTCCCTGTTGGACTATCCCTGCTGCCATACTGAGGGTCCAATACTTCCTGTGACACTCACCTGTTCTTTCTCATCAAGCCAGTCACCAGAGTCAAGGCAGATGACAAGGTCTTGGTGCATCAGGTAAAGCAAGATGGAGTCAACAACGCAAAGGGCAATTGGGATCTCAAGTCCACAGGGATATTCTCCTCCCTCACTGTGAAGAACCCCAGAGAGTGTTCTAAAACTTCTGGCATAGGCAGGTGGAGTTGCACTGAGAAGAGAACCAGACGCAATCGGATGACCCTGCCCACGTTGCATGTTGGACCTTTCCTTTATCGACCTCAGGATCCTTCTAAGACACCTATATTGCACTCAGACACTAGCTGCCCTCCAGAAAGTCAATAGTGTTGTGAAGCAGAGAGAAGGAGTGGGGTGTAAAACCAAAATGCTATTCCAGGTGGAGAGGTGCAGCTAAAATGTCATTTTGTGGTAGACAGGTAGATGGTTAAAAAGGTATAACCAGAGTATATTTTTGACAAGTACCCATTTTGCATGGTTTTTTTTTTTGACCACTGGTTTGTGGGTGGTGGGTGGGGAACCATAAATACAAATGTGGGAGCCTCAAGAGTGCCCTCCAACATCAAGAGACCAACAGAGTCTGCTGCTAGAAGTCTCATGATACCATCTCTGGAGGTGAGCAAGCTCATTGGAGAATGGATTTACTGTGACTGACGGACACTGCAGACAAGTGTGCCTTTTTAGTATCAGTTTCCAGGGTATGAATCTCAGTCCACAAACTCAAATGTGCAAAAAAATGCCACATCTCTTTATTTTCTATAAATCAATTTAGTTGCAGTTGTGAGCCTACCTTCTTCCATACTAGCAGGAAACCTCAGTCGTTCTTGGGATTCCCCCACAAACATAAGGCTATGCCATGGCTCAGTGCCAAGATGTTAAGGAGTCTCTCTGGCCACTGGTCATCTACCATACCGGTTGCAGCTGAGATATTCCCTGTATTTCTGCATAATTCTGCAACCGGTCTCGATAGCTCCTGTGCTGGTGTGGGACAAGGGCATGTTTGAGGAGGTTGTTTGTGAGTCCTCCCTGTCGGGACGCACCATGCAGCTTTCCTCTTAGGACACTTGTCACATCCTCGTGAGGCTGCTCAGAACTGTGAATGTTCCTGCTGCTCTTCCCACCCTGCTCATCCACCAGCTTCAGAGAACTTCTTTTCATCTAGGGACGATTCTTCTCTTGTCCTATTTCTTTCAAGCCACTGTGCCGCATTCTACAAGGCATTCCCTCCCCTTGGCACTCTGACCTTAGGAAGCAAAAAACAGGAAGTTTTGTAGACAACTTCTTCTTTCCACCCTGCCATGAAATTTTCCTGGGCAAGAAAATGCAAATGTAGGCCAGCTCTATACTAGGATGTGAGGAAAGAGAAGCAAAAATCACAGATGGAAAACAAATAAATAAACTAGTATTCAGCTATTCGTATAAAAAGACAGGTCAGAGATAAAACCCAGATTAACAATATTCCAGAGGTGCTTAGGAAGTCAGATTTCTTCATGATAGGCCCTTAAGCTGGATGCAGGTGGTGTATAAGGCAACATGCTGAATTTGCCCTAATATGAGGCCAACAGAATTCCACATGGCCATAAATATCCAATGGCTTGAAATTGGCCACAGTAATTGAATAGATTACAATCACTCACCTCCCACAGCAGGCCATGCCAGCATTCTGCCCCTCCCTGGGGGCTGCCTGTGTGCCCTTGGAGCCATTTGTGCCAACCACAGGGATGGCTTTTGTTATCTGCAGTTGAACTGAATAATCATATTTTTCCAGAAGAACATCTGCTGAGGGAATATCTATTTATTTCCCATTACACAAATTATCATGAACTGAGTGGCTTTAAACCACAGAAATTTATTCTTCACAGTTCCACAGGCTACAAGTCTGAAATCAAGGTGTCAGCATGGCCATGGCCCCTCCAAATGCTCTAAGGGAGAATACTGACCTGCCTTTTCCAGCTCCCGGTGTTGCCAGCAATCCTTGGTGTTCATTGGCTCGTAGATGCACCACTTCCAATCTCTGCCTCCATGGCATATGGCATTCTCCCTGTGTGTGTGTGTCTCTCTGTGTCCAAATTCCCCTCTTCTTATAAGGACACCTGTCATATTGGACTTAGTGCTCACCCTAAGCCATATGACTTCATCTTAACTTGATTAGATCTGCAAAGACCCTATTTCCAAACAGGATCATATCCACAGGTTCCAGGTAGACATGAGTTTTGGGGGGACACAACTCAGTACAGAGGCCATCTCTGGAAAGGTATCCACCTAGTAGTTTGGGCTGCTTGACCATACAAACAAGTTGGAAACTCAGAGCTATAGGATAGGTGCCGTGCTTTGTTATGAACTGTATTGTCCGGTGTGCTGCAGCTGCCCAGGGCTACAATAGCCTGGACACTAGAGCAAGGTGTAAGGGCAACTGACCGCTTGTGAAAAATCCAGAATATCTCCTTTGCCCTTGAACAATGTGCAGCCAACCCCCAATTGCAGATGGGAGTCAGAGCTACAGGACACCGTAAGAACAGAGACTGCCCAGTGCTGCTATCTCTGAGGCCCCAAGGTAACCATAAGGTGTTGAGAAAACTCTGTCCTCTCTTCTCCATCAGGTTTGTTGCTGACACTCAAAGAAGAGGGAGTCAGCAGAGTATCCCTGAGACTACAGAGGAAAACCGAAAGCCAAATCCCAGTTAGGGTGGCCCCTGGAAGCAAGAAGCCATTCAAAAGCTAGGAAGAGTGTAAGAACCAAATTCATGAAGTAGGGCACCTATTGGGAACTAGCACCACTGGGGTCAACAGACTGCACCTGGGATGCCCTTTTGCACTGTAGCATTGGCCTAGAGTGGGGAGGCAAGGGAGCTGGTAGGAGAAGCAGAGTCATATGTCATTGAGAAGCCAAGGGCAAGAGGGGTACCCATAAGAACTTCTCTAGGTTTGTAACAGAGTCACTTCTCAAATGTAAAGGTTATTATGACCAACTAATCAGTAGCAGAGAAGATGACATAATGATTTTGCCATATATTTATACTTATTGAAATATATATGTTAGCTTACCCTGCCTACATGCTTTATTAAGATAGGGCAAGAAATAGTGACCCTAATTTCTGTAAAACTGCTATTTCTTTGCATTTAGCTAGTATACTGACGTGAGGAAAAAGAACAATGCTGTGATTGTTTTTCATTGCAAAATATATTTTTTCCTTCTCTACTGCTGTCTCCTTAGTGATTCGTTCCTTCCTGCCCTGTCTCCCTCAGTGAATCACAATTTTGTTAAGACTTGAATCTTCCATCTAACTTTAGTATTTCTCTCCTCTCCGGGAGTTAGTCTTCTGGGATCCCAAATGCAATACTAACTGGCTCAACAATCTCATCGTCATGCACAAAAAAATTGATAGAAATATATTCACTAGATGTGAAATCATGTTACAATTTAATCCTTTCCTGTTTCTCTGCCAGATTCTTCACATGGGAAAGCTGGACTCAAGAGCCTCGACACAAGTGAAATGTGATTTTGGGTAAGCCAGGCAAATTGAAAGATACGATAAAGAGTTCTCCCTTTATTCAACCAAGAATATTGATAAGGCAGCAGTTTTCTCCTAATGTTGTCCAAAAGCGTGACTTTATTTAAATTCTCTGTAAGTGTCCAAAAGGAAATGCTGATGCAAATGAATATTATGTGTTTCTGTTAAAAATTTGCAGTGTAACTTTGAGGGAAATGTAAACTCCATAGATTCACCAGGTATAATTTATCAATGTATCAACAAATATTTATTGTGCATTTTTGTGCCTTAAGCACTTTACTATGCCTTTTTATGGAACAAGCCTAGTAAAAATTATACCACCATGTCCAAACCCTCAAGGAGTAAATTTTTTAAAAATTGCATGAAAAGATAACTAGCATTAAAGCAGTGGAAGAAATCACAAGGAAAAAGATAAATAGACTTGACTGCATGAAAATACTAACCTTCTATTTCTCAAAATGTAAGCCTATCAGATAATAAGCAACAAAGTGAAAAGTATATATAATTATGTCACACTAAAAATAATGTCCTCTATATATGACAAGGTTGTATAATGTGTTAAGACATTAAGATCCCAATAGATAATTGGCCCACAAACATGACATTCACAAATGAGGACATATAACCATTTACAAATATTTGAAAAAAATTAACCTCAGTAATTCATCAAAGAAATGAAAATTAAAACAGCAACAAAAAAAAAACCAGTTTAACTACCCAGTTTAGCCAAGACATATTTAATGATGACCAAGATAATACAATACATTCTTTTATGAATCTTAGAAGGAAAAGAAACAAATATTCCTTTACCCCTGCTCCCCGCAACGTACAGCAGCAAAGTGGGAGGGAAAATCCACATTAATAAATAACAGAAGATAGAATCTCTGAGGAAAAATAATTTTTTAATTAATAGAATTGGAGAACTGCAATTTGGATGAAGGCATATTGTAGCCCGGGGATCTGTTCCATCTCCTGAGAAATTAGGGAACAACTTTGGCTGTGGGGAGCTGGAGAGAACATAGGGGACATGGAAAAGGTTTTGGGTTATATTAAGCAGGATTTTCAACTATGTCCTTACAGTTGACATAATTGTAAGTTTCAAATGGCTTTCTTTTATATTTGGCCATCAATATGGGCTAAAGTCATCATGCCAAATTACCGTAAAGCAGTTCTTCCGAGACCCAATACTAGGAGGTTTGGGCATCCAGCTGTCTGATGATGTGACTTAACCTGGTGGATTTTAGAATATCAGAAGGAACAGATAGACTACACACTCTTCAAAAATCCCCCCAACTGAATTTCTAAAAAATATTGCATGACAATCATATCAAGACTGTCTGTGTTGTTCATTAGACACAAACCTATGTGCCTGAACAATCGTGCTGGGGGTAAGGTGGACAGCGCTTCTGAAAACTGTGGAGCTTAGTGAGTATTCGTGCTTGACGAGAAAACCATTGCTCCTCACTGAGAAGATGAGCTGAGGTATAGCTGTGGGCAGGACCAGGAGTTCCCCTAAAGTATTTTTGTGAATCCTAAAAACAGATGAACATCCAAGAACCCAGAGTTCTACTCTTCTGCTCCTGCTCACATTTCAGCCTCGTAAACTTTAAAAGGTGATGTAAATATAACTTACTTTGCTCAAAGAAAAACATTACACCCTACTTAGAAGCCATACCGTTCACCTTCCTAAATAAGCTATAAAGTGAACAATTTAGTGGATGAAAGATTTTTGATGTTTTTTTGAGGACCGATTAAATATTGGGGAATGTGTACCCCAAATAGTAACTTTGGTTTTAGAATATTGATCTGTAGCCCTTGTGGCAATTATCTGTCTTTTCAGGGAACTCTCAGTTTAAGATAATAAAAGCTTTAAACTTATGCAAGGCTTTCTGTCTTCTAAAAGAGAATAGAAGTTATCCAACTTACTCAAAAGTAGTATTTGCTCACATTATCAAAAATCAAAAAATAACAAATGCTGGTGAGGATGTAGAAAAAGGTGAACATTTGTGCACTGTTAGTGGGAGTGTAAATAGTACAGCCATTATGGAAAACAGTATGATGGTTCCTCAAAAAATTGGAAATAGAAATACCACATGATCCAGCAATTCCACTAATGGGTTTACATTCAAGGGAACAGAAATCAGTATGTTGAAAAGATATCTGCACCCCATGTTTACTGCAGCACTATTCACAATAGCCAAGAGGTGGTATCAACCTAAGTGTCCATCGGTGGATGAATAGATAAAGAAAATGTGGTGTGTATACACAATGCAATACTATTCAGCTATAAAAAAGAATGAAACTCTGTCATTTGTGGCAACAGAAATGAACCTGAAAGACATTATATTAAGTGAAATAAATCAAACACAGAAAGACAAATACTGTATGATCTTACTCATGTGGAATCTTAAAAATGTTGATCTCATAGAAGCAGAGAGTAGAATAGAGACTACCAGGGGCTGGGGAGGGGATGGAGGTGGGGATAATGAGGACGGGTTAGTCAACAGGTACAAAATTACAGTTAGACAGGAAAAATAAGCGCTGGTGTTCTGGTACATAGTAGAGTGACTATAGCTAGTCACAACGTGTTGTATATTTCAAGAAAGCTAGAACAGAGGATCTTGAAAGTTATCACCACAAACAAATGATGAAGGTGTGAGGTAATTGGCGTGCTAACTACCCTGATTTTCATCATTATACAATGTGTACATGTATTGATACCTCACACTGTGCTTGATAAACATGTACAATTATTATGTGTCAGGTATAAACAAATTTTTAAAAAACAATAAAATAAAAAGAAAGTAGAATAGAGGTTACCAGGGGCTGGGGAAGGAGGGAAGGGAGAGATATTGTCTAATAGCTACAGAGTTTTGGTTAAGGATGACAAAAAATTTTGGATATAGATAGTGGTGTTGGTTACACAATACTGTGACTATGTTTAATGTTACTGAATTGTACACTTATGAATGGTTAAAATGATAAATATTACATCATGTATATCTTACCACAATTTTTTAAATCTTAAAAAAAGTAGTATATGCTCTTTAAGAAACTAATTTAAAAGGCACTAGAAAGCATTCTTTTTTAACATACATAAAAAATGTTTGCATATTCCTCAGGCAGGATTTCTTAGCCTCTTTGAATATGACTATGGGTTTATATTTATTCAGTTCATGCAGTTTAGTCTAAAACCAAAACCGACAAAATCAAAGCCTGAGGAAAAGTCAACAAAAGCCATGTCCAATAAGCAAATGAACCTGTAATTTAAGAGGATAAAATGTGTACTAACTTTTAAAATAGGATAAACGACATTTTGGGTTTATCCAGGATAAACGATTTGTTGAGAATAGAATTCCACCATTGAGTAATTCCTCAAAAGCTCTGTAGACAAAACATTGACTCCTCCCCAAAACATTATTGGACTTGATTTTTTTCACCAGCAGATGATCAGGCTCTCAAACTTTACATATTAAAAACAAAGTTCCTTATCTCTTCACTATTACCTCCAAATATGCTTCTCCATCTTTCACATCTCAGTAAATAGTGCCAACATCCCCATAGTTGCTAAGGTCAAAAACCTACTCTCTTATCTTCACACCCCATATCCAATCCCCCAGCAAACCCTGTTGGCTCTACCTTCAAGATCTGCTATGGTCTGGTCTGAATGTTTGTTCCCCCCAGATTCATATGTTGAAATCCTAACCTCCAAGGTGATAGGATTAGAAGGTGGGGCCTTTGGGAGATGAGCAGGTGATGGGGAGAAGCCCACCCGAATGGGATTAGTGCCTTTATAAAAGAGGCTACAGAGAGAACCCCGTCCCCCTCCACCACATAAGGTTAAAGTGAGAAGACAGCTGTCTATGAGGAAGGGGGCCCTCCCCAGACACAGAATCTGCCAGTGCTTTGATCTTGGACGTCCCAGCCTCCAGAACTGTGAGAAATAAATTTTTGTAGTTTATAAGCCACCCAGTCTATGGTATTTTTGTTATAGCAGCCTGAGAGCAGACAAAGACAAGATCTAACCAAGATCCAACCTTTTATTATCCCTCCAACCCTACCACCCTAGTCCAAGAAACCAACCTCTCTCACCCAGGCTGTGAAGTAGCCTCCTAACCAGACTTCTTGCTTCCACTCTTGTCCACCTTCAGAAAAACGATACAAAATTCCCAGAGAAACTCCTAAAAGCACAAATAAGATGATGTCACTCTTTAGCCCACCAAGTCCTCTGCAGCTTTTTCTCACTCTTAGAATAAAATTCACACTCTTGACCATGACCTAGAAAGACATACATGATTCCACTGCCCCCTGGAAAATCTCTGTAACCTTATATCCATCTATTTGCTTACTCTACTCTAACTACAATATTCTTCTTCTCTCAAATATTCACCCACCCTCAATTCATCTAAGTCTCCACTCACATCCTCCTTTAAAAGACTTTTCCTGGCAACCCTCTGTAAAGCATCCACCTGCAACCTTTACTTCATCACATTCCATGACTTGCTTTGTATATCCTCACAGCCACTGTCACTATTTTGGACATAATTTTTACTATTATCTGTCTTCCCTGTTAGGATGTTATTAACAGTTCCATGAGTACAGAGTCTTGGTTGTATTTACCTCTGTTTTCCCAGCCTCCCGAGGGGCACCCAAAACACAGTCTCCACTCAATGAATATTAGTTAAATGGATTAATGAGAAGGACAATTACACAAAGTAGACAAGATAACAGCAAGCCTTACTGTTATCAACTAAAATCCATTCCACTTAAAAGAATGTGTGCTGGTCTAGAAAGCAATGTGAAAACAAGTATCAATACACTAAAATGTTTGTTACATCAATTTCATTACCTTATGGCCATATATTATACTTTGTGTATAATGCAATTAATATGTACAATATCCATTGCTTTATGCTTTTTTCAATATCCCATAGATACCTCTTCACTTTTTATAATATATCATGTATGCTGACTCACTTGAGCCAAAAAAAAATGTTTATTCTTATCACTTTAATATAATGAAATGTTTATCTTCCTTGGATTTGGTATTCTAAAACCTAGGAATTTGCCTTAAAGGCATTATTCAAAACTTGAGAAGAAATGTAAGCACAATGAAAAACGTATGAACAATTTTTTTAATCTAACAGTAGATTTTTATCTCAATAAAAAGGTCAAGAGGTTTTAATCTTATTCCTCACTCACCTAAGACCTCCCAGGATATTGGATGTTTAAACTGGCCAGGGCAGCCTCCAACTGCTGAATCAATCCCTTGTCATTGCACAGAACCTGAATCAGAATGTCTTCCGATGGTGAAACATTTGAAAGAAAAAGGTTTCTTTTTTTCTTTTAAAATGTTATGTATGTGCATGTTTAATGGGAAATTAAGAAAATGTTAGAGAGAGTGAATACATGAGGGAGGAAAGCTTAAAGCACTTCCTTTTTGCTATTAAAAAGGAAAACAAAAATACAAAAGATCTTAGTGCCTATTCTATTCAGGATGGACAGTGTCACAAATCTTAGAAACAGTTATTAATTGGTAATAGCCCTGTACTGGCTAACAACTAACATAAAAATGTATCTGGAGTAAGGATATGCAGATAGATCGATGGAACAGAAATAAGAGACCGGAAACAGACCCTTATATTTATGGTCAATTGATTTTTGACAAAGGTACCGTGCCAATTCAAGGATAGTCTTTTCAACACATAGTGCTGAGACAATTAGATATCCATGCTACATGGTAAATTTAGACTCTCACCTCATGCCATAAACAAAAATTAACTCAAAATGGATCATAGACCTACTTATAAGAACTAAAATTACAAAACTTTTAAAGGAAAACATAGGATAAAATCTTCATGACTTTGGGTTAGGCAAAGAGTTCTCAGATATGACACCAACCAAATAATAAAATGGACTTCACCAAAATTAAAATCATTTGCACTTCAAATGTCATTAAGAAGATGAAATGACAAGCCACAGAATAGGAGAGAATACCTGCAAATCATATATATGACAAAAGACTTGTATCCAGAAAAAAGAACTCATGACACTGAAATTTAAGAAAGCAGATATATATTTAGTGAAATAAGGAATGCTGAAATGAATTTATAAATAATGCAAAACTGGCAATATCCACAGGGACAATAATCAATTGCATTCCACCAAATGCAATTCGCGTTTCTCTGGAAAGGAATTTTTATCTGCATTATTATCACTTTTCTGAAAGTTAACTTTCGTCTCCACAGGTTTGTAAAGAATCAGTCATAGGCAAATACAGGCAGAGATAACACAGATGGATGAGCAGATCAAGACACCTGCTAAATTTCAAAACCAGTCACAATTTTTTTATACCACCTCATGAGACTTTGTATTGTAAAAATTATATTTAAATATTGAATGTATTCAAATGAAATTTACCGGTTGGTGAATATTTTCCTAAAGTTTTCCCAATATTATGTGCATTCTTCCAATCTCTGGAAGTTGGTTCAGTTCTACCTTTGACCCAGAAATATAAATCCAGCTGAGAATAAGGAAACCACATGGTTTCCTCAAAAGTACTTCTGTGTGTTTTGACTTACAATACCAGAAATCTAATGAAGGGTTTCTGCAGGCCAGGGAAGCTGCCACAGGACCAAGTCAACAT
The DNA here is from genome assembly GCA_023783475.1 of Daubentonia madagascariensis. Classification (NCBI taxonomy): domain Eukaryota; kingdom Metazoa; phylum Chordata; class Mammalia; order Primates; family Daubentoniidae; genus Daubentonia; species Daubentonia madagascariensis. The sequence goes on along the minus strand of JAKFHU010002140.1, from coordinate 33,391,419 downwards.
CACACTGAATCATCATCCACCAGCCTATTTAGGCGCAGGAGGACTAAATTGCCTGACCTTCCTTAGTCCCACATTTACCCCTCAATTAACGGTGAACTGGAAGATCAGAGGCTATTTCTTCTTAAAGTAGCTAAGCCAAGGTCCCCATTTAGAGTGTAAACTCTGATTGTCTCTGTTAGATTGCACCTAAAAAAGGACCTAGAGCCCAGACCCAACAATGCCTCCACTAGGGGGCTTCACCAGGTAACTGTTCACTGGCAGGTTGTGGGTCAGAGTAACCCAGCTTAGTGTGAGCCTGGCCCTAGACTTGAAGCGATGGAATAGATATATTAGAGCCCTGCCAACTCCCCCATGATGTATGTATGTATAATGGCAGTGAAACACACTCATTATCATGATTGTCATTTAGTATGCATCATATATACTTCATGTTTTCTGTACAAATAAAATCTGATCAGCTATCTCAAATCCTTCCTTAGCATAATTTAATAAGAATAGATATTTCAAGTGGAGAGATCTCACTGTGCTCACTACAGCCACTCCATCAATGTTCCATGAGATGGTAAGGGTAGGAGCTCATGTGAACATGCCATACAGAACTGGTAATTATACTCACACAGTAGACAAATCCCAGTAAGACACAGGAGGACATCATTTGTTGCTAATGGAACGCTAATCTTTCCTCATGTAGCTAAGTCATCAATCAGTTCAAAACCTTCCTCAATAGAGAAAGCAACAATGTTATTTATTGTAGCCCACCTTCAAAGCCAGGGGATGTTCTAGACTGCTGTGACAAAGGAACCAACCCAGCTCAAGACTGAATAAGAGACACATGACATTCTGGTGATCAAATCAGCTCTAGCAAGAATTTGAGTTCCTGAATCAAAGAAATCTACACAGTCTCCATAAAATAGAGCTAAAATTATAGACAGGTCCTGGAACCTCTTATGTCCTAAGGAAGGGAGGAGGCTTTTTTTTCAAACTATCCCTCTTTATCCAGAGATAAAGCAGAACATACTGGCATAGACAATTGGACACAAGCATTTTAATGCTTCTGCATTTATGCAGTTGCATCAAAATGGACTTGAAAAAATGTTAAAAGCACCATTTTTTTACTGAACAATGTGAATAACAGAAATTGAGTTCTACTGCCTTCCTGACCCTTCCTCTATCCCCACCCCAGGGGACATATTTAGTAATATGCTAAGACCCAAGGATAGAGTGGTGATATCTGTTTTGTATATTACGTAGAACATTTTTTAAAGCAGAGTATTTCATATGTTTTTTAAGGAGGCTGAAAATATCTCCAAACAGCCACATCATAATATATAACCAACCATAGAACACAACCCATGTCCACTCTATCAGAGACTGAACCTCAGAATTTCAGGATGAGATAGTAAATCAACATTCACCTTGCAACCTTTTTCCAACTTCTTACCTGCATAAGGGACAGGACATTTGAATTTGGTGAAAGATCCTGAATCAGCACTGAAGTCAACATCATCCGAGATGGATGCTTTGTGATTGGATTAAACAACATCACCTGCCATACGCTAAAAAGGCTTATCTGATAAAGCACAGGATTCTGATATTGAAAGGTGATTAAGGAAATCACCAGCATGTTAAATATTAAGCATTTCTTGGAATGTGAACACTGTGCTAGAGGTTACCACATCACAGGAAATGAATCTTTAGAAGACCTCAAGGTCTTTAGCTCTAACACTATGCTAAAGCACAAAAATGTCAAAGTATCTAACGTAACGGCTTGAGGTTGCTTTGCTTCTCAAATCCCCAGATGTTTCCTATTCAGGCTCCAATGCCATTGCCGCCCAACACCATCAGCTCCTGGGGAAATAAGGTTAAATCCATCATCTTGGCAAATTTCAAATGAATACTCTCCTTTGACTCTGTTCTTATTTGAAAATTTTGCTCTTCCTCATAATATTATCAGATTTCTCTGCCCCCCCATGCTACCACAAATGCCTAGTCTATCTATGTATTCTATAAAAATTTATTGAGTACCTACTATGTGCCAGGCACCATTTTAGGCACTAGAAATGTGAATTAGTGACTATCAGGCCTTGGCATCCCTTGTCAAACCATTGAAACAAGGACTTCAACAACAACAAAAGAAAAAACTTCTATTTTTCCTGCTTGAAGTCCATGGTGTGTCTCCTTCATAACACTGGGACAATCTTTTTTGCCTGCCACTGATACTGTCTAACTTGTATCCCTCTAGCCTTCAGGGATTCCCACCCCTAGAGCATCTGATTGCCCTTCCTCAGATAATAATGGTAAAACTTATTAGTTTCCATTTCACGAATTTCCACCCTCAACTATCATCCTGAATAGCTGTCTCCAAGCCTCTGTGTACAGCATCCATCCTGCTGACCACCTTCTCAGATACGCCCACTCCAATTTTACACCACCTTGATCACTATATAATCCATGATGAAATAACATATGTTATTATATTATTTATAACTGACCCTAATAACACTACATACCTGTCCACTCGTGGCTCTGTAAATAGAAAAATGCTTGCCTGCCACCTTTGCAGCTTTCAACACCCTCCTCATCATCAACCTCCTTTACCTTCTCTTCCTCCTCCTCCATCTCCTCCTCCTCCTCCTTCTCCTCCTTCCAAAACATCCTGAAAGCCCAAAATCCCTATAAAGGTTTTTTCCACTATCTCTAGAATTAATCATTCTAAAAAACGGCATTGTTATGGCATCAATATACTCCAAAATACTTACATTTTGAAAATATATTTTATGTGTTCATACCTTAAAGAAATTCCCATGTTCCTGATAACTTGAGTGTTTGTGTTCATTACTCCACTCTATATTAGTGTAGATAATTTCTTGCAAGTAGGATTACTTTGTAAATGATCATTGATATTTGCTACTTGAAGTAGGAACAGTAGTAAGAAACTGCTCTACCACTTCCACGAAAACCAATGACCTGCAAAAAAAAAGAAAGAAAGAAAAGAAAAGAAATTAGCAAGTACAGATTTCTTATCTTGGTTAAGTTTGGTGTTGGATTGTTGGACTTAGGGAAAGGAGCGCTGGAGGAATTCTTTTGAGAGGTAAGGGGTTCTTTTATGTGTTTTTATTGGATAGAGCAAGGGACCCAGAAAACTTGATTTGAGTCACATATGACCTGCTCGGACTCAGCCATGCACCTTGAGAAACCACTCCGCATTTCTGCAATACAACTCTTCTCACATGTAAAATGAAAGAGCTGTGCTAGGTGCTCTGATCCCCCCAGACCGTAATTGTTATTCATGGTTTCCCAAAAACTGCACAACTTACCTGTAAAATTACCTGAGCAAAAATGTGTGCTTAGATCATAATCCCTTCACCCCCAATTTGTATCTACTGATATTTCAGGAATTGGAAGATATTCTGAAAACTTCAGAATACTTCACTGCTGGTAAGCAGCAACCAAAAGGCACGTTAAAGAAAGGATTTTATTCCATTACTAAACCTTGGTGCACACCCTGAGAACCTTCTAAGATACTGGAAGCTCTGCAGAACAGGCAATGAATTACATTGCATTAACTCCTGGGCAACATTAACGATGCAGAGAAACAACCAAGTATATTCAGAATCATAGATATTTGCAAAATATCACATTATTATCACTTAAATTAATCCACATGTAAATGGACATTGGGGAAATTAAAGGTCACAAAGTTTTCATCTAGTTTTCACACAGGGTCAAAAAGGCAGCCAAGATCAAGGAGAGGGTGGGCAGGTGCTGTAGATTACAATCCTTGCTTTAAACTGCATTGGGATTTAGAGGAACAAAGGGACAGAATAAAGTATTGTGTGAATGATGAGATGACATAATAAAGGGGACCAATCTCATCTAAATGGTATTCTTCAATTGGGAAGTTAGTAAGTGCCCTCAATGCATTGGGCACAAATCTTCCACTCTTAGCTGAAAGAGTGCACAAAATACTGGTCCATGCATTCGGTGAGCTTGTAGTTCATTTCTCACCAACGAAAAAATGAACTAATACTTAACCCACAATTAGGAAAATGCTTAAATGCTAAACTCTTGGAAGCTCATGAATTCATATAAATTGAGAGAGAGAGAGAGAGAGAGAATAAGAACCTACAGCCTGGAGTTCTCGGGTTTCCTACAGAACAATGGGTAAGTCAAGTAATCTGTATTTGGAATTCTGACTCGGGCCATGTTCCTGGCCTTTTAGTGCCCTGTGTTGCTTACCTGATGGGCATGGACATCGTCGAGAAGCCCAGACAGTTTCTGTATTGTAAATGGCAGTACATGAATATACAAGGTGAGTAAATGAACGCTTTAAGTGCTTATGGAAGATTAACGTCAGTCCTGGTAATGGAGATGTTGGGAACTAAGAAAAGGATAGCAATCTGCCATGAACAATTCCAATCTAGGATGGTTTTATTCTAGCAATAACATCAGCCTCTCCCTACAGTTAAGAGACAGACTCAATCAGGAGTGTACCCTGTGGGCATTCAGTGCAATTGCCATCCGAGGGACAAACTGCACTCAATCAGCACAGAAAGAATTGCTGTCATGCTCAATTCACCAGCCTAGTAAAAGCTCAGTAAGAGGCAGCATCTAAAACACAGGCAGATTCCATTAACAGTTGGGTCAGACACATAAAAATGTATTAATCTTTACAGCTATTTGTACTATGGAGAGTTGGAAAGAAGAAGAGAGCAGAGTTTGTTTTGGAACCATTTCCAACTATCCGCTCCCAGGTCCCTTCCTCTGGGTGACTGCAAGGGCCACCTTCACTCTCTCCACGCTCCCACACCTAGCTTCTCACTGCCGCTGGCCTAACGCCCAAAACATAACTGTCTGTCCCTCCACCCCAACAAGCTCAAAAGCCTTGCATGATTACCAGCCCTGCCCTATAGACTCTAAATTCCTTTTCTCTGTGTTTCCTGTCTTATTTCCCACTATTATCTGAGTCTGAAGCTCTCAGGCTGGATGACCCAGAGGATCTTGCACGTGTCTTCAAGTGCTGACCTTTGTCATGTCCAGTTCCCTCCCTTAAATGGAATGCTCTTCCCCTACCTTCCCCAACCCCATTGTGAGGGTTTTAGAAATACATCCACAAATTCTTTAATCTCTCCCTTTGAGAGATGGGACCTAATTCCCCTCCTCTTGAATGTGGGATGGACCTAGTGGCTCACTTCTAATGAACAGGATGAAGTGGAAGAAGTGATGAAAATGCCCTCAAAACTAAGTCATAAAAAGGTGCTGCCTCCTCCATATTGTTGTCTCTATCTCTCTCTCTCTCTCTCTCTCTCTCATGGCTGGCTCTGGGAGAAGCCACCTGTCACATCATGAGGACACCCAGGCAAGCCTGTGGGCAGGCCCACATGGTAAGCAACAAAGCCCTCCTGCCAATAGCCTCCAAAGCACTGAGGCTTCCTTCCAAGAGCCATGAGAGCTATTTGGAAGCGTATCCTCCAGCCCCCATCAAACCTTCAGATGACTGCAGTCCTGGCCAACAGTGTGACTGCAACCTCACAGGACACCCTGAGCAGAGCCCCCAGCTAAGCTGCTTCCAAGTTCTTGACCTACAGAAACTGTGCAAAATAATAACTGTTTGTTGTTTTAAGCCACTATATTCTGAGGGTAATTTGTTATGTAACAATAGATAACTAATAATGACAATAACTAATAACTAACAAGTAACTATTACATAACTGACCCATCTCCAAATGTCTAAATTCTAATTACATTTTAAGACTCAGATTAAATGCCTCCTCCTCCACAAATTACTTCTAGCCCACATGGATAGAAATACCGTCTAAAATCATATAAGGTTAGCTCTGTATCTCTCTTATAGAACTTTGTATCTTTGTTATAGTGACATATATGACTTGCACAATTTTCCCCCTTATTAGAGGTTAAACTCCTTGAGGAAATGGTCCCAAATTTTTCTACTTATTATCTCCCCAGAGGATGTAGGTGCATAAAAAATATATAATAAATGTTTGTTGAGAGAAATGAGCATCCAGATTCTAAATTAAAATTTCTTTCCTTGACTGAAATTCTATTTGTGTTTATCGTGATATTAGTAAGGAGTTCTATGCAACTGCAGAAGTAAAAAATAATATAAAAATCATGTAATTCCTTCATAACTTTTACAAAAGGAGAAAACTGCTCTGGGTATGATACTTAATGTACCCAAATTTACCAGGCATATTAGGTAAGAGGAATTAAAATATCCATTTTGGTGTTAGTCTTTGTCTAAAACTAATACAGAATTGAAATTAGGGACATGGAAATCAAGAGAGCACTATGTTCCTAACCAAATAACAGAGTCCTTGCCAATATTTCTTCCAATTGAAGGCAGAAATGTTTCTCTTTCACATTGTTTGTGAGCTGACGTCATCCCATAGACCTTTTCCACACTCCTTACTGTGGCCTTCTCTGATTTGCTTTGTACAATTTTAAATAAGCATCAACAGCAGCATATGAAAAGTGAATAACCATTTTTGATTATTTGTGTCTAAAGTCCAGGCTTCCCGTTTCCTCCGAGTAATGGAAAATGCAAAAACTGATTATGAATTGAGCATAAAATGATCAGAGCATTTGGCTTTTAAAAATGAAAGCACAAAAATCATCATGCTTTGCTGGAGCTCCCCAGACATAATTACGTAAAGACAAGGATTCTTCCTGCCAGCCCTTGTCTTTGCCACTGGTAAAAGGAAATGCTGTCAAAGCTCTTCTCTCTGCTTCTTTTGACATATTTCTAAAATGTCTATTATCAACCAATGTTCAGTAGTCAGCAAAGCTCAGATTCAGGCAGTCATAGCCCAGGCAGACAAACCATACCTACCTCTTATGCAACCAGATTTGATCCTTGATCTAAAGCAACCCTAATAAACCTATTGAGACATTTTGTACAGTGATAATTGTTTTCATAATAAATCAGTATCCATTTACTGATTATTATATACTGTAAAACTTTTATTTATGGGTAGACTATTATGCATTCTCGACATATAAGACAGCAAATCAGCTGGCTTCCCTTTCCCAAGCAACATTGACAACAAAAGAACTCCTGAGTTCCAGTCATGGATTCCCAGCTTGCTGCCAAATGTTAAGATAATATTTCTCAGTTCAAAATTTTACTAAAGCTTTTTTAAAAAGTGTCATATTCTTAGGTTCTAAAGTGTGTCCTTAGATTTTTGACAACTACTGTTCCCACTCTCTGCTCCTAAAATGGGGGTAACATTTTAAGAGACTGGAAACCCTTTGAGTAATGTTATTCATACTATCAAGCGTTAGATTACAGAGCACCTCTGCATTATTTTCTATACTAGGTAAATGAAATAAAGATTTAGACAATAATTCAGGGAATTTAATCAATGTTAGCCATCAATATAGGTCATTCAAGACAGTATAGTTTTAGTGTTTGGTAGTAAAAGTTTTCAGCCTGGATTTTCCAGATAAACAACTATATATTTCTCTTTGTCAGTGTGCATGAAGCTTTAGGAGGAATAGGGAGAAACTGTACTGTTTTTTTTTTTTTACATTAGACATACTTACCATTCAAATTGCCACTCTTAACAGCAGCACAGTCTATCCAAACCAAAGTAATGGACTGTAACACACTGTTGTTACTAATTTTCCTTATGAGTAGTGAAGGTGGGCTCTCCTACACCCAGTATCTTGGTTAGTTTAATCATCACCTCAAACCCTATTGAATTTTAACTGGCAGGAGAAGGTCACCAACAGTACAGTTACAGACTAAAGCAATGTTCATCATGATACAACATCTCTGAAATGGAAATGTGGAGACCTAGGACTTCAGAAAAACAAGCACACAACCACCACTCAGAGGGAAGTCAAGAAGGAGGAGAAGGTTGCAGAGGACATCCGTAGGAACCCGGTGAGGGAATTCAGCATTCCTGTGGGTATCTGAAAAACACTTAGGAAAGTGCACCTAATATATGGAGTAACAGACATCGACCAGCTGTGTTTCTGAGAGGCTGTGTTTAAAAAACAAAAAACAAAAAAAAAGAAAAAAAACTGACTTTCAGAAAGCAATTAAAGATAAACCTAAAATATTTCTAGTATAAGAAAAAAATTCACTTGTCATATTGGTCTTTTGATTGCTTTTTACAGAGATGACAGTCGCCATCCAGAAGGTGACTGTGTATCCTGGCTGCCTGGGACAGTCCTGGCTCATGCCTCCTGTCCCAGATAGTAACAGTGTCACATTTCACTTTCAGAAATGTGCCAGTGTGGACAACAAATTGTATGGTCATCCTAATTTTTGACGGATTATTATTTAGAAAGAAAGAACAATGACATAATAAATAAGTGTATAATCCTAAAGAAAACTCTGTCATCTACTTTCTACACTAATATTCCTTATTCTTGGTGAGAGTAACCAATGAGTGGTGTGTTATCGGCAATGTTCAACTTGACCCTTCTAATGCAGCAGAGACTCTCTCTCTTTCCCTCTCTCTCTCTCACACACACACACAGACACACAGACACACACACAGCACATCCACATCTTTTTGGTGCTACCTTTACATATTTGCCCAAACCATCCCCCAAATAGGAATCAGCTCTTGTTTGCCAGTCAGTGCACACTTCATCCAACACCAAAGTCAAGATTCACTTGCTCACTTTCTCCTACTAATCCCACTTCATTCTGCTTCACTGGGCACAGCTGTCGTCTTTAGAGACAAAAGTGTATCATTTAATGTGTATTATATCGATTTGCTCAGCAACAGCTATAAATTGGATTGAACATAGATAAACAGTGACAAAAGACACTGCCCAAGAGCTGGTGCACTTAAGAAAATTCTGGCTGCTGGCCTGTAGCTCCACTACACTCTGACCACAGAGACTCAGGGAATACCTACACCTGGGGGCTCACAGCACCCCACCCCTCTGCTTAAAGGCCACTCTTCTAGATACTGTCCTGCTACAAAGAATATTTGTTAGCCTCATTTTTCTCATTTATTTTTAATTTCTTTTATTTTCTGCAAACTTTTGTAAACCTTCTTAAATCCTTCTGCCATGAGGTGGGAAATGCATAAATATCAAGCATGACTCTTGCCTGCATAGTCTTTAAATTTAGAAGAATGGGGAAAACAAGAACCATATAGCTGTAGTACAAAGTATGACATAACATGTACCATGAAGTAGCTACAAACTACCATTAAGGTTCAAAAGAAGGAAGAGATCACTTCCATTAGGCAGAGATGATAAAACTAAAAATTGGCGGTGGATAGCATTGAAAGTGTGTCTTGAGGTTCTATAATAACGTTACATAATGGTAGAGACATTGGGGAGGAAGGACAGGCAATCCATGCGGGAATGGCACAAATAAAGTCATGGAGGTTAGAAGATGGAGACTATGATTGGAATAAAATAGTAATTCAAACCAGCAGAATGGCTATTTAGGGGTAAAACATGGCCCATCTAAGATGGGTGGATTTCTCATATGCCTATTATATCTGGGGAGATCAAATTGAGAAAGGAAAATGTGTATGTTGGCGGCATTTGTGTGTATGTGAGTGTATCTACAATTTTAATAAAAATGCACATAATTGCTAAATACTCATTTACAAATGCAGAGATTGAATAGTCTACAACCGCACACATTTACACAATGGCTGCTCTCTGCTCGGATAAAGAGAAAATCAGCCAGGAGCTCCAAAGAGACCTACTCTCTATCAAAGATTCAAATTCCATGTGCACGAAGCAGGAGATGGAGTAGTCCCAGATCCACACTCCTGTAAAAATTTTTAAGTTCACGTTTGGCAGCTCTGATCTGAAGATCACGCTTCCTAACTCGGATCAAGCTGCCTTTGCAAATCAAGGGCTGGAGGGAAGTAGAGTGCAGAAGAAGCAATTACTGTGCCGAAGCCGGCACACCACAGTGTCTTCTGCGCTCAGTGACAGAGTCTCACTTTTCCCCACTACCAGTCTCTCTCCGTCAGTTTGATTGATGCACAGAACTGTGCCTCTCCCTCCTCCCCAGGGAGGGAAGGGAAGATAAAGTGCAATATTGCAGAGAGAAAAGTGGTTTTATACACATCATCTTAATTTTCAATGATGGAGAAAGAAAAAAAAGAAACAAGAATTCTAAGTAGCAGAGAAAGGTTCAAGGTTAATTTGATTGGCAATATATGAAATGCCACTTACCTCAGGCCATTTCAAATTGCCCCTCATTCTCTCCACGGTGAATGAAATGATTCTTTGCAAAGACAGGGGCATCAACTGATAATGGCTATTACATATTCATACACCACTTTACATTCTGTAGCTTCCTGGGCAGGAATTCTTACGAGTCTCTGTTCACAGACGCCCTGTGAGAGAGGCGAGGCTGGAGTTGAGTGAGCTCTCACGGGCACCAGTAGTGGATGGAGGAGCAGAGATGGGACAGGATGTCAAGGTGCCTGAGAGAGACTGCACCTGTGCTGTGCAGGGGAGCTGTGCCTCCACTTCTGCCTTGGCTCCCTGCTCCCCCCAGTATAGACTGGGAGTGCACTCTCCAAAGATATGGTTCTTTATACATTTTTTAAAGACATGCTTTGTCAGCCACAGCTGTAATAACAGGGAGTACTTCTCAATACTAGCAGAAGGCTGAAAAAGATCATTTTGTGCTTTAAAAAAAAAGCAAAACAATTCTCTTTCTATATTAAGGATGATTTCCTCACCCTAGAGAAAGTAAGAAAGGAAGGGTTTTTTTTTAAAGGGATTTTAATAAAAGGAAAACAGGAAAAATCGTATTATGAGTTTTTAAACAATTGAGTTGCTGAGTTGTGATGCAACTAACACATGCTTCTTGAAGCATAATCCCAATGAAATTAGGCCTAGGCCCGGCACATTGGCTCAGGCCTATCATCCTAGCACTTTGGGAGGCCAAGGCAGGAGGATCGCTTGAGGCCAGGAGTTTGAGACCAGCCAGACCAACATAGCAAGACTCCATCTCTACAAAAAAGTTTTTTTTTTTTTAAATTAGCCAGGCATGGTGGCGGGCACCTGTAGTCTCAGCTGCTCGGGAGGCTGAGGCAGGAGGATCGCTTGGGCCCAGGCGCTGGAGGGTTGCAGTGAGCCATGATGGTTCTACCGCACTCTAGCCTGGGCAAAAGAGTGAGACCCTGTCTCAAAAAAAAAAAGAAAAAGAAAAACAAGAAATTGCATTAGGGCTAAATCAATTCAACCAACACTCATTTTCTGTCTACTATGCACAAAGCACAAGGCCGTCAAGTTTCATCCCCATACAACCCAGTTTGGGTCACACAATGAAAGACATAGCCAGAGACAGAGTTTCTAAATACAGACCAAAGGAAGCTGAAAAGAAAATACGGATGGCTGAGTGCATGCCCATCGCACCTCAGAAAAGGAACATAAAGCCCGAGGATCGCTTATGCAAAACCATTAGCTTCACCTTTTTAAACCATGATCTCTCTCTCTCTCATTCTCTTTCTCCCCAGTTATTCAGTGACATGGCCAATTGCTGAATTGCTATTCATGATTAACTCTATTCCTTCAAGGTCAGTGATTGCCCTGAGCGTGATGACACCGCTCAAGGTAAGGCACAATTCAGATAAACCTTGAAATGTTGACCTATCATAAGTTCAGTGTAATTAAAAGGTGTGCCTATGCCCGAGCCAACAACTTAAAACCTAATGTCTCTGAACTTTCCCAGAACATCTGTCTGTGAATTTTCTTCACAGGCCCATAGTTCAGGTCAATTTTTATAAAGCACTAAAAATCTGCATGAAATTAATGACAGCAAATAAGCTTGAGCTGATTTTTTAAATTAAGTGTTAATAACAATTTCTGATTTAAAAGTAGGAAGAAAGGGGCTTTCTATGTATATACTGCTAGAGAATATAAGGTAAATTCAAATACTTTAGGAGTAAACTACTGCCCTGTCCATGGAGTCTGTGCTTTGACATGCAGTGGCATTTCTTGAAGAATTATTCTTCAGAGTTGTTCTGACCACAACTGTTTTCAGTGCGATTGATTTTTATTACTAATGGGATTGGTGCTCCTCAATATAGAGAGAGAGAGCATGATGGAGAGGGAGAGACATTTCCACTGAAACTACTCTAGAACAATCTCACCACCCTCCCTCTGAGCATTTCAGCTATTTATGTCTCAAAGGGCACTCAAGGACATTGTTTCAGAAACAAGAAGCAAAATTCTTACTCTAAGAGAATAGTTTATTCATCCAAGTTCAGCAGTAAATCAGACTGAAATGGTTGAAACTGAACAAGGAAACATGCTTAAGAACCAGGAATGTGTCTAGGTAAAAGAAATTCATTTTGAGAAACACCTGTCTAGGGTGTTTATGCTTTAAAATATCAGAGTTATTTAAAATACCCATGTCACCCAGAATGGTAAGACCAAAAGTGAATGACCAAATAGACCCATATTCTGAGAGACAATCTTGCCCAGGTGGTGACTATGGTGTTCTGCTAATATTTCCACCAGAGGGGGACAAGGAAGGAAACAGAGTAACAGTTATCAAATCATTCCATAATCTCCAATGCATAAGCTCAATTATAACAATATTGTTATCTTACTGGCTATTCTCCAAACTTTAAAATACTCATCATAATAGCTACCTTCTAGGATTGTTGTGAGGTTTGAGTGAATGTGAAGCTCAGCATTATGGCCGGCGTGCACTGAACTCTTAACAAATGAATGCTGCTCTTATTATTGTCAGATGTATTATTTTCCACTCTTTACTATTTAGCCATGAATTGATTTTATTGGTGAAGATGTATATTTGGCCACCATCCTTTTCTTCCCTGCATCCAAGGAGTACGCATTGAATTCCTCCTAGATCCAGGCACTGCGCGAGGCTGAAAGATTGAAATCCCAGGGGATCTGAGTCAGCACCAGCAGGTGCAAAGTTTACTGTGCATACAGAAGGACAAATGCTGCAGGAATCCACTTACATGAGGAATCTAAAATCGTCAAACTCACAGAAACAGAAAGTAGAATGGCTTTTGCCAGAAACTACAGGGAGGGGAAATGGGGAGTTGCTGGTCAACAGGTGTAAAGTTTCAACAGGTATAAAGTTGAACACCTGCTGTTTAACAAGTATAAAGATGAATAAGTTCTACAGATCTGCTGTACAACATCGTGCCCACAGTTAACAAACTGCCTTGTACACTTAAAGATTTGTTAAAAGGGTAGATCTCATGTTAAGTATTCTTAACCATAATAAAATAAATAATTTTTTTAAAAAAAGGCAAATTGTGGCTGACCAGGCTCTGGGACCGAAGAACAGCCTAGGCAGTGTCAACTTCCAACTTCAGAGGTCTTACAGACCCAACTTCTAGACAGAGATGGATTATTTGGCAAAATGCAAATAAACGAAACTTTCAGTTTAGCAAGCATAAATAAGTAAGGTCTCTCTCAAAAGGACCCAGGTGTATTCCAAGTAAGTATAAGCCAAAGAGGAATGTAAGCAGTCAATTTGGGAGAACCTATAAGCATCTGAAAGTCAAGAATATAAAAGTATAAACTTACATAATGGAAACAACGCCCTGGGCAACACTAAGCCATTAGCACTGGGGGTTACCCTGTTGCGGAAAGTCTCTAAAGACGACAGTGTGGTCTTGCCCGCCCCCATCCTGGGTTTCCTCCTTGGGACCGACTTTTTATACCTGCGCTGCTCCCAGTGTCCTGCAAGGCACGTTTGGCCCAAGTACATACATGCATGCAACCTTGCTAAGGCCTTCACGTACACGTGGATGTTCTAAAAGATAAGCCAGTGCCGGTGTTAGCTCTAGCTAACACATTAAGCCTTGAGAAAAAAATTACATGATGAGTTTTGCAGTCTTTAATACTGACAGTTTTTTTCAGCCTACAATCATTCTTTTTGATATCATTCCCTAAAACAGCCCCATTTTATTCACAATAAAAAGTTGCTATGTGCCATACCACATTCTTCTTAAAATCATTCATGACATTTCAGGATAATTTTTTGCTGCCTTGATGACCACACTAGCCTTCCCATCTCTCACTTTTACAATTTGAACATTGGCACAAATCTCAGATCTATTGACCCACGCATGCTGAACCACAGCATTGCATTATAAACACTTTACTTTCCATTTATATCTTCTTTGTTGAATTATCATTTGAATGTATAGCACACAGTATTAAATTTCATCCTTCATCAGCATTACTGCTAACTTTTTCATTTAGAGCCTGTTTTTGTAAGTACTCAAAAAAATCCATAGCGATATCAAAGCAGGAGCCATTTATGAAATAGAAATGTTACCAACAATGTGAACAATGAAAGTTAATTGTGAATTGTATGACTTTGTAAGTACCAGGCCGAAAGCTAGGCACTTTACATGTAGTATCTCATTTAATCTTCAGAACAATCTTGTGAGGTGCTGGTATCATCATACCTATTTTACAGATTAGAAACTGAGCTGGAAGACATTAAGCAATTTGACAAAGATCAAGAAGAGACAAAATCAGAATCCCATCTGCCTAGCTCTGAAACCTAGACTCTCAAGCATGCACTATGTGCAGAAAACATTATGTGCTCTTTTATGCATGTGCTTTCGTTCAAAATACTTTTCAGTGTTGAACTAGCCAAATGAAATCCACACACATGGAATAAAGACTTCAGCATTTTTAAGCACCTTTAAACTTTCATTTTTTTTCTTATAATGTACCCCCTTGCTACTATCTGTTCTACTCAGTCACAGTTGGAATGCAATACAAGAGGTAACAACACAAATGATACTGAAATAACACATGTAGCCATAGCAAAAATCCATAGGAAAACAGAACAACATGAAACCAAAGCCTAAGGGCCCTCCAGTGGCTCCTGCCTGCCCAGCACTCTGGCTTCGCAGCAATCAGCCACACACCGCAGAACTTTGTGTTTCCTTCCGCCCACAGTGAAAATTTCCATCTCTGAAATGTTGTTATGGGCTTCATAGAACAATCTGTATAAGGTCGTATTTGCATAAGTCAAGTGTTCCACAGTCTGTACAGCGTCTTTACCCAATGCAGGATTAAATGGCCATTGTGGGCTCTAATTAACCTTCCAGATTGCCCTAAATGCCAGCCAGCATTCACTTAAAGAAGAATGCCTGGAATACGGAAGCAGAGAGCTGGGGAACTGCAGTCAACCTCTCCAGCACTCAAAAGCCACCAGAGCTCAGAAATCATTCAAGAGAGAAAGACCGTTTTATTCACCAATGTCTTTTTATTTAACAAGTTAATACAAGCAAGGGAAAAGTCAGTGCGTGTGATGGTGACAATAGGGAGACTTCAAAGGACCAGGCATGGTGATATCACCAGATTGTCACCAATGCAATGCAGATGCGGTTTAGCCCAGTTGCTTCCAAATTAAATTTCCAGAAGTCCTGGTTTCTTGCTTCAGAGCTGCTTTAGAAATGAGAAAGAAAGGCCCAGTTAGTGTGGCTACAGGTCTTCAATTCTCCCTTCAACCATTGTGACTCCACTTTTATCTGTTAGGCATGCTGGAACTCCATGTATCATTTGATTGGAAAGAGTATCTCATGCTAAATATGAAGTTAGAATGCCATCAATTCAGGACAACTTCTACTTCTTACTTACATGAAGAGAGTAAAGATGTGAGATTCATTATCTTGTCCAATGAGTCAAGGTTGCAAAGTGGCCAAACCTAGACTGGAACCCAAGTATTCAGATTTCTGTTCCAGCGCCCACCACCCACACCTTGAGCCTTCATCCACCACTTCATTTGCTTCTTTCTCCTCCCATCCTGGGAGGTCCATTGTTATTTTTTCCAATTTTGGTAAATGTACAAGTGTATAAGGTACACAGGTGATTCTTCCATCAAACCTTTAAAAAGTGCACAGACCCATGAGCTGTATAAGGCTGATGGTCTTTGGAGCAGGGGTGCCTTAGGTGAACTACGCCTGCTTCTAAATCCTGTACACATAAAGTCTGAGCAAGTGCATAGGAACTTGTCTAGCCCAATTCCTTCAGAAATTATATTGTATAGTACTCTAGGCCTTACTGAGCACAGGCATGTATTTTGTCTCAATGTAGAAATTAGCCCTTCTGTGAAAAGGTGGGAAATTATTTATCCTGCAGGGAATATAGAATTTTATAGCTTATAACTTTATAGATCACCCAGTCCAACTCTCTACATCTACAAGTGCGAAAGTTGATAAGCAGAAATGTTAAACGATGTCGTAAGGTTGTTAGTATCTAAGCCAAGACTGAAGACCAGATCACCTGATGCCTGTACCAGCACCTCCCCCACCACAGAGTCCAGTTGTGTGCAGTCAAGCCCAGCAATTCTAAAGGGCCTTAACACTCTTGCAGACGTTAGTGGCCCCACTCATAGCTGTATGTGAATACTGAACATGTGAATACTCAGCAGCTCAAAGCAAAGTTATTTAGTTAGCTGTCTGAATACTTCCAAGTACCTCCAGGGACCTTTGCTATACGTTCTCATAAATCCTCCTGCTTTTCTTCATGGTACATATCTACGTATCAAAATTTTGTGATATTTACTTATTAATTTATTTAAGTGCATTTATTTATTTAATGCATTTTTTGTTTGTTTGTTTAATGCCTTTCTCCCCCCTGAAAATATAAGTTCTGTGAGGGCAGTGGCTAGTTTTGTCTCTCTTAACACTATTTCCAGACTTTTGCACATTATCCAGAACATAAGCAGAAGTTGAATGAATGAGCAAATGAGTAAATGAATGAATGAATGAATCTTACCATCCTGAACACACATCCATTACTGCACTTGTCACACAGTATTTAAATCATGCATTTGCATTTCTGTCTCCTTTAATAAACTAGGAGTATCTTGAAAGTATCATCTGTGTGCCTTATAGTGTTGGCAAGACCTAGCTTATGCCTTATTAATACAAATAAGGCAGTTAATAAATATTTTTCAGGTAAATAACTTATTTCTTCATTAATTAACAAAATATAATGATCCTGGATATATAATAGGTGTTCAAACATACATACTTATTGATTAACTAATTGTTTGGTTGGCTGATTGATTGATTGATAAAACTCCATAAAAATCAAATTTTTTCAGGGTGATATTTTTAGGGAGCTACATACCATCACAAAAACCTAGTGTTTTTATAAGAACTTTTTAAAATGTCTATTTCCAATAGGATTCCTCTGAATTTTATTCTTGTATCTTTTTTTCTTCACCACTAGTTACAACAAAAGTATATCCACTTTGTAGAATACATTTTTACTTTTGTTCAGGACACTATGCAAAGGGAAACCATTTGGGAGCAGGTTAAAGCAGGTTTCCTCCATATAGTCACTTCGAGTTCATTGATTCATAACTTCAAACACCAAAAAGGGGCCAAAGTTCAGGGTAACCACTTATGACTGGGAGCATCACAGCATGTAATAAAATAGTCACAGGGCTACTGTTATTGGATTTGAGAAGGTCATTCAGAGTATGGCTCAAGGATAAGTGCCTAAGTGTATCATGGGCAATGCCTTGGATTTATTTGTATCTTTTAAGAACATCTTTGCAAAGCACACGACAGCTGTGGAAATACACACACACACACTCACACACTGACATCCATCTTTTCCACGAACATTTTGGCTTCACTTTTGAAATTCTAAAAGGTCTCTTCAACAAAATAGAAACATAACAGAGACACTTTCTCAACAGCTATTGAGGAATAAAAAGCAACAAGAATTAGTTTTTGATCTTTCAACCATATTCCAAGTGGAATGGAAAAAAAATGCTCTGTTTGGCAACTGGTGTGTATGTGGAGATATAAGCACATATATACTCAATCTGCTGTTAACCTTGTGCTCAGAGGAAAGAAATTGATGTATAATTGAAATCTATCACTGATTTCAAACATTTCATTTTATGTAATCATTTTACTCTTCCTTCAACATATATCTTGCTTCAGTGATATTTAAGCCGCTTTCTCTCCTTGTCTCTGCCCATTTATTGGTGAAGGAGTTAAAAAGCCATGAACTCACCATGAGGGAGGCACCATGACATGATATTAAAAAAAATAAAATAAGGTCTGGATGATACCTAAACTCTACATCAAACCCTGAACTGTCAAAGGCTATCCACATTATGGATAGATCACCTACTGGATGGGCTCCTACATGAAGTGTACACTATCCAGAAAGTTGGAGATTCCATACATTTTGGGTCCCAGCAGGAGACTAAGCTGGTAGTCATGCACATTTGGGCCTGTCCAGAGAATTGGCAGAGTGACCCCAATGGAAGCATATTTGGAAGGGGTGCTAAGGAACTGCATGTTAGAGACCTCATCAAAGGGAAAAGAACAAGGCAGAATGAGCAGGAGGAAAGACTTAGCATCTGAGAATTCTGAGCACAAAGGGTTCTTTTATTTGTCTTTGTCTCCCAATTTAGCCCACAGTAAGGGCTAAAGACTGAGGCCTGGAGAGACAATGTATGAGAGAGAGGGCAGGGGAGCCAGAAAAGCTATTTCATTAAAACCACTCTGCTTAGAAAATCACCCCTCTTCCCCCTACCAATAATAATAATAAAGATGGGGGAAGAGTGGTGCCATTCTCCACTCCAAAATAAAATGTCACACACCTCCTGTCACCTCTGGGCTTCAGTGCCTCCCATGTTACAAGAGACGGGGATGATCTGCAAAGAAAGCAAAACCCAGAGGCTGCCTTGTTAAATCTGAGGGATCATATTAGCATCTGGCAGGAATAGACACACTTGTAGCACACCTGGGGGATTCTGAAGTATCTGAAGACCTATGTGAGCATCTTGGGACAAGTGAAATTTGGGTCATTACTATTAAATTGCCCCATTTGTACGCACAACCTAGGGAGGCCTGAGGAATCTCAGGAGATATATTTATATATATGCTTTTATAATACATAAAAAACTTAAGTGACCATTAAATATATGTGAACTGGGATCTACAACCCACATGATCGAGTTCAGACTGCATTTTAACAAAATTTATTAGTTGTCTGCTACATATAGTACACTGTGCTAAGTACTGTATGGGATTAAAAAAAGTTTTGAACATAGTTCTGTTATGTGTTGAACATAATATATCACTGAGTATATATTTGCATACATTCGTATGTAACCACCCTCCCAACTTCAACTTAGATTAGATTAATTAGATTTCTGGCAACTCTAGACATTCGACTCACTGCCATCAACCAAATAAGTGAGTTTAAAAGTCCTGTAAATTGTAAAGAAAATTGTCATCAAGGAGTTTGTGCACTTTACTCTGAAGAAAAAGAAATGGAGTCACCCTCAAGTCAGAGGTCGTGGGCTTACTGTGATGTATAAATTTAAGGTTATTGATTTGAAGTTTGGTTACCTGTATTCCCCTGGTAACAAACAGCATAAGAAGTGACAACTGACAGCAAGGGGCAAGACCAAAGAAACAAAACACTGCAACAATCCTGTGTCCTTGATTGAGGTAAGTGGACTGAGGCCCCTCCATGACCCCGAGGGCTCATGAACATCAAAACACGTCAGTTCAACATCTGACGTTCAACTCATGTCTCCGAGTCATCAAAAGGAGGCAAGCTGTGTTCCATCTCTTATGGTCACCTGTGAGTCACATACATACACCACATCTAGGATTCCCATAGTTTTGTTTTTGATATGTTCAACTAACTATTTCTGGGCTAAAGCACTGGAATGTCCCTCACATAACTATAGTTTGGAGACTTCAAATATCAGCCAGGGTTAAACAACAAGTTAGAGATAAAACCAAAATGAAACTCCAGGTTCTGACACCTGACTGCGATATGAAAAGGAACAAGAGTTTGAGAACTCGATGGAACCTAAACAATATTTTCACCTCCAGCCTCATGTTTTACAGGTAAAATCATTGCGATCTGGAGAGAGAAGTGACTTGCTGAAGGTCACAATTCAGTGGTGAGTAGAACTGGGACAAGAATACAGGTCTCATGGATTCTGGCATTATATTCTTTCCATCAAAACATGCTGTTTAATAGGACTTACATCCCACAAACTAAAAACTGTCCTTCAATCTCAATTTTACAATAGGCGTGCTATTTGAAGTAGCTCCAGCTCCTGCTTGCCTTCCTCTAAGTAAAAGTAAAGAAATTGGCCAGATTAACTCACAATAAGCAAATGTATAGCTTTCAATACCCGAAGTAGATATTTTAAGCAACTGCTGCTGCGTATGTTTCAATTTGAGAGATTTAATGAAGGGAAATTATGTCCTACCATTAATCAGTGGGATCAAGAGTATTAAAGGAAGTGGGATACAAGCTTACGCACATCTCCCTTTTCAACTTTTCAAACATTTATTAAGAACCTACTACGTGTGAGAACTCTGCCGACACTTCAAGTAAATCAAATCCCTAAATTTAAGTGGCTCAGAAGGGTGACCTCGAGTCTTCTAACAGTGCCTGTAAAATTTAATAATTGGGAGGCTAACACCAAATCTCATTTATTGCTGCTTTAAATGAAATAGATCACAGTTAATAAAAAGCCTGCAAATTAAAGTAACCCAGCAGTCTTAACCAGCAATTAAAATGACTCTTTTTTTTTCTGTAAAAGGTGAAACCATATGCTGGAGCAGATTTTTTGTCACGTACAAGATAAATGAGCAGTTTGGCTCAGCAGGGAATAATTCCAGTTCATATTGAAGGATCAGTTTCAGTATCAAAATTTCATTCTCTCAATGTCAGGATCCTTGATACCAATTACCTGAAGACATCTGGGCTCAAGAGCCCAACTCTGTGAAAACACAAGCACAAGGCATATGCTCTCCTCATTCCTCCCCGCACACTCAGTGCAGAAAAGGGGAAACTGAGGGTCCAACACTATACAAGTTGTATTCAAAACCTAAATTCGAACGAAAGCCTAAACTGAGTCCCACCCTCCTAGCCAGTATTATGGGAGTGCCCCACACTATTACAAATGCGCGTAGGGACCCAGGAGCAGAAAGGGGCATGGCCTCATCTAGTCTAGATCGATGCCCTGAGAACATGTTAGAAGGGATATACTGGGCCCCGGGAAGGGCCAGTCATCTTCTAGGAGGGAAGAAAGTAGAGGCCCATGAAGCTGATCATAATGTACACATTATCTTAACACAAGAGCATTCCACACCTTGCAAGCTCAGCTGTTTAGACCACTTTCTCCCAAGTGTCTCGACTTGCCTCCATGTCTTCACTTGTGTGGGTAGGAAAGGGAGTAGTGATATTGGTAGTAGTGGATGCCTGATGGAAAGACAGAAAATGACTGATATCAGAAGACAGAAAGAAAAGATAAGTAGAAAGAAAGAAAAAAGATAGATAAATAGATTAGATAGAATTATACACACGTATTTATATCAAAATGGCAATAAGGATGGGCTAGGTAGATGATTGGACCAGGGAATGGTCAGTCAGAAAAAAGAAGCAAAGTCAGAAAAAAGAAGCGAAGACACACTTTGTAGATACCTACTTTGCTCTGGTCACTGGCCTTTGAGCTTCTTATGTATGCAACCCCTCTGTGATAGATGTGGCTATTTGGCCTATTTTACAGATAAACTATTGACACTAACATAAATAAACTATCAACACAATAACATTATCAGAGTTTTCCACTACCCTTAGGTTTTCCACTACCCTACACTGATTTTCATTCAAGGTCATGCTAAAAATCTGAAGACACTAATTTAGAGAATGCAAGCCATAGAGACTATTAGTGTATAATTACAAACTACACCCTCAAGTCTTCTCAGCTGTTTAATGTACGCATTCTACTGAACACCAGGATAAAAAGGCAAGAGAGAAAAAGCAATGCCTCCCCATCCCTTCTCTACGTGATAACAAGCAGGTGAGAAGCACATTTCTGTTCAACTTTGTCTCTCACCACCTCTATTTTCACATTCCCCAAAGTCCCCAGGTCCCCACCTCCCAGCCATTTTTTTTTTACTCCAGTTCTCACACTTTTAACGGTCATACAAATTGCCTAGGATTTTGTTAGAATGAAGATTCTGGTTCAGAAGTTCTAGAATCTGAGAATGAACAGTTTTAACAAGATCCCAGGTGATGTCAATGATTCTGGTCCAAAGACCACACTTTAGGTAACTAACCTCCAGTTTATACCCCCTTGTTAGAGAAAAATCAAACTTTGCTGGACATAAAAGGATATTTAGCATCATTCTCTGGACACTAAGAACCTTTTTTTAATACCATAATAAGAAGAAATCTGACCTGGACATGGGAGCTGTGGGCTACGTGTATATTTAAAGGAAGAGCATCTGTAAGTCATAGAACCCACCCACCCGCATCCCTCTCCAAATTACCCAGATGCAGTTGTATGTTAGTAAAAACAAGAACTGCACAGTAAAGAATAGGTGCCATCTTGATGCTATTTAAATATATATTTACTTCTTATTCGTGATCTTTCACCCATTTAATTTTCTCTAAGAGATTATTCAGGTCACTTTTTAAATGGGTTTCAATGTTTCTAGGGCTGCAGCTCATTATAAAAATGTTCGCAGCAGACAGATTCTTCAGCACAGCACTATTTTAGAGCTGGCAGACACGGAAATCGGTATGCGAATATTGTACCATAAACATTAATTTAGTATTATGTGGAAGGTTGATTGATTAATAAATACGTAAGCCAGGAAGCCTAATTTAACTTTTAATTCACTTTTTTTATTTCACAGAGAGGGAGAAATTAATCTAGAAGTGTTGATTGAGAGTTTTAGTCTTGTCTAGACAGGAATGGAAAATGACTATTAACCTGGGACTTTGCAAACTGCATCATTTGCAAAATAAACCTGATCAACAAATTTCATCATACAGTGATTGATGGTCAGAAAGGAAAGGCTGTAAGAGATCACTGAGGAGAAGAATATATAATCATCTGAGGAAGGAGCTCACTGTGCAGAGTGGATAAAAAAGAAAGAATTGGTGAATATTTTCAGCCCAGAGGTGGACAAAAATGAAAGACAATACACTTGAAATTTTAAAAATTAATGAGCATTAGAGCACTCCAGTAGACTAGCAAATTAGAATTAGTATATTGCATTCTTAAGAATGTACAGAATATAAACATATCTTCACTGCAAATACCGTGTGATGTAAAGAACCAACTTACACTCTTGCTATGATTAAAAAGTCACATTTAGAACCAAATGTTCTATATCCAGATTTGGATAGTGTTGAATTTTTTTCTAAAAACAAGGGACACATACTGATTGTTCCCTCTTTGAAGAGTAGCAATTAAGCTGAGCAGGGCAATTACTTATAAATCCGACCTGCATCTCCTTCCTGTGAGTCTGTTTTTCCTCTCTAGCTCATATCTACGCATAGATGATCAAGGTCAGGTTCTAAGCCCTTATCCTCAGAAAGCTGGCATCAGAATCATCAATGCTGTTTAGTGTGTCCATGGAAGGAAAATATGGAAGGAAGGAAAGAAGGTAACATTTGAGGACCTACTATAATAAGAACTGTTATTCTACCACAAATTCTGCTCAAAGGTTCATATCAACCCTTTGTCTTATTAATCCAATTCTACAAATGAGAAAACGAAAGATTAAGGATGTTAGGAGGACTGGTCAACACTACAACAACTACTAAGTGGCAGAACCTCATTTACGTTGAACTCCATAGCGTGATCTTCCTACAGCAGGGGTTCCCAACCTATGGTGAGTTGTATAATTATTTCATTATATATTACAATGTAATAATAATAAAATAAAGTGCACAATAAATGTAATGCACTTGAATCATCCCGAAACTATTCCCTCCCCCACTGGTCCGTGGAAAAATTGTCTTCCATGAAAACGGTTCCCGGTGCCAAAAAGTTTGGGGACCGCTGTGTACAGACTATGTCAGAATGACCTGCAGAACTTGTGAAAACAGATTGCTGAGCCCTACACTCAGAGTTTCTGATTCAGTCAGTGAATTAGTGTCCTATTGCTGCTGCAACTAATTGCCACAAGTTTAGTGGCTTTAAAAAGAAAACCAAAAAATTGTTATCTCACAGTTCTGTAGGTCAGCAGTCAAGGTACAGCACAGTGTGGGAGCCCCCTGCCTACAGTCTCACCAGGCTGAAATTAAGGCGTCAGCAGATCTGAAGGCTCTGGGGAAGAATCTGCTTCCAAGTCCATCCAGGGTGTTGCCTGAATTCAGTTCCTTGCAGTTGCAGGACTGAGGTCCCTATTTCCTTGCTGGTTGCGACTTAAAGGCTGGGCTTTGCTCTTGGGGCCTGCTGCATTCCTTCTCTTGCTTTCCACGTGGCCCCTCCAACAAGGGCAGTTCCTCCCACACTTTGAATTTCCTTAACACTTCTGCTGCACCTCTCTGACTCCAGCCAGGGCAGTTCTCCACTTTTAAGGATTTATTGTGATTAGGAATAATCTTCCTATCTTAAAAGTCCACAAACCTTAATTATCTGCGAAGTTCCTTTTGTGTGAGATATATTCACAGAATCCAGGGATTAGGGGGTGGACATCTTTGAGGGGCCATTCCATCTACCACAGTCAGCATGGACTGGCACTCCAAAATTTGCATTTCTAACAAGTTTCTAGGTGATGCTGATACTGATGCTGCTGGTCCAGGGTTCACACTTTGAGAATGCCTGCACTAGCTTCTTCTACTTCTACAATACGAGCGTGGTCCATGGCATCAGCATCACATGGCAGCTTGCTAGAAATGCAGAATCTCAGTCCTCATCCCAGATTTACTGGGGTAAAAAGCTGCAGTTTAACAAGATCCCCAGGTACTTATGTGTACGTTAAAGTTTGAGAAACATTGCTCTACAGCAGTTAAAAACAGGGAAAAGTAAATGAGTAAATTATGTTTTATTTATTCTCAAAAGCTTTTAGAAAGGTACAGTTCCTTTTTTGTTCAGTTATTGCTCTTTTTTTCCTGGCAGGGAGAGGAGGGAGGTATCTTACCTATGAAGTTGTACTGATAAAGAATCCCTGCACTGTCTCTCTGAGTGGTTTTAATTTGCCCACCCCCCACTCCCAATTTTAATACAAAAAGGAGGAAATCTCCCTGTGAACTCAGCCTCAATAATGTTTGGCATCCTCAAACATTGCAAGTTGGATTTTATTATTCACTGGGCTTTCTTGACAAGGACATCCCTCCTTTGGTCATGTCCAAGTTTGATAAAAATAGATGAGATTACAAATGGCTCTTGGAGGGGTTCTAGAGGAACTACAGTACTGGCCATCTTTGGTGACCAGAGACAGAGTGAGTAGCATCAGATGCAGCACACTCTGCACTTACTTCACCAGTAATAGCATTTCCTCAGTCCCAGGAAGAGAATCAGCAGAATCTAAGGGTCCTACAGGAAAATGAAATATCATTAACCCTTTTATTGGGGATGTTATTGGTTTTCTGTGAGTTACCATTAGAGGTAAGTGACTGCAGTTAGAAGATACTGAAGAAGCCTGCAGAATGACGCAGACAGCCTGTGACTAAATACACAGCGAAGTTCTATCTCTGCTTCAAAAAGTCCTAAATGGAATCACTGAAATCTATTAATAATCATTAGGTATCTGGAGAAATGTGGGATGTGTTTCAAGATGTGCACATTAACTGAAAACCATCTCAAATTTTCCTGCTATTCTTAATTTAAGGTGAGATAAAAACAAAATTAAAGTGGAAAGACGTTTGGGAGTGATCGTAAGAACGTAACGAGTACAGTAAAGTGCTGTTAAGTAAACGGCGTTGGTAAAAGACAAACCAACAGATAAACCTCTCTCTTTCTCTCTCTCTCCCCCCTCACACAGACACACTCACACTCACTCTGCTGTTTCCTTTCTAGTGCACGGAGCTCCCTCCGGGTAATAAAGGTCTAAGGTATCTGCTCTAATCACTGATTCCTGAATGAGCACAAAGAATCATATAAACTGTCTCATTCCCAGCACATTCTCTCCATCCTCGCACTTGCTCCCTGATCAGATGGGGACACAGTGGGACCGTTTCCAATCCTTAACCCAATCCTCTAAAACTTACTAAATATGCAGCAATATAAGTGTTGTGTATTGACAACCCAGAAATGTTTAACGAGGTACCTGAATTATACCAGCAAAATCGATAAGGCAACAGCTATTCAGGCAAGACATGGTACAAAAGCCAAAGAGATGAAAACTATCCCAGAAACTTGAAGGGAAAAACAATTCCCACTTCCCTGATCAATGCCATCCCCCCACCTCCATTTCTGGAAACTATTTGCCTCAAGAAATATTTACCAAAAAAAATCACCATTTCCTGAAATCTGAAGATTGTTTGTCTTCTAAAATCACCTGCCAAAATAGCTTAGCTTTCAACCCCTCACTGACATGCCAGTGTTCTTTTTGCTCTGTGTTTATTATGGGTGCAGGTAGAAGTGGGGAGGGGCCCAGGTCAAAGGTGGGATCTCTCTGGGGTCACTGGGGGAACACAGGATGACCTTTCACTGGGTACTTGACACAGTGGAGTATAGCCAGGGCATAGCATGCAGCCAATAAACCTCAAGTCATTTTTGTCTCTGTAATTGCACTCTGGGCAATATCCTAATTCCTTTGATAAACAATTAGTCTGTGGTATAGCTCTTCCTTAGAGCCTAGGAAATACTATGTGCATTTGTTTTGGATATTACTATTCAAAATGCTGCTACTGATTAGCAAGTCTCCTCTGGAATTCACACGTGGACCCCACTGCAGTGGGGGACAACATTGCTCTTTTTCCTCTAAACACCATCACAAAGGCATTTTCTAATTCCTATTATGACCATTCTTCCCTCTTTTCAGCTTTCAGACTAGCTCCTCTTCCTCTTCCTCTTTCCTTCTCAACTAATTAAGTCCTAAGCTCTTAGCCGGGGCCAAACTAAGTGAGCACCTGCAAGGGTGAGGATGAGCGTGAAGTGGGCTGCCAGAGCCCGGGCAGGGTCAGGAGGATGTTCACTGGGCCAGGTGTGTCGGCACAGACATGGGATTGGGTGTGGGGAGGAGGACACCCACACGAGGGAGGAAATGGCGGTGGTGCTAGGAGATCACTGCGTATTCAGGGATCAGTCAAATACACTAATACAGGACAGGTGAGGGGAGCCAGTTTTTTCACTGTCTGAGAAAGAAATACATGTCTGAGAAGAGAGATACAAATATGCAAAGGGAAAAAGCTAAAACGATCCCTGTAGTGTCGGATTAGAACTGGACGTGTTGATATCAAGTTGTTTTCCATATAGATGCTGCTATGGTTTGGATGTTGGCCCCCTCCATATCTCATGTTTAAACTCGATCCCCAGTGTTGGAGGTGGGGCTAATGGGGGTGTTTGGGTCGTGGGGGCACATCCCTTCTCGTGATAATGAGTGAATTCTCACTCTGTTAGTTCCTGCAAGAACTAGTTGTTAAAAATAACCTGGCACCTCACCCCCATTCTCCCTTCCTTTCTCACCTTGCGATCTCTGCACACGCCAGCTCCCCTTCACCATCCGCCATGAGTGAAAACAGGCTAAAACCCTCACCAAAAGCAGACGCTGGTGCCATGCTTCTTATACAGCCTGCAGAACCATGAGCCAAATAAACTTCTTTTCTTTATAAATTACCCAGCCTCGGGTGTTCCTTTATGACAACACAAACAGACTAAGACAAATGCAAATGCATATATCTGTGTATACACTATATATATCCATATGCATGTGTACATGTATGCATTCCCTAGCTCCGTCCATTGACAGGGCCCTCCAGGAGTAACATCCTAGCAGCAACGGGCACTCTCAGCACTCAGGTCCTGCTTCTAATACCATTCTCCACTAAAAGCACCCAGGGCTCCTTGAAGAAATAGCTGATTCTAGAACGGGGGCCAGGAAATTTCAAGAGCAATGAAATTCTCAAAACATGATATCAAAAGAACACAAGCCAACTTGAATGAACTCTTACCAGTCAAATCAGGGATAATTTGAACATCAAAATAAATAATAATAATAATAATAATAGATTATAACCCATTAAGTAAAAGAGAAAACCCATGAGTTCATACTGCTATAAATAGATGAAAAACTGAAAGTTCTCATAAGGAACGGGTTACTTACATTATTTCAAAGTTCCTCCCCAGAAAATACTTATTCTTTACAAGGGACAAAATAATTACAGTGGAGAAGGCTGGCAACAATAATCAACTGACCAACGTGCGCATCATCTGTAATGGAACAGATATTAATCACTCACCACCGGCTAAGATGCAATGTGAAGAGACAGCATCGTTTCCATGATATTTCCCCAACATTGAACAACCTGAACCTAATTGTAAGAATACATGAGACAGCCCACATAGAAGGACGTACTACAAAATAATTAGACTGCAATCTTCAAAAGAGTCAAGGTTATGAAAGTCAAAGAAAAGCTGGAAAATGATTCCGGAACGAAGCAGAGAACAGAGACGAGACAACTGAAGGCAGGATGTGATTCTGAATTGGGACATTTTCCTCTAATGGGCGTTACTGGAACAACTGGCAAACTTGCGCGGGGTCTGAAGATTAGGTGTTGGTGATGGATCAGTGTTTACTTCCTGGTTCTGACAGTCGCATTTGGGAGTGACGGGTGTCACATGATTCCAAAAGCAGGAGGAGGAGGAGGAGGGGGAGGAGGAAAGGAAAAGAAGGAGAAGTTCTTTGCAACTTTTCTGTGAATTTGGGGTTGTTGTGAAATAAATAAAATTATATAAAAGAAAATAAGATAAATCATTCAAATCTCAACACTTGTTTTCTTTGGTGATTTCATTCGCTCTCAAGTCCGCAAGGTCTGCAACTATTCCATGGTCGCGATGGCCTGCTGCATCAGTGATTTGCTGCTTTGTCACAAATCACCCCAAAACATGGTGTGGTTTAAAACAACCACCATCCACTTGGCTCAGAGTTCTACGGGTCAGAAGTGTTGCGTGGGATCAGCTGGGCAGTGCTTCTGGCTGACTGGTTTCTAGTCTGCTTTGAGTTTGAATTCTACTTATTGTGAGATTTTGGTCAATCTTTTGGTTACTTAACCTCTCTGTTTCAGTTTCCTCAGCTGTAAAATGGGAATGGTAGTTACAGTACTACCTTACAGAGCTGTTGGAGGACCAAATGAGATGTATGGAAAGCACTTAGACCATGCCTGGTACCTAACAAGTGCTTTGATAGGGTTAAATGTTGTTATGTCCTTTTAAGTCCTTCCTTCTTTCTTTATGTCTGCTTGCTACTGCCTCAGTCACCATCCCTCTCAGGGACAAGTGCCTTCACCTCACATAGGCACACACACACACACACACACACATTCACACTCACTCTGATGTTTCAAGTACACAGAGCTCCCTCTGGTAATAAAGGTCCACAGTGTCTGCCTAAATCAGCTGATTATTCCTGAATGAGCACAGAGAATCATATAAACGGTCTTGTTCCCAGCACATTCACTCCATCCTTGCACTTGTTTCTTGATCAGATAAGGAGACAGTGGAGCCACTTCCAGCCTCTCGTGTCACCTCTTCTAATCCATCTTCCCCTACCCCCAGCACCAGAGAAATCAGTGCAAACGGGAAACCCAGGACACCACTTCCCTTCCAAAATCCCTTCACCTACAGCTGTCTTCTCAAACTATTTGGACCGAAGACCAGTTTGTTTCCTGGTCAAGTCTCAGTAACAGAACATACTTTTGTAAAACACAATAAAAATTAATTATTGGAAACATTTAATACAAAAAAACAAACATATAAAATATACAAGCCTGAAATTTTAATTGTTAGATGTAATAGGCATAGTCTTCCAAATTGCTATGAAAGTTTCTAAACACACATTCCCAATTTCTGTACTCTTCCCTTCACGGAACCACGACAAACAGTTGCTGAACTGAGGACTAGCCTTTGAGAAACCCTGTTAGGAGCACTTCGCTACCTGTGGTCTGGCTAGTTTCTTGTCTAATCTGATCCTCTAATCCTTCCTGCCCCCCACTCCACCTCTTCCTTCAAAATTCGTATTTATGTATTAATTGATGCATTTATTCTCTTATGTATTTATTTATTCATCTACTTGGAGTTGCCCCAACATACAATCCTTCTATCTCTGTTCATTCCTCCATGCTGTTTCCTTTTCCTCTACTTATTTTTGTGACCAGAAAACTCCTAAACATCTTTTAAAATCCTACCCAGATGACGCACGTTTCCTATCTGCTATTTGGTGTTGCAGCTGCCCGCCAGGCCTTGTTGCGTCCCTGACACATCACCTTCCCAACACTCCTTCTGCGTGGCTGCCAGCTCTGTGGTCCTGCCCTGTCTTAACAGTTGCAGGCTGCTAAGTCCTGCAGCCTCCACCAATGCTGCAGCGCTAGTGCTTATACATTAGAGGAAAACTTCCTCTCTGAAGGCCATTCGAGGCTTTCAATGAAAGCCTGCTTATTCCACTCATCTCCCCCTTCTCATAGGGTCATCAGGGCAGTAAACTTGAAGACTAAGTCAGAAAACTTTTAAAGGACACCACCTTGTATCTCCAAAATTTTGCCAAACACCTACTCTGTATGGTATTCAGCTGGATGCAATAAATACAGAAAGAAAAGCACATCCCCACCAGAAAAGCAGCATTTAATGCAGTTCAAAAAAGACTATAATTACAGAATGTACACGTGGTTATTGTAATTCAAGAAGTAGCACCAAGTTGGTTACTAGGGTTTTAGTCTTAGAAGACAGTTCCCCATGGGTCATTCTCATTTTTGCACACTTGAGCTGAAGCACAGGCAGCTTTTTCTCTCTTTTCAAGAATATTTGTGCAGTGAAAAGTTGAAAGACAGAAATAGTGTCTTCTTCTGGAGCAGAGGGAAGAAATGTTTATTGTACAATATAATAAAGATAATGTCTCCCTCTTGTGCAAAAATGAGGGAGGTTTGCTTGCAGACACACTTATGATCAAATATGGGAGTTTTCTAAGCTCAGGGTTCCTCAAACACATGTGCAGCATCCAGGACCCCCTCTGTGTTGCTCCCATGGGACTTGGAGCACAAAGGGAACTGACACAAGCATAGAGCACCTGCCACCCGCTATGCAGGGAGCAATAAAGTCCTTTGTCTCTGACACAGGAGTGTTGTGTCTTCTACCAGCCTCCATGAATCTGTGGCAGGCTAAAGTGTTAGCTTGAAAGCAGGGTAAAATCTCAGAACCTTCACAGTTCTTGACATTTAGAGGAGGTCCATGAACTATTTCCTGGGTCCTGACACCCACTTGAGGTAAGGCACACAGACTGTAAGTTAGCCAGAAAGACATTCTAGAAGACAAAGAGAAGTACATGTAGAAGGGCATGGAGGCCTCACCACATAACACATCTAGGAAAATTAAAGTAGAACAGGATGGCCAGATCGTTATAGAGGATTTTGTACTCGTGAAACTAAATCAATATACTCAATTGACCCTTAGGGTCCATTTTGTGTAAAATTTTTAACAGTATTAACCACAGTCTTTGAATTAGCTAACGCAGTGCTTCCCAAACTGGTGTCAAAGAAAAACTTTGTAGTTTTCTTTGTAATGTAGTGTTAATCTGTATGCCAAGAAAAATAGACTTTCCTTGCACAATTAAGTTAGTTTGTTAATGGCAAGCAAAGTTCAATACTGGTTTTTACTGAAGTTCTTCTGGATACTTTAATACATCGATAAATATTTTGAATCACCAAATGGGAAACTTAGCATACAGCCCAGCCCCAGTTAATCTGATCAGCTATCCTTTATTTTGAGAACTCTGATTAACATTTCCCAGAATCATTGTTCTGGCCATCCTGATATGAGTAATGTTTGTCTAATCCATTTTAAAATCACTAAAACATTATAAGCAAACAAATAAAATTAAAACTGAATAAAATTAATCTTTGGCTGAATTTGCTTTGAAAATATGTCTGTGTGGTTAGGATTCTGTGGTCCCAGATCTTTATGACCTAGAGATAGTGAAATTCTATAGAGGCTTGTGCACTTATGTTCTCTGCTCCAATGACCTACAAAATAATAAATCATTCCGTTAATTGCACAGGAACATTTAAGTCATACACGTAATCTCGAGTTGACTAAACTGTTATAAGATAAATTTATATAACACTGAATATATATATATATATATATATATAGCACAATAGAACACAGAAGTTTTGAGGTTTTACCTGTACAATTCAGACATTATTTACTTTGCTAAAGAATGCACTTAAAGTTTTATTACACTCTAGGTCACTGAAAATACAATATAGCACACACATTACTTTAATGTGGAAATATATATTTATATGTAATAATATATGTGTTATATATGTGTTTTTATATATCATATGTACTTTGGAAAACACCTAGGCAAGTTCTTTTAACTTTACAGCAAAAAGAGTGAGGAAGCCAAGCAGGGCAAGGTTGACAGCCCTTTGATTGTTGGCCAACTTTATAGCTGAAACAATGGTTTAATCATTGTGACAAGCACACACTAAAATAAGAAGTAAATATCATTTCCTTAACGTTAAGGGAAAATTTATATTTCCCACATTGAAAAGCTCCATTGGCCAAAAATATTTGGAAGATTTTTTCATCACCTGCTTCAACCTGTTGAATGGCAGAGATTCAATGTGCTGTCTCTCGGCTGTTTTGAGAAAAGGGATTATAACCCATCACTATATCGTACAATTTTAAGTACATTTGCTGATTTCTATGAAATTCTCTACCACCAATCCAGTTAATTCAGATGGATCAACAAGTTCATTAGAAAAACAAAGAAAATGCAAAATAAATGTTTAAGTGATTTACCATAAGCAATTACTAAACTACTGAAATCCTGAGGATTATATAAATACAGTTAAACATGACAATACAGCAAACATAGATAATATTCTGTTTACATAGATTTTACATTTAAGTTGAAAAGCAAACAAATTTATCATTATAATTTTCCTTTAGTAAAATCACGGACAGAGTTTTACAGTATTCATTTATTTCAACTCTGAACTGCTTATATGAAATAGTGTTTATTTCATATAATCCTCTGGATTTTAACAAAGTAACATTTTGTTATTTAAAATGTCATGCTGGTAAGGGAGAAATTTATGCTGAAATCAACAGAAGATTTTAAACTACGCAGGCGAACTTCCTTCCGTCTGTCACAGTGACTCCGTCTCCCTGTCTCCCCTGTTCGAAGGCTTTGTTCTTTCATTTGTTCACTAGTCTTGGTGTCACCAGGAGATAAGCCTCAGCCGCAAAGTTCTCTTCCCCAATTTGTATGCATGAGGACTCACTGCCACAAAGAGCCCTAAATTATTTGTGCATATTAGTCCCACATTATGGCCTTTCATGATGAGGAAAAAAAAGATGAAAAATAGAAAGATTCCCAACCTCAAAGAATTTATTATCTGTATGGGGAGACAGTCATATGCAAAATTAACTGTTCTACAAAATGAAATTCATTGACTCATCCATTCATTAAGTGGTTCAGCAACATTTATTTACCACATATGAAAGTACAGCTTCTGTGGAAGGCAACACGATATAAAGACAAATGAAACATCTCCGTCACGGGGATGCCTCTTTCTCCCTGGCCTGCCTCTCCGTAACCCCTGCTGCCACCCTAGGCCAGGCCCTTAACTCCTCAGCAAGCACAGAAGACGCCCACCTAAGGTTTTCCCCAGGATTTTCCAGCCTATAGACAATTGTCCCCTCTTACTCAACCAAAAATTTGTTCAAGTAACTCCCCTCTTCAAAAGTTTTTAATAGCACCCCAT
Organism: Daubentonia madagascariensis; assembly: GCA_023783475.1. Classification (NCBI taxonomy): domain Eukaryota; kingdom Metazoa; phylum Chordata; class Mammalia; order Primates; family Daubentoniidae; genus Daubentonia; species Daubentonia madagascariensis. Next base: position 33,357,720 of record JAKFHU010002140.1, on the reverse strand, counting down.
AACCTATGAAGTAAATTATAAATTCTCTAATTGACAACAATTTAAGGACCTTGATGTGTTGGCCCCTATCTCTCTTTCCAGTCTTAAAAATACTAACATTTACATTGCCCCAGCCCTTTCACATGTGTCATTTCACACACAGTACCCTATCCACATCTATCAGTGATCTTCACAACAACACTGTCCACTCACAGAGCACTGTTGTGTGTTCCCCAACACATTTCATTTTCCTCCTGGACACACACAAGACTCTCTCTCTAAGCCGTTGACATCTAGGTGGAGCCACGTGATTGGTTCTGGCCTATGGAGTGTGGACAGACCTAACTTATTTCTAGGCCTGGTCCATAGAAGATCTCCCTTACTCTCTCCCTCCCTCTTCCCTCCTGTGGTGACTGTGGAGACCTGTCAAAGGACAAAGTCATCCCAAGACAGAGTGCCCAAAACCATCCCGCCCCTGGGCTCTCACCCCACCTGCCCCCCACCCACCCCTCCAAACCAAATTGGACCATGATGATAGGAAATATTCATTTGTTATCGTTTTAAGTCACAGAGATTCCAGGGTTTATTTGTTATTGCAGTGTTAGCTAGCTTACTCTAAGCTAGCCAGAAATTAATGGCATTCTTTCAGACATGAGAAAACTAAGGTTCCCAAAGGTAAATGACATCCAAATGTTTATGGTTAATACGTGGAAGGACTATAAACACAGGTCTTCACTCTCAGATTGTTTAAATGTCCCACTTCATCCTCCCTTCCTCCTCTCATGCAATGACCCCCCTCATGCCTCACTGAGCACAGCTGCACTGAAATGCTTACTGTTCCTTAAACACACAGTGCACTTCCTCACCTCCAGCCTTTGTCCACAGTATTATCCGCAGAGAAGGCTCTTCCCTCATCTATGTGCTTTGAAACCTACCCGTCAAGGTCTTACTCAAACCGTCTCCACGAGAAGCCTTTCTCATGCCCCTGAACTGTGCAGCGCCTCTCACCTCTGTGCTCATGTGGCATCATGTCTCTCACTTTCTCACAGCTCTTATGTCGTAGGTCTACATTGTCATCTCCCCCGTCAGACCAAAGGCTCCTCCAGGACAAAGACCATGTTTTATTCCTCTTTGCACAACCCACTCTACCTAGCTCCGTACCTTACATCTGAGGAGTTCAATAAATGTTTGAATTTAGTTAAATTCACATTATAAAACCTTTAAAAATTATATTGTCTACTTCTATTAATTATTTTAAATGATCCCAGCCCCAAGACATAACATACAAGGTGTTACACTTCTCTTTTGAAAGTGCTACTTTAGTAGTAGCATTTCAAAGACAAAAGAATCAAAAAAGACACTATATGCAGCATTGGGTTTCACACTGCCTTGCACATAAGTCACCCAGTAATCACATCGAATGAATAAATGTGGTAGTTTAACTGTTTAATGTATCATTAGTACGTGCTTGGACTTACAGTGAACGTCATGAAAGTCACTTCTGATAATAATACAGAAGGGTAATATATGCAAAGGCTCTTCCCGACATGGTGTCCACTTTGATCTTCTTTTTAAATACGGTACTTTAGTTCTGATTTTTAAAGTGTACTTTGAAATCCTCTGATCTTCTCCAATGAGCCACTTGATTATATAAGGCCTTGCCTCATGTTTTAGAAATGAATTTGCTTTGCGGTATCTACGTTAGCCGGAGCTGGACTTAGGAAATGGGACTGTGGAGCAGATTATTAACAGCACTTGTTCTTGTTTTACTTTTGTTACCACAAACCAATTTACTTCAGCAATTTTTACCTATTAAAAACAAAGTACACAAACTAGAGCATGTCTTTAAAAATGAATTGCTTCTAAATAAACTTTAGATGCAATAAGAATTATGATCCTTATTACAAAGGGCTGTGTCTCCTTCCATTTGGCACTAGTGACAAAGGTTAAAAATGCCCTTCTATAAAATACCACATAATTAAACAAAGTAATTTTGTAATTACCTACTACATAATTGGATAAATTCCAAGTTTTGTAATTATTTTAACCTATGTATGATCTATTTATACAAAAAAAGTAAGTCCAAAGGATAAAAGAATAGATTTCCTGTTCAGCACAATTTAGTTTCGTTCTCATTTCTCAAAATTTGTTCATCTATTCTTGTTTTTTTAAAAAAAAAAATTAAAATAAAAAATAACAAACCATTTCCTCCTCCTTGCATCTCTCTCCTCAAGTAACCATGCAGAGATATATCTACAGAATGTCAGGCTTTCTGCTTGAGCATTGCTAAAACCCAGCACCAGAAATGAGGCATAAAATAGCACCTGGCATATGGAAAACTCAACCCCCACCATCAACAGGTGCAAGAATAATGCCTAAGGAGAAGTTGAAGGAACTCGTTATAATAATCTGATAGAGACAAAACTCTGTAAAAGGCAAATCCTTGTTTCCCAATAGGATCAAATTACGCTATCAAATAGGCAAATTCCCCTGTGTTGAACTTTTGAAGTTTTCAATCTAAACTGCATACCGCCCCCACATCTTTTCAAAGTATCAAGGGGACAGGCTGTCTCACCAAGGTCCAGATAAATGCCCAGCTACTTCAGGGTCTGCCTCCACTTCCCTTCTGCCATACTAAGACGGACATTGCCTGTGGATAATTCTACAGACGGAATCCATTCTGCACAACCCAACACACTCTAAGATGAACAAGAAAGAAAAAAAAAAACTCTTTTTAAAACCATCCTTCAGAGTTTCCAGGTCACTGGATGAATTTTAAAACCACAGTGTTAGCCAAGTCCTTTCATCAAATATCCATGATATACCTTAGGCATTTTTCTGAGTACTAATTCTAATACCTTGGCCAAATTTCAGTAGGTACCCTTGTTTATTATTTGGTCATTTTGCTATTAAAATAGCATTCTTGCTGTAAGCCTAGACCACTTCCCCACAGTACCTTGAGCAAATGTCCCCAGATTCCAGAAAGCTGGATGGAGATTCATAAACGAAAAATCTAAAAAATGATGACATCTGTTAAAGTTGCATTCAGATCTCACTATAAGTGCATGATAACTTTTCCAGAAGGTCATTTTTACCTTCTGAAAAGCTGAAAAATAGAGCATGTCGACCAGTGAGTTCCAACGTCCAAGTCTAACATCCCTTGGGGACTCACCTGTCCATCTGAGCATTCAGACCGAGGGAGAACAAGAGTCATTCCATGGCTCCAGTGGTCCAGGCAAAGGCAAAGCAGCCTGCATTTGTCTCTCAGCCTTCCCTCTTTCCGAGATTTGGAACATAAACATGGGATTAAATCATCTGATCTCTACACATATTGAACACCCAGTGTAAGTGTCAACTAGAAAACAACTTGGAACAATATGAAAAGAGCATATATTTATTCATCTCTTACTATGCCAGACACCTTGCCAGGTGTTTCATAGAAATTATCATTTTCAATCCATATGAAAAGCCCTCTGATTTTTTTTTCACATGAGGAAATTGAGGTTCTAATAATTTTAGTGACTTTCCCAAGGTCACCGAATAAGGAGGTGAGGTAACTGGGCATCTGTCCTCACAGCCCGTGGTTTCCACTATGGCATGTTATCTCCATGAATTTTAAGTTCAAAAAGGTTGAGTTTATATTTCTTAATCCCTGAACTCTATTTTGTCTGTAAAATTGTAACATTCCCAAAGTCTCGCCCCTGATAATTAACAATGGTGGGATTTGAATGCTGGATTTCTGGTTCTTTCAAAAGAAACTAGATACTTGGTCTTACCCTGACAATTCTTTTCTTCCTCCAGTCTCCTCCTTCCCAAAACTTGGGGATCGTGCTCAGGGCACCTTCCCCTCCCTAACACACACTCCGTGTGTTAAAAAGACCTGGGAATTCTACCTTCAAAGTATTATTTGAGCCCATCCCTTCTCTCCAGCTCCAGCTCTGGCGTCTCTGGGGCTAGTTGCCGTCTCTCGCTGAGGTGGGTGATCTCTCTCATCCACTCTTTCCCCCTTCAATCCCTCCAGGAGAGTTAGAGGGCTCTTTTGAAAATGCAAATCAGGCCATGGCACCCCATTACTTAAAACCCTTCATCGACGTTCTGTCCCATTTGGGCCCGAGCATATCTCCCTCACTTTCCTCCACACTCACTACTCGTAGTTTCTATTCTTCAAAAACATCAAGTTCTTTCCCACCTCAGGGTTTCATACGTGCTATTCTTTCTGTCTGGAGCGCTCGTCTTCCAAACATTTCATCATTCGGCTTCAAAGACACGTCCTCGGGGGGGTTTCCCTGCCTCTCTACTCCCACTTAGACTGGGTCCCTCTCTTGCCCTCTAATGTGGACTGAATTCTGTCCCCCAAAATGTCATATGTTGAAGCCCTAAACCCCAATGTGATGATATTTGGAGATGGGGCCTTTGGGAGATGATTAGGGTTAGATGAGGTCATGAGAGTGGGGCCCTTGTGATAGGATTCGTGCCTTTGTAAGAAGCAGCCTGTCGCTTCTCAGCCTTTCGGCTGAAATCAAGTGGAGGAGAAGCCAGAGAGCAGTCGCTGTCTGCTCACTCTCCCTCTGTCTCTGTCTCTCTCTCTCCCTGTCTCTCTCTCCCTGTCTCTCTGTCTCTCTCTCTCCCCCCATCTCTCTCTCTCCCTGTCTCTCTCTCCCTCCCCAGCCATGTGAGAACACAGCAAGAGGTGGTTGTCTACAGGGCAAAAAGAAAGCGCTTCCCAGAACCTAACCATGTTGGCATCCTGATCTCAGACTTGCAACCTCCACAATTGTGAGAAAATAAAATACCCAATCTATGGTATTTTCTTTTGGCAGCCTGAGCAAATTAATACACCTTCTTTCATAGTTTCCTATATTAGTTAAGATATGGGTTAAGCAGCAATAACAAAGAGATCCAAAGATATAACAGTTTAAATAAGATGGAAATTTATTCCTCTGCCACGTTATAATCAATTAGTCCAAGACCATGTGGGAAGTTCTGCTGCCTCCACACGTGGCTGCTGTCTTGCAGAGGCTGTGGTTTCAGTTCTCATCATCTTCCAGCCAGTGGGAAGGGGGAAAGGACCAAGGGAATATACATGATTCCTTTTAGGGTGCACACCAGAAGTGGTAAAAAAAATAAATAATTCTGTTTAGATACCGTTGGCCATAACTCAGTCACTTGGAAAAGCTGTGAGAGGTGATAGATGTTCAATCACGTTCCCAGACAAAACTCAGGCATTCTATTACTAAAAATGGACAGAATGGACATGGGTGAAAATGAGCAGTCTCTATACTTTCTCTTCACAAAATGTGTTTCAATTAGTAATTACATATTTATTTGGCTGATAATTTGTTCAATGGCTGTCCTCCCTTTCAAACATAAGCTTGATAAAGGAGAAACATTACGCACGTTTGGATAACCACGATGTTCCTACACTGAGCACAGTTCCTGGAATATATTAGATAATTCATAGATATTTGATAATTAAATAAGTAGAAAAATGAGTTCTTTAAATATTATGCTGTCTACTATGTCCTACCCTCCACTAAATACACTCCTCAGAGATAACGTGCATGTTCTGCGTGTATGGACACGCATGTCTCCATCCGACCCTGCCAACCCCAGGCTGCCTGCAGCCCTCAGTACCCATTTCTTTCTTAAAAACCTTATCTTGGGCTTATTAGCACTCCATTGAAACATTTTTCTTGGCCAGATATCTTTCTCAACCTAGTATTGCATTTGTCACTACCGATCATTTCCTATCATTCTTAGAATTCTTCCTGCCTCGGTTTCCCCCTTTTAACTAATATTACTTCCAGCCCTAACTAGACAGGGTGGTTACCTTGGGCGCTTCCTGCCCGTCTTCCATTCCTCTGCAATGCGGTTTCACTCATGGGTCCGTCAATTTCTTCTTTCACTCAACAGTGATTTGAATATCTATTCTGTATGCTGTGCCAATCAGCAAGAACGCAAAAATACACAAGATAAGCTCACTTCCCTAAGGAAGCTCAGCATCTACTTGGGAGACAAACTAGAAAATAAACAATTCAAATGCAATACAACAAGTGCTATAATAGAGATGTTTAGAAAATTGCAAGAACACATTTAATGCGTATCTACTGTTACCTCATTGGATCTATTATTACCATCAGATCACCCTAACCTTAAAGATAAGAAAATTGAGAACCAGAGTTAAAAAATTTTGCCCAACGTTAGACAACTAGGAAGTGAGAAAGCAGTTGCCAATTCAACACTGTCTGGTAACAAACTCACCATCTTTCCCCTCTTCAATGCTCTAATGCAAATTCTATTCTATTCTAATACAAGCTCTCTTAATATGGCACCAAGTTCGTCCTCTTCTTTTCCTTGTGCACAAGCACCCAGATCTAGCCAAGACCCAATAGCATCCTCAATAGATTGATATAATAGCATCCCATGTTCTTTGCCTCAATCTAGAATCCTTATCAGGACAGTTGTCACTACCAGAGGCAAGGCAGTGCAGAGAAAAAACACCTTTGCTTGCTGGTGTTCCAGTTCTGTATTGCTGCAAACTACTCCAAAACTTCGTGGGTTAAAGCAACAATTTATTATCTCTCATGGTTCTGAGTGTTGACTGGGCTCAGATGGGTGGTTCTTGCTCAGGGTCTCTCATGCAATTTCAGAGAGATGCTGGCAGGGACTGAAATCATGAGGTTTCTTCATTTACAGTTCTGGTTCCAGGGCTAAGAGAGCTGCAACCACTGGGGGCCAGGCAGATGTCTCCATATGGTTAGCTTGGGCTCCCCCACAGCACAGCAGTCTCAGGGTAGTTGGACTTCTTACATGGCAGCTGGCTGACCCCAGAACAAACCAACTCAATTTTCTTTTCTATAAAATGTTGAAAACAATATCTATCTCATTGAGTTGTTGTGAGAATTAAGTAGAATTGACTGTGTAAAGTGCCATGTGCCAGGCAGGTACTCAGTAAGTGTTAGCCCTCTTTCCCCATCATGTTCCACCCTTACTCCCAAGCAGGTGATAGAATGGGGTTTTTATAAAAGTTTGCTAAATGGATGAATGAATGAAACTATGCAATGCATGGAACTTCCAAAGTAATCTTCCAACACACTATTCATGATGTCACTCTCCTGCTTAAGATGCAAAGGATCTTTGAGTTGCTAAACACAGAACTCTGGGCCTCCCAACATCTGCTTCCCTATTCCCCATGCCTGTCCCAGACAGAGCTTGGAGCTTCTCATGGCATAGGCTGTGGCACCACGACCTAGCATGTGCTTAAAGATACCCCTTGCTGGCACAGGAGCCAGGTTAAAAGAGCTCCCAGTGGCCAGAGCTGAAGCAATTTAGCAACAGAAAAAACTATAATAGTATTGTATCATAACCCAAAGCATAAAATAAATACCCATGAGTTCATACTGATATAAATAACTGAGTAAATTAGTGAATGGGGGAGAAGAAACAAATCTCTTGTGCAAAATTCCAAACAATTTATCTTGATATTTCACCTTAGCTGTGGTCCATGCATAGTGACTTCTTTCCAAAGAATACAGTATGGAAAAAGGATTTTTTTAAAGAGTAAATTTTCAGTGGAGAAATTTGATAAACACTACCTCAGCCAGGTGATCAAGGTCAACATCAATAGTTACAGTCATGTTAACAGTATCTACCCTTGATATCATGTGATGAGAATCACACTTCACCTCTGTGATCTTCCTTCCAAAAACCTATAACCCCGGTCTAAGCACCAGGAAAACATCAGACAAGTCCTAATTGAGGAGTGAGTGCTTGGCCCATCTTCCTCAAGACTGTCAAGGTTGTCAAAAACAAGAAAAATCAGAGAAACTGTCACAACCCAGAGGAGCCTCAGGAGACGTGAGGACAAAATGTAATGTGGTGTCCTAGATGAGATCTAGGCACAGAAAAAGGACATTAGGCAAAAACTAAGGAAATCTGAATAAACTATAGACTTCAGTTAAAATAATATATCAATATTGTTTCATTAATTATAACAAATGTACCATACTAATTTAAGATGTTGATAGAAGAAATGGGGTGCAGAGTATATGGAAAATCATTGTACTATCTTTGCAATTTTCTGTAAATCTAAAATTCTTCTTAAAAAATATACTTCTATGGGGGAAAAACAAGTCTTCTGCAGCTCTATCAATCGTAGTGATTATCCTGGGACAGCTCAGATCCTGGAGATAGAAGTGTTTCTGCACCTGTGTTGAGTCTGAGTGTGGGCTCACAATTTGGAATCACATCCCTATACTAATCCCACCTGCTCCCTGCCTGCGTTCCCTTTTGCTCATGACACAACCATCTTCCAGATCGCTAAGCTCAACACCTCAGAGTCAGGCTCGCTCTTTTTTTTTTGCTGCATTTTCTAAGCCCAGTTGCTTCTAACTCAGAATTTTATCTCAAATCCAGCATCTCGACTCGATACCACTGTCTGAGTTCAGGTCCTCAGTATCAGTCGTCTGCATGCCTTTATAATTCTCATCACCCACAGCCCCTCTCCAGTTTCAATCCAACCTCTGAGGTCACCAGAATTAGCTTCCCCAAACAGGTATTTGATCCTGCCATCCTCCTGCATAAATGTCCCCTGGTCCTTTCAATAGAATGCACATTTACTTGCACTGATAGAAGGTTCTTCACACTCTCACCCCAACCTACGTTTCCACTTTCCTTCCCTACCGCTCCCTCTGATACACCTTATATTGCAGCCACACCAATTTGCTGCTACACTTCCACAAACATACCCTGGATTCTCCTGACTCACACTTGGGCATGAAGCTCCAACAGGAATGCTTGTGTCACCCTCTCCCGTCCCTGTGTTTCCTCACTTGGTGAGCCCTCACTCTACAAACCTCATCTCAGAAGCTATCTATTCTGGTAGCCTTTTCTGCCTCCCTCATAAATCATCCCTCTTAAGCGCCACCCACATTTCATTGATTATACCACTCACAAGAAGCATCTCAAATGTGTGAGGACCACATGTGGGTCACCAGTGTTTTCCATGCGTACGACAATGCTTGTTGCTTGCTAAGTCCCCAGTTAATATATGCTGAATGCTTCCATTCTATGACTCACCACAACCCCTCTGGGTCACAACCCTTCGGATACCCTTGCCCCCACCATGTACCACTACCTCCCACCCTCTTCAGAACCTTCTTTTTCAGATGACTGTGCTCCTATTGGCTCAGCAGAATTAAGAAAACAACTGGCACCTTGAGCCTTAGCCACAGGCAGAAGCAAGAAGGCAACTCAACTGGTGGTTGTCTCTCTCCTTTTATGTAAAATATATTTCCTTGTGTCTCTGTTATATCCTGCTACCACTAACCCAGGAAGAAGCAGCTGCAGCCATCAAGGAGGCAAGAGAAACCATTTGCCCTTCCTGATAACTACTGTGTCCCATTGTTCCCTTTCTGACTAACTGTGTCCCATTGTTCCCTTTCTGACTAATCAAAGAGTTACAGACTCCAAAGAGAACACAAGAGTGCCCCCTGCCCCATCCTCAAGCCTGAAGGCTAGTTTTCCTGCTAGACTGACACATGTTAAAGTCTCTTCATAGCCCTTAGAGTCTACAAAATGCTTCCCCAAAGTAGATACATACACCATCAGGAACACAGGTCAGAGAAATGAATCACTTAGGAATCAAATTTAAAAAATAGGTGAAATTATAAAATAAATTGCCTCAAATAAATCACACAGAAATCCTAAGCATGTTTATAGAGATTGGTGTTCAAAAGTAAAGTGTAAGATTGGACCTGGACACCTGAATACCAAATGAATATCAAAGGATACATTCACAGATTTTTTTCCAAAGTTCTTTTTAAAGAACTATAGGCTGGCTACTGTGGCTTATGCCTGTAATCCCAGCACTTTGGGAGGCTGAGGCAGGAGGATTGCTTGAGCCCAGGCATTTGAGACCAGCCTGGGCAATATAGGGAGACCCCATCTCTACAAAAAATAAAAATAAATAAATTTTAAAAATAAAGAACTATATATTTACCATAATAAATTTATTACTTTATTTTTATGATATGTGTCCAATAATATGAATTATAAAGCCCTTGAATTTTTTCTGTACTTTTTCTTGTTTGCTTTTCATATTTCTTATTCCTTCTCCTAAATGGTAATTCTTCAAAACACATAAGGCCAATGATTAGGGTTGGGGGCCGGGGTATTGGCACAAAATTACTAGAGACCAGTGCTCGCAGTTGGGCCCAATTATGCTTCAGTGTGTCTATCAGTACAATACCACCCTTGCTGAAGGGTACTAATTTTTTTTCTGCTGGTTCCCAAACCTGTTGTCTGTGATCCTAATAATACCTAATGTGGTGCTATACCCAAAGTAGAAGTTTAATGAATTTTAAAGATTAGCATTTTATATACTGTGATTTTCTTAATAAATCTGTATTAAATTTTATAAATAATTATGCCAATATCAAGAATAACTAATACATTAATAAGAATCAAAATCAGAAAGATCACACTTTTATTTTAATAGGTTCTATATCTGATCATTAGATAGCAATGATGTAAAAAGTTTTCCTTTTTTTTTTTTTTGTTCTCCAAACTGATATTTGCATCAGAGTTCACAGCTGATAACAGAGATTATGAATATTCTGGCTAAAATTAAAATGCCAAAACTGGATCTTCTGGATAATGAGAAACTGATTGCTTCTATTACTAAAGAGGAAATGAAAACAGCAATAGAGAAATTCACAAGTAGCAAGCCTCCTGCGGTGATGAGTACCAATTGGAACAGGATAAAGCTTTTGAGGGAGAATCAAAAGATCTGTAATGCAGGGTTTATGAGGACTGTCTACTTATGAGGCCTGTGAAAGCCCCACTGCAAAGGCCTTTGTTCTTATAATCTGTAAAAAGTACCAACATTGGTCCTGTTTGCTTAATTAATTGCACTGGGGGAAAAAAAGCCTTCCAGGTAGGAACTGGATAGAATAAATTCAAATTAAGATTGGTGGTGGTTTTTTGCACAGCTGCACTTACAAAACGTGCAAAATTTCTAATCCACAAGGGCCAGCAAATAGATTTAAATCTCCCTTCAATAGTATTTATGAATTTGCACAGAAAACCTTTATCATGTAGAAGAGGAATATTTACAAAGTCTCTTAAGCAAATTTCATTTTCAAGAACTTTAGTAAATGAAATATAAGGCAAAAACCCCTTTTTAACTATACCAGTTACCAGTAAAGTGTTTCTTTCTTCCTGAGGGAAACATGTGGTATATAGATGTCTTTTTGCTTCATTTCGTCTGTTGACAAAAGAAGTTTATGTTCAATTTAACAGTGAAGGGATTCAAGGTAAAAGTTGAAAGTCAATCATCCTTGGTAACTGTGAACTTCATTTTACACTAATGTGTTCATCCCATTTTTCAAATTACTTCTAAAACGGGGCCTCATCAAAACGCATCAGAATCCACAAGTAAACACTTAACAACCACAATGAAAGACAAAACATAAAGTAACTTTGCTTAACAGCACTCAGCAAGTGGTAGAAAATGAAACCCAAATCTCTGCAGCCCAGGTAACTTTTTGACAGACAATATCCAGATATTCCTAAAAAAACCTACAGTTGATCATTTGTTTATTCTCTTCAGTTTTTCTCCAACCCCTTGTCCCACACTGCCTGTGCATGAAGAAAAAAAGAAAATTCAGTATTATTTCCATAGTTTCTGAAATACACATCACGCAAGCACACACCTGAGGAATTATGCTGACATGCTAGTTTCTCCCAATTTCTCACACGTTTTTATTCTACTTGACCTGAAAAGTCCTTGATGTAGACAATGATTCAGTGTGCTGGTTCTACTTAAGACAAGATTTCCTAGACTGGCAGCTTATTTGAAGCAAAACATTTATTTCCTTTTCTTTTTTTATAATTATTAAGAAATTTACTTCCCAAAGAAGTAAAAGGTACCCATTAAAGAGTCAGGAGTTAGTCACATTAGGTATACTTAACAGTACTAACTGTAAGAATTTTTTAAAACATTAAAAACTTTGTTATGATACACACTTGGCTTATCAACTGATTTGTTGACATTTTTTTACCCTCAGTTTGCATGTGAATTTAATATATCTATTTTTCAAATATCAAAACTGGGCTGACTAAAGAATTATTATAGATTTTTATGATTAGGAATATATTGTTATTTCACTTTGCCAAAACTTACAGATTACTGGAGAAGTCCTAACAAGAAACAAATTGCTGAGGAAACTATTAACTATTGAGTATCTTCAGCCAATACGGAAATACTAATATTGTGTACTCAGGAGGATGTGATATGTATATTTAATATGAAATTAATATTCTCTCAATGTAATGTTGGGGGGTGTTGGTTTTGCTTTTGTTTTCAGCATTTTGGTAAGATCCCCATAAATACCTACGTCTTTCAAAGTTAAGCACAGTTAGATCTTTCTAGTGATAGATCTGTTTTGAAGATGGTGTTCTAGAACAATTTATTGTAGTTATGAAAGCTATTTAAACTGATTGGCTGACCCACCAAAGAAGGAGTGTGCCAACCATATGGTAGTAAAAAGCATCTCTCAGAAGGTGGTCAGCGTATTAAAAATTCCACAGGATTTCATCAGGGGAGGAGGTGGGGCCTGGGCCCCACACTTACCAGTCGGAATTATCAGACTCTAGGGTCTATTGAACCAGATCCCAAATCCGAGATGCAGGACAAAAGGATTCAAATCATGCTGAAAGCTGACATAAAAGGGCTATGATCACGTAGGAAGTGTTGAGGGGGTGGGTGTACCAAGCACTTGTGCTTGAGTTTGCCAGGAGGCCACAGTGAGAAGAGATGACAATTGAGCTACATCTTGAAAAGTGGCTCAGGAGAATGTCCTGTGAAAAAGAAGGAAAAGACACCCCATAAGAGGAGAGTGAATAGAAGTGTAGGAGCACAGAGGTAGAAGACAGCCCCTCCAGATGTCCACTGTGGCTGGATTATAAAATGCAAGGGTGTGGAGCAAGATGGCCAAATAGAAACCTCCAGCAGTCATCCCTCTGCATGAACACCAAATTCAACAACTATCCATGCAAGCAAGCACCTTCATAAGAACCAAAAATCAGGTGAGTGATCATACTACCTGGTTTTAACAGTATATCAAGGACAGAGGCACTGAAGAGGGCAGAAAAGACAATCTTGCATTGCCTACATCACCCCTTCCCCCATCCCCCGGCAGAGCCATGCCAGAACACCTAGTGGAGAGAGAATCTGTATGTCCAGGGGAGGTGGAGTAAAGTGATTGTGGGACTTTGCATTGAAACTCAGGGTCATCCTGGCACAGGGGAACATAGCACAGGGCAGAATTCTGCCATGGCCCATAAAGGGAGCATTTTGACCAGCCCAGCCAGAGGGAAATCCTTCGCCCTGAAACCCGAGTTCTGGGTAGCCCCACCCCAGCTGACAAAAATCAGCCTGGGGCCTGGACTAAGTTCATTAAGTTAGGCCACAAAGGTTGCAGTACTTGGGAAATTCCTACGGCTGTGCTGGTTCAGAGCCAGTGGACTTGGGGTGCACATAATCCAGGGAAATACAAGTGCTGGTAGCCAAGCCAAAGGAAAGGGAAAAGTTCAAAGGACATTGTTTTGCAACTTGGGTACCAGCTCAGCCACAGTAAAATAAAGTACTAAGAAGACTCCTAAAGCCCCCGCCCCCCCCGAGTCTAGGCCTCAGTTCCTGGAAGGCATTTCTGGACCCATCCTGGGGCAGAAGGAAACATGCTGCCCCAAAGGGAGGGACCCAGTTCTGGCAGGATTCACCACCTGCTAACTAAAGAGCCCTTAGGCTTTGAATAAACATCACAGGTAGCTAGGCAACAGTCACCACAGGCTTTGGGTGAAACTGAGCTGGCCTCAGGTGTGACCTGGTGCTGGTGGCCACCAGAGAGTGCCCATGTCACTCCTCCCCCAATTCCAGCAGCCCAGCACAGAGAGTGATGGAAGAGAATGAGAGACTTTGCCTGGTAATCCAGGGAATTCTCCCGTATCTTATCCAAGTCCATCAGTTAAGGCAGTACCACCATGACTCTGCAAGAGTCACAGCATTACTGGACTTGGGTCACCCCCCCAGTGCTGATATGGCTGTAGTGACCACAGACTTAGATCACAACACTCAATGCCCTTTGAGTATCTGGGAAGCCTTTTTAAGAACAACTGGTTCAAATAAGCCGAGACTGTGAAGATTAAAATAAACACCTAACTATTCAGTGTCCAGACATCAATAAACATCCACAAGCATTAAGAACATCCAAGAAGACATGGCCTCACCAAACAAACTAAATAAGATACCAATGACCAATTCTAGAGTAATAGAGATAGGTGTATTTTCAGACAAAGAATTCAAAATAGCCATCCTGAAAAAGTTCAATGAACTTCGAGACAACAGAGAGAAGGAATTCAGAAGCCTATCAGAGAAATTTAACAAAGAGATTGAAATAATTAAAAAAAAATCAAGCAGAAATTCTACAGGTTAAAAATTCAATTGACAAACTGAGAAATTCACTAGAGTCTCTCAACAGCAGAATTGACCAAACAGAAGAAAAAATTAGTGAGTTAGAAGACAGGCTATTTGAAAATAAAGAGCCAGAAGAAAAAAAAGAAAAAAGAATAAATAAGAACAAAGCACACCTACAAGATATAGAAAATAGCCTCAAAAAGGCAAATCTAAGAGTTATTGGCCTTACAGAGAAGGTAGAGAGAGAGATTGGGGTATAAAGTTTATTCAAAGAAATAACAACAGAGAACTTTCCAAACCTAGAGAAAGACACCAATATTCAGGTACAAAAAGGTCATAGAACAGCAGGCAGATTTAACCCAAACAAGGCTACCTCAAGACATTTAATACTAAAGCTCCCAAAGGTCAAGGATAAAGAAAAGGTCCTAAAGGAAGCAAGAAAAAAGAAAAAATAACATATAAAGGTGCTTCAAGACATCTGGCAGCAGACTTCTCAGTGAAAACCATATAGGCCACCAGACAATGGCACAACATATTCAAAGTGCTGAAGGAAAAAAAACCTTAACCCTAAGAACATTATATCCTGCAAAAATATCCTTCGAACATGAAGGAAAAATAAAGACTTTCCCACACAAACAAAAGCTGAGAGATTTCATCAACACCAGACCTGTCCTACAAGAAATGCTACAAGGAGTTCTTCAATCTGAAAGAAAAGGATGTTAATAACAATAAGAAGTCATCTGAAGGTACACAACTCACTGGCACAGTAAGTACACAAATACGGAACATTCTATTGCTGTAATTACAATGTATAAAACACTTATATTAACGTCTTGAGTAGGAAGGCTAAAAGACAAACCTATCAAAAATAACTACAATAACTTTTTGAGAGAAGATAGTATAAAAAGATATGGATGGAAACAACAAAAAGTTAAAAAGTTGGGGGAATGGAGTTAAAGGGTAGAATGTCTGTCAGATTTCTCTTTGCTTGTTTATTTCTTTGTTTGTTTGTCAGCAGAGTTGTCATATGTTTAAAATAATTGGTTATATATAAAATGTTTTTTGTAAGCCTTATAGTAACCTCAAATCAAAAAATCTACAACAGATACACAAAAAATAAAAAGCAAGAAATTAAAGCACACTACCAGAGAAAATCACTTTTAACAAAGCAAGACAGGAAGGAAGGAAGAAAGACAGGACCACAAAACAACCAGAAATCAAATAACATCACAGTAGTAAGTCCTTACCTATCAACAGTATTTTGAATGTGAACTATCAACAGTTCATTGAATGTGAATGAACTAAACTTTCCAATCAAAACATATAAAGTGGCTGAATAGATAAGAAAACAAGAGCCAACTGTATGTTGCCTGCAAGAAACACACTTCACCTATAAAGAGTGAAAATAAAGATATTCCATGCAAATGAAAACCAAAAAGGGGCAGGACTAGCTATACTTCTATCAGATAAAATAGATTTCAAGACAAAGACTGTAAAAAGAGACAAAGAAGGTCATTATATAATGATAAAGTGGTCAATTGAGCAAGAGGATATAACAATTCTAAATATATATATGCACCCAAAACTGGAGCACCCAGAAATATAAAGCAAATATTATCAGAGCTAAAGAGAGAGATAGACCCCAATACAATAGTCATTGCAGACTTCAACACGCCACTTTCAGCACTGGACAAATCTTCCAGACAGAAAAGCAACAACAAAACATTGGACTTAATCAGCACTATAGACCAAGTGGACCTGATAGATACTTACAGAACATTTCATCCAACAGCTACAGAATACACGTTCTTCTCCTCAGCTCATGGATCATTGTCCAGGATAGACCATATGTTAGGCCACAAAACAAGTCTTTAAAAATTCAAAAAAATTAAAATCATACCAAGTATTTTACCTGACCACAATAGAACAAAACTAAAAATCAATAACAAGAGGAACACTGGAAAATATACAAACACACGAAAATTAAACAATATGCTCTTGAATGACCAGTGGGTCAATGAAGAAATTAAGAAGGAAATTTTAAAATTCCAGGAACAAATGAAAATGAAAACACAGCATATCCAAACCTATGGGATACGGCAAAGCAGTAATAAGAGGAAAGCTTATAGCAATAAGTGCCCACATCAAAAAAGTAGAAAAGTTTCAAATAAATAACCTAATGATGCATCTCAAACAACTAGAAAAACAAGAGCAAACCAAACCCAAAATTTAATAGAAGAAAAGAAGTAATAAAGATCAGAGCAGAAATAAAGGAAATTGAAACCAAAAAAAATACAAAAGATCAATGAAACAAAAAGTTGTTTTTTTGAAAAGATAAACAAACTAAAAAAAGAGAAAACCCAAATAAATAAAATCAGAGATGAAAAAGGAGACATTACAACTGATAGAATTCCACAGGATCATTAGAGACTACTATGACCAACTATATTCCAATAAAGTGGAAAACCTAGAAGAAATGGATAAATTCCTAGACATATACAACCTACCAAGATTGAACCAGGAAGAAATCCAAAACCTGAATAAACCAATAACAAGTAACAAGATAGAAGCAGTAATAAAAAGCCTCCCATGAAAGAGAAGCCTAGGACCTGATGGCTTCACTGCTGAATTCTACCAAGCATTCAAAGAAGAACTAATACCAATCCTACTTAAACTATTCCAAAATATCAAAGAGGAGGGAATACTCCCAAACTCATTCTATGAGGCCTGTATCACCCTGATACCAAAACCAAACAAAGGCACAACAAAAAAAAAGAAATCTATAAGCCAATATCTCTGATGAACAAAGATGCAAAATACTAGCAAACTGAATTCAACAACATATGAAAAAGATCATTCAACATGATCAAGTGGGATTCATCCCAGGGATACAAGGATGGTTTGATATACGCAAATCAACCAATGTGATATATCATATCAACTGAAGAAAAGAAAAAATCATATGATCATTTCAATTGACGCTGAAAAAGCATTTGATAAAATTCAACATCCCTTCATGATGAAAACTCTCAAAAAACTGGGTATAGAAGAAACTCACCTCAACACAATAAAAGCCATATATGACAGACCCACAGCTAGTATCATACTGAATGGGGAAAAACTGAAAGCCTTTACTCTAAGATCTGGAACAAGACAAGGATGCCCACTTTCACCACTGTTACTCAACATAATACTGAAAGTTCTAGCTAGAGAAATCAGAAAAGAGAAAGAAAGAAAGGGCATCCAAATTAAAAAAGAAGTCAAATTATCCTTGTTTGCAGATGATATGATTTTATACCTAGAGAAACCTAAGGACTCCCCCAAAAAACCTATCAGAACGGATACACAAATTCAGTAAAGTTGCAGGATACAAAATCAATAGACAAAAATTAGCAGCATTTCTATATGCCAACAGCAAATAATCTGAAAAAGAAACCAAGAAAGTAATCCCATTTACAATGGCTACAAATAAAACAAAATATCTGGGAATAAACTTAACCAAAGAAGTGAAAGATCTCTATAATGAAAACTACAAAACACTGATGAAAAAAGTTGAAGAGGACACAAAAAAATGGAAAGATATTCCATACTCATGGATTGAAAGAATCACTATTGTTAAAATGTCCGTACTACCCAAAGCAATCTGCAGATTCAATGCAATCCACATCAAAATACCAATGACACAGAAATAGAAAAATTAATCCTCAAATTTATATATGGAACCAGAAAAGACCCAGAATAGTCAAAGCCATCCTCAGAAAAAAGAACAAAACTGGAGGAATCACATTACCTGACCTGAAATTATACTACAGAGATGTAGTAACCAAAGCAGGTTGGTACTAGCATAAAAACAGACACATAGACCAATGGAGCAGAATAGAAAACACAGAAATAAATCCATATATCTAAAGTGAACTTACCTTCAACAAAGATGCCAAGAACATACAGTGGGGAAAGGACAGTCTCTTCAATAAATGGTGCTGGGAAAACTAGATATCCCTATGCAGAAGAATGAAATTAGACCCTTACCTCTCACCATATACAAAAATAAAATCAAAATGGATTAAAGACTTAAATCTAAGTCCGGAAACTATGAAACTACTAGAAGAAAACATTGAGGAAACACTTCAGGACATTGGTCTGGGCAAGGACTTCTTGAGTGATACCCTCAAAGCACAAAGCAAAATTGGACAAATGAGATCACATCATGCTAAAAAGCTTCTGCACAGCAAAGGAAATAATCAACAAAGTGAAGAAACAACCCACAAAATGGGAGAAAATATTTGCAAACTACCCATCTGACAAGGGATTAATATCTAGAATATATAAGGAGCTCCAATAACTTAATAGGAAAAAAATGAAATAATCCAACTTAAAAAATGGGCAAAGGATCTGATTAGACATTTCTCAGAAGAAGACATACAAATGGCCAACAGGTATATGAAAAAATGTTCAACATCATTAGTCATCAGAGAAATGCAAATCAAAACTACAATGAGATATCACCTCGCCCCAGTTAAATTGGCTTTTATTCAAAATACAGGCAATAACAAATGCTGGTGAGGATGTGGAGAAAGGCAAAGCCTTGCACACTGTTGGTGGGAATGTAAATTAGTGCAACCACTATGGAGAACAGTATGGAGGTTCCTCAAAAAACTAAAAATAGAACCACCATATGACCCAGCAATCTCACTGCTGGATATATATCCAAAGGATGGGAATTCTGTACATCAAAGAGATATCTGCACTCCCATGTTTATTGCAGCACTATTCACAATAGTCAAGATTTGGAATCAACCTAAGTGTCCATCAATGACTAAATGGAGCAAGAAATTGTAGTACATATATACAATGGAATATTATATAGCCACAAAAAATAATGAAATCCTGCCATTTGCAACAACATGGATGGAACTGGAGAATATTATGTTAAGTGAAATAAGCCAAGCATAGAAAGACAAATCTCGCATGTTCTCACCCATATGTGGGAACTAAATATTAAAAACAATTGATCTCATGGAGACTGAGGATAGAATGACGTCACCAGAGGCTGAGAAGGGTAGCAGGGAGCAGGGGATAAGGAGGGGATGGTTAATGGGTGTACAAATATAGTTAGATGCTTAGATAGAATGAACAATATTTGGTAGCACAACAAAGTGACTATAGTCAACAATAAGTTAGGGTATACTCTAAAATAACTGAAAAAGTGTAATTGGAATGTTTCTAACACAACGAAATGTTAAATGCCTGAGGTGATGGATAGTCCAATTACCCTGATTTGATTAATTCACATTGTATGCCTGTATCAAAACATCACATGTACCCTATAAAGATATACAGCTATTATGTACCAATAATAATTAAAAATTTTAAAAAAAATTTTTAAATGTAAGGGACAAAGGTGGTGGTAGGTTGTAAATTCATGGGATTTCTCCTGAGAGAGCTGAATTTTTCTGCAGGGGCATCCCTTACAGAAATGGTCACCAACCAGGCCACATGAGAGTTGAGGTTCCAGGAAGGTGACCTGTACGTATGGCATAGTGGCAACAGAGTTTGTGGCCATGGGCCTGGACTCCAGAGAAGACTTGCCTGTGCTTACATCCTAGCTCTGTCCATTTCTAACTTTGTGACCTTGGGTGTGTGACTGAGCTGTGAAATAGGAACAGTCACAGTGTCTATCTTAGAGTCATTGTGAGGATTAAAGGAGTTAATTATTTGTAAGGCATTTTCACACATCTGGCAAAGAGTCAGCATTTTTTAAGTGCTTGGTAAATAAATTAGTGGTTGAAGCAATTAAAGCATCATCTCTTTTCCATGAAAACCTGCTCTGGATTCTAGGCTTGGAGGAGGAGGCCTTTTTTTCTTTTTCTTTTTCTTTTTTTTTTTTTTTAGTAACCAAAAGGCACACAAAGGATTACTGACGTCTCTGACTGTAGGATCTTAATTCAACAACTTGCTCTAAGGAAGAATTGTACTCTTGACTCCAGCATTAATTGAACTGAGCCTTATGTGAGAAGTTATGGGTTCATCTTAAACATGGTAAGTAGTGGGACCCCCTATAGAAATGGAACATGAGTCTGTTCATTTGCTTTAGTAGACAGTTGAGAACAAAGCAAGGAGATGGATGAGTCCCAGCCAAGGCCAAGAAAGGAGAAATTTTTCCCCTCTCAGAGTTCTCTGATTATCCTTTGCCTTTCTGAAAAGCAATCATTCCTTTTTATAGGTTCTTCAAAAAGAAATACAAGGTTATTAAGAACATTTTTAACTCATATAGCCCAGATATTTTGGGGTAACTATGCCATAATTACTGAGTTATGCATCCAGATTGTATATAAAATAAATTGCTGTGTATATCTAAACAAATGAAAAATGTACTACAATATTCCTTATAATTGCAGCTGCAATCACCTAAATCAATCATTAAAAAGTTTACAGGAGCATCCTGGGTGGCACTTTGTCTCCAGTGGAAGCCTTCATGGCCTGAGGGTCATCAAACTGCATTTGTACAAACAGAAAGACAGCATCATGCAGGACAGTTTGCTTGCTAAATTCTTTTGGACTTATATTGCATCCTACTAACTTCTACTCAAAATAATGGAAATAAAAACACTACCAATTTCATCATGGTAAAATAAATACATAGATACCTGTGTGCAACATAAAGTGCTGACTTTTAAATTCAATCATACTAATCAATATGTCAGGATCAGAGTTTATTAAAAATTAATTATTGTAGCTAACCAGTTTAGAATAAAAACCTCTTTCAAATGTTTACAACTTAGGCACTACACATTTCTTTAAAATGCAAGTTAATTTGCATGCCTCAGCCTATGTCTCCCCCAGTACACCATCACCCCTGCCTAAATATAACTTTATCTAGAAAAATAACAAGAAAACCTCGATAAAATATAACTTGTGTATAACTTGTGCTGGATGGAAATCCTGAGCATCTATTACCTTTGTATGTGATTCCTAAAAATATAAATGCATCCTAAAATGTTTTATTTAATGAAACAATAAATTTTCTTTTGAAATAAAGAAGAAAATGAAGTCAGGAAAATGAAAAGAAGAATGCTTTCTAAAGAGGCTGACAAAAGGCTTGTGATGTCACAAATTATATTGCCTTTCCACACAACTGTGCTCCCTAGTGGGAAGTTCTAAAAGGTTTAGTTTAAATTTTTTAGAAGTTTGTTTCATGTAAGCATCACCACATATGCCAAATGATCCATTAAGGGCATTCCATTATAGCTTAAAGAGTTTTGAGTTAAACGCACAAGGTACTGCGGCCTAAGATACTAAGAAAACATGCAGCTCGATTTCCATTTGATGTAACTCTGCAGGAAGATATTATCTACAGAACATTTGCTACATTAAGGCACGCATTTATACAATGTCTTCAGAACTTTTAAGACGATTTGGATGCCTCCGACCCCACTAGATCAAAGTTCACCTGTCTCAACATTTGGAAAGTTAGTCAATTCCCATTATTTATATAGGGGATCTGCATAGGTACAGTGTGCATTGCAAGCATGTCTGGAAATCTAAATTATGTCTTCACATTTTCATGAGGACTTGCTACCACCACGAAAACCCACTTTTCCTGGCCCACCCCCAAGAGCCTCTGTCTTGAGTGCTTCTCAAGCTAGCAGTTTCAGAGTTTACAGTGTGCATCATTCCAACTTTTATCCGTATTATCCTGCTCTTGTGTGTGCCATCATGTGCGTGCTAATTATCCTGCTCTTGTCTATAGTCAAGTGTCCTGGAAGCACCTCTGAGGGCAGAATTACATAAGTAGCGTCTGCATGCTTGGGAAGAAAACTGATAGCTGCACGTCACTGAGAATGTCCTGGACTAATGACCCTGAGTGTGCCCTGAGAATGTTCCGCCACATAAGCCCCTGAAGGCTGTTCAGCGTCAATGGTGCAAAAATATCCCCAGTGGATTTTGAACAAGTGCCATGTTGAGAGAGGGAGACATCAGATACCCAGAAGGACAAAGTAAAAGATGCCTGTCTTACAGTCATTTACTGGAGGAAGTTCAGACAGCTTTACTTCTGGAAAGTATGGTTCTTCCATAACAGCCCTTTGTATTTTGCTTTCTTTCCACTCATGCACTTTCACCAGAAATCACCACACTCAGTTAGACACTGTGGAAAGAAAGGCAAGAACCCAGCTGGTTTCAGGAGTGACCCTCCTGAGTGGAACAGGTAGGATTTGAGCATTTATCTTTAAAATTTTGCATAAGTGGAGAGGAGTGAACGGGCTTTCTAAGTGGGTGACAGTAGGATAGACAAATCATAAAGACAGGAATTGCCATGGAGTGTGTAAGGAACAGTGAGTACAACTGCTTCACTGAGTCAAAAGTTTGCTTAGGTTAGGGTCAGATAGTAAAGGTTCTTGAATGTCAGCCTAAAAAGTTTGGAATTTATCACACAGACAATAAGAAGTCATTAAGGGCTTTTGATAAAATAAAAACCCCATTTCAGGAAGACTTATTTGAAAGTGCAGAAGAGATTTGTATGGACAAGATAAGTGGTAGAAAACAGGAAAATTGGAAGTAGCAATATGTTCCTGGGCCAAACCTCTCCCTTTGGCTCCACATGGTGACTTGGTCTCAGAGGGGGAAGTCCAAGCAAAGGCAGAAATGAGAAACTGCACTTACCCAGTCTCATCCCTCCACTCCCCAGGGCCAATCCAACCACATCCCCCAGAAAAAGCACCCCCCAGAGAAGCCCAAGTCCAACAGCAGGACGGGCTTTGTGCCCTTCCTCTCTTATTCACTTACTGAAGAAGCATAGCTAGATAAGGAGAAGCCTTTCCTTTTAAGGGAACTGGATTCTCCTTAATTGACAGCACTCCTTTAAGACCTGTAAGTCTCTACCTGGAATAGGGTCAACGAACTATATCTGAATTGCCCTGTATAAAAGGCCTTGGTCTACAGAAACTCCTTATCAAAGGTACTAATTTTTCTGTGTATTCTTTATGCTATATTCAGCCCTATTGAAGTTTTCTCCCACCTGCCTAATATTAATAGGTTTTAAGTCCAAAATTCTGCCTAATACCAGATCAGATGTGCTAGGCTCATTCCTGCCCTCTTTCCAAGTGGACCTGCCTATCTGAGTTTGTCTCTAGCACTGCTTGAGTCCACTAGCCACAGCAGCCCTGACTCACTTTCCGATAGGGATGCTGTCAGCTAAGGAAGCTGGAGAGGGATCACAGCCACCCAGTCATGAGTGGTGAGTGCCTGAAACACACGGGAACAACATAAGAAAGAAGGAGGCATCAAATAAAACAGGCCTGACTTCCACTGCTGTGCCACAGTGAAAGTGCCACGTGGCCAGTTCACTCCAGAGCGCAACACCACGTACAGATCCTCTCCACGGCACCCCGTGGTAGTCAGAAACGTGTCAACGGAATTAAAGAGATGAAATGAAGGAGAGTTCTCCTTTGCCTGTCTTCTTTCAAAGTGATTTAAATTGGGTCATGGAAGAAAAACTCAGAATGCTGGCTCTCAAGAATTCTTCATGACCAAATCCAGGTTGATCTCATTTCTTTCCTGCAATACAAATTGGAACTTTGTGTATCATAATCTATTTTACAAAATATTTACATTCTAAATGAAAATGAGAGAAGGCAAAGAACAGAAAAAATGGAAATGTTAACAGAACACAATAGAAGATAGCACAGGTACTGAGGGATGCTGTTCTACCAGCCACCTGTATATAATCCTACCACATAAAAATAAGATTTCTGTAGGGAGACTCAATCCAAAGTCCTGACAATGGAGATGTGTCTGATAATGATACAAAAGGCTGTGTTAAGGAAGGTCTGAGTTTGCTCTTTTACTAAACATTTATTAAGCATGTTTTATATACCAGAGACTTACAAAAGCTTAAGAGGATTGAGAAGATTTAAAAAATATATATTTTCAACAATAGTAACAATCCAATTTCTTGTGACAAGTGCAAAAAACATAAAATGCTATGGAAACACACAGGAATGATACTTCATTCATAAAGCAGAGAGATAGAAGAAAGACTTCCTAGAGGAAGCGACTTCTGAGTGGGGATGCTGAAGATGAGTAGGACTTAACCAGGCGCTGCGACTGGTCACGGAACACACAGGGAACCGTACATGAGTCTGTTGACGAGGTATAGAGTTCAAGGGAGGGAATGGTAAGGGGGGAACAGAGAACAAGGTGGGTAAGGGCCAGATCACAAAACACTTTGTGTGCCATGTTAAGGATTTGGGGTTTGTTGGGAAGATGAAGGGGAGCCATTAAGGGATTTTAAGAGGGAATGGACATTATCAGATTTGTAGCTGAGAATCTTCACTGTGGTGTCAGAGCTGAAGATAGGCCAGGGTGGGGCTGGAATGGAGGCAGTGAAACTAGGCAGGAATCTAGAGAACATTCCAGAAGAGAAATGACAATGCCCTCAACCAGCATGGTAAGAGAGGGAATAAAAAAGGGGGGGTGTAAAGAGATGAGAAATAGGTGGACTCCGCAGAGCTGGGCACCTGATTAGGTGAAGGGGCAAGCAGAAATATTCATAATTTTTGAATTGTACAATAGGTGGAGGGTGAAGCAGTTCTCCAAGAGGAGGAGGATGTAGGCAGGAAAAAGTAAATTTGGATTTGGAATTTGTGAGTTATCCAAGAAGAAACTTCTTGGTCTTTCTTAATGTTCAACCTCAAAGGTTTACATCCAAATATCTTTATATGTCTTGTGTCAAACTATGAAGTTATCATCCACAAAAATAATTTATCTCAGACTTGAAGATATACTACTGTTTTCCATAGAAACCAATGTTTTGGTTAATGTGTTCTGTAAGCATATTACCTATATGAAAAGTACTTCCTATTTTTTCTGGAAAGTATTCTTTGCCATATGCTTCTGGAATTTACTGAGAATCTTACTGTTTAGGATTTCTTAACCTAGGAAAAAATTCATTTATCCTACTTTTTAAAAATTTTTTTAAACACATTCTTACCCAAACACTTACATTTTTAATAGCCTATAGTAGAATACATTGTCCAGAACTTTTTGAAAAGCCTAAATATTATCCCCTAGCACCTACACTTCCTCACAGTCCTCTAATAAATTACTCAAATATGATACTTCTTGATCGAAGCCAGGAAGCATTCCTTCCACAGACCATACACAATGCAACCAAAACGACTTTCAGTTTATGGTACGGATGGATGTTGAATCAATAGTAGTCCTTTTATAGGAAGAAGGCTCACATGTTAACAAAGCAAGATGTTAGTCTAAACGGAGCATATGCACTGTCATTATAAAAACCTTACAAATTATTACCCATATTAATACTTTTATAGAAGCACTTCAAAAGTGTCCAGAGTCTTAAGTTTAAGACCACATTTGACCAGGATTAGTCAAAAAGATCCCATTCACCTGTGAACTAAAAATAAAACCCTAAACCCCCTACTGACCGAATGGACCCTCTCTTGGCCAAGGGGACTCCAGAAAAACCTTAAAACTGAGTTCTCAGCCATGATGAGAAAGGAGGTCAGCACACCTCTTTATATGCCCTTCCTTTTGGAGTTCAGACACAACAATTGACCAATATTAATGTTAAAATAGAGATTATGAGACTGACAGAACAGATACTTTGTGGCAATAAGATACCAAATTATAAACAAGTCCTAAAGCCATGCAAGGCAAGGGTTAAGTCACGCCTGCAAGCCATCGGCCTTGCTAAACAGGTCATTTTGACCCAGTTATCCCTATCTTAACTTAAACATCCCTTTCTGCTAACTCCAAGTTTATAGACAAAGCTTTATTCCTTTAACCAGCTGCAAATTAAAGAATCTCTGAACCCAACTATAACCTGTAAGTGCCCCCTACAAGATATCCTGCCTTTTTGGGCCAAACCAACATATACCTTCCATGTATTGATTTATGTCTTTGCCTATAGCTCCCGCCCCCCTCAAATGTATGAAACCAAACTGTAACCCGACCGCCTCGGGCACGCTTTCTCAAGACTTGAGACTGTTTTCCTGGGCTGCGATCATTCATAGTGGCTCAGAATAAACCTCTTTAAATTATTTTACAGAGTTTGGTTTTTTCCATGAAGACAGTCGACACCTCTGATCCAAGCCTGTGGGTAATGTCTGTGTCGAGCCTCTCAGCCTCCCTACTGCCCCTCCCCTGTCCCCGGCTCACTGCCATCACTCACCCCCATCCTTCCCAGCACGCAGCCAGACGGACCCTTTGAAATCGCTGAGCCACGTTAGAACCCCCCTCTGCTCAGAACCCTCCAACAGCCTCCTCCTTCACTCAGAGAAAAAGCCAAGGTCCTCAAAACGGCCTTTAAAGCCCTACAAGATCCACCCTCACCCTGTATTACTCTCACCTTTGCTCCCTGCTTCAGCCCCACGGGCTGCTGTGGGGCCTGGGCCTGTGCCCTCTGCCGTGAACACTCTTCTCCCAGATACCTTCGTGGCAAACTCGTCCTACATCTTCCCTCACGTGTCACCTTCTCAGTGGAGTCTCTCCTGTTCACCCTGTTTAAAACTGATGCACACCTCTCTCACCCAGAACCCCAAAGCCTCTGACTTGGCTCAATTTTTGTCATAACACAAAAATCTTAACACATATCACTTACTTATTACATGTGCTGTTCATTTTTGGTCTCCTTACACTAGAATGTAAACCCAGTGAGAAGAGAGATGTTTCTTCTTAGTTCTGTTCTTGAGTTCTAGTGCCTAGAACCATGCCTAGCACCTAACAGGCACTCAATAAACATTGGTTGAATGAACGTGAGTGAATAGTAAGGGGGTTCTTTATTGCTAACGAGAGTTTTCTGTCTTCAGATCTTACCCGGAAGAAAAAAAATTTAAAGCCAGAGGAAGAGCTGCTAGGTGGGCTAGTGGAAACTTTTTCAAAACTGTTAACGGAACGTTGGGATTCCCTGTTCAGTAACGACACAACCACATCTTTGATTCTTTCTTTCACCCATTCATTTATGCTACGCATGCATTTTCAGGAATCTTTGAGGGAAAAGACTTTTAGGAATTACACACTTTGCTACTTACTTACCCCAAATTTGAAAACATAAAATATGTATTAAGTTACTTTTATGCTAGACGCTATGCTAGGTACTACAGAGGATCTTTTTAAAGATGAAAAGACCTGTTTCATGTTCTCAAGCACAATCTAGGTAGGAAGAAGAGAAAGTGATTACATCTGACTAGGGGTGAGCTAAGAGCTACCTTCCCAAAGGAGGACATTTGAGTTCAGTCTTGAGGATGAGAATGTGTTTGCCAAGTGGAATATGAGGAAAGAAAATTTCAAATTGAGGGAAAAGAAAGGTTTAAGGCGTACAGGCATAAAGAGGCTGGAAGCCACTTCAAAGTCTTCTTAGCCATCTGTCTGTGTTAATTTCAATGAAGGTAAGTGACTGTTGAAAAGTATAAAGAAATGAATAAATGTTAGGACTATTATAATTACTTTTATCCTTTTGAAGCTGAATTTGTACCATCTGTATTTCATTCCAGAATTATCAAAAATAATATAGGGTATTAGGGGCATTTTCCTTTTGGTTGACCATAGAGGAACTTAGTACCTAGGTATTGTTTGTTCATAAATGAAAAGGATAGAAGGTTGGAAACTTCTCCTCTCTACTTCTGCCATTTTATCAAGTCATATATAACTCTTTAACTGACCTCATGGCCTCTCCAGAGAAAAATGAAGACATGCAAAAAACAAGTGAAAATGCAAAAGAGAAATCTAATGATTGTTAACACATTTCTTCCTATTACTCTTCCCTTTTCTCTGCAGTTATTCTTAATTTTCATAGGTTCTGGACTCTTGAGAATCTATGAAAGTTGTGGACTGTTTCTCCAGCAAATTGCACAGAGGCACTCTTGGTCAGGGTTCAGTCCAAAGAACAGAATCCACCCAGGAACTGTAGTTTTTATCTTTCGACCCATTACAGTATGGGAAGGCACACCGGAAAGAGGAAAGGAGGTTTTGGGTTTTTTTTTTATTTAAAAGGGGGTGATGTCTGCACACATGTAAATCTACCCACGGACTTCAGGATCAAAACTCCTCTGTAGAAATAGGGACCGTAAAACAGCAAGCCCAGGGCAAGAAACAAGAGGGAGAACAAAGCACTCTGAATTAAGCACCAAAGAGAAACAGAATGTGGCAATTTTTTCATTTCAGCCTTTCCAGCTTACAGCCACCCTGGCTGAATGATAAAACCAACAGAAGACTTGACGGTCAGAGGATACAGTTCTGTGATTTGATCTTCAATTTCCTTATCTGCAAAATGGGTATAATAATAAATCTTATTCTACCTACCTCCTGGCATCGCTGTGAAAATCACAATAGTCAGCATATGTGGAAGAGCTTGTAAGTGCCTACAAATGACAGCTATTATTATTTTCATCTGATTCATGATATAGGTTACTTTTAAGGAATCAACAGTTACTTCTATAACCCAAGGAAGTAAGGAAAAGCTCTTACTTAATAAAGTGCCCTAATCAATTAATAGTAAATAGTGCCTTATAAAATTAGCTGCTCCAGCATAAGCCCCCTAAATATTACCTGACTGATCAAGTAGCATTTCCACTAACAGATACCTACTAAACATGGACGCATCAGCAATGTTAATATTGAACGTGTATATATGGAAGGCCAGATGTGCCAGAAGACTACTCACACGAAACAAGTTCAGGGAGCTGACGTTCAGCTTTCTCCTTGAAATGCACTTTAAACTCAAAAGATCCCCCTGAACACACCATCCTCCCCTCTGCCCAGACCTTGTCCCCGCTCCTTTCTGTTCGCACCATCATAGCATTGGGATCACCTGGCTGGCTTTAATACTCTTCAGCTCCACTGTTACCCGTCCCCAACTCCCACATTCAGTGAGTAGCAGACCCCACCCCTTTCCCAGTTCTTTGCTTTTGACTCATTGACACTGTTCTTGTTTATGCTCTCTTCATCTCTTGAAGAAATAACGGCAGAACCCTCCTAATGTGTATTCTTCATATTGGGAGCAGGTTCTCTACAGGTAAATTAGTTATGTTACTCAAATCCAACCTACGCTTACCAATTTTTATTTTGCGCCATCTACCAATGACTGACAGAAATGTACTAAAAATCTCCCGCTATAGTGATGGATTTGTCCATTTTACCTTGTAATTATGTCAATTTCAGCAGTTTAAATACTAGTTGCATTATTAGGTGATTAAAAATTTAGAGTTGTTAATTCTTATATTTTCCTCTTGAATTATTCCTTTTATCAAAATGTAGTAATGCTCTTCAGCCTTAACAGTGCTTTTTGCCTTAAGGCCCATGTTGCTGTTAATATGATTAAACTCGCTTTCTTTTGGTTAGTATTTAGCAGGTACATCTTTTTCTTCCCTTTAATATTCAATATTTTTTTAGATACGTCCATTGTAAATTACATACAGCTGGCTTGGTGTTTTTATTTTTGCCTTTTGACTGTAAAGAATCTTTAACCTATTCTATAATCTCTGGATAATAAGTAGTAAGTTTAATGTAATTGTATTTATTGTGTTTACTTCTGCCATTTTATTTTATGCTTTCTCTTCATTTCTTTTCTCTGCTTTTTTCTCCTTTCTACTTTCTATTGGTTTCATCAAGTTTTATTTATTCCTTTTCTCCCCTCTACTTATTTGGAAGTTATAAATCCTATTCCTATTCTTTTAGTGCTTAGTGTTTTAGGATTTTGACAAGCTCTCCCCATTTCTGGTTATGCAAAAATAGGGCAGTGAGGCTGGGGTGATGGGAGTGGTACCGAGCAAAGGATGAGGGCACAAGTGATGTTCTCCACTACCAAGCCTGGCCACACACGTCCTGTGCGATCTGCTCTCTCTCCAGCATTAGCGGGGTACGTAGCAGCTCTGTGTCTGTGAAAGGCAGTAGCGTCACGAAGTGGAAGCAGCCCGGATTACTGAGTCATCACTTTAAACACAGTCACCTTGAAATTTCAGGGTTTATTTGTTACCTCAGCATAGTTGAAAGCATATTTAAAGTCTGAATATTATCAGCATCTCTAACCTTAGATGACCTCAGAGTGATTTAAGGCCAGAAATCCCCTTCCCATATTATACATTACGATTGTGAGGTAATTTAATTCCATCTTGATTTTACCATCCTTTGAAGTTCTGGCATTGTTGTTTTATTCAGTTGATACTTGTAAATATTGAGCTGCATGTTCACCCTTCTTTGTTCCACTTCCTTCCTTCTGAGAAAGTACCTTTTACACTGATATTTTTAATAAAGAGTTTTGTTGGTGGCAAACTTAGTTTATCTCTAAATGTCTTTATTTTATCTTGCCTCCTGAAATATAGTTTAACTGAGTAAGAATTTTTGTTAACTATGATTCTCCCTCAATACTTTGAAAACATTATTCTATTGTATGTAGCATCTATTTTTACTGATGGTAAGTCTTCTATCAGTTTAATGGTTATTCTTTTGTAGGTGAGCTGTATCTTTTTCTCTGGTTGCTTTTAAGATATGTTTGCCTGCAGTGTTTTGAAGTTTCATCAGGATGTGTTTAGGTGTGGACTTATTTTATTTATTAAGCTCAGGACACATTGAATTTTTGAATCTGATTTATGAAATTTAATCAATTTATGGTTTTAATCAATTTTTTGAAAGTTTCAGACATCAATTCTTTGAATAGTTCCCTTTCCTTTCTTTTTCTGCCTTCACTTAAAACTTCTACTAAAAATACATTGGGCCTTCTAATTCTGTCCTCTACATCTCTGAGTTTCCCTTTAATATGTTGCCATCTCCTAGTCTTCCTGTGCAGTATTCTTGATAATTTCTTCAGATCAGTTTTCTAGTTCACTAATTTTCTCTTCATCTCTTCACTAACTCTCTTTAGCTCTAGCTAGACTTTATCTTATCTACTGAGGTTTTTTTTCTATGACTTTTGTTTCTAGAAATTCTCTTAGGTTCTTTATCAGATATATCTGTACTATTGTGATAGTCTTATTCACATTTTCATAACTTATTTTATGTCTTCAGTCATATTTTAGTCTCTGATACTTCTATTACCAAACATGCCTGGAGTCTAATCCCATTTTTTGTCTTCTTTGCTGACTCCTTCATGATGGACTATTTCATATCAAGTTGAGTCCTAGTTCCACAATTAAATAGTCATGTTATCTTGGGTAAATTATTTAACTTAACTAAATTTAGTTTGCTGCTCTGTAAAACAGAATTAGAGATTAAAGCACTTGTCTTAGAATACTGCTGTAACTACTAAATAAGATAATATGTATAAGTCCCTTAGTATAGAGACTGAGCTCCCGAAACGCAATTTTTGTTACTAACATTTAGCTCTCGATTATCTCTAGTACCCATCACAATACCTGGCACTTAGTTGCCATTCAGTAAATGCTTGGTAAATGAAAAAACTTTAAGTTAAATAATTCATGGTAAATTTTACCATAACAAATTGCCCAAATACTCCTGGAGTATCCCTGGAGTGTACTATACTTGTACCATAAATGCCTGACTTACAAATATCTCAAACGTCCATTCCTTCATTCTTTATGTAAGAGCAGCCACTGTCCTGGCGATGAGACAAATGGCAACGAACGTTAAAAAGTCCCTGCTCTCATGGAGTTCGCATTCCAGCGGAGAGGAGCTGACAGCAGATAAATCATGTATTAGGTAAGCAGACAAATAGAGAAGGAGGGCGGGATGGAGACAGAGAAGAAAGAAAGCGAGCGAAGGAAGGGAGGGAGGAATCATGATTAAGTCTCCTTTAGAAAAATTCAACTCGTGTGGTTGGGTTAGTACTTCGGGTGAAATGGTTTTTCCTCCATGGATGTGAGCCGAGATCCGGGCCACGCGAAGACGTGAACAGGAGCATGCAGCAAACGGGACTCGAGGCGCGGGCTCCGCGAGGCCCCGGGACCGGCGAGGGTGGCCTGCGAGGCCGCGGGGAAGCGCCGCCGGGCCGCGTCGCGGAGGGCGTTGGCGTCCAGCGTGAGGAGTCTGGGTTTATCCTACACGTGCTGGGAGACCAGCGGAGAGTTTTGAGCAAGAAGATGTCATCATCCAAGTTTCATTTTTGAAAGTATCACACTGGCTGATGAATGTTTGAGATGGAGAACTGTTTGAGGAGACGCAGCAAGATGAAAGCCCGGGCAGTTGTATACTTCCAGCCTGGTTCCCAGTCTATCCTGAAACGACTGTTGCCGCCACCGCCGGCGTCTACACAAAGAGTTCTGGTCTCATGGTGCCATCTGGTGGCCAGAGTGGGAACTGTTTGATCCTAGAACCTGAAATACGCACATCTTTTCAGACTACCCCCCAAAATCTCCACCTCTAATCAAATTCTTTCAATTTCCACTTTTAAAAGTATCTGTTATTCAATTCTTTTATCTATTTTCTCTTTGTTTTTATAAATATGAGAACAACAGGATAGTTTATTATTTTTCATTATAAGTAAAACAAAATCTGGTCTAGACTCTAATGGACTAGGTTATAACCTTATGAATGAAATTTTGTATTAGTCATAATAAATCTCATGAGAAAATGAGCGTCAAGTAATCCCTCTTCTTAAAAAACACTTACAAACACTTCCAGAACATAACTAAGGAATAAATAATTTGTGATGTTACTTTATTAAAGAGGTTGGAAGTCAAGCTTGTATATATATTTTTAGTTCAAAATGTGGTCCTAGATATATAACCATAACATCTGGAACAGCTGGTCAGTGCTGCAAGAAGGTCGGGATTTTTTTCCTTAAGCAATTTGAAAGATGAGGCTTTGTTTCAACTGGGAAAGCTATTTATAACTGGCAGTTGGCAATTGTTGAAACTAGCTCTGGCTACTTTAGATGTACGTATATGAAACGAACTGCCTTTTTCAAGAGTATAATGGTCAAATCAGAGAACTTCCAACTTTTTCTTGGCTAATACAAAGCAGTTTTTTTAATATTAATTTTAAAATATGACACCAGGGTCAACAATTCCCTTAGAATTTTCCACTTGCAATAATGTGACTAATTGTAATAAGGAGACCTACTTCTCTCCGCTGATATTTTCTTGTCCATCAAATTGAAATATCTTAAAAGCAATGCTTATTCACTCAACTTTATTCAGGAAACTCTGACACATTATAGCAAGTCTGTTAAAAATTTATTTCACTGGGCATAGAGATCTCCCGCTGCTTTGCCAGGCAGAATTGAAGCAGTGAGTTTTTACTCCAGATATAATTAGATTGACTCTTACTTTGGGAATACTTTTGGATCCTTCCACATCAAAGTGAGATCTGGAGAAGCAATAGCAAAATTCCCCTTTCTGGAAAAATCAGTTGTGATTTTCAGTAGCTGTTAGTGGACGGTAATGAGACAGGCCTGTGCTCTTGGTAATTATCTTCTTTGTTTCTGGTCCATCCGTACTGTTGTGATATCCCAAAGCACCTCATCTCATGGGCATACTCTACATGAAATGAGTTAGGGGTCTCAGCCCTCTTCTTAGCAGAGACTTCTCACAGAATCTTTCACCACCATCAGCAGCAATTAGCACTAATTGGTACCCTGGGCACCTGTCGAAAGGTGAGGTCAGTGATGGAGTGAACAGGCAGAAGGAATTACCCTTTCGCCTCTGGGAAGTGAACTTACTGGTTCTGTGTGGAGCTGCTCTGTTCCTGCCACCTCAGATGGGCCTGGGAGGTGGATTACGAAGGAATTTGTTCTCTGAGGCTGTCAAACAAGAGTATTGAGGAAGGTCAGTTCACTGAGTGGGCAAAACAAAGCAGCTGAGTTATGACCATGGAACAGCCATAAACAGGTCTCCCCATCTCCACCCCACATTACTTTACCCCTTCCTATCTCTCCCTCTTGCTTTCAATTTCTCCCTATAATATTATAAATCCAATCAAAGCAAGTGCCCTGTCAGCATTTTTCTCGTCTTTGCCTCAGAGTGTACAGTGTTTATGCTCATTATTGTGCAACCCAGGTCACCCAGTGGCTGCAAAGAGATATTGTCATTTGTCTTTGCTTTATTTCTCTATAAATTCATTCTACCTACTTCACAAGAGATGAGAGAGTAACATGAAAATAAGTAAGACGAGACCCGTGCAACACTTAGGTCTTTGCAGAATATTAATTCTACTAAGTGCCCTTTTGTGTGTAAGTCTAATACCTTTACCATAGCTACTTTAAGTCAGGGGAGTGAAAAATTCTTGAGAGAATTATCAGGGAACAATTAATAATCCTTTCCTCTGCTACAAGTCACCACCAGATGACTTGGCATCACTTACAAGACAACAGACGGGTAAGGAATGTTGGCATTCTGCCGCCTTGTAAAACACCTCCTCCCTTTCACTGAACTCAGATGCCAGCACTTTTCTGAAGGCTGAGCAGAGAGGAATAGAAAAGGGAGTGGGCATTTGATTAACAAAATCACAAAAAATAAATGATATTATCTGGATATCAGTCAGTGCCCTTCTGTCTTCCTAAGAAGAGCAACAGGTTTGAAACTAAAAAACCATTCGCTTTCCATCTTTGCATTACTTAGAAAATACTTCTTGTTTGAGTTTTTAAGCATTCATTTGGAAGAAAAGATCCTAGAAATGGTTGACCTAGAAATAATTCAGCCTTGCAGAGATGCCTGAGCCCAGACATTAGCCAAAGCCAAGAGGGACCTTTTAGAACCCTTTATAACTAGATCGATATGTCAACTGGTCCTGCCCTCAACTCACTCAAGTTTTTGTTGGAATTGAAAGATTAGCCTAGAAACAAAACTGCCAGAAGGCACACAGTTGTCACAGATAGAGTTAGGAGACAAATCTGTTTTCTCTAGTCGTCCTTTCCCTTCCTAGAAGGGCTCCAAGATGAGTTGATGAGATAATCTGGCCTAGGCATCTTTTTATCCTCAAAGACTAGTAAAACACCTAACAATAGAAAATGCTCAACAACTGTGTACTAGGTGAAAGAATGGATAAATGACTGAATGGTCACTTAAAGGTCACTTTACAGCAACTGAATTCATTCCATTCAGTCAAATGGATGCTCTTTGCTGAAATCCTAGAGCAAAATGAAAAATGTATAACATTATCCAAAGAAGTGACACGCTTTCATGCATTCAATCAACAAACATTTATTGACACCTCTGATATGCTGGGCCCTGTGCTAGGCCCTTGAGTACAAAGATAAAAAAAAAAAATCATAGACTCTGCCTCAATAAGAGTTCAGTTTAGTTGGAAAGGCAGAGGTCAGAACAAATAAAGACAAAGCAAGTTGAAATAGGCATCCTAGACCACATCAGGAGGGCATGGGGTAGGGGCTGCCAGCTCCGGGAGGCTGTGGAGCAGGGACGTTCGAGCTGGGTCTTTGTGGAGTGAGCATGGAACCCAGACGGGAAAGTGAAGCGCACTCCAGGCTCTCGGGGAGCAGATGGCAGAGCAGAGGACAGGCTGTGAGAGAGCATCGGCTCCTGAGGGAAATGCAATGCGGCGGAGAAGAAAGGAGGCAGAGAGGGCGGAGGGAGAGAAAAGTGATGGGCACTGAGCAAGCCTGGCCGTGGGAGTTGGGCCAGGCCTGTGTCCCACCCAGAATCCAGGTGTGGCCTCCCTCCAGGCAGCAGGCGCCACGGAAGAGTTTCAAGGAGGGAAGCAGCATGATCAGATCGTCCGGGAGAACAATTTCCCTAATCTGGTTGGCAAAGCAGTGTCCCTCTTGTTCCCTGTTCACTCCTTGAGTATCCTTCTGGAAGCTTTGAATGAATGAATGTTTCTAGATAGATACTATAAGATTTTATTTTTGCCTTTTTGAAATTTTTTATTTTTAATTATTATGGGTACATAATAGTTGTATGTACTTGTGGGGCACACGTGATGTTTTGACATAGGCATACAATGTGTAATAATCAAATCAGGGTAATTGGAGCATGCATCACCTCAGCGTTGATCATTTCTTTGTGTTAGGAACATTCCAGTTCCACTCTTTCGGTTATTTTAAAATATACAGTAACTTATTCTTGACTGTAGTCATTCTGTTGTACTATCAAGTATTAGATCTTATTCATTCTATACAATAATATTTTTGGACCCATTAACCATCCCCACTGTATCCCCACTCCCTGCTACCCTTCCTGGCCTCTGGTAACCATCATTCTATTCTCTGTCTCCATGAGATTGTTTTAATTTTTAGCTCCCACGTATCAGTGAGAAAACACACAAAGTTTGTTTTTCTGTGCTTGTCTTATTTCACTTAAGATATTCTCCAGTTCTATCCATGTTGTTGCAAATAACAGGATTTCATTTCTTTTTTATGGTGGAATAATATTCCATTGTGTATATGTACCACATAACACAGTGTATGGGAAGATGTTGGTCAAAAGATACAAAATTTCAGTTAGATAGGAGGAATAAGTTCCAGAGATCTATTCCAGCAGTCCCAACTTTTTTGGCACCAGGGACCAGTTTCACGGAGAAAGCAAATGCTCCTCGTCTGCCACTCACCTCCTGCTGTGCAGCCTGGTTCCTAACAGGCCACAGACCACTTGGGGACCACAGTATTATACAACATGTTGACTGTAGTTAATAACAATGTATTGTATCCTTGAAAATTTCTGAGAATAGATTTTAAGTGTTCTCACCACAAAAAAATTGATAAGTATGTGAGATAATGCATACGTTAATTACCTCAATTTAGCCATTCCACAAAGTAAACATATTTCAAAACATATTGTACCCAATAAATATAAATAATTTTATTTGTCAATTAAAAACATATATGTAAATTTTTTAAATAACACGTGTGGACAATGCATTGGAGTAGAAGAAAAACAAAATTAGGGAGACCCTTTGATGCCTATTTAAGGGCAGTATTTAGGAGGTAAAAATGATTAGCCTTGAGGAA
The DNA here is from genome assembly GCA_023783475.1 of Daubentonia madagascariensis. Lineage (NCBI taxonomy): Eukaryota > Metazoa > Chordata > Mammalia > Primates > Daubentoniidae > Daubentonia > Daubentonia madagascariensis. The sequence continues at coordinate 33,320,386 of JAKFHU010002140.1, read as the reverse complement.
GAAATAATCCAAAGGTTAAGAGGGAAAGTGGACTTGAAAATAACTCTAAGGTTTCTAGCCAATAGTTGATAAAATGCTTCTTGAAAGAAGACCAGAACCTCTATTTTTAACTCCAGAAAAGAAACACTTGGTCCTCAAAATACTCTTGAAAATTTCATCAGTATAGTGAACTATTATATGCTTAAAGGCAAGAAGCAAATGGCATGTTTCCCATTTGTGTCAAAAAATAGCAAGAAATACTTTAATCCAGAGGAGACTCACAGAGATCAAGGAAAGTATTATCTTAAAATATTATAATTTCTCAAAGGCCTGGTTTGTGTTTTCTGTGTCTTTGGTGTATGAGAAAGCAAATGCTACATTGGAATTAAGGATTAAAAAGCATTTCAATGATAAAACCCCACATTCATTCACTCCTAACTTCTGGATTTTAAATGCAATCTTAATTTTATCTCACCTAAGAAGAGTGTGCATTTGGTTTTCTTATTAGAGTCTAAGCTCCAAAACCTGTGCAACTACTTAAGGTCCAGAAACAATTTACAATGATAGAAAGGTGAACCATATTTCATATGAATGTGAGACGGCAGGTCTGGGCCGGCAGCTGGCCCCTCCCTCAACCTTGGCCTTGCAGACATTTGCCTCCTCTGCCTCAGGCCTCAGTGATCCAGACTGGTACATTATTCATTTTGCCTTTGGCACCCAGAGCACACCTTTCAAATACATGGACAGATGGATGGACATAGCTATGCTAATAGTCACTTCCCCATTGCAAAATGTACCTGAAAATCACATTTTCCCAAGCTTTCCCTCAGGCACTTTAAATACTCAAAACCAGGTAAATTTTTCAATTTTACACTGAAGTTAACAAGTACTCTACTATGCAGGAGTTCTACTCAATTCCAAAAGGAAAAAGTATTTTTAAAAAGTTATAAGCAGCTTAAATATGGTTTTTCACAATAAGCTATTTCATTTGGTTTTTAATCTGTATCAAAACTGGACAGTAAAATTTTTACTACTTCCTAACTGGTTCTGGCAAAGGTTTTATTCTATGTCCTTACTCTCTTTTCTTTCGCAAATTTCAGGAAATTAAGGATAAAATGTGTATTAACAACATTTATGTTACAAATGCAAACACAGGGAAGTCAGGAAGCATTTTAACAAGGAAACATTTAATAGTCATTTTAATTCATCCATGCTGTTCTCATGTAAAAACCACATATTCTTGTCCTGTTTTCCAAACATATGTTATAGTTTATTGAGGAATTGATATATCTGTGTAAATTCTTGTTTACAGGAGAATCTTTATTAATTTGCTTTTGTGACTTGAATTTGTAACCCCAAAAAATTGCATTACTCAATTGTTTCACATGTAACATACCCACAGTGAAGAGCTTAATTTTTCTTATTGTATTTCTTAGTAACACCTGTCAGGACAGCTACTCAAATGGACAGCTACTCAAATAGACTTCATACTCTACTCTGCGTCCACAAAAGCTATGTTCTTTTTTCTCTTTGGTATGAAACATACCAAATTGATGGGTAACATGAGCAAATTTAAATTCCACATGAATTATCCCTGACATTTGTAATTTGCTTTTACATTCAAGAAAGGCTTTTTCCAATGAACTCTCTTTGTAAATAGAGACTTTGAAGAAAACAGAAAAAAGATGCACAAAACTGAGCATTCTGCAGAGTGTCTTTCTAAACAGAAGACGATGCCATCTTCCAACTCAGTTCTGCCTGGTTGTATTGCTAATGGTCTATTAAAATTCCAAATCAGCTTATTAGTATCTTTGTGTATTTCTTCAGTGAATAAAACAAGAATTCCAAGAGAACACTCTTTTTAAGTCAGTAACAAAGCTGGAACATCATAAGCAAAAATAAGCACATTAATCTAAAGGAAAGTTTAACACAAAGGAAGGTTAAACAAAAAATTTCTAAATACAAATTTCCTAAAACATAAATATGCCAGAATAGAGCAAGAAGGAGAAAATTTTTTACTAAAATTTTTATAATGATCTTTTCATGAGATATTTAGACAGTGAGAAAATCTAAGTACATTTAAATACATGCGTTAAACAAGATAGTATGGTAAGATGATCTATAAAGAGAAAATAATTTGTCTAAAAGGAATTGAAGTTAAAAAATAAAAATCTTTTTAAAAACGGAAAAAAAAAACTAAAATTGCCTAGATGTGGAGCACATGCTTGCTGGAAAGCAACTGTAAAGAGAAGATTGGCTGTGATAGTTACTGCAAAGAGCTGCCTGCAGACCTGGGACTTGGTGAGGTCCTGAGGTCCAGTGATCGGCCGTCCTGCTCCAGTAAGAGCTCAGGCTGTACACACAGTAACAGACCAGTGCAAAACAGTAACAGAATCAAGTACCCTGGATACAGAATCCTCTGCCTTTTTTTTTAAGACCAAGCCAGCCTCTGTAGTTCTGGAACAATCCAAAGAGCAGAGCCCTACTAAGACTAACGTAATATTCTTCTGCTAACGAGGGAGGCTGGAGCATACCAATTTGTTCTCAATATTTTTTTTTAAATGTGAGAAGTGTAATATTTTTACACCAGTATTGTAGGTCAATACACATTTCAATAGTGAAATTTAAACAGACCTGGGAAATCCAACTCAAATAAAAAGTGGATATAAATATGCCAACTCTAAAGGTCAATATTGCTGTCTTTGGCTCTGTGCTATTCTGAAATGATCACTCTGTGTTCAATGATAAGTAAGATTTTTTTTTTAACAAAAAAAGGAAAGTTCCAAAGCAGGTTTATTACTATGACTTAACTTGAGCTTTCTGAAAAAAAAAATTAAATGTTTTAAGAAAATATTGAATGTAGCTTTCGAATTCCCTAAATGAATCTACATATACAGAAAAAAAATGCCTAATGTCAAACATAAAGATCATATACCTTCTTGACCCTTCATCTGGGAGCCAAGTATAGGTAGGTACCTACAATCTCTCAGCTACTGGTAGATGACCACACCCTCTTAACCTATAACTCAACCCTGGCATAGGTTTTAAGTAATTTCATCAGGTACCAAAAGGGAAACATTGGACTCTGATCTTGCAAAGCAAGTAACTCTGAGTTTACAGAGGACAGGAATTTCCACAGGAAATCCCATATATAATATTCTCCCCAGGTGGACCCAGACATGTACACCAATGCATTCCAATACTACATTTTCTATGGACCAACTAAAGTCAGACTTCTAGAAGGAACACTTCTTGGTTCCTACCAATCTATGAAATGCCTGTATTCTATTACTAAGGTATTAAGCATGTTCAGAAAGAATGTTCCCTGTCTTGGTCAGACCCACTTCTGCAGCATTGCCTCAAGTTTTGGGGACCACAATTTACAAGGCAATATCGAATAACTAACGTATGCCCAAGGAGTGTAATCAAAATTCTAAAAGAAATGTCAAATGACAAATGATTTTTAAAAGAACTGGAGATATTTAGCCTGGAAAAACAAGACAGACTGTCTTACATGCCTCTCATTGCAATTTTATAGAAAATGTTTGTTTTGTGTAGGAAAGGCTTATTTTTTGTTGGTTATGAGAGGTAAGCAGATTTTAGCTCCATATAAGGAAATACTTTCTCATAAACAGAATATACTCTTCTGTCAAAGATAGGGGTCCCTTTCCTAAAAGAATTCCCATTAACCATCTGTTAGCAATATTTTGCATTAAATAAGAGGTCAGATTCCTAACCTCTAAGGTAGCTTTAAATTCCAGGTCCCTAATAGTCCATATATTTGGTTGACTCATAACATATTATACTTAAATTTTTTGTATGAGAATTTTGAATCATTTCTGCAGCCAAGGGTTTCTTCTAAAGAAACCCATTAAGTCAAAAACACTCAGTTTGATGCCAGTAGATATGATTCTCAGTACCTTACAGATTGCATTGTAGATAAAACCATGAAAATACAAACTTCAATATTAGACTTAGGTTCAAGTCCCTCCTCTACCATTTATAACCTATTGTGACCTAGGCAAGTCTCTTAACCTCCTGAGCTTTAATTTGCTCATCTGTAAAATGGGATAATAGTATTTAGTGCACAGGATTGTTATAAGGGTTAAATGGGGTAATGAACATAAAGAGCTCAGCGAAGCCTATGGCTCAAAGAAACCCCTCAATGTAGGGCAGCTGTTACTAAACAACTCATCTTGCCCTACAACACCCCTACAACCTGAGCTCGGAATGTTCCGTTCCTCTGTACTGTTTGAATAACACTTTCTACACACACCCTAGACATACACATACAGAGGAGGGTAGGTGAGGAAGGGGCAGGGCCACAGAGTTTTGTGTGCATAATCCATAAGTAAATACATCTAAACACACATTCACACACAACTGTTTTATTTTTAGCTTGTTATTTTGAGATCATTGTAGATTCACATGCAGTTATAAGAAATAACACAGAGAGGTCCCATGTACTCTTTACACATACCTTCTTATGTAATGCTATCTTCTTATATTGTTAGGCTTTGTTGTCAGTGTTTTGTGCCCTATCCAATTTACTGATGCAGACAAAGAGTGGAAATAGTAAATATTGCCGAATTGACCTGTCCATGCAAACACTGAGAGCCTGGAAGTGTGCCCCCCTGAGATCTGTGCAGTGACCCGCAGCTTTTCACCTTAGCTAGGCACACTCTTACTCCATGCTGAGTTTTCCTTTCTGGATAACATCTCACCACTGCTTGGTGAAAAGCAGAACCCCTGTTCTGTGGGGCTGAACTTATTAGGTTCTTGGAAAATGGTGGTGTTGTGGCTCACTGGGCAAAGGAAGTAGTTTGTGTTTAACATGGGAATATTCCAATTTCTATTGATTAGATCAATTAATATTCCAGTGCTGGGGTGAGATGGTATGTTTTCTTTCCTCCAAAAACAATTACTCTATATTGACAGAGCTCTAGGGGAAATGCATCCTAGGATATGGCTGAGGTTGGTTTCAATACAGTTGGAGTCCTTCATGTGGAAAATTCTTTATTTAGCAATTACATGCAATGAGAAAACTTGAAATTCATAAGTGGTTCAGTAAATCACAAGCCATGGAGAGTGCAGTAAGAGCCAAAGAGAGAAAATCTGGGCATTTAGTCAAGTACACCAAACCAATATTTCCCCAAAAAATGGCCAATCAACAAAATCTTGTGGGAAGCATTAAAAAAAACACAGATTTCAGCACCAAAATGTACCCATCCCAACCCCTGACAGTTCTAAATTCAATGGATTGAGGCAGGGCCAGAGAAACAGCATTTCTAGAAAGCTTCACAGGACATTCTGCTTGAGAGCCAGTTCTCAACCTACCGCTCTGGGCCAGCGTATTTCAATGTGATGACTGTGCGCTCATAAGAAGTGAAAATGAACACCTCCCTTCACCTGCACTTCCAAAACTTTTTAATTTATTTTATATTAAAATTATTTCTTACAATGATGCTGAATTCCAGTTTTCCAAATTACTTCATGGAGATTATCTAGTTGGAGGTAGTATGACGCCAATTTCTTGGAAGAATATGACCCTAATTCATTACAAATTTGAAGAGAAAAACTACTATACCCCATTACCAGAATATTTCACTTGTAACAACAACAAAAAAACACTTCACCAATGCCGACCATCTTATAGCCTATCCAGCAAGTGGTGAAGGTGGGTGACAAGCAGGATGCTTGCCCAGGGACACATCCACAATAATAAAACCAAGAGTTCTTCTTGGAGGAGCTTCCCCGCCCCTACCCCAGCCCCAACAAACTCCCGTGTACCATGTACCACCACAAATCCTACCCTCAGCACTGTCACTGTCTAGGTACATCAGAATCATACCTCCAAAGAAAACAGAAAGGTTGGGGGTCAAATCTCTGGTGCTAGGAACATCAACACATTTTTAATTAGGAGCCTGTCTGAATATGGAGGCATTACACACTGTAGCAATAAAATTAAACATTGTCACTGTCTGCTCTTTAATAGCTTACAAGCATCTCATATTTAGAGTCCCCAAGCTAGAATTTCAAGAAATATCCCCTTAGTCTTTGGCTGTCAAATAATCGCTGCATGAATTTTCTCACGTTCTCTTCACTTCATAGACTATTTATAACTATGCTTAAAGCGTTAGACTCACACGGGCATACATGGTGCATAAACATAAAAGAATATTAAGTGCATGCAAAAAGGTTAGCCGGCATCATGCAATGTCAAATAAAGTTATCCTCCCCACAACATGGAAAGGATGGAGCCTAGAGGAATTGACTGAGGTGGTTCATGGGCGGCCTCATGAGGAGGAACGTTCACTCCAGGAAAAGGGTATGTTTCAAAGATGTGGATCATCAGATACAGCAGACTAAAGGAGCAAAGGATACAGTAGAGCAGGTAGATGGAGGCATCTCCCTTATGTACCAAAATGCTGCAGTCTCAGATGATGAATGCTGAAGGTGGAGGTGCAGTGTCTGACCACACAGTAGGTCTCAGAGTCCGGTCCCCAGACCAGGAACATCGGCATCACCAAGCACTTGTCAGAAATGCAAATCTTCAGGCCGCATTTCAGATCCCCTGAATCAGAAACTCTGGGTTTGAGACTCAGTAACCCCTGTTTTAACAAAACCTCCAGGTGATTCTGATGCTCACTCGTTTGAGAACCACTAGCTTACAGGAAATAGAAATCTGACAAGTCAGATCAGACATTTTCTCTCAGGCAGTAAGAATGAAAACTTCTCTTTCCACCCTGATACAGTCTCTACTTGCCACCTGCCTTCACTCCCCTACACGCCTCTCCTCTCCCCTCCCTCCCCTCCCCTCACCCCCCAACACACACACATACAGCCAAATGAACACCTGTATAGGATTCAAAGAACCGAAAAACAGCCCTTATTTTTCCTTTTCTTAGAGAACGTATCTCATAATGTGTGAATAGTGCTGGGGTAAGGGGTGGAATTTAAACAATCCCTAATTAAGGAAGGCAGCACCACATATTTATCACATTATACTGTTGTGTATTTATCCCTTAACGCTTTTGATGCATTTGCATATAATCTTTCATAATTCAATTCACTTGTTTAAATCATTTCTTTTATTTTCACTTATTTATTCAGAAGGGAACATTCATTTTTCAGCTCACTGGGGCCTCCCAGTGGCAATCGTATGTCATTTCAGGCTCAGCTTTTATTCTGGCAGCTTTGGGGGAATGGTATCCAAATCCTCAGCATTTCCCCTGAAATAGAACCAAAGCAAGCATTTTATCTGAGATTGGTTCCATCAGAATCCCAGAAGAAATCTCCTCAGATCTTAGCTTTGACTTCTTACATCGATCAAACTCCATATTCAGTCACTTGCTTAGTGGGGATGACAACCAGCAGGATACTGGCCAACTTGGAAATCAACCAGGAATATACACAATAAAAAGACTATCGGAGAGAAATGCATCCCGTGGTTCCCTTCCTCAATAACCTCGAGGTTTTCGTCCTAGGGTTTCCATTTCTACTACCCTGCCTTTGAAGCTGTGCCTGCTCAGGGGAACCATTTCCAACCGGAATTTTAAATACGACGTTGTCCCTCCTCTCGATTGTGGAACATTCCGTGGCTACTCGGCCTCACCATTGCTCTCCTGTGGCAGTCGGCTCTGTCCTCTGACCCTGCCCTCCCAGGACAGCCTCCTCTAACATCATGGCAGCGTGCCTAGACGCCCAGTCCTGCATCAGCTTACGTCCTGTCACCTGCGGGGGCTTCAGCCAGGGTTTGAGGCTTACTCGGCAATGTCACCCTCCCAGAAGCCAGGTGGCTGTCACCAGATCAACCTCAGGCTAACGGGCACCAAAGGCCATTTCCACTTAGACAAGCACTTTGCTGGCAACGACGCTGGTGTCTCTCCAGTCTCCCACTCGGAGTCCCTTTGCCCTCGTCCTCGGTTTCAGAAGGCTGTGCTGCCTCAGCCAAAGCACGCCCTCTCCTTGGAAGACTGCTGACAGGTGGTTTCCGTGAGCTGGTGTTCTCACATCACTCCGGGGCTTACCTCTCTGCTGATGCAGCCCCCACCTAGCAACAGGCCTGTATACGCCAGCAGCGCTCACAGAGACTGATCACAAACATATCGGAGGATGTGTTTTCAAAGTTCAACCCCACCCCCTTGGCCTTCTCTGCTGAAAAGTCACCCGAGGGCACCCTGCACTTCATTCACTTCATTTGTCCTGCACTACCTTTCAAGAAAAAAAAAGAAAAGCTGTAGCTTCCGCCACCTGGGTGCCTCCTTTATACAGAAGGGTCTGTTTTGCTTCCCACACCAGCTGTTTTAAGATCAACATATACCTTCAATTAGTCTGTGTCCAATATTCTTTGCAAAGAAAAATTTACTTAAGTCTTTACTGGGTATATACATATGTTTATAAAATCATACTCTTGGACATATATTATGAAAAGGAGTTCATCTTTCCAGGTACATCTCACTTAAGCTAATTTGTGCTCAGGAGGCAAACAAAGGCAGGATTCACTAAATTGGATATCTCCAAATTAACTAGAATAAAATTCAAATTCAGGATTTTCTTGCAGAGCTCAGAGTGGAAAACGCACACAAGGCAATACCCAGAAAGAACATGAGCTTTAGTGCTGTAGAGACTGAGGTTCCCATCCCACCTGCCACACACATACAACCTGGGGAAGTTGCTCACTTCCAAGGAGCTTCAATATCTTTGTATGTAAAGTGGGCTAGTACTTCTACCACTGCCAGGAAGATTCCAGGAGATACTAACTGGAAATCTCTAAAACAGTCCTGAAAGCAGTGAGTATTCCATTAATGGTAGTTATTATTTCAGCAAGGGTTAATAGAAGCTATAATTTTTCCAGCGAGTTGTTCAGATGGGTCACTGTCATTTGCCTCTAACACTTGGCACATGCTCTTCCTTCTGCACAGAATCCATCCCTTGTCTCCTCTGCCCTCACCCTCCACCTCCCTTGCCCAGCTACAGGTTACTTCTCCCGGAATCCCTCACTGTTCCCTGGTTGTGGATTAGGTTTCCTCCTGTCAGGACACCTATCACTGATTTGTTTTCACATATTTCTCCTACCATGCCATCAACGCCTCTGCCTCCACCCATTTGCACTAAACTTAAAGTCTCTGTGAGGACTGGCCCTGTCTACCTGGGTCACTGTTGTGTCTGCAGCCACTGCTTGACACATTGTGGGTTTTCAATAAATGTTGAATGAATGAATGACAACCATTAGATGGCTTCCTAAAAAGAGAAACTAAAATCCAAGGAAAGTAAAAGGTAGTTGTGTTAATTATTTTGCAATCTTATAATGGCCTTTATGCCTCCTTGAATTATTTCTTCAAAAAATATGAAATCTGTTCCCAAGAGCTCTAGCACATCGTTCCCCTCACTCGTAGAATATTGCACAAAATTATTCCTCAGTTTCTCTTTCTAATATATGATCATAAAATGTGTTTATCATGTTTTACATCCTTCTAATTCTTAAATTGACTACCTATTAATCACAGAGATACTAAGGAAGGAGGAAATCCTTGTTAAAAAAGTGTTAATAATTTACTAGTTGCCAACTGTACTTTTACCTCTGAACACCAGGTAGGTAGACACATTACTCACGTTTTTTAATCTAAGAATTTCTTACATTTTTATGGCCTGTCCTTTGGGCTTATTGATGATGGTTTGTGACAAAGAGACAACCTTTGCCATTATGATTTATACTCTACTAACAAAGGAAACACAGAAGGAGATGAGAAACCCAAATTAAATCATAACCCTAAAAAAAAATCCAGAGAAGGTAAGGGGCTGACTCATAATTTAAAATTAAAGCAAAGAGAGTACAGCCATGGACAAGGAAATATAGAAATTTTCAAAACCTAAACTAAAAAAATCTAGCATTTGCCAAATAAGTGATTTTCAAAGGTCTGTATCTTGTATTTGTGGCATCGTAAAATAATGCCTGGCTATTAAAATATCTTAATGGCATATTTTAATCTTATTCTGCTTGTGCTTTTCTTTGAAAAACCAAGCAATATGTTTTGGTATGGTTAAAGTGTTAGCAGTCGGCAGCAGATATCCGATATTCTTCTATGACTTTTCTATTAATGCCATTTATCACAAAAGTGACCTGGACATCTGTTATCACTTTTGGTGGCCTCTTAAAATTCTAATTCCAAAACTTGATTGGATTTCAGGTAAAGATAATTACCTTAGAAACAAAGAAATTGAGAGAATTGAGAGGAAGAAGTTTTGCCTTTGAGTTTGTCCAGTAAAAGCACTGCTCATGATCAAGACCAGAGGTTAGTTCGATAGAATAAGCAGTCAGTAGTGTACACCCAGCAATCTAAATCCTACACAGCTATATACAATCTGGGTAAACATGAATGTCCAGCTCAGGAATCCTTAATAAAAAGAGTTAATATGACCTCAGAACTAATTGATGCTGATGAAGGTCACCTAAGACACAACTGTCCCATTAATACCACATAATTTTACAGAACACTGTCTTTGATTTTGTGAGGAACTTGAAAGCAGAGCAAATATTGACATTGGGCTTGCAGGTAATATGCTAGCTAGACTTAATTTCACATCACAAACTCAAACATGACAAAACCTGGGCGTGTAACTCATTTGTGAACCACTTCCAGTCTTCATAAAGTAGATATAAAGAACTGGGTCCACGTGCATACACACTAACAAAAATATCTATTTTTTTAAATTTTGCTTTGCCTGTACCCTATACTTTTGCAAATGTATTTACCTGCTCCATTCCCAGTTTTGTTTCCTATTATTACCTTTTAAATTTTAAATGCATATATGACAATTTTTATTTCTTCCACCTACAGATTTCCATGAAAACTAAATTAAAATGAATTAGAAAGAAGCACAGTATGTTAATTTTCTTTTAGTTTTATCAATAAGCTTTCTTGTCCAATTTACTTATGGCCGACTTTAATTCTTTTATATCTACTAATAGAACCCAACGTGCCCAGCTTATTTTCAAAGTTAGTACATGCAAATCTCTTCTTATATCAAAATCCTACCCAGTGGACATGTTTTACTTCCAAAGGATATGTGTAAATTATGTATTTGCTTATATGCAAATGGAACTACCTAAAACAAGTTAGACAGGGTCTCTGTCTATAAAGGACAGGCATTTGTAGAGAACACCGAGCTCCTGGAATCTGAGGCCTTAATGAAAAAAGGAACATTCCACTCTGTTATGTTTCCTCTTTTTTCTTCCACAATAACAAGGTTACACTATTGGTTGCAAATATATTAGGAAGTTACCCAACGCCACTAATTCTTTATCCAAAAAAATAGAACACGGAATGAATACGGAATGAAAAAACATTTTTCTAAAATTCTGGTAGAGAAAAATTGGTACAAATAAAAGAAGACATATCATTAAGTTCTAAGATAAAAGATTTTAATGCAGTACTTAGTTTCCTAAAGTCAGTTGATACAGTATGGGGCATCAAGCTCTTGTGGTTACCTGTGTGTAATTTTAAGCTGCAGAACATCACCTGCAGGTTGGCATCTCTGCTGGGGAGCAATAACTATTCTGTGATAACTTCTGTTAAAACCTTGACAATCAGTAGTTCCATTCTATTGGAAATCCAGAAAGTTACTGCAAGAACTGAACTGAGGTTTTTAATAGCATAGACTAATGTGTCAAAAAGCCAGATAAAAAGGGACAAAAATTCACAATATATCTCCCTTGGATTGAAGTTAACAAATCAATTCCCAGTCATAAAAAAAAATTTTTTTAGAAAAAGCCTACTCAAATTACATCTTTTGAAATTAAATTATTGTAAAATTGAATCTAGAAGAGTATGGGAAACTACAGCAAAAAGATAAAAGAGTAAGCTCATACACAGAATGAAGTGGAAAAAGAGATGGAACGTGTGGGCCAGCGTTAAAATTTGTGAGTAAATGCTATAAACAGAATAAAACAATGGATACGGAATGCTGTGTTTGACAGATCGGCACATAGAGAAAGAGGAACTTTAAAGAACTATATGGTTGGTTTGGTCCTAACACTGTCTTGGAAAGGACACTTTATCTATTCTACCTAAAAATAACTTAGTAATGATTTTTAAGCTTTTTTTTTAGCAGAGGAGCCATTTTTTCACTTGTTACCCCAAGATCCTTTCTGCTGAACCTGCAATTCTTAGGTTCCTAGAAGCCTCTGATGCAACTTTCAGGAACCTTGGAATTCTACTGACCAGCACAAAACCACCACAGTATTACATTCATATTTTTCAGGGTCAACAGATACTAATACAACTTGGGGGTGGGGAATGTAGAACCTCCAAAAAAATCTCAAAATACACCTACGGCTGATCTCTTAATGTCAGCGCACCTCAGGACTCAGTCCTGGTTTTATTCTGTCTGCTTACTTTGCTCCCTAAAGAGGCTCCACAAACCATCTCTAAGCTGGTGACTCTAAGTTGATGCCCGTAGCTCAGCCTGGACTGTCCTGCACACACCGTGCTCTGTGCAGTGGGAAGACCTGTTGGCTCTGGCTTCCAGATGCACTGCTGCTCGCCCCCACCCCAGTGCAGATTCCCTGCTGCAGCGGCCGTCCTGTCCTGCCTGGACGGCTGCCACAGCCTCCTCACTGGTCTCTTTGTCCCTACAGCCTATTCTGAAAACATCAGCCAGGGGGTCCTCACACAAGGAAATATTATTTCATTCCTCTACTCAGCACCACCCGGGGAGTCTCCAGTTCACCAGAAAGAAAGCCAAAGTTCTTTCAATGGCCTAAAAGGTCATGGTGGACGTTGGTATGTGCTGCCCAGATCCTCTTCAGAATGACTTATTACCATGCTGCTGGAAATGCTGTTGGCAGACAGCCCACAGCTGTCAGCATCTTCAAGGATTGCCTCAGCAGAACAGTCACCTCACCCAAGGTCACAGAGTCTTCCCAGGGCAGCCCTTATCCAGTGACAGAGCCACGTGGGGTTATCAAGGCCCAGATGTCTCGCCCCGATAGGGGCTGCTCTAAAAGGCCACTCTTGGTCCAGTGCTCCACGTGGGTGTCAGCTTGGGCTGTGGTTGTGCCTGCCCTGCAGCTCAACCTCCACTTCTGTCCTGCTTCCTTCTGCTCCCTTCTGCTCCCTTCCATAGTTCTCCACCCCAACAGCACTCCCTAATAACTGACCTACTCACCCAATTCCCTCCCAGAGTCTGTTTCCGGAGAACCCAGCCTGCAACAGTGTCCTACATGATCCAGCTCCCTGCAGCCTCTGTGACTTCACATCTCACCAACCTCCCTGCTTACTCCCCTCTGAGCAAGCACCCCGGCCTTGGATATTTCTTCAAGAGGATCAAAGGATCAGCAGCATGCTCCTGCCTTAAGGTCCCCACACATCTGGTCCTTTTGCCTGGAACACACTTCCCCAGACATCTGCACTGCTACCTCCCTCACCTCCTCTCAGTTTTGCTTAAATGTCACCGTCTAAACACACCTACCCTGACCTACACCAGTAGGAAACAAGAGAAAAGTTTTAAGGAGGAACAGTTCTCATTTTTTTCCTAATGCGTTTGCTTATCTTTTGGGATGTATATTTCATTTTGAAGAAATGACTTCACTTGTTTTTAAAAAGTTTGAAAATTACTGTTTTAAATACATAAAAACAGTGCAGTGGTTAAGAACACAGGCTTTGGGCCCAAACAGACCTGGGCTTGAATGTTCCAGCGCTGCCACTCTGCAGATATGTGGTTATGGGGCCTCTCAGCCTGAGTTTCTTTTTTTGTGAAGTAGGGATAATGATATAACTTGTCCTTCTGAGAATGGTTGTGAGGATTAAATGACTTTATGCAAGTAACAGACTGTGAAAACAACAAAGATCCTTGTAAATATTGCGAATTAATTATTCAGAGAGGGTCCTACGAACCACACACACCAAAACAAATCCACTGGCGTATATTGGCATCCTGGCTTACAGATCAGGGTCCTAGGAAATATTCTTTTCAACTATGCTCAACTCTGCCTGAGTGGACTGACACTTTCAGCAAAGCAGAAAGGACTGATCCTAGCAGAGCAAGTGTCACCCTGAGGGCACAGTAACAGCCCAGAAAATGTTACTGAGGACATAGCAGAGCAATTGCCAATCAACACAGTCTAGGCAGTTGCAAAGTACAAACTCCTAATTCTTTGCTCTTTTTGCACGGCTTTAATTACTTCAGACTTTATTCTAATCTCTAAGGCCCCTGTGAAAAAAATCCCACAGAATTTCAAATACCTAGTTGTATATATGTTCGTGAGAAGAGCTTTACACTTTAAAACCAGCCATATGTCTGATTATTTGAGATTAGAGGCCTAAATCTTTTCATGTGTATGTTTAACCCAAAGTTTTTATCTTTACTTTTGTTTCTGTGATACAAAATAACTATACTGGCTTAAAAATAAAACTGTAACTCCTCCAAAATCTCAACTATTGTTGCCTTTGTTTCCATTCATTTTTCACTTGGTAGAGTGAAATGTCCTTGCCCATAACCTCAGATCCACAAGCTTGACTGATTTCAGAGGTTACAGTGCAGGCCCACCTTGCCAAGCAGAGATGATAGGCCACCTATCAGCTGGCACCAATAAAAACCATGACAGTCTAATATTTGCCACTACATTATGTATCTGCCTGTTCAGATTTATTTGCAGATCCTACTATAGTCAATTTCTTTATTTCTAAAGAGAATTTCATATAAGGCTATGTTTGAGAGAATAAATAATGTTCATTGTAAAGATATTACTAAAAACCATCATTTTGCAATTATACATTAAAAAATAATAATTGCACCGTTTATTAAAATAATAATGATAAATGGTGACATAAGAGATAAGGAGAACATACAGTGGCTATGCAGTGTGACTTTGCCGAGAGTTCCCATTACCGCATAAGCAGAGGGTGGCCCTGAACGCTGATGGAGACAGACTGGGAGCAAGTTACCTCTAATCTTGCAGACCCATGTGCTGCTTCTGGGTAAATCCCTGCCTGGGGTGAGGCAAATTTGGGAAACTATCTTCTATTCTCATAGCGGGGGTGGGGGGTGTGTGTGCGTGTGTGTGTGAGTGAGAGTGTGTATGTTTCCCCTTGGGAAAGTCAGTGGTACATCCAGGTATTTAGGGTTTTCTCTAAAGTGATAATTGGCTGGAAATTGCCTGAGCACTTCATGCCCTCATCCAGGACATCATCATGCACTCCTTCGATTTTTCTTCATAGCTTTATACAACTTAATATTCAGGCTAGGCAAATTGGAAACTTCCTCCAGGTCAAACAACTCCTTAACTCTATCTACAAATTTATTTTCTTTCTCCAACCTGAATTTCATGACCCAGAGGATGATGGTAGTTTCTTTGCACAGATGGTCAAAGGTAACAAGGAGTTCTTCCAAGAAAGGATGAGCATAGACCACATCCGCTGCCAGGATATAGTCAAAGTTATTGGAAGACCTGGGGAAGTTTTTATCTAAAGCTACTCCCCAGGAGAGTTCTTTAACCTGAGGCAAATGCTTGCTTTTCATCTTGGTGTTTCGGGAAATATTATACTGCAGGTTTCCAAGTAATTCAGGTAAATCTGTGGCAGTCACATGAGCACCTGTGAAACAAAGAACAGAAGAAAAGGTAACCCTCATGGGATAAGCTAAAACAATAAAAAGTTTCAAGCCAACATGCACATTGCAATTCTGCACAATTGTTAGTTCCAAGTAAAGGACTGGTCAGTACACACACACAGAACAGGAATCCCTTTCAAAATAGATGCTAAGGCAGCTATATGCCTCTGTTTAAAGAAAAAAAAATAGAGTCCCATGGTACTTGTGCACACCATTGCTTTTCTCTGTTCTCCTGGATTTTTGTTTGTGGTTTGTTTTGTGGTGGTTGTTGTTTTCTATTTATCTAGTATATGCTAGGAGAAAATAATAAAGAGAAAGGGAAATTTGGCACCCTCGTTAGAACAATCAGAAGTCACTGATGAAAGCATCTCCCTAAAAGAATTTAGTCATGTGAACCGAACAAGCGTATAAAACATCGGGCATTCTACAGTTGAACAGGAAGAGCTTGTGTGAGAAGTAACGGGAGGAAAGAAGGGTTTTCAATGGCATTACATGGAAAGTATCGTAACATCCATGTTTATGCCCAAGTTTTCAGCTTGATCCCATCATAAGTATTAATCTTCCCACCAAAAGATGTTTAAAACCTAACTACAACATGCATATAGGGCTCAGAAAGCCAAAGATCATAGATACGTGACAGAATGCTTAGATGAAGAAGATGTAAACAATTTCCAAGTTAAAAGTGCATAGTGGTGGTCATTTTCAGGAAGAAATTTCACAGGAGAAAATTTGTGGAAATTTGGTCCTTAAAGTGAACTTTGAACAGTAGCAAAGCCTGAAAAAAAAAATCTGTAAATAAATCTAGGATTGGCCAACTCCACAGCATCAGACAAGCACAGACTAGGGGAAAGAACAGGAAAGCAGAATTGGAAGATAAGTCTAGTTCAGCTTAGACCAAATTAGAACCCACTCCTTGGCCACAACGTCATGTGTCTCTTGGCATTGGTTGTATTTTGTGAAAATATTAAAATGAAAGGGAAATATGCATACCATCGGTAGAATCACAGAAATATAAGCCTTTACGTTCTAGTGTGGGTAGGTCTATCATTTTCAACAAATCTTTTTAAAATCCCAGGATAAGGAATATACCTCTGCCCATATTAAATGTAAACTATCTGACTATTATACTTAATATCTTTGTGTCTAGAGAGGTAAACACCACCACTTTCAGAATACTGACTAAACAAAGCTTTCATCTTTTGGAATTTGTTTCAAGTTAGACAAATAGACCAAAGGGATCGATGCTTTTTAATAAAACAAATGACTTCCCAAAACACAAATTCTGCTCCTAGATCAAGAGACTTTCAGGTATAAATCAGAGAGTGACTCTGACTCTATACATACTAAATGGAACAGTGACTTTGGAAAGCAATATCAGGACAGAGCAATTTTTAAAAAAAATATTTGGGAGAACTTCAAGGGTCCTGTGTCTCTCCAGTGTTTAGAAAGTTGTAAATTGCTAAATCTTGAATTCCTCTCAAGATTTTAGAGTGGCAGGTGTGCACTTCTGAAGATCAAGAACATCAAGGCAGAGTTGGGTAGTGCGCATCAGAGCAGGCAGCTAAATTAAGGCAATGAAATAGATAACAGCAGCAAGAAAAGGTTGAACTGAAACAGGCTCCGGCACGTGCAGAGACTGTCACATGCTTAGTTGCAAAAGATGCTGGTGAGAGAAGTAGGGGTCATAAAAGAGAAATGGAAATAAACTCAGAAAATAAATTCAAGGACAAACACCTAAAAATAGAAGTGGACATGTGATTTTTATGTGATCTCTAATACTCCTTCCCTATTCTAACAGGTGCTTTTTCATAAAAGCATAGCACTTCAAAATCCAAAAGGAATCTACAGCTACATGGGAACATTGAAACAGCACTAAAATCTAAAGTGCTTTAGAATCAGCAGCAATGGATCCTGTCTCTGCCTGGTATTCCACACATCTCCTTTAGCAACCAGAAGGCCTAAGTGCACCTCCCATTTAGAATACTTCATCTAAGCCTTGTGACTTAGTACTTTATGAAAAGAATTAACACAACTTACACAGAAAATTCTACAAGAAGCCAGTAAGGAGACTTTAAAATTGGTAGTTTCTTGATGAAGCCCATTCAAACAATTAAAAAGTTACAAATAGGCCCAGGTCATAGTACACTGGATAGTTAAACAACTAATGATATTTTGTCATTAAATTCTCTGACCCCTATTCAATCAAAAAGATCTACTTACCAAGTAAACTTGCCACAATGGAGACCAGCCCTGTTCCAGCTCCAATTTCAATCACATTTTTGTCAATCATATTATACTGCTTTGCATTTGTTTCCAGGAAATAGCATAGAACAAGGGCCTAAAAATTTTAAAAAAAGAAAAACGTGGTGCTGTGATAACAGAAAATAAAATTAAATTCTATTATATAAATGTGCCACTAATGTTATATGTGTGCACGTGTGAGCGTAAGTGTATTTGTGTGTGGACATGCACATGACTCCAAAATACTATCAGCAGAAGTACATTCTCTGATACATTCAACATTTCAGCTAGAAAAAGTTTTGGGGATTGTTAGGAAGAAAAGAGAGATAACTAAAAATACAGAATTCAGTTGCTTAGGTTTGATCATCTTTAAAGGAAGCACCTTCTAATACTACCAGTCATTTCCAAGTAGTGTGCAGGATTGGGGCAGGCAATGGTGGTGGGTCCACTACCTTTCATGGGACAGTTGGTAAAGGAGTGGGGGCCTTTTAGAATATTCTCCATTCTCATAGATTTCATTACAATTGTTTAGCTCAAATGGAGTCAGCAAAATGGGAAATAAAAATGTTTACTTTTCTAAATTCATATAAAACTGAAGGAGTAAACAACATTCTTTATTATTCCTACAAATTTTGATAAAAGTAGAAATAAAATTAATTGGTAGAAGCAATTTCCCAATCATGTGATTTCTAAAATTTAATGTTATTTGAGGTCACAAAGCAAGACTATGGAACCTATTTGCTTCTTCCAAGTAGAACATAATAATGAACCAAACTGGCTGGAAAATAATTAGAATGTAGCAAATTTTGTATGAAATTATACCGATGGCCAAACAACAGCACCATAATAATCCATGGCTTCAGTAATCCGAATCTCATGACCAACAAAATGAAAACCTTCCCAGGAAGTGGTTGTTATCAGAGTTGGAGTGAAACATCTTGCCATGATCTCTGTGACCACCTGCTTGTCATCATAGTTTTCTCTGATCTCTGAAAGGAAAAAAAAAAAAAAAAGGCAATTGTTGTGTTAGTAAATCCATGAGAAAGGAGAAGAACCTGATGGAAATGCAGCATTTTTACTTAGTCTAAGTTACTTTTGAATAGGCATTGACTTTAGATGAAATAAAATAATATGGTAAACTATTTGAAATAACTCATAAGCTAACATTTCACACATCAGGGTGGTAACATCTTTCTGATTTTTACTGAAGTTGAAATCACCACTATCCATTTCTGCAGTGCTACATGAAACAAATAATAACTGATATACTTTTTAAAGCAATATATTTTGAGGGCCACCAATCAGTTCATATAGAGTAAGAGAAAGATCAGTGGTGGAGTATGTGATCTGAACTATTCATATTGGCTACACAGTGCAATTCCAGTTATTTCGTATGCCAAGCACGGTGCTGGCTGATGGGGATGTAGTAGTTAGCCAGACAGACATGGTCCCTACCCTTGGGAAAACTACAAATTCATAGTCACAATTTATCTGAACTTCAGCAATACGTGTGGTATCTCACAGCATCCCCATGAAGAATTATTGGATTAGATGAAAGAGCTTTTCCACAGTGCCCCCAAAGCACTTGGCTTTGATGCCCATCTGGATAGACCTTTCTTATAATTGGTATGTTCTCAGCTTTGCCCTGACAAACATTTTTACCAATTGTTTGACGTTACTGAGTATGATCAAATATTCAGATGATATAAATGTGATAGGGACAACAAGTATGCTAGAAAGCTAAATGTGATCAAAATAGCTTGATGAGATAACAGTGGTTTGGACTTAACAGTGTGAAATTTGATAAAGATAAGTCTGAAGACCATATTCAGCCTGAGTTTAGCAGCGCTGCTTGAGAAGGGAAACAGATATATTGATTTAGTTGGCCACAAGCTCAACATGAGCCCTGAGTATAACAGAACTGTCAAAAAAGCTATTACACCCAGGCCATGTTAACAATATAATTTCTAAATGAGGGCAGTAAAGACTCTATTTTAGTTCATGCTGATCAGATCATACTTGTAGCACCATGTTCTGAGGAAGCCCCACTTTAGAGGGATACTGAGAAATTATAGCAACTGAGAGGTGAGAAATTTTGAAACTCAACCTTACAAGGAGGACAGTTTGGGGAGATCAACATGTTCATTATAAAGAAGAAAAGACTCGAGGGAACACAAGAATTTTCACAAATTTAAAGGGCTAGGAAACTGATGTGTGTGTGTGTCCCATTTAGAATCCAGACAGAACCATGTGTTCTCCAAAAGAACTGCAACTTAACAACACCCCACAGGCAGGAAGGGCCCAGTCCACCATCCAACTCTACCACTACTGTGAACATTGACTCTTGACAGAGATGCAGAGAAAAGAGAAAGATTTAAAAAAATCGATATTCTTCAGGAATAGCCATCTCTTCTATTTAATATTTTTCACTGTACTTCTTAAACAACTGCATGCATTCACATTCAGGAAGAGTTCTAAGAACAAAATAATATTGGCAATATGTTTTATTTGAGCTTTAACTTTCATTGCACTATATGCACTTGCCTTGCTAATAAGAGTGAGGGGGCGGGGAGAGGGCAGCGTCTGCTGAGGAAGTTCTTCAGGGAAAAGTAGAGAACATTAATTGCTTCCTTGACCTTCAGCTGAAGGTCCTCTTGGGCCTCCTTGCACACTCCCTGTAAATGTAGCACTCCTTTGACAAGTCACCTAAGGCATCAGGGATTAATAGATGTTAGAGTACACGAAATCCCAAGGGCATCTTCGAAAGTTCCAGTCTTTGATATAAAAACTTTGCTTGTGAATATTTACTGGTACAGCCTGACATCCTTGACTTTGCACGTTCTTTTAAAGGTTAGTTGGCCAGATTAGTGCTGCTGTCGTAGCAACTACAGAAGGATGACAAATGGATTCCTGGCTTTTGACTGTGTCTTTCTTAGTAAACCAAGTTAGTCATTTCTTTTTAGGAATGACCATATCTTTACCTTCATAAGGAAGTGAGCTTTAAAACATATATGAATATATCTTCATAACTGAAAATTATTTACACTCCCAAACCAAAGGAACTTCAAAGAGATTGCAAGAACTATAACCACTATTATATTATATATACACTCTAAAAAGAACACAACTCTATCTACCATAAATGGTAATGCAAAATTAGTTACACACCTAGGATGATCATATATCATATAGAAAACATTGTCAGGATGAGTAAAATTTAACTGATAATGTTTTATATTAATATTCTCTTCTGAATTTAAATATTGTAAGAATACTATAGGCATCCCATAAGAAACAACCCTCATAAAAATTAGCATAATTTGTAGCATGAAACCAAAATATGCTGAACTTGGCAGCTTAAAATAATTTTCCTAAAGGGGAATATGCTCCTTGTAAGGACCACACTGATAAAATGATCAAGTTTCTTTTGAAGAAATGGATGAGGATTAAAATAAAATTTCTTTATGACAAGAAAAAATAGTAATAATTTGTCTAGATGTACTATGTAGAATTTTAAAAGCAAACACACACACACACAACTATTTTCATCTTAAAACTGTGGGTGCTGTTTTCCAACATGAACTTCTATTTAAAGATTTTGAGGTAATAGTTTCAATAGTAATTATTTATTTAAGTCAAGTGATATGTTTAATATTAAGTTCTAGCAATGATACCACCCATTTCAATGTTGATAATAACAATCTCTAAACCATAATCTAATGGAAAGAGCTGCTCTAGGAATATCATAAAGACATTCCTAGAGCAGCCCTATTGTAATAAAAAGAAGAAATCTGTGCTCCAGTTTACAAAGAACATGTCCCTCAAACTGTATGCTTAGTTACTTGCTGAATATGGGGTTGAATGTTGAGAAGATTAATGAATTTAATAGATAGTCATTGGTTTTTAGTTAGGATTTGAAGAGCAATTGTCTGCAAAAATTAATAGCCTTGTCATGCAACAGAATTCTAACATACATTGTAAAGAATAATTTTTCCACATATACCCTTTCCTCGTTATCTAGCACTTGGACCCCAGGACAAATAACTAAAACCGGGTAATGTTGCACAAAAGGCTGTATCTTGGCTTCTGTATGTGAAAAGCAGAAAGCTTCTGATAACTATGCCTTTAGATAAAAGCTATCTACTATAATATGAGAATATTATTTTATTGATGAATTTAATATTGAAACATAAATATTAAAATAGATTGTAAATAAAACATAATGCTTTTTGATACAAAAAAGTCTTAACAACATTTTGCTGCTATTAAATCTTTCCTGATAGTGAATAAAATCTACCAGGTGCTCTTGTTCTCCTGAGAATTAAAGGGGTTTCAAGTATGAAGTGAAAATTAGCAAGATTCTGCCACATTATGATGATGATTTTCTTAAGAGGAAAATTCAACAGTGAATTGACTTTGCTGCTAGATTACAGAAAGTCTTCAAAAATAGAGGCTTTGTCTATACTCTTCTCTTTTATACTTTTAAGGTCAATAATAGCAATAATAAGTGAAAGGGTCAGATCACATAAATACGCCAAAAGAAAAAATCCAACTCTTTAATAGCTATGACAAGATCAGTTTCGTTGAGGCTGTCATGAAACTGTCAGCAAATTAAGTAAAAACCCTTACAAATGAAGAGACTGTCATCACTGAATCTTCTATCAAGATGAATGTCTGTGTCTAGAAGCCTACAGATTAAAAATAGAAGTTAAAGATTTCAGATGTAAGTGGTCACAGACTACCTGAAAGATACAATCTGAAACTCAGCAAGTCAAGTCTTGGGCTCTATGTGAAAATCTGAGAAGATTCTACAAATATTTTCTGTCTGCTGGTCTGCTTAGTTTCCAAAATGTATAGCGGCTGTAACTCTCATCAAGTAGACCAACTGATACTACATTTTATGTCTGTACAGAAGAAAGAAAATTCATCTTCTATTGAGACTGCTCAGGACACAAATGGGAAAAAAAAAACCCTAAATTATAATAGTTGTACTCAAAGTTTGCTACTGGGAGTGTGGAAGGGACAGACAACTAAACAAATGTCAATGAAGTTTGGTAAGTGCTATAAAAAGATATTTCTAAAATGCAATGGGAAGCACCACTGGTTGGATGAATCAGGAGAAGCACAACAAAGGAGGAGACATTTGAGCCCAGGGAGTCTTTACAAGATCAGTGGAGCTAGTGTACGAGGTGGAGTTGGGGCCATAATCCCAAAAGACACAGTCATCAATGCCATAATCCTGAATGTTGAAATCCCAAAAGATCAAAATCCCAAAGATATAATTCTGAAAAAAAATTTTTTAAGTTCTTTTAAAGACAGTTATTTACATTTTTAAAAGATTTATTTGAGAAACATATAAAAACATGACAGAACATTTCATAAGCCACTTTACACAACAAAATAGGCAATAATAACATACATATTTTTGCAAGCATGAACACTCAGGTGTACTAACAACAGAGCACAGGTGTAATAGTTATGAGCAGACTAACCAAATTCATACAGAAATAACTTATATAATTGCAGTCATCTGAAATACCCTGATGGACAACCTACATCTTTTGATGAAATTGATCAAAAATCAAGATGATACCAGGCATGGTGGTGGTACCTGTAGTGCCAGTTACTTGGGAGGCTGAGGCAAGAGGATCACTTGAGCCCAGGAGTTCAAGGGCCAGCCTGGGCAACATAGTGAGACCTGTCTCTAAAAAAATTCAAATTAAAATTAAAAAAATTTAAAAACCCATGATGGGTCACACTGCATAGACATTTGCTCCAAGAGCTCAGAAAATTTTATCTTTCACAATGCAGATGTACAAAAAGGACAATCTCTTCATTTACTGAGGAAGTTTCAACATTTTTGTGTACACACACAGTGCTTACACACAAAGTCAATGTTTCAATAATTCACTTTTGTGGAGTCAAATTTGTGAAAAATGCATAGAACAAATTAGAACTCTCTCAAAGTCTTTATACAATTTACACCTCCAGTATTGGAAATTATGCGAAGATTAAATACATAGCATGGAGAATTATAAAAAATAATGCTGACAATTTTAAATAGTGGTGGGGAGACTAAAAAAAGAAAAAAAAAACCCAAGCCCAAAAAACACTAAAGAGAAAATTTGACATATGAAAATATTTATTACAGGGTTAGGTTATGAGTAGTAGCATTGAGGTAGTCCGTAAGAGCTGGCTAACTTTCACTACCATTAACTACATTTTGAAGTTTCACATCAAGATGAATAGCTGCTTTTTTTCTTTTAGGGCAGGGCTCTCCTGGGAGAATACATTCACATCAATTTTCTACATGGTGCTGCTCTTTTTGAAATTCCTCTTTGATTCAGTATACACTGACACAAGCATTCCCTATTAAATTTTCCCATCTTCTGTGCCATGCTCCTATGTTGCTTTGAGTATATGGAAATCCATTCCACATGCACTCATATACAGACCACAGATCTGGGGGGGAAAATACTGGTGATCAAACAGCAACACCATTGTGTGTCTTCTTATCCTACCATGCACATAGTTATTTTTGAACCAGTCAGTGACTTTGCTGACTTCGTCAGGCAAATGCAGCTTTAGTTCATTAAAAGCTCCTGGAATTTCATGTGCTGGAAGGAATGCCAATGCAGACAATAACACATTTTTAAACTGAAGTTTTCCTTATTGCTATATGGTATGGCCAATTCACTCATCTGAATTTTCCAACAGATGTTTTGGGCTGAATGGAAAAAAACAAACTATTGGTAACACCTTGAAATTCACTTTTAGAAGCCTTGATCACACCTAATTCCAAATCTGTCATTATAGTTTGGATATTCAATTAGATGTTAGGGATTTTAGGCTTCAGAGAGTTTGATCTTTTGGGATTTCAACATTCGGGATTATGACATTTGGGATTGTGTCTTTCAGGATTACAACTGACACCACACAACGTGCATGTTGGGTCTATAGAAAATAAGCCTTAAGAAGTAGATTGGGATTAAATTTATGTGAATGTTGACCTTTGTTCTATAAGGTTAGGAGGAGCCATTAAAGGTTGTTAGAACAGGAACTGACATGATCAGATTGGATATCTAAGAACTACATCTGGCGGCAGTAGCTGAAGGACTGGCGACCTCAGAAGCTAGTTAGAAGGCTATTGCAACAATCTAGATGAGACAGGACAAGAGTCTGGTGAGGGCAGCAGCCTTAAGTCTAGGAGCCAAGTATGCGTTTGTGTGCTTTTGCAGTGGTGGTATGCCTCCCTTGAGGGCAACAAGTGACATCTAAACTTGACATTCAAATCTGAGTTTTGGAGACATCTGAGGCAGGCTGGTATACTAACTCAACGGAAATCAAGTGGGAGGGAGGAAGGAGGAGAGGATGGGCAAAAACCTACCTAACGGGTGCAGTGAACACTATCTGGGTGATGGACATACTTATAACCCTGACTCAAGCATTACAAAAGTGATCCATGTAACCTAAAACATAAGGGAAGACATACCATACACAGGAGACAGCATAGGCAAAAACCCACTCACCAAAAGTCTCTTGATCAATTTTCCAATTTGGGAAATTCTGAGAACTAGAATATAAGGTAAGTGGGAATAGTAGTATGAGATAAAACATATTATACCATGCTGAGAAGTCTTGATTTTATCCTATAAGAAATAATGAGGCACTGAAGAATTTTAAGCAGAAGACAAATATGACAAGATTTGAATTTTTAAAAGATTATGTGGGCTACAAAGTGGAAAAAGAACTAGAGAGGGTAAAGAAAGAGAGTCAGTCCAGGGTGAGGCAGCCAATTAGAAGGCAGTTAACGATGGTCAAGAGGAGAAATAAGAAAGACCTGGATCAAGGCAAGTGATGTTGGACACGCGACAAGGGGTAGGGAAACATATTAGGGACGTAAAATCAATGGGATGTAAGGATGAAGGGTGTGAAGGAAAGGGAGAAGCGTGGGATGATTCCAGGTTTCTGGGAGCTGGGGAAATGGTGTTGCCATAAACTGAGATAGAAAATATAAGTGGAGGGGAAAATCAGCAAAGAAAAATTATTTTTTAATGTACATTAATCTGTGGCATAATGTGCCAACCATGGATGTGTGCCACGCAGATTAAGAGAATCTGCTACAGGGAGCATAGTTGCCCAACACTGCCACCTTCAGCCCCCGGGAGACCATGTTCTCCTCTAGTTGCCTGCTAGAGGAAATAGGACATTCCTCTAGTGGGCAACTTTTGCTCAGGGATTCCCCATCAACCCATCCAAGACTTTCTCAGAGCTGTGTTGCAGTTGGAGGATCTGCTATCCAATCTGTCCTTTCACACTCATTAGACCTGTGTTGTGATCTGCAAGCCCTCCTTCTGTTCCTTCCTTCTTTATCCTCCACAAACATTTCCCCCAATGTATCCCTTACTCCTGTGGTCCCCAACCCCTGGGCCGAGGACCAGTACTGGTATGTGGCCTGTTGGGAACCAGGCCACACAGCAGAAGGCGAGCGGTGGTGGAGCGAAGCTTCGTTTGTATTTACAGCTGCTCCCTATCCCTAGCATCACCGCCTGAGCTCCACCTACTCCTCCCCAACCCTGCATCCATGGGAAAATTGTCTTCCATGAAACCAGTCCCTTGTGCCAAAAAGGTTGGGGACTGCTGCCTTGCACATTTAATCCCATTTTGGCAGATGTCCCCCATGTAGATATCTTGAAAAGACCCAAGAGACACAAGAAGTATGTAGGATGTCAAGTAAGCAGTTGTAGTGACAAATTTGGGAGTCATTGTGTACAGGAGTCACTAAACCTTGGGTTAGGATGAATTTGCTCCAAGGCTGCAGACCCTCAGGAGACCCCACTACTTCAGAATCTGTTGCTACATGTGCTGCCAGCTGAAGAGGGGCTGTTGGCATGAGGCAGGCAACATAGGATATTTGGAATAGTTAATGTGCATGAGGTTTTAGATACCTTAGATTATAATGTAGCATTAGAAACATACAGAGGAATTTTTAGCACTCACCACAGTCCTAATTTTAATCTGTGTATGAATAAGTGACATCCTATAATTCTTGGATCTTCATGCCAGTGTTGAAATACGAGCACTGAGCTATAGGTTTGCTCCATACTTTCCAAGCACAAGATACTAAGTATAAAAGAGTTAGGGCAGGAAGAGCCAATATCCTTCAGTACTTGAGAACTGAGTGTTCCTCTACTTGGTGGAAGTCTTTCCAACAAAATGCCACCTGACTCTGTTCCAATGGCACACACTTAATCCCCTTAGCACTGTGCTTGTGAACATATTTTTGAGGCTTTAATTGGCTATATAGATGATTATGGGGTGTGTTTGTTCGTGTTGTAAAATATTTTAATACTAGTTCTGTCCCAACCTTACCTTGAACTTCTTCAATTTCCTTTGTAATTTGCCAAATTATTGTGCACACTGTTGAAACCAAGAATTGTTACTAATGGTAATGACAACAATGCAGTTTTGTTCATCTATCGCACAGAATTGCATCTTCATTCAAATCATCTAAATGGCTGGACTCTCTAAGTGATTACAACTTAAATGTTTAGGTTTGCAAGAATTGCTACTGTAAAACTGCTTGTGTTTAAGCCAGGTAGGTTGCCAACACTGGGCATACACCCAGCTCTTTTGGCCTAAAGATATGCTCACCTAGGGAGAAGCCACCTGGTATGACGAAAAAAGGACAAACTAGGACTATAGTTTTTAGAAAACATGTATGTGCTGATAAGGAGATAGAGAGAGAGAGAAGGAAACAAAATAATCAGATTTGCATTACAACTGCTCTCCAAAAATATGGTAACTCTTCTAGTCTGTCAAGAGTATATGTCTGCACTTTTTATCTCAAGACAATGGGGAGAGTCATATTACATAATCTATGTAAAGCCACACTTGATATTTAAGACTATGTAGCAATGGTGGGTCAATTTCAAATAACCACACTCGTGGTAGAACTCAAACATAAATTTAATCTCTACATCTACAGATCAAATTACATTATGTATTTGCCTAAAATTAATAGAGGGACCATAAAATACACAGGCTAGAGATGTTTTTATAGCCTAAATTCATCTTTCATCTAAGCATTATTAAAAACTTGTAGTTTTTACATAAAACTATTTTTATCTCTCTTGCAAGCTTCTTATCTGATATGAAATAGCTTAGAAATCACAATCATACATTTAGTGTACAGCACTTGGGAAAAAATTATTCCACATTTAAAGATCAAAAAAACCTCTAAATACTTACTAAGTCTATATACTTTATTGTCTGTCAAAATTATCTTTAACAAATCATCATAAGCATTATAGCAGTAGACATTAAACATTATTCCAGATATTTGCAGGTTAGCAAACACAAGCCAAGACATAATATGCAATCGATAAGTCCTAGCTCCCTTTAAGACATTAATGAATACTGAAAAGGTAAGACTTTATATTCTATTAATTGTCTTCTTAGAATTGGTCAAATTACATAAACATAAAATGATTTACCTTTTTGAGCTTCTGGATCCATCAAGTGACAAATTAATGGGTGGCTACACATTGATGTTTTCCTGATCATTTCTTGAAAACTAGACAAATACATTGAAATATTAAAGGGTAACAATTAATTTAAAAATGTGTATTGAGTACTTCTGTATTTGCCTAATAAAGTTTAACCAAATATAGCAGAGAAAATTATATTAAAATATCATAACTAACAAAGCATGATTTAAGAAAGAACATTTAAACACTATTTGGTACAAATCAAAATTAGAACAAAGGTTCCAGAGTCAGAAATTTTAGAAGCTACTGAAGAAGGAAAAAATATTCTTCACCAGACACTACCTCAGCTATAACAAAGAAAGCCATCATCTTCATATTAACTAGGAAGACAACAATCCTAAAATGTAAGAGGTGGTTAAAACATTGGAAGGAAAGTTCATTTGTTCCTATCAATGCGTCATTAGCATGTCTGCAACGTCAATCAGCCTAACAGATGGTCTTGTGAGTAGCTTCTATCTTAAAGAGTCCATACCATCCCAGAAAATACATTTAAAACTGAAGAGATTAAAGTATTTCACGCCTCTCAACTAGATTTATCTGAATAAGTTTAAATGAGCTGTTAGTTAAACTTTGGAAAAGAATGATTTGATGTTTTACTTCTCAATTTGGGGTCATATAATAAATAATTACTGTGTTACCATGAATTAACTTAGCCCTCCTTTCTTCCAAGGATCCCAAAACACTTTTCACAGCCACATTTTTCTTTACAGCATGCCTCAGTATATTAGAAGACAAATTATTTTCCCCATAGTTTACAAATGAGGAAAACCAAAGGTTAAATTGTCACCAAGTTTACATAGCTAAAACAATACCAAAAGTGGTCACACGTTTTACTCCCAATTTAGTATCTCTTCTATTAAAAAAAGCAGTCTTTATTATACATGTCTGCCTGAAGGCCAGTATTAAAATGGCAAGCCTGGACATACCTAAGCGAGTTAGCTGAGTTTCTAGAAGGTAAAAAGTATCATCCACAATTTTTGTTTTGCTGCTGAGACCTCTGGTAGTGCCTGTAAGGCTAGCACCAAGGCACACAGTTTACCACTGTACACACGGGCATCGAGTACAAGCAGAAGGGATTAGGATCCTGACAGCTGCAGCTTCTGCGCCTCTGGTTATACAGCAATGAGGCTGGAATGCCCGTGATTAAGAGGGCTAAAGAACAGTAGACACAGTCCATGTGAGTATCTCATGAACAGAGCTACTAATAGAACTACTAGGTGAATAAAAACCACTCCTGCGAGTGACGACTATTTGGAAGAAGCAATCCATCTTTTAACTTTGATGCCAAGAGTTATTCTAAGACTCCATGATTATGACGTCCTATGAAGTGGAGGCCACATATTTTTCATGTCACCTGTCTGCATGTGAATACTGTTTTTAGAATCCGACAACCATACCAGAATGTGTGCAGCATTGCTCTGCACCCAGGAATAAAATTACCATGATTCCTTCCTATTCAGACTGAATGGGCAGGCTGAGGGTGCATAGCCATCTGTGCACCTGCACATGTGCATATAGGTATGCATCTCAGAGCACATGTAAATTTCCCATGTTGCTGAAAATATCCATAATATGAAGTTACTAGAGGTAACAAAGCCAAGCAATATTGCAAAATTAAACTTAGGAGTGTGAGTACAGCTTCTAAGAAATACTTTATATTCCATGATGTATACACAGTTGAATCAAGGTCACTTTAATATACTGGAAAGAACTAGGAGTTGGGAAGCCAGATTTTAGTTATTCCTGTCAATAATTAGCTTGTGATTTTAGGCTATTTACTTAGTATGCGTCTCAGCTTTATTATCTATAAAAAAGGATATAAAAGGCACAAAATATATATTTGTGGGGTGAATAATACAGGTAAAAAACATTCTGGAAAGCTCAAAATCCTAAACAATGCAAACTATTATTCATAGGCAGTTAAAGTTAATTTGGGGCAGAGGACACTCTTTCTTTTTGGCTTTTTTTAAAACAAGAATAAAGAATCACTTGAATAAAAATTGTCTGTCTTTTTCAAGGATTTATTTGAAATACCATGTAATCCCCACTGCTAGATTTCTTAAGATGCAGAATCCCTAAATCAATCATCTTAACCAACATGAAGACAATGATCATTTCTGTTACATTGAACTGTTTAAAAAGTACATAGAGACTTCTACCTCCAGCTGTAAGTAGCTTATAGCAGACCTCAGCTTCTATTAAGAACCAGAAAAGCAAATTTTTAAACACACACATGCATGCACTTCTGTGAGAAAATATCAGAGAGCTGTCAAGGCAGCCAAGAATTCCACGAATTCCTGATTCCTGGTGAAAGGAAAGAGGCTGAGAAGCCAAAGAGAGGCCCACGTGTGAGAGTACCAGCAAAGTGTCAGGCAATCTCACACAACCTGGGGACAAGAGAGTTGTGTTTGGAGCCGGGCACAGTGGCTCTCGCTTGTAATCCCAGCATTTTTGGAGGCTGAGGGGGGAGGATAGCTTGAGCCAGGGAGTTTGAAGTTGCAGTGAGCTATGATGACGCCACTGCCCTCTAGCACAGGCAATAGAGCGAGACTTGTCTCAAAAAAAAAAAAAAAAAAAAGAGTTGTGCTTGGGGCTGGCAAGGCAGCCAGGAATTGAGGGCCCAAGATCCCAGAAAAGAGGGGGATTTGGGTTCAGGTCACAAATTTTACCTACTAGATGGGTCAGAGAAGTAAGCCTGACACTTAGCACTGACTTTTCACTCAAAGTATTTACTGATTAAGCTGTTTAGGGCAAGAGGCTAATTTTTGAAGCATTAAGTGGCAAAAAGCAGGGCCAAGCTCAAAAGAAGAAACACCCCAAGGTTTGAATAGGTACTTCTGAAAAATTACTTTCCAGGAATGGGGGAAACTAGAAGCTGGGGTCTGACAAAGATTGCAAACAAGGCTTGAATCCACTTGGTCCTGAATAGATTGAGGTGATCTTCCCTCTGCTGCCTGTCGGAATACCTTCTGGAATCCTCTCTAGAGGAAGGTCCAGAACATCTACAGTTTTTCATATACAACGTCCAGCATTCAGTCAAAACTTACCAGGCATACCAAGAAACAGACCATAAACTCATAGATGACCTAGATATTGAGTTATTTGACACAGACTTTAAAGTGACTGTGATTAAGATGTTCAAAAACTAGATGACAAGAATTACACTAGAGAACTGGAATCTATAAAAATGAGTCAAATAGAAAAAACTGAAAAATAACAATAAATGAAATAAAGAACTCAATATATGAGTTTAACAGCAAATGTAGACAAAGCTAAAGAAAAGATTGAACTGAAAGATAACTTTATAGAAAATGTATATGATGGTAAATAAATTATCAAACAGACATCCTATTTTATAGGTAAAATAGCACCCTGGAATTTTGAGTTAGATTTGGGTTCAGGTCACAGATTTTACCTACTAGATGGGTAAATTTGGTAAAGGTGCTTAGTATCTCCAGTTTCTTCCCTTGTAAAAGGAGTATACCTTGGTCACAGGGTTAAGAGAAAAAGAGGACATATGATACCAAACTGTTCTATAAATACTGTATTCTGGCACATGTTTCTAATGGTCCCAACCATCTATTTCCTCCTCGTTCCTAGGCCCATAGACCAGGTAGACAGAAATTACATTTCCAAGCATATCTAAGTGTGGCCTTACACTCAGGTCAATGAGAAAGGAAAAAAGTGATTTTTTTAGTCACACTTAACATGAGACATTCTGATTGCCCTGGACCTTGGTTCTTTCGCCTTCTAGCAGGTTGCAGTGCAGATGTAGTAGCCACCCAGTATGGCCCATTCAGGCAAGATAGCACCCCAGGGGACTGCTGACCCCAGGAGTCTGAACGACCTTGTGGGGCACAACTGCTTCTCCAGCTCAGACTGGCCGGGCTGTTGAGGAAGACAGAAGTAACATTTCAGCTCTCCCAGACCACTGTACATGAACATCTTTGTTACAGCAGCTACCACAGTGTAAAACAAATGTAAATTATCTATTAAAGTTAACACAAACTTTTTAGCAAAACTACTATTATCCTACCTACAAATATGTACGCAGAAAACTCCCAATTACAAGTAACTTTGAGAAATGGGAATAACATGAAAAAGTTAATGTTCCCCCCCTCCCACCCCAAAAAATGTCCTGCTTCAAAAACCTCCAGAGAAGAGAAGCATTACAAAAAGATTTGAGTTTATGTGGAAGTCATTGTTGACTCTAGAAGGAAGCTGCTCGAGAAGAATGATAAAGGTAGAAGAGATATTTGAAATGAGAAAGAATTAATGACCAAGGAAAAGCAGCTGCTGTAGTCCAAGGACTGGAGAAGTTTGGCTGACAAGTAAATATAAATGAGAGCCTAAAAAACACATCTAGGAGTCATTCAAAGATGGCTGGAAGTTATCTATCTGTATTTTGTTTTCATTGGTGAAGATCTGCAATTTGAAGGCTGAGGGAGGGAATCAGGGAAGATGAAAATACTAAAGATGCCAAAAAGACACAGACTTGGGCAGAAGACACCAAGCCCAAAGTGATTGGCAGTGCTATCCTCAGATTGCTCTTAATTCTAGGCAACCAGCAGTTTGAGAGTTGTTCCTGTTAGAGGTCATGGCAGGATCTATCTTAAAAATAACCTTGGCTGGCCACGCTGAACAAACACCTGTGTCAACAACAATCAACCCCTGCGAGCCACTCCTAAAGCTGACCCACCTACACCAGTGCAACCCCAGCCCCCAGCCTCCAAATCCATTTACTCAGAAGTCAGATTCTGACAAGGGAAGTGGCTGAAAAGTCAAACATTATGGCACAGAGGTTCCCATAGTTAATGCTCACAGGTAGAAGGATACACCCCATTTAGGTTTCCTAATTATTTGCTAAAACCACAGCAAACATCTTCAAATACACTCCAGCAGTGAGGTTCCCTCCTGCTATCCTTGTAAGTGGAGCCTGAGGGAAAATGGGAAGCAGTGGGGAGCAAGACTAAATAGTTGTGTAAAACTGCCACATCTGGGGAAAGAGAAATATGGATATCTTTCTGCTAGGCCTGAAAGGCAGAGGGAATGCATACTGACAGTGAGTGCTAATCCATATAAATCCTTTTTTTCTTTTTTTTTAAATGTGGTCAGAAAGCATCAGACATTGTAAGATTATGGAAACATGAACAGACAGAGCCTGTGAATATGAGGAAATAATAAAGTAAAAAACACAAGAAAAATGTAACATATTGAAAAATAAATAATTGCCAAGTTTAGCATCTATATTTTTAAAAACCACACACTAAATACAAATACTGTGCAAATACATTTAATTTTATTATGTCCTCAAAACAAATTCATTACCAAATGTTGTAGCTAGTTACAGAGAATACGTTTTTTAAATCAGGTTTTCCTCTTTCTTCCCCTTGCGCTTCTCAGTTTCCCTCTTCTCTTCCCAAACACAGGTCTGGCCGTCACGAGGACGGTCTCTGCTGTCTCTCCACCGTCATCACTAGAGCTGTCTGTGGTCACACCTCCGTACTTTCCTTGAGCCTCTTTCACTGAGTCTCCCAAATCTGCAGAGCTGATTTTTGATTCTCTTTCTGCTTTTCTCCTTTGTATGTTCCTTACGGATAAACTTTCAGCATCCTCACTTGAAGACACGTCAGATGACTCTGAGAGGTAGGTCTCCCCCAAAAATCCACCACATTTATTCTCTCGTTTGGAATTGGAGAACCTCTTTCTTTTCAGGCTTGATGACTCCTTCAGTTTATTTGCTATGCTTTTCTTCTGGGTTTTTCCTTTTGCCTTATCAAGTAGCTCAAATTCTTTCTCCATAGCAACAGAAACTGCTTCTATTTCATTGGCTGCTTCTTCTCTTTCTTTCCTTAGCATACATGTCACAGCTCTGTTTAGTCTCTGGCTCTTAATATGTTTAGTATCTTGTTTCTCCTGTTGAGCTACTCTAAAGAAAGAATCAATTCGGAGCTGTGTCTAAAAAAATAAAATAAAATAATAATAATAAATCATACAAGTAAGTAAAGTTTCCAAACCAAATCAACGAGCTCAACCTTGATCATTCGCATTGGATTATTACATCAAAGAATACTAATTCATTTTCTCCCAAAAGCCAGTTCTCACCCAATGAATTACTGACAGTAAATTTCAATTTCTAAATCATACTTAGAGCAGTACTTGCACCAACTCTGTCAACTAAGTCCTCAGTCTGCATCTCAAATGAGAAATCTCTTCTTGGGAACTCCAAGAGTATTAAATATTTTTCTGCAGCCAAATATATCATCTTCTTTTGGAGCAACACAATTTCATGGGGGTCTGTTTCTAAATCCTACTATATCCTTTTAAAAACATTATCATCATACAATACCTTTAGGAGGCAAGTTCACAGTATATATTAGGAGCTGTAAGAAATATTCATGCCTTTTGTCCAGCAAATTTACTTTTAGAAAGATCCTCTTAGAAAGTAGTTACATATGGGAAAAGTTACATGCCTAATGTTAATCACAGCATTATTTATAAAAACCTGAAAATTAAAGGTCCAACAAGTGAACTGAACTAATTAATTTAAATCGCTTTGATAAAATGTAATCTGGTCATTTGAAATTATGAAAACTATGCAATACATAGAAAAAATCTTATGCTAATCAGTGGGGGGAAGAAGGATTGGCTATATCAAGTTGCATTTATATGTGGTAACAAATATATGTGGGAAAATAAAAGAAAATAAACCTAAATGTTAACATCTGTATTAGAGGAGGTAGATAATGGGTAGTTTTAATTCATTTTCTTCACTTTCTATTTTGGAAAAATAAACACATTAAGTTCTATAATGAAAAGGGAGAGAAGTATTACAACAAAATTTATCTGAAATTAAGAAGCAACCAGTCACTGAGCCAAATAGCTTTCCTTCTCAGTTGGTTCATAGTGTTTCCAGGAGATAAAGCCATAAGAAAAACAGAAGAAACTCCTGGAAATGTTATCTTAGTTTTGTTCATGTTTTTTCAAAATTAACCAAATCTAATAGAAATTGATTTAATTTAAATGTATTATCTCAAGATATATGATCTCATTTCTGCTAAGTGGCTTATGTATGTTTTGTGGATTGCTTCTGGGGTGGGAGAAGGCTTGTTTTGTGTGAGTAGGAACATACAGATAAAGCAAGACACCGTTAACTGTGGGAACTTAGGACCATACAAAAGGCCTCTTTTCTCATCAAAAATCTCTCCTACTGATAAACAATGACCGAACTGATACCTTTAAAGATTCATTTATAAAATTTAAAAACATTAGTCCTTGAAGAAACTTTAATGATTGGAATTGCTTTTGATTGGACACTTCCTAGACTTTTAAAAAATGAAAATAATTATGAAGGGGGTAATATTTTTAATCAGAAACACCATAGTGTGAAGTCAATTATTAGATTGGGTTTTTCAAAGTCAAAATGAATAAGAAAGAAGAATAAAGTCAGCCCTAAGAGTGACAACAGAAAATGAAACAAAGTCTAATTTTTCTCTTTTCCTATTTTCCTCTGTTCTGTTATCTAAAGTATTGTAATTTCAATATGTATGTTGTATGCTCTAAAATAAAAGAGTTAACTGGTCTTTAACAACTGTCAACCATAGCCTTACTAGGTTTACTCTTCATGCTGAATTTAGGAAAAGAGCCCACCGTGATTACCTGCTGGGCGTTGACTTGCTTTAATACTGGAAACAGAGATTCATCTGTCTTCGTCCGGTTCCAGCCAAAATACCGCTGACAAAATATGCAGGCAGTTAAGACTTACAAATATTTTGAAAGATATTTAAACGAGCGATAAAAAGGTCCAAAGAACCCATCCTTGATTGCATTCCCCTTATCTCCAGAGATTTTGGTGTTTATAAAGATTAGAGTTGTAAAAAAAAGGAATAACAAACAAATTACTCCAACATAATCACCTGGCACTATGTTCTTTTCAATCCTCTAAGATAAAACATATTCAACTATCATTTGAGGACATCAAAGACTCATAACTATCAAAAAAGGTTAACCTGGAATAAAAACATGTTTCAGACAGCCTACACATATCTTTGATAGAAAAAACACTCTAATTGGAGTAATTCTATTGCAAGTTTTCAAATATCTATCCAAATGATTTAAGTACATGGGAAAGAAAACCAGTAATAAAAAGGACAAAATTAATCATCTTTTCTATTCTTTCAGAATAAATAATATTATACTTAAGTATGCGGTTGTACCTATGAATGCTTGGCACTGTTTATTTCAAATAAAGATCCTCTTTAAAACTAAGAAGAGGGAAAAAGGAATGACAAGGAGAGTGTTAGATAAATCTGCAGTCCCCCACCCCTGGGGCAGTGGACTGGTACCAGTGCAGGTCCGTGGCCTGTTAGGAACAGGGCCGCACAGCAGGAGGTGAGCAGCAGTGGGCAAAGGAGCAAAGCTTCATCTCTATTTACAGCCACTCCCCATCGATCACATCACCACCTAAGATCCACCTCCCCTACCATCCATGGAAAAATTGTCTTCCATGAAACCAGTCCCTGGTACCAAAAAGGTTGGGGACTGCTAGGATAAATGGGATATTAAGAAAAAAATGATCCAAGTTCCTGTTCCATAAGTTTTAAACCAAACACATATTTGGCTCAGTGTTCCTTTATGCTCTGAGAAGTAAAAGGATATTCTCTAATTTTGTCAAGATCAGGTTTCCCCCACAGGAATGATCCCCTGGAGTCATCCACCACAGGTTTGAGGTAAGCGTCTGCAACGGCTGGGTTAGGAAAGCCAGGTGTGAGTTGCAATTTCCGTAATTTTTTTTTGACTTTGGTGTCATAAGGATTAGGTCTTATCTTCGTATTTTTTTGAGCTTCATGCCACCACTCTCTATAAGGTGAAGGAAATATTTACAAAGTAACATGACATTATAGTTCATACACTACAGATACAGAGGTAAACTTAAAGTTAGAAAATGTAAACTCAACTCCTAACTCCAAAGCAAATTATATGATGTAAAGAGTACTAATTTTATTATTTTTACTATTATTAACCACAATAAATACATTGTGGTTAATAAAAATTAACAATACCTTTATTTATTGAATGCTTATTCTGTGCTCAGCACTGCGTTAAATATTTCACTTGCCCAATAATCACACAAGCAGTGTCCTATCACGATCCTCACCTCACAGAGGAGAAAACAGAGCTCAAAAAGAAGCCCCTTGCTCAAGATTTCACAGCTGGATTGGTATAGTCAGACCTTGACCATCTTCCTCCAAGCCCACACTTAACAATACCACAAAAGTCACAACTTTTCTGGGTCTCTCTCTCAGCAGTAAAAAGGAAGTAATATATCTGTATTATTTCCTCAAATCAAACAAAATAATGGATCCAAGAATATTTAATGAAATGTAAAAATGCCAAAAGCATGTCAAATTTTAAAAATGCAGATCATAACTTTACATAAAGCATAATCTATTAATAAATTGTGGAAAAAACATATATACATGGAAAAAGAAAGAAAAAGTAAACATATTCAAAATGATAAATAACAGTAGCAACTATTATTTTCCTGTGTGCTAAGCAATATTCTAAGTGAGAATAGAGCTGTTCACTTTCTTCTTTATATTTTATTCATTTTTCAATTTTTTCCATTCTAAGCCTAAATTATAAGGCAAGTTAAAGACAGCCGCATATTCTATGACACTCCTCCCACCAAGAAGCAGGGTCCGTGTCGCCTCCCCTTGAGTCGGGCAGGCTCTGTGACTGACTGACCAACGTAACACTGGAAGTGACACCGGGCCAGGCCTAAGAGACGGCCCTTTCCACTTCCTGTCTCCTGTAACATTTGCTCTTGGAAGCAGCCAGCATGCTGTGAGGAAGCTCAAACTCATGAAGAGGTCCAGATTGGGAGGACCCAAGGGGCTCGGCCCACAGTTAGCGCCACCTTGCCAGCCACATGAGCCATCTTAAGTGGGTCCTGCAGCCCGGCAGAGCTGCTCCAATGGGCGTGGAACAGAGACGAGACATTCCCACAAGGCCTGACCAAATCAGATTCATGAACAAATCAACGACTGCTGCATCTGAAGCCACTGAGGTTTAAAGTAATTTGTACTGCAGTGACAACAGCCCAGAAAAATTTATACAGTTAGGAAAAATAAGTGGCAAAAAATTTAATATCATAAATATGATCTTCACAAATCCATACACTCAGTGGAACCTAAGAAAACACCTATATTTCATGTTCCACTGCATCACACATCTACTAGTACAGTATCAGGAAGTGATTCACAGATTGGTTGTCAGGCCAGTTTCATCTCACCGATGCAGGAGTGCCATCTAGCATTCAAAAAGACTACTTGCAGTCTTCATTGTAGTATCAAAATACAAAAAGGAAAAAATAAGTTTTCTTCATCACTTTTACAACACTGTTTCCAGGAGTGCACTGGGGGAATACCTATAATTCTCCCCCAATTTACTTCTGAATTTTCATCTTTGAAATAGTAATCATGACTGCTAGCTACGAGAATCAGCACAGCACACTGTGAACTCATCAAGCCAAAAGGACCATCACTCCTAAAAGAAGGCCTGGCACTTAAGTAAAGATGAAAGAAAGAAGGCATCTGTGAGCTGAGCTGTGAGGCACACAATAGGGCATGGCGGCGACTGGGATGAAATGAAGGATAAGTGCCCAGGCCAAGGCAGTGCGGTGGGCGGGGGAGGGGAGTTGCTGTTAACTCCATCCCAGCTGTTTTGCAGCTATTTGGGAATTTGGGCCTAGTGTTTTCAGATATCCTTTTTCCCTCAAAAAAGCCCATAATTTTTTTGTAAAATCTCTCCAAATTTAGCTGTTGGTAGCCAATTCAAAATTAAAGCTCTACAGAAGAACACACTGTGTAGGCCAAACCTAATGCAGCTGAGGCTAAATTCAGCCTGCAGGCCCAAAGCAGCTCCAC
Organism: Daubentonia madagascariensis; assembly: GCA_023783475.1. Classification (NCBI taxonomy): domain Eukaryota; kingdom Metazoa; phylum Chordata; class Mammalia; order Primates; family Daubentoniidae; genus Daubentonia; species Daubentonia madagascariensis. The sequence goes on along the minus strand of JAKFHU010002140.1, from coordinate 33,281,076 downwards.
TTTAAAGAATGACTGACTAGCCACGGACTGGTTAGGAGATGAGAACAGAAAAGAAAGCAAGACAACATTTTTGATTTTACTGGTTTTCCATCACTCTTCCTGCTCTTTAACTCTGCCCTCACCCTAAACCTGCTGAGCCAGGCAGGACCAAGGCTGCTCCTACCTGGCATCAGCAAGCTAAAAAACCAAGGCAGAAGCTGCAAAAGCTGACTCTAAAAAATATGAATAATTCAATAGGCAACAAATGAGCAAAAACTATTGAACAAAGAAAAGGAAAATGGGATAAACAGGCCATTTGCTAAATCACAAATGCAAACTGTCACTAAACATAAAAAGAATTCACTCTCACTAGTATTAATAATTAGGAAAACAAATTGAAAAGTCAGATACTGTTTTCACTTATCCAAAAATAATAATTAGGTAAGAACCTAAAGATATGTAAGGGCACTCAAATTAATGTTAGTTTTTACTTTAAAAAAAATAGAAATAACAATAGGCATTTGACTAAATTAATTATGATAGACCCAAAACCAGACTTGGAGCCATTAAAAACAATGATATAAATCTATACATGGTTGATAATACGCCTTGTTCTATCATCAAACAGGTTACAGACAACATAAAAAGTATATAGCATCATTCATTCTTGTAAAAAAAAAAAATACACACACTTGTGAGTATACATGTACACAGATAATGTATATGAGTATACATGTGCATAGAAAAGTCTAAAATTACATCAACAAAATGTAAGCTGTAATCGTCTTTTTGTCCATATTTTATTACATAATTTTTCTATGTATTTATTTTATTTGTATAATAAAGTTATTTGTAGTTTTCCAAGTTTTTACTATAATCTATGAGCTACCTAATAACTTACCCCCAGTATATAAATTTCCTCAACAATGAGAAATTATGAAAAAAGAGATAAAGCATAAAGTACAATACATTAGTATGTATGCTAAGAATGGAGGACCGCAATCATTACAATTTCTGATTTCATTTCAGTGATTCTAATCACTGATTCTTCAGACTAGAGCATCCCAGCATTTTCCAAACACAGGAGATGTAACTGGAGAGAACATTAATCAACTACCCTCAAGTAGCATCTTACAACAAACTGATGGTTAAAAGATGCCATCACAAGCTTGTGAATACACTAAAAACCACTGAATTGTACAATTTAAAAGGGTGACTTTTATGGCATGTGAATTATATTTCAATTTAAAAAAAAAGATGCCACCAAGACAAATCTTAAGAAAGAACTACTTTCACAGATATACTCATAACTCCCACCATCTCAGAATCTTCAACACTGAAAAACATAGCCCATGTAGAGCACAACTCTGGGTTCTGGATGGCACAAGACTCCACCACTGAACACATCACGGCATTCACACAGCGAGAAACAGGACAGCAGCACTGGATGTCAAGTTCCTGGCATTATATTTCCACGTCCCTTCCTGCCTGACCACTCCCAGAACACCGAACACACAGAAGCACAATTACGTTTGCTTCTCCATCACCCCCGAAGAGCATGATGGCACAGCCTATGACTTAGTCATCACTCCCATCCTCAAGGCCAGCACAGTGTCTGACACATAGTAGCTAGTCAATAAATGTTTGAACAAATGAAATGGAAACTTAACTCCTATGAAACCAACAGAACTGGCTTTGTACCCATGAACTACCATACACCCAGCACCATTAAAAAAGAATTGACTCTAATTTCATCAGCACTCTAGAAAAGGGAAAACAAACTTTAGTAACCCCAACCAATACTTTCTGCTGCTTTCTCAATGAATGATGATTTGTGACAGTTCATGATACACATAATAGTTCTATTTGTTAATCTGGGTATTTATATAAATATCTTAATTAAAGAAATGAAGAAAGAACTTACGAGAATTTTAGGAGCGGTTCCAGGCCATGTCCGGGGAATTCATTGAGAATTTCCATGGCTGTTACACAACCTACAGTTGGTATTCCCTCGGTATAATCGCTTCCAAGCAAATAGGCCAAGTTTATTAATTTGTTCCGGTCCAATCCTGTAAGAGTAATAATTATATTTTTTTTACTTTTATTTTATAAAGATTTATTATATAACACTTATAAACATTTTATTATATAAATTTATATGTGTACAAGGGTTGTCCAGAAAGTATCCAGCCATTAATACAATAAATGTCTCTATTCTTCATATTACATAAAATATAGTATGTGTATGTATATATATCCTCATCCATCAGCCAAAAATATCTTTTTATTATTCAAAAATATTCTTTTTTTAAATGGCTTTCTGTAATAATTTTAAAGTTTCATCCACTCTCACAGCTTTAAATACTCTCTATGCACTGACTCCCAAATTTAGCTATCTAGCCTGGATCTCTCTGAACCACAGTCACATAAATTCAACATCAACTTAATAGCTCTGCTTGGGTAGCTAATGGGCACCTCAAATTGAACACATCCAAACCTGAACTCTGCATGTCTCCCTACTCCATGCTGCTCCTTCCTCAGTCTCCTCATCTCACTGAGGCAGGTCCATTTGACCGGCTGCTGAGGACCTGGAGTCTTCCTCAACATCCCTCCTTCTCTCACACCCCAACCCCAACCTGCCTGCACATCCTCTCCCTGGCACACCAGCTCCCGCTGGATTTTGGTCTCTTCCCTCACTCCGACATCAACTCTTGCCATCCTCCTCCTCCTCCACTCACATGGGCCTCCTGGCTTCCCTAGAACACACCATGCAAGCTTCTGCCTCAGTGCCTTTGCACTCACTATTCCAAGATATCTATCTACAGCACTTGCTTCCTGTTTCCTTTAGGCCCCTGCCCTAAAGTTACCTATGAGTAAAGCCTTTTCTGACAACTTGCTCTGAAACAGCACCTGCGCTCTCAGTGACTGCAGCTCCCTCTCTCCTCTACTGCTATATTTTTCTACATGGCACATACCACCAACTTGCAAATTATGATTCTTTATTTGCGTATCATGTTTCTCCTACTAGACTATTTTATTCTCTGCTGTTCCCCCATTGTCAAGAACGACTGGCACACAGGGGTCACTCATACACATTTGCTGGACGAGTGGAACAATGAATAATCAATCCCAGAAACACCAATACGGGCCCAAGAGCAGGAGTGACTCCCACCTGCTTCTGCTCCCCACCACCTCTGGTTCACTCTGGAGATCTCAGGCAACTCGTCAAAGTCTAACTAGGTCAGATGATTAAACTACCTACACATACTAGGATTTTAAATTCTTAATTCCAATTTTTAAAATCCTATTCTTCTATATAAGCAAAAGATCACTCACATGAAAACTTGTGTAGACCTATCATTTCCATGAACACACTGAATTAGTTCCTTGCAAAGAAAAAATTCATAAGACAAATTCTGAAGGTAAATTTCAGAAAGTAATCATACTCTGAAGTCTTACCTAATTCGTTGTGAAAGTCCACATATTGGTAATATTCTACAAACTTGTTTTTATTAAAGAAGTTTTTATAGACATGCCGTGCTCCAAACAGCCAGATATCACTATCATCAGTGATGGTTCCAGAAGTCTGATCGGTCAGGTCCAAGATGGCGCACTGCGCCTCTGCCTCCATGGGAGCCTGGACGTAGGGAATGCCAAACAGGCGCAGAAGTTCCTGCACAGGTACAGACATAGACCCCCAGGGAGACACATTACCTGGTCTTGACCACGACAGGGAGCAGTGCTCACTCATGTCATTTCACACATTCCTGGGGAGCGTGGGGAAGGCATCACAGGAGGCCCAAGTTGAGTGCACCTACCTGGCTTTCCAGGAACATCTGTCCGGTTACTGTAGCAGCAACCCGTTCTTGCTGCTGTTTTTGAGCTTTCAGTGAATTCTGTTGTTCTAAAAGGTTGCTCTCCAGAGTTTCCAGCTCCTCCTACAAAATAATTTTTCATTTGTAGATTATATGAATAATCCAACTAAGTTCATTTGTTATAAAAAGCCTGCATTTAGTCTAACTGAAATTACCAATAAGCTTTTCCTCCTTATGAGGTATTCCACTTGGATTTCTGAGCAAGATTCTGCAATATCTTTAGAGTTCCCTCACTAAACCACATGGAAAATGGAGTCTATCCCAGGCAGTAACCTACACAAAAAAGGAGCCATCAGCAACAAGAAGACGCATTGCAAATAGCTAATAAACATCCATCCAGCAATTCCACAAAACCTACTTAAGTTGGTTTCCTTAGCAATAAGTTAAAACACAATGTTACATTATTACCAAATTAATATCTTGCCATTCATTGAGCGAATCATCTGCATCTTTTTCAGCTTCTTCGTGTGCCTCAATATCTAAGTCCGTGCTTTCAGAGTTGTCCCTTGGGAGGCTCCTGGTGTCAGCAGTGGCTCCTTCCTCCTTAGTTCCTATCAGTTCCTCTTCACTTTGTCCGGAGAAAGGTTTAGAAGCTTCATGCAATTCAGCTTGAAGTTCATCCTCACTAAGCACACTCTGCACTTCAATGAAACTCCCTGTACCAAAATAATAAGGTCATTTTTTCTACAACTAAAAGATTAAAATTGCCCTGAAATCATCAAGAGCTTTCTGAAGGATCCTGAAAAATGCTGAACCCTAAAAAGGAGAGATTTGAATATAATAGAAAACATTAATAGTAACATATTAGTACTAATTTATTTTTTTAATCACAAATGCCTATAACTTCAAAGTAAGGCTATTCAGTTAGATAAACTGGCACCGTCTTTGAAAGAAGAAACCAAACTCTCTAAAATTTGCATACTAGCTTTATATAAATACGTTCTAAGTTAACTAAATACTGTTTTACAAATTCAAAAAGGAGAACTGACAATATATGTAAACAATCATAGAGGTTATTAAATATGTTTTTATGCTATTTCACTATGAACATAGCGCAGAAGAAAGCTGTGACCTAGTGGAAAGTATATCTTGGGTAAGTACTCAGGAGAAATAGCTCTTCCTCTTCCACTTTCCTTCTCTCCTCTTCTAGTGTCATTTCATTTCTTTAAAATATATTTATTGCTTCCCTTCCTTCCCTTCAGGAGGGGGTTTGAGGGTTTGAGGAGACAATCAGGACAGAAGAGGGGGCTAGGTCCACAGAGGCAGCCAGCCAGGACCAAGGAGGAGGCCAGTGGGATGGAGAGATGGTTACAAACAGAGAGAGAATAAGCATTTAAGTAAATATATTGAAGATAATGGGAGCAATGTTTCTGCTTGTTAGGGAAATTATAAAGAAGGGGGAGGTTAGAATGAACCCATCGATGTTGGATTGGAATTGCAAAGATCAGTGTAAACTCAAGGATTTTAATATAAAGATAAATAGACATAGAAATAAATGTACATGTGCGCACACTTACATGTGAGTGCTCATGTGTGTTTATATACATAAATATATTTCCTGGCTCTGTTGCAGAAAGGGCCTGAGCGCACACATCTAGCTTGTGGTTTCTAAACACCATGCTTCATTAAAAGAAACCAGGACTCCTTGGTGAAATGGCTGGTTTCAGGGCCAGGGCAGAGTAGATACAACATAAGCCTGGAATATCTTGGCCAGAAAGTAAGGACATGCTCAAAATATAATGCAGAATTGTTAAAAGCCACTTGAAGGAGACCCCCCACTGGTCAAGAGCCAGCTTGAAGGGGCCCTTCCTGGCCAAACCTGGGACGATTCGAGCAACAAAGTAAATTATGATAATATCAGATTACAACTCACAGAATAGAATAGGGATCCAGGAGTCCACACTGATTTAAAAAAATAATAAATGGGAGAGAAGGGAAAGATCTTCCTTATAGTATGATGCCAACTAATAAATACATAAGGAGTGACGGAGTTAGGAAACTACCATTTGGCAACCATCAACCACCATAATAACAATTTATTTGAGTAAAAATCAGCAATGGCTACTAAAACAAGTGGGTGAAAGTTTGCTCAGAAACAGCATATTTACATAGGAACAAAAATTACTTTCCACAAAATACTTATTAATTACAAAGGGGAAAGGTAACTTTAAAGTGAAGGAATGGCAGATACCAGGAAACAATCGTGTGTGTGTGTGTGTGTGTGTGTTGTGTGTAGTCGATTCTCCTTACTCAAAGTAGCTTTGGTCTATAAAGTCACTGCAAACACTAAATCAGCAAATACTGAGTCATTGTTTCTAAAGGAAATATATATACAAAATATTTCATAAAATTATCTTAAATCCTAAAAACCACTATCTTAGTAGATTCTTTTTCTTTATTTTACAAATGAGAAACAAGCTTCAGAAGTATTAAGTCACTTGCCTGAGGTCACCCCACCAATAGGTGCCAGAGTTGGGATTCAAACCTGGTACAACTGGCCCCAGGGCCAGAGCTTCTTGCTCTATTCTGCACAGTCCTCTACTAACTCCACCCTCTGGTCATCTCTGTAGAAATGCTCAAACAAGGCAGAGTGTCCCCTTGCTCAACCTCAGCGGGGGACAGTGTGGCAGCTCAAATTTTTCCTCGCTCTGCACATGTCCATAAACGACCACAAAGACATCACAGTGAGTATGGAGTCTGGTGTTATAAATAAGATTTAGCAAGTAGGTAATTTTGCAAATATGGAATCTACGAATGATGAGAATCAACAGTATGTATGTGTGTATAGGTGTAGATCTGTATGATACACATATAGAGAAAAGTGACAGAGAGGGAGAGAAGAGAAAGCAAATGTGGTGAAATGCTAGTCACTGAGGTGCTGGGCCAGAGTGTTTTATAATATTCTTTTAACTTTTTAAAGTTTGTAATTATTTCAAAATGAAGAATTTTTAAAAACTAGAGGGAAACTCACCTTTACCTTTTCCAACTAGGGCACTCTGTCCCTTTAAAAAAAACAACAGTAAAAAGCATAGCAAAACAGATTCCATTACTAGCCAAGATTCCATTACTGGCTGTTTGTCCCTGGGAAAGTCATTTTACCTTTCTTTCCAGGCCTCTGGTTCCACATCTGTGAAATGTGAAACTGGGACTACACCAAAGCTCTCTCAGTTGCTGCAGATGTGAAATCCTACAACTCCATTTATCTCCAAAAGAACACAAGCACTTACCATCAGATTCACTTTCTTCTGAGTCAATTTCCATTGGTTCCATAGACTTTGGAACTGAAATTAAATCCTGGCCTGCAGATTCAATCATCTCCTGTTCTTGGATGGTTTTTAGGAAATTCTCGTGCTCTTTAGCATTAAATGATAGCACATTTTCTAAGTTACCTACTGCCTCTGAAGGGACACTTAGTATGTTACTCGTTTCTTGCAAACCGACAGTACCAGTGACTGCAGAAGCAGGATTTTCTTCACATTCTGTTTCATCATCACTTGAAAGAACAGAGGAAGCATATTTACTCTCAGATGGGCAAACAGCTTTCTGTGGCTCGAGCACTTTGGTATATATTTTATTCCCGGACACAGAACTTGCACTTGCTGGTGATGCCTGCATCAGTTCCCCCCCACTCGCCGGCCCAAGTGCGTCCCTGCGTGTGACCACTGTGCTTTCTGAGGGAAGTGGATCTTTTCTCTCTTTAACTGCAGATTCATCACTTGTCTGAAAGGCTTCGTCCACCACGTGAATAAATGACGTTTGCTCTTTGGGGACATGAGATTCACTGCCTTGACAAAAGATGGTACTCAATAAAGGAGGTGAGTCTGTCAGCCTTCTCTCGTCATTAGTGCTGGCTGCGCGCTCCTCCACAGAGTTCACACTGGTGGAAGCCGGGACCGTAGCAAACGGCACTCCTTTCCCATTGCTCACTCTAGGTCTGTCCTTGTTGTCCTCAGTGGAACTGTCCAGAAGCAACTTGGTCGCTCCTGGCCCTCCCAGCTGCACGGCATTCCCTGCAGGCACCTTCATGTCCTCATCCTCGTCCAGAGCTCTCTGAATAGCACAGAGAGTCCGTGGGGACAGGGAGCCGTCACCCACAGCAGCATGTGCGCTCCTCTCCCTGCGCTGCCTTCCATCTTCACCCTCCAACTCCTCTACGGAGCTGCTCCTCAGCAGGGCAGCTTGCACGGCCAGCAGAGTTCTAGGAGAAGGAGGGGTGGCACCAGCCTCTTCCTCTGGCTTCACTTTTTCACATGGAGATGATTTCATGTCAAAAGACATGCTGTGCATTTTGCTGGAAGAAGGAAGAGACTCTGAATCCACTTCTGCAACTTTCTTAGCTTGAATACCTTAAGAACAATTAAAACATGGCTCACAATGCAATTTTACACCATGACAGTATAAGACAGTGTAAGACTTACACTTCTAGTAAGATGAATAAGAGATTACTGGTTCTCATAAATTAAGTTATAAATTTTCACTTAATCAGCAAGTAGGAGTTAATTCATTAGTCAATTTTAAAGTGGGCAGGCACTATCGTAATTGATCCATTAACAGCTATATAAAATTATTATCACATAAATGGGACTTAATTAATATTCCAGGGGTGGTAGTTTATAGAATGCAGAGCCACAACATATTTTTGGTTTTTAACGGTCAAATAAATGACGGTGCCTGATACCTTTTATCAAGATGTAATGTGAAGTGTCTTCAGAGACCACTCTCCTTGACTCTACCTCCTTCAAAAAGCCCCCTTCATCTTCATATTGCCTTTGGATTTGTCCTGAATGTTGCTGATTCATTTCCTTTTGCACCTGTTCAATGTGCTGGTTTAGATAGTTTTTTTTAAGCAAGCCTTTGAGTTGGTATTGTGAAAAGTCATTGGACTCCTAAAGGCAAAATAAACAAATACAATTACTGTTTTATATTAAATACAGATAATATTACCATTATTTCCACTCCTTTCCCCAAAGGAGACAAAGAAATAATCGGTTTTTTTCATTGATGGTAGTTTCATGTTATAAAAGTTGATAGTAGAAAAAACTATAACTGCCTTTTTTAAAAAATAATCTTTAAAACAAAAAGAACTGGGCAGAAGAAATCATGAATACTGTGTATGATTTAATCATTTATTCAAAAACATTTATTGAGCATGTAATGCCTGGCAGTCACTATGACATTTGATTAGGGCTTAATAGATAGACAACCTTCTAGAATGCAAATATATATGCAAGTAAAGTGCCTAGCACAGCCCTTGTCCCATAAAAGACAGAGAATAAATCACAGCAATCATAGTTATCAATAGTAAGTTAAACTTTATAAAGCATTTCCTGTGGAAGGCATTCTTCTAAGTGCTTTTACATATACTACCTCATTTTATTCTCAAAACCATCCAACAAAACAGGTATCACCTCCATTCTACAAATGAAGAAATTGAGACTTAAATAGGTTAGGTAACCTCCCTAGAGTCATATGGCTAATAAGTGGTAGATCTGGGATCAAAAGCAGATTGATTTACTATAATTGATTTTATTACTACAATAGTCCCCCCTTACTCTCTTAGGGGATATGTTCCAAGACCCCCAGGGGATATCTGAATCCGCAGACAGTACTGAACCCAACTGGCATCAAGCAGAACATGTTTCTGTTCATGTCTTCCACCCACAAACTGAATGCTTTTTCCCTCTTAAGCACCTATCACACACTGTGGTTGTAACTTTTGCAGTTTGTGGTACGATAGCAAAACTAGCACCAATTTCTTTTTCCTTCTTCACAATTTCATGGGTAGAAAATTCATTTTTACTGCAGATCTTTGCAACCTCAGAACACGATTTTTTTTCTTTCCGTGTTAAGTCAAGAACTTTTACCTTTTCACTTAAAGGAAGCACTTTATGGCTTCTCTTCAGCATGTTCAAATTTGCAGCCTCATTACTCTTGTGCTTAGGAGCCATTATTGAATAAAATAAGAGTGACTTGAACACAAGCACTGCACTACCATGATAGTCAATCTGATAACTGAGGTGGCTACTAAGTGGCTAACAGGCAGGAAACATCTACAGAGTGTAGACACTGGACAAAAGAAGGATTCATGTCCCAGGTGGGTCAGAGAGGGATGGCATGAGATTTCATCAAGCTACTCAGTACAGCAGCAATTTAAAACTTACAAATTGTTTATTTCTGGGATTTTCCACTTAATATTTTCAGACTGTGCTTGACCACAGGTAACTAAAACTACAGAAAGCAAAACTGCAGAAAAGAGGGGACAACTGTATTATGATTATGATTACCACTACTATTATTACTTACCATCACTACCATTATCAACATTACATTTGCACAATGTACAGATGATACAAAGGTTCATCTGTACATTGTGCTTAGAACTTAGAATTTCTCTACTCGATCAAAATTACAGATCCAATGAGCTGTTAGTCCACACTACCCTACAGTCTACCAATCCCAGAGACTTTGTGGTTGAAGAAAGAGAATCAAGAAGAATAAATCATTAGGGACTGTCTCTTTTTCTCACATTCCTTCCCACTTTTGTTTCTATAACAGGCATTCTATTGCCTCAACTACCACCCAGAGATCCTTTCACACTCAAGAAATAAAATGCCTGACAGATGGACTGAGCCTGGATTTTTCCCCTGAAATGAAAATAAATTTACTTCTGTCCTTTGTATACTCAAAGACCCAAGAATGTCATTTCTGTGCAACTTAGTATTTTCCTATCATCACATTCTTTGTGGAAAAACAGAAGGGAGTGATGGGAAAACAAATTTATCCTGCCTTTTCCATATTCTGGTATCAATTTAAGAAATATTCAAAAATCTGTAGAAAATAAAAAACACTACTATATCCATTCACTAGGGACAATAATGCTACAAAACTTATATTCCATCCTACAGTGTATTAAAGGAGAACTGTGTTAGAAATAATAGGCGATAGCAGCAGAAAAGAAAAAAGAACTCATTAACTAGCAACTAAAGACAGGGAGTAATTAATAGTAGCATGCTCAGGACATGTGTCTGACAATACCCAACCCCACGCTCCACCCCCACTCCAGCTTTCTGGGGCTGTGGAGCCACCATAAGATGTTCCAAGTTGAAGAAGCCCCATTCCCACTGGTCAGAAAGAGGGAGAAGGAACATGGAGATCTGGTGGCATTTCTAGGCTTATAGCAGAATAAGGTATACCTGGGATTTGAAGTTAGAACATATTTTTCCATTGTGATTAGATTCTATATTACTATTAGTTTTTACAGACAACGTATATTATGTGTTAAAGTAACTTTTATGAACTAAGAATTGAACCATTTACTGGGCACTTACTATGGGAAAGATACAGAGCTGGGTGCTGAGAACACAAAGGTGAGCACAAAAGGCACATTTTGGAGCTAAGAACTATAAAATGACATTGCAGGGAGCTGTGAGAACACAGATCAGGAGAAAAGACCTCGTCTTGGGTGGAAAGTCAAGAAAGACTTTTTTGAGTGTTTATAAGCTCAAACTTATATCATGTTTCATAGGATCTCGAGATACACAAATGCTGTTTACTGTTAACTGAGATATTGTAGAAGTACTGCCTATCAATTTCTCTTTTTAATAAAATGTTTTGCTGAAGTTCTTAATTCTAGTATTAATGTACTATTGTATATTTCACCTCTGGCATTGCTTCAAATAATGTCCTTCTTCGCTTGGTAAATTCTTTCATATCAGACAAGATTTCATGCTTTATTTCAGGGGGAAGGCTGCTGAAGTCCTCAGACTCAATATCTATCGCTTGAGGATTATGAAAGAACTCTTCCTGTAAAGAGTAAAACGTAACACCATGAAATTTACATTTTGTACACTTAGTTCTATTCACCATTACAGAATATTTATTTATAATTAAATAAATATTTATTGTGCTTAGATCATAAACACGGTTCTACATAATCTACAATGGGCTAAACAGAGTTGCATATAATCTGTGATAGGCATCAAAGTGAACAGGCAGATTGGGGAATGTATCCATCCACTCTCTCATTTATTCAAAAGAAAAAATACTGATGCGGCACCGCTAAGGCACCAGGCGCTGTCCTCGGTGCTAGGATACCGTGGACAGCATGCCAGATAAGGCCCCTACTCTTAGGAGTGGAGGAAGGCATATGATAAACAAGTAAGTAAGTGAAAATAAAGCAGGTTAATCTGATATGAGAGCGATTTGAAGAACAGAAAGAGAAAAAAAAAAAGCATTTGTTTGATAGGTAGAAAAGACCTCACTTTTTAGTCCCTGTGAGCAGGGACTTGAAAGGTACCAAAGAGCCTGATCAGGGACAGTATATCCCAGGCTGAGGGAACAGCAAATGCAAAGGCCCTGACGTAGAAATGAGCCTTACAAGTTTGAGCAATATATATAATTCCCTTAATTAGGTTAGTTTTATTTTGCTCTTAACCTAAAATGAAAAATGAAATTAAAAGTGTGAAATTCACAGATATGGAAAAGTATAAAATTTCTCTAAATTTTAACTAATTACCAAAAATACTTTAAAATCCTTCATTAGTAAAAAAGATAAACTAATGCAAGTTGCTGTTCTGTATGTGTGTATGTACAAACCAGCAAGCACTCAGGACAGGCCTGTCATTACACTCAGGATTTCTTGTGCTTTCCTTCACTCATACTCCCATCACCCCCATGAGGAAGGCATCAATATCAGTTTTGTTTTACCAAAAAAAAAAGGGGGGGTGGGGAATAAAGCCTTGGAGAAGTTAATCTGTCTAAGATCACACAGCTGGGGAACAGCAGAGCATGGACTGAAATGCAGATCTTTCTAACCCAAGGCCCATGGCCTTAACCGAGCAAGATCGCATGATGCTGCAGCACCTCCACGAATGAAAGGATCCCAAGGTTTAGCTCAAAAGTCTTCTGCCAGATATAGCAAAACAATGGGAACAAACAAGAAACAATGAATTTGGGAATCAAAGAATGTTATCCACTATGCTAAGAAACTTGAAAAAAAAGTATATGAGAAAACATATATACAGCACAACCTCACTTTGTAAAAAATGTTATTCATTAAAATATGTGTGGTATTGTTTTTAAAAACATGTCCACAGACTCTTTGACATTCTTATCTAATTTTCTTCCCCTTTATTAAGGGCTGGCCTTGGTAACTAGCTTCTAGTGAACAGAATCTGATGAAAAGGATGCTGCAAAACTTCCACAGCTAGGTTAGAAAGGCAGCAAAGTTTCTGCCTGCAACTTTCTCTCAGGATGCCTACCCTTGGAACACAGCCACCATGCTATAAAAAACCCAGGCCACATGGAGAGGCCACAACCAGGTGTTCTGGTGGCTGGCCACACTGAAGTCTAGCTGACAGCCAGCACCGACCACCACACATGCAAGTGAGGAACCCTCAGAAGCAACTCCATCCCGAGCTACAGTCTAACTCCATCTACGTAAGAGACTCGAAGAGAGAACTGCCTACTTGAGCTCATCAGCCCCCAAAACTGTGATAGATGATAATAAATGATATTTTTACACCACTAAGTTACACAGCAATAGGTAACTAGAACATACGCACAGACATACATATATATGTACGCATGTACATTTGATACATATGCATATACCCAAATACACACACACACACACACACACACACAAACAGAGGTACTCAGCTATATGGTACAGGGGGAAGAATGAACTAAAATATACCAAAATGTTACTATAAGTTATTTTGGGGTGTACATTTTCTGTATTTTCTATACAAGCATGTAATACTATTTACTGATTGGTTGGTTAATTGGTTGTAAAAGAAAAATGGCTTATTTTGGATATACAGATACGCATAAAGGCAAATTCCATATAAATGTGTATGCATGAGTGCATGTGTATACACACACACACACATACATACACACACATATACATATACACACATGTACATATACACACATAATAAAAAAGGCATCTGTCTTTACATCAGGAACTTCCATAAATTCATACTACCTCTTTAATATTATTCTTTGCATGTCATTCATTTCTAACAATACATTCTGATTTCAAAAATTATCTAAATACCTGTAATGCTTGTTTCTGATTCATTCTTTCTTGCCATTCTTTTTCATCTTCCTCTTCTGAACTGAAAGTCAAGCATATATTCACAATATCTATGATTTTTAATGACTACTTACAAAAGTATTTCTTGTGTACAAGGTGCTGCTAGCTATAGAGGATACAATAGTGAATAAGCCAGCGAGACCTGTGCTGCCTTGGTCTCATGGTCTGATGGAGGCGCATGTGAGTAAGCAATTACAGTATGATCCACTAACTTCCACCACAAGAGAAGAGCAGGTTGCTAAAGGTACAATAAAGAGAGTCACTCCACCCCAATCTGGGGGGTCCCAAAAGCTTTCTGGAATCTCCTGCAATTACATTGGTTGGAGTTAGTGACAAATAAGTCAGGAGTCTAGTTGTTAGGTGTGAGGAGGTATGTGGAGAAAAGTGTTCCAGATGAAAGAACTAAGTTCTATAACCATCTAGAAACAAGGAAAAGAAAGCCTGCCTGTGGGTGGTGCGAAGAGAGCAAGGGATAAGATTGGAAAGTGTGATTAAGGAGTTGGAGTTTTATCGTAAAGAAATGGGAAGCTAGGAAGTGTTCTAAGTAAAGAAATGACAATGCCAGATTTGGGTTTTAAACAGATTCTATAATATAATACAAAGCAGAGATTGTGCTTGGCGGGGAAGGGTTATTGCAAAAGGGGCAAGATCAAAGACAAAGACAGAACAAAGCCTGGAAGCTGCTGCGGTAACCTGGAGAGAAGGAGAACTGGGCTGACTCAAAGGCTACGTTCTCTCTTGTGTTAATGGGAAAAACCCCAAAGTCCATAAAATAATTTAAAGACGTTTATTCTGAGCTAAATATGTGTGACCGTGGCCTGCAGAGCCACATCAAAGAAGTCTTGAGCAAGTGGCCCCAAGGTGGTTGGGTTACAGTTTGGTTTTATACATTTTAGAGAGACAAGAATTGCAGGTAATATCATAAATCATACATGGAAGGTGTACATTGGTTTGGCCAGAAAAGGCAGGACATCTCGAAGTGGGGGCTTACAGGTTACAGGTGGGTTCACAGAGTCTTTGATTTGTAATTGGCTAAAAAAATGAAGCTTTGTCTAAAGGCTTGGAATGTTTTAAGTTAAGGAAGTCTGTTAATCAGAGACAAGCCACAACACACAGACTCAAGTGACCCGTGAAGCAAACTGATGGCCTGCAGGGGTTTACAACCTTTGCTCTGCATGGCCTCAGGTCCTGTTAATAATTTAATATCTTTGTGTCACAAAGGGTCTGTTTTGTCAGTTTTATGATCTCTATTTCAACATTAATGCCGATCAACTATATCTAAACTCCAAAGGGAGGGGGTATAATGAGGTGTGTCCAACCTCCCTTCCCTTCATGGCTGGGAACTCAGTTTTAAGGTTTTTCTGGATTCCACCGGCCAAGAGGGGGTCTGTTCAGTTGGCAGGGGGCTTAGGATTTTATTTTAGCTCACACTTGGGAGCCCCCGAAAAGGAATGGGGGGGCGGGAGAGACAAAGACAAACTGTCAAGGCTATGGCCCTCCACCTTCACTTCAAACACAGAAGCCACTGACAACTAATACCCTGTCAGAGGAAGAGTCATCCATAGAGGAGCTGAGAAGGAGTGGCCAGAGAGGTGCTAGGACAGCAGGACAGGGCAGGCATGGTGTTCAATGGGGCAGAGAAGTCGAGCACACTGAGAAGTACAAAACATCTACTGGATTTAGCAACAAGGACATAGCTAGATGCAGTATTTTAGCGTGGTGGTGAGAGGGACAATATTGGGCTGAGAAGTAGGTAGAGACTCTACTAGTCTATTAAAAACATTTCTGTGGCCAGGCATGGTGGCTCATGCCCGTAATCCTAGCACTTTGGGAGGCCGAGGAGGGAGGATCGCTTGGGCCCAGGAGTTCGTAGAAAGCATGTGTAAGCAAAGCGTAAAAAAAACCTGAAACTCATGTCTTGGTGACATTTACAGTGGTAGCAGAGGCTCTTCAGAACGAAAAGGAATATTGATTCACAAATCATCAAAACCCAAAAACAAGTTAGTAAAATAAAAAATTTAGTCTTTGAAAACTATAATAAAAGGTATAGAGGATGCATATTTCAGATGCATTAATAAATTCCCACATGCCTTATCATGTAGATAAAACATAAAGATTCAAATCTGCCTGAATACAGCAATGATTAAAATAATATTCTTAAATAGCTAAACATTTACCTATGTTTTTCTTCCTCTTGTAAAGGAGGCAAAACATAGATGTCATCTTCTCTTCGAACTTGCGTAAGACTGGGTAGTGCTTCATCTCTGAAAAGAACACAGATCTTTAAACAGGGATTATAGGACATAGCATTCTGAGTCAATAATACCCCCACTGATCACACAAACCCTGCTCAGGAGGTGCAGAGGAAGGAAACACACAGGCAAGGATGTCCCCCCTCCTGACCTGGCTCCCTCAGGCTACTGCTCTAGAAAGTAAGTTCAGCCTAGAGAATAAAGGAGACTTGCTGGGGTTCCTCAGCATCTTGGCCACAGTCTCGACTAGTGTTAAAAAGAAGAGCATTGTAGAAACAAAAGGTGTGCACAATGCAAGCTATGGCTTTTCTTTCTCGTTAGCAAAGTTGATTCTCAGAGAATGGAGAATTTTCCCAACTTCAAATTACCAAGTCGAATGACACCCCACTTATTCCTCCCACTTCACTCCCTATTTTCTACTGGGAGTTAAAATTAGATAGGGAAAGATCACCATAGGAATTCAACACAAAACATTTTTTTTAATTAATTTCTAAAATTAATGTAATTTTCCTCTTGCCTTTTGCTTTGGAAGGCAGTTTTGATAGCTTGTCTTTTCAAAAATGTTTTCAAAAGTTTCTCTGTAGTTTTTCTGGAGTCACTGGATGCAGAATCCTTTCTCAGCCTTCTCTTAGCCTATAAAAAAAAGGATATAAGATTTTACTTGAGGATACTAGTCTATTAAAAACATTTCTGTGGCCAGGCATGGTGGCTCATGCCCGTAATCCTAGCACTTTGGGAGGCCGAGGAGGGAGGATCGCTTGGGCCCAGGAGTTCGTGACCAGCCTGAGCAACATAGTGAGACCCCATCTCTACAAAAAATACAAAAATTAGCCGGGCTCCGTAGCATGTACCTGTAGTCTCAGCTACTTCTTACTGAAGCAGGAGGATCACTTGAACCCAGGAGTTTGAGGTTGCAGTGAGCTATGATGATGCCACTGCACTCTAGCCTGCACAACAGAGCGAGACCTTGTCTCAAAAAGATAAAAAATAAAAATCAAAGTTTATATCCAAGTGGGTGCCGTCATTTGGATAGTTCAAGCATATTTTTATTTTTATTTTTAGAGATGGGATCTCCCTATGTTACCCAGGCTGGACTCAAACTCTGGGGCTCAAGTGATCCTCCCACCTCAGCCTTCCACAAACATTTTTTAAAACTACTTTCAGAAAAATAAACAAACTCATTCTCATTCTTTTATATCACATCCAATTTCCTTCCTGGATAATTCACTTAGTCACCACACAACACTGCTTACTCCTAAAGTCCAACTCGCCTTCAAAAGAAGGCTAGCCATTACTGAGGATGCTCCATCTCAGATTCAGGAAGGCATTTCCCAAAGAGGGTTTCCACAATGTTCCGAGTGATTGCAGTACAGCTGGAATAAAAATAGAACACCCAAGAAGACACTCTGACAGGAAAATCCTCAATTGTGAGAATTTTAGTAGTTCTACTTAAACGTTAAATTTTATTATTGCACCCACAGTGTACTCTTATAAAACTTTTTTAAAAGAAAAGGTATTTGTTCAAGATAAATAGAAAAGCAGTTAAAATTAAATTGGATATGTGTCAAAATAAGTCTTAGTTTCTAAAATTCCAAAGGGAAAATAAAAATTTTAAATGTACTGTTCTAGGAATGCAGGAAAAAAAATTATTTGATGTTTACCAAAAATTAGATAACACTTACCAAAGTCTGTTTCTTCAATAGTGGAGCATCCCCATCAAACACAAAAATAGGACGAATTCGGAAAAATAAGAGTTTGCAGAGCCGATGAAACAAAGTGAGCAGATGGGCATTTTCTATTGCATTCCCGTGGTGGTCCCGGACTCCTTTAAGTGCTTGGTTTAACCAAATGCTAATATCTGAGAGAATCTGTTAACGGAAAACATTTTGGAATTTCTTCCCTCATCCTCACAATTTCAATTATCTAATAACTGGTATTATCCAAACTTTCAACAGTAAACATTCATCACTATTCATCCGAAACGGTAAAATGTTTGGCCCTTGTGGAATCTACCTAAAGTCAATTAACTTTTATTTGCACCCTTGTTACTACTATTCATGTACTCAATTTTAAAATCATACAAAGACAGGTATGTCCTTCAAAATGTCTAATTGCAAAGACTTGCTTCTTTTAAAAAACTAGTGATATCTAAAGAATATTAGTAAATTAGCACAAATTTTCTGGAGGAAAATTTGACAATTCATAGTGAAAAACTGAAAAATTTACATTCTATTTTACCTAAAAATTCCACTTCTAGACATTGATCCTCAGAAAATCATCACAGATTTACAATAAGATTTACAAGAATGTTTATTTATAATAATGAAAATACGAAAAACAATTTAAAAGTTTTCTAACAGGTTTTTAAAAACTAATTATGATATACCTATTTGCTAGCATACCAAGAAGCCCTTAAAAATGGAAGTTACAGAAGCACACATAATGACAAGGAAGATAGTCATAAAATATTATTAAAGGAAATAAACAGGTTATAAAAGTATACATAGTATAATTCCATTTTCTAACACAGTGCATGTAATTTGTTAAGTATAAAAAACTAGAAGTTCAGACACCAAAATATTAAGCATAGTTACATCTGCTGAAATTAAAGGTAATTCATGTTTTTGTCTTGGAGTTTTCGTATATTTTAAAACTTTTCTAAAAAACGCTTCTTACACAATTTATTTTATATTTGTCTATAAAAGAGTAACAGCACTCTGCTGGTTTTCCTGCTCTCAATCTCTTTGCCAGTTCCTGTAACTCAGCATGAAAGTGATCACTTCACCAGTCATCCTTCTCAGCCCCTCTTCTTTCCTCCTGTCTGCACCATCTACCAGGGCCAGCTCCACACCCCCCACACCCCCCACAGGCTACCCACATGCATTTGTCTCGCCCAGAATGCTCTCCTGACCCCAGAAGGGACAGCCTAGCAGATGTCTCTACCTGATGCTTCACGGACATTTCAAACTTAACGTGATCAAAGCTGAGCACCACATCTTTTCCACTAGGCTACTCATGCCCCATCTCATGAATGTCACTGCCATTCACCCAAGCCACGGTTCTGGGTGTCATCCCATACATTCCCCTCGTTCAACTGTTACCTATCAATTCTACCTTCTAATATATCTTGAAGGTATTTAGATTTCACCAATATATCTTCAGTGAAAACCCTTTGAAGCGTCCCATTGCCTTTAGGGTAATATCTAAAACTTCTTCCCATGGCCTGTGAAGCCCTGAATGATCTGGCCTCTGCTCATTTCAAGCCACTGGATTTTTCTCAAACCCTGGAAATCACTAAGCTCCTTCCTGCCTCCAGGGTCTTCCCACATGCTCCTTCCTCTGCCTCAGTTTCTCCCTCTCCCAGCTCAGTTCTCTCCTACTCTGACGTCTGTCTAAAGAGTACTTCTTCAGCTTAGATTAAGACCTCCAGTTATACACTCCTATTCAAAAATGTATTGTTTATTATGTGGCAGAAATTTTTCTACACTGAACAAAACAAAGTATTTGCCCTATGGAAATAACAATCCAGTAGGGGGAGGGGGAAATCAAGCCTGAGCTCCATGGCTTGTCTAGACCACACTTTTGTGCCTTGTGCTCCCTTTCACAGGTCATATCATAGAGCAGACAATAAATATCTATTAAATGAGTAGAAAAGTTTAATACGTAAGTGAATGTACATTGCCTACCTTTTACTACCATAAAAAAAATTTAGGCCTATCAACAATTAACTTACTAAACAAACACCATGTAACAGAATAACAGTGGAAAGCATGCTATTGTTATATTTATGTCTCTAACATTTGAGCACTACCACAAGCCAGGCATATCCAAGACCCTAGGGATATACATCAAACAATACAGCTGTGAACATAGGGAGATATGGTCCCTATCTCCAAGAAGCTTGCATTCTAATGGGTAAGACTGACAATAAAGAAATAAAGTAATAGATATAGAATACGTTAGGCTGTTGGTAAGTGCCAAGAAAAAAATGGAGCAGGATAAAAGAACAAAAGCGTGACGGGGGTTGGGGGGCTGGGGGAGCCAGAGCGCTTTAGTTAGGCAAGGCTGACCAAAGCAGTAACAGAGGCCTGAGTGAACAAGAGGACTGGAGACGTAAACCAGGAGGTGAAGGAACAGCAGATGCAAAGGCCCTGGGACAGAAGCACGTGGCCATTCAGAAGACCTGGGCAGCAGGAGAGGAGGAATGGCTGGAATTGATTCAGCCCCTCGCAAGTGAATAGAACGTGACTAAGGATCATCCTGGTGGACCTGTGAAGAATAAACTATAAGGAAACCAGTTTTAAAACTAGTTACAAGAGTCCCAGTGAGAGCAGAGGGTAGTGGTGGAGACCATGAGACGTGGTCGTATAGAGGATCCATCTTACAGGTGGGATCTGGTGTTGACTTAGATCTACACTGTATTAGACAAATGTTTCTGCTTGCTACACTACTGCACAGGATTAAATGAGTTTCCACTTGGCCCACTACTTTAAGCTGTATCACTAAGAGAGAAAATCTAACTTCAGATCAGTGGCTCTCAATCCTGCTATCCATTAGAATAGGATAAGAAGCAGCTTTTGAAACATAGACTAAAAAATTCCATATGCCTAAAATTCTAAATCAGAGACTGAGGTGGGACTTTTTAAATTTAATTTTATTTTATTTTATTTATTTATTTTTGAGATGGAGTCTCCCTTTGTCACCCCGGCTAGCATGCAATGGCATGATCAGAGCTCACTGCAACCTCAAACTCCTGGGCTCAAGTGATCCTCCTGCCTCAGACTGCTGAGCAGCTGGGACTGCAGGCATGTGCCACCACACCCAGCTAATTTTTTCTATTTTTGGTATAGATGGATCTTGCTCTTGTTCAGGCTGGTCTCAAACTCCTGACCTCAACTGATCCTCCCACCTCGGCCTCCCAGAGTTCTAGGATTACAGGTGTGAACCACTGCGCGCAGCCTTTTTGTTTTATAATTAACCACAGGTAGTTCAATTCTTAGCTAGGGTTGAGTTTCAGCTTGAAATTCTTACAGAAGAAATATGTAAAATTAGACAAGCTGAAAATATTTGCATAATTTGACTTGTCTAATTTCAATAAGTTTATATAAAGCAAAATTAAATTTCTCACAGGCTGGGAAAGTTAAAATCCGCAGCAAAGCCAAAAACCACTTGAGATAAAAGACCCAAAAGACCAATAACAATTTGAAACAAAAAATAAATTTCTTTAGTTCTCTAGTTAGGTGACTTAAAATTTAATTAATCCCCGTTAGTATATATAGCCAAAGAGAGATTAATATCTTGCTAATACATTTAAATGCATTTTACAAATGTCAAGGTCTGTAAGAGACAGAAATAAAACTGTTAATTCTGTATTATTTAACACAGACATTTAAGTTGTATAAATAAATAAGACACTCAGCTATACAGATTGTTAAAAGACCAAACTATTTAGGGAAACAAAAATAAACTATGAACCTGGTTATAGACACGGGTAAGTTCTTCATTAACAAACAGTACAACAAAATCCTAAATATATTTCATATGTCTGAATTCCCATGAAAATGAAACAAAGCAAAATCAACTGCAGAACAAGTAATCAGATATTCTCATTTTATATATATATGAAGTTATATATATGAAGTTGCCACTATAACTAGAATATCTTTGACAGTCATCTTTAGATAAATGATTCATTCTTTCAGAAAAGCCTAATAACCCCATAAAAATGACTTCATGTCCCAAAAGGGCCTCTTTGAGCCATCTACAAATAATCTAAATTAAATGCTTTACTTTTCTTTATTTTGACAACGTCCTAAAAAATTAGAATACTAAACTTCATGTGTCACCTCAATGATTTTACAAATTCTTAATTCATCATAAGAGCTGCAACATAAAATTATCTAAATCTTTGCTGACGTTTTAAGGGTCCCTGTCACTGAAAACTGTCCTTTCATCCATCAACAGTTCTAAGGAAATCTTTAGAATGCAATGACACTGAGGAACCACTGGAGGGCAGCAAGAGCCCACGTGCTTTAAAAAAACCTCTAATTTCCCCAATTCAAGGCACTCTGCATAAAAACTTACACGCCAAAATTTCATTACAGATGTAATTGAAGATTATTCACTTAAAAAATAACAATCTTAATATATTTTTTAAATTATCAATGTTGCATTATTTATAACTTTTGTACATACTGAAGAATTAGGCTCCGCAGTCAATGACTCCTTTGCTGAACTCCCACACTCTTGAATTGTATCTCTCCCTCCCCGCACCCAGCAATTACTTACGACTTTTCCGCAAGCCTACTAGCCCCAGGCTCATAGGTCCCTATTTAGGAAACTGGTATAAGGTACTACCAGCTTCTGAGACAAACTAGACACTCAAAAAAAAATTGAATACTTGAATAAAAAGATCAGATTTTCAAACACATCACGTTTGATATTGAAAAAAATTTAATTCCAATGACACAAACAAAACCAGCCAAACATGCACACAAACACTACTTTAAAAAGTCAATTAAAAAAAAAAGTCAAACACCTGTCCACACTATCCTTACTCTTTCTATAAAACATAAGAAACATAAATGGAGCAAGAGAGCAAGACTCAGGACAGCAGACAAAACTAATGGTCGGAAGTCTACTTCTTTCTCTCCATGCTGACTTCCCAGCCGGGATAATAATTTTAAGATTTACAGTATTAACAGTGCCAGACACTAAACTTCTTTAAGTAATTCCTTTATTCGTCATACTAATCCTGTGTGTAGATATTACCACCACCTCCACCTGGCAGATGAGAGAACTAAAGCACTGTCCCAAAGTGATAAAACCAGGATTCACAGAGCTGTATGATTGCAAAGCCTGAGGAAAGTAGATAGTCTGCCCTCCTTATTCACCCGCTTCCGCAGATTCAACCAATGCATTTCAAAAATATTTGGGTAATAAATTAAAAATAATACAGTAAAAAAAGATACCATTTTTTAAAAACACAGTATAACAACTGTTTACATAGCACTTACATGGTATTAGGTATTATAAGTAATCTAGAGATGATTTAAAGTACACGGGAGGATGTGCGTAGTTCGTATGCAACTACTACGCTATTATATAAGGGACTTGAATACCCTGGTATTGGGGCGGGGGAAGTCCTGCAACCAATCCCCCTCAGATACAGAGGGATGACTGTACCTAGAAAGAAAACTTAGTGGAAAAAAAAGATTCTATAGCTTCCTCTCCCTCCCCTCCCCCAAAAACCGGCATCCTGCAACCACCACTCTGCGCCCAAGGGACAGCCGCCAGTAAAATCCAGCCACAAATCACTGCTTCCCAAGCATCAAGGATGCGTTAAGGATACCAACAGCAAGGATCTTCCCTTCCAGCGTTTCCGGGCTGACCTGCCGCCCGGAGCACTCCAGCAACTTCCAGAGCCCCTGGACTCCCATGAAGCAGGTGTGTCCTCAGAGCGGATTTCGGGAGAACTTTTATCCCAATTCTTCTACAAATGGCTGCTCCACCGCCCAGGACCCCGGAAGGAGGCTCTCCCTGCTCAGGAAAGATGTAAAATAATACAGAACCCACGGTGTTCCGGGCCGGACCGCGTCAACGAGAGCGTAAGGAAGGGGAACCGCCCAGGCTGGAGCGCTTCCCAGCGGCTGACATCGCCCCCCGGAAGAACGATGGGACCAGAGAAAGGCCTGTGGCGGGGAGAAGTAGGGCCACGTCTCGCCCAGAGCTTTAGCCCAAACGTCTGCACTCCTGTGGAAACCGCGGTGAGGGGCAACGCAGGCGAGACAAACAGCCAGAAGATGTCCCTCCCACACCGTTTGCCCTCTCCGGTGGGTCCGTAAACCCACGGGCAATGAGGCCTCTAAGTTTGCGTCCAGTAAGATGCGCAGAGAGGATGTCCCGCCTCCCCTGTGACGTATATTTGCTGCGCCTGTAGCACTACGGAAGTGAAGGAGTGCTCTAGCTCCGGCGCCGTGGTTTGTTCCTTGCGCATTAGGTACCTACGCCCTGTCGTGGCATCCTGTCGGCGTTAAACGTTAAAACGATGTGCGAAAGTGCCTTCTTGCTTAGGTGATGATTTTCTACGCGCTTTTTCTGTATCAGTTTCTCCCCGTTGTGCTGCCTGTTGTGAAGACTCAATACTAAATGTTGTTTTACACGTGGAGAGACAACGGAAATGTGGATGGTCCCGTGGTGTTTTTCAACTCTTTTTTGTACGATTGGACGTAGTAACTAGAGAGTAATACAGTTTAAAGCCTAACCCTTGAAGTATTGTTTAGTTTTCTACAGCATTTAAAACTTAGAATTCCACAGCTTGTATGTCAGAAATGACCAGAAACCAGTTGCCAGAGTAGCTCCTGGAAAGGCCACAGCTCAGATTCACATTCCCCAGGTGCCTCATTACAGTGTTCGGTATTGCTGAAGTCACATCTATTAAGAATTTCTGTGGCTCAGCTGGGCGCGGTGGCTCATGTCTGTAATCCTAGCACTTTGGGAGGCCTAGGTGGGGGGGGTCAGTTAAGGCCAAAAGTCAGTTAAGGCCAAAAGGAGACCAGCCTGAGCAACATAGCAAGACCCAATCTCTTTTTAAAAAACAAAAAAGAGACAGATCAGCCGGGCGTGCTGGAACGCACTGATAGTGTGTTCTGGAGGCTGAGGCAGGATGATCACTTCAGCCCAGGAGTCTGAGGTTGCAGTGAGCTATGATCGTGCCACTGTACTCCAGCCTGGGCAACAGGGCAAGACCCTGTCTCATGAAAAGAATTTCTGTGTCTGTGTGTCCATCTGTAATCAGGGTATCAAACCAATCTTGCGGACTAGTAAGGATTAGAGGTATTGCACTTAGCGCTAGTATAAATGATAGTATTAGCATATTTGTTCAAATTTGAACTATTTAAACTAGATTCAAACTCAGTGAAAAGGCTGATTTAAAGGAGCAGGTCGTTTTTTAAAGGAATCCTTTATAACAAGAATATATGAGAAATCAGTTTTTAGCAAAACCATTTCTACGTCCACACACGTGATTCACAGTAGCCATGTTTAGTTGACTTAGTCACAACTAATTTTTTACCATGAATAATCCTGACAAAGTGCTTTTTGCATTTCTTGCATACGTAAAGTAATCCCCAGAAATTATTCCTAGTTGTGTTTTACTGAGGGTTATAAAATTGCCTGTTTAGTTTTTGTCTTTTCCTCATAGTAAACTGTGAACTTACTGAAACCAAGAACTATCTTGTTGACTGTTTTATCCCCCACTCCTGACACTTAGCAGTATTATAGGTCAGAGCCGAGAGGAAGACACTCAAGCCTGAGATACAGTAAAACACCATTTATTTTGGGCACCTGGGTGCAGGTGGGGGGAGGCCAAAAAGAGCATCCACACCGGGGAGGGGAGAGTGGCGAGGTTTATAGAGGGTTTGGATGAAAGTTTGGGGAGGGGGTGGTCTCTCTGGAACAGATGCTTATCTTTACAACCTTTGGACTCTCCAGACCCCTGTGGCTATTGTTTCATCCTCCATAGTGGTCCTTATCTGAGTTATCTACCCCACTCCATTCCATACATTTTTCAAGTTTCCACCCTGTGCAAGCCCAACAAGCAGGAGTTCCATAAATGTTGCCTAAATGACCTCTTAAGCCTCCAGCCTAAAGCTCTTCAGTGCACTTTTCACTCTGCTGAAAGAATTTTCTTCGAGGTCAAGCAGATGTTTGTTCAGCTCTCGTCTGAGCCATATAATAGCCTTGTGTTATTAGCTGAATTGTGTCCTCCAAAATTCATTTGTTGAAGCCCTAACTCCCAGTACCTCAGAATGTGACGTATTTGAAGACAGGACCTTTAAAAAGTGATTAAGTTAAAATGAGGCCATCAGGGTAGGCCCTAATCCACTCTGACTGATGTCCTTATAAGAGGAGCTTTGGACATCCTGAGAGACTCCAGGGATGCCTGCAATGCCTGAGCACAGAGGAAAGGCCACGTGAGGACACAGAGAAGTCAGCCACCTGCTAGTCAAGCAGAGAGGCCTCAGAAGAAACCAAGCCTGCCAACACCTAGATCTTGGACTTCCAGCCTCTAGAACTGTGCGGGAATAAATTTCTGTTGTTTAAGCCACCCAGTCTGTGGTATTTTGTTATGGTAGCACCCTAACAAACTAAGAAACGCTGTAATCCTAGGCAAGTTTCTTCAGAAGTGAGAACCTCAGTTTCTACCAGTAAAATGGGAATGCTACCAACGTCTTAGGGTTGTTCTGAGATCATCAATTTAACATGAAACCCCTGGCAATGGTGCTCAACTTTGTTGAGTGAATGACGGGGCAGGGGGAATATGGTAAAATAAAGATGCAGAATGTGATAAATCCTAGAGCAGCTGCCTGAACCCCTCCAGTGTCTGGGAGAAGGCAAGTTGGGAAGTATTATAGCTGCTGCACCAGCTTGGCCTAATGATGGCACATAGTTCTTTAACAGTAATAGTAGTAGGAAAAGGAAGAGTTACAAGATTTGATCTAAATAAACTTTTTTTTTTCTTCTGCCTAGGAGCTGGGCAAAAACATAGCCAATGTAGGTGTTTGAGTACTCTAAGTACTTTTTAAAACCAGAACAGGCCAGGTGCAGTGGCTCACACCTGTAATCCCAGCACTTTGGGAGGCTGAGTCAGGAGGATTGCTTGAGGCCAGGAGTGCAAGACCCCAGCTCTACAAAAAATTTTTAATTAACCAGGTGTGGTGGCACACACCTGTGGTCCCAGCTACTCGGGAGGCTGAGGCAGGAGGATCACTTGAATGCTGAAGTTTGAGGTTGCAGTGAGCTATGATGATGCCACTGCGCTCTAGCCTGGGCAACAGAGTGAGACCCTGTCTCAAAAAATAAAAACAACAAAACAAAGCAACATTTCTTGAATACGAAATATTCCTTTAAAGGAACAGCAACTAAGAGGTGTATATTTGACTTACAAGGAATTAGCTCCTTTAGACGCTCTTTAAAGGGCTCTCTATAAAGATCTGAATAGTATAAAATACACATCTTTTGAAATAATAGCAAGCTCTTAAATAGCACTTCCTATCTACAAGGCACTGCTCTAAACACTACATGCACTTGCTATTTATTCTTTAAAAACTATTCTAAGGTAGGTACTCTTATCCCCATTTTACCAATGAAGAAATAAGCACAAAAAAAGTAACTTTAACTTGCCCAAGGTGATACAGCTAGTAAGTGCAGAGCCAGCATTTGAATCTTCATTGTATCTATGGAGACTCCTAAGAAGAGCTGATCAAGAAATCAAATATGACAGGAATGTCATATTCAAAGAGAATTATGTAGTAACTCTTGCCTAGTTTCTGGAAAAACAGTCTGACTAAACCTAAACCTCAGTGTGCTCTTAATAACTGCCAAACGTTTAAGCCAAGTTATTAAGAGATCATATGTATCAAGACTTTTGTAAAAGTTGATTATGGTCAATAGTCTGAATAAACTTCTCCTGTTTTCCTAAGTTTCACCCTATTCTTTAATTTCTTATGTTGCATTTTTCTCCTTTCCCCTTGGCTCTTCCTACCTACCCCTTCTCTGAAATATTCCATTGACGATATGAAATTGCTGATATTCAACCACGTTGGACCTACAAAAATAACCTCCTTTGGTTCAACTAATATAAGAATCAAATTTTCTGCTTCATATTATATTAGAAATTGAAAATTACAGTCATCATAATGCATATTGTTTCAACAATTATAAAAGTAAGATTCAAGACGGTTTCTTTTAACACACCGGGTTAGGCAGAAATGACAAATTATCACAGACTTCAAACAAAGTTATAAGGGTGCTCCTCACCTAAAACAAAGATTCAAAAACATTCACCTGATTAAAAGTAGAAAACAAAACTTTATTTGATGAAAACTTTTAAAGTTCCAGTATGAAGTAACAAAATCAACAACCTACAAATCTCTTTCAATCCTTTGCATTTCAAGCAAAATATTCTCTTCAGAAAAATGACCATTTCATAATATATATTCCCTTCTGTAGGCTATGCATGTATGAGTAGATAAATGGATATAAAATTCAAGAGAAAAAAATGGAAATATTTTAAAAATAAAAATCTGAACCCCCTCCTTGAGGTGTATTGCGATATGGTTACCAACATAATCAGCACCTTGTAATCACCACATTACTGATCTGAGTCCTGAAACAAGCCCCTGAAATAAAAGAACAAGCAATCCTCGTCATCTGAGAGTCACAGGTTGGCAGCCGAAGAAAACCTGACAGCAGCTAGAGAGGCGCTCAAATACATGAAATCCATGCTTCTGAAATATTTAACACTCACTTCAAACACCTAATTGTCTCTATGGTTTAAAAAAGGAAACAGCTCAGAGTTTGGAATATGGATAGTTGTCCTCTGAGTGATGTGGACATTCCTAATGCATCTTCAGTGCTGTTATCAACTCCAGATTGAGGAACCAATCAAATATCAGGAGATCTCATCTCACAGATAACCCTGGGTATAGAAACTTCAGGTGCCACTTGTTCTTTTACTTTATCCCTAAAACAAGGTTTATTCTAGACTTACAGAAGTCATACCAAGTCAAGAAAGTAAAAAATATCTAAATAAATGCACTAAGTCACTCATTTGCACCAATAGAAAGGATCAGTTTCTTGAGTCTTTTCTCTTTTGCCTCAATAGTGAAAATCCTGAGAAAGTTAACCAGGAAACAAATGAGGCAGGCAAGATACCGCTACAAGTAAAAGAATTATTAGACTCATGAAATAATTTTAAATGAGCTTTGACCATGAGTGAAAACTAGAAATTGACAGCCCCAATTTTTTTTGCGGGCAGATGGTACCTTACATCTCTTGATCTTTTAAGGGCAGATGGTACCTTACATCTCTTGATCTTTTAAGGGCAGATGGTACCTTACATCTCTTGATCTTAGAAATAACAAATGTCTAGGAATCAAGTCATAAGAAGTCGCTTCATGCTTAAGTATTTCAAATATTGTTGCTGTTAAGTGAAATCGTGTTTGACTTATTTAGACAGCAGCTGTAATTGGATTTTGTGAAACTTTCTGTCCAAATTATGTATATACTCTTAACTTTAAAAGGACAGTAATCTGTGCTTATCTGCTTATATATCTGAAATCACCCATCATAATCATATACAATTTATTTACTGGAGAACTACAAGGTTATGTTTTGTACCACAAGATCTGTTCCTATTTAATGTAGACTTACTAAAATCTTCTACTGTCTTAATGCAGTCCTGTATACAACAGTTGTACATATAATACCAATTTTTCAGTACTCAGCATTAGTCAATCATTCCCATCATAATCACTGTAACCCTGGTAGCCACTGTTCCTTCTCTCATGGATACTAGACATCTTTTTCCATGCTGAGTCCTGATGGAAACTAGCACTGAAAGACCGGCCCAGACGCCCATGCTGCTTCTTGGAAATATTGTCTTCACTCTCCGATTTGGCAATTCCCTGGGCATGTGTTGGAGGTTGTGATTCTTGTCTAATGGTTCCAAATGGAAAGTTCCAAAGGCCAAATTTTTGCCAATTAAGTCTCTGGAATGCTATGATGCAATGCAAATTTCCCCCAACCTAAAGAAGAAAAAAAAGTTGAGTGAAGAAAATGATGAGAAATTATACTAATCTGTGGGTTCCTATGAACTCCTGGATTTTTTCCTCCTTCACCTGCCTCGAAACAGTATTTTTCCTTCCAGACATCATCAGAGCACATTATCCTGCATCTTTCCTGATAGCTGCCTTTACAAAATATAACAATGCCCACAGGAGCCAAAACATCTTCCTCCACCCCCTGCCTCTCTACCACTCACTCTTAACACACACTGTAACCTCCCCATCTGCCTAATTCAAATACCAACATCATTCCTCTTCCTCTCCTATTCTTCATAGCCTCTCATATGAATGCTATTATACCAATGGGATGTCTACTCAGTCTACAGTATCTACCATTCCCTGAGAACCTTCCCCCAAAGCATTGTTTGTATGAATGGCTCTACCCCATGGCCACAGTTAATTTGTCTCAAGCTGGGCTAAGACGGTGGAACTGGACCCAAGGCAGGTCAGTCTTAGTCTAGATTGTTCATCTAAAAGGGAGACATAAATTAAAAGATGATGATATTCAAGAAGTAAATAATCAGACAAAATGAGAGTTAAAAACAATATATAGTACCCCCAAAGAATGAGAGAGACTATCAGCCATAATACTTGGCCCTGCTATCATTCCAATACCTGGTACCATCCCCTTATGACTTCAGGATATACTCCTTGCCCTTGGGTTTTAAAGATAGTCCTGTGTCCTTAAAATAATGTTCACTTTTCTTTTAAGATGATCCAAACTGGGTTTCTATTATTTACAACCTAAAGAGCACTGAGTAAAATACTGCATTTTGGTCAGCTGAGAAATGCCTTCAAATATAATGGCGTTCTTCTTACCTTCTTTGTTTTTCGATACTGCAGCCCCCTCTCTAAGTGCCGGATATCCAGGTACTCTGGATTTTGAGTGTTTAGATCAGTAACAATATCTGCCCACCTATAGTTAAGAAGAAAGGATGAACACAGTTTTCCTTAGGTCCAAAGTATCGTTGTAACGGAACATTTCACATGAGCAAGTTACTACAGTATTGTCACAATATTGGCAATAATTGGCATCTTCTTATCTCAGCATTGTGTAATCTACTAAACTTTAACAACATCTTCTTTTTGTCAGTTCTGTTTATCCAACCATTGCCAAGGTTCTCAGTTTAAAATTGGTAACTTTTCCTATAAAATAAGTACATACCAACATGTTAGGAGATACCCTGCAGCCTAAAGCAGCAATGTGCCGTATCTCCTTTTTAATTACAGTCAAGTCAATTTTTAAAAGAATTAAAAGTTAATATGCCTTTATTAAGAGACATCATGATTGTCCAGAAAATCCAAGGGAATTATTAATATAAAACAATTACTAGAACTAATAAGTGAATTTGGTAAACATGTAAGATTCAAAGTCTACATAGAAAAATCAATTGTACTTTTTGTATTCAACCAGCAAAAATGGGAAAATGAAAATTTTTTAAAAATCAATTTATAATAGCATAAAAAACACACTTAGGAAAAATAGCATCAAAAAACATAACACACAAAAGACATATAAGACTCCATATTGAAAAACAGAAAACACTGCTGAGAGAAACTAAAGCTTTATTGAAGTGCACAGTCCATGTTCATAGATTGCAAGATTCCATATGTTATGATGTCAGTTCTCCCCCAAATAAACTATGAATTCTGTAGCTTCTATCCTAACCAAAATCTCAACAGACTTTTTAGCAACAAATGACAAATTCTAAAATTTTCATACAAAATAAAAGGTCCTAGAAGAGCCAAAACAATCTTGAAGAAGAAAAGTTCAGAGGATTCATGCTACTTAATTTCAGGATTTAGTATAAACGACAACAGTTAAGAGTGTGGTATTGGTGAAAGGATGGACAAACAGATTAATGGAACATAATCCAGAAACAGACCACACATATATGGCCAACTAGTTTTCAGCAGAGGTACCCAAGAAATTAAACATGGAAAGGAAAATATTTGTAAACAAATTGTGCTGGAATAACTGCATAAACATTGGGGGAAAAAATCAAAGTTGACCTCTACTTCATACCACACACAAAAATCAATTGAAATGCATCATAAACCTAAATGTAAAATCTATAAAGCTTCTAGAAGAAAACATTAGATTATCTTTGAGGTCTTGGGGTATGCAAAAATTTCTTAAAGAGGCACAAAAAAGCACATGAAAACAAAATTGATAAAATGGATTTAATCAAAATTAAGAACTTGTGTTCATCAGAACTTCTGTTCAGAAACTTTTCAAAAGAAGATAGAATAATGGCCAGCAAACATATAAAAATTGCTCAACTTTTTCTAATCATCAGGGAAATGCAAATCAAAACCATAATGAGATATCACTTAACTCCAGTGAGATTGGCTCATATCAAAAAGGCCCAAAACAACACATGTCGGCGGGGATGCAGACAGATAGGAACACTCATACACTGCTGGTGGGACTGCAAATTAGTACAACCTCTATGGAAAGTAA
This sequence comes from Daubentonia madagascariensis, assembly GCA_023783475.1. Lineage (NCBI taxonomy): Eukaryota > Metazoa > Chordata > Mammalia > Primates > Daubentoniidae > Daubentonia > Daubentonia madagascariensis. The sequence continues at coordinate 33,248,776 of JAKFHU010002140.1, read as the reverse complement.
TATGGAGATGCCTCAAAGAATTAAAAGTAGAACTACTATTTGATCCAGCAATCCCACTACTGGGTATTTACCCAAAGGAAAAAAGACATTCTATAAAAAAGACATCTGCTCTAGAAATGTTTATAGCAGCACAATTCACAATTGCAAAGACGTGGAACCAACCCCAGTGCCCATCAATACATAAGTGGATTAATAAAATGTGGTACATGTATACCATGGAGTATTACTCAGCAATAAAAAACAACGATGAATTAACACATCTGGTTTTATCCTGGATGAAGCTACAGCCCATTCTTCGAAGTGAAGTATGACAAGAATGGAAAAACAAGCACCACTGATACTCACCATCAAAATGGTACTAACTGATCAATACTTATGTCACACATGGAAATAATATTCATCAGGGGTTGGGCAGGCGGGAGGAGGGTGGAGGGGATGGGAAAACTCTCACTGAATGGATGCGGGGTGCACAGTTTGGGGGATGTCCACGATTGTAGCTCTAACTTGGGCAGTGCATAGGCAATATATGTAACCAAAGTGTTTGTACCTCCATAATATTCTGAAATTAAAAAAATAATAAAATAAAATACAAAAGACCTTCTGTTCATCACAAGGGTACAACCACTTTGGAAAACTTTCTCAGTTTCTTAAATACACATATATCCTATGAATCAGTAATTTCACTCCTAGTTATCTACCAGGGAGAAACAAAACATACATCCTCAAAAAGACTTGTACAACAAAATGTGGTATATCCACACAAAGGAAAATGATTTGGCCATATGAAAGAATGACGTTCTGATCCATGCTACAATATGGGTGAAGCTTCAAAACATTATATTAAGTGCAAGAAGCCAGACATTAAATGCTACATATTGTATGACTCCATTTCTATGAAATGTCCAGAATAGGCAAATCCATAGAGCCAGAAAGTAGATTAGTGGTTGCCAGCGGCTGGGGGGAGAGTGACTGTTAATAAGTGTGGGGTTTTATTGCAGGGTGATGAAAATGTTCTGGAATCAGATACTGATGCTTGGTGCACAATTCTGTATACTAAAATCCACTGAATTGTACATTCTTAAAGGGTGAACTTTATGGTATGTGAATTATATCTCAGTAAAACTGTTATATAAATTCTTTTAAAAGATTTGTACATGAATGTTCTTAACAGCTTTATTCACAATAGACCAAAACTCAAAACAATCCAAATGCCCATCAGCAGGAAAATGGATAACAAACTGTGGCATACTCATACAACAGAATACTACTCAGCAGTAATAAACTACTGATATACACGACATAACATAGAAATCTCAAAAATGTTACTTAAATGAAGACACAGACACACAAAAAATATTGTATGATTCTATTGCATGGAATTCAAGAACCAGCAAAGCAAATCTATGGTGATAGAAATCAGAACAGGGTTGTCTACGGGCATTGGCAGGAAAGGAGAACGGGGTACTTTCTGTGGTAATGACAATGTACCATATCTTGTTTGGGGTGGTGACTACAAGGTGTATAAATTTACCAACTGTATCTAATTATACAATTAAGATCTGTGCATGTCACTGTATCTAAATCTTATCTGAATTAAAGGAAAAAATGGAAATTAACATACTTTTTACAGTGAATGGCAGGGTGTTTTCTACTTGATTCTCCAATTAAGATCCAATATTCGACTTCCTGTGGTGAGAGAGGACCCCTGCTAAATATAAAATACATTCACAGTAAGCTTAATAAAGGTCATTCACTCCCTTGAGTATATTGCTTTAACTATATATTAATAAAAGATATACTAATGTTTATTCAAAGATGGCATTCTTTAATCTATTAATAGGATAGACATTAGAATTTAGGCTTGGGCAAATCTGAAGGCCATTAAAAACAACCCATAAATTAAATTTAGACCTTAATTCTCTATTCAAAATCCAGGGCTAAGAAAAGTCTTAATATACTACCTCTCGGATCCTAGGAGGAAAAAACAAATCCTAGCATACTACCAGCATTCTTTAGCTACTCTCCTTTCACTATGCATTCAAGAAGTTTCAAAAAGCACCCTAAAAGTAAAACCTAAAGCAGTGATTCACCTGGGAATTTTTGAACACATTGATGCCCTAATCCCATCCCTGGAAATTGTAATTCAAATAGGTCTGGAGTGGAGTACAAGGATTTGCATAGTTTAAAAAAATTTTTTTTCAGATGATTCTTAGGTACAGGCAGAGGTGAGGAACCTCTTTCAAAGGGTACAAAGTAGGAATAAAATCATGTTTTACATTTGACAGATGTCTGAAATAAAGTGAAGATGCAGGATGAAATCATAAAAGAAACACACAATATACCTTACTTACAAGAAATTCCACCTTCAGAGAGATGAATAAAGCATTCCAGGATTTGGAGAAACCAGGTAGTTTCCCTCTTGCTCCTCATTCACAAGAACACAATGTCCAGCTTCCTGGTTCTCCAAGGTCACTCCTGCCTGTCTCAGGGTCCCTCTGTCCCCCTTCCCCCAGGGGCCTTTGAGTGGGACTCCAAGGCCACATGGCCTCCACCCCAAAAAACCCATCCTATCCCGACGAACAAACCACATCCCCCAGCCGGGCCTTTGGCCCTCACCTTTAGAGGCAGTTACTGAGGGCAGCGCTGTCTCCGTCCTTCCCAGCCACCAACCCCACCAATCAGGTGTGAACAAACCAGACCATCACTGGGTGAGGCGGCCATGCCCACCAATGCCTTTACTCAAAGTATCCATGGTCCTGTTTTCACCAGTCCTTAACTTCTCCCTTTGCTTTCACTATCCTGACATTATCTCAAACCATCACGACGAAAACTTGCTAAGGAGAAAAAAAAGTATTAAGACTCAGTCATCCTCTCTTTATTAGGGACTGTCTCTTCCAAAAAGATGTAAGTTTACCAGTAAAGATATATAGTGGTTTTTTAAAAAAATTTTTTTGGTTTTTTGGTTTTTTTTGAGACAGGGTCTCACTCTGTTGCCAGGGCTAGAGTACAGTGGCATCATCATAGCTCACTGCAGCCTCCAACTCCTGGGCTCAAGCGATCCTCCTGCCTCAACCTCCCCAGAAGCTCGGACTACAGGCGTGCACCCGGCTAACCTTTAAAAAAAATTTTTTTTATAGAGACAAGGGTCTCACTATTGTCCAGGCTGGTCTCAAATTTCTGGGCTCAAGTGATCCTCCCATGTTGGCCTCCCAAAATCCTAGGATTACAGGCATGAGCTACCATGCCTAGCCAAGATATACAGTTAATAAAATATAATAGAAATGCTGGATTAAGCAAAGAAAGAAACAAATATAACCATGAAGGTAATAAAGTTCCTGGCATTAGAAATAAAAATTGGCTCAGAGCTTCCTTGCAACCAGGACAAAGTAAGGACCCAGATAAATTCCATGTTTTTCACTGTAAGAAAAAAAGATGCTTTTTAATTTACTTGGTTGTAACAATCTTCTTGACACTGGATTCTGTACTACATTGTTCATGTGGGACACTAGATGAGGCACTGAGACATAATCTGGAAAATCCTTTCCAACTGTTTTATAATATAATCAACATAAAAGACTTTTCACATGGCTTTCTCTTGTAATGACTGAACAACAGTATCTAAGTGGATGTTTGTTAAGGCACAATTAAATAAATGCAATTCTGCAAAAGAATAAGTTATAATGTTTACAGAATAGTCTAATGACATCAGGAAAGTAAGATTGCCAAGTCTTCCAATTTTAAAGAGACTTAAAATATCTCTTAATATTTCTTAAAATGTTTTCTACAACACATTTTCCTGGTGAAGTATCCACATGCAATATGTAAATCCTTACCTGAATGCTTTATTAGCTTTAACAGGTGTTGCTTCAAAGCCAATTGGGCAAAAATAATGATTTTGGCAATGATAGATATAAGCCAGCGATTCATCTTTCAATCCACGTGTTAACTTTGACAAGGCCCCCGAAGCTACAAAGAACAAAACCAAACAAACAAACTGAGGGCCAACAAAGCAATGTCCAAGCTTTACACAAAGGACTAGTTAAAGACTGAAAGACATTACTTGGAACACACTGACACTGCTGGGGGGAAAATGAGAAGCTACTGATAGGTACCAAAAATATTAATGAATTTATTTTCAGTTTTACCCTTTAAACTGAAATTTAGATAAACTCATTAGCAAACTAAAGAACAAAATACATCCTTGCTCATCAAAACCTAATAATACACACAATTGTCTATGAAATTTAATTACTGTATAAAGCATAGTGCCTAGTGTATACAGCAATGGTCTCAACTTTTCTGGTTGTGCACATCAGATGCAAGATGCAAGTTTACCCAGTCACTAAAAATTTCTGAATAAGCATGTCCAACATAAGCACATTTGTTTATAAACTATATACATACTGTACTAATATGTCTTTATAAAAGATATACAAAAAGTAGTAATTTTAAATTAGATTAAAATATAGACATGTTAATATGTATGTAGCATGTACATCCCAATTTAGAGACTACTGATGTATATGGATAAATATAAACTCCAGGTAATAAACAAGTCCAAAAAATGCAAACTTCCTCCTCTCACACACACTTTAATCTTTCCACTAAAGTTACAGAGACTAGAGGAGCAGCTTTCACAAGCCAAGTGATGAGATAACATCTCTACAGAGACAGGCTGGTAGTACCACAACGACCTCTCATAATGACTCTTCCTTGTGTATTTCCCATAACTATAATAGTTGTCAAGCAATTTCAAAAGTATCACCATAATAAACAAGTTTTTATCAGCATTCAGTACTCAAAACCATTAGCTGAGGTTTCATTAACTTGCATCTCCCAGAAGAAACTAAATTATTCATTAACAAATAGCCCATTAAAACTGAAAATCCTAAAAATAGTTGAAGTAGATAAAAGCCTGCAAGCCACAGTTTCAAAGATCGAATTTCTGGCCACTGAACTAGCTGAAGAACACAAAGAACAGCAGGTCAACAGCTGTAGCAGAGACCAGGGAGGTGGGCCCCTGCCCCCCAACAATTTGTGATGCCCATGAAGACAATAACATTTCTGGCTTAAACTCTGTCTCCAAGATTTCATGTAGACCTCCTGCATAGATTTGTATTTCACCGCCTAACACCAGAGCATCTGTGCACAGCTAGGGGAACTTTTCTACTAAAATCTCTATTTCACAATGACAATAATGACATAATGACATAAATATGTCTTTCTGCAGTTTTTGGATGAGTTCCCCTGATAATTTAAAAACTGACACCCCAGGGGCAGCTCTAGATAAAGAATTTTAAGAACTAAAATTCAGAAGACAGTCAATATTCCATTTTCATAATTGAACTTGATTGCAGAGAAGTTTCAGGACAGCAAACAAATGTAAATGTGTGGATTTAGCCTCCTCATAAATTCAATAATTATAAAAGATGTTCATACACACAATTGATTTTTTAAAAACTCTTGAAAATCTTTTTAAAATTGTGAAAATGCAAATAAAAAGTTGTCCCAGGCCAGGAGCAGTGGCTCATGCCTGTAATCCTAACACTCTGGGAGGCCAAGGCAGGAGACTCACCTGAGTTCAGGAGTTCGAGACTAGCCTGAGCGAGAGTGAGACCCCATCTGTACTAAAAATAGAAAAAACTAGCTGGGCAGCCAGGCGTGGTGCCATGTGCCTGTAGTCCCCGCTACTAAGGAGGGTAAGGCAGGAGGATCGCTTGAGCCCAGGAGTTTGGGATTGCTGTGACCTAGGCTGAAACCACGGCACTCTAGCTTGGGCAACAGAGTGAAACTCTGTCTCAAAAAAAAAAAAAAAAGAAGTCCCAAATAATTCTTTTAATAAGAGAACTTTTATTATGACTTTTTAATGGAAATCATTAGGTATTGCACACTTTCCTCCTTTCTTAAGTCATGTGTAATACAAAACTTCTTTAGTTTGACTATGAATAGTAATTACTTTAATGTCCTGGCATATATTCAGGATTCCAGGGGCAATGAGATAGGTAGGAAAGTCTGCTCTCATTATAATTCACATCGTTTTGTCTGCTACAAATACTCTTTTACCATGTCCAAGTTTTCTGGAAGACATGAGGTGGTTTTTCTTCTGTGGAGTAATGTTTATGGGCTTATGATATATTATTATTATATATGATACATATAATACCCATATATGAATATATCATAATATATAATACGTATAACTTATATAGATCATAATATGTACATTAATATATATATTATCATAATGTTTATGGGCTTATAATACTCAGGGATGTTTTTTCTTCTTACTTCAAAGTATATAACAAGCATTCTGACTGATTTAGATTAGGGATCAGCAAACTTTTTCCTAAAAGGCCAGATAGTAAATATTTTAGGTGGTGGGTCATAGGCACTATTCATACCACTCAACTCTGCCACTGCAGCATGACAGCAGCAGCCAGTATGTAAGGAAAAGGATACGGCTATGTTTGAATAAAACTTTATTTACAAAACAGGTCCCTGGCTCATGGCCAGTAGTTTGCCAACCTCTAATTTAGATCCATAATTTTCAAAGCTTTTTTGACATGGAGCTCCTTCTGCAAAGAAAATCTACATGGCAAACTAGCCCATAAAATGAGTCAAAGCAGAGCTGCTGTGGCCTAAGAAGAGGTAGGGAATCTAGCTGCCCACCCCTCTCCTCCATCAGCCCATGAGACACCTCCGTAGGATCCCTAGGACTCAACTGAGCACAATTTAAAAATCGCTGAATTTCCTATCAATGGAAAACCCAGCTCTTGATAAAGAGGTTGGCTACTACCTCTTTAAAAAGATTACAACAGTAGTTCTCAAACTTGAGAATGAAGAGCAGATTGCCAATACCCACCCTCAGAGTGTCTGACCCAGCAGGTGTAGGTAGGGTCAAGGACCAAGAATTTGCATTTCTAACAGATGACCAGGTGATGCTACTGTTGGCTATTTTGAGAGCCACGGGTCTAGAGTCAAAAGGAAAATTTAACTCAATTCATGAGCACCTAGTAACTACATCAGATACTGCAGGGAAACAAAAAACAAGTAACACACAGTACCCCAAGGTGCTCTAGTAGGGAAGATGAAACAAATAACTTTAACATAAAGTAGAATAAGACAGTGCCACAAAGGGGGCATAGAATTCAAGGAGAAAGAGCACATCAGGTTTGAGGAATCAAGAAGGGGTAGCATTCAAAATGGAACTTACTGAAGTGGCAAGATTTCAACAATCCAGACAAAGGAAAGAGCGTGAGGAGAAAACACAACCGCCGGAGAGGAAGGGATATAATCGGGGAACAGCTCGTCACAGAGTTCAGAATATAGGCTGCAACAGTACAGAAAAGCCTACCGTAGGGCACCCCCACAATTTCAGGACAAAATCAGAAAAAGATCACTCTCTGAAATAAAAGACAGTAAATATAGCATTTAATACATTAAGGTAGTCATCCAAGAAAGTAATTCTGTATATAAGAAGACATATAAATGTATTACGGATGGAAGCTAAATTCAGAACGAAGTTCATTCTGTACTTGAGGATATCTAAAAATCTGACACTTAAGTGACAAAGCAAGCACTACCAAATGCAGAACCATGATCTGTACGGTGTAGAGAAAGGACAACAAAACTATAGGAATCAGCTGGCCTGTGGCACTGTTGAGAGGAGATGTGCTGAGCAGCCGACAAGAGAATTCTGGTCCATTTGGTATTATATTTCTCATTTTAAGTTAATACATTAACAGTCTGACATTCTTTGAGTTTGTTTAGTATGAGCTTGTCCTGTAGAGCTTGATCATCTATAGAGGACCTCTAGACAACTCTAGAAGAACTCACTAGAACATATTTTTACACCTTCAAAGATGAGAACAGTTTCAGAAACTGTAGTAAGTAATCCAGCAACCTAACATCACCCTGCAAGGCCCTTCCCCTCTTGACATCTTTTAAATACAACTGGTCCAAGGAGGACAGCAGGGGAAGGCCACTCTACATTGGCTTAGAATGATACTAAGTGGTTTACGCTTTAAGCAAGCACTAGGGGGCTCCTGCAAAGGGACTGGGGTATGTTAGCAATGCACATTAAAGAGAGTTATCTGGCATTGTGTCTAACATGAATTGGAGAAAACCAGTGGGTGAGGAAAGCAGAATATTAATGTTCTGTCCCCTGAGATGTGCTGAGGTGGTGTAGTAAGCTGGTAGCAATGGTCATGGTGGAGGTACATGTGAGTTATGCAGGAATGAGGTAGATGTAGGTATTCTCTGTTAAGCAAAAGTAATGAATTGCAATACCCACTGGAAGAACAAAAATTAAATACATGGACATAAGTATAGTCTTCAAGCTAGCTGATTAAAAAAAAAAATAATCTGGACTTCCCCGGCACAAATATTGGTGGCTAAATAAACCAATAGTTTGAAGTTATATGAAGGGATAGCTAATGTTGGCAACTTTTAGCATAAACTTTCATTGTGACTAATTACATGTCTGAAAAAAATACTTCAACTGATATTAATAGGTAAATTTTACGAAAATCCCTGGACTTTTTTTTTAATTCTATGAGTGGTCTCAGTTTACAGTTGGAAATGAGCATGTCAGCAAATACTGGGGAGTGACTAAATCCAAGAATTGTGGTCCCCAGGAAAATGTAAAGCCCATTGTGAACAAGCCTAACAGGCCTTAAAAAATAATTTCAACAAAAACAGAAGATACATTGCAAAGCACTTTTAAACAAACAGCACCCACTGACAATGGTTTCACGACTGAACATCCTAGAGAGAAATGAGGAAGGCTACTTCTACAACTCTTTCTGCTACAATGAGAGAGAACAGAACAGACGTTTGCTTTATACATTTACCACTTCTCCCCCTGAATACAATCAGAACAGGGGAACACGTTTGAGGTCACAGGCATCATATATAGAACCAAAGGTCAATTCAGGACAGTTCCTGTGGTCAAGGAGCTGGACATTCACATTAAATAGGTGAAACATAATAAAGGGTAGCATATACCAAATGCCAAATGATAGATGCAAATAATCAGTACTACAGAAATTAAGAGGATTCCAGGGCTAACGTGGCCAGGGAACACTTCAGAGACGGAGCAGAGCTTGAGCGGGACCACTGATTAGTGAAGGAGAAGACAAGAAAATTCCAGGGGAAGTAGGCAGATCTATTATCCTTCAGGAAATACACATGGAAAAAGAAACAGTGAGGAGTCAAGTATTCTGAAAGGAAAATGAAAGTAGGAATAAAATTTGAAAAATAAATTATTAAAATTTACTTGAAGAAACTGTAGCAGCAACCACCCCATCCCCTGACCAAAAAAGAAAAAAGAAAAAAATTAAACAAGGAAAATAGGTAGCTTATTGCACTCCTCAGGTGAAAAAGATTGGATGTATATTGGAGGAAGTTTAAACAGAGAGATAAAAAAAAGTCACTGGTACCCTGTGCCACACATCCTAGATTATTAAGGGAACTGGTTAACATACACATCAAATCATTACATTTAAATAAATCATGAATAACTCAGGTGATACCAGATTATTGGGAAATAAAACAGATAAAGCACACATCTTCAAAAGAACTACAAAGGAGAATTTCTAATACAATTACAATATTATATAAAATATTAAAGTTGGATAGGACATTTGGTCAAAAATTTTTTTAAATTCCAGAATAGTGGTTTCTAAATCTACTCCCTCCAGGGCCCTTTCAGTATTTTATTATACTCTATTAATAGATTACATTTTCTTTGGGGAATTTGCTTAAATTTATATAGCTGATGTTTCCTCTATACCCAGAGTTTCTTTGACAGCATATTTTCTTCATATTCTAATCTCTGGGTCTCCATCCGCGCCCCCCCCCCGCCATTTCCTTTCATTTCACTGACCTGTCTCTTCATTTGTCCTCCCGTGCCACCCAGATGCTGCTGCCATTAAGACAACAAAAAACCATGCACTGCTCTGACTAAATTTTCTTATGATCAGTAGGCAATAAGTCAAGTAAAAGGAATTAGGAATCTAATTCTGGTGCCTCCCAGGGCCCTAATCATAACGTAGTCTTGGGACACAAGCCTAAGGACTGAATTATGCGGCTTTCCCTCGTGTCCTACACATGTACGTGACATCCTCTCCAGTGATGATTTCCGTACTCCCAGACACACATTTTGGTCCACACTCCTTTAAAAGAGATATAAAGCAGTCCCATGACTCAAGTAAGAAATGATTCTGAGACATTCTTAGCCTTGTACTAATCATTTATAACATAGAAGGCAACATTCAAGATACTGCTAAGATGTAAAGTTGAATAAGAACTCATTTCCTGTCCTTAGAAACACATAACATCTAGAAATTTGAAAAACTGTCAACTGAGAGACTCCAGGAGACAGCAGGAGGATGCCATGGGTTGATGAGAAGTAGAACAGGCCTGATCCACAGCGGTGGGTGAGTCTGTGTCAGGGAGTGGGGGGCAGGGGAGCCAGAAAAAAAGGTGAGCTAAAGAAGGAAGAAAAGTAAACATTTTCCTTTCCATGTCATGAGAGAGAGCTCTTCAAAGGAAGAATGCTGGTTTGGGGATGGAAAACAACAAAATTCTCTTCTAGAGGTTTCCTAATCCCAACCTTCTGAATTCCTCCTGCTTCATTTCCTTAACCTAGGAGTCATTAAATTAACTCCTACTGAGCACCTAAGTATCAGGCATTGTGATACGCAAATGAATAAGAACCTGGACCTAGTCCTCAAGGAAGGTGGCTGAGGTTTTCCTGGAAGAAACCATCTGGTGTACTAAGCATTACCTGGCAGTGAAATGAAAGTTCTATCAGACGTACACAGGCACTGTGATAACCCAGGAGAGGGAGGGATTTAATCCTGTCTGGCAAGCAGAAGAAAAAGTCTTCCTCTAATATAAGTCCCGGGTGGACAGATAAATAGGAATCCACCAAGGTAAGGAGTCCTCCATTCCATACATTCCACCGCAGGCCATCCATAAGCAGGGCATGAGAGCCTAAAGATGACCTGTACTTCATGAAGAAGAGGGTAAGCAGAGGAGTCCACTGTGGCTAAACACCGGAGGAGACTGGCTGGTGGGGACACTCTGAAGCCAATCCCCTCAAGCACCAAGCTGAGGGATTTTGGCTTCATCCTCTAGGTCAGGGGTTGGCAAACTCCCAGCTACAGGCAAATCCAGCCTCCACCCTGCAGCTGGTGTTAGAATTGACAGCGAGCTTAAATGGTTTTTACTTTGTTAAGAATCAAAAGAAATAATATTTCGTGACATGAGAATTACATGATATTCAAATTTTAGGTTCTTCAAGAAGGTTTTCTTTGGACACAGCCACACCCAATTGTTTACATATTGTCTATGGCTGCCTTGAAGATCCAAGAGCAGCATGGAGTAGTTGTGACTATCCCAAGACCGTATGTCCCATGAAGCCAAGAATATTTATTATCAGGCAGTTTATAAAAAAAAGTTTGCCAACTACTGCTCTAGGTTAATGATTTTCAGTACGGATGTGTAAATTATGTAAAACTTGTAATGAATAGAATTGATGGGGCTCTGAACAGGATACCCCAAAATATGACACCTTAGCATACTGAGTATTTTAAGCTGAAGGAAACTGAAATAAACTGCAGAAGCAGGAAGGTCTCTCTGACCTTCTTCCACACCACCCGCTCCTGAAGTGGGCCACGGGAACTAGGATTCTTCTCACTCCTTCCTCCCTGAAGCAGGCCATGAAACCTAGGAAGTTCATTCTCTGACCTTCCTCCCTTCTCCCCTGAAGACCTTCATGTGACAGATGTCCTGCCCTTTACCCAGAGATAAGAAATGTCACACAGGGATGCCAAGAAGAATCTGAACAGGCCTTGCTAAGTCCCTCCCAGCCTGTTACCATTAGATCATACCCTTTGTCTTCCAGTCATACTTCAGCATGATTGTTCACAAAAATACACAGCTTTCCCTGGGTCTTTGGATTTTCATTTCTGAAGGCTCCTGTGTCATGTAAAACTTATATTAAATGAATTTCTATGCTTTTCTCTTATTAACCTGTCTTTTCTTACAGAGGTCTCAGCCATAAACTTTGCAATGAGTAAGTAAAAGATATTACTTTTTCTCCCCTAGAGAATCATTATTATACTTTCTAATAACTGGAGAATGACTGTGAAAATCTTTTGGACCAGAAAAAGGTTTGGTATATCTTGTGGAGTAAACATAAAAGAACTATAAAAGATAAGCTGAATTACACATTTTCTTTTACAAAAGGTCCCCAAACCACAGACTTGATGATAACATTCCAGTAACATTGATGCCAGCAACGTTCATCTTGGTAGATGTTTTTTAAAAAGGAAAAAAAAGTAACAACCCCAAAAAACATAGAAACAACTAAAAAATTTGTGCTAAGAATAGAGAGCATTTTGGGGGAAAAAAAGTTTAGTGATGTTTCTATTGTTATACAATTTTGTTGCTGAAAATGTTGTATGTTAAGTATAAAAAAGATTAACCATATAATAGCTCTAAAATGCACTAGGACTGTTGAAAGAAGCCAACACCAAGTCCAAGAGAATAGCAAATGATTGAGTTTCAGATTTGAAATCAGACAGACTTGGGTTTGACCCCTGAATCTACCACAAGGAACAGGACACCTCAAATGAAATCCAGAAAAAATAAGAGATAGCAGAATGATACATACAAATTTCAGCTATTAGATCAAATGCAGAAAAAAAGTTTTAACATATTAAAAAAGGGGGGACAGGAAAATATGAGTAAGGAATAACAGACTATTTTTTAAAAGCATATTTGAAAAAAAACTAGGTGTTTTGGATGAAAAATATGACTGAAAATTTTGTTTTAAAAACAAACTCAAAAGATAGTATAAAAAGCTAACTAGACACAGCTGAAGAGAAAATTAGCAATCAAGAAAATATATCCTTTCTTAGGTTTTCATTGCCTGATCAATTACTAAGAGTGGTATGTCAACAGTCTCACTAGAAGCAGAAAAAAATACCAATACACCATTTAAAGATGTCTTTTCCAGAAGGGCAGACAGGCCCCATGTGAATGTATAGAATTCAGTCAGTAAGAATAAAAGCTAGCACTTATTGAGCCCTTACTCTGTGTAACACAGGTATTAAGTGTATTACAAATATATCTCCTTTTATCTTCACAGTGACCCTATGGAGTGGGCACAAATATGGAAAGATGGAAGGTCTACACCGGGGCTCAGCAAGTGCCTTGTTCAAGGTCACAAAACTAGTATATGTAGAAACCAACATGTAATTTCCAAGTTTCCCTGATTTGTAACTAACTTGATATACCCAATATAGGTCAACAGAAATATATCCTACTCTATGTTCAATCCTTGACCTTGATAAACCATGTACCATCTGCTGATGAAGACTGTCTCCTTGACCAATCCTTGAGCCCCATTCTTGACTGGGCCTCGACCTTGGGCTTCTGTATCCAGTTTTAGCAAGAATCCTGCCAAGTCAGTTTAGAGAGAATCCCCCCCAACCCACTTCATATTTGATCAAGTTCCTCATCCCTACTACCCCAACCCTTGATGTCTCAGCCCTTGGCCTGCCTTTAGCAGAAAGTCTGTTAGTCCAGTTTAGCAAGAATCCACCTACCTTGATGTCTCCTTTTAGTAATTTTCCACCCACTGACCCCTCACTCTGCTCCTTGCGTGTAAATTCCCAGCTGTCTTTGTTGTATTCAGAGTTGAGCCTGATCTCTCATCCCTATTGCAATGCCCCTTTTGCAACAGTCTTGAATAAAGTCTTCCTTACTGTTTTAACAAGCATCAGAATAATTTTTTCTTTAACAATGTATCACAATTTTCTGATTTGTACAGTCAAAAGATGACTGCAACAATTTTTAAAATGGTATTGTCAATGCAAATTATTTAATTAGCACATAACTATAATCCTTGAGATCAACTCCATTAATATCTCTGTTATAACCAAGACTTTTTATAATAGAACTTGTCACTTTCACAGTCTATCGTCCTGTCATTATATGTTATCATGCAGGTCTAACACCAAATATTCTCAAATCCTTACATTCCCTTTTGGGAAGAGAAACTGCAAACTCTATGCTGCAAAGAGTTTTATCAGCACACACACACACGCATACACACACACACACACACACACAGCCCATGGACCCAAACAATACAATGTGTTAGAGTAGTGTTTACGACATGCCTTAAAGTTCTAAAAGTTCTACATGCAAAGATCAGAAGAAGTAAAAATATTAAACTGTATGTTGAAAAGTGCCCTACAGATTGCTATTATAATTTTCCTCTCAGATAAAGAAATATGAAAGTAACAGACTGTGTTGAAGATTTACATAATGTCCCATGAATCAAAACAGCCAATCTTTGAGATGGACCCTAAAGCGTGTGTGTGTGTGTGCATGTGTGTAGTGAATCTTCTATGTTCACCTACCAGTTTCTCCAGCTGTTTTGTTCTTCCCATGAGGCTTATATAGAACATAAGAACATCCTTTTACGTGGAAGTGATCATTAATTTGTCTAAACCATCTGAAAATAACAAGAAGATTTGCTCATAGCAACAGTTCTATAACAAAGATGGCATTATTCCAATTCTAAAGAAATTCAGGTATAGCCCAAGTTTGGTATAGCTATGGGAGGTTGAGGCCCAGCAGCTAGATACATGGTTTACCATCAACACACACCTGCAGCATTATTACTTTGCAAAACTAGAAATAAGGTATTACCTCTAAGTGGGTCTTCATACCTCATAAGTGTTGTATTTCCAGTGAAAGGACCAAACCTAATATCTTCAAATGGAGGTTGAAAGCCCAAAATATGTAAAGCTTCTTCTTGTGTAATAGGTGGAAGACTACAAAAGAAACACTGTCTTTCATTTTACAATTCAAATCATATAGAAATATAACCTATCTCAATGTTAATATGTCTAATTTGTAAACAATTTTAGTAGTATTTTTCATTTTTACTTCATTGAAAAAATATATATACATATTTTAAGCTAAAAAATGTATACTAAAATACAGCAGTTTTTTCTTAATTTATGAAAAATCTCTTCTTAAAAATCTTCCATTATAGAAAAAGCAATACCAAATTACTTTTGAATTTGTAGTTTGGAGATACTGATACATTGAAAGACTTACTTTCCAGCTCCCATTGTGCTATATAAGAAATTCCAACAAGAAATTAATGAGGAGATACCACAAGAAGTCTTATATTGTGGTCGGCTTATGCAGTACCTGGGAAAACAAAAGACTGTTTTCTTCACTTGAATGATACAAAATATTCATACTAGAAATATAAAACTCACAGCAATTAAAAGTGTTAATATAATGAAAATTTTGATCACCTAAATAAAAGTAAAATCTTCACTCATATTTTCATACTTATTAATCATGTCAAAAATACATAATAAATCATCCATTTTAATAAAAATATGTAAGTATGACTAGCTACTAGTTAATGTGGATGTAACCCAAAGCAGTGAAAAAAATTTAATGATACATAATTTAGACATCACCTATTAAAATTTTGGTGGAAACTCCTAGCTGAGCTATATATATGATTATTTGCAACTTCAGAAATACGGGAGAAACAAAGCATTGCTTCCATGTATCAACTTCTCAGAGAGATTCTTCAACTCAAACTAAAAAACATCCATTTATCACCCACTATGTCCATCTAAAATCCTTCAGTGAGAAACCATGAAGCGGTAGTTCTATTGTCACAGAGGATTTTAAAAGTGAAACACACAATTCTTCCATGACACAATTCAATTACACTAAGTAATCCAGACAATTTTCCAAATAGTCATGATTCAAGAGAAGAAACTGAGGCTAATGTGAACAGAAGGTAAAAGAAACAGGCTATTCAACTTTACGGAAGAAATAGGTTGGCTTTCAAATTATCTTTAACTGCTTTCTAATGAAGGAGCTAATGAGTGGCCAAAATGAAACGGAGAAACAAGACCTATCATCACTAAGCCCAATTTTAGTCTTGTCTGAAAAATTAATTACAAAAAGAAAAATTTTATATATGTATATGTATGTATATGCATTTGTATATGTACATGTAATATGCATATTGGTACATATACAAATCAACAGTGACCCTTGAATCTATAGACCGAACTACAACCATGAAGACACTGAGACACAAAAGCTAATAATGATCACTTAACATAACATACTAAGTTCTGTCTTCAACACCTCATTGTCACATCTGTTGCATCTTTAATTGTGGTAAAAAACACATAACATAAAATTTATCATGTTAACCACTTAAGTGTACAGTTCAGTAGTGTTAACTGTATTCACGTTGTGCAACAGATCTCCAAAACTTTTCATCTTACAAAACTGAAATTCTGTACCCACTGAACAACTCACCTTTTCCTTCTCCCCCCATCTCTGGCAACCTCCATTCTACTTTCCGTTTCTATGAGTTTGATTACTTTATATTTCTCATGTAAGTGGAATCATGCAGTATTTGTCTTTTTGTGACTGTTTTATTTCACTTAGAATAATGTCCTCAACATTCATCCATGTTTTAGCATATGACAGGATTACCTTCATTTTTAAAGCTGAATACTATTCCATTGTACATATGTACATACTGTACCACATTTTCTTTATCTATTCATCTATTGATGGACACTTGGTTTGCTTCCACCTCTTGCCTATTGTGAATGATGCTCCAATAAACACGGGAGTGCAGATATCTCTTTGAGATCCTGCTTTCAATTCTTTTTGGTTATATACACAGAAGTGGGATTGCTGGATCATATGGTAGTTTTATTTTTAATTTTTTGAGGAATCTACATACTGTTTTCCATGGAGGCTGCATCATTTTATATTCCCACCAACAGTACAGAAGAGTTACAATTTCTGCACATCCTCACCAACACTTGTTATTTTCTTGGTTTTTGTTTGTTTGTTTGTTTTTTTGACAGTAGCCATGGATGTGAGGTGACATCTCATTGTGGTTTAGATTTTCATTTCTCTAATGATTAGTGATGTTGAGCATCTTTTCATATGCTTCTCGACCATTTATATATCCTCTTTGGAGAAATGTCTTTTCAAATCCTTTGCTCATTTTTTAATTGAGCAAATTTGATTTTTTTGTTGTTGAGTTATAGCAGTTCTTTATATATTTTAGATATCAACCCCTTATCAGATATATGATTTACAAATATTTTCTCTTATTCTGCAGGGTGCCCTTTCACTCTGTGGATTGTGTCCTTTGATACATAGAAGTTTTTTAAGTTTGATGCAGTTGCATTTGTCTATTTCTGCTCTTGTTGCCTATGCTTTTGGTGTCATACCCAAGAAATCATCGCCAAATCCAATATTAAGAATCTTCTCCCCTGTTTTCTTGTAGGAGTTTTGTAGTTTTAGGTCTTACATTTAGGTCTTTAACCATTTTGATTTAATTTTTGTGTATGGTGTAAGGTAAGTGTCCAACTTCATTCTTTTGCATGTGGAGAGCCATTTTTCCCAATACTATTTGCTAAAGAGATTGTCCTTTCCCCATTTTGTAATCTTACCACCCTTGTTGAAGATCATTTAACCATATATGTGAGGGTTTATTTCTGGGCTCTCTGTTCTGTTCCATTGGTCTGCATATCTGTCTTTGTGGCAGTACCACGGTATTTTTTACTGTAGCTCTATAGTATGTTTGAAATCAAGAAGTGTGAGGCCTCCAACTCTATCTACTTTTCCAAGATTGTTTTGGTTTTTCAGGGTACTCTGAGATTCCATATGAATTTTAGCGTTTTTTTTCTATTTCTAAAAAAAAAGTGCCATTGGGATTTTCATGGGCATTGCATTGAATCTGTAGATGGCTTTGGGTAGTATGGACATTTTAATAATATTAAGTCTTCCAGTCCATGAACACGAGATGACATCCCATTAATTTATGCCTTTAATTTCCCCTAGCAATGTTTTTTAGTTTTCAGTGCACAAGTCTTTCACACCCTTAGCTCAATTTATTCCTAAGTATTTTTATTCTTTTTGATGCATTGTATAATAAAAGGGATTGTTTCCTTAATTTCCCTTGGATTGTTCATTGTTAATGTATAGAAATGCAACTGATTTTCATGTGTTGATTTTGTATCCTGCAACTTTGCTAAATTCATTTATTAGTTATAATAGTTTTTATGGAATCTTAGGGTTGTCAACATATAAGATCATGTTATCTGCATGATCATTTTATTTCTTCCCTTCCAATTTGGATGCCTTTCAATTTCTTTTTCTTGCATAATTGCTCTGGCTAGGCCTTCCAGTCCTATTCTGAACAGAAGGAACAAGAGTGGGCATCCATGCCTTCTTCCTAATCTTAGAGGGAAAGTTTCAATTTTTCACCACTGATTATGATGTTATCTTTGGGCTTTTCATATATGACCTTTATTACACTGAGATAGATTCCCACTATTCCTAGCGTGTTGAGTGTTTTTATCACAAAAGCATGTCGAATTTTATTAAATGTTTTTTCTGTATCAATTGAGATGATCGCGTGGTTTCTGTCCTTAATTCCATTAATATGGTGCATTATATTGATTGGTTTTTTTTTTTAAGAGATGGAGTCTCCCTCTGTTGCTGAGGCTGGAGCTCAATGGTACAATACCTCACTGCAGCTTCAAACTCCTGGGCTCAAGTGATCCTCCTGCCTTGGCCTCTGGAGTAGCTGGGACTTCAGGTGCATACCACACCTGCCTAATTTTTGTTTTTATTTTTTTAGAGACAGGGTCTTGCTATGTTGCCCAGGCTGGTCTCAAACTTCTGTCCTCAAGCAATCCTCTCAGCTCAGCCTCCCACATCACTGGGATTACAGGTATGAGCCACCATGCCTGACTCTACATTTACTGATTTTTTTTTTTTATGTTGACCAATCTTGCATTCCAGAAGTAAATCTCACTTGGTCATGATGTATAATTTTTTAATGTGCTGTTGAATTCAGTTTACTAGTGTTTTACTGAAGATTTTTGCACCAATATTCATTAGGGATGTCAATCTGTATTTTTCTTTTCTTATAGTATCTCTGTCTGGCTTTGGTATCAGGGTAATGCTGGCCTCATAAAAATGAGTTCAGAAATGTTCCCTCCTATTCAACTTTTTGGAAGAGTTTGAGGAGGATTGGTGTTAATTTGAGCGTTGCCCCAGTTTTTAACATTCCAGAGGGCCATGGTGTTCTCACACCTCAAAATACAGGCAGCCTGTGTTCCACTCTTACAATTACCACCTTCCCACAGTTCACTAGAGGCAGTGTCCTCAGTTGGAAGTCAGGTAGTAAGATAATAAAGTGGTGGTTGGCATAGTGTCTACTTCTGCAAGCCCTCCCTGCATTTCTACCATGCTAAACTGGATCTCCATAAAGGACGTCACTGCTTCTTCCCTGATGCAACTGCTCACACCCCTACATCTAACCACTGATGATTTCAGGACCATTATTAGGAACTTTTAAGGAAACCTGTATTGTCTGAGGCCTGCAGTACTCTGCCGCTCTTAGTGTCTTCTCTCTGTTGGTCCAGAGTGCACAGGATTTAGTATATTTTAAGAGCCTATGGTTTGAGGATGTTGTTATTTCTTTGTCATAGGGAAGATGGGGTTTCTCCTTGTTTTTCATTTTGTTCTTGATGTTGCTGTTTTTTTCATGGGTCTGAGGGAAGAACTGTAATTTTAAAAATCCTTTACTCTGTCATATTTAAATCTCTCCATTCCCATCTTAAACACTTCACAAACCCTGAGGATCAACCCCAGGCATTTTTCCCCACTGACATTTGATCCCCTTAAGGTTCAAGGTGGCAATTAATTCACTGGAATACTCTTAACTGTTTTAGGGAGAACAAGAAGACTACCAGAAAACACATAAGCAGTTTACTAATGTCCTTATTCAAATAATCTTCTGCCCCTGTTGTTTACATATGAGTGTGAACTTCAACCTAAGAGATCTTATTGACAAGTGATGATTAAGGATCCTGTAATCACACACTATATGGCTCACCCTGATGAAGCACAAGAAACTCATTTTTGCCAGCATTCAATCATTGAGATTATTTTATAAGTCCAATACTATATAGTACTTTATATGTTACAAAATTTATCTTCATGTATATTTACAAAGAAAGTATTACATGCATACACATATTTTTTCTTATAACACTAAGTTGGGCCTCAAAGTAATAAAAAAAAAAAAGGAGAGGGGAAGAGAGGTTTTTCTTAAGATTTTTTTGTATTTTTCATTAACCCAAACTTGTTTACTGGTCCTGTTCATGACCAGGTTAAAACTTTTACCAACATTTTACTACCTTCTATGGGTCTTTCCATTCCAACCCTTATAATACTCTCAGTAGGAAAAAAGTCTGTATTCCTGGTGATTTTTTCCCCTTAGGGCATTTCTCCCATCTATCTTTCCTATTCCAAGCCTTTTATGGCCTCACATGTTATACTATTAAAATATAATTACACATATTTGTTGTTAAAACAAATCTTAAGTCTAAGGGATTAGAAGTGAAAATGAGCAAAACCTTTCTTTAAAAAAACAAAAATTAATGTTTTTGACTTTACAGTCTCTTCTCCAATACATCCTACATACTAACTATTCCCAAGTTATCTTAGTAAAATATCCTTTGTTAAGAAATCTTCAATGGCTTATCTCTACCTCAGAAAAAAATATCTAAATCTTTAGCCTGATATCCAAGAAATAGATCAAAACATGTGTTACAAAAAACAGCAGTGACTTTGGAGTCTGACTCTTTGGTTTCAATACAAGATCTTCTACTTATCAGCCATGGGGTGTCGGGCAAGTTTCTTAGCTTCTCTGAGCCTCACTCCAGACAAGCTAGTGTATTCTTTATTACCAATATGCCAGACACTTTCCTACAATCCATTCAAAGACCTTTCACCCCTCCACCCCTTCATATTTCCTTCCTTAAGATCCAAACCTTCAGTAAAGCATTTGGGTGATCATTACTTCCTCTCATGGTTCGTTATTTATTCATACCCATCATCTGACAAACTGCCTAAGACATTTTATATTTTTCTACTTTGTCCCCTCTCTTCAATCAGATTTTAAACCTTGGGAAAACAAAGACCATGTTTTGGTCATCTCTGTATTCTCAGCCCACAATAAAGGGTCCAATATTTATTAAATAAGTGATAAAAATCTAATATTGCTAAATATTACAAAAAGAATTTTAAAAACTCAAATCAGAGATCAGTAATATGTAAAAGCTGTCATGGATAGCACATTTTTTCCTTAGAATAGGAACTTTATTTTAAGGTAATCAAATAGCCCCAGTTAATAAATGAAAGCTCCTCTTATTAGAAAGGGGCCAGGTAATAAAAGTAGAAGGAATGATAGAATTTTGAAATATAACCATTTTGCAACAAAGATTCAGGTAAGGGTCGTCAATAGATTTGGCTAAAACTGTAACATAAAAATTTGTTGGGAACCTGGATATTACCTGATGCCACTCTGTCACCCCACACTGATTACCTGATGGTAGCAGAGAGGAAAGAAATAACTTGTCAGTGTGGAATATGGCTGTCACTACCTTAATCCAGTAATCACTCTTAGAATCTCTAATATTAGATAATCCGATACTCTGCTCCTTCTGATGTGAAGCAATGTGAAGTGCGCAGGATCACTTACGCAGTATTCTCGCCTACAATGTTTAACGGGAACCTAATCAAGTCTTTATCTCCAACTTTCAGTTTATAGAAAATATTGAGGTTAGATGAACAATTTAGATAACTTAAAGGAAAAAGCAAATCCAGAAGGTAGGACATTCTATAAGATCTCTGGCCAAGTCTCTTCAATAAGTCAATCTCTACAATTTTATTTGTCAATTAAAATAAATAAATAAATAAGTCAATCTCCTAGAACTAAAAAAAGAAGGAGGGAGTAGGGTAGAGACTGTTCTAGATTGAGAGAGACTTATGGGTCACAACAAGCAAACACATACATGGTTCATGATTGGGTCCCACTTCGAATAACCAGGCATGAAGACATTTTCAGAACAATCTGAGAAATGTGAATTTAGTCTGGGAATTAGATACTGAGGAAATATCATTAATTATATTCAGTATGACAATAGTATTGTGGTTAAATAGAAAGAAGTCATTTTTTTAGAGATGCATAACTTAGGTAATTTGTGGCAAAATATAATAAATATCAGTAACTTACTTGAAAATTCTTCAGCAAACAAAAACTACATATATAACTATATCAAAATTTTAGCAATTGTTAAATCTAGGTGAGAATTATACGGAATCACATAGATGATTTTAATGATCAGTCAAGTCTGGGAAATACTGGTATAATTCATTATTAATCTGCCTCAAACATTTGTGGTGCACTTTGAATATTTAGGGATCCTAGAAACAACTTTAGAACTAAAAATATGTGTTAAACATATAATTTATTAAATTATTACCAAAATATATATTCTAAAAATTAAGAAATGAAAACTGCCATAAGAACATTACCATCGCCTGAGGTCTAATACTTTCCTCTGCTTAATATCTTCAAGAGGAGAATGCTGAGGACACTCCCTCTGATATCTTGCTTTTTTATCTGAAGTTTTTTTCTTGGAAGTGTGTTTCTTTGCATTGCCTAGAATACAAGAGTATAAAATGAGCAAAATGCTTAAGATGAAGTAAACTGCAATGACAAAAATTAATTATGTACCAAATTAAGAAGTAACTGCCACTAGTTCTAAAAATGATATTTGCAACATATTAAAATAATACATGTATTTCAAAAACAGTCTCCTATCTTAAAGAGAAAGAAAGAGAGAATAAAAACAAAATTTATAAACCATGAATGCTATTTCCTATCAAGTTCTATATTTCAATTCCAGAGCTAGTCACTAAGCAGGTAAAACAATCAATCACAAAATCTTTAGCCACATCTAGAAAATCAAATCACCAACAGCAAAATATTTAACTAGATCACTTTCCAGAGTATGAAGCCTTTCTATAAAACAATAAAACCACATTAATGTAACTCTATTAAAAAAGTAAAAGCTCTGAATCTAATAACATGATGATGTCATGTTTAAAAATGTCTCGAGGCCTACACAGCCACAAAATGAATTAAGAATGATGCATACATGCACATTATTAAAATGCAATTTTAGCACCAGGAACTAGAATGGAAAACAAAGTCTCCTTTCTGTGTGCATGTATGCATGTATGTATGTATGTACACACACAAACACACATGCGTACACACACACACACACATTCTCCAAAAGACACCCAAGACAAACAACGTGGTTACCTACTAGGGAAGGGGGGAATAGGGAACTGGACAAAAGGGAGACAAAAGTGACAGTGAAAATTTACACTGTTTAATTTTTACATTTTTTATTTCTGAATGATGCTAATGGATTAACCAGTCAAAAAATTTTATAAATTAAAATATTAATAAATAACATCTAAGTCTCATTTCATTAAAATACTATTAACATTTCAGATAGCTATGCTCAAATACTTTAATATCTTTCACACATATTCTATTTTGAATTAAATAATCAAATCTGTTATAAAAATTAACTGAAGGCTAATATTTTATTTTATGAGTTATTCATAAATTATAAAACACAGATTACATAGATATACGCCTAGTAAGCAAACATGGAAAAGGATTCATTTGAATCATTCAAGGTACTCTACCATAAAACCATTTGGCATTCAAAACCAGCTGGAACTCAGGAACTATCATTAAACAAGGAAGTTCTGTAAATGTTATAATAGTTAAGACTGTAAAGTCATGAAACAATGTTTCCCCTTCCTTTTAATTATTCTGTCTTTAAAGAGAATACAATATTTTTCACGGAGCGGAGCAACCACTGGGAAACTGAGCTTCTAACATTTTTGAGATGTCTTCCCTGCCTAATGATGACGTGATTCCTGAAGTAGTTTTCCCAGCCACTTAAAATGTGAAGGCTAATGAAACATCAAAATACATGATATCAATAGGCCCAGAGAGTGACCTGTACTTTCCCCTGAGGTTTACATAAGCCTGCCCTCTATTCTTTTTATTAAATCCTATGATTCCCCCTGGGATAAATGAGCACATATGTTCCAAATGAGCATACTTCATAAAATCCCCACACTGCCACAAAGAGATCTGGTCCCATAGGCAAAATTTCATTCAATGTGAGAGGAGGACGCTATGTCAAAGTGGAAGCTAAGTTTGAGATGACAACAAAAGAAACAACACCTGAACACTTCCGCCTCCCCATCACATCAACTCCAGTAACCTTTGCCCACTGCCCCTTATCATTACCACATTCCTGCTTCCACTCCTCCCCTACCCACGACATACCTACATGGCCCAACACCAAGAGTGCATATGTAGTCACCACGCTGGCTTTTAGAGAAAGGTATGAGGATAGCCAATAAAAATAGAAAATCCACCATCTTTTTTACTTGAGGAACCAAAGGACAGAGTTCTGCATAATCACCACCACTGGAGGTAAGAGGGAACCCAGAAAGAAGAGAGCCACAGAGAAGAGGAGGCCCAAATTCTACGTATAAATGTGGCCAAATCCTGGGCTGACCCCTGAACCATGCATGCAAAGAGCACACCCCAAAAGCAACACAGCTAAGGCTAAAAGAAATGAGCTGAGACTGGAACTGTCCCCAAGAGGCAGAATTTGCAGTTTTGGTTAAACCAAATAAACTGCCTACCAAAAAAAAAAAATTAACACTTTTTGGAGGAATATACCAGAGTTGCCATAACAGTCCCACTATCTAAGATACAAAGCAAAATTATAGAACCTGTAAGGAAACTGAAAACTATGATTCATTCTCAAGAAAAAAGATAAGGCCAACTCTGAGATGAGCCAGGTTTTGAAATTTGCAGATAAAGATTTAAAGTAGGTATTATAACTATGCATTATGAGATAGATAAAGTGCTCTTGTCATAAATGAAAAGACAGTAACTCTCAGATGAGAAGGAGAAGCAATAAAAATGTAAATTCTAGAACTAAAATAAATAGATGGAAAAAGATATGCCATGCAAATACACATCAAAAGAAAGCTGGGGGAGCCATATTAGTATCAAACAAAATAGCTCGCAGAACAATAAATATTTCCAGGTATAATAAAGGACATTTCATAATGATAAAAGGGTCAATTCATGAAGAAGGCATAAAACTCATTAATGTGTGTACACCTAATAACAGAGCTTCAAATTATATTGTTTTTAAACCAACAGAACAGAGTATAGGAAGCACAAGAATCTGTCTCCCCACCTAGACAACAATTGCACTGGCAGAATCTGTCTGATGTAACTATTTTGGAATCTGGAGTCTATTCAAAGGATTGCAACTTTGGGGAAGCCTTGAACAGTAGATTGTGGTTAACTTTGGACAAATTCAGCTCATATTAAGGTAATAGCTACCCATCTCCTAGCCCAGTGGTGGGCAACCATGCATGTCTACCTGAAGTAGCTCCAGGTAGCTTAGTGGAGCCAGGCTAGGCAAAAAAGACCATGACCTACAAAAATTGAGGATCTGTGCTCTGATTGCTGATTGCTGCTTCTGATCTTGGAGACACGGACACATGGTGGGCAGCCATTGTTGCACCCTTCCCCCAACTGTTGCAAGCCCCTCCCCTTCCAACTGAAGCAACTTCCAGAGGATATAAAGGGCTAGCCCCCTTTAGTTTGTCTATTTTTTTTTCTATTTTTTCCTCTCCTTCATTATTCTATTTTTTTCCCTTTTGGGAGCCAGACATTTCAAGTATAGTACATTCAAAAGCAACCACATATACAGAGAAATTCTTTAGAAAGTCATTGTGCACACCCAGGGGAAAGCACAGGCTTAAAAAAGACCTGAGAAGCCCTTAACTTTATACCTCAGGCTGATCACCAGCACAAACACAGCCTA
Source organism: Daubentonia madagascariensis (assembly GCA_023783475.1). NCBI lineage: Eukaryota > Metazoa > Chordata > Mammalia > Primates > Daubentoniidae > Daubentonia > Daubentonia madagascariensis. The sequence continues at coordinate 33,222,878 of JAKFHU010002140.1, read as the reverse complement.
CAATGATCAAAAAACAAAAACAAAAATCAACTAACTCTGAGGAAAAGGAAATCTCATTTCCAGAGTTACTACATTACTTGATTATATTTGAAAGTCCAGTTTCCAACAACAACAACAAAAAAATCACAAGACATACCAAAATAAAAGAGGAAAGTATGGTTCACTCAAAGGAAAAGAAAATCCAACAGAAATCCCATCTGAGAAAGACCAGTTGGCAGACTTGCTACACAAAGTTTTAAAAACCATTCTCTTAAAGATGCTCAAAGAACTAAAGGAAGATGTACATATAAACAAAATGGAAATATCAATAAAGAGATAGAAAACCTAAAAAGAAACCAAAAAGAAATTCTTGAGCTGAAAAATACAATAACTGAAATGAAAAATTCACTAAAGAGATTCAGAGACAGATTGAGCAAGCAGAAGAAAAAATTAGTGGACTTGAAGATAGAACAACTGAAATTATTGAGTCTCAGGAACAGAAAAAAAAAAGATTGGAAAAAAGTGAACAGAGTTTAAGGGACCTGGGGACATCATCAAATGGACCAACCTATGCACTGTGGAAGTTCCAGAAAAAGGAGACAAAGAAAGGGGTAGAGAGATTATCCAAAGAAACAATGGCTGAAAACTTCCAAAATCTGATGAAAGAAATGAATGCAAACATCCAAGAAACTCAACAAACTCCAAGTAGGATGAACTCAAAAAGACCCACACCAAGAAACATTATCTAAAAACAAAACGAACAAACAAACAAAAAAAAAGAAAGACAAAGACAGAATCTTGAAAGCAGCATGAGAGAAGCAACTCGTCACATACAAGGGATCCTCAATAAGAATATCAACAGATTTCTCATAAGAAACTTTGGAGGTCAGAAGTCAGTGAGCTGATATATTCAAAGTGCTAAAATAAATAAACAAATAAATAAATAAATAAGTAAATAAAAAAGTCAAACCAGAATCCTAGATCCAGCAAAACTATCCTTCAAAAGTGAAAGACAAATTAAGACATTCCCAGACAAACAAAAACTGAGGGAGTTTGTTACCACTAGACCTGACCTGTAAGAAATACTAAAAGGAAACCTTTCATTTCAACTGTAGGTTGAAATGAAAGGACACTAGACAGTAACTCAAAGCCATGTGAAGAAATACGTATCTCAGTAAAGGTAAATAGATGGGCAATTATAAAACCTAGTGTTATTTTAACTTTGGTTACAACTCTACATTTTATTATAACTTTGGTTTGTAACTCCATTTTTTGTTTTCTACATTATTTAAGAGATTCATGTGTAAAAATCATTAGTTTGTGTTTTGGGACACGCAATATATAAAGATGTAATTCTGTGACATCAATAACCAAAAGGTGTGGGAATGGAGCTGGAAAGGAGTAGAATTTTTGTATGTTATTGAAGTTAAGATGGTAGAAAATCAAATTGGAGTGTTACAACATTAGGATGTTAAGTGTTATCCTCATAGAAACCACAAAGAAAACAGCTATAGAATATACACATACAAACAAAACAAAATGAAGAGGAAATTAAAACATTTCCCTGAAAAAAATCAACTAAACACAAAAGAAGACAGTAATGCAGGAAATGAAGGACAAAAAAGCTATAAGGCATATAGAAAACAAATAGCAAAATGACAGAAGTCCCTCCTTATATAATTACTTTAAATGTAAATGGATTAAACTCTCCAATAAAAAGCCAGAGAGAGATTGTCAGAACAGACAAAAAAAAGTGATCTAACTATATGCTGTCTATAAGACACTCTTATTTTTTATTTTTAATTATTGTGGGTATATAATAGTTGTATGTCTTTATAGGGTACATGTGATGTTTTGATACAGGCATACAATGTGAACTAATCAAATCAGGATAACTGGGGTATCCATAACCTCAGGCATTTCTCATTTCTTTGTGTTAGGAACATTCCAATTCTACTCTTTTAGTTATTTTAAAGTATACCCTAACTTATTGTTGGTTATAGTCACTTTGTTGAAGATACTCACCTTAGTAGAGACAAAGGTAGGTTGAAAGTGAAAGCGTAGGAAAGATATTCTAAGCAAATAGTAACCAGAAGAGAGCAGGAGTGGATATAAATAAGCCCATCACAAAAAGACAAATACTATGATACATGATTCCACTTATATGAGGTACTTAGTGTAGTCAAATTCACAGAGTCAGAAGGTAGAATGGTGGTTGCCAGGCACTGAAGGAAGAGGGAATGAGAAGGTATTGTTTAATGGGTGAAGTTTCAGTTTTGCAAGATGAAAAGAGACCTGGAGATGGATAATGGTGACGGTTACACAACAGTATGAATGTACTTAATGCCACTAAATTGTACCCTTAAAAATAAAGTGGTAAATTTTATGTTATGCGCATTTTACTAGAATTTTTAAAAGTGTATTGTTTTTTAAAAAAGAAATTAAATGGAGAAAAGACAACTCCACAATCTCAGTTGGAGATTTTTAACACCCCTCTTTCAGCAATTGATAGAATAAGACAAAAATTAAACAGACACAAAAGATGTGAACACTTTCGAACACTTTGACCTAATTAATATTTATAGATACACCCAGCGACTGCAGAATGCATATTCTTTTCAAGTACACATGGTACATTCACCAAGACAGACCATATGCTGGGTCATAAAACAAGCCTCAGTAAATTTAAAAACACTGAGATCGTATGTCCTCTGTTCACAATGGAATTAAATTCAAAATCAATATTTAGAAAAATCCCAAATATCTAGAAATTAAATAGCATACACCTAAGTAATGCATCTATCAAAGAAATCACAAAGGAAATTAGAAAATGCTTCAAATTAAATGATAATAAAAATAAAGTGGATCAAAATTTGTGGGCTGCAGCTAACGTGGTACTTAGCAATTTAGTGCATTATATGCTTTATATGAAAAGTCTCAAATTGATGATCTAAGCTTATATCTTAGTAAGTCGGAAAATAAAGAACAAAGTAAACCCAAAGTAAGTAGAAGAAAATAATAAAGAGCAGATAACAATGAAATAATAAACAACTGAGAAAATTAACAAAGCTAAAAGCTGATTATTTCAAAAGAACAAAACTTGCAAACCCTTAGCTGAACTGATCAAGAAGAAAAGAGAAAAAGAAAATAAATTACCAGTATCAGGAATGAAAGAGGAGTTATCACTAAAGATTCTATAAATATAAGGGCGATAACATCAACTTTAGTCCTGCAAATTTGACAACTAGATGAAATGGACAAACTAAAATCTGTCAGAAATTAGTAAGAATCAAGACAATTCCACAATTATAGTCAGAGATTTTAAAATCCCTCTGAAAACCCTCAGAAAACAGGAGGAGAAAAGACTCCCCAACTTGTCTTAGAAGACCTGCATAGCCCCAATTCCAAAACCTGACAAAGACATTATGAAAAAAGAAAACCTATTACTCATAAATAAAGACATAAAGTGAAATCTTCCTCCCAACCTTGAGAATTATAAATTTACATAACATTCAGTGAAACAAATTGATTTTGTAAATGAACAAGCAGAACCATGGAGGTTTTACAAAATCGTCAGAGAAGTCTAGAAGTAAAATACAAATCCTAGCTCTACCTCTTATTAGCTGTGCAAATTTGGGCAAGAGACTTACCCCCTCTAAGCCTCAATTTCTTCACCTATAAAATGAGGATAGCAGTGCCTACCTCATCAAATTCCTGTATTACTGTTAGTTCAAAAGAAAGAAGTGAAAAGCATTAGTATCATCTGCCACAGGACCATCCCATTGCAATTGTGAAGGTTGTGCACTACACCCTAGGTGAGCAGCATCCTCTTAAACTGTACAGTACACAACCTATTCAGTGGTACATAGAGGCCTTGCTGGGTAATCAAAAAATTTTAACAGTAATAAAGAAAGTTACAATATTATATAGTAGAAAAGAAAACTAGATGTTTATTCAGGAAATAAGACTTCATGTCCCTGCAAAACTATGAAATAGTAGTATGTTATTCTAGCCATGTTATTAACCTTTTCTAAGCTACCACATACTTATCTATAATACCCGTATTTTACAACATTCTTAGATATTCAAAGCTCTCAAAATACAAAGGTTATACTTGAAGTTTCCAGTGGCAATCCATTAATGAACTAAATGTCCAAGGTTACTTTTTTTTTTTAACTACAATGGCAGACAAGATGATAGCAATGATCCTTGTTGAGTGTCATACAAGGAAAATACATTTAATGGCAAGATTAAACAACATATAGTGCTTGTTTGCTCACTGTTTTCACTTATGAACTTTGTGGCTCCCTCCTTACCTGATTTGTGTTTCAAATTTGTGGTCACCCCATCGAATTCGGATTTATCAATTTCCCATGCGAGAGGTAGCTTGCCGAGGCTATTAGATAAGTTTTCCAAGCTATTTTCTTCATTATAGATGATCTCTGATGTACTAGTTGGGATACCAATGTATCTTGATGAATTATTTCCAGCAGACAAAGAGGTACTATCAGGGAGGCAAGAAGAGCGGGATGGATTTGGAGTTTTATAGATTGAGGTTGCCTGGTTGAGAAAGGCATAGTCTGAACAGATGGCATAAATTTTTTCCCGAGTATGAGTCACTGGACAACTCCATGGATAATGACCATCTCCTTTGGGACCCAAGGGTGCACCTGAGGCACTTGTGCAGAAAGATTTTACAGCACCTTGTAGATTCTCTTCAGGTGACTTTCTCTCAGATTTGTGCTCACCATTTCCAGAATCATTTGACCTTTCTGTTCCTACAATGTTAGGCATTGAATGTACTGTAAAAGTTTCTGTTACTAGGAAGAAGTTGAAACTTTTTGTTTTTTGAAACACAACTTTGACAATTGTTTACAGCATCCTATAAAAACTTGAGTGCTGCCAAATGGGTTCCTAAGATAAGAGGGAGGAAAAAAGAATGATCAACAATCCACCAGACACTACAAACAGCACTAAAAAAATACATCAAGTTTTATTCATATGCTTTCATTCAGTATTTGTTTTACAACTACTATATGCCTCCAGTCATGATCAATAACCATTTATCTTATTTTAAAAATTAGTTAAAATAATGTATTAGAATAATAAGAAAGGCAAATAACCCAATTAAAAAATGGGCAAAGTATCTGAATAGCCACTTTTCCAAAGACAACATAGAAATAGCCAACAAGCACATGAAAAGATGTTCAGCATCATTAGCCATCAGGGAAACGCAAATCAAAACCACAAGGAGAGACCACCTCACACCCAACAGAATGGCTATAATCAAAAACACGAATAATAGCAAGTATTGGCGAGGATGTGGAGAAACTGGAACCCTCAGACAGTGCTAGTAGAAATGTAAAGTGGTCCAGTTGCTTTGGAAAACAATTCTTCAAACATTTAAACAGAGTTACCACTTGGCCCCGCAATTTCACACCCACCCGAGAGAAATGAAAACATATGTCTATGCAAGTGCTAACAGCAGCATCATTCATAATAGCCAAAAAGCGCAAACAACCCAAATGTCTATCGACTAATGAATGCATAAATAAAAGATGGTATGTCTATATAATGGAATATTATTTGGCAATAAAAAGAAATGAAGTACTGACACATGGTACAATGTGGATGAACCCTGAAAACATTAGACTAAGTGAAAGGAGCCAGTCACAAAGAACCAGATAATATATGATTCCATTTATATAAAATGTCTAGAATAGGCAAATCTATAGAGACAGAGAGTAGATCAGTGGTTGCCTAGGGCTGGGGACTTGGGGGTGACGGGGTTTCTTTTTGGAGTAATGAGAATATTCTATAACTGATTGTGGCGATGAATACACAACTTTGTGAATACACTAAAAGCTGCAGAATTGTATGTTTTAATGGGTGAATTGTATGGTGTGTGAATTATATCTCAATAAAGCTGTTTAAGAAAGAATGCATCAGCAATATTATTTAAAAAGCATATAGGCATAAAGAACACACATCGTATAATGGTCAAAGATTCAAATCAACAAAAGATATAGAACTTAAATTTTGTAAAGATTCATTACCTGACAAAGAAACAGATCCAATTGAGGTGTCACTAACTTCTGATCAGTCTCAGGAAAAACTGAATTTCAAGTCTAAAATAATTCCTGTGACAAAGAAAACATAAAAGTTTAAATAACAAATGAGGTGCATTCAAAGAAGCTGAAGATTTATACAAAAGGAAGTTCTTGGTGAATCAAAACCACCACAGGTGATGCAGAGACAACCCTATGCAGGTGCCTGGGTACAATGTGTGGGTTCCTCGGGGCTCCAACAAGAGCAGCAGTTGGGGGATTCAACCCACCCTGGGTGATCAATTCGACTTTTACCAGTTAAAAAATTAGAAATCAAAATAACTTCTATAGGTTACAGAAAAATGAGTATATCGAAACCATCATACAAATACTGAAGGACAAAAACCTATGACTAAGGCTGCAAGAAATAACAGAAGATGATTCACACAAGAGCCCATAGGTTGTCCTGATCCGTGAGGAGAAACTAGTAAAGGTACTGTGTGTCCTTCACATAATATAAGGAAAAGGAGCTCCACATAAGGAGACTCCACATGAACTAGATAAGATTCCATTTTCTTTACTTTTAAGGCATGTTTTCTTTCTATTCAAACCCTTGGGTAATGGTTTATTTAAATAATTTGTGCAAAGTTTTTAGTTGTTTGCGGGAACATCAGTTTGGTAGTAGCATCACCACCACAGGTGGAGCCTCCAGTGGTTTCATTTTGAAAATTTTCACTTTCTTTTTGGTAAAGAAATCTTAAGAGTAGGTGTAGTGGATCCCTAGACAGGAAGCGTTGAAGCTTTTTCCTGCTGATGCATTTCGTGGTACGGTGGTGACAGTGGAGGAAGATGCAAAGGGAAGCTCAGTACCAACGTTGTAGTGACCAAACCCTGGTCTTTTTGGAGGACTGAGTTTCTCCGATTCTTAGCAGATGTCCTAAAGTAGCATTTTCTACTTATCTGTGATCTTCACGCTTTTCTCTGAAAGCCAGTGTGGTGGATAGAGAGGTATATTTTTGTGGTATTGGGGTTGTGTGCTTGGGTTGTGGCAGGTGAGGGATGAAAGAGAGGATATGGTCATGGTGAGGGCGACCCGCACAGGTTGCTGGGGTTAGTTTGGTGAGGGGACTCGGGAACATCCCAGGCACTACACTCCTCATAGCCTCGTCTCAAACTCAGCTTCCACTTGCCGTGGCTTCCTTCCTCAAACCGAATAGAATTGTGCCTATGGGGCCAGCTCGCTGTGTGACAGTGCAGGGATTTTATGAAGTATGCTCATTTGGAACATAAATAGGAGGATATTCTTATTGAAAACACAAGCAAAGGGAAATTACTGCATTTGAGCACAGATGTCAGGGCTGAGCTTCCTGGAAGCTAAAGACAAGAAGGAACGTAGCACTTAATTTATAAAAAGTGTAACAATCTGGTTTTGTTTGTTTGTGGTTTGGGTTTGTTTGCTTTTAAATAATGGTCACTGAATAAGAATGATCTCTTTGGTGGCAGTTTCACCATAAGAGAGTGAAAATCAGCAACATAAGGATGTACTTTATATTGATTGTCACTAAAAACCAAAGTATCAAAACTTTCTCATTTGAAACAATGTTTATGTAAATTTCTCCCTGAAAATTTGTGTAATATTTATACATTGTATTATATAAGTAAAACATTACAGAAAAAAATTGCCCAGTACCAAAAAATATTACACAGAAAATGAAAATCATCCAAATCCCATGACCCAAATACTGCTAGTGCTTACTTTCTTTCCATATTATGATTCACATCTGCTTCCCCACTACAGTGAGCTCCATGAGGCCAAGGGGACTTCTGTTATTGTGTCCTCAGTACTTTGCTCAGGTCTCAGCTTTCTTAAAGTATACTAAGCACATTTTATTACTGATAACAGAATCATTACAGACATCAATTATTGTATTATATTGTAATTACAGCCTCAGGAAACTGTGAGGTATAGAGAAGCCATTTGTCCCTCCATTTACTAGCCTGCAGCTGTCACAGTTTTGCCACATCTTGTATCTCCTTTTGTCTCTACACCTACTTATTTATTTTTAATTTTTTTTCTTTAGAGACAGCATGTCACTCTGTTGCCCAGGATAGAGTGCAGTGGCACGATCATAGCTCGCTGCAACCTTGAACTTCTTGGCCCAAGCTATACGTCTGCCTACACCTCCTGAGAAGCTGGGACTATAGGTGCACACCACCATGCCCAGCTAATTGTTTATCTTTGGTAGACACAGTCACGTTATGTTGCCCAGGCTGGTCTCCAACTTCTGGCCTTAAGCGATCCTTCCACTTCAGCCTCCCAAAGCGCTGGGGTTACAGGCATGAGCCACTGCACCCAGCCTCGTCTCTACATTTATAAACCATTCCCAATTACATGCCTACTCCTAGCTCCCCCACTCCCGCAACTGAGTTGACATTTGTAATCTGACCCGTGCATAGACATTTGAAAATATTTAGAAAATAAAGTTTGCTAAATATACGTGATCATAGAACTCCCCTGCCTGAAACCCTCTGCTCTTAGAACACAAGGCCAACTCCTCATCTGGCCCCACCATCTGTCCAGTTAGCTCCACCTCCCTTCCATCCCCTTCCTCTGTACTTGCTTCTCTTACTTATCCACGCTCCTTTACTTAATTTCCATTCATCTTTCAAATGTCAACTCAAATGTCACTTTCTGGGGGAAGCTTTCTTTGCTCCTCAAACTAGGCCAGGTCACCCGGTATATTCTCCTGTGCTTTCCTGCACACATCTTACCACGGGGTGATCTTACACTTACATTTGTGCGTGTGGGTTTATATGATGAATGCCTGTGTCCTGGCAAGTCTGGTTTTCCTACTGTATTTCCAGGGCCTAGCATTTGTAGAAGTCTCATTCACCAAATATTTTTAAAGTGTCTACATCATGCCAGGCATCATTGTAAGCCCTCCTTTTGATTGACTAAGGTTCCCTCATCCAGGTAAGTGAGGTGTTGCTATATTAAGATTTACTACTCAGAAAGACTGCAGGACCTAACGCTCAGCTTAATGGCTTATTCATAAAATCACGTATTATTTAATTGTGTGCAAAGCAAAATTTTATAAATGGCTAGCTTTCAATGCACCACTAGATTAAGATTGTTAAAAGTCATTGGAACCAATTGTTCTGTAGGATAAACATTTTATTTGTAAAGCCAGTATTTCTCGCCTAGATTGTATTCTTTTCAGGTTCTATTTTAAGTCTGTATTCTTCAGTATCAAGCTTATGAGAGAACTAAACATCTTTAAAAATCTCTTCAGTAAAACCTTCCACATGTGACAACTACTATGATCTATATTCCGCACAGAAGGCAACTGAGACGCAGGGGCAGTTCGGTGACTTAGTAAGGGTCAATATGTGCCCGAGGGCGAGACCAGAAGCGCTAAGACCCCAGCGGTCTAGTCGCCCTTCCCACCCAGTGTCCTCCCCAGTCCCTCCGGGCTCCTTCCTCTTCCTCAGACTTGTCCCCTCCCCAGAGCAGAGGCCGCGGGCCTACGGAAGGATACCGGGATTCCGCCGGCGCACCGCGCCCGCAGCGAGCGCAGGCTCCCGGGGAGGCCGGGAGGGTTTCCACCGCCCTCCTCTGCGACGCTCGCGGCGCGGCGGGGCTCGGAGGCCGCCGGGACAGAGGCAACAGTCGCGCAGGCCGGTCCCCGCCACAGCCAGTGTGCGCGGAGGCGGTGCCGGCCGAGAGGAAGGAGCGCGGCTGCGCCCCCTGCTTGCCGCCCTCCCGCTGCGGCCACCCGGGCCCCCGCGCCCCTCCCGAGGCCGGGCGTCCCAGTCCCCGCGCCGGCCGAGGACCGCCGAGGCCTCCAGGCATCTCCCCGCCCCGTCTCCCGCCCCCCGCCGTCCTCAGTCCCTCACCAGCCGGAAGACCGGGTTGGCCGCGAGGGGGACCGCGTCGAACCTGCCCGGGGACCCGGGGACGCTCGCTCCCCGGTGCTAAAGGCGCCCGGGAGAGGGGGACGCGGGCAGTTACTGCACCCGGGCGCAGAGGGCAGCCCCTCGATTCGTGTTTTTGAATAAACGAGTTGATATCATTAATAATGACACTTGCCAAAAAGAAAACAGGAGAGAAACCCCCTGCCTTGGCGCCCGACCAGGCCTCTTTGGCGCACAGAGCCACCCGGCCTGTCCGGGATTTCGGGACAGCTGGCAAGAGGGAGGCAGGCAGAGGCGGCGGCTCCGGGTCCGACTCCCGAGCTGACCTAGAGGTGCCCTCCAGGCGGCGCACCCGCGACTGCTCCCGATGACTGCCCCGGCCCGGGGGCGGGCGTGCAGGTGGAGGGGACGGCCACGGCTCGCCGGGTTCCCGGACCCTGCCGAGTGTGGCGTGGAGACCCACGCTGGAAAAGGGGCCGCCGGTATCCACGGGGTCGCCAACAAATCGAGCTTTGTTCACGAGAGGACTAGCCCCTTCTCTCCCTGGCGCTTTTCCTCCCCCTGCGACCCAGCTTTTCACCCTACTCCTTCCCGGGAGGACGGACACCGATGCAGTGGCCTCCATCCGGACGCCACAGGGCTCCGGAGAGGCGACGTTGGCTGCGCCTAGAGCAGGCGGGCGGCAGCAGGGCGGGTGACCCGCGCAGGGCCGGGCGCGCAGCCGGCCGCCACCTGAGCCCCTGCCCGCCGCCCCGGGGTACCTCTGGCCTGTCCGGCGGGGTCGGGTTGCTGCGGCTGTGGCGGAACTCGGCACCGGACCCGGATCACAGCTTCCAGGGCGCGGCCCGCGACGCCCCCCCGGTTACCCTGGGGCTGGCGTTTCTCGTCCCATCGGAGGGCGCGGGGACAGTGTCCTGGACTGCGGTTCCCCGCGATGGGTCGTCGGATGTCATTGACAGCACCTTCCTTTCAGTGTGTTTTATGCCTGCCCTCTGCACGTGCGGAGGATATGGTGACCCCCCAAAAAATCTTAGTTGTGCCTCCACACCCGCGTGCCCCTCTCTCGGGCATCTGTAGTAGTTATCTGTTCCCTGAAAGAGGTGTCCAAAAAGTACATAAACGGGTGAAAAAGAGTAAAACCTAGCAGGATTTCCGCTAGTCCTGTCGCGAACTACATATCCCAGGGAGCCCAGGGCGCCGGGACGCGTGTCCACTCCACCATCCACTTGGAGGAGGCCTTACTCAGCCTGGCCCGACACACGGGCCAATCCCCTCGCCCTGCACCTTGGCTGGAACCTGAGACGGATTCGCCCCCAAATGATGCTCCAGGGGCAGGAGCAGCACGAGTTCATCATTGTCCCGAGAAAGAGGAGCAGCACGGTTCCTGCCCATTCCAGCAGAACGACGGGCATCTTTCACCTGGACATGCCAAGGCTGCGGTTGTGATTTTCCGGGGGACGGTGGAGACCCGCGCGCCTGCCCTGCACATCAGGCGACCCGCTGTGGAGCCGAGTGGGCTGCTGTGACCCGCCAACGTGCCTCTGCCGAAGCTTCGGCTGGTTCCATCCTCCTCTTACACGTCTTCATTTATCCGTGGATCATTTCGAGAGTCCGTCTTGTAAATGTTTAGCATTTTGCTGCTTTACTGCTTCTTTCTGGGGACAGTTCCAGCACTTGCCGAGACCGGCGAAGAGAGGCGACTGAGCCCGGAGAAGAGCGAAATATGGGGACCGGGGCTAAAAGCGAATGTCGTCCTTCCCGCCCGCTATTTCTATATTCAGGCAGTGGATACATTAGGGAATAGGTAAGTCGAGAAACGGCTCCTTAACTCTTTTGGATTGCAGTTAAAACTGTAATTTCCTTTCAACTTTTCTCTCTCCAAGAACTCATTTCTGCATAGCAGTTAAATTCCAGGTATTGGGTGCTATCCACATCTAGTTGTAACAGTGTCTCCGGTCCCAATCAATTTTTCCCTGTAGCTGTAGAAATAATTCCGAATTATAATATATAGATTGCTATATATAGAATATATAATACAACAATAGCTTTATCTCCTAGCAATTCTGATACAGATTCCCACATTATCAGGGCAAGACAAAGCCCCTCTGCTTTGCTGAAAGTGCTATTTTCTAACTACTTTTCGCATAAGCTGCTGTAAGGAATTTACCCCAGTTGCTAGAGACTTGGTGGGTCTCATCTTTCTCTGGTTCTGCCGTCAATTTTCTGGTAGACATGTGCAGGTAAGCATGTTTTGAAATTCAAAAAGGAAAATGAAGTGCTAGTTGAAACTTGAGCGTTTGGAGGGAAAGTATCAAAGTATGAATCTCCTGTATGATTGTAACAAACATTTATTTCATCCTAATAACTTAAATACATTAACATTATACTTAAAACTTATTTTTACAATTCAAATACTTCTGAAGTGATTGTCTTCATTATTGGTGGATTCTGACCATGTATATTTTGTAGGGAAAAAAAATCTTGGAATGAAAATATTTTCAAAGCAAAGAGCAGGAAGATGGTAAATTTTGCCATTTGGCTATAAATACTACAGCTGGAGAAACTAAATAACACCTTAGCAAGAACACTCACTCCAAAAAAGCTTTTATACAGTGTCACTAAGATGATACACTACCTACTGTGTTTTTGCCCATAGCTGTGATCATGATTTGTAATACTGATATTTTAAAGAATCACTGACGGAGATTTTGCAAAGTAAGAGCATTCTCTTCAGAGGCACCATTTGATGACAAATTTCTAGATGTGATGGGCATGAAAGAAATAGTAGGTTGATAAGAATAGTTTTATATATGAAATGCATAAGTATGTTCTAGACTTATATAGATTAGTAGTCTTAACATACTCCCTTGTGATTGTCTAATGAAACTGTTTTCCTCTTTTTTTAAAAAAAGCCTCTAATAAGAGATAAAAGCATCCATCATATGCTTTTATCATAAGAGAGAAGATTCAATCGTATGTTAGAAGAAGAAAATACTTTTTGTGTGTTTGTTCCCTTAAATAATCTTTATATCTTATTGCTCTTCCCATCACAGATTCACATCTTCTCCGGGTGAAAAGGTGTTCCTGGTGAAAATCTCAGCACCAGAGGAACAATTCACTAGAGTTGGAGTCCAGGTGTTAGACCGAAAGGATGGGTCCTTCATAGTAAGATACAGAATGTATGCAAGCTATAGAAATCTGAAAGTAGAAGTTAAATTCCAAGGTCAACATGTGGCCCAATCCCCATATATTTTAAAAGGTAATTTGGAACGTTTTGTAACAGCAGTATTTGAATACAATAATACATATCATTCCATCAATAAAAACACCTTATCATGATTTTTTTTTTTCACTGGAAGAAAAAGATAGACCTTTCCTACTTGAAAGCTAAATTAGGAGTTCTGGTAAAAGAGAGAAATTCAAGATTTGAACAGAAATTATAAGTCACTATAGAGCAGGGAACATACTAATAGAGAATTTGCTCCCAGAAGACACATTAGCAAGAGTTACCAAGCATTGTGTGTGGTCATATATGATAGTTTCTTAATTGGCGATATATGACTTAAGAAACTGATAAGTGTTGTTGAAATTTGGCAGATCATTTAAGGAAAGGAGATGGCTTGAAGGAGGGATGGTGACTGTTGTTTTTGATCTTTGTTCCAATGCCATTTTTCCAGAGAAATTCTCTGATGTTTTCTTATGTAGGATGAGAGTATAGCTTTGTCGCCTAGAGCCATCTCTTTCACAGGAGACAGTAGCCCAAAACGGCGGGGAAGGAATAGATACGAGGTGTATATACAAAGTCAGGAATCTTCTGTCCCTCCTCCCACCCCCAAGAAAGATAAACATTTTTTTAAAGTGTCTAGGTTCCCTTCCTATATTCTGCCAGGACCACATGGTACAATACAACCTGCTAATCTTGAAAAGATATTCCATTGTCAACTACTGCCTGGGTCGGCTGGGGATCTGAGAATTACAGAAAGGAATAACAGTAAAAAGTCTCAGTTCAGATGCTGCTATATTGTTAGTGTTATTTCTATAATTATATAATTAACTTATTATAAAATTAGTGAAATGGATTGTTTTGAGGATTACTTTTGCTTCTTTATAATTCTTTTTTTTAAAAAAAGGGTAGTAGGATTTCCTTGTTTACTTTTGTTGTTATTGATGAGGAAAGTCCCTTAGACACTTAGAACCTACTTGTGTAATAGACCATCGAAATATTAATTCATATTGCTTTTGTCTTTCATTAAAATAGGTATACTCCTCTGATATCCTTTTACCAGTATTTGGTTATTCTTAAGTACACAAAACATAAAGAATAATGAACTGTAATGTCTACTGTAGAGCATAAATTAGTATCCATTGCCTTTCTTTTGAACTCGGTAAACTGGAACTGATTATGAAAATATCGTAAGACTTCACAGTAAAGAGCTGTCAGAATAGAAGGCTAACTTACTGCAATGCACCCATGTAATAAAAATGTATTTCTTTTAAAATGTGTTTTCAATCAAAATGCCCTTTTTAGCCAACTAGGGAAAATCCATGAGACCAATATTTTGGATATTTGTTATGTGTTTCAAATGCTGAATAAAATTATGACTGTTGTACTTTGTTATTTGTGTGTCAATAGGGCCAGTTTACCATGAGAGCTGTGACTGTCCTGTGGAAGATAGTGCAGTGTGGCTGCAAGAGATGAACTGCCCAGAAACCATTACTCAGATTCAGAATGATCTGGCACATTTCCCTGCTGTCGATCCAGAAAAGATTTCAGCAGAAATCCCAAAAAGATTTGGACAGAGGCAGAGCTTGTGTCACTATACCTTGAAGGATAACAAGGTACAACACATGACTGAGGTTTGCTTGTTTGTTTTGGTGATTTTGTTTGTTTGTTTGTTTGTTTTGACCATGTAGCTACAACTAGCTAAATAGTTTTATTAAACATCATCCTAGTGAGGATCATTGTGACAAGCTTTTCCTCGGGGAAGTCTGCCAGTATTTTTAGACTAGCATAATAAATGGTGAATTCTCTTTTAGGTTTATATCAAGACTCATGGTGAACATGTAGGTTTTAGAATTTTCATGGATGCCATACTACTTTCTTTGACTAGAAAGGTAAGTATATCTTTTCTCTTAGATGTAATAGATAATTTAAGCCTAGGTTTTAAAATATAATTTTTCAAAATAAAAATAATAATACTAGAGGTGTTCTGTTCTGGAGCCATCTTATTGTACTATTCTGAAGTTTTATGTCATGTAGGATGCCTGTGTTAGTTTCCTAGGGTTGCTGTAACAAAGTACTACAAATTGGGTGGAAAAGTAGCAGAGATTTATACTCTGACAGTTCTGGAGGCTAGAAGTCCAAAATCAAAGGGTCAGCAGGGCCAGACTCCCTCTGAGATTCTGGATAGCATCCTTCTCTGCTACTTCCTAGCTTCTAGCAGTGGCCTTCAATCTTAGTGTCCCCTAGCTTGCAGCTGCATAGCCTCCAGCCTCTGCCTCAGTCATCACATGGTCTTCTCCCCTCATGTGTTTTTGTCTCTATGTCTCTTCTCCACTTTTCGTAAGGACACCAGTCACATTGGATGAACAGCCCACCATACTGCAGTACGACCTCATCTTAACTAATTATATCTGCAACGACCCTGTTTCCAAATAAGATCATTCTGAGATACTAGGGTTTAGGGTTTCAGCATATCTTTTTCAGAGACACAAATTCAACCATAACAATACTCTATAGAGGAAAGAAAATGCCTTATAATAAAACTATTTTGGTACTAAACCTACTTTGAGTCCAAAAAAGACTTTCTTACTGAATATTACTCCTTGGTATAATGTGTTTTAGCAGGGTTCTAGTGGAATATTTTGACAGTAATGTTAAAATGGCTGACATGAAAAACTGTAGCAACATTTTTGCCAATTGTATATTTATTTATAATATATTATAATATTTATTTATTGAATAATTTGTGTATATATCATGATTGAATTGCTCATGGAAAATTATAGTGCCTTCCTTTTGAGATTGCAAAGCACTTACAGTCAGTTAATTCTGAATGTAGGTAGTTACATAGCATCAATATTATGCCTCCTTTAAGCTCAGATATCAGAGTACTAATAAATTTTTCTTGTTCATCTGTGCCAATCCATGGAAAAATAAGAATGTTCTTTAGGACTCTGATTTCTCAAGATGCTTCTCAGACTGATCAACATAGTTATTGCCTTAAAAATATATATCTCTTATTTTGCAAATACTCTAAGCATTTTCTATGGCTAGATAAAACATTCTTTCAATGTGTTCATACCATTTGTCAATAGAGGCAACATAGCTTGAAAGTTACTATGCTGGCCTTGGTGTTAGGCTTCCTAAGTTCAAATCCTGGTCCTGCCTACCTGGTGTATGTTTCTAAAATGGAAGCATCTGGCTCATTAACAAGAAACTAGGGTTAGAGTCCCAAGTGCACCCAGGATGGTGGCTCACACCTGTAACCCAAGCACTCTTGGGAGGCTGAGGCAGGAGGATTACTTGAAGTCAGGAGTTGAGACCAGCCTGAACAAGAGCGAGACCCCATCTCTGCTAAAAATAGAAAAAATTAGCTGGGCCTGGTGGTGCTTGCCTGTAGTCCGAGCTACTTGGGAGGCTGAAGCAGGAGGATCACTTGAGCCCAGGAATTTGAGGTTGCTGTGAGCTAGGCTGACACCATGGCACTCTCGCCTGGGTGACAGAGCGAGACTGTCTCAAAAAAAAAAAAAAAAAGAGTCTGGGGAAATGCTTTGGAAAATGGCAAAGCACTGAACAAAGATTTAAAATATTATTTAAAAAAATATAAAAAACAGAGTCCCAAGTGCTGTTTTTAAAATTGTTTTCCAATAGTTTTCTTTCTCTTTGATCATCTTAGAGTCTTTTGGCAGTATTAGAACAGAGATTACCTTTACCATTTCCTCCCTTGTGTAGGAAACCTAGAATACTTATATATATGACCAAATTCTGAAAAATTGTCCACTATTCAAACCGGGGTAATTATCATTACCTGAAGTTTATAAGGTTGGCCTTTCATTTGGTACAATTTCTAATTTAAATTGATAAAATATAAGGTATTGTCCAATGCAAGAAATATGAATAGGTTCTTTGTTTCCTTTTTTTAGGTGAAGATGCCAGATGTGGAGTTTTTTGTTAATTTAGGAGACTGGCCTTTGGAAAAAAAGAAATCCAATTCTAACATCCACCCAATCTTTTCCTGGTGTGGCTCCACGGATTCTAAGGATATCGTGATGCCTACCTATGACTTGACTGACTCTGTTCTAGAAACCATGGGCCGGTGAGGGATGGGTCAGAGTTGACCCAGAGCCTTGGTTTTCTTTCTTTGGTGAGTTCTTTTCCAACAACTTTTGTGACACGACGGTTTGGGAGGAAAATCTGTTGCACTTTCTGTCTTCTAGAGTAAGTCTGGATATGATGTCTGTGCAAGCTAACACGGGTCCTCCCTGGGAAAGCAAAAACTCCACAGCTGTCTGGAGAGGGCGAGACAGTCGCAAAGAGAGACTCGAGCTGGTTAAACTCAGTAGAAAACACCCGGAACTCATAGATGCTGCTTTCACCAACTTTTTCTTCTTTAAACATGATGAAAGCCTATATGGTCCCATTGTGAAACACATTTCATTTTTTGATTTCTTCAAGGTATGACATCATCAGTGGCCAATCCTTTTTGTTTTTCTAATTTACATGTAAATAGCACTTGGAGGAAGGGAAATTGAGGCCTGTAAATTCCTGGGGGTGGGAGAGGTGAGCACAAAACTTAGTGAATATCCAGGAATGGGGGTCCTGGGAACTAGCTTGGCAACCTGAGCCGGTACTCACTACCCACCCCTGACGTTAGATACACGCCTAGGGAGCTTGGAGCCTGGGTAGAGCTGTAATTTTTTTTCCAGTTAACCCTCAAGATAAGTACATGTCAGCTCCAAATCCTTTTTTATTAATAAGTATATTTAAGTCATTTTATAAATATTTTTCCCCAGAGCCATGTTATTGTAACAGACTAAAGAAGATATAAACCAGTTGTTTCTTATCAGGCCTTCTAGTGGAGAATGCCTTGAAACGTATCCAAATGTTCTGCCTGGGAATTCTGGGGGCTAGGGATGACTTTCTGTGTCTAGAATGTGGATTGCTCATGTTTCCCAGGGAGTAATCCTTCTTCTGACATCTCCCTTTTTAAGGCAGTGGGCAGTGCCCTGCTCTTTAGACCACTGGGTGGTTCCTGAAGTCCCATCTGGTAGAAAGAAAGGTGCGCAAAAGGTCCTCTACGTGTGGAAGGCAGATTAGCAAGCTCTGTCTGCCCTGTAGACGGCCAGGTTTTCTTTTGATGGGTTATGTGGAGGTAGGTAGACCTAAAGAATGCTGTAAGTTGAGTTGTTAGTGTTTTTTCCATATGCATATCTCAAAGATTTTTGAAAGAAATTTTTATAACCAAAGAGAGCAGATACTAGCCATCCTTCCTCAGAGGGAAGGATGTTACATCTTGCCTTGGCTTTATTTCTACGTGTTGAATTTTCTACAACTAAAGGCTATTGATTACCATAGTGCCATGAATATTTTTATTCATAAGATGCTCTTGCTCCAGAGCTTGCTAATTTCCTTAAGACATGTGTGTGGCCATCTGGCGTTTAAAAAATACTGTTAACATGGCTCAGAATGTGCTGTCAGGTGCACATGTGCCATCAATAAAGCAGTAGAGGAATTACAAAGTCACAAATAAATTTATCTTTCCTTATGTTGTAGCATTAGGACAGCAGTTTTGTTAGCTTGTTGGCTGCTTTGACATTAGATTTATTGTCCCCTTTGTGAAATTTAGGAGCCCATCAAAATGAGCATATAGCTTTAGGCCAACCTGTTATATAATAGCACTAACTAAATGTCAAAGGCAGAGGGCAAAATCCGGCCAATTTATATCTGAGGATGGCAAGAGTTTATGTGTGGAACAGAGAGAAGCATAAAGAGAGTGGAGAAGAGGAAACTGAGTGGAGGTTCTTATACTTTACCACTGTTTTGCAGCATAAGTATCAAATAAATATCGATGGCACTGTGGCAGCTTATCGCCTGCCATATCTACTGGTTGGTGACAGTGTTGTGCTGAAGCAGGACTCCATCTACTATGAACACTTTTATAATGAGCTGCAGCCCTGGAAACACTATATTCCGGTTAAAAGCAACCTGAGCGATCTGCTAGAAAAACTTAAATGGGCAAAAGATCACGATGAAGAGGTAAGGTCGGTCTCCTTGAAGGCTTCCTTCCACTTGTACCCCAATGTCACAGGTCCATTTGAAATGGCTTGTACCAGGAGAGTGTCCAGGATGCTCAGATATAGACTTTTACCTGTAAATGGGAAGCTTCCTGCCCAAGGACAGCACAGCAGTTTCCCTCGGGATGAACACAGCAGGCATTGTGTCTTGGAATAACTGTCCACTCTGCATGTGAAACAAAAAGCCAAACCTCGGCCTGGATAACATTTTTTCTGTCAGTTGGGTTGGTTTGAGCTGCAAGCACTGCAGTGTGAAAATTAAGATGGCCAATCTGGCAGGAGGAGTCACTAACTGTGCTATGGATTAAAGTGAGGGATGGCATGAAATAAGCTTGAACTTAATTGTCTGCTGAAAATTGTGAAGGCAATGCATTAAGCTTCATCTGGCACTTTACAAAGTCATCGCTACGTCTCTTTCCAAGAGAGGCTTAATTCTAGTAGGTTCAATATGACTTCTCAAACTGTCAAGTCTTAAAAACCTCCCTTTTTTGAAATTTTTTTTTTAATTTCGATAGATTTAGGGGGTACAAGTGTTTTTTGTTACATGGATGAATTGTATAGTGGTGAAATCAGGGCTTTTAGTGTACCCTTTGTTCGAATAGTGTACATTGTACCCGACAGATAATTTTTGATCCCTCATTTCCCTCCTACCGTTCCCCCGTCTTAATTTCCAATGTCCATTATTCCACTATGTGTGACCATATATACTCATAATTGAAAACCTCCCTTTAATTCGAGCAAATATACGCTGTTAAATATTCCTTTTACCACATAAAACTACCTGCAAAGATGTGTTTCCTGCTATTGTCGCACCGTATAAGTATTCTCAAGATCAGTTTGCATATGTCTGTTTGGGGGAAAAAATATGTTTCATTAAAGCATCTTTTTTGTCCCCTAGGCAAAAAAGATAGCCAAATCAGGACAAGAATTTGCAAGAAATAATCTTATGGGTGATGACATATTCTGTTACTATTTCAAACTTTTCCAGGTCAGTATTTTCAAGAAAATAGTCATATAACTTATAACTTGACATGTTAAGAACAAGTAATATTTCACTTAATTTCTAAAAGTATATTAATATAAAGAGGTATTTGTTCCTGTGTGGATGAAAATCAGGGACAAATATTAAGTAATAATAAAAAATAGTTGAAAACCAAAGATTAGCTAATAGAGAATATTACATCTAGTGAAAAGTATTAATATTAGAACTATGTGGTATGTGATTACAAAATTGGCCTCCAATCCTGCAAAGTTATTTTACATGGATTTGTATTTAATATTTTCTCTTTTTCCTGTTGCTATTGCCTTATCATTTCTTGGTCTGAACAGTGCAAGGTGTGTTTGGGCCTCTTGTCCTGACCCCATGTGAGCCACGACTTCTCTTGGAAATTATTTCCATGGACCCAAGCATTTAGGGATTGTAATCAAAGCATCTCTAACTATTTAAAAGGCTTTTTTAAAAAAATGGAGTAGTAAGTTATTTGCTAATAATAGTGCTAGATCTAGATTAAGATTTTTTAACTCTCAGTTACAGATATTGAGCCCATCTCTGAGGCTCTGCTCTAGAACGAAGTTGGTCTGTTACTGGTCTGTACTGGCCCTCCCCATTTTGTAACCTTCCCTGGATGAAGGGATGCAGAGAGTGAACCATGTGAAATGAGTGAGCTAGGGGGATTTGCTATCTGGATTTCTAAAGATCCACAGGGTAATGTTCATTCATTCAGCTAATATTTAGCGTAAGTGGTTATCACAGTGCCCCGCCCCCCGAGTAAGCATAACGTGAATGAAGATGACGATGGCACTCACAGAAGCGCAATGGGGAAAGCAAAAAGGGTCTCTGTCCGCGAATTCTCAGTCTGGGCGAGATTGTGTGCAAAACTGTTTTTACGATGAGGCAGAAAGCGGTTAAGAAAAGGAAAAGTCATAGAAATTTAGGATAGAATAATGACAGGTCTATTAGGAATAGGCAGTCAGTGTTCGAAGGACAGCCACTTCTCGGAAGCTCTGTTGTTGGGTATTTAAGGTGGGTATGTACGGAGGACTTCGCAGATCACATGTAAATTAAATGGATCATAGTCTTTGTAAATTCCAGCATGTCTGATTTGGTGAATGTACTTAAAATTGTTGTGTAAGGAATGCTTTTGTATTGTTGCTTGAACAGGAATATGCCAATTTACAAGTGAGTGAGCCCCAGATCCGAGAGGGTATGAGAAGGGTAGAACCACAGACCGAGGACGACCTCTTTCCTTGCACATGCCACAGGAAGAAGGTAACCAGAACTGACCTTCTGGCTAGTGTCAGAGTAAGAACTAACATTGATCTACATTTGTATTCATTCCTTTAGTCATCCAATCAGACAATAAATATTTGAGTTCCTCCTGAGGCCTCCAAGCAATTCAGTCTACTAGAGAGACAGATATATTATTAGATGATGAAAATGCACAAGAAGGGATGCTAAAACGCAGTTAAGTGAGAAGATGTAGTAGCTCCCTGGCAAAGTTGAGGGAACCTTTTTTTTTTTTTTTGAGAGAGGGTATTACTCTGTCATCTGGGCTGCAGTGCAGTGGTGTCATCACAGCAACCTCAAACTCCTGGGCTCACGTGATCCTCCTGCCTCAGCCTCCCGAGTATCTGGGCCTGCAGGTGTGCACCACCACACCCAGCTAATTTTTGTACTTTTTGTAGAGATGGGGTCTCACTATGTTGCTCGGGCCTGGTCTCAAACTCCTGGCCTCAAGCAAACATCCCTCCTCAGCCTCTCAAAGTGCTGGGATTACAGGCATGAGCCACCACACCCAGCCTTGAGGGAAACCTTTTTTAATGTGAGATTCAGATCATGTGGTATTTGAATAGACGATTACAGCTTGAAAAGTACTTTCACATGTATCATCTGATGCCCTCATCTCCTCGTGAGATAGGTTTGGCAAAGTTTATCATCCCAATTTAAAGAAGAAAAAATGTATAACCATGATTATTTGTGTTGACAAATTATTCATTTAAAAATAGTCTCTGTTGATACCATTATATAAGGATTTCATTTATAAAAGTCAGACTCACATCTGGACTTGTAAGGTAAAAAGGACTTTAGAGTTCATCCAGTAAATGCCTTCATTTTATGGTTAATAAAACTGAGCCCAAAGAAGAATTTAGCTCAGAATCTTCTAGCTGGATTATAGCAAAGCAAAAACCAGTCTCTAGTCATCAGATTGTGTGTATATATGTAAAGACATAGTGTGGTGGGGAACTGTTGTTTTGATTATAGTTATATTTTTGTTTGAAGGAATATAAATTGTAAAAACTGCAGTATATATGTGTGTATGTGTATATAAAATACACTAGCTTGACATTATTTTAAGTGGCATGATAATGTTTCTGAATGAACAAACTCAAGATTGTGGTATTGTAACCAAAGATGAGAAGACAGATTTGGCAATTATTATATCTACCTCTCAAGGGAGTTTAAAAGAATAAATAATAAGGTGAGACTGGCCTCAGTGATATGACGGACCAGTTCATATGAGCTCACCCATTCTTAAGTATTCAGGAATTTTGCATACTAGTTAAATTTCTGGTAGCTTGGCGTCAGCCTGGTGGAAGTATTTACACCATAACAAATAGCACATACTACAAATCAAAATTTTGGTGGATTTGTTTTTTTGGGGAACTGATTTACCACTATCTGGCTCTCAGAAGTGGTACATCATCAGTGCTAACCCCCTGTGGGTACTGCAAGGCCATAAAATCAGTTAAAGCCAATGACAAAACAAGAATTACCAAATCAAAAGGTACCCCCTCACCAAGTTTGTGATTTGGTATCAGAACACTTCTCACTTTGGCTCCAAGTGAGAGTAGGCAGCTTCCTTTCTCCACTCATGTTTAATTTTTTATCTTTATCTAAGTGTTTTAGAGGAGGTACCAAATCACTATCTTCTACTGATTGGTAGAAGTTAGCGGCTAGAATGATAGCCTTGTTTATTTCTTGCTTGTTGTCTGTTCTAGCCTTTCACTGATACTGTTCATAACACAAGGTCTTTACCATAATAAAGTCCCATGGATGTTTGGGTTCCCGATCAGTAGCCTGTGAAACACAATGCGATTTTACTCTTATGGATGAGTCCGATCCTCTAGAAATAGTCCTAGGCCCTAAAAGCCTCTAGCGATAACTTGGCTTTTTTCCTCCTCTCATCTTTAGGGAAAAATAATTAATAGACTAATGTAAGTCTTCTTTACTCATGTAAGATTTTTTGGTGGCTCTAAATATTTTGCTTCTTCATTGCAGACCAAAGATGAACTCTGATATGCAAAATACCTTCCATTCAAATAATGGTGCTCTGAAGACTCTTCTTAACTGAAAAGAAGAATGTTTTTTAAGTACTAATTAATTCCACGGACAATATAAAGTCTGCCGTGTGATTATTTGGATTCTGAAGATATGTTTCTACCTATTATGCAATATTCTCATGACTGTCCTTTAAAGCACATTTTTAAAATTTTATAATAAAAACACCTTTATTTTAAAGGCCTATGTTGTGCTACTTATCAGCTGTGTTTGGACCATGGAGCAGTAAAAAGAGAGGGAATCTGAGTCCTTGACTCACAGCAGCCTAGACCCCTGCCCAGACATGTTTTGCCTCCTTTAAGCCACTCTTGTTGCAGATACTCGGCCACTCACAGCCAAACGTAACTAGTGCATCATACTAAGCCTATCATTATCTGGCCTCTGCCTGCATCTTTAGTGAAATCTCTCAGCACTTCCCGATGTGAACCCTGCAGTCTAGCAAAACCAGTCCTCTCCCAGTTCTGCCAGTGCCTGTTTCCTTACCTTCCTGGTACCTGCCTTTCCCTTGGTCTGGAATGCCAGGACTCTCTCTTCTTCATTCGGCTTAGACATCCTTTGATGCTCATTTCAGAAATCTAGATTCACCTCTGAGTCTTCTCCTCTGCACGCTTGCATCACTGTATTCACCACACTATGTGCTCATTATTTATTTGGTTATCTCTCTCTCTCTTACCAGATTTTAAGCACCTTGACTGCAGAGACCATGCTTTTCTTCTGGGTAGTCCTAGGGTCTAATAGGGTGCCTGCAACTAAAAAGGCTGAATAAATATTGAATGGGTGAATGAGTGAATGAAAATCACTTTGAATTGCAGCTAAAAGAATTAAAAAGGAACTAGAAATCCTAACACTGAACCACATATCATTTTCAACAAATTCCCTAACCTAATATTCTCCCTTCTATTTATCTTCCAGTTAAATAATCTTACAAATTTTTTAAATTATGCAATGTACTTACAGAATAACATAAAACATATATCAGCAGTTTAAAATAATTATTAAAAAAATCCATGTAACTACTGACAAAAGTTCTTTGCTTGACAAAACTTCTCCTAGGCCTCTGTGCATTGCCTTGTAAAATCCAGTTTTAGCAAGAACCATGCCAAGTCAGTTTATCAAAATCCCCCAACCTCCTTATCTGATTACTCTCCATATCTAATCAGGTTCCTCTTCCTCCACCATCCTCCGGATGATGTCTGATCATGCCGCCCTGTTTTCAACAAAAATTCTTTAGGTCTATGGAACCAGAATCTCCGTTATCCCTGATATTTCCTCTTAGTAATTTTTCATCCACTGACCCTTACCCTACTCCTTGGCTATAAATGCCCACTTGACCATGCTGTATGTGGAATTGAGCCTGATTCTATACTGAGTTTTCTTTTGCCTTTTGCAATAGTCATGAATGGCATCTGTTTTTACTGCTTTAACTATTGTCCGGCTCTGGTTTTTATTTGACACTACCACTCGGGTTCAGAAATAGAACATTGCTGATACCTTAGCAGGTGCCTCACCCTATCACATTCTGCTTCCCACCCCCTAGAACCACTATTGCAATGGCTGTAACAGTCTTGTCTTTGCTTTTTTAATAGTTTTACCATTTACATATACTTTCCTAAGCAACATAGTTTAATCATGCCTATTTTTAAATTAGTTTAAATGAAATCACACCAAACATATTTTTGTTGTCACTTGCCTATTGATACAAACAGTGGCAGTCCATTCATTTTTATATGTAGACAATATTTCATCATATGAATATGATCACTTTATTTTACCATTCCTTTATAGATGGGCATTTGGGTTGTTCCTGTTTTGGGGGAATGTCAATCAATGCTACTCTGAGCATTCTTATTCATGTTTCTTGGCCACATTTGCTTAGACATAGTATTACTGGATTATAAAGAACATATATCTGCAATTTTACCAGATAATGTCAAATGACTCCAAATTGATTGCCCCAATTTATGCTCTCTCCAGAGCTATACAGAATTTTCGGTTGCTTTACTTCCTTGCCAACATTTGATACTATCAGACTTTCAGATTTTTTCACAATCCGATTGGTATGAAATGGTAACTCATTATTTTTGTTTGTTTGTTTGTTTTTCCAAGACCAATCAGACAAGGTAACTCATTATGTTTTAATTTTCATTTCTCTGATTATTAATGAGGCTGACCATCTTATCATGTGGTTGTGAGCCATTTATATTGCATACCCTGTAAAATTTTTAAATTTTTATTCTTTTTTTTTTTTTGGCTCATTGTCCTACTAAGTTGTTTGACTTCCTGGTGGATTCATAGAAGTATATCTTGGAGCTATTACTTTGTTGGCTGTATATGCTACTTTATGACATGTCTTAGACTGTCATTTCAGTGTCTTTTAATGCTCAAAAGATCATGATTTTAATATAGAGGATATATCAATCTTTTTTTTATGGCTAGTGCTTTGAGTCTTGTTTAAGAAATACTTCCTTATCCCCGATCACTAAGCCAGTCTCCTATGTTATCTTCTATATGAGTTTCCCAGGGCTGCCTCAGCAAATCACTACAATTTAATTTCTGTTGGTGACTTAAAACAACAGAAATTTATTCTCTCACAGTTCTGGAAGCCAGAAGTGTGAAATGAAGGTGGCAGCAGTGTTGGTTCCTTCTGGAGGCTCTGAGGGAGAATCTGTTCCATGCCTTTTCCAGCTTCTGGTGGATTCTGGCAGTTCTTAGAGTTCCTAGGCTTTCAGATGCATCAATCCAATCTCTGCCTCTGTCATCACATGGTCTTGCCCTCTGTGTGTCTCTGTGTTTTCTCTTTTCTGTCTCTTATAAAGGTACTCATCATTGGATTAGGGCCCATCCTAAATCCAGGATGATCTCATCTCAAGAATTTTAATTATATTTGCAAAGACTCTACTTCTAAATAAGGTCACATTTCACAGGTAGCCAGGTTAGGACTTGGACATACCTTTTTGGGGTCACTCTACAACCCAGTGCATACTTTTAAAAATTCCCTTTGAAATTAGGAACAACATAAGGATTCCCACCATTCCTACTACTATTCAACACAGTGCTGGAGGTCTAAGCTAGCACAGTAAGTCTAGAAAAAGAAATAGAGGGTATAAGGATTGAAAAATAATGAATAAAATTGTCATTCAAAGCAGATGCTACGCTTCAGTACACAGAAAATCCAAACATATTTACAGATAAATTCTCGGAATTAACAAGAAAATTTGGCATTTGCTAGATGCAAAACCAGCATATAAAATTCAATTGCATTTCAATATACTAGCTAGTAACAGAAAATGAAACAAAAATGCATGAGATAGTACTTATACAATAGCTTTGAAAGCTATGAAGTACTTATTTGAGGAACTAAATCTAACAGAAATGAACAAGACCTTTACACAGAAAATTGTGAAAGCTTAAAAAAAATTAAATTGAAAGATATTATATGTCCATAGATTGGCAAAATCAATATTAAAGTTGTCAATTCTCCCTCAGATGTTATATAGAGTCAATTTAATCCTAATCAAAATATGCCCTGCCACTTTTTTCTTGTGGAACTTTACAAACTTTTTCTAAAAAATTATAGACCTGTAAAGTCCAAGAAAAATCATTCTTGAGAAAGGATGAATTGTGAGGAATTTCCCCACTATCTAACAAGACTTTTTATAAAGCTGTAGTATTTAAGACCATGTGATATTGGTGTAGGGATAGAAAAAAATGGAACAATACCAGAATAGTGATGCATAACCAGACCCATGTATATGTGGAAACTCAGTATGTGAAAGAGAACAGCACATGTTGGAGGAAGATTGCACATTTCAGTGAATGGAGCTGTGACAATTTGGTAACCATATATGGAAGAAAAGCAGTCGGAACTCTAGCATGCACTATATCCAAAGCTCATTTCCACAAGATTAGTGACAAAAGGCAAAACATAATACATATTTTTAACTAGCAAAAAGGCTATCTCCGCATTATACTAATAGGATAAATTTCAGCGGCTGAAGTGGCTAAAGAATTATTATTTCTTTCACTTTGTGACTGATAAAGCCTTAGAAATTGTTTCCAAATTATAGCAACTCTAGAAGTTTCTGGAACACATGTTTCTCATTATACAACTCTTTTTTTCTTCATCCTGAGAAGGATGCCATTTTAATCCACCACAGTGGCACTGTCACAAATGGCCCATGTGTGCCTGGACCTCAAGTGACACATTACCATAACAGGAATTCCTCTAAGGAACACCGCCTCCTGTGGGTAAAAATAAGTGAAAAGTAGGTGCTAACAGGATGGAATTCATAATATATCTTTGCTTGTCTTATAAATCTTTTGTTTAAGTCTAAATAGAGAAAGTTGAGATTTCAGTGAGGAAGTCAGGACTGACTTTGGCTGTTAAACGTGGAATGTGTGATCTGTTGATGGATGAAAAACTTGGCATCTCTTCTTTCAAAGTCTGGTTTAAAGAACCAGACTTTCAGTTTGAACATTTGAATTAGAGTATGAGAAAATGAATCAAAAGCTTCATATGCTCATATAAATGTATATAAATTTTTTTCTCTCCAAAAAATTTTTTCTGCAAATTAATTTTCACTCAACAATACATCATTGTTACATTACATTACATTTTCTTTAAAAAATATATTTTGGGCTGGATGCAGCTGTTCATACCTGTGATCCCACCACATTGGGAGGCTGAAGAGGGAGGACTGCTTGAGCCCACGAGTTCCAGGCTGCAGTGAGCTATTATCACACCACTGCACTGCAGCCTGGATGACAGAGCAAGACCTTGTCTCTAAAAAATAAAAACAAATACATAAAAAAAATAAAATTTAAACAATTTAAAAATATTTTGGGGTGAGGGGGAGAGGGGTAGTTGTGGCTATAAAGGAGTAGCTTGAGGGATACTTGTGATGATGGATTACTCCTGTATCTTCTTTTTTTTTTGAGACAGAGTCTCGCTCTGTTGCCCCAGCTAGAGTGCAGTGGTGTCATCATAACTCACTACAACCTCAAACTCCTGGGCTCAAGCAATCCTCCCACCTCAGCCTCCTGAGGAGCTGGGACTACAGGCATACACCACACTGCCCAGCTAATTTTTTCTATTTTTTTTTTTAGTAGAAATGGGGTCTTTCTCTTGCCCAGGCTGGTCTTGAACTCATGAACTCAAGCGATCCTCCCACCTCGACCTCCCAGAGTGCTAGGAAATCCTGTATCTTGAATGTGGTAGTGGTTACACAAATGTACACATGTGATAAAACTGCATAGAGCTATACACACATGCACACACACAAATGAGTGCATGTATAACTGAAGAATCTGAATAAGCTGTGTGAACTGAACTGCACTACTGTCAAGCTTTTGGTTTTGATATTATGCTACAGTTAAGAAAGTTTGCTACCATTGGGGAAGCTGGGTGAAGGGTATACATACCTTCTGTTACTGTACATACTTTTGTAATTATTTCAAATAAAAAGATAAAAAATAACAGTTTATTTTAAATAAATGACGAAAGTAATACATACTCATAATAAAAAAAGAATCAACTTTTTCCAATCTCTACCCTCTTCTCAGTAGAATCACTGATAACAGGTAGACTTCCAGACATTTTCTTGGATACATAAACTTGGAGGAGAGGTCCATCAGTGACCCAGATCGTAATACTTTATCCTCTCCATCATTTCTACCATGTGGGAAGAATTGTTTCTAATTTTCAGCTTTTTCAAAAAGAAGGATGCCTGCTGGTAATACTGTGAGGCAGATTTCTCAAAGTGAAATTACTGAACAAAAGCTTATAAGTAACTTAAATTTCTATAGATCAAGCAAAACAGGAGGAGACTATACAAACTATGCTATTAATAAAGTATTAAAATACCATTTTTCTACATATTCAACAACACTGGGCATTATTCATCTTTTTCATTTTTGTCAATTTGAGTTAAAAATTGGTTTTTTAAATGTTTTCCTGATTACTTAGGAAATTGAATATTTTTGGTATTTTCTTGACTTTTCAGTAATTTCATCAAATTTTTAATTAAAAAAATTTTTCCTACTGATTTGTTTCAACTTTTTATGTATTATGAACATCAATCTTTTGCTATTATGTTTGTTGTGAATGTTGGCTCCTAATCTTTTTGGTCCTTTGACTTTGCTTGTAGTGTTCTGTTCAGTTCTTCAACTGATTGGATAAGACCCATTCACATTATAGAAGGTAATCTGCTTCATTCAAAGTTCACCAATTTCAACATTAATCTTATCATCCAAAAACACCCTCACAGAAACATGCAGAATAATGTTTGACCACATATCTAGGTACCATGGACCAGCCAACTTGACATGTAAAATTAACTGTCACAAATGGGAATTCATTCCACAAATATTTATTGAGTACCTGATATGCCAGACATTGTACTAAGCTCTAAGGATACAGCAGTGAACAGTTGCTATATATTCTGGAAAAATAATGAAAATAAACAAGTAAAAAATAAACAGGATAATTATGGATTGTGATAAATAAAGACAGAGTATTATAGAGAGAAACTGGGTTGGATAGTGGTGGCTACTTTAGATTGGATCATCAAAGATGCTCCTAATTTTTCACTAAGTAAAATGTTTGCTATAGTTTATGATAAACAACCACTATTAAAACAGTAAATTTTCAATTTAATACTAACTTATTAAGGCTTTTTAATAGGAAGGGAATTATATTTTATTAAACATTTTTCAGGCATCTATTGAAATGTTCACATTTTATTTTGTTTTGTTTTTGCTGCATTAATCCATAATGAATTACATTAATAGCATTCTAATTGTGAAACATAAAAACTCCATGGTCATTACATATTATTACTTTAATATATGGCTGAATTGATTATGCTAATATTTAATTTAGGATATTTCCAACAAGAGCCCACAGGCCAAATCTGGGCAACCACCAGTATTTGTACAGCCTGCAAGGTAAGAAGTGGTTGGAAAAAATCAAAAGAAGAACAGTATTTCATTACATGTGAAACATGAAATTCAAGTTGTGATCCATAAATAAAGCTTTTGTATTAGTTTCTTATTGTGGCTGTGACCAATTACCACAAACAGAGAAGTCCAAAAAAAAAAACAAATGTATTGTTTTACAGTTCTGGAGTTCAGAGTTTGAAATCGGTTTCACTGGGCTAACGTCAAGGTGTTGGCAAGGTTGGTTCCTTCTGGAATCTCTGAGGGGAGAAAACTTTTCCTGGCTTCTAGAGCTGCATTCTTCACATTTCTTGTGTTGGGCCCTGTCGCTCTGCCTTTCCAGCCAGCGGCTGGGCGTCTTCAAATCTCTCTGCGTCTGTCGTCACACTGCTTTCTGTCTCTCTGAATAGTGCAGCAGTATTATTCACAACAGCCCCAAAGTGGAAACAATCCGAATGTCCCCCAGCTGGCGAACTGATGCACGAAGTCGCTGAATACTGTTCAGAAATAACAAGATACGAGTTAGGAGAAGGAGCAAGGTCCTGAAGCATGCCACAGCGTGGACGAACCTTGAAACACCATTCTGCGTGCAAGAAGCCGGACGCAAAAGACCCTACAGTGCCTGACTTCATCTACATGAAACGTCCAGAAAAGGCAAATGTACAGAGACAGAAACCGCGTTAGTGGTTGCCCAGGGCTAAGGGCAGGAATAGGAAGTGACTGCAAATGGCACAGGTTTCTTTCTGGGGTAATGGAAATGTTCTTACATGAGATTAGGGTGATGTGATGAGTTGTAAAATTACTGGAAATCACTTAATTGTACACTTCAAATGAGTGAATTTTATGGCTTGTAAGTAAAGTTTTAAAAAGCACAGCTAGAAAATGAGACCGTTAAAGAAGTGTTAATTGAGAATTTGTAATCTGAGGAAACACTTGTGGTAAATGACAGGGCATAAGTGGTTTTCTGGAATTTATTTCCTTATATGCCCTGTGACAGAAAAGAGGGCAGGGACCAACCGCACCGGGCTTGGGGAAGGTTCATTTATTCGAAATACTTGCCGGGCATTATTCATACACAGGAGATTCACGGTGAAAACCAACCAACGAAACACCAGAAACCACCCTGTCTTCGTGGGGCAGCTCGCAGTGCAGTGAGGAGCCGCAGGCGCGTCCAGCGCGCAAGGCGACCAGGGAAAAGGCGCGCAAGCTGCGGGGGTGATCAGGGAGGCCCCCTGAGAAAGTGACGTGTGACTGCGGACCCGGGGAGGCGCTGCGGACCGCGGGGACCTCGGCGGGGAGCGGCAACAGCCGGGACAACGGCGCCGCAGCGGGGGCTGCCTGGCGGGCCGCGAGAGGACGGCGAGGAGGCCAGGCGGCCTGAGCCGCAGGCGCGCGGGAAGGAGCCCCGCGGAGAGGGCAGGGGCCGATCAGACACAGCCCCGCGCGTCCGAGAGAGGCCTGTGGCTTCGATCATGAGCGAGAGGGCGGCGGTGGAAGGTTCTGAGCGGAGGGGTGTCCATCTCCACGGGGCCCGCTCTGCTGCTGTGTCGCCACAGGGCCGAGAGGTGGGGGCAAGGGTGTAACAAGGGGCCCCTTAGGTGACTGTCGATAACCCCAGCACAGATGATGGCGGGGCTTGGCCCAGGCTGGTAGAAGTGTGAGAAGTGGACGGATTCTGCATGTGTTTAAAGGTACAGCCAACAGGATTGACGAATCCATTGTGGGGTGTGACAGAAAGACAAGTCAGAGCTGACCCGAGCAACCGTTAGAACGGAGTAGCTGGGACAGGGAACGGTTCCCAGGGAGCAAGCCCGGGCGAGGCAGAGACTGGAGTTGGCGTTTCAGTGCCCCGCAAGCTGCGGAGCGGCAGCAGCCCACCCCGCGCACTCCGCCCGGCATCTCCCGCTCTTGCTCAACAGCCCCCAGGCGCCGGCGCGCGGGAAAACTCCCGCTCCCAGCGTGCCCCGCGGCCCGGCCAGCGCGCGCGTGCGCCGTAGCGGACCGCGCTGGCGGGGGCGGGCGAGGCGGTTGCTTCGAGTGTGCTAGTTTGCTCTCTGGAGGGAGTGAGGGCGGTTAGGTGTTCTCGGCCACTTTCGCCTTCCCCGGTAAGTGCGGGGGTGGCGATTGACGCCGCCAGGTGAGGGTTGGCTTTCGGGGGAGTGGGAGTGCGCCCGGCGGGGTCGCCTGAGGCGTTTGGGGCGCGCGGCGTCTCTCCTCAGGGGCTGTTGGCCGGAGCCGGGAGGCGTTCGGTGTAAGGTCGGTGCCCGCGGGAGCAGCTGGTGGGGCTTCGTCCGCTTTGCCGAGCAGGAGGGCGGAGTGTGGGGTCCGTACGGACGGGGTAGCCGAACGGGGCCAACATTGACCACTTTGGCCAGTCCCGGGTGACTGGAGCGAAGCAGCCTCGGAGATTTGAGGGGTCGACCCCGGCATGGCCCACGGCGCAGCCCCGACACACACGCATTTGTCGAGTGAATAAATACAATTCCCAAGGGCCGTTGAACCCCAGAGTCCTGTGAGACCGCGTTTTTGAATTTTTTACCCTTGTATTGTTTGGTGTGTGTTGTTGACCCGACCCCCAGGAAGATTTGAACTCTCAACGTTTTTGTTTGCCCCGTGACAGCCAACGTAATGCAGTAGATATAACAGATAATGTACAAACGTTTTTAAACTGACAAGTTGAAGTGGTTATGGCATTTTGATCCTTTAGCGTGAGATGCGATCACTTACTACCTTCCGAGTATAAGCGGTAGTCATAAAAATCAGTTTTTGAATGCTCACGATGTGTGGACACGATATTAAATGCAGCACATACCTTTTTTAATAGCCACAGCGTCTCTGGAAGGCTGTTATTTTCTTCATTTGCAGTTGAAGGCATTGTGGCTGAGCCAGGCTTCAAACCCTGCCCCACCTGAATCGAGAGCAGAGATTAAAAGCCAGACTATCTTAGAGCAGGTTGTTTGGGAGTATATTGTGGGACAGTCTCAGTGTTTCTGGAGTAGTCTAGAACATGTGCACCAGTTGTGAAGAACAAACCATCGTGCAGCCTGGAAGGGAGTAGAGTTTTCCTTAAAAAACACCAAAACCCATGTTGTTAGAGAGTAGTAGAGCATTCTGTGTTAAGAGAGTGCTTGAGTACATGCATCTAATTTGACTCCCTCTTGAAATCTCACTAAAATTACAGATTGTTCTTTTTTAAGCACCAAAGGAGGGAAGAAAAGCTTCATTTTTCTCTGCTGCACCCCTTTTAATAAAGGGATTTGTTCTGTGAAGTTTGGATTCGGTCGAGGGGTCACACTTGGGGATATGGAGGGCCACATATGGGCTTGAGGCTACAGGTTCACCACCCCTGAATGATGGAAAGGATGGGAAAAAACCACTAGCAATCAAATAGTTGGCTCTAAAGCATGTCTTAACAAACCTTAACTTCCAGTCCAGAAGCGGGGAATGCTGTGGAACAATTCCATATAAACCACAGAATCTTCAAAATGTACGGAAACCAGCAGCACTGGACACTTTTGGGCCTGGGAATAAAGGTGGTGGTGGTGGTGGTGCTGGGGGTGGGTGTGTGGAGCTTAAATAAAGATGATTTAGGTGAAATCTGTTGAAGAAACAGTTAGATATCTAGATCCCCTTCCCCATTTCACACTATTGGGTAACTGTCTTTCCCCCTGTTAGAAAACTAGATAGAAGCTTATTCTCTTGAGAAAATAAAACAGGATCTTTGAACTGGGGGGCCCAAAGCATAGTTAATTATAGGGCTACATTTATGAAACAAGGGCCATTGAAGCCTGAAAACCTTTATCCTCTTTCTGCCACTCAACTCCCAGAAGTTTTGCCCCCAGACGAATACCCTCCAGGCTCAAATAAGAATTCTACAAACACACACAGATATGGAAAGATACCCACTAAGCTGGTCACAGTGGTTGCTTCTGGGAAGGGAAAGGAACTTGGTGGTGGTGGTAGGGAGGGAGGAGAGTTTGAGGAAACTTCACTATTGACCTTTTTGTTCTTTTAAAATTTTCTACCATGTGCATATATTACCTAGTCAAAAATGAAATGTATTCTTCACCTCAGGAAGGTCTATGGGAAAAAAAATGTATTCTTCAAAAAACTATGAACAGACACTTTGACACAGCAATTCCTCTCCCAGGAATTTATCTTATAGCTATACCTACACACATGTGAAAATAATGTAAGTACAGTATTAACTGGAAAGATATGAAAGAAGCAGATAGTTTTGGTTACCTTTGGAGAGGGAATCAGATGATGGCAAGGCAAAAATGGAATGAATGAGACTTTTTCATTGTATATTCTTGGTACCTTTTGAACTCTGAACCATATTATTGTTACCTATTGAATGAATGAATAAACAAATAAATGTTAATGAGGAAAAATGGGTCAGTAATGGAGATCCTAATTGTTGATAATATCCTGAACAATACAAGATCTCTTACAGTAGGAAGAAATGCTACATAACAACCCCAGAATTTCAGTGGCTTACAATATTTTGTGCTTACGGATCTTCGGGTTGTTTAGATCTTGGCTGAACTAGTCTGGACTCCAGACTTTCATTTTGGGTTAAGATCTGCTCCATGTGTCTTCATTTTGGGACCCAGGCTGAAAATGCAAAACTACCTGAAGCATGTTTTTCTCACGGCTGAGGGTGAAAGTTCAAGAGCTTCTGGAAATTTGCCATGCCTCAGCTCAGAAGTCACACATTAGAAGGTCTACCTGTATTCCATTAGTTAAAACAAGTCACACAGCCAAGCCGAAACTCAATAGGGTGAAGATGTACGCTCTGCCTGCTGGAGGCACTGCAAAGTCACGTGACAAAGGTTGTGGATGAATACTTCTATTACACAGGAGGAGGAAGACTTGGTAACTATAATGGTGAAGAAAATGGTTTAATAGAAAGATGCTGAGAAATTAAGTTGAGGATAGTTGGTTGAGAATTAATATTCTTACAAAAATATGTGTTTACATATATGTAAATTACTATTTTTATCAAGATACAGCATCCTACTTTGATATGAATTATTTTAAGGCTTCCATATTAAGGTATCACATTTGCTTTATCTTATATAACATCTACCAGCTCCACACTTGGCCCAATAACCAATTCTGAGTGCCCATGGAAACCGTGAAGATAATATTTGATTAATTAACCAATGTACATGTAAAGACACCAGTTCTAGAGAAGTAGTTCTAAATGTGTTTATTTCAGCTACTGAATGTGTTCATTCATAGTTCTTATGTCATATCCATGTCTGCCAACTCACCTTTCACAACAGAATCTTCTTTTCAGGGAGATGTCCTTTGCTTCTCAGATGTAATGCACTTTAAGTTTGTTATTCAGCAGTGAAAATGAGTCATACAGAGGTAATACGTATTTTCATATGTTCTGCATCTTTAGGGTTCTTTTTTTTTTTTTTTTTTTTTTGGTAATCATATGGCTTCAGAGTAATCTTATTTTCACCTTTCACTGTGAGAGGCAGTATAGCATTATTGTTTAAAAGTGAGGACTCTGGAGCAGACTACCTGAGTGTAAATCCTAGCTAGTGGCTGTGTAACCTTGGGCAATTTACTTATTCTGCTTTGCCTTATCTATAAAATGGGGATAATAATAGTACTTGCCTCAGAATTGTTAGGGAGGTTAAATGAGTTAATACATATAAAGCACTTACAATAGTACCTGACATACAGTAAGCACTTCTTAAAATATTAAATATTAACTATTATTAATGTAATTTTTATTTGGAGGCCATGATTTGAATCATGAGCCTCACAGAGCAAACATGTATAGTTACTCAGTTGTCTGAATAGACAAGGAAGTAATTTTTGATCTCTTGAATTCCAGGTTAAATTAAAAATACCTTTTGGAAATAAATTACTAGATGCTGTTTGTTTGGTACCTAACAAGAGCTTAACATATGGAATAATTCTTACACATGGAGCATCAGGAGATATGAATCTTCCTCATTTGATGTCACTGGCATCCCATCTTGCATCTCATGGGTTTTTTTGCCTGAGATTTACCTGTAAAGGCCTTAATATTGTACATAGAATTAAGGCATATAAATCAGTTTTGGTAAGAAAATTTCTTTGTATTTACTTATAGCAGAATTCTGTTTAAAATTTGTAATAAATTTAAGACATTTTGTTAGCAGTCATTTGGTTTAATTAAAAAAATCTTTGAATGTATTCTTAGAAACTCAGTAGTACATGAAAGCTGTTCAGTGGTCAGATTTCTCTTTTTTGCCATCGGTTAGTTTCCATGGAGATGAATGCTTACATCATAAATGTTCCTCCATGACATTGCCAAGGAAGCTATTTAAGATATGATTTTCTCACTGGAATTATATAACTTTAGAATATAGTTCTGGCATTCTAGAGCATTTCTAGAATATTTCCAGATTATACTATGTATATACAAATATGGGACTGTTTGCTGTATTTATTATGTAGAAATATTCCTTAAAATCCCTGGATAAACTCAAATCTGAAATTTCCTTTAACCTAAATTATTTCAAGCTTGCTAATAAGTTTTTTGGAACTTTAGATGTTAGCGTTTTTATCAGATTTGGTATTAGTTGGAAGCTTCTACTGGCCTTTTTAAAAAAAATAATTTATTTAAAAGTAGTTTAGTGCTTGAATATTTTTATAAAAGTAAATTGATTTTTTTCCTTACATATTTGCCTGTATTACCCAACATGTGATTTAATAGTGAAGGCAGGACGAGAAGAGCAAAGAACTGCTTACCTCTTTGAAGAAGAATCCCTTAAAATTTTGTGATTATCTTTGCATAGATTTTCACACATTTCAGAAGTGATGAGAAATAATATATCTTGGCTTTCCAGTGCAATATTTTATAGGAGAAGAATTGATAATTTTTTGGTTGATTTTTCTAGAGTTACCTAAAGACCTCAGGAGAATATAAACTTGCAGGTGTTTTCCTTGGAGGTAAGTTGCAATGCTTGTTAACTACCCATTTTAATATAGGAATAGATAATTGAGAATTAAAATTGATAACAGAAAGCTAATTTAAGGATTTTTTTTTGTTTTGGTAAGTCACCTCCTTGATGTTAAAGTACTTTATATATATTTAAAGCAAATTTGAACTCTCTCTCTCTCTCTCTCTCTAGTAATCTAAGGAGCTCTCCTTTTACTTATTTATTTATATCCCTGAATCACCCTCTTGCAAATGATGATTCCTTGACAAGGATTATCTTCACCCTTTTAAGTATTCTTCAGAAAAATGATTGCTGTTTTTTAAAAATTTGACTTAAGATCAATCAGTTTTTAGCTCTTCACAGAACTGTAGGTGTCCATTTTGGGTACTGCAACTTGTTAATTGCCACCTTTTGGAGTTTACTGGTGAACGGTAAATGAAATCTAATTTGCCATACCATCACTGCTACTTTATGCGAAGGTTTATATTTCAAACTGAACTTAATTTTAATTGATTTTAGGTCGTTCAATGGGCTCAAGAGCAGCTGCGTCTGTTATGTGTCATATTGAGCCAGATGATGCTGATGATTTTGTTCGAGGTCTCATTTGCATTTCTTATCCACTGCACCATCCAAAGCAGCAGCATAAACTCAGAGATGAAGATCTCTTTCGTATAAAAGATCCTGTACTGTTTGTGTCAGGCTCAGCAGATGAAATGTGTGAAAAGGTGAATTATAACTCAATGTTTGTGTGAATAAGAGAAAGAGTATGAAAAACAAGTATCTTGGGAATGAGATATTACTGCAACATTCAGTTTCTTTTACAAAAGATGTTAGTTTGACTAATGCTAGTTTTGTGCCTTAGTAACCCTGTTGCTTTGGAGAACCTAAAAAATACAAGCATACTGACAAAATTCATCTTCTTGGAAAGAGAGTTGGTAAATGTAACCCTTATTTGGGAAATGAAGAATTAAAATCTGAGTCTTCTGATTTGGGGATTACTACACTGTACATTTGCTTTATCATTTCAACATTCATGCAGATTATTTGTTATAAAATTGACTCTTGAGAAAGGGTTGGCAGTGTCTACATATTACTAAATATTAGCCCAATATTATGAAACAACTTTGTATTTCTTTTGTAATTTCCTTGGGAAAAAGATTTTTTTGGAAAACATTTTATCATCAGTAATGAATTCTTGATCTGTTTTGTGGAGAGAAGCAGACTGCCACTTCTGTGGATGTTTCCTTGCACATTTCATTGCCTAGAACGTTGTCTGTAGAGAAAGTATTTAATGAATACTTGGTGAGTGGATGCCAGAATAAGTGGGGGAGAGAATCTTTTATTAAACACCAATAGAACTTAGTCTAGTATCCTCTTCTTTTTTTCCTTTAGAACTTGTTGGAGAAAGTGGCACAGAAAATGCAAGCTCCCAATAAAATCCACTGGATTGAAAAGGCAAATCATTCCATGGCAGTGAAAGGACGGTCAACAAATGATGTTTTCAAAGAAATAAATACACAGATTTTGTTTTGGATCCAAGAAATCACTGAAATGGACAAGAAATAATTGTCATTAGTTAAAAGCCATGTTATTTTGAATACAAATACAGTTACTTTGATAAAGAACAGTATACCTCTCAGCATTATGAGATATATTTCAGACTAATTTAATGTTCTTTAATGTTCCCCTATTTTTTAAACACATTTTAATTGTGAAATTAATGTCCTTCACAAAATGTCTTTTGAAAGCACTGTTATGGTTGTATAAAGATGATGTAAAAATATTGAAGGTGTTCGAAATATAATTTATTTTCATTAGTATAGTTGAGTTTTGAAAAAAAATTAAACATTTGAATTTTGTTACAACAGTGCTTTTGTCTTACTGATATGCAACTGAGAAACTATTCTTAATTTTGCAGACCAGTGTCATCATTAAAAAAGGAAAACAAAACTTACTTTACTGTAGTAAATCTAGTCAGAGATTTACAGAGTGTATACATTTCGTGATCTAGTCTTTTAATAAATCTCATTTAAAGGGTAGGAACTGAGACACATCTCAAATATGGAGACCCTGAACACTGTTTTTAGAATGAAGTAACAGCTTTCACTCAAGAAGTATTCACAGAAGGCCTATTGTTATAGGCAAACCTCATTAGGTTTGCAAAGATGAGTAAACACCTGGAGTTTACAAGAGTGTGTGAGGCTGGGTGGGGTGGCTCACACCTGTAATCCTTGCACTTTGGGAGGCTGAGGCAGGAGGATCAGGATTGCTCCAGCCCAGCGGTTTGAGATCAGCCTCAGCAACATAGTGAGACTCCCTTATCTACAAAAAAAAAAAGTTAGCTGGGTGTGGTGGCATGTGCCTGTAGTCTTAGCTACAGGAGGCTGAGGTAGGAGGATTGCTTGAGCCTAGGAGTTAGAGGTTACAGTGAGCTGTGATGATGCCACTGCACTCCAGCCTGGGCAACAGAGACCCTGCCTCCAAAAAAAAAAGTGTGTGAAATCAATAGGTAGACCACTGATAAAGGTGAGAATTAAACAATGGCTAAATAGTGGGACTAACATCTATGATGTATCTAGGCAGAGTTAGGGGCATTTAATTTTGCCTTGGGAATTTCAGGAATCTCCGGAACTGGATCTTGAATAATAATGAGTTATATATAAAAAACAGTGTCTATATTTCCTATAAAGTGCACAAAATTTGATGAGGCTGATGTTAAATTTATATAGAAGTTTGTGTAAGGAATGGTTTTCAGTGGAATGGTTTTACTTCTAAGGAATGGTAGTAAGAAACTGATCTTTTCCCTAGCCTCCCTACTGCTCTTAATGTTAGGCCTTTCAGACAGCCTCAGGTGGCCTGGGCAGCTTGCAGATTTCTGAGGTCCCTCATTCCACCTGCCCTAGTGGAGTCAGTGGATTTCAATTACTGTTATTTTTCTAAATATGGCATAAAGAATGAAAACCTAGTTAACAATGTCCAAATCATTCCTATCATAGAATAAAGTCATATACAACTATAAATTCAATTCCTATATTAGTGTATAATACTTTTTGGCTAAGTGATTTCTTGAACAAGACCTAAATTTTAAAAAATAATGTATAATTAAACAGTAGTTAACATTTGAAATTTTTAAAGAATACTGGTATCAAAAGATTGTAAACAAAAAATATCCAGAGCTGTCAAAAAATATCACTGGTCTATTTACTATACATCAGTTGGGGAATGTTAATATTGTGAGCCAGAGGTAAAACTAATGGGAAAAAGGAAAATAAAAAAGGACAACTTACTACAAAGCAGACCATAATATAAAAGTATGATGAAATAGATTTAAAAGGTTGATAACCAGGCTATGAAGTTAACAATATTTGAGTTTGTAGAATTAAACTATAGGCATAATATGGATGACCAAAGATTTTACTTTAACTACAGGGATAATATAGATGACCATTTAAAGTTGATTTTCCCCTGATCTGTCTATAAGAAACTACTGTTCCTTCTTGATGCAATGGTTTGCCATTTGAGAACTGTAAACCCATCCATAGTTGGGGAACATACAACTCCTAGAGAAAGAAATGAGTGATATGTCAAAGCCTGAAACAAACATTTAGCAAAAGATCCCATCTACTCTCCTGCATAGATTCTTGCAGGAAAATGTTCAGCCCTTTCAAGTTTGAGATTATGGCCAAGGAGCCATTCTGGTGCCTCTTCTGTTAGGCCCTAATTAATGGCATACTCACCTAGACCACCTTAACATAGTCCCAAGTTGGGGGCTGGGTGGGAGATGGGATTTTACCCCCAAAGGGACTTTTGGCAATGTCTGGAAACTTGTGGTTGTGACGACTAAGGTGGGGGTGCTACTGGTATCCCATACGTAGAGGAAAGGGACAAACATCATACAATGCTCAGGACTGCAGCCAGAACAAAGAAGTTAAACCTAAATAAAGATTATAAATACCTGTAGGCTATGGTCCAGTAGACTGGAAGACTAAATTCCATCATTTAGAATGTGTTATTGATCTCATGATCTCCAATACTTGGGGGAGGTAAGAGCTCAGTAAATCTTTGTTGCTACCCTCAGTTAAACTGACGTGACGGGGGAGGGGCGGGAACCAGGGGGAGGGAAAAAATAAATAAACTGACATGGCAGAGGCCTGAATGGTTTAGTCCAGTGTAATGAATAACACTTCTTTCTTCAACCCACCTTGGATAAGTAAAGACAAAGGAAGAGTACCCTATTTTCTTTCTTTTTTTTTTTTTTTATGTCAGTGATTTTCAGTGAGGAGGAGTACTCTAAATCCAAGGTAATGTTTACATTTTTCATTACTACTCCGGACTATCCTGTCTACTTGTGACAAAAATTGTATTTGCTCGGTTGGCTTCCAGGCCTACCCTCTAGACTTTGAGGGAAAGTGAGCAGTTCTATACTTAGATCTGCCTCTGCCCCACCCTTAATTCTGACATCTGAAAGAACATCACAAATAGCTCCTTGAAATCACCATAGGCAACATGAACAGGAAATTCTCCAGGAGACCATTCCAAAGACTAACTTTAGTTTTCTGCATATCAATAGATTATTGAAGGGGAACATTGCCAACAGACCCCTCTAGCAAAAAGAAATATAAAATGAGGTGTTATATCTTAAGAAAAAAAAATCAGGCCCATAAGAGATGAGTTATTTGTCTTATATAGTAGCAATGGGTCATACTTAACTAAAAATTATTTTGCTCCCATGGTCTAAGTTTTAAAAAATAAAATAAATTATTGGCATTTATGTGAAATACAAATTAAATTGGACATCTAATATTTTTATTTGCTAAATCTGTCAACCCTACATTCATTCTAAGAAAGAACTATATTTTTCCTGACCACAAAGAAGCATAAAATACACTATTCCTGGTGGTAATAGAAATGGTTATGTCAAATGCTTTCTACCAGTTCAAATTTATTCTATATTTTTTGAATTATAGGGCAGTGATAATCTAACTATGCTAAGGGATTATTTATAGAATTATATTGCTTTTTATGAAGTTAATGGATAATTTTTTGAATTTTAATAAGAAACTACTTATAGCACTGTACATGTCTCACCAATGAACTTTCATTATTGCTAAAGTAAGTTGATATGAGCTCAGTTAAATACCCACTATGACACGTACCTCACCTTACTTAGGCCCAGAGCAATCACTACTGCACTATCAAGACACTGGGCAGCACTGGAAATTTTTTTCTGGCAGAGCGTTGCACATGGTTATGAGATGGGCATACCAACTTTTTATGTTTTGGGGCATCTGAAATCAAGGACTTCTAAATAAGACACCAATCTCTTTCAAATATTATGTTAAGATGTCAAAGCAATATTATTTCTTTAAAAAAGGGGTGAGGGGTAGATTGGAAGATAATACATTTTTGACATTTTGGGACCTTCTAGAGTCCTGGATTATTCAAAATGATTGGACAGCGATCTTCTTTATAATATTCCTAGGAATTATTTTTGAGATAGTACTAATAAAAATTTGTGCATCCTTTCGGAAGAAGTCTGTACTTCCAGAAAAGGTTAGTTCAGATGCCCAAGAGGTAAGAACAAATTGATTTCCCCTTCCCCTCTTTTTCAAAATCACACATAAGAATAATTTGTAAAATTTTTGGACTTTGATATTTATATTACTCCTCTAACAATTTATTTTTTCCCTTAAAATAGAATGAAGACAGTTGCCTGAAAAGGATGAAATTTGGTAAATATTATACAATTTTATATTTTAATAAAAACTTGTTCAGCCTGAACTTCTCCCATTGATACTGTGACTTTATAATTCCATTTAGCTCCAGAGAATCAGTCAGTTACTCATTCATCTTCAGAAGAAAGGTAAGTGATATATTTTGAAGTTAAATAAAATAGGTTGGTTATGTTCTGTTCAGATTTGTATTTACTTCTGAATTTCAGAAGGAGTTTTCCTGTATATACAGAGGACTGCAGCTATTCAACATAATGATTCAATCTAACATTTATTTTAAATGGTTGCCATGTTCCAAGCTGTGTTAAGGGATTTCCATATATTATTGAAATTATTCTTCAAGGTAGGTAGTATTGTTTTTACAGATGAGGAAAATAAAACTTGGAGAGGGTAAGTGACTTGTTTTCCTACTCTCTCTCTTTCTCCAATACACACAAAGAAGTAGTGTCACCAGTTATTATAATTAGTTGAAAAGATATTTATTTAGCACCTACTATGGACCAAGCAAACACTGAACTAGATGCTGCAAGAGTGACATGAAAGGAGTCTATAAAATCAGAATTTATTAGCATGTTAATGATACCTCAGTGCTAGGGATTAAATACTGACATCATCTCTATTCTTGTTCTTATCAATATTTTAATTGTTTTAATTGAAATGCATTCAACAATTACTAGATATCCACTATATACTGGACACTGT
Source organism: Daubentonia madagascariensis (assembly GCA_023783475.1). Classification (NCBI taxonomy): domain Eukaryota; kingdom Metazoa; phylum Chordata; class Mammalia; order Primates; family Daubentoniidae; genus Daubentonia; species Daubentonia madagascariensis. Next base: position 33,178,981 of record JAKFHU010002140.1, on the reverse strand, counting down.
TTGATTCTGGGATACAAACAATATGATAGTCTTTGTTCTCAAGAAGCTTATATTCTTGTGGCGGAGACTTATATACAGAGGATGATTGCCTCGCAGTATGGTGACACAGATAGATAGAAGTTTGAGAACGTTTGGAAGATAACTAAGCCAACCTAGGGGTGTTAGGAACGGCTGCAGGAAGAAGGTTATGCTGGAGCTGAATTGTAAAGGATGAATGAAAATTAGCCCAAAAAAGACACAGGGTTAGCAGGACATGAGCAGAGGCAAGGAAATCAGAAGCAGCAGGGTGTGTGTGAGAAATTGTAATTACTTCAGAGATGCTGGAATGCTAAAGCTGAGTCAGGGCGTAGTGGGAGATGAATGTGCAGAGTAGGCAGGAGTCAGATCATGGAAGGCTTTCTATACCATGTTAAGAAGCTTGGATTCAATTCTGTAGACAGTAACCAGTAAAGGTGGTTAAGCATAGGAGTGGCACAGTTTTTTATTTCCGCTACATCACTCATCGCTGTGTGGAAGATGAATCTGAGGATGACTTGATGTTAGTGTAATTTCTTTCATTTGTCAGATGTAAAAGGGCTTTATTCATTTCATCTGGTTGCTATATTGTCATATTGGGTATTAGCATCTCTAGTTCTAAGGTGGGTGTCTTGGAAAGATGTAGCAATATCTGGAGATACGGGTAGGTAGAACCCTTGTCAGGGCTGGTTGGGAACAGAAATGTCAGTGCAAGCTAGAGCACCTCAGTAGTGCAATCAGAAGAAGTCCAGTTGGACAGACCAAGAGTCAGTGTTCAAAATATTGCAGGGGTTAGATGTGCGTGGTGATCCAAAGTTCACATGTAATTCAAAACCAGAGGATTGACGGGTGAGAGGAAGTCACGAGAAGAAATGGGGAGAAAAGGATTTTCAGCTTCAAAATCAACTAGACCTCAAAGTTTTCCCATCCCTGTGTCCCATCATTCTTTTCCTGCCTAGGCAGGAGTTAATCCTTAGGTGACACCTTTCTAGGGGATAGTAATTGAGAAGAAGAGATTGGGGGCTGGTGTTGAGGGAAAAGAAGTAGGGAAGAGGTATGGTTCCTACGGCAGCACCATATTGTGGTGAAAAAAACACAAATTTTGAACTAAAAAAGGTCTAGCTTAATATCATAGTTCTGCCTCTTGATGGCATGGCCTTGGGCTAATGACTTAAACTCACTATATCTCCATTTCCTTATTTACAAAATAGGGGTTAGAATAATTACCTCTTAGGGATATCATGAATATTAGTTAAAATGATATGTGTTAACAAAGCAGACATAGTTTACCCTGGCACCAGAATTTCTTTTGGGGGACAGAACTATATTTGGGATAGCGACTTAACAAATGATTTTGAAATAGAAGGCCTTGACTATTGGTAGAAGCCCAGCATTAAAATGGTTCAAGTCTCTAATGCATTAGAGACGGTGGATTTTATCCTGCTTTTGAAATGAGAGAAAAGAGAAAGGTGGGACTGCGGGGGCAGAGGGAGCAGGAGGGAGGGCGGCATGAGTGAAATGGTGTGAGGCGCAGACTGGGTGGCATAAAGGATGGAACCACGGCTCAGTATCTGAAATCGTGGCAGGAGGGCTGAGCTGGCCAGGTGTAGTCTCAGTGAGCCACGCAAACTGCTGACCTCACGTTGGATTTTGGGGAATGGTTCGTTTTAGGGTTAACCTCACCCATAGATGCGTGCTCATGGGAGAGTCTGCCACCAATTACCTGACTTTCAAACCTTGAACCTGTCACTGACTGATTTCAGAAATGCATTTCCTGAAGGGAATTATCACTGATGGATAAAACAGTTTAAAAGCAGATTTGGTGTTTATGTGTTACTATGATTATAGGACTACCATTGATTGACTTAACTGATTTATGACCAGTTCTGGTACTTATTACCATGGCTCTAGAACTGTCAGTCTTTTCCTAGGAGCCTAGGAGCATGGGGAGTTCTTTTTAAAATCTCAAAGCCCAGTGGAGATTTCCCTGGTAGGAAAAGGCCAAAGGGCATTTCATCAATGGGGAGACATACCTAATGCTGTTTGCATTGCTGCAATCAACTTTCTCCTACTTCTGCCTCTCAGTCTTCATTAAAGGCAGCAACGTTTATGAATGGCTTGTGCAAAAAGGATTTTTTTCTCCTCACTGAAATCAAGGAAAGAGTTGGGCCAGCTTGTTGCAGACAAGGGTTAGCAATCTGAAGCCTAGAGGTGGAGATGACCACTCAGCAGATACTTACTGAGAGACTACTCTGTGCCAGGCATTGCTCTAGGCCCTTAAGATACATCAGTGAACAAAACAAAGATTGCTGCTTTATGTTTGGGGGTGCAGGAGGGTCAGATAGTAAACAATAACATAATAAATAAATTATATAATATGTCAGGAGGTGACATATTATATATGAAATCAGGGAGAGCTGTGCTGGACAGACATAGTCTCAGTGAGCAAAGCAAACTGATCTTACATTGGATTTTGGGGAATGGTTACATTAGGATTAGGTCATGCTCATTCCTAAACTAATCACTTGGAAATGGGATTACCGTAGCCTGCACCTAATCATCTGAGGCAGAATAGGTGTTGGAGAGTGGACGTCATGATTATTACTCCAACCCCAAATTCTGTCTTAGTTGTAAGGACTGACCTTGCCACCAAAGATTATATACTAGAATTAATGGGTAGAAAACAAAGATGTGTATACAGCCTGGATGAGATTGCTAAGGCTGACATAACAAAATGCCACCATCTGGGTGGCATAAACAACAGAAATTTATTTTCTCATGATTCTGGAGGCTAAAAGTCCAAGATCAGGTGTCAGCAGGTTTGGTTTCTCCTGAGGCCTCTCTCCTTGGCTTGCAGATGGCCACTTTCTTGCTGTGTCCTCACATGGTCTTTTCTCTGATGTGCTCGGACCTGGTGTCTCTTTTTTGTCTTTTTAATTTATTTTTTATTTTTTTAGAGACAGGGTCTCACTATTTCATCTGGCTGGAGTGCAGTGGTACAATCATAGCTCACTGCAGCCTCGAACTCCTGGGCTCAAGCGATCCTCCCACCCCAGCCTCCTGAGTAGCTGGGACTACCATGCACCCCCCCATACCCCCCTCCCTCCCCTCCTCCTGTCTCTTTGTATAAATTCTCTCTTCTTATAAGGGTGCCAGTCATATTGGATTAGGGCCCTACCCTAAAGGCATCACTTTAACTTAATCACCTTTTTATAGCTTTATCTCCAAATATAGTCATAGGAATTAGGGCCCACCCATATGACCTCATTTAACCTTAACTGATTATTTAAAGGCCCTATCTCCAAATATGGTCAAATTCTGAGGTACTGAGGATTAAGACTTCAACATATGAATTTTAAGGGAACACAATTCAGCCTGTAACACAGCCTATATATTAGAGGTTAAATGCTTTAAAAATTAAGGGAACGTGAAAGCTATTTAACATAGTTTAAGTATTTACCTAATATTTTTGCATTATTTATGAAAAAATGTAATCATTAGTGTAGTCTAAAATACCCCAAATTCTAATTAGCCAAATCCAGATTAATGCAATTTTGCTATATAAGTAATTATTTAGCACAAATTATTTTTATGGTTGGGTAGATCATGATGAATTTCATATACTGCCTTTACTACTTTGATTGAGGCTTATTTAAAAGTAAGGTCATGCTCCAGTAAAATGTGAGGTCATTTGTGTTCCCCAAACAAATAGCTACTAGAGTTATCTGACCTAGTTTATATGAGTTTCAGCCTTTGATGTTAGGCTTGCCCTTCCATAAAGCAGCGACTCTCAAAAATTTGTCATGCATCAGAATCAACTGGAGGGTTTATTAAAACTCAGATTTCTAGACCCTACCCCTAGAGCTTCAGATTCAGTAGGGCTAGGGTAAGGCCTGAGAATCTGCATTTCTAACAAGTTTCCAGGTATATTTGTTAGGGTTCTCCAGAGAAACAGAACCAATGGGATATGTATATATATGTATATGCATATATATATATATATAGAGAGAGAGAGAGAGAGAGATATTTATTTTAAAGAATTGGCTTATGCAGTTTTGGCGACTAGCAAGTAAAAAATCTGCAGTTTAAGTCCAAAGGCTATCTGCTGGCAGAATTTCCTCTTGCTGGGGGTGGGGTGGGGTGGGGTGTCAGGGTATCAGTCTTTTGTTCTATTCAGGCCTTCTACTAATTGGATTATGCTCACTCACATTAGGGAGAGCAATCTGCTTATCCCAGTGTCCATTAAAATAAATGTTAATGTCATCCAAAAACACCTCAGAGAAACATCCAGGATAATGTTTGACCACATATCTGGGAACCATGGCCCAGCCAAACTGACACATAAAATTAACCATCATACCAAGTGATGCTGATGCAGTTGGTCTGAGCACTTTTTAGACTGAGATTAATCATTTGAGGTAAATGAATGTTGGCAAGTTCACATCCATGATCATTACTCCAACCCAAAGTTGTCCTGAGAAGCACTTCCCTAAAATGTAGGCTTTTCTGTTGATCACAAACAGTTGTTAAGGTAAACTGGACTTGTCTATAGAAAGCTATAGTTTATACTATTGGACATTTTTCTGTGTACTTAATAATTTTCATAGGAATGTTTCTTCTTATGAAAACTTTCATATAGAGAACAGAAGTAAACTGATATTCCTTGTAGAAAGGTATAATCTTGTCATGCAACTTTGACCCATTCCTGTCAAAAATAGACTTTTAGAGAGGTAGAGATAGAAAGTCTTTCTCTGAGATATATAAATGATTTACTTCACTTTATTAATTGATTGGTTTATTAAATGAAATGAAATAGGTAATGAATTATTTTGTAATGTGGATAATGGTTTTCCAATTTATCTGTATATTGATCTGTTTTCATGTGCTATATTGGGTTTCCTTGAATCTAGAAGACAGTTCTTATAAGAAATATGTCCTAAGTGATACTTCATTTGCACACTGTTTTCTTATATTTCAGAGTTGACACTTTTTCAGAAAGAAGAATTACTTCATCACTTACATCTGAAGAAAATGAAGGTAACTTTGAAGATAGAATTTTGTCATCAGACGAAATAATATGGGCAGGTACCAGCAAAAGTGAATATCGAGTAAGTCACTTTAGTGAAAGTCATGTGCCATCTTCAAGCCAGACCAACTTATCTTTGTCATTGTTTCATTCAGAAGTAAAAGAAATTTTTCTAAGTCATAGAGAACATCCAGAAAATGAAACAATACAATTTTCCTCAAAGAAATTATTTTCAATAATGAAAACGAACAAAAATAAAAATTCAGGGTTTTCTTCTGATCTTAAGTTTTCAGTAACTAAATTCACTGTAGAAAATGAAGATCTAGATATGGCACCATGCCCTCCTGCCCATTTATTTCTTTCTAGAGACCAAGTTAGACTTTTGGAAGAAAATGTGAGAAATCAAATTTCTTCAAAACCTAAAGCTAAATTAGAGAGTGAAACTACAGATCTGTGCTTAAGATCCCAAGAGTCTTTGATTCAGGATCAGCATTCCATTGGAATGGTTATTTCTGCCCAAGCACAAGATTCTTTTCTAGGACAAAATGCTATTCAGAATCAAGGTTTTTATGAAGCCCAATTTCTTAGTCAAGCCCCAAAATTTGTTTACAACCAAGAATCTATCAATAGCCAGCCTGATATCAAGTCCAGCTACTTTGCTCAGCCTCAAGATTTGATAAGGAAACCATTTTTCAGCAGCACACAAGACTCCTTCCAGGCCCAAGATTTGGCCAGGAGCCAACATTTCGTCAAAATGACACAAGATTCAATCAAGGGCCTAGAATCTGATGAACAGTTAGGTGAGACCCAATATCCTGTTTGGTTTGAAGATTCAAACAAGATCAAATATTCAGTCAAGGGGCAAAATACTATTTTTAAGAATAGTGAATTTCTAGTTTTAACTCTAAGTCCAAATTTAGTCGCTGAAGATATTCCACAACTAAAGAGCTTAAAGCCACAAGGCCAGCAACAAATTCCTTCATCAGAATTAACCCAGGATTCTATATATAGCTCAGTGCCTCTTTCAACTACCATTAAAGGGCAAAAAAACAGAAGAAAAACACCAGACAGTAAAAGCAAACCCAGTCTTAATATTCCATCTCTAAAAGCCAAGAAAACACCAACTTCACAGGTATTTCAAATCGCAGTATGTCACACTTCAAAAAATAGGAGTGAATTAGGATGCAAGAATAACACTGAGAAGAAAGAATTACATGAAAGGAAAGGTGTATCAGATATAGCTTTGCATCTTATTTCTGTTTCCAAGCTTACTCCTCCTTATATTAAAAAATATTCCAGAAAAAAACTAGTGCAACTCGTGCCAGGTTTAATAAAATGTGGACATTTTCTGCAGAAGCAAAATAAGTCACCAGATACAGAGAAAATCAATTATGCATGTTCTACTGAGGAGAGAGGAATCTCAGGCATTATTAAAAACATAAAGCAATATGGAAGAGAAAATAAAGGAATAAAAAACATTTTACCCCAAATATTACCTCAGTTAGAACAGTCTTTCGTGGTCAACACTGATCAACTAAAAGCACCTTGCTCATTAATAGAAACAAACTGGAAGAGTGAAGAGTCTCTTAAAGACCCAATTACACAAGCAAAAGAAATTGGTGTTACAGAATTTCATGCCCCAAATAGTAACAAAACATTTGACCTGCATATGCAAAAACATGAGACACCTTTAGAAGAAGCTATATCAGAATCTATGCAGAAGCTTGTTTCATCTCACAAAATGGAATCAAGCAGAAGAATGAAAATACAGGAAGATCTACAAAGTACAGAAAATCCCCATCTTCAACTTTCAGATGGAGAGCAGTTACCAAATACTACACCAAAAATGCAAAAGTACTTTCCAAAGGAAAATACACAGAAACAAAAAGATTTTTTGGAAATTGTTCTGGAGTTGTCAAATATCCATTTGCTCATTTCCCTAGGAAACAAAAAGCATAAAAGCAGTGAAGCATTAGAAAGTGTAAAAGCTCAAGCAAGTACAGAAAGTGTAAATCTGAGGGAAAAGAAACTATTAATACTTAATATTACAGAATACAGTGACCTAAATGAAAGTGAGGAACTGGAACGCAACACTAGAAGCAATATAAAAAATACGCATCAAGATAAAAGAGTATCTGATGCCACTTACGCTATCATTTCTGAACCACCTGATAGGGAAATGTACAGCAAATTAAAAGCCACAACAGATACATCAAGAATAATAAGGCTTAGTCATTCAGCGTCAAAGGAAGAGAAATTGCTAGATGAAAAGAAAACACGTGATGCAAAATACATTGAGAAAATTGAGAAGAGCTCTATATTTAAAAAGCCACAACAATGTGACAGAGAGGAAGAGGACCAAGAGAAACAAGAGGAACAAGAAGCAATTCTAGCGCTGACACAAGGTTTCAGGTTCAGCATACATCTCAAGCAAAAGCCCAAATATCTCAAATTTGAAATGGAACAGATCAGTTCAGGGAGTAGAAAAACTCCAGATAAAAAGCAAGAGGTACAAACAAAAAGTCTTCCTACACAAACTATTTTAGGGTCTAGTCCATGCCCCATGACAGATCCATTTCAAGTTGAGAAGGAGAAGCAAAGCACAGATAGACCTACAGGCAGAGAAAGTGCTGCAGATCCAAAGAATCCACTTACAATGCCAGAGACCTTGCCAGTTGGTGAACTTTTAATTGAAACAACGGAGTATGGTGTCCCATTTGGTGAAAAGCCCAGAAAGACACTGGATGGTCATATTGTAGAAGAAAAAAAGGAAGACTTAAAAAGAGATATACCAGCAGTTGCCCTGGGGTCTTTCGATATCCACATGCTTACTTCATTATATTGTAAAAGGCAGAAAATTAAAAAAAAGTTGTCAGGAACAAAAACTATACTCAGTGTCAAATATGTAATTAGTAAAGTAAAGAAGCCAGCAATCTCACTGATACCTTATATCCATATAGATGGCACTCCAAGCCACAGAAAAAAATGGGGAGGCAATTTTGAAATCATAATTAAACAGATGCTGCAAGATAAAACTGTGTCAGATGTGCTTCTAAATGTTATTTACCCTCACATGTCTATTTTGCCTAATACTAAAATGCATAGCAGATTAAATGGAGAGAATCACAGTCATATTAAGCTAATGCAAGAGGAATCTCAAATTGCAAGGGAAGAAAAGTATTTAGATTCCACTAATAAGGGAAATGAATCCCAAAACACACTAGAGGCTAAATTGCAAGATGAAGCTCTACCAAAAGCAGTCCCTCAGGATAGCTGGAACCTCAGACTCGATGCACATCCAGTGATGGAGATTGAAACAGAGAAAGAAATGCATCAACCAATCCCACTCACAAAAAGCATTATGGAGTCTACTGACTCCCCCATAATGGATCCACCTCATGTTGAGAACGTGAAGAGAAGCCTATCATCACAAACAGACTTCAAAGACACTGAAGATTCGGAGGTGCTGTCTCTAACATCAGGAAAGTCACTGACTCGAGACTCTTTAAACCAAACAAGAGAAAGTGGTGCTCCAAGTGATGGAAGTGATACAAGGGAAATGAATGACTGTTTTGCAGAAAAAAGGGCAGAATTACCAAAAGATTTACTAGCAACTTCCCCAGAGACTTTTAATTCCTGCGTGCCTATTTTATCTTGTTCTAAAAGGAAGAAAAACAGAGTAACATTCGCACAAATGACAACTATAATGGGGCCCAAATGTATAAATATGAAGGCAATAAATCCATCAATCTCACAAATATTCAGTATCACAGACCATGGAAAGACATTGGAATCAGACTTTCAGACCCAGGTTAAAAAGATAAACCAAGCTGAAGGATTGGTTCCTGAATGTCTAAATACCCTTTACTCTTCCATACATAGCAGATTGCAGAGAGAGTTCTGTTGTGCTCAATCAAAGCAAGGAAAACCAGCAGATAAAAAGTACATTGATTTCTTTGCTAAGAGTAGTACATTCTACGACAGAGAAGAAAAATTGCAAGATGGAGAGGAAGAGGAACAAAAAGCTGTACTAGAAGCAGCTCCACACTGTAGCCAGCACCTACGGTCTGATGCCTGCCAAGTGAGGGAGATCTACCTTGACAGATCAAATCCAGCACTGAGCTGTTTAACACAGGAGCGACCTGTTAATGGGCAAAATGTGCAGCACCAAACAGGTTTTACACAAACTAGTTTGGAGGCTAGTTTCAAAATGGATCCTATAGAAGCTGAAGAATTACAGAAAGCCCACAAAACAGAAAATGACATAAAAGTCCCTGTGGGTCCTAAGATTCCACCCCCCAAAGCAGGAAACTCATTGCTTGATGAACTTTTGAACACAGTGACAGAGTGTGGTTTATCCTCTGGTGAAAACCCTAAAAGGAAACTAGATTCTTATTTTGTGGGAAAAAATTCAGAGGTACCAAAAGATTTGCAAGTGACATCCCAGCAATCTTCTGATTCCTTTCTTTCTAAATCTAGAAGACAGAAAAAGACATTAAAATTAGCAAGGATGCAAACACCAGTGAGTTGCACACGTAGAACTATGAGGGAAATAAAGCCACCAGTTTCATGTATGCTTAATGGCAGGCATAGCATGCAACAGCAAGGCAATATTAAAATGAAGATGAAAGATCCACAGCAAAGGGAAGATGTAGCAAATGCATTTTTGGACATCATTCACTCCAAGGTGCCTATTTTGCCCAACGTGAAAACGGGAAGTTTAAATGTAGAGACAGATATGCAGAGGATGGCAAGATTTGGTCATATACAGCAAATGCAAGAGAAATTGCCACGTGGAAGAAAAATATGTTGCCCAGATTCTATTGACATGAGTAGTTTCTCTAACAGTGTGACATATAGAAAGGAGTGGGAAGGGGAACCTGGAGCTTTACAGGCTCTGGAGAATAGCCACAGCTTTGTGCTCAATGCATATCAGAAGGATCGTGACTTTGTCAAATCAGATGAGGAACTGAACCAACCAGAAAGTACAAATATTCAGGTACAACCACAAACACATTTTACACAAGCGATTTTGGGGTCTACTTCATGCCCTATACTGGATCAATTTCAACTTGAAAAGCTAGAAAGTTGTGTTAGGTTTTCACCTTTAAAGTCTGGGGAAGGAAATGTTGATGAAATTGTATTTTCTACAAGAGAAGGTGGTATCTCATCTGATGCAAGCCATCAAAAGGAACAGGCTGGCGGTAGTGAAAAGAAAGAGACAGTGATTTTTGATTTATGCATGCCACATTTACCTACATCTGAAAGGAAGAGAAACTTCAAGCGATTTTCAGACATGAAAACTTTAGGGAATCGCAAATGTGGAATTATAAAGGCAAAGAAACCATCAATTTCATACATGCTCAATATCAAGGGTAGTGCTAGTCCAAACCATAGAAAAGAATTGAGATGTAACTTGACAACCAAAATGAAAGAGGTGCACCAATGGGAAAAAATGGCAGATAAAACATACTCTTTCATGACTGTTACACCTGACATTAATATGTATGGCAAGGTAAAAACAGAAAAAGACATACTGAGAGGAAAAAGAGCTAGTTCTACACAAGTAAAGCAAGAGATAGCACCACATGAAGGGACTATTACTTCAGATGACATCAAAGAAACAAATTCTCAAGATGAAGAGGAAGAAGAAAGTGAACAGGAGGCATTATTAAAAGTAATTCCACAGCATAGTCAACATTTTGTATTCTGTTCAGGTCAGAGGAAGGATATTGACTTTCACAAATTAGAAAGCCAAGGAAGTAGAAAAACTCTGTTTGTTACAGAACAAGATGTCCCACGACAAATTCAGCCTACAGATCCAATGCAAGGAGAAGAGATGAAGAAAAGTCTCCAGACACAAAATGGCACAATATGTACGAGTTCAAAACTTTCTCCTCTAAAATCAGAGAAATCACTAATTGATGAGGTTTTAGTTAGTACAATTAAATGTGGTATACCAACTGATGGGAACTGTATGGAGGAACAGCACAATGGCAGTAAAGAGGAAAAGGCAGAGTTTAAAAAAGATCTACAAGCAACTGTCCTGGAGTCTCTGAATCTCTCCACACCTGATCCACTTGAATCTAAAAGGCAGAGAAAGATATTTACACATAGAACCTTAAAAAATGAAATGAGTCCCCAGTGTGTAACAAAGAAGGCCCTGATCTCCCAGACATTTAATATCACAGGATGTAGTATGCCAAGCCATAAAAGGCAATTAGAATGCAATGTCAAAACCATGATGAAACAAGATAAACGTGTGGCAGATACATTCTTAAATGCCATTTCTTCTCCCATGCCTGTTTCCCTTGATGTGAAAGTGCATAACATAATAAAAGAGACAGACGTGCTGTGGAAAACAAGATTTGGTCATGAACAGCAACAGCTAGAGCAGCTGGCACATGAAGAGAAGTCCAGCGATAAGGACAGTATATCAAATGGCACTAAGGATGTCAAAGACCAAGGTGGAGAAGCAGCCCCACTGATTTCCCAACACTGCAATTTCAATGCTTATAAAATAAAGGAGCCTAACTTTGTGAAGTCAGACCTGGAACTCAAGAATTCAGCAAGCAAAAGTATCCCAGAGGCACTTACCATAGCTCAGGAGATGCAGCAACAAACACTTGCCACACAGAGTGTATTAAATTCTCTCTCTCGTTCTATTTTGAATTCATTTCCATGTGAGAAGTTATCAAAAATAACAAAAACACAAAAATGCTTAAATGATACAGGGAGTCCAAAGATTTCATCTTCAATGCCAGGGAAATCAATTAGTGAATTTTTAATTGTTACAACACACAGTGATGTCCCCTCTGAAAGAGACCCTAGAAAGGAACTTGTTAGTTCTATACCAGAGGGAGAGATAAGGTTACAAAAGGATATACAAGCAAGAACCCTAGAGTGTCTTGATTTCTCCATGCCTGCTTCATCTGAATTGAAAGGGCAAAGAAATGCAGCAAAAACCCCTAAGTCTGTAACTGGGAAAGCACAGATGCCATCAACTTTTGAGACAATTAATATCACTAGATGTGGTGCCTTTAGCCATAGGAAGAAACAGGAATTCTCCTCGGAAAACATGGCCAAAGAAATATGTCAAAGTATGTCAAATATATTCATGAATACCTTTTCACCTACACCTGTTTCAACTACAATCAAAATGCTTAAAAAAGTTAAAGTAGCAAAAAGCCCATTAAGAAAAATAAGCAATATTACACAGCTAAAGCAAGATGAAGGGAAAAGATGGTATACATATCCCTCTAATAAATGGAGTATCTCAAGCAACGCATTAGAAGCAAGATGGCAAAATGAGGAAGGAAGAAAAGGCAAAGAAGTTTCATTTGAAGGTCTACAGTTCCTGAACAGTACAGGAGGTAGAAAAGATCAAAGTTTGCTTATTCCAGAGCAAGACGTACAGCAACAAACACTGGTTTCAGAAAATATATTGGAGTCTGTTTGTTCTCCTCTGACTCCATTTCAAACTAAAAAGCTGAAAAAGATCCTCTTGCCACAAAAACACATACTCCCTGACATAGGTGAAAAGATTTTGTCTCAAAGATCAGCGAAAGCAATGTTTGACAACCTTTTAATTGATGAAATAGAGTATGGTACTACATCTAATGGGAGCCCTAGAAAGGAGCTGGATGTTCCTAGTGCAGTTTCAGTACAACTTGAGGAGGTAGAGGAAAATGTAAATACACAGAAAGTGATAAAATGCACAGTTGATCAAAATATCCCATATACCAAGTCAAGGAATTCGGTGTTTGGAGGTCCATATGATAAAAGCTCTAGAAGAAAACTGGGTGGTAATATTGCCAAGAAACATGAAGAGTTTCAAAGAGATTTACTAACAATGAGCACAATGTCTGCTTTATCTGGTTCCATAAGGCAGAAAAGGGTATTCAAATTTCCAGAAAGGAAAGATCTTAGGGGTTCCAAATGTGTAACTATGAAGGCAAAGAAGCCTCTTTGTTCACAGATGCTTAAAATCACCCAGCATGTAAATCTACACCATAGGAAGAAACAGGAATGTAATTTAGAATCAATGATAGAAGACATGCAACAAAATAAATGTATAGCTAACACATTCTTGTCTCCCACACCAGTTTCAACTGATACAAAAATAGATAATGAAATGCACAGCAGATCAAAGGCAGAGATGGATATACCAAGAGTAAAAATACATACCCATACCCATCTAGAGTTAGAGAAATCACCACATAATAGGGAAGCACAGAAGGCCAATTTGACTGATATGCAAAGCAGATCCAGCAATGCAATGAATATGAACATACAACATGAAAAGGAAGAGAAAAGTATCCAAATAATGTTATCAGAATCAGTTCCACACTATAGCCAACACTTCAGTTTCAGTGCACATCAAATGAAAGATCCTGGCCCTTGCAAATCAGAATCTGAACTGAAGAGTTCAGAAGGCAGAAGGACTTGGGATTTGTCTCATACAGTACAAAAAACAAAGCAAGAAACACACTTTAGAGAAACTGTTTTAGAACCTGTTTCTAGACACATGATGAATTTTGTTCAAGTTGAAACAGTGAAACAAAGTCCTTATATGCAAGAAGGAATAAAATGTATGGTAGGTTTAAAGACTTCATTTCCAAAAGCAGGGAAATCAGAGATTGGCTCAATACTATGTGATACTCCCTGGGATGGAAATCCTAGAAGGAAATGGGAGAGTTCTATTTCTGAGAAAAAGGCATGGAATCAAAAGGACCTAATAAGAACAGTCTTAAAACCTTTAGATTTCTCCAGCCTTGTGTCATCTGAATCTAAAGGCCAGAGCTACACACAATTTGTAGGCAAGAAAAGTATAATGAGTCCCAAGCATATAACTTTGAAGGCAAAGCAACTACCAGTTTCGCAGTTACATAATATCACAAGGTATCCTACAGAAGGCCATAGAAAGAAAAAGCAGCACCACTGTAAGTACAAGATGAAAGAGAGGCAATGGTACGCCGGTAAAGGAGAGGAATTACTCAGTACCACTGAGGATGCTAAGAGCCCACCACCCAAATCAGTGATTGATAAACTCTCATTCCATACAACAGCAAGGAGCACTCTATCTAACAGAATACTTCAACAAAATCTAGATGGTCACTTTACAGAGGAAAAGGCAGAGTTACCAGAAAACTTAGCCATGACTTTCTTGGGCCCTTTAGATTTCTTCATGCCTGTTTTATCTGACTCTGAAAGCCAGATAAACACAGTGCAGTTATCAGAAAGGGAAATTATATTGAATCCCACATGTTTAACTGTGAAGGAAAAGAAGTCACCAATTTCACAGATACTTAAAATCAATAGAAAGTTTACCACAAAAGATAGGAAGAAACTGGAATACAATATAAAAACCAAACTAAAAGCAATGTGGCAAGGTAAAAATGTGGCTGATACATTTCCAAATACCATTTACTTCACACCAGATACCTCTGACATTAAAAGACAAAGCAGATTCCTAACAGAGATAGACATGAGAGTATCAGGGTTTAATCATACACAACCAACACAAGTAGAGTTACCAGTTGAAGGGATGGCAAGGTGTTCTGATTCCATTGACAAGGGAGGGGCTTCCAACTTTTTAAAGGAAGTAAAACTACATGATAGAGAAAGTGAGGAAGAGAAGCAAGAACACCTAACAGAAACTAGTCCATTCTATTTTCAAAACTTCATGGCAAATAGATATCTCATAAAGGAACCTCATCCTGGCAAATCAGAAGGTGTGCTTTTAGGAGATTCTTTTTTCCCAAAAAGTCAGATTTACAAAGGGAATTCAGAAAAAAATGTAAAAATAGAAAAAGCTGAAAATGTGAAAGTAGGTCTCAAAGTTAGACTTCCACGGGTGGAGAAATCAGGTATTTTTGCAGACCTGAGTGAGACAACAGGTAATGCTGTATCTCGTAAATATGATAACAAGGAAATTGACCATTCTGTTTTAAAAGAAAAAGCTTCATATAATTTGGCAGGAATTGTCCTAGATTCTGTTGGCAGGCATTTGCCTGCTTCAGAAGAAATTAAAAGGCAGAATGGTAGCCTAAACATAGCTCACAGATCAAGTCCCAAAGGTATATCTTTGAAGGCAAAGCAATCAGCAGTTTCACAATCACTTAATGCTGCAGGTCATGCTGCTCTAAGCATTAATAAGGAACAAAAACAGAACTTTAAAGACCAGAAGGAAGTAGAGAGAAATAAAGCTGTATTGAATGCAGAGCTAAAATCTATACATGTTTCTATGCCTATTCTACATGTAAAAATGGAACAATCACCTAGTACCTGGGATATATATGAAAAATCTTCTGAAAAGAGAAATGCCCTAAAGAAAGCAAAAGTTGGGGAGAAAGAAGAGTATGGACAACAGGTTTTGTTTAGAACAGCTCCAGAGTATATCCAGCCATTTGAGTTTGGAGCAGATCAAATGAGAAAGCCCAGTTCTTTCAAAGCAGAAGCACCTTTAACCAATACAGTGTGCCCCAAGAACATCACTCCTCAGAAAACAGAAGTTGATTTAATAGATCAAAAAACAAAGATAAATGTGGAAGAATTTAGTTCAGAGTCTATTTTTTTCTCTAAGATACATCTACTTCAAATTGAAAAGCAGAAAAAAGAATTTAAAAGTACAAACTGGAAAACAATAGCAAATTTCAAGACTTTTGCCCTACAAGAGAAACAGCAAGAGCCATGTGTCTTAGGAACTAACTGGAGTTCTCCTTATGCCTACACACCTATTTATCCTAAAATCATAAGACATAAAGATAAGGCAAAAACAGCAGATGTGGAAAGCACCATGCATACCAAACAGGTAAAAATGAAGGCAAAGAAAACACCAGTTTCCCAGCTTCTTAGATATGCTACTGGGAGAAATAAGAAAAAACTGAGAGGTAACATTCAGCAGCAGAGGGTATTCCAGCTGAGTAAATATGCAGTAAATCTAGTTTTGAAAGCTATTTATGACTTTGGATACCTGACATCTGACATTAAAAAGCTTATAGAAATAAAAATGGGAAAAGACAAGCCAAAAGAGAGGGTATGCATTCTTCCACAGCAAAAGCTGGAGAAATCACTAAGTCAAATGCAAATGTCATTGTCAGGATGTATTGCTATGTCCAGCATCTTTAGAAAACTGGAACAAAATATTAGAGAAGAACAAAAACACCAAAGCATACCCCAACAATATGTTCAGCCGTTAAGGATTGGGTCACAACAAATGAAGGGGCATCATCGCATCAAATTAGATTTGCAAAGAAAGGTATGCTCTGAACCAACTTTACAGACAGGAGAAACTGATTTTGCTGGGCTTGATATCTCAAGAAGCAGAAAAGAAAGAGATGCCTATGTTGAAGAGCAAGAGGCACTGCAACAGAAATCTTTCCTGAAGCAAGGGATGCAGAAACTAGAAATGATTCCTGAGACCAATCTGGAATCTTTTCCTTCTCCCATGAAGGAACCTCTTCATATACAAAAGACAAAAGAATTCATAACAAAACAAGATTTAAAACTACCAATTCCACAGAGGAAAAAAGGATTGATGGTAGCTAATAGCCCATCAGGTTCAAAAGAACAATTACTTATTCCAACGTTAGCGGCACAGCCCCAGAAGCCTTTCACAGGAACTGTTCTGGCGTCCATTTCCTCTTGCATACTCGATCAACTTCATACCAAAAAGCCAGTGGAGGAAGTGAAAATAAAAGGCATAAATCTAAAGGGTTCAGCTCAACAGGTTAAGAAAATCCCAAACAAAACATATATTTCCAATGTGGATCATATGCTAAGAAATACAGAAAGACTATTCTTGCTTATTAAAGAGCAGGAGAAGAAGAGAAAAAAAATTAGAAAGGATAAAAAATTTGACATAGCTGCAGACATGAGAACAACAGCAAATCCCAGTCTGGTTCTAATGTATTCACCAGCTGGAGTACCATTTGTTAACACAATAGAGAATGTTGGCATATTTAACCAAAGAGATGGAAAGGAATTGGAAGGAAGCTTGGCCATACAAAGGGGCCAGCAAAGGTTGTGTGGTCCAGGGATTATCCTAGATTCTGTTCATACAGATGGGCTCACTTCTACTGAAGGTATAAGCCACAAAGATAAAGGAAGAACAGCTTTCATGAAAAGCATGCTGTATCTCAAAAGGATAAAAATGAAGGCAAAGAAACCACTTGTTTTCCAGCTGCTTAATATTACAGTATATGGAACCCGAAGGCACAAAAAGGAACTGAGATGTAATATTAAGAAACAGAAGAAGGAGTTCCAGCAAGGTAAAACTGTAGCAGATTTAGTTGTGAATGCTGTTTATGATTCTGGCTATATTCCACCTCAGATTAAAGAGGTTATAGAAGTAAAACAGGAGAAAGACAAACCAAGAAAGCTGATACACACTCCTCCACAGCTAAAGCTGAAGAAATCACTAAACAAAAGAAAAATGTCATCTTTGCCAACCATTGATAAGAGTGCTATATCAAGTACTATTAAAACACCAAAACAATATATTAGAGAGCAAAAAGAAAAACACCAAATTGTTTTAGTAGACATTCTCCCACAATATAGAGATCACTTAGTGATTAGCCAACGAGTGCAGAAGGAGCCTGACCATGTCAAATTTAAAGTAGATTTGGAGAGAAAAGTATATTATGATCTATCTTCACAGAAGAGAGAAATCAATTATACTGGGTTTGACATTCCAAGAATTAGAACAGATATAGGACTTGAATCCCTTATTGTACAAAGAGTAAAGGAAAGAGAAGTAGACACTGCCAAACGTTCAGTTTCAATTCCACTGGGGAGAGAAGGATCAAAGAAAATTGATAGTTCACTAAGTTCAAAAAGACAGAATATATTTCTTACAGAGCTGGATGCTTCTCAACAGAATCCTTGCCAGGAACAAGAATCACTGACACAAGAAGGTATTTCCATGACAAACCTGGAGTCAATTGCCTGCCCCATTATGGAACCTCTTCATTTGGAAAACACAGGAAAGGTAGCTAAGGAAGGAGATGTGTGCATTAATAGAAAAAATATTTCATATCTATTGGGAAGAGAAGGTTTAAAGGAAACTGATATCTTACAAGGTTCCGAAGGACAGAAATTTCTTTGTACAAATCTAGAGGTCCAGCACAAAATGCCTACAGTGCAAAAAAGACCAGTGAATCCAGATCATGTTCATGAAAGTGTTCTGGATTCTATATCTTGCCCCAGTAGGGACCCTCTTCATTTAAAACAGGCAGTGAATACAAGAAAAGACAATGTTAGCATCTCTGAAAGTTTCAATGAAAATCTAAAGGGAAAAGAGCAATCAAAGTTTACTGATATTCCATTAAAATCAAATAGACAGAAAATGGATTTTTCAAAAAAGTTGAGGGAGAAGCAACTAAATATTTGTAACCAGAATAAAGAAAATATTCTGGAATCTGTTTCCTCCTGCATATTGCATCATCTTCATATTGAAAATCCAAAACAAAAAGTCTCAGCAAAAGAAATAAAGAGTTCAAAAGTTTTAAGCTCAATGGTAGAAAAAGCATCAAACAAAGTAGTTATTCCAGTGAATCAGCTGCCATGTTCCTTACTAAGAACAGGACAAAAATGGCAGTACCTGTCAATTTCTTATGAGAACTTTCTGGAGAATATGTCTTACCCTCAAAATTATCCTTGTCTCCTACAACATTTAATGCCCCAGTCAAAGGAGGCATTATCAGAAGTAAGTAATATATCAAGCAGGAAAAAAGGATTAGACTTATTTTCTAAAGATCAACTAAGTTCTATATATGAGTATCCACTGGAATGGATTATGCCCTTGGTTACTCCAAAGCAAATGAATAAACAAAATACAATGCTGCCTTTGGAGTCATATGGTAAAACTATAAAATATCTGAATCTTTTATTTCCAAAAGGGAAGAAATCATCAGATGAGGCACAGGTATTTGGTTTATTATCAAATTGTAGCTCACCTAAGCTAGGAGTTAAAAAGAAGGCAGAATCACATTTGAAGAAATCAGTATTTTCACATATACTCAATACTACTGACTGTGGTGCCCCAAGCAACAGACCAGAAATGCAGTGGAACATAACAGAGAAAATGATAAATATGAAACATAGAATGAGTGAATCAGATTTGGTTATGGCAAAAGTGTATCAGTCCATCTGTTCTTCACCACACTTCAAACTGATTAAACAGACAACTGATAGGGTTATCTCAAATAATGTGAAAAGGACAAAACAACATATATCACAGGAAGAAAAGAAGAGTAGAGTAAAAGCAGTGGCTATGAAAGGAATGATGGATCCTAACATTATTTTGAAGGCAAAGAAATCATCACTGTCACATATACTCAATAGAAAGGAATTACCTTTGCTGTTGGACATTATAAAACAAGAGAAGAAGGTGCAAGAAGGCAAAGGTAAATCAGGTGTGAAACTGACAAACTTGTGTATTTCCTTACCATCGCTACCACATCCTAATGTGAATTCAAGAATAAATGTAGGAAAAGGTAAGTCAGGAATACTAAGGAGCTGCCTTCCACCACTAAAGTTCCAGGCATCATCAAATGTCAGAAAAATATCATTTGCAGAGTCAATTAATAGAGATAGTTTAAGCAATGTAATAGAGTGGAAACATTTTCCACAGAAAAAGAAGGAAAGCAGAGAAAATATAGTAGATGTGAAAGATATAATGGGCCTCATATGTATCACTTTGAAAGGAGAGAAGTCACCTTTTACACACTTACTGCATAGAAAGGAACCACAGTGGAACAATAAAAAACGAGAGGAAATGAAGCAGGAAGATAAAAGTAATGTAGGTGTCACTCAAAATAAACCCTGTGCTTCCACTCCTTCTTCACCTCATTTGGAATGGGATCCTAGAATAAAAGAGGTATACATACAAGGAATAACAAAATTCTGTCTTCCATCATTAACACTCCATGAATTATCAGATACAGTGGAGAAATGTGAGGAGCCAATTGATGATATTTTAAGCAGTATTAGAAAAGCAAAACATATGCTACAGAAAGACAGAACGGGAATAGCTTTGGAAGAAATAATGCATTCCAAAAGAACAGCTCTGAAGGCGAAGTCTTCAGTGTTACAGGAATTACAGTTGAACATCAAAGAAAAAGAGAAAAAGTTGCAGGAAGATAAAGATAATCTCATTGAGATTTGGAGCAAACTTGCTTCCATCTCTTTTCTACCTTACTCTAAAGTGGGCACAGTAAAAGGAGAGGAAACCATGCTAATAAAAACCAGATCCTCTTTTTCACAACCAAATCTCCAGGTGTCATCAGATATAGAGAAAATAGCATATGAAAAATGTATTACTGATAATATCTCAAACAGTGTGAAAAAAGTCCTAGAAGACATAATGCAAAAAGAAGAGGAGAAAGTAAAAATGGAAAAAGGCATACTTTTTAAGAAAAAGAAATTGTCAGTTTCACAGGAAATTCAGTTGCCAGTCAAAAAGCCATTGAAAAAGATACAAAACATTAAAGGTGAACCAAGTGTGCTTATGACCAATACCAGCACTTCCATACCTTTTCTTTCTCATTTAAAATTGGATACAAGGATAGAAAAAGCATACTATGTGACTGAAGTAACAAGAGACCCTCTTCCAGAGCTATCACACCAGAAATCAGCGATAAAAGCACAAGGAGAGGCCATTGACAGCACAAGTGGTGTACAAAAATCAAAAGAATATATGCTAGAGAAAGAAGAGAACAGAGTAAAGATATCATCCAAGAAAACCATAATGCATCCAAAAGATGGAGATTTGAAAGGAAATAAAGCACTTCCACAGGACCTACCATTGACTCTTAAAGAGCCGGGGAAAGCGGACGGAGAAGGCACAGAGCCTCAGAAAATGGATCGAGCAGGCGTGGAGCAAGGGAAAAGTGATGCAGAAGTTAAAGAGCACGGGAAAACGGATGAAGAAGGCAAGGAACAAGGGAAAGTGGCTGAAGAAGTTGAAGAGCGTGGGAAAGCTGATCCAGAAGGTTCAGAGCAAGGGAAGAGGGAAGAAAGTAAGACTGAACAGGAAGTAGTTCTGTTTGTGCATTTCCCTTCTCAATCTTCTCGGACTCATCATGAATTAGGCACAAGAATAGAAGGAAAGGAAGACATACAAGGAATATCAAGACCCACTATTTCACAACTATGGCACCAGAAATCATTTGAATTTGATGCAGGGAAAATAGCCAATACGAAATCAATTGAGGAGGATATCTTAAATGATGTAAAAACAGTAGAAGAGTCCAAGTCACAGGAAGGGGCAGATAGAGGGAAAACAGTAAATATGAACTATAAAATGCCACCCGAAGGCATGACTTCCATGGCAGAACAACTACCACTTGCACGTGCACTCAGTACCACTGGGCATGGTGGCTCAAAAACTAGAGTTGGAGAGACAAACATTGAAGAAAAATCGGGATACATACAGGAAAGAAAAAGTGAACTAAATGAGGTCCTGATGATACCTTCTCTACCTCATCATAAACTAGACAAAAGTATAGAAGGCAAGAGAGAAAAACAAAAGTCACAGGAAGGGGCAGATAGAGGAAAAATAGCAAATATGAACTATAAAATGCCACCCGAAGGCATGACTTCCATGGCAGAGCAACTACCACTTGCACGTGCACTCAGTATCACTGGGTATGGTGGCTCAAAAACTAGAGTTGGAGAGACAAATATCAAAGAAAAATTGGGACACGTACAGGAAAGAAAAAGTGAACTAGATGAGGTCCCGACAATACCTTCTCTACCTCATCATAAACTAGACAAAAATATAGAAGGCAAGAAAGAGGAACAAGAGTCACAGGAAGGGGCAGATAGAGGAAAAACAGTAAATATGAACTATAAAATGCCACCTGAAGGTATAACTTCCATGGCAGAGCAACTACCACTTGCACATGCACTCAGTACCACTGGGCATGGTGGCTCAAAAACTAGAGTTGGAGAGACAAACATCAAAGAAAAATTGGGACATGTACAGGAAAGAAAAAGCGAACTAGATGAGGTCCTGGTGATACCTTCTGTACCTCATCATAAATTGGACAAAAATATAGAAGGCAAAAGAGAAAAACAAGAGTCACAGGAAGGGGCAGGTAGAGGAAAAATAGCAAATATGAGCTATAAAATGCCACCCGAAGGCATGACTTCCATAGCAGAGCAACTACCACTTGCACGTGCACTCAGTATCACTGGGCATGGTGGCTCAAAAACTAGAGTTGGAGAGACAAATATCAAAGAAAAATTGGGACACGTACAGGAAAGAAAAAGTGAACTAGATGAAGTCCCGACGATCCCTTCTCTACCTCATCGTAAACTAGACAAAAGTATAGAAAGCAAGAAAGAGGAAGCAAGAGTCACAGGAAGGGGCAGATAGAAGAAAAACAGTAAATATGAACTATAAAATGCCACCCGAAGGCATGATTTCCACGGCAGAGCAACTACCACTTGCACGTGCACTCAGTACCACTGGGCATGGTGGCTCAAAAACTAGAGTTGGAGAGACAAATATCAAAGAAAAATTGGGACACGTACAGGAAAGAAAAAGTGAACTAGATGAGGTCCTGACGATACCTTCTCTACCTCATCGTAAACTAGACAAAAGTATAGAAGGCAAGAGAGAGAAACAAAAGTCACAGGAAGGGGCAGATAGAGGAAAAATAGCAAATATGAACCATAAAATGCCACCTAAAGAAACAAGATCCTTTCTTCCAGCCACACAGCCCATGGAATCATTAGATGCAGGGAAATTAAAATATACGGTGTCACCTTTGAATGATATCTCAAGCAATCCAGAAAGAACAAAGTACCTGACACAGATAGAAGAAGATAAAGTAAATGTTTTTGAGAAAATCATAATGTGTCCCAAGGACATAATTGTGAAGGCAAAGAAATCACCCCTTCTTGATATACTCAAAACAAAGAAACTGCAAATAAACATCAGAGAACAAGAGGGAAAGGGACCAGAAGGTAAGGTGGAAACAGTTGTGCCTCTGAGCAAAACTTGTCCCTTTGTCACTTCTTTGACTTACCTTAAATTAGACAGAACAAAAGAAGAGAAAGAAGAACCAGGAATACTAAGGTGTGGGCCACATCTTGAGCTCCAGGAATCACTGTCTTCAGGGCAAATGGCATCTACAGAGTCAACTAATAGCTATGTAAAGAAAGGAAAACATCTACCAAGGAAAGAAGACAGAGTACAAACAGTGGCCATGAAAGTTTGCTTAATGCACCCCAGTGGTACTGTTTTCAAGGCAAAGACATCAATGACTCCACATGTGTTCAGTTTCCCTGAGCACAGCACTCTGAGCAAGAGAAAGGAGCCACAGTGGGACATTAAAGAGAAAGCAGCACAGAAGCAGGAAAGAGCAGGAGATCCTTATGTGGGTCTGACAAAAGCTTATCCATTCATGCCTTCTCCACCTCACCATAGATTCTTGCCTTCACAACTACAGCTTCCTATATCATCAGGTGCAGGGAAAATCAGATGTGCAGATTCAAAGGAGGGTGTTAGCTCATATAATGTAATATTAAAAGCAAATCAACATATGCCACATGACAAGGCAAAGGATAGAGTAAAAATAGAAGACAAGGAGGGTAGAATACTGCCCCCAGAAATAAGTTGGAGAGCAGCAGAGACATCCTTATTTGCACATCTATGGGATAGACAGATACTCCCTTTGAATATTAAAGAGCAAAGGAAAGAAGTACAGGAAGGCAAAAGTGAACCCAGAATAGTTCCGAGGAAAACTTCTGCTTCCTTACCTTCTCTTCCATCTTACTTGAAATGTGACACTAGAAGGAATGAAAAGGAAGGTGCACTAGGAACATCACAATTCTGTTTTCCATCACTAAAGATTCAGGATTCATCAGATTCAGGCAAAAAAGCACATACTGAGTCATTTTATAGTCATATGTTAAGCAACAGAAAAGAACCAATACAATCTATAACACAGGAAGAGGAGAAAGATAGACTCAAAATAGATAGGAAAGACAAAATGCTTCCTAAATGTATGGATCTGAAGGCAAAGAAATTACTAATTTCATATATACTTGATACCAAAGATTTGAAGTGGAAAATTAAAGAACAAAAGAAAAAGATGCAGGAAGATAAAAATGAACTAGCTATAAGTCTGACAAACATTAATACATCTCTTCTTACTCCACCATATCATAAGTTTGATTCAACAGAAGGAGAGGGGTGCGTGATAAGAATTACAAAATTGTCCCTCTCACAATTACAGTCCAAGGAATTATCAGATGCAGGGAGAATATCATGTCTACAAACAACTGGTGGAGAACTTTCAAATGATGTAAAAGAATTAACAAAACAAATGCTACAGAAAGAAGAGAAGGATAGAGAAAAAGTTCCTATGGATATGAATAGTGTAGTGGATCCTATCAATATATATTCAAAGGCAAATAAATCACCTATTTTACATACACATAATTTAAGTGACCTTCAATTGAAAACAAGAGAGCAAGAAGAAAAGGTCCAGAAAGTTAAAAGTGGGCCAGGTATAATATTGACTAAGAGTTCTTCTAGATCTTCCCCACTTTACCTTGACATGAATATCAAGATCAAGGAAGAAAGCATACCAATATTAACAGGATCCTCTTTTTCCCTAGCAAACTTCCAGGAATCATCAGATTCTGGGGGAGGCATATATATAAAGCCAATTACTAGTGACAGTGATATTTTCATCAGTCTACAAAAAGGAAAACATGTGCCACAGGACAAGGAAGAGGATGGAGTGCAAGTAGTAAACATCATAATATTCTCCAAACATCAAGAAAAGAAGGCGCAGGAATGTAAAGATGAACCAGGTGTGGTTCTGACCAAATCTTCTTCTTCATTATCATGTCTACCTCACCTCATGTTGGATAAAGAAACACAATTAGATGATGCGATGCTAAGACTTTCAAGGTCTGTTCTGCAGAGATTATCACACTCAGGAGAGACATTACACACAGAGTCATTTGGTGGTGATATCACAAACGATGTTAAAAACGAAAAACAACATATGCCTCAGAAAGAAGAGAGGAACAGAGAAAAAGTGGTAGATAGGAGAGGCACAGATGTAACTTTGAAGTCAAAGAAATCACCTCATTCCTCTATGCTCCACAGATCAGAACTGCATCTGAACATTAGAGGGCCACAGCGAAAGGAACATGGAGGTAAACCACTATGTATGGTTCGAAGAAAAGTTTATGCTTCCAAGCCTTCTCCACCTGACCCTAAACTGGATAAAAGTACACAAGTGGATGGAGAAAAGCTTGGAAGTAAAACGTCCACTCTACTTCCACGAATGCTTGCAGAAGTATCAGATGTAGAGAAAATAGCAGATGCAGAGGCAATGAATGGTGATGTAAGAAAAGGAAAACCACGTATGTCACAGAATGAAGAAAAACATGAAGTGAAAACAGTAGCTATGAGGATCTGGATGCCTTGCAAAGAGGCAAGGATCCCCCCAATTTCACATATCATTAATGCAAAGGAATTTGTGTTGAATATTAATAAGTCAGAGAAAAAAGTACAAGAAGTTAAAGGTGAAGCATGTGTGGTTCTGACAAGGACTTTTCTTTCCATACCATCAGCATCTCCCCTTTATCTGGATTCAGGGAACAAAATAGACAAAGACATACCAGGAATTACAGGATCTTCTTGTCCACAGCAAAATTTCCAGGTATCATCAGACACCCAGAAAATAGCAAATAGAGACTCAGTTGAAGGTGACGATAAAAACACCGTTAAACAAGCAGAACACTATGTGCCTCCAAAAGAGGTAGAGCAACAGTGGGCCTCAAACTTCATGATCAGTGTCCAGCAAAGGAATGAACTTTCCCGAGTCAAATCAGAAGGAGATTTGAATCGGTTGGTTTTAAATTCACAGGATGAGGATATTTATTTCACAGGATTTGGTACTATAAGAAGTGGAAAAAAGCTGGAATGGCTCTTTACTGGGCAAAAGGCTCAGCCAGACAAATACAAAACAGAAACTTTTACTGTATATCTTTCCTATCCCACAATGGATGCAACGAAAATTAGAAATCTGAAGAAAGAACCTGAAATAATGGATAACTTAAGCCATAAAATAAGTCCTAAGGTTTCAGTTTCACTGCCAGGGAAAATATCAAAGGAAATATATGTCACGCTTGGCAGCCCTGTAAGTTCCAAAGAATTTTCTGTTTCAGAGAGACATGCCCACCAACAAGAAAATTCATCAGAAGTATCTCCAGGATCTGAAGATTCATGTAACTTTGGTAAGCCAGAGAAAGATGTACAAAGTAATGATAAAATAAGCAAAATGCTTTCTCCCAAAGTGTTAGCACTACAGACAAAGGGATCACTGGAAAAAATGAATATCTCCAAGTGGAATTCCTCTCAAAATATGGAAGATCAAGATAGTGACATGAAAAAGCAAGTGATGCCATTGTCTAAAAGTGGATGCAAGACAAGGCTGAACTCTATCCTTTCTCTTAAGTTTCCACTTCAAAATGGAAAGCAGAAGACACCATCGGAAATAGATGTGGGCAAGAAAACTACAGTGTGCCCGAGCCTGCAAATACTACCAGGAATACACATGGATATTACAGAGTTTGAAGCTGCAAGAGGAAAAAATGAGCAGGCATTGCTAGTTTCAGAACAAGAGGAATGTGCTATAGAATCACTTCAGGAGTACCTTTTCCCCCCATGGACTTTTCCACTTCAATCAGGAGATCTGGAGGAGAAAGATGAAACTGACACAAACACCAATATAAATTTGGAACAGAAAAAATTAGAAATGGACAACAACAGTACTGTGAATCAGGAAGAAAGGAAATTAAATGTAGATACAAACAGAGCTGTACGTCTAGAAGAAGACAAAGTAGAAATGCACAAGAACAGTGCTGTCAATCTGGAAGAGAAAGTAAGACTGGACACAGGCAATACTGTAAACCTGCATGTCCCATCTCTAAAGGCAGAGGAATCTCAAATTAAGACTCAGGTAATCACTCATATAGAGAACAACTGTCCAATCAAGCAAAAATATAAAAAGGAACTAGAAGCACCGAGTGCAAAACAAAACATTCAACTACAAAAATTGTTCCAAAGAAATGTTCTGGATTCATTTTACTCCTATACTGCTCTTTCTCCCAAATTTGAAGGCCAGAAAGGCAGATTAACAATAACAGATCTGAAAAGAGAACTGAGCCCCAAATATTCAACTATGAAAATCCAAAATCACCCAATTGCACAGATTTTTGGTATCATAGGATGTGGTACTCCAGGCAATAGAAAGAAATTAGAGTGTGACATTAACAAATCAAATAATGTGGTTTCATGGAGTAAAGATGCCTCTGGAATATTTATCAGAAGTGTTTCTATTTCCATGATGAGTCCACCTTACACTGAAGAAACAGTAGGATCTGAGACCAACCTAAAAAGAGAAAAGAGAATCTGTCTTTCTAAATTCCAAGAGAAGTCACTAAACACTAGTGAAATTGTTAAGAGGGACACCTTAACAATTATAAAAAGGGAACAGAATTTTACAAACACAGTTCCACAAGATTCCCAGCTCTCTGTAGTGGATGGACAACAAATACAGAAAGTTCCTAATGTCAAATCAGAAGCAAGCCTTAGAAGTGAAATAAATGAAAAAATTTTAAGTCCACAAACAAAAGAAAGGGTTGTTCCGCGGCATGATGTCTCAAGGATCTTGAAAAAACCAGACTTGCATCTGATCAAGCAAGAAGAAACAGTACCAAAATGCATTCTGACACCCACAGAGTGTCCGTCTACATTTGAAGACCCAAAGCTACGCAAGCAAAGGGATCAGAGTGAACTAGTGTGGGACGTGACCAAACAAAAGATTCAGCAACAAAAAGTTTTTCCAGGAACTGTGCCCATGCCACCTCAAGTTAAAAGTAATGAAATCAAAACAGCTGCAGATGGTACAAGTGCAGAACGTTTAGTTCCTATTTATGAAGCAATTAAAAATGTCTCTGAATCCCAGGTAAAAAATACAATCCAAGACAAAGTTTCTTCTGATAAACTGGAAAAAGTACAAGCCTATAAACCTGATGACTTGAAGTCACCACCTTTTCCAGAGGGTCCAGATACATCATCAACACCAGTATATCCCAAATTACAACAATTTACTCCCAAAGAAAAAATTAAGCTTGCTAATCATTTAGAGTCAAAGGCACTTGAAGTAAGACTGAATGTGATACCAGAGATGGCAAAAAAATCCTTACAAAAGTTCAATTTTTATCTAAAAGGGGCTATTTCAGAAGATAACAGTTGGAGGTTCTATCCAAGACACAAAAAAATGAGCTTTATGTCTCTAGCAGGGATCGACACTATAGTGCTTAACTTAAATCACAAATACCAGAAAGATTCACCTCCTGTCAGCTGTATGAAGACACTGATTGGTAGTATTTCCAGTGGCAACACAGAGATTGTTACAAAGTTCGACAGTGTTAGTAAGCTAGAAAGTGGAACATGTCCAGTGGCTTCTGCTTGTGAGATACCATTATCTCAGACTCTCCAAAACTTCCCAGTAAAAGAAAAAGCCAGACTTCTTATGCACTTTTCTATGAAAACATTGGAGATACAAATGAAAGCCTTTCCCAGAGTTGTAAGAGAATCTTATGCAATGACCAGTGCTCAGGACAGAACGAAACCTTTATCTAACTGTATTCATTCTACTATCAAAGTACCCAAACGAAAAAACAGAATTTTGTTACTTTTTGAGGAAAAATCTCTTCATCAAATAGATCTTGATTTACAATACAAATACCTTCGCTTTCTCCTGGGGCTTCCTGTTGGAAGTATGTTCCCTAAGCCAAATGCACTTCCCAAACATATTCTTAAATTAAACACGATTGCCATATGTAAAAAAGTAGATGATAGTGGGGAAAGCTGTAGTTTTGCAATTGACACAGAACTGTTAGAGCAACATATCTCTTTCAAAAAGCAAAGTCCCCACAAAAACTCATCACTCAGAAAATTTCTGGAGCCAATGCACATGCGTGCTTCTGCCCCTAATCTGCATATCCCAGGACAGAAAGATACTATAGTTCTTTCACAGTTAAAATCCCATGGGACTCCAGACAAAGATAAACAATATCATGTATGGTTTCAAGAAACAAATACATATAAATCTTTTGATTTAAGGACTCAGAGAATTGCTACTAGTTTAGTTGATTCACTTGCAACTCAGATTTCTGAAGATTTTACTGATACTCAGACAAATATTGAGAGTCTAGCTAACCTGGAGAAATGTCCAACTCTTGAAGTACATGACAGTGAGGAATGTATGTTTTTAGAAGCCAATTCCTATTTAAGTCAGGAATCACAAAACATTCTGTTTGAATTACAGAAAGGCATTCCTTTGGAAAATCTCCACAAAACAAAAGAAATCACGACTGATTCGAAACCGTTTTACAGTGAAGATTCAGGTTCCCATCATATTAGAGGCTGTAGAAAACATGCCTTAATTAAGAGACCACCTTCTTATAAATCCCACAACAGCAGGAAATATAGATCATCCTCCAAAATGAAATCTCCTGACTGGTTGTGTCATAGTTCATTAAGTACTATAGAAATTCAGTCAAGGTCATCTACTGTATCGTTCAGTGAGGAGGAACTTTCAGGGACTACAAGGAGCAGAAAAAGTTACTCTTTAGCTCCCTTAACGGAATCAAATATTAAATTACATCTTGCAAAAAACCAAGGCAAGTTTCACATGCACCCAGAAAGCAAAGAAAGAAAGAAGGCCAAATATGATTTATTTAGGAAGAACAACATTCATTGGGACTATGATTACAATTGTACACACGGTAAAGAGAAATGCGCAAGAAAGAAGAAAGTGTGTGATTATGAGTCTGAAAGATCAGATTATTTCCAAAGCAAACATAAATCAGCATCAAAACCTCATCGTGAGGATATCAACTTTCATTCTGAAAGAAAACAAAACCAGCCATTTTTTTTTGCCTGTATACCAGCAGACTCACTAGAGATTATACCCCAAACCATTCGCTGGACTATTTCCCCCAAAACTTTAAGGAAGAGAAACTTCAGGATTCCCCTGGTGGCAAAGATTTCAAGTTCTTGGAATATATGGAGTTCGTCCAAAAAGTTGTTGGGGTCACTCTCAGGGTCCTTCACTACAGTTCATGAAAACTGATATGACCGTATCGAGAGTCCCCTGAAGTGGAAAGCTGGTCGCTATTGTGGTATCCTGTGAAAAATAAAATAATATAATGTCAAATGGTTTCCCCATGAAGTGTTTGCTAAGGTGATATATTTTCTTTCTGCAGTAGGTTTGTACAATTGCTCTGAGAGGCCAGGATGGAAAAGCCGGGACTTAGGGTTTGGTCTTCCTGGGCGTGAGCTCTCCTTTAGTTTATGCTGCCTTCTTGTAATCCTAAAAGGAGAAGTCCACAGACTCAGAAGCCTTCTTTCCGCCCTACACCAATGAGTGAAGGGTGAGTAGGAGGAATTGCAGTTGGTCAGTGAGGTCAAGACTGTCAGAGAGTCAGGAGAGCAGGGGCACACAAACTAAAGGGGGGGAGTTTCAGGTGGCAGTGAGGACGCAACAGTGTCAAATGCCATTGGATTTGACAACCGGATTGAATATCTTTTTTTTTTTTAAGTACGAAACGAGGTTTATTGAGGAGAGAAACATAGGATTATAGAGCAAGAGCAAGATATGTTCACCACAGAACAATGAACGGGCCCCTTGTCATACCAAAAAGCCTTAATAGACAGAATCGTATGATGGACCTCTGTGTACCCATTAACCAGACCCCAGACTTTCAGCCCAGAGCCAAACCTGCCTCATCCACTTCATCCACTTCTCCTCCACTGTTTATTTTGAAACAAAGCCTAGATAGATCATTTGATCATTTGATTTTATTATGTATTTCTATAAGGTAGGAACTATTTTTTTAACATAACCATAATACCATTATCACATCTAAAAAATAACAGTAATTTCTTAATATCAAATAGATGATTTCTAGTTATCTTGTGAATGTCATTTTTAAAATTGTTTTAATTGGGATATAAGGAAAGTCACACATTGTGCTACGTCTTTTAAGTCTCTTTTCATCTATATGTTTACCCTTCCATTGCTTTTTTTCCTTACAATTTTTCAAATTTAGGAAACCAGGTTGTTCCTTAGAGTTTCCCACAATCTACATTTTGCAGATATGCCACAACAGGTAGAAATTATTTACATGTGGATTCCTAACTGTTCCTTGAAAGATCTTCAAATAGACGGCACAATGTTGTAGCATTTAAAATAAAATGCATGCTTTAGGAGATTGCCTGTCACTTCTGGCAGTGCGTATTAAAGCTGTTAGAAATAGCTCAATTTCTTACCATAAATGATACGGAAGGATTGAATGACTAGGTCTTGTATTGTGAAGAACAATTGCTCAGACATAAAATGTCTACTTGTCAAAAGAAAAAATATTACAAAAGTTCGAAAACAAAATTAGCATAAAAGGGCTTATTTAGAGTGAGAAAAGAAATCACCACACATTTCACTTTTTATGAAGCTTATCAAACCAAAAACATAAGTCCAGAAAAATGACACTTTTATTAACTGCTTTATATACTTTTTAAAATATTTTTTTGACTACACACCCTTTGATCACCTCTTCATAAAGCAATTTTGTAATGTAAACTTTTATATAAAGATCAAAAGTAATCTAATCTTCTAGTGGTTGACTGAAATTTGTTATTTATCATTGACAATTTAGAAAATTCAGGCACTTTTGCTGACTCTGGTAATTTTGCATACCATTTCATCTGGAACCACCAGACTTCATCAGAACAGGACACATCAGATATGATAAAGTGCAAACCAATAAGTTGGGATGCATAAAATGTGTGGCTTTCACACACAGATGGCCTTGCTGTTTGTGGTACTGGTATAGGTTTGTACTGTACAAACACAAACATTCTGGTGAACTCTATGTCATGTAATCTCTATCAAAAAAGAAAGTATAATAAATGTATACAGCATGCTCTGCTCTTTGAGTATATTCTTGTCAGAAGAGAAGGTCCTTCTTGGATGTTGTAGGGGAAGATTAATCAGCTTATGATTTTACACACCTGATCAATGGAAGCCTTTTCCACGGGCCAGTTCCCTATGCTGCACATTTCAAACCTCGTTTCTCCTCTATTCAGCATGTTCCTTTGGTACTGGGCACTGTGGGAAGCTTCCACGTTGTGATGCAGCCCCTGGCCTTGCACTCCCCCTGGCCCACATCACCGTCTGGGATGTGTCCTTCGCAGCGGGCAGAAGGATTCATGGAAGCTAGTTCTATACTGCGATGGTTAGTAACTATACACCAAAATGAACATCAGTCACGAACATACAGTCCACTAAACCCAATCTAATGCACCTAACTCAACCTCCCCTAAGCCCAGTCCCCAAAATGTTTGCAGCCTCTCTAATCTCACTGACATAAAGTCCGATGTGATGGAGGGTAACTCAAAGTAGAAAGAAATAATGTTTTCAACTAATTGCAGTGAAAATATCTTTATGAATCTTTGGGGCCCTGAAGCTCAAACTTCTTCAGCTTTTATAGTATAACTGCTTATGCAAATAACATTAATTTATTAATTTCCATATTCTAGCAGCAGACATTTATTCAACATCTACCATACGCCAGGCCTTGTCCTGGGTACTGGACCTAACAAAAATTAACAAGGCACAATCTCGACTTGCAAAACTCACATTGGCAGGTCAGGAAGAGAGAGAATCTCTTGAAAGGCCCGTAACACACACAGACACACACACACACATACATATACACGGCCTGGTGGAGTCTCATTTCCCTAACACACGTATAACATTACTGGTATCTTTCCCGGTGAAAAGAAAGCAGTCCTGAGGCCACAATTATTTGGCCTAAGCCACCTATCAAGAGTTACCCATTTGGAGTGGATGTTGACAAAAAAGATGAACATCCAAGACAAGTCTGGAGACCCACATGGTCTGGCTTCTTTTAGAGACACAAGACTCTGGGGGAGCTAAGAGGCACATGTTTCTTGGTTTTAAACACCCAAATTATAACAGATGGTGATGGTGTAAGATACACGCCATTAAAACTAAGGGGAGATATTTAGGCTCAAGTTTTAAGGCCATGAGAGATCTTGGTGGGGTGGGGTGGAAAGAGTATTTGTTGTAAGATATTCCCCTGCAAGATTTAACCTTAGGTCTGAGAATTTCCTAGTTCTATTTCACACAACTACACCCATCAAGGGCCTTGACCCATTACTTGAAAGAAGTAGAGAAAGCAACAGGAATTCATTTTAAAGTCAGAGGTACCCAAACCTCCTCAGTTAATGGTGCCCTTAGTGTCTCTAGTTTTCCATTGCACCTCTAGGCCAAAGTAAATAGCTAACAACTATATATTAAGTAGCTTAGGTCTAAACAACTTAATTATTATTTATATCTTAACAACTTAGTAGTTATTTAAAAATAATACACATATGTGTGCACTGGGGCACAATGTAAAATATATTTTTTACTCTTAATTTTACGCTGGTTTTTAAAAAGTTTAAAAGCCACTATACTAAAAACTGTCAATTCCTGAGGTCAGGGACCATGTCTCTAGCACTCACCATGAACATCCAACAACTAGCATAGTGCCTGGCACAAAGGAGGCAGGCACTCAATACATAGTAAGTACTGTAGAAATAAGAGGAGTATGTGAATGAATAAGCTGTAGAGACAGGAAATAGTCAACAGCAATGTTACTCTTTGAAGACGTTTGAAAATGAAGACATGGAGAGAAAAGGAATCTTGAGCAGGAGAGTTTTGTGAAAGGGGAGACGTTACCCGTTGATTCACGATGGCTAAGCGGTGCACACAGATCTAGTAAAAGTGGAGAGAGAAAAACATGGAAGATGAAGAAGCTATGTAATTGATGGTGCAAGGCCCAAACGCAGGCAGGAGAGTACAAAATCCAGGGTAAAACCAGAGGGATTAACTTGAAGGAAAGGGAGAGATTTCCTTCTCTGACATTGCATAAAAAGAGAAATGTTGAAGTAGAGAACACGGGGGCTGGAAGGGCTCATTTTTGAAGGCCTCAACTCTCAACAAATTATGAATCAAGGTTTGTGACAAGAGTAGTAGAATTCTGAGCTTGGGAAGAGTAGAAACATTTAGGAATAAGTCCCCTCAAGAATGAAAGGAAGTCACCCAGAGAGGAATCTGGCACCAACAGAAAGAAGATACATAAATGGAAAATTATAAATATGAAATTGGGCTAATTTGCATGATTATATCATTTTTTTCTCAGCATCACCTGCTGGAAAGAGGAGTAGAAAATCAACTGTTTAGATTAAAATAAAAAAGTGGCTATGGGCCGGGCGTGGTGGGTTCACGTCTGTAATCCTGACACTTTGGGAGGCCAAGGCAGGAGGATTGCTTGAGGTCAGGAGTTCAAGACCAGCCTGAGCAAGGGTAAGACCCTGTCTCTACAAAACTTAGAAAATTAGCCAGGCATGGTGGCACACACCTGTAGTCCCAGCTACTCGAGAGACTGAGGCAGGAGGATTGCTTGAGCCCAGGAGTTTGAGGTTGCAGGGTGAGCTATGATGACGCTACTACACTCTAGACTGGGAGACAGAGTGAGACCCTGTCTCAAAAAAAAAAAAAAAAAAAAAAGTGGCTATGGTAGCAGGCCAAGGGAGAGAAATGGGAATACTGGGAAGAAAGTACAGTATACTCACAGTATGAATCAGGCTGGGGTAGAAGGGAAATGAAGCAAGGAGAGATGAGGGAGGGGTTGAGGGCTTAGAAAAGTGCACTGGGCTTGATTTAGTGGGAAAGGATGAAAAGATAAGAAAATATGACTAAAAAGAATTTTAGAGTTTAAGATTTGAGAGATGGCAAGAAATCTGGATTATATTCCTTAAAGGTAAGAAAAACAAAGAACTCACTCTGAGGTCACAGTGTCTAAATGGTATACATCCCCAAGACAGTAAAAGAAGAAGGAGCAGAAATATAAATATGTGTCAGGTATTAAAATCAATGAAGAAAGAAATAGAGTATCCTAGAGGTCAGTAGAAAATATGGACAAGGATAGGTGATAAACAATTTCAGACGGGGAGAAGTTACCGAAAGAGACTAGGTGTTTTTTTTTTTTTTGTAAGCGGCATACAATGTGCGTATATGAGAAATTTTATTTTCTAGTCAAAACTGCCAGTATTAAGAAGTTTACTTGGAATCACATTATTTCCTTAATTTTTCCACAGAGAATATTCCATTTACTGTGTAGTTCATGGTCTTGTGGACATGTTCTAAGTAATATATTTGTTAGCATGGGAGCTTCAGTTGGACAAAACTTAATGCCAATAAGACTTGAATTCAATTTGTCACATATTTCCAGTGGCAACCAATGATCAGGCGCTTCAACGTTACAGATTTCAACTATTCCATTCTTTATGTCTATGAATACTTTAATTTACAAGTGTGCCTGTTCCTATAACACATTAAAGTAAGTGTTTACACTAAACTTTAGAGTTTTGCCATATACCTACTCCCAAGTTTGTTGTTCTTTGGCTTTGCTATTTATTCCAGGAAACGGTGTCCTCTGTTGGGTTTATTAGGTTGATGTGATCATCGGTTTGGTGATAAGCAGCACACTCTGCAGCAATAGCATTCATCAGTACTTCTCAAGTCGAAGTGGGATCCTTTTACAAAAGACTTTTTACTAAGGAAGCTGTGCTGGCAGTGATGCTGCTCCTAATCCCTTGGTAAGGGCTCCTCAGCAAAGAGGACAAGAAGGTCCCATCAGTACTAGGTAATAAAGTGCAATAAGGCAATAAGCTGTAGTTTGGCTGATCTTAGAAGCTCTATTCCTAAGATTTTAAATTGTCCATGAAGTAAAAGGTCAAATTTTTTTGTAGTCTGCACATTCCATCTGGGGTTGGAAAGCATTCAGAGCTCTTAAAACTAATCCCAGATTTTTCATTCTATCATACTTGTTTTTGATTGTAAAGAAAGTCAAGTTGATCTTACCCATATCGTGATAGACTGTTCCTTCTCCACTTCTTCTTTAAGCCTGTTTTATACCGTCTTCTCTCATTAGATTCAGGTAACATTCCTGCCAAGGATTCTGATGCCTACCAATTACAACACAGGGAGAATTTCTCCAAAAGAAAAGAATTGGTTTGCTTTCTAGATTCCCATGGTCATGGATCCAGTCTTCTACAGCCACATTTTGATAAATATTATTGGAAACTGACTGTAGAGTGAGCCCACTTTTTATAACTGTTTTTAAAGCCAGCTGCTTGGATCTTGTGGTTACAAAGTAACTGTAAGCAATTCTTCATTGAAAATGGGATCAGCATGTTTTTAAAAACAAGACAAGCAAATAAATTCATTGCAAAAAGAAAAATTAAATTCTATTTTCTAGCTATCAATTGTTGGTTATATAATCCAAATTTATCTAATTCTCTAAGTATCTAGTTAAGTTGCTTTTCTTGCCTTTTACCTTTACCATTAGTCTTTAGCAACTCTACAACAGAATATTCAAAGGCAATCAATGAAGACAAATTTCAAATAATTGCAGTTGAAATGGAATAAGGGCACAGATTTTTCAAACAATAAGTCTGCTGCAAATATATTATGTAATATGTCTCAAAGCCAAACAAATTATTCTGAACTCACAAGCAATACACGTTCATTGAGAAAAATGAGAAATTACAGATAAGCAAAAAGAAGAAAACAAAAGTATCCATAATCCCACCACCTGGAGATAATCACAATTAACATTATGGTATATACCCATTTTATTTCTGTACATGTATACATATACATACACACAATTTTCTCCCCCAAAACTGTAACCATACTGTTATTTCATTCAACATTAAATCTATTTTTACATCAAAAAATAAAAAACAATATGCATAAATTAAAATAAAAATATTTTTATTTTATTCTTAACCACAATTACTTAGT
This sequence comes from Daubentonia madagascariensis, assembly GCA_023783475.1. Classification (NCBI taxonomy): domain Eukaryota; kingdom Metazoa; phylum Chordata; class Mammalia; order Primates; family Daubentoniidae; genus Daubentonia; species Daubentonia madagascariensis. Next base: position 33,141,958 of record JAKFHU010002140.1, on the reverse strand, counting down.
GGGACGTATGTGCCTGCTGGGCACTTACACAACTCCCCAAACTTTGGAATCATATTGGAAACCACACTGATTCTTGTGCGGTACTTGCTTTTATGTCAGCAATGGCTGAAAACTCAGCTTGACACAGAAATTATGTAACAGAAAGGAAGGTTGCACCATGTAATATTAATAAAACTGTGAACTACCTTGAGCTAGTAGTTCCTGCAGTGTCCAACAGATGCCGCTGCATTTCCCTCACAGTTGAAAAATACTCCATGTCACCACAGGGCGCATGTTTGGAATTGCTGCCTCAAATTTGTTGCAATGCTCTGTTTTCTGCAGTTTGTTCAAGAGCAGGTCTTCAAGAACAATAGGACAGTGAGGGGTGTTATGAGTGGGGAGGGGACAATTGAAAGTAATGAGAGACTAAAGGTGGATTCATTGCTTTCTGCCATCAGATGGTCCTACATACACACAGCCGCTCTAATTGGAATAATTTTACATTTGTGACAACAAAACTCTGGTGAGCCTTAGTACATTTCCATAGTCCATTCACTCCCCAACTCTCTTAGCCATTTTGTACCTTCACATTGCTCCTCAAACTTTGAACACCTTCTACCCCATCCTCACAAGCCAATGGCCTTGCTTCGTACTTCACTGAGGAGGGAGGAGACCTCACAGACTCTCTTCATCACATCTCTACCTACATATTTGCCTCCTCACCTGTCACCACAATGAATGATCCCTGTGGCTATCACAAGCCAATGGCTGCATTTGTGCACTAGATCCCGTTCTTTCTCATTGTCTTAGTCCACTTGGGCTGCTATAGTACAATGCCTTAGACTGGGGAATTTACAAAGAACAGGAATTTATTTTTTACAGTTCTGGAGGCTGGGAAGTCCAAGATCAAGGTGCCAGAAAATTCAGTGTCTGTGAGGGCCTGTTCCTCATAGATGGTACCTTCTTGTTGTGTCCTCACATGGCAGAAGGGCAAAAAGGGTCAAACAGGGTCCCTCGAGTCCTTTTATAAGGGCACTAAGACCATTCATGAGGCAGAACCCTCATGGCCTAATGACCTCCTAAAGCCCCATCTCTTGATACTCTTATATTGGGGATTAAGTTTCAACATGAATTTTGGAGAGACACAAACATTCAAACCACAGCACTCATTTACTCAAGGAATCCCTTCAGCATTTCTTCTCTTTCTACTACATTATCATTGTTTCTCCTTCTACCAGATCATTTCCAAGAACATACATGCTGTTATTTCCCTCACCTAAAAAATAAATGAATAAAATAAAAACCATCTCTTAACCCTTCTTCCCTTGCTAACTACTTCCCCATTTATGCTGTCCCCTGTGCAACAAAAGTCCTCAAAAGAATTGCCTTTACTCTCTATCTAATTCCTCCATTCCCATTGTCCCCAAAATTCATACCAATCACGCTTTCTCCCACCATTCCACTTAAACTTTCCTCATCAAAGCCACCAGTAACCTCTACATTGTGAAATTCAATGCTAGATCCAACTCACAAATACCACCCTTGATTAGCAGTATTTGACAGAGGTGATCATTCCCTTTTTCTTGAAACACTTTTCTTAAGTTATTTCTAGGATACCACAGACTTTTAGGTTTCCTCTTATGTCATTGGCATCTACTTCTTAGTTGCATTTGCTGGTTTTTCTTCTTTTCTTTCCTCCACCTTTGGTGATCTCATTCACTACCACAGTTTTAAAGACATTCTATATGTTGGATTACACCCAAATTTACACCACCAACTCCAAATATCTCTCCTAAAATCTAGACTTGTATCATTGCCTACTCAGTATCGCCACTGGTCTGAATAATAGCTATTTCAAACTTAACCAAACTGAAGTACTTATCTCCATGCGTAAACTTTTCCATCCATAGTCTTTCCCATCTCAGCTGATGGTAACTTCATCCTTCCAGTTGTTGGGGTCAAAACCTAGGGCTTGTGACTTCTGGTTCTAGCCAAGGAGGAGTAAACACACTCTACCATATTTCCTCCTTTAGCTACAGCTAAAAACTCTAGACTAAATATATAAATATCAGAAAGCCCTGAAAGGTAAAGAAAATAAGACAAATTAGCCAGGGACTTTAGGATTCAATAAAGGATATGGAAGTTAGTTCCCTATTCAATTTTTACACCTATATATTCTGGCCTGGGGACTGGAGAATCCCAGAATCTGGAAGCACCATAAAAATAGCCAACAAAATCAAAGCACCAAGAAAAACTGCTCTTATTAGCCAAAGGACCAGAAAAGCGAAAGCTGACCAGGACAAACCATTTCTGACAACACCTGTCCTACTCCAGACAAATACCACAAATAAACCATACCCTTTCCTCTCTCTTCTGGGTACTATATCCAGTGCTGGAATTATGGGCAGAGCCCTAACTTCCATCGCTGCCCTTGAGTAAAGACCTCTCCTACCCCACCAGCCCCTGGGTAAGGTGTTCACAAAGACTGTGGGTGGTACCCAGACTTTCAACACCACCTTGCAGTAATGAGGTGGGGCTTAAGTAGGAAGTGGGGAGATGATTACTTAGAGAAAGAGCTAGAGAAGGTAGTTATATATATATATATGTAATATGACTTTCTGGGGAGACTCCCAAGAAACCTATGCATCAAAGCAACCAGAATCAATACAGCAAAAGTTTTTAGAAGTGAACTACTGTGTGAAATGCCAACCAGGATTCAGATGAACCTCTAAGTAACACACAAGTGGGACAAGCCAGAATAGCACTGCAAAGGCCTTAAAAACTAAGTTGACATTTGAAAAACATGTCAAAAAAAAACCCCAAAAAACAAAAAACAAAAAAAGTGGCCAGGATGTATGTTCTAAACCTAAGTAGGGTAACTACCTGCCAAATTAGAAGATTTAAAGAAGAGGAACTAAATTCTCATTATATAACACCCCAAATGTCCAGAATATAATCAAATATTACTCATCATACCAAGAACCAGAAAATAATCTCACCTCAAGGAGAAAAGTTAAGAATCTGTCAAGGATTTTAAAGCAGTCGTCATAAAAATGCTCTAATGAGGAGATGCATTCCAGGCATCATACCCCTCTGTGGCCTCCCCCAGTGTCCTCCCCTAAGGTCCACCATGGCACTGGTAGCTCAGTGTCCCCTTTGCCTTGGGAACATCCAGGGAAGCACCTCCATGTAACGTATCAAATCCTGCTTCTCTATAGCCTGACAGAGGGCTGAATCTCAACCTTAGCTTCCTGCAGTGGGTGGGGCCCAACCCCAGAGCATCAGCTATAATCAAGAGCTTTCTCCACCCCAGGCTCTGTTGTGGCCACAAAACCATCTTTGTATAGCTTATCAGGTTGCCATAAGTGAACCTGTGGGATGTCAGCAGTTGAAGCTGAGAAGACCTCCACCTGCTTCTGTTTTGGGGACACTCTATTGGTGATCCTCTCTCCCCTGTCCCCATGGGCAGGAAGCCCTTTCCTGAATCCTGTCTTTTATCTTTTGGACTCTTGGGCTGGGATGTTGATTTGAATTAGGGCAGGGAAGGAGCCTCGGCCATGCTTCATGGTGCTTAACCTCTCCTGAAGCACAGCCATTCTCTCTCTCTCTCTCTCTCTCTCACTGATGTTTTCATAGTTAGCGACATTCCTATTCCAATGAGAGTTTTGTCTATTGGATGCTATACTTGCCAATATGATGGGGGCGGGGGTGCGGTCTGAGTGGGGGAGAGGCTTCTTTTGTGTGAGGAGGTGATTAGAAGACAATTTTTTATCATTTTATTGTTCATCTGTGGTTCTCACTGGAAAAATGTCAGCATTTAAACCCAGCTTGCATTTTGATTAGTGTGTGACTCTGTGCAATTTATTTAGCCCCTCTGAATCTCAGTTACCTGTAATGTGGGGTCAGTGCCTCCTGACAGACTCTGTTGTCACCATGATAAGGGAGATCAGGCTGGGGGATGGACATTGACATTTATTGAGGGGCTCCCCCTTGCTTTTTATTGTGGCTGACAGACAAACCACTTAACCTTTCAAATAAACCAATTATTAGGTTCACTTAAAAAATGTTTTAATGAGCAATTATGAACACTCCTGAAATGAATGAAAATATAAAGTCTCAGAAAAGAAATAGAAGGTGGTAAAAGGGAGAATCAATTGAAATTTTAAAACTGAAAAATTAAATAAAATTAAAAAGCTCACTGAATGGGCCCAATAGGAGAGTGGAAATGACAAAGGAAAAAATTGGTGAACTTGAAGATAGATCAAGAAGCTGAAGAATCCTCAAACAGGATAAACTCAAAGAAATTCATGCCAAGACACATCATCATAAAATGTTTGAAAACAAAAGACATAGAAAAATATTGAAAGCATTCAAAGAGAAATTACTCATTACCTGTAGGGGAAAAACAATCACAACAACAGTGTGTTTCTCATCAGAAACTATGGAGCCTCTAGGAAATGGCACATAAATTCTCAAATGAAGGAAAACTAAAAGAATTTGTCACCAGAAAAAAATTGCCACAGGCAATTCTTCAAACAGAAAGGAAATGATAACAGAAAGGAATATTGGTAATGAAGAAAGAGGAACAAAAGATATCCTTTGACGGTTGAAAACAAAAATTATAATATTTTCTGATGTAATTCTCAATGTATATAAAGAAAATATTTAAAACAAGTATATTTTAAAAGGGAGGTGGGTAAAGGGACCTTAATGATAAGGTTTCTATATTCCACTATTTACTACTTTCAAAATATGTATGAGGTTCTGGGAAGACTCTCTAGTGGCCAGTGCATGAAACCAACCAGAGCCGATCCAAAAAAAGGCTTCAGAAGTGGGGTACAGTGTGATATCAGCCAGATTCACAGCCTGAATCTGTAGGAAAGTAGTAAAATATTTATACTAGTGGAATGTGATTAGTTATTATCTGCATAATGTAATTCCTAGAGCAACCACTAAACAAACAAAAAACTATACAAGGGCTATACTCAAAAAAATCTTTAGACAAATCAAAACGGGATACCAAAATTTCAAAGTAATCTCCCACAGGAAGGCAGGAAAAGAGAAACTGGAAACAAATACTAGAGGGAACAGAAATTAAAAAAAAAAAAAAGAAAGGTAAACTTAGGTCCTAACATATTAGTAATTACCTTTAATGTAAATGGTCTGAATACACCATGAAAAGCCATATTAGTAGAGGGGATAAAAATTATGACCCAATTGTACTTAACTTTAAGAAATTCACTTCAAATATAATATAATTAGATTAAAAGGACAGAAAGAGATATACCATACTAGCACTAATCAAAAGAAAACTGGACTGGCCATATAAATATCAGATAAAGTAGACTGCAGAACAAAGAAAACTACCAAGGACAGAGTAGAACTAAATGATAAAAGGGCCAATTCCCTAAAAAGACAAAACAGCTCTAAATTGCATATACATCAAACAACAGAGCTTCAAAACATGTTTAGCAAAAATGGACAGAACTGAAAGTAGGAATAGACAAATCCACAATTACACTTGGGAATTTCAAAACTTTCTCAGTAATTGGTAGAAAATCAGCAAGGATATAGAATAACTGAACAACACCATCAACCAATGAGATCTAGTTGATATTTATAGAATACTCTACCTGACAATAGTAAAAGATACATTATTTTCAAGTGCATATGGAACATTCACCAAGATAGACAATATCCTAGGTTATAGAACAAACTTTAGCAAATTTAAAAGAATTGAAATCATACAGAATATGTTTTCTGACCATAATGGAAAAAAACTAGAAATCAATAACAGAAGGGTAACAGGAAAATCTCCAAGCATTTGGAAACTAAACAACATGCTTCTAAAGACTCCATGGGTCAAAGAGGAAGTCTCAAGAAAAATTTTAAAAAAATACACTGAACTGAATGAAAATGTAAACAGATTTTACATATAAAAATCTATGACCTAAAGCAGTGCTTCACAGGAAAATTATACTAAATCCTTATATTAGAAAAGAAGAAAGTGTTCAAATTAATAATTTAAATTTCCATCTCAGGAAATTAGAAAAAGAAGAACAAAATAAACCCAATGCAAGCAGAAGGAAGAAAATAAGTATAAGAGCAGAAATCAATGAAATCAAAAACAATAACAACAAAAAATAGAGAAAACCAAGCAAACCAAAAGAGAATTCCTTAAGAAGTTCAATAAAATTGATAAATCTCTAGCTACATTGACAAAAGAAATGAAAGAGATGACACAGATTATCAGTTTCAGAAATGAAAGTGAGGATATCACTACAGACCTTCAAAGACATTAAAAGACATAATAAGGCAACACTACAAATGACACTATGTACATAAGTTTGACAATTTAGATAGAAGGAACTAATACCTCAAAAACCAAAAATTACCAAAACTTACTTTAGACGAGATAGATTATTTAGATAGTTGTATAATTCTTAAAGAAAATGAATCCATAGTTTAAAATCTGAAAAAGAAATCTCCAGGCCCAGATGATTCCACTGGAGAATTCTACCAAAGATGTAAGGAAGAAATAATACTAATTCCATACAATCTCTTCCAGAAAACAGAAGAGGAGGAAACATTTCTCAACTCATTAATATGAAGTCAGTATTACCCTGAAAACAAAACCAGACAAAGGTAGTACCAAGAAAAATTCAGACCCAAATCCCTCATCAGCATAGATGCATATATCTTCAGCAAAATATTAAGATGTTGAACCCAGCAACACATAAAAATATTGATATATATCAACCAAACAAATGTGGTTTATTCCAAGAATTCAAAGCTGACTCAATATTCAAAAATCAGTGTGATCCATCACATAAGAGGCTAAAAAAGAAAAACAACATGATATCCATTTTTGCAGAGAACGTGTTTGACAAAATTCAACACCCATTCCTGACAAAAGCACTTAGCAAGCTAGGAATAGAGAGGAACTTCCTTACCCTGATAAAGAGCATCTACAAAAATCATCCTTAACATCACACTTAAGGAAAGAAAAGACATGCAGATTGAAAAGAAGAAATAAACTGTGTGTCCCTATTTGTAGATGACAGGATTATTTATGCAAAATCCCAAGGAACCTAGGGGAAAATACCTTGAACCACAAGTGAGTTTAGCAAGGTTGCAGAATACAAGGTCACCACACAAAAATCAATCATATTTCTATATACTTGCAATGAACATTTAGAAACTGAAATTTAAAACACAATGTCATTTATAATCACTAAAAAAAACCCAGAAGAAATATGTAGGTATTCACATACACACGCACAGTAAGTGCATGTAAAAGTTGATAAAAATCTGAAAAAGGTCTGTAATCTAGGTAATTACATTATATCAATGTAAATTTCCCAGTTTTAATAATGTACTATAATTACGTAAGATATTATCATTGGAGGAAGTTAGGTGCAGGGCACATGGGAACCATCAGTACTATTTTTGCAACTCATTGTGAGTCTAAAATTATTTTAAAATAAAAAGTAAAGAGAAATGAAATTGTTTATAACAAAATACCATACACTGGGCGGCTTGTAAACAGAAATTTAATTTCTTCCAGTTCTGGAGTCTGAGAAGTCCACGATCTAGGCCAAAATTCTGTGTCTGGTGAGGGCCCATTTTCTGGTTTGTAGATGGCACCTTCTTGCTGTGTCTTTGCACGGTGGAAGGGAAGAACTCTGGGCTCTTCAGCGCCTTAGAAGACCACTGACCCTATTCATGAGGGGACCACCCTCGTGACCTGATCACCTCCCAAAGGCCCCACCTCCTAATACCATCACATTGAGGATTAGGTTCCAACATATGAATTTGGGGTGGACACAGACATTCAGACCACAGCAAAAACAAGACAAAACAAAAAACCCCTTCTCCTTCTCGCGCATCAAATATCTAATTCATCAGAAGATCCGCTGCTGCCACCCTGACCCACACGACCATCATCTCTTGCAGGGATGAGTGCAGTTCCTAACCAAGCTCCTACTCTACCTTTGTCCCCATTCAGCACAGAAGCCAGGGTGATATTTAAAACTTAAGCCAGACCTCTTTGCTACTCCATACTCTCCAATGGCTCCTATTTTTCACTCAAAGAAAAAAAACAAAGTCTTTACAACAGCCTCCAAGGCCCTACATGATCTGGCTGTCTGCTAACCTTCTAAGTTCATCTTATAATTCTCTTCCTCTGACTCCATGCTAGCCACAATGGCCTCCTTGCTCTTCCTTGAATACACCACATATGCCTCCACCTGGGGCCTTGGCTATAGCCATTCCCCTTCCCAGAATGCTTTCCCCCAAATTCTTGTTGAATTAATTGAATGATAAAAGTGTTAAAATGAGAATACCAACATGACACACATTCTAAAAGGCTTCCATTCTTTCACTAAAATATCCTATATTGGCTTCCCCAGGTGCTACTCTGTTAACATCCAGGAGTTATCTTAAATGATATGCACTTCTAGTGCCTACATCATGGTCCTTTGCACTGTCATTTAGTAATAGCCACTGGTAGGATTTTTTTGGAAATAATAATTGCCACGTCTTGGGGGAGGGAGAGCAAGATGGGCCTAGAACTCACAGTTGCTTGTGAGCAGTGATTCCTCCAGAGATATTCTTAGGGTATCATTGAACTGCACAGAGAAGTCTCAGGAGAAAGACTCCTACCCATGGGGCCCACCAGGCAATGGCAATTTGAGTGTGTAAAGCAACAACTGCTATCAATATGAAGAGGATGAGTGAACGAAAGCAAAAACAAAAACCTTGCATCTGTGATTATGACAATACGAGTAAAGTAATGTGAAGTATACCAAATACAGCTCTTAAGGCACACCTGAGTTTGTAATGTCTTCGACATTAGGCAGCCCTAACAAGCAAACCAGATTATAATGGTGAATCATGCAAATTACTTAAAACAAACGCTTGTTGCCCTGCTAATCTTCAGGTTTATACAGATTAGTGTCTGATTACAAAGGAAAAGCAATTTTTTTCATTAAAGGGGAGGTCCTCGTGCTCCCTTCTGTTTCTTCCAGATGCTCGGCCTCTGTATGAAAATCATTTTCTGCCATCGGCCTCCTCCACAAGCCTTTTATGCTCTCCCATGGACTTGAGCTTTTGAAACAAATTCAGGAAGTTTTACAGGTGAATTTTGCTGTTTAGCCCAATCACACACTTCTGTGGAAGCAATAAAACCAACCTGGATACCTCCTTGAAGAAGAGGAGCAAAAGGGGAAATTACACAGAAGAGAAGGAAAATCACAGCAATAAGTCTCTTCAGATAGTGTCCATCAGCCGGGTGTGGTGCTGCACCTGTAGTCCCAGCTACTCAGGAGGCTGAGGCGGGAGGATCGCTTGAGCCCAGGAGCTCAGGGCTGCAGTGAGCTGTGATCACACCACTGCACTGCAGCCTGGGTGACAGAGCGAGACCCTGTCTCTCTCTTAAAAAAAAAAGCTATTATCCAGCCACACAATTAGAAGAGGAGCTACTCTCGTTACAGGGAAAGTGGGGTGAGCCCCTTGCAGCTTGACCCTCCTTTACCCTCTCTCGCTTCTGTGCTGAAACCACAGAGCTCCCCAGAGCACGCTGAAAAACAGTAGTAGAGAGAGGTGGAGCTCAAAGAATGCAACGTTCCATCAGCGACCAACATAAATAATGATCCTTACAAGTAGAACTGAAATGTTAATTACGTCCCAAATTAATGGTGCCGAGAAGAACATAGCGTAGCTCAGTGCCCAGGCTAAATGTGGATGATACAGTCATCACTGTATCACTGACATCTGGTGATAAACACTTATGATACTTTGGAACAGGAACGAGTAAACACAATGGCAAAGCTCTAAATGACGACGGGCCGATGGAGCAGAGAGATTAACAGAGCTGATCATCACAGGAAAATAAGTTTTGCCCATCCATTGACAGGACATGACTAGATTACATAATATTCAAAATACTTTTTTTTCTTCTTTTTTTTCCACCTCAGACAGGTAATGTGCCCATTTCTTAACAAGGTTTGAGGGAGGCACATCTCAGACATGAGGGTGGAAACCCAGTCATCATGCTTATGAACTACAACAGGATCTCAATATACTGTTAAATAAGCATCTCGATTTTTAAAATATTTTGAAAATACTGGACCTCATGTCAATTCTGAAAGGTCAACTTTGAAAGAAAGGGCTGGTTAAAATATTCCATTAAGCCAAGGACTGGAAGCTATTATTAATACTATCTCTCTATCTTTTGTAAAAAAAAAAAAAAGCAAACAAGGGCAGATGAACTCTGAGTAAATTTGGGAAGTGCAGAATTTTCTCTTTACTTATTTCACCAAAGAGTCAAGTACAGCATTTATTTTTTGCACCAGATATCATAATATTTTAACAGAAAATGTAAAATATGAGTAATATACAGTAGATAAAATACTTGAAGGAAAGATTTAGAAAATCTATAATACTAGTGTAATGAAAGTAATGTAGCTTTGGAGTCAGATAAGCCTGGATTTGATTCTTATTACTGATTTATCAATGGCATCTTAAAACCAAAGCAGTGTGTGGGAGGATCAGGAACCAAGGCCACTGTGTGCACGGGGGCCTGGGGAGCCTTGGACAAAGACCCTATTCTTTGCCTTGTACTAGGAGGGATCCTGGTAAAATCCTAGAGCTGATGTTCTAATGTGAAGATAAGCAAGTCACCAACTTGCCTTTGAATCACATCATTTTTCAAGTCGAAGGAACTTTGGCCTCATCATCTAACCAACTGTCCCAATTTGACGTGGTGGTTGGAGTAGAGGAGGGGGTCGGAAGTATGATTTGATGGGCTGATTGCACATGAGTGTCATGGTGGGGGTGTGTGTGTGTGTGTGTGTGTGTATGCCTGTGTGTGTCTATACTTCACTGCTTCTTGGGCCGGTCTCAGTCACATATTAAAATCCAAAGGGTAGGGAGAGGGGGGAGAGAAATTGTGTTACTTTGTAGCCACCTAGCAATAGCGCTACACAATTTAACATTCCATTTCTTTCTAGAATTCATAGTCCTCTGCAAGGAGAACATGCTCACCACCTGAGCCATTTTTCCTAATTTCATTTTAAGAGTTATATAATTTCATATTGAAGATGGTTGCCAGTTTTACTAAAATACTGTCAAATACCTATTCCTGATACCTTCTGCACACCATATAAACATATCCATGGCTTTTCTAGCAACTCAAATATTGCCCCTAAATATCTAGAAAAACATAATACTATATCTTAACCAACTCATTAGTAGATTTAGATCATGCATATCATCATAGGATTACTAGAATTATTACAAAATAAGCCATATCACCTCTCCTTGCTGACAAAAATAGACTAGAAATCTGGAAAGGAAAGCTTGCCCTTCGTCCGAGAATCTGCACTGACTGTGAGCCGCTGTGCAGAAAATTTGCCAGACCTCAGCATTGTTCTGTGTCCATTCTAAGTCATCATGTCATCAATTTTTAAAAACTCAGCTGTTGCTGGCATATCATTTTCCAAAGGGAGTAAATAAGTTGCAACATACATTCTGAACGCTAAATGTTACCATCCTCTTGTACAAAGTGAAGCTATGTAACCCTACCATAAGCATCATTCATTAGAAATTCTGTTTTCATACATGGCAGGGCGGCTGACTGGCCCACATTTATTAAGCATAAGACACTCTTGATATGCATTATGTCACTTAATCCTCACACCAACCCTGCTATTATTACATTTTACAGACATGGAAAATGAGGCTCAAAGGTCAAATAACTTGCCAATTTACCAACTAAGGGGCAGCACCTGAGTTCCACCTTTGGTCTAATTCCAAAGCCTCATTAGAGAACAGAGTACACAATTCACATTACCTTTAAAGATCAGCTGTGAGATATCAAAGGTGGTTCCTTCAGGCTGGGCTTTATTTGCCTCCAGTTAGGAAAGTATCAGGAGCTCTGGTCTCTTCTCTGTGGTCCTTGAATTTCCCTCTGCATTCCTGCTTTTCCCAAAGCTGCCGCTCCCCCCAGGCCAGCGGAGGCATGTGAGCATGTGGAAGGGCCCCAGCTGACAGGTAGGAGACGCTGCGTCACACCCAGCTCTGTTACTATCTGCCGGACCTTCCTGGGCTTTCTTTTGCAGAATAAGAGGATTGTGCTAGATTAACGATGTCCCCTTTCTGTATCCAAGAGCCTAAATAAAAGATCCTGACTTTTAGTTAGCATAATCTTGACAGTCTCTTTCTACCCTAGCATGCTGTGATTTCCAGTGAGTTCTCGTGAAGACTTTCTTGGCAGCTCACCCCAGCCCTGTGGGATCTCCTTCTCCTCTGGATTCAGGACTCATAGTTTGCCATATAAAATGCTGCCTAACATTTAGGGGGTCTGGGGTGAGAATATAAAAGGAGAACCACATACCATTTGTCTAAATACATAAAGTTTATAAATCAAAGTAATAAGCTGTTGTATAAAATGTGTTCCATCCTTCTACTGTGACAAATACAACTTCCTAACACACTGAAAGACCAGGCTTGTGTTTAAAATCCTCAGACTTCTTAGAAATCTGTTCTGGAAAGTGACGGCAAATGCAGGGCCACTCTTGGTCCAGGACTCTGGCCCACAGCCTACCCCCTTCCTCCTCTGCCTGGCTCTGTTCCCACAACAAGGAAGAGGGGCATAGTGTTCCCGGGTGTGGACACACCAGCGCATACATACTAATGCCATCGACCTTCCCAGCACACACATGCATGTGTGCACGCAATCACACACACGCATGCACACACACACACACACACACACACACACCCGCCCTTGCCTACCACTGGGAGAACAGACCTGGTAAGAGGCACATTCAGACCTTTAGAGTTGGCTCAGGACTTTTTGGGCTGGGTATTCTGGAATCCCAGGAAAACAGCATGGTCCAGAAGAACGTGGGTGGGCATCACCCCTTACTTCCCACCTCCCCTCGCCCTCTCACATACACTATGTGCTCCTTGCCTGGAAGGTGGCTCTGGATGGAGGAGAGCTGGGCTCCCTAAGACATGGGTGCAGAGCAGGGGACCCTCTTGTCGGAGTGTAAAGGCAGCATGAACTTCATGACATTCCTTTCATCCTTTCTTATCTTTACCTTCCCTTATTTTCCACTTGTCAGATAAGAGCTTTAGAAAATTTCGCTTCCTGTGAGTCCCAGTCTTTCTCTAACTACCAGATATGGATAGATGTCTTAGTTACTTTGGGCTGCCACAATAAAATACCATGGACCAAGTAGTTCATAAACAGGCATTTGTTTTTCACAGTTCTGGAGGCTGGAAGTCCTAGGTCAGGGTGCCAAGGTGGTTGGGTTCTGGTGAGGGCCTCTTCCAGGTTGCACACTGCTGTCTGCTCGTTGTGTCCTCACATGGTGGAAAGAGGGTGAGAGTAACTTTCTGGGGTCTCTTTTATAGGGGTACTAATCCCACTAATGAGGACTTCACCCTCATAACCTAATCACTTCCCGAAGGCCCCACCTCATAACACCACCCGATTGGGGGTTGGGATTTCAACACAAGAATTTTGGGGAGGACACAAACATTCAGTCCATAACAGTAGATACTTGAATAGTTTACTTGCAGGGGATCAACAGGTTTTCCTTTGCAGAATGCCTTTTCTGTTACAAGAATCTTTTTATTTTTATTTATTATTTTTTCTTTTTTGAGACAGAATCTCCCTCTGTACTCCCAGCTAGAGTGCAGTGGTGCCATCACAGCTCACTGCAGCCTCCAACTCCTGGGCTCAAGCCATCCTCCTGCCTCAGCCTCCCGAGTAGCTGGGACCACAGGCGCATGCCACTATGTCTGGCAAATTTTTTCCATTTTTGGTAGAGACGGGGTCTTGCTCTTGCTCAGGCTGGTCTCAAACTGCTGGGCTCAAGAGATTCTCCCACCTCAGACTCCTAAAGTGCTAGGATTACAGGTGTGAGCCACCATGCCCAACTACAAGAATCTTTATTTAGCTTTTATACAGAATTCAAGAAACCTAAACAATCTATAATCAACCATTTCAATTTACCCATATATCATGAGTCATAGCTCAAAAGTATTTCCTCTCCATTTCATATTTCTCCATCTTTAAGTTGATTTTCTTTCTTTCTTTTTTATTTCAGAATATTACAGGGGTACAAATGCTTTGGTTACATAAATTGCCTTTGCACTGCCCAAGTCAGAGCTACAGGCGTGTCCATCACCCAGACAGTGCACTCTGCACCCCTTAGGTGTGAATTTATCCATCCCCTCCTCCCCCCACCACCTGCCCGACACCTGATGAATGTTATTACCATAAGTGCACATAAGTTTTGACCGATTAATACCAATTTAATGGTGAGTAAATGTGGTGCTTGTTTTTCCATTCTTGTGATACTTCACTTAGAAGAGTGGGCTCCAGCTCCATCCAGGATAATACAAGAGATGTTAGTTTTTTATGGCTGAGTAGTACTCCATGGTATACATATACCACATTGTATTAATCCACTCATGTATTGATGGGCACTTGGGTTGTTTCCACATCTTTGCAATTGTGAATTGTGCTGCTATAAACATTCAAGAGCAGATGTCTTTTTTATAGAATGTCTTTTTTTCTTTTGGATAAATACCCAGTAGTGGCATTGCTGGATCAAATGGTAGTTCTACTTTTAGTTCTCTGAGGTACCTCCATACTACCTTCCATAGAGGTTGTACTAATTTGCAGTCCCACCAGCAGTGGATGAGTGTTCCCCTCTCTCTGTATCCTTGCCAACATTTGTTGTTTTGGGACTTTTTGATAAAAGCCATTCTCACTGGAGTTAAGTGATATCTCATTGTGGTTTTGATTTGCATTTCCCTGATGATTAGAGATGCTGAGCATTTTTTCATGTTTCTTGGCCATTAGTCTATCTTTTGCAAAGTTTCTGTTCATGTCCTTTGCCCACTTTTTAATGGGGTTGTTTGATTTTTTCTTGCTGATTTTCCTGAGTTCTATATATATTCTAGTTATCAGCTCTTTATCAGATATATAGCATGCAAATATTTTCTCCCATTCTGTAGGTTGTCTATTTGCTCTAATGATAGCTTTCTTGGCTGTGCAGAAGCTTTTTGATTTGATCAGGTCCCATTTATTTATTTTTGTTGTTGCTGTGATTGCTTTTGGGGTCTTCTTCATAAATTCTTTGCCTAGGCTGATATCTATAAGAGTTTTCCCAACATTTTCTTCTAGAATTCTTATGGTTTCATGCCTTAGGTTTAAGTCTGTTATCCATCATGAGTTGATTTTTGTGAGTGGTGAGAGGTGTGGATCCTGTTTCAATCTTCTACGTGTGGCTCTCCAATTTTCCCAGCATCATTTATTGAACGGGGATTCTTTTCTCCAGTGTATGTTTTTGTCTACTTTGTCAAAGATCAGATGGCTATGTGAGGATGGTTTTATATCTGAGTTCTCAGTCCTGTTCCATTGGTCTATGTCTCTGTTCTTGTGCCAGTACCATGCTGTTTTGGTTACTATAGCCTTGTAGTATAGCTTGAAGTCTGGTAAATTGATGCCTCTCAATTTGTTCTTTCCGCTTAAGATTGCTTTGGCCATGCCAAGTTTGCTAGTTCCATATGAAGCATAGAATTGTTTTTTCTAGATCTGTGCAAAATGATGTTGGTAATTTAATAGGGATTGCATTGAATCTGTTGATCACTTTGTGTAGTAAAGACATTTTAACAATATTGATTCTGCTGATCCATGAGCATGGTATGGTTTTCCATCTGTTTATGTCCTCTGCTATTTCCTTCCTCAGTGTTTTGTTTTTCTCCCTGTAGAGGTCTTTCACCTCCTTAGTTAAATATATTCCTAGGTATTTTATTTACTTTGTTGCTATTGTGAAAGGTATTGAGTCTTTGATTTGGTTCTCAGTTTGACTGTTGTTGGCATATATGAATGCTGATTTGTGTACATTGATTTTGTAACCTCAGACTTTGCTGAATTTATTTGTCAGTTCCAGTAGTCTCTTGGCAGATTCTTTTAGGTTTTCTAGATAATACTGTCTGCAAAGAGCAATAGTTTGACCTATTCTGCCCCCATTTGGATACCCTTGATTTCCTTCTTCTCATTTCTGATTGCTCTGGCTGGGACTTCCAGCACTATGTTGAATAGAAGTGGTGATAGAAGACAACCTTGTCTGGCTGCAGTTCTAAGTGGGAATGCTTTCAATTTTTTCCCGTTTGGTACGATGTTGGCTGTGGGTTTGTCATATATGGTTTTTATCATTTTGAGGTAAGTTCCATCTATGCCTATTACATTAAGTGTTCTTATCATAAAAGGATGCTGAATTTTGTCAAATGCTTCTTCTGCATTGAGAGGATCATATGGTCTTTGTTTTTACTTCTATTTATGTGGTGAATCACATTTATAGATTTGCGTATGTTGAACCATCATAGCCTTAAATGCCTATATCAAAAAGACAGAAACATCACAAATCAGCAATCTAACAAATCATCTCAAGGAATTAGAAAAAGAGGAGCAAACCAATCCCAAACCCAGCAGAACAAAAAAAATAACTAACGTCAGAGCAGAACTAAAAGAAATCGAAAACAAAACAAAAAAATACAGATTAATGAAATAAAAAGTTGGTTCTTTGAAAAGATAAATAAAATTGATAGACCACTTGCTAGATTAACCAGAAATAGAAAAGAAAGGGCCCAAATAAGCTCAGTCAGAAATGAAAAGGGACATATTACAACTGATACCACAGAAATACTAAATATCACCTGTGAACACTATAAAAATCTCTGTGCACATAAACTTGAAAACGTTGAGGAAATGGACAAATTCCTGGAAACACACAATCTCCCAAGACTCAATCAGGAAGAAATACAACTCCTGAACAGACCAGTTATGAGCAATGAAATTGAAGCAGCAATAAAAAAATCTTTCAGCAAAAAAAGTTCCAGAACAGATGGTTTCTGGGATCACTTTCTTTTGTTCCCTGATGTTCAATATACTGGGAACCATTGTTTCCTGTATGTTGTCCAGCTTTTTGTTGTTTCATACAGGAGGGTAAATTCAGTTTCTGTTACTCTATCTTGGCCAGATGCAGAAGTGCACCTTTTACTAAGTTTTTAATTGAAATATTTATTTTTCTCAATCTTTCTTTTCTTGTAATAAATACATGTAAGGTTACAGATTATCCCGTGAATATTTTTTCCATATTCTCTAAAAGTTTATATATAGTTCTCTGGCTGCTCATTTCAATGGTTTATAATTTCTATTTTGGTTTATTATTTAATCTATTATGTAAAATGCTTTAAACTTTTTTATT
Source organism: Daubentonia madagascariensis (assembly GCA_023783475.1). NCBI lineage: Eukaryota > Metazoa > Chordata > Mammalia > Primates > Daubentoniidae > Daubentonia > Daubentonia madagascariensis. Next base: position 33,124,688 of record JAKFHU010002140.1, on the reverse strand, counting down.
ATAAAAAAATTTAAACATGCACAAAATCTTAGAGAATAATACAATAAACCCCTACATACTGCTCCCCCAGATTCAACAATTGTCAAGATTTTTCCATATTTGTTTCATCTATCCATTTCTTTGTTAAAGTATTTTAAAGAAAATTCTAGAAAACATGTCTTTTCTGTCCTGCATATTTGCATTTCTAAATTATAAGAACATTATCTTCCTTAATCCCAATGTTATTATCACACCTAATAAAATTAACAATAATTCTTCAGAACCATTTTATAATCAGACCATGATCAAATTCTTCCAATTGTCTACAAAATATTTGTACAGATTGTTTATTCAAATTAGGATCAAATCAAGGTCCACTCATTGCATTTGCATATTGTGATTTCAAGGTCTTTTTTCATCAATCAAGTCCTCCCTCTCCCCCTTTTCCCTGACACTGGCTTGTTCAATAAGCCAGACAAGCTGTCCTGCAGAATGTCCCACATTCTGATTTATTTCTTTGCTTTCTTGTGGTTTTATTTAACTTCCTTCTTTATCCCTTGTGTTTCCTTAGAGGCTTGGTAAGGTTTAACTTTTTTTTGGCAAGAATCTGTTACAGCTGGTGCTGTATGCTTCGTATTACATTACATCGGGGACACATAATGTCTGGTTTCCATTTTTAGTCATGCTGAGATTGATTAAAGGATTTAAGTGGTGACAGCCTGATCCCTCCATTATAGTTCCCCAACAATTGATCAGCAAGTGATATTATCCTTTGATGATCGTTGCATGACCCAATTATTTCATTAGGAGTGGCAAAGTCATGATTTTCTCATTCTATTATTCCTTATTAATTTATTACCTGGAATTCCATGGTAAATAATAATTTTCTCTCTTCATTTGGGGCTATTTGATTATCCTGAAAGAAAAAATGAGTGCTGAATTCTTTCCTGTTAATTGCAAGTTTTCGGAGTAAGAAATTGGTGTCCTGGTACTTCCAATGGTGCACTCTTTCTCTCACACATATGTTCCATTTGTTTGATTAACTGAATGAATATATTTTTCTTTTTCTTTCTTTCTTTCTCTCTTTTTTTTCTTTTTTTTTGAGATATGGTCTCACTCTGGGACCTGGGCTAGAGTGCAGTGGTGTCATCATAGCTCACTGCAACCTCAAACTCCTGGGCTCAAGCAATCCTCCTGCCTCAGCCTCCCAAGTAGCTGGGACTACAGGTGAGTGCCACCACACCTGGCTAATTAAAAAAATTTTTTCTTAGAGATGGGGTCTTGCTGTGTTGTCCAGGCTGGTCTCAAACTCCTGGCCTCAAATGGTCCCTACCTCAGCCTCCCAAAGTGCTGGTATTACAAGCACAAGCCACCACACCTGGTGTCTATTTTTCTTATTAATGCCCAAATTGTGCACCTTTGGCTTTGATTTTATACTTGTTTCTCTTTTGTCATACTGAAAATTTTGGTTACTATTAATAATAATATCAACCTACTTATTTGTATTATCCTACACTATGTGAAAGTTTCAAAATACTAATAACAATACATCAACTTAAAATTAGACTACTAAATTAAATCTACTATTTGTTTGCACCTCTATTTGTCCTTAGATTATATCTCAGTAAGGATGTACAGTCAAAACGTAGTGTTCTATTATAAAATCACTTGAAACAATTCTTTTGTCTGTGTGGTTATGTCCGCAATTTCATACACATTAAGATTCATTTATTGTAGTTTGCATTCAATTTTTAGAGTTTTTAAACTTTTGTTTTTGAATTCTTTCCAAAATCAAAACTATTTAGCATATTACACTCAAGTCTGCTTAAATTTATGTCTCCTTCATCCTATTGTCTTCCTATCCCATTAGAGTAACTATTTTTGTTAGCTTTTATTTCATCTTTCCAGTCTTTCTTTTAGCAAATATAAGAATACTTGCACTCTCCTTTTTTGCTTGCGCATTGGGTTTCATGCTATATATACTATTCTTAGTGTGCTTTTCTCATGAACAATATATCTGGAGATCAATCCACATCAGCATGTGGCCATCTTCCTCAGGCCTTTTTAGCGCAGGTTATGGTGCTATTTAGTGCCTTTTTCCATTGGGAAAATGTATCATAATTTATGTAACCAGTCCCCTAATTGTATGCATAAATCATTTTATATTTTTGCTAGTGTATCTTTGGGAGATTGACTTGTTGGGTCAAATATAAATGCATATGGTCTTTTCCTAGATATTGACAAATTACCCTCCATTTTTCATTTCTACCAGCAATGTTTGAGAGTGCCTGTTTCTCCACAGTCTTGTCAACAAAACTTATTGTCAAACTTTTGGATTTTTGTTACTCTGACAGATTAAAAGTAAAATCTCAATATAATTTAACTTATATTTATTTTATCTACATGCGTTTGAGCATTTTTTCATATGTTTAAGGCCATTTTAATTTATTTTTCTTTGAACTTTGTATTTTTGCACATTTTTTACTGGAAATGTTAGTCAATTTTTAGGTGTTTTAAAAAAATTATTAGAGCCTTAGCCCTTTGTCAGAGCTTTAAGTTTCAAATACGTTTTCCTAGTTTGCTCATTTATCTTATGATCTTGTATCTGAATTTTTTGTTGTGCAGTATTATTTAAATTTTCTGTGGTCAAATTTATAAAATTTTTAAAAAATTGGTGTTGGATTTTCAATCATGGTTTAAAACATTTTCTTAACTCCCAAATCATAAAAAAATGTACCTATGCCTTCTAGTACTTATATAGTTTCATTATTTACCTTTAGATTTCAACCATTTGGAATCTATCCCTGTGTATTTTTTCCCAAATTGCTCAATATTATTTATTAAATAATCCAACATTTCCCCATGATTTGAGGTAATATCTTCATTACTTATTGAATTTGCATAACCATATGAGTCTATTTCCGGATTTCCTATTCAAATAAACTTTTGGTCTGTTTGTCTATCATATGTCAATACCATGAAGCTTTGAATATAGGTTTCATGATGTTTTAAATATCTGATAGGATAAGCCTCCCACATTGCTCTTTTCCCTGGAATTTTCTTTGATGGTCTTGTTTATTAATTTTTTTACACAAACTTTGTAATCTAGCACCAGGGGGTAAAAACATGGCATTTTTATTGGAATTGTATCATATTTATAAATTTAGTAAGGCAGAAATTACATCTTAAAGAATTGAGTCCTTGTGTCAAGCATGTGTTGTTTCTTTCCAATTGTTTAAGTCAACTTTGTGTCTTTTATTAGTAGGCTGCATAATATTGTTTCTGTCAACCATGAACCACATACATGAGGGTGGTCCCATAGATTATAATACTGTATTTTTACATCTGCATTCAGTGACCAAACTGCCTTACTAAGGTGTGTGGAGCAGGAAGAGGTGAAAGAGGTAAAGTCAGAAATCTTTTGAATCAAATTTTTATGAGTTTGCACCAATGATCAACAGTACCAGACACCCTGTGGTGGTAGGGGGAGTGGGAGCAGCGGCAAGTACCTATTTGTCCGTTGCTGGGGACGTTTGTGATGAAAGGTTTGTTAGACTGCTGATGGTCCAGAAAGCTGAAAATATGACAAAGATTAATTTCAATGGACCACAGTGGTGTGGCCATTAGTGGTGTCAGCTAATTAAACTGGAACAATAATACCATAACCTGAAAAAGTGTCCACAGTGGCTGGGCATCACCACAGCCCCACAAGGGGTCCAAAGGTCAGAGGCAGTCAGGCTGTCAGAAAAGCAGGAACAATACCCCCTGCAGTGTGGCCTCCCCAGTGTGAGGCAAACAGGTCAACTTGTGGTGCCCTCGCATCATGAATGTGGAGTCCTTCACTTTGTGCCCGGTCTATGGTGGTGGGTCTGTTGACACACCTAGCACAACGATGGATCCAGGCAGCAGTGTGGACATTTGGGCGTGCAGGCTCTGTAGCAGCTTGGTTCTAATTGGTCTCATCAGAGAAGGGGCCCTTACCGTTTCCATGTACATGAGCGACCCGGATGCTTCTCTCAGCAGCCACGATTTGTTTCCACAATTTGTGGCCTGCAAAAGGGGTGCTGCTAATCTGGAGTCTGTAGTTTTCCAAGTGGAAGACCAAACATCTAGCTGTTGACAACAGCCCAAGAATGACTAAAAATAGGACAAGCTGCATCAAGGGCAGCGCTGGCCAGAGTTGTGAGAGCAGCCGTGAGATCTGCCCTCTGAGCAGAGAGATCACGTTTGTTCTTGGCTCTGCGTGGGCCGTGCTTAGTCTGTAGCCCCAGCAGCCCAGGGGACTCTACTGCAGTTCTTCTTAGCCAAACCATCAGGGACCACACCCATGCATTTGGGGGAACTTCTGTGAATTGAGGGCCCATGAAGCCACAGCTTTGCTTCAGGTGGTGAATGGGAGATAAAATTCCCCTCAGAGGGCTATGTCCACTGTTTCCCAGAAAGCCAAGATGCTGCTGGGGCCAGGCTGGCTGAATTCCATTTTCCATCACAGGCCTGTTGGGCCTTTCTCACCTTGCTAGTCATTGAGTTTAAGGTTATCCACCTCAACATGGGAATATCAGGCCCAAGAGTCACAAGGCCTCTATAGGTCAGGTGTGACCTTTCCACCAGAGCCTGAGAGCAAGCCAATAGCCGATTTTCAAAAGGGGTGTGCCTGGTGGTCACACCAGGGAAGTGACAAGTCTGAAACTTCTAGGTGTGCATCTGGATGGAGGCTGTCTCCCATTGCCAGAGACCCCAGTTGGCACAATCATTAGTCACAGCAGCTTATAGCTCAAGGGAGCCAGGAGTGTGTGAGTCCCCAAGGGCACCAGCACATGTCTACGTGTAGCTCTTCCTGACCAGAATCATCCCCTCTGGCACTTTAGGACAGGAAGTACAAGCATATAGCACATCAATTCCTACCTTTCATCCAGATATAGAAGATGCTACAACAGCAATATTGATTAACTTTTTATCTTATTAGAAAAATATAAATTTTATATACCTGTTGAAAGGGACTTTCGATTGTATCTATTTCTGTTTGGGTCTAATCAGGAGAAAGAAACCACCCGGTAATTTGAATAGGGAAAGTAGAATGTAAAGAATAAGCATAACAAGAGATTGGAATAATGAGGCATTGACTAGTAAGAAAAGAACTCTAAAAATGTAGAAATAACAAATGTAAGTAGCAGCCAGTATGCTTAAGGCTGAGATAGAACTTGCTCTCCTCTACCAGGACTAAGATCCAGAGCTTGTTGACAGGGCATGGCCATAGCTCACTGGATTGTGGAAAAGTCACTGTGGTGCTGCCCTGGTCACATTTGTCAGAAATCTGCCCTAGAGGGTGCCAGGGAAAGCTGTTTATAGGGAAGGACCGAGCTACCCAAAGGTACTGGGGAGGGTGGTTGGGAGGTGAGCTGGTGCCGCTGGGTGCTGCTGTCTGCCATGTCCTGCAGGAGCTGAGCCCTAGAGAAGTTATGAGCTCTGCAGGAGCTGGGCCCTGGGAAACCATGTGCTCTAAAGGAGTGGGACACTGGAGAAGCCTGTGGGGCTGTAGGAGCACACCTGAACCAGGGGACAAAACCCTTTCTTCCTGCACTATCTACTGACAAAGTTTAGTAGGGCCCACATTCATTTTCACAGAGCAGGCAAAAAGGGTGAATTTGGAGCTTGAGAGGCAGTAAGTCCCTGACTGACACAATGTATCTGTTGGAAGGGACCTTTAGTTGTATCTATATCTTAAAAAAATAACTGGAAGCAAATATCATAAAAATATTAAGTTAAAATTTTAAGTGGTGGGAATTTTGGTGCTTATTATATTAGTTTTATAACTTTCTACATATTTTAAATTTAGCAAAGAAAAATCTTGGTGAGAAAAAGTGATCGATATACTACTCAAATTTGAGAAATCTTGAGCTGGTAGTTAAATCTCTCTTTGTGTGACCTGAATTCTGTTGCAGAAATAAAAAAGAGGTTGTTCCCATTGTTCATTCATACACTCATTTACTCTTTAACATTAAGTGAGCATTTTTTCCATGCCAGTAACTAGACCAGGTCCAAGGTCTCAACCCTCATGTTCTGCACAGTCCAGGAAGTAAGAGACAGAGTCTCAGATAATTAAACTGGACCTCAAGTAAGGAGACTATAAGATGTGTATCTTCCAAGAAGGGGTTCTAGAAATGCTCCTGGTGCAGGTGATGCCTGAGCTGTGCTGAAGGAAACAATAAGAATTATTTGGGTAAAGAGAGGCAGGAAGAATTTTCCAGAGAAAGAAAGAATTGTTTGGAAAAAAAAGTCTAGCCTAGTTTTTCACTTGTAAAATAATTAAACCAAGAGAATGGCAAAAGTTACACAATAGATAAGAAGTGTCCATAAGCATGAGACATATTTTAAATAGAGTAACGGAGTTAAAGTATTTATAAATGATCTATGATCCTCCAGCTCCCACTGTGCCAGGAAAGCTAAAAAAGGAAAGGCTATATTTGGGTCTCAGTCAACTTCCTGGATATCTGCTAATGTTGAAGGTTTTAGGGGGTTGGGGTAACTTGGCATGCATTTCAGACTAGAATCAACACAATCAGGGACAGGTGACATAGATATCTTTCAGGAAATGTGCCTTTTATCAAATTTATCTTCTCTTAAGCGAGAAGAGGGTGACATTTCCATGCTCTCTCCTATTTATCCTGGGCTTCTCAAAGAGATGCTGCAAAATAAGATCTCTGTTTTCCATGTATGTGTAATTGAGTATTTCCGATCTTATTGTCTATGTATTAAGGCATGCTGCAATCCTTTCCTTTGGGAGAAGTCCCTGTGTTGTTATTCCAATGCTTAGAGTGATTCATATGTCTGGAATGAAAAGATAATCCTGTATCGGAGCCACTGATAATGCCATCATTATTGCTGTGCTGGGAAGAGAACCAAGACTGGTAACTAAATCAGCTGATCTTCAACACGTGTAAAGTACTTAAGCTACCCTGCAATTCAGGGTTTCAACTTGCACTGACTTGATGATTGAATTCTGATTTCCACTCAGGGTTTTCTACTAACATTGTAAGAAGGTATCAGTAAAATATTGACTTGTGAAGTTTTTTTTCCGGGAGAACTAAAATGGAACCTAGCCTATTATTGCAATTAAAGTCTCTTAACTAAAATCTTAAATCTTGAGTTGTTGCCATTTACTTTTATTATATATGCAGCTTTTAAATTGTATGCAGTTTTTAAAAATAGATTTTATTTTTTAGAGAAGTTTTAGATTCACAGCAAAACTGAGCAGAAAATACAGAGAATTCCCATATAGCCCATGTGCCACCCACCTTCTAGCCTTTACCACTGTAAACATCCCACACCAAAGTGGTACCTTTGTCACAATCGATGAACCTACACTGACACTTTATTCTATAGTTTACATTAGGGTTTACTCTTAATGTTGTACATTCTGTGGGTTTTGACACATGTATAACATGCATCCGCCATTATAGTATCATAAAGAGTAGCTTCACTGCCCTAAAATTCCTCTGTGTCTGCTCATCCTTCCCTTCCCCAAACCCAACCCCTGGCAACCACTGATCTTTTTACTGTCTCAATAGTTTTGCCTTTTCAAGAATGTCATATAGTCATATAGTTTTCAGACTAGCTTCTTTTACTTAGTAATGTGCATTTAAGGTTCCTCCAGGTCTTTTTGTGGCTTGATAGCTCATTTCTTTTTAGCAATGAATAGTTCATTGCCTGGACATTCCACAGTTTACTTATCACCTACTGAAAGACATCTTGGTTGTTTCCAGGTTTTGGTAATTATAAATAAGGGTGCTATAAACATCCGTGTGCAGGTTTTTGTGTGGACATAGTTTTCAGCTCATTTGGGTAAATACTAAGAAGCTTGAGGCCAGGTGTGGTGGCTCACGTCTGTAAATCCCAGCACTTTGGAAGGCTGAGACAGGAGAATCACTTGAGCCCAGGAGTTCGAGACCAGCCTGGGCAACATAGTGAGACCCCATCTCTTAAAAAAAAAAAAGGAAGTTTGATTACTGGACTGAATATTGAGTATGTTTGTTTAGTTTTGTAAGAAACCACCAAACTGTCTTCAAAAATAGCTGTGCCATTTTTGCATTCTCACCAGCAATGAAAGACTTCCTGTTGCTCCATATCCTCATCAGGATTTGGTGTTGTCAGTGTTCTGGATTTTGGCCATTCTAATAGGTGTGTAGTAGTATCTTGTTTTAATTTGCATTTTCTGATGACATATGATGTTGAGCATCTTTTCATCTGCTTATTTGCCATCTGTATATCTTCTTTGGTGAGGTTTCTGTTCAGGTATTTTGCCCATTTTTTATTTGAGTTGTTCATTTCCTTATTGTCGAGTTTTAAGAGTTCTTTTTATATTTTGGGTAACAATCCTTTATCAGATATGTCTTTTGCAAATATATTCTCCCAGTCTGTGGCTTGCCTTATTCTCTTGATGGTGTCTTTTGCAGAGCAGAAGTTATTAATTTTAATGAAGTCCAGAGTATCAATTTTTTCTTTCATGGATGAAGTTGGTTTTTATTTGACTTGTATTTTCCTTGTCACTCTGATAAAGATTGCTGTCATGTAGGCATCCTGCTGCCCTTGAAGAGATGACTAGCATGACCTTCCCATCCTCCTTACTCAGCCCCAGTATTGATGATAATGCCTTTTCTGTGGACCCCACACAGCTGTTGTGAGCATCAAATGAGATAATGTTTATGAATCGGTTTTTTTTAACTGAAAAGCAGCTGTACACATGTCAGGTAGCATTACTAGTCTCTTGGCAGCACACACACAAGCACACACACACATATACTTTTATTTCCTTCTTTGGCCAATGGGTTTAACTCATGATATCAATTAAAAAGAGACAAATTTCTCACTACAGTTGACAATAGCATTTGAAATCTAAGAGATAAAAAGCTGCAAATGCCATCTTTAAATCCAGAGGTTTTAGGAGGTTGACTTTCACTGTCTCAGGCAGAGTGTGGGTCTGTTTCAGTGCCCTCCATCTCTGAAAGCGACAAAGGTTCTTTGCTCGAACAAACCTTAGCCAGGCTCCTGAACCTTTTCCTAGGCCTGTCTGTGCGCTGCCTTGTAAAATCTAGTTTAGCATGAAGCCGGGTAAGTCAGATCAGTAAAACCCCCCCACCCTGGGTCATGTGATCACACTCCATACTCCTCAGCCTCAGGTTCAGGTTCCTCACCTTCCACTGTGCCATCTGACCTCCTTGGCCTTCCTTCAGCAAGAATCTCGTTAGGTCGGTTTAGCCAGAATGCTCCTCACCCCTGATGTTTCCTCGTAGTAATTTTCTATCCACTGACCCCCACCCTGCTCTCTGACTCTAAATTCCCACTCGCCCACCCTGTATTCAGAGTTGAGCCCAATCTCTCCATCACTGCACAGCCCCATTGCAGTGGTCCCTACACCTACCTCGATGGTCCTGAATAAAGTCTGCCTTTCCATGCTTTAATAAGTATCATTCAATACTTTTTTTAAACAGAAGCCCTAAGAATTATTTTGTGATTTTGCAAGATTTTCCCAGTTTACGTTCATCTCCTGCTTCAGGTTTTTTTTTCCCATTTACAGTCGACCTTTGAACAACACAGGGTTGGGGCACCAGTCTCTGTGCAGTTGAAAATCTGTGTATAACTTCTGACCCCTCCCCAAAATCTGATTATTAATAGCCTACTGTTGACCAAAAGCATTACCATAACATAAACAGTAGATTAACACATATTTTGTATGATATATGTGTTATATACCGTATTCTTACAATAAAGTGAGCTAGAAAAAAATATTAAGAAAATTGTAAAGAAGAGAAAATATATTTACTATTTTTAAATGGAAGTGGATCATCCTAAAGGTCTTCATCTTCATCAGCTTCACATTGAATAGGCTGAGGAAAAGGAAGGATAGGAGGGGCTGGTCTTGCTGTCTCAGGCATGGCAGAGGCAGAAGAAAGTCTGTGTATAAGTGGACCTGCACAGTTCAAGGGTCAACTGTATTTTGACAAAAATAAATGAAACCGCAGTTAACTTTAACTGAATAATTGAAGACAACAAAAAGAAAACAAAGCTAGAGAGGAAGAGAGAGAATCCCAACGAATGAACTGTGGCTTCTGTGGCAGCACCAGCACTTTGATGTCTTCTGGCCCACAGGCCTGGCTGCGGTGCACCTTGAACCCTCAGGGCTTGATGTTACAGCTGCCCATTGACGTGAGCTGCAGGAAGGGAGAGGGAGCAGTAGAAAAAGAGAGAGTGAGAGAGAGAAGAAGAGACAGGAGAAGGGCAACATGGAAGGCTCCAAAAGTTTCTGATTTATCTTGCTGAAGATCTAGTTATCAACTATAGAAAGAAAGGTGTCACTGGCAAACGTCCTAATTAGGTGGTTTATGACGGCTCACAATACCTCCACCCTACTGTCATGGGAGTGTTTATTTGGAGCTGTCTCTCCACCAACTGCAGGGAAAGATCTTGAGAAAGACAATTTCTTCTAATATCTTTTATTATAATAGATCTATTCCCTGGTACCTTAGAATTTTTGTTATATAACAAATGACCTGTTTCTTAAATTACCATTTCAAAGTTTTTGTTGTTAGTGTATAAGGATGCTGTTTTTGTAAAGGATCTTATACAAACTCGATGAACTCTTTCATTAGTTTTCACAGCTTGTCTACAGAATTTGTTAACTATTCTATATAGAAAATCATGTCATCTACAAACATGAACATTTTATTTCTTCCTTTCCAATCATTGTATCTCTTATTTCATTTTTTTGGTTTAATTGTACTGTCCAGACCTTCATTATACAATGCTAAGTAGGAACAATGATAGCTGACAGCTTTGTCTTTTTCCTGTTTTTGTAATTTTCCTCCATTTAATGTATGTGTTGTGGATACACAATGGATACACTTAATGTGGTCTTTCAGTGGATACATTTTGTCATGTTTGTGAAGTCCCCTCTTATTTATGTTTATTTAAAAAGACCACAAATGATGTTGACTTATACCAAATCTTTTCTTCTGTATCTTTAAGGTATCACATGGTTTTTCCTCTTTAATCTGTTAAAGGGAAGAATTCTACACATAGACATTTTTTCTAACAATGAAGATAGATATTTTTTCTGATTAGTTTAACAATGCACATTCATCGTAGAAAATTCAACTAGTATATGAAGGTGCATCAGACATCTCTCATTTGGCACTTTAAATCATCCCACACCCACCCCCTTCTCTCACCATGGCAGCCACAGGGGCTGCAGGGGCCCTGTGAGTACCACAGACAGCACCTCCCCCGAGGCCCTGCCCTGTCCCGCTTCCTGACCAGGGCTTCTCTGATGCTATGGCATGGGACACCCTTGGGAACCTGCTGGTTCTTATGCATGTGCAACCCAGAAAAGCCATGGAGTTATGCTCACAGGGTCACCTGTGACCAATGGCAAACAGGATCACATGGAAGCTATTTCCCTCTTTGGTCCTCTGGGTGAATAATTCTGAGATGCATTTCATAAAGCTCCTCAGAAAGTCCCACAGAATTGAGTTTCAGTTACCTGTAGCAGTGAGCAACTGAAAGATGCGTCCTTAGCCAGGCATGGTGGCGTAGTCGCAGCTACTCCGGAGGCTGAGGCTGGAGGATTGCTTGAGCCTAGGAGTTCTAGACCAGCCTGGACAACATGGTGAGACCCTGCCTAAAAAAAACCATGCATCCTTATATTGGCTTTTCCTTCTTCCTTGTTTCTCATTCTGTTCCCTGGCATCACTTCTAAATGAACCTCTCTGGAGGAACCCAGATTAAGGCAGGGTGTAATGAAGCAGAAAAACTACCCAAAATACAACCATCCAGATGTAATTACCATTAACATTTTGGTTGTCTTCTATTCATGCATGGGATCATGTCACAAGTGATTTTTAAAATCCAGCCTTTATTATTATTATTATTTGCTTTCCACCCTCTTCCTCACTTCCATCTAACTCCCTCTTCATCAACTCCCATGAATATCCCAGGATACGTCCTGTACTTTTCTTTATGCTCATAGAATCATCATATGACAAGAGCACGCATGCACACACACACACACACGCATACACACACGATCAGTCAGGCTAGACTGGAAGTATATGTGGTAACAAGGTCCCAACATCTCAGTTTATCCCATAGAGTTTTATCTTGAGCACATAAGATCTGGGGCAATGGCATGGGGCAATGGCATGGGGCAGCTGTCATCCATGAGATGACTCAGCTATTGAGGCAGTTTTATTGAAGGACTCCATCATTTCTCTACCCAAAAGCTTCTGCTTTTACTAGGGCACAGGAGAGAAACAGATTGGAGAACTAACTGCCCAGAGGCTTTTCCTTCCAGAACCCTGCTGGAGTAGCTATGTTAAGGGTATTATTTTCACTAAATAGACAAGGAAACAGAGCCTCAGAGATTAAGTGACTTGTCTGAGGCCACAAAGTTGCCAAGTGAGAGGGCTAAGCTTCCAAGGAACAGCCAGCTCCTCTCTGTCCCTTTTCACTTGGATAGACGCTTAAATAATTCAGCGTATTTCCCCTAAACCTTTATAGCACAGCCTCATAGGAGAACATGTTTCTCAATTTGAGTCTAGACTGGGGGAAAGAATGAAAGGAATTCCCCATGGTGGCACATCCCAGAATAGTTCTACCAGGTAAACACGTTCTTTCCTAACAGAAATCTATTGGGAAAAAATGATCTTTCTGAACAGTGGTCAACTGCTGTTGCTAAAATCGGAGCATGATTAGTTACAACTAAGTCCCCTCTAAAAAGTGCCATATCCAAGCAGCAGATGGTGATATGGAAAGAGAAAATAGTGTTGGAGGCATTTGCCTCTGGCTGAGTCGTAGGGTGTCAGAGTCATTGTGCAGTCTGTTCTTTCTGCTCCACAGGTCTCACAGTAAAACTAGAACTGAGGTATCATCTCCCATCCTCATCCTCAAAACTGAATTACTACGAAGAGATGCTGTTTCCATACTGATACATTTATTTGACTCCATTTATCCTAGGATTAAGGTGAGCTTCAGAAAGCTATCATTTATTAAAGTTTAAAATAAAAGGAATGTTGTTACCAAGCTATCCGTTATTTCAAAGACATTTTCTATGTCAGAATTTCTCATCCAAACCTGTTTTCTAAGCATGACATTTCTCCATGATTAACATCACAGGTTTACAGCTCAGTCCCCAAACATTCTTGGCTATTTTGATAACATGAAACCTGGCAATTACTAGTTGTGATTTGCACATGGTTGCAGTTGGAGATTTTTCAAAAATTACAATAAAATTTGAGGGGAAATCTGTTTTAAGAACTGGATTGGGAAAAAAATGAAAAACAGAAACAAACAACTAAGTACATCTATTCTCCAAAATGCATGTTAGTTCATCAAGGCAACTCATTGGTTCTCTGTCAGAGTCACTTTATAAGGCAGATAATTTATGGACAGCCATGCTGGTCCACGAGGTTAAGTATGAGACTCAAATGCTCAGGAACACGCATGTGCTATTTTTAAAATGAAATGACTATAACTTCACTTGCTATTTCCAAACCTATTGGATTATTTTGCTCATAGCCTTTCCCTCCTTCTTCACTGGTAATGTTTGTCATTATATAAAGAGCATTTAAGATGAAACAGAAGTAAATTCTTCCATGTCCACAAGTCTGACAAATTTTAGTTTACAAAACTCCTTTCTTTCAGGGGGAGATTTGACACTGCACCTAAGTAGGTGCAGGATTTGATTGTTACCACAGCCAAAACCAAGGCAAGAAGAGTCCACTTTAAGATCCCACTGCACAGGCTGTGTTTGACGGCTTGTACAGTGCTAGGTGGTCTCAGTCTCTACACCCCACACAGAAGCATCAACACAGCCTTTTCTCTGCCACTCTCAGGAGCTGCCCCCAGAAGTCTGGCCCATGGAGGGGCATTGTAGCAGCCCTGGGTCATTTGACAGAGAAGGTTCTGACCTCTGGGCCACTGTGTTAGCTGCTAATTGAGGGACTGGAAGTTATGAGATTGCATGATTTCACTGTGGCCAAATATTTTCTGCATAACACACTGAAAAGCACACATATTACTTGATGTCAGTGGTTTCCAGGGTTCTTAAAGGTCTAGTTCTCCAGTGAAACCCTCCCCTCTCTGGGAGTGAACTGTCAGCGCAGTCTCCCTTATAAGTAAGTATGGTGCATATGTCTTACGTTTGTGTGGTTAGCATCCCTTCCTTTGTGGAACTCTTGGGGATGATCATGTGAAAAGCAACGAGCCTCTTATTCCTATTCTGGGATGGGAGCAGGAAGAGCAGCCCATGATCAGCAGTGGTGAAACAGCCAATCGAGTTATCATCCGTGGCCCTGGGGATCAACATGCCTATAGAGGAAGAAGCAATGAAACCAGGGGAGAAATGGATCATCTGGTGGCTTGGATTGGGAGGAGTGGCTCCATTCCCTCTGGTTACAAAGGCTGGATGAGGTGTGAGGTGTTAGGTCATCTTCTGTTGTACAGAGGGTGGGTTTCCATTTTGAAACTGTATTTCTGGAAATAAGAAAGTGTGTGTGCATGGGGTAACCAAGAAGGGGAGGAGGGCCACACCTAACTCTTGCCTTCTATGGACCCGGCGTCCTTCTTTGAGCTGCCAGCCTATACCTCATCGTTTGGGGGGTGCTTCTCACACAACCCAGTCCTGACAACAGGGGTGAGCTAATGACGGAGTTAGACCTGTCAGAATCTTCTTCCCCAGACCCTGAATCTTGACCACAGACACACAGAGGCGATGGCGACTGCAGTTGAGGCCTCCAACAGCAATGTTTAAAGAGATGGTCCATGAACTGCAGCTGCTGAGATCTCTGGACCGGAGCAGCCCTGGGTCCTTTATTTCTCAAGGCCAGGTGCTCAGCTTTTCTGTCTGATACACCAAGTGACCCAGAATCCTTCCAAAAGAACCCTGCTGATTCAACCCTCTGCTTGAATGATATACAATATAACACAAGACATTTATTTATTGATGACCTTCTAGGCACTGTGCCAAATTCTTTGAGATACATAAAATTTGACCTACTTATTATGATTCTGTAAAGGAATGCTGGTATTTTATGGGGCTGTAGCAGATGCTGTCATGGCCTCGCTTGCATCTTGCAGACATATCTGAGTGCCCCAGCTGCTAATCTCTGCATTTGTGCCTGAGGTATTGGTGCAAAAATACCCCAGAAACTCTCCGCACCTGGAGTGGGATAATTCCGAAGTGTGTGTTTTGCCTCACGTCCCAGCCTTTGCCCATGGGTTTAAGCTTCCATCCCCTACTGCAGTCGCTGGCTTCACCTTTTCCCTGGATTACATCCATCTTCCTGGCTGTGTTGCTCATATTTCCCAAATAAAATACTTTCACTCAAATTCTTGTCTTTGTGTCTGCTTCTTGGAGAAAGCAGACTAAGTAAGACAGAGGTTGCTGGGATGCTTGGAAGACGTAGCTCAGTGATGGCCATGTGTTAATCCCTATATAAATGCAAACCCACCTCCATTTTATAGAGGAGAACACCGAGAGACAGAGGTGGCAGGGAACTTACCCAAGTTCACCTGGTGAGTGGACACCTAGGATGCCAATTAGAATTTACCTTGCATCACAACTCTGACCCATTGCCTGGCCCAAGGTTGTTCAACCTCAGCACTGTAGACATTGTGAGCTGGTAACTCTTGGTTGTGGGGGTCTGTCCTGTGCATGGTAGGATGTTTAGCAGCATCCCTCTGTGCACTAGATGCCAGCAACACTCCATCCCCTATTGTGACAACAACCAAAAGTGCCTCCCCCCAAATTGCCAAATGTCCCCTGGGGGGAGGGGAGGACTCCCTCATGAGAACTGTAGCCCAAGAAAGCCGGGTTCAGTCAGAAGCAGCACAATGGCCTGCCTATGCTGACGGAGAGGGCCAGAGTGACAGCACACGCGTGGCCTATTTATTGACCCTTATAAGCCGTTGATCCAATCTTACATCTCCTGACTCCAAATCTGGCCCACTTTCCATGATGCTGGGCTTCCTGAGATCAATTGTTCCATTGCCCTACTTGTTAGAAAGTTCTTTCCTATTGAGCCCAAATCTGCGTCCTGGGAACTGACTTCATCAGCGTGCCTTCCAGGGCCACGCAGAGGCCTAATCCTTCTTCAGAGGCTGGCACTTCAACTATTTGAAAACAACTCCTGTGTCCCTGACTTGTCCCCTCCCCACCAGGCCCTCCCTGAACCTCCTGGGGCCTGTGGCTGCTCAGGCCCTCAGGGGTCACACTCAACAACACATTCAGCAGCTGTAACACCTACTATGTGCCAGATGCTACAACGTGTCAGGGAACAGTTCTTGGACAGGGTATTCAAACTTCTAGGTTCCTACTCAAATGTTTGAACAAGAATTTCCAGGGGCCTAGAGTTTATGTATTTTAAAGCTTCCAGGCAATTCTGATGTGGCCCAACTACAGTCCAGTACTTAAGAACTTCTGCTCTAACTTATTCCAGCTCCAGGCACTAGAGTTCTCATTTATTTCTTAAAGCAGCTACCTAAAAGATGACTTTTGAAGAAACATTAAAATGAAATTCTTAAAATAATGGGATACTAGGTCAAAGAGGTACATGTTTTTCTGTAAAATATTACTTTTAAAGTTTATACAAAAAAAGCATAGAAGTTGACACCAAAAAAATGTTAACTAGGTTTATTTCTCTAGATGGTGGGATTAAATGAGATTTAAATTTTTCCCTTTGTCTTCTTCATTTTAAGGCTTGTAGAATGAATATATGTGTGTATGTGTATGTGTATATATATAAAAATATACATGCAAATATTCACATACGTTGCAATCAGTTTTTAAAAGTTATTTATAAAATTGTAATGATGACTATCTTTTTACTGTTTCTTATAAGGATGATGACACCTGGTGGAAATAAGTGACAGAGAAGCAGAATGCAGTCATAGAACTGGACCCATTTGGGGACTAGGAAAGCATTAGAATGATAGAGTTGAAAAAACTCCAGGTCATGTCCCTTCATTTAAGGATGCAGGAAAGAAGACTTAATAGTTATGGGACTATAGCACATCCAGATGAAGATCCTGAGTGAAAAGAAACTCAGATAAAGAACAAAAAATGGTGACGGCAGAGAAGCAAGTACCAAGGGTGGATAAAACATAAAAATAGGCACTTATATCTACTCAAGCCAAAACGCCATTCATCCAGCTGACTGGTTAAATAATCATAAATTATTATTTCCCATTTGCCTAAGGCTTTACTTTACATGACCTATCTTCTATTTTAAGGGTTTCCAAGCTTCATAAATGAGCACGTGATTTTCCTCCTTCCCTTTTGACTGTCCCTTATTTCAATTAAATAAATTACAATGGCTTACATTTTTCTTGGGAGTTTTTCTGATTTCCTATTCCTGCTGCTCCTCCTAAACACCCGGTATGCGATTTTAAGCCTTTGACTCACGTCCCTTCTTATGGATAGATGGTCTCCTTTCTTCCTCCCCAAAGCGCACCCTGTCAGTAGATTCTCGTGTTATTTCCGGCTGCCAGGATCAGGGTCCTGGGCAAAGGCACATCCTCCCTGCAGCCACAGGAGTTTGGTGAATGAGCACAAAGTTTGTGTGTCTGTACAAAACCCCAACTACCCAACCCCCACTTCTTTTTAAAGTGAACTGAAGTCTAGATTTCAAACCATGCCACAGCAACTAGATACCACAGGGGACAGCCTCTGTTCTGCTGGAATGATATTTCTGGATCTTTTGAGGGCAATTCTATTTCACATTGCCAGGACTCTGTGTGTGTGTGTGTGTGTGTGTGTTTGTGTGTGTGAGAGAGAAAGAGAGAGAGAGAGAGAGAATTCTAGCAAACTAATGTGTGTATGAGTACCGGTGGGTAATGCTGTGGGTAATGCTACCCTAAATAACTTGGACTTCCACTGGCTGGCTTTTGTTCCTAAAATGCTAATCCTTTCAGGTGTAGACCTATATAAAACATTGGGGATTAAAGGTGCACAGAAACCTCAAATCTCTTCTGCTGTATAAGGTAAAGATATGTTTAAACTAACAGTTCAAAAGTATTGTGAATGTACTAACAAGGAGTCATTTAAAAGACTTTCCAAAAGTCCTTATTAAATACTAACATATGATGTAGAACATATGATGGTGCTGAACTAATAACAGGCACTAGGTAGATTACTGTAGTTATTTTCTAGATTGCTTTTCATGCACAGCTGTCTTTGGGAAAAAATTAATTTCTCATGTCAACTACAATGATGGGGAGGAAATCACCTCATTTCACAAGGAAAAGTATCACCTGGTATTTGACTGAAAATAGTTCTCCTTTTCTTGCATGTGAAATGAAGAAGAGTCTTAGATTTAATGCACTGCATCGCATGGTGACGGGTTGGAATTCTACATACAGCGTCACACTGAGCGTCGACTCTATAGCTTTGGGGATATTAAGCACAGTTGATATTGTATGTTCGAGGGGCTTTGCACAGGTCACCTCTCTTCATTCCCACAACCACCATATGAAGTAGGTGTCACCATTATCTACATTTTCAACATGGATTGTACAAGGCACAGCCAAGATTCAAACGCAGGTTCCTCACCATGCTGCTGAGACATCTACACTGAGGACCCGCTATGGACTTTTCAACCACCACTCTGCTATTTTTTAGGGGGAACAATTAACCTCCTGGAGCTGCGGGAAAGCTGAAGAGGAGGAGCAAGTAAGTATCTGCAAGAGAAAAAAAAATCTCCTGTGAAACCCACAGACTGGTAGAACACTCTTGGCTGGTTTGATGAGTTGGAAAATTGGGGTAAATATGTGATTCTAGAGCTGATGAAAATGTCACATTACTTCCATAACAGTCTCATTTCTTTGAAATCTGTTGCATAGAGATGTGAAGGAACACACAACCTCTCCAGGTGTACAATGGGATTACAGACACCACAGGGGCTGCTCTTTCTGGTGCTTTGTTTGTTCACTGAGGGCGACCAGGTGCCTTATAGCCGGATTTAGTGTTGGGTTTAGGTGAGCCAGTCAGTAATGGCATGGCTGGTGTGTCCAGTTGCCATCCTTGGTTGGCTGAAACAATGTGATGGGGCAACTCATGTGTGGAGAATAAACCCAGGATGGTAAACACAGGAGGAAAACCATTTACATTTTATAAAAAAAAAAAAAGACCAGAAAATGTCACTGTGACAGCATGGACTTATGATACATTAAATATCACAAATAATTTCAGGGCAAACGAGGCAAGGAAAACCAAAGTGGAACCAAGGCAACTCAGGCTGTGTACTGCCTAGTGGGCAAGAATCGAGATTCTGCAGCTGGATATCCCAGCTTTCACTCTTGGCTCTGTCCCTAACCATCTGTGTCTGGTCTTGGGCTGGTTTTTTAACCTCTCTGTGCCTGAATGTCTCTCATCTGCTTCATAGGGTTGTTGTGAGGATTCAGTCAATACACTTAAAGCACTAGAACCGTGCTCAGCACCAATGCAGCAAGTCCTCCAGCAATGTCAGGCATTATTATTTTGATGCTGATCAATGATCCAATAGCCAGGTCTCTCGTTCTGAATCAGGTGTAATTTTCTCCTGCTTTAATAACCCCTTTTTCACTCTTTTGTTTCTCACTGCAGCCCTATGAGGTAGGCAGATATTATTATTCCCTTTCTGCTGCTGAGGAAATGGGCCCTGAGGGGATTAAGTGAGTTGCCAAGTGTTAGAGAGGGAGCCAAATCAGGCTCCTGGCCCAGGCCCAGCACTTTCTACTATCTTGCAATAGAGCCTCACATGAAAGGAGGACAGCCTTGTGTTTGCTCCAAATCCCAGCTTCTTATCCATGATGTCATTAACCCCATAATCCACAAGCACCCCTAATGGTACGCAAGCTGGACAGATTTTTGTTATTAAGATTCAGTTCCAAATGTTATTAGAAATACATTTGGGACTCCCAGGACTTAGTGATGTCCTACAATACTTGGGAGGTGGGGGTGGCAGGGATGGCAAAGAACAAATTTGCAAAATAACAAAAACTTGCCGTAGCCTCCTGAGCAATATGGTGCCTGTTCTCAGGCTACAACTGCTGTTTCTGCATTTCTTCATGCACATGGGTTTGGTAATGTTTAATGGTCTCCCTGTACCTTGCTCTACAAAACCAGGATGGCAGCTCCTTGGGTGGCCGCTTTGCTCAGCCAGGGAACTAAGCTGAAAAGCAGGCGTTCTTTTCGGCTTGGATAAGCTACACCTTTCAGAGACCTCCAGGAATGTCAGACTTGACTTGGGCCGAGTGACTCAGGTCTTGTCCAGCTCTTTCCTCCCTGCAGGCTCTGGTTATGGACGTGTGTCTGAGCTCCTCGCAGCAGCCCGGGCTCTTGGGGGAAGAACTGAGCTCCCCAGCTGGCTGGTTAGAGGCCGAGAAGGAGGGGACTCTCCAGGAAGATGGCTCCGGTGGACCCCCAGGAGGTAACCCATTTCTTATCACCTCAGTGGTTTTCCTCAGTTGCTTTCCTGGAGATGACATTTTCAAGTAAACTTCAGTGACAGGAATTTCCATTTTCTCTTAACTCTAGATTTTTTAATATAATGAAGCTTAGTAGAAAAATGCCTTTATGTGATCATAAACATAGCATTAAAAGTAATGTTTTTTCATTATTTCCTTATCAAAGTCCACAAATTTGATTTATCTTGTGTAAAAATCTAAAATAGCTATATTTTTGTAACAAGAACCTTTAAAAAAATCTAGATTCATTTCTGCTTTTTACCAAAATGCATTCCTGGCAGCTTCGTCATGCAGTGGATTTTTGTAAATCAAAGTGTATTTTCCCATTAGGATAATTTATCAGTTTAGGGTTTGAGCATGGATTCAGTAGTAACTAAATAACAGAGTTAACATTTCTGGGTATGGATTCAGTAGTAAACAAATAAAAGACATAACAAATGAAGTAATAAAAGCCAAGATACAGCATTTAAAATGTTTACAATCACTTAAAGTGGTAAAAATATATCCCAATTCTACTAAATGAGGAGGTTATTTTACTGAATTGTTCACATAAAAATGCAACTCTCCTTTATTTCTAAAATCTGATCTCTCAAAAATCTGATCTCTCGAAAATCTGTTCACATGAAAACTATCAGGCCAGCACTGATAGAATAAATGAAAATATTTAAAGTGCAATACACATACATTTCTCTGTCTTTGCAGAACTTGGAAGAGTCTTGTGAGAGAACATTCATATGTCCACGTTTCTTCACAATGTTGATCGGGGAAGTGTAACTGTCAAGCTTAACATTTGTCAGTTTATTTATCTGTGAAATGTTGAGCCATTGAAATCAGCCCACTAACTTTTCCTGCAATCTTGAGATAAAAATAAGTCCCCAAACAGTGACACGTGGGAGAATGGGCAGAAGGCACAGCCCAGGTGATGGTGGGGTGGGAAGGGGTGCAGGCCGGGCTGGCATGTCCCTGATGCTCTGAGTCACCCACCTGGTGGTGTGCTCGAGGTGGCATGTACCAGTGCCTGAATTTCGAACGTTAAACATGGCCATTATTAAAAGTTAAGTTATATAATCTTATGATTAAATAGGTTATATTAAAGACAAAGGTATATTAAAAAGCTAAGGTAGTAAGTACTCAAAACTGATCACTAATTATTTTACTGCATTTTACTACTATCTATGCTCTTGAGGTAATTTATGTCTATTGTGTCCATGTGCTACTGAACATCTGCTCCCAGTGATGCCATGCTAGTGGGAGTATTTGCACCAGGGCAATTGTTAAACCCTATAAATCAGCGTTCTTCCCTGACCCTCACTCCCCAAAACTGGTTGTTAAACATATCATCAGCACACCATTGTCTACTCCTCTGGCTTCTTATGTCTCCCAACCAGAATTCAGAGTCAGCCTCTCAGCTCTAAGGCAGAAGCTAGGGCCTCTTTGGTCACGCATAAATACTGGGTTCCTTGTGTTAGATGTCAGTGGCCTCCTGTGATAAGAGGCAGGTGAAGGCTATAGGTCTCCTTCTCTACCCTACAGTCTTCCTGCAACCTCCTACCAGGGCACGTAACAGTAAATGACAGTCTCAGGACTGAATTGGCTACTATTTATTGGCAGGTTCTTGCAAGTTCGGTGAAGTCTCAGGTCTCTGGAAGATCACCATTTTGGTCAGGGCAGAGAATTCTCCTTTAAGTGGTGAACACACTAAATCAGAACTGTGGCCAAAAACAACACCTGAAGAGCTAAGGGCGTTCATTATGCTAACTTACAAACAAGTCACTTCACTCACACTGTGGTCAAGGACCATTTCCTAGTGTGCTGCATACTGATACTTTTGTCATATACAACAAAAATGAATTTCTAGAAAAAGAAAATGAAAATATACAGACATAAATATAAGCCCCATTTTTTGGTAATTAGATTTAACAGACATTATCAAATTACTAAAAATATTTCTAAATGCTTACTCCAAATATCTGTACTTACTGTGAACCTGTTACAAATGGTCTGCAGACCAGCAGCACAGAACTGCTCTAGTGTATACCAAAATTAGTGACACCTGAAATAGCTCATAGGGCCTGCCCCTGCCCCTGCCCCTGCGCCTGCCCGTGAGGGATGTACTGCAGAGTAGATTTCTTCCCAGGCCCACTTCCCTTTGCCTATATTCACTTTCTCTTCCCACACCCCTCCTCTTGCACCCTGACAGCGTATTTCTGATTAGAGCAGTTCAAATGTTGACTTGCTCCTTCCAGCTTTTTCCCAAAACCCATATTCCAGCCCCAGTTAAACATTTTCCAGTCATATCCCAGGCAACAAAGGCAGGTTTCATGCAAATACAACTGACCTTTCCAGACTCTGCATTGTTAATTCTTTCCCACTGCCGGTACCAACACCTTTTTCTCTGCTCCTGAGGGCCACTAAGTGTGTGTGGGTGCAGCATCTTCCTGACACTCTTACTAACCACTCCATTTATCCTTAAACACTCCAGAAAACCTGCAACGATTTGTGATTCCATGATGTCAGTCCCGATCAGGTGTTCTTTACCTCTCATTTTATATGATATTTTAGAGCTGCTAGAGTAGGTCTTGGGTTTAGAGGAGTATTTAAAGCAATAGTAACTTAATAACCAGAGCTCATCTGACAGCCCCCCCGGGACTGTAGAATTGGCTGGGCTTTTGGGCCTGTACCTTTTGAGGAGCAGTTGTAAGAAGGATTTAAGGAACATGCTCCAGCCAACACGTGGGAATGTTACATCACTTCAAGACCTAAAAATAGCCAGGTCCATGTTTATCTAGTTCTTCCTTATCCAGATAGCTCATTTGTGCCAGTTTGCTAGTAAGCTAGCTTCTTCCCATCAGCAAAACACAGGGTGGGGATGGATCAACACCTCTTCTGTCATCTCCTAAATAAAGGAAAGACCCAGGGCATACTTGGGCATTTTGTTGTATTATTAAAATGTCACATCTGAATTTCATGTCCCCATCATCCCATATAATTCAGTTTTGTGCTAATTTGCAGCCATTGTCATTGATAGAATCACCCCTCTGTTTATGGAACAACGTATTCCCATCTCACCAATTGTACCAAGTGTGTATTTGCACTGGATTAACAAATCATGAAACCCATTTTATTTTTCTGCTTCACAGATTCTAACAAGACAGAACCAACTCTTCACAGCCTCCAGAAATTTGTTCCTACAGATTATGCCAGCTACACTCAGGAGTATTATCAATTTGCAGGCAAGAAGATAGTCATTCAAGAATCCATAGAGAGTTATGGAGCAGTGGTGTGGCCAGGGGTGAGAGAACTGTTACATTTGTGATGTCAGGATTTCTAGGAATAACAATTTCATACATCCGTGTTGCCTTGGATAATTTGTCAAGTGCTTGAACACTCTGTGCTTCTTAAATTGAAGTTCAATTGCCCGGACCCCTCAAGGGTGTTGGTGGTGTGCTTGAGATCAGCAAAAAAATAGTATTTCTTCCAGAAGCATTGGTTTTGCTTTAAGCTGTTTCTTGAAAAATTATTTTTATATTAAATAAACTTGACTATATCAGGAAGTAGGATGCAAAATTCATAAGAATTGTTGAGCAAAACCCCCAGGAATTTAGAGTTTAGTTGCAGTAGGCACCTTTGGGCCACACCCACTAAGCTTTGACCATTCATACCTCTTTTACAGGGTGGATAATTTAGTAGAAATGTTTAAAAAGCATTACTTCATCTCATGTTATCCCTGCAATACCCCTGAAAGAATGGCACTGAAATGGGGGAAATATTCTGGATTTAGAGCCAGAAATCCTGCCATTTCCATGCTGTGTGGTCAGCAATGTTCACTTCACCTCCATTTGCCCTCATTTCCATATTTAAAACGTGGGGCAGTGGTGATGGCTAGTTCCTGACATGGTTGTCAGAATTGTACGAATTAAATTCAGATTGTGAGAACTAAATGAAGTGCTGCATGTAAGTAAGCTCATATTAGCTGTAATTATTAAGGTAATATTATTTCCACCTTATGGCTAAGGAAATGGGGGCTGGGAAAAGTTCACTGGTTTGGTAAAGCTACTCTGCTGGGGGTGCATGCAGAGCCAGCTGGCACCTTTGCTCTTTCCACTGCAGAGGTTGTCAGTGCTTAGAAAGGCTCCAGATCAGAACTCCTCAATGGTTAGTATGTGTGTGAATCATACTGAGTTCTTATTAAAATGCAGATTTCGACTCAGGAGATCTGGGGTTGGAGGCTGGCTGTGACTGCATTTCGTGCAAGCTCCCAGATGATGTGCATCTGCTGGTCCAGGGACCCCGCATTGAGTGGTCACGCTCAAAGGGTCCATGGGGCTACCTTAGGAGGTCTGGGGGGTAGTGGCCAGTGAGGGGGAGGAGGAGCCAGAGGGCTCAAGGCTCTTAGGGCTCCCCACTTCCAAACAAGGAGGCTGTATTTTTACACCTTATGCGCAGAATTATGATTTCCTTCAAACAAAGGCTTTTCCTTGCCTTAACACCAAGTTTGAAAACCACCAAACTACTCCACAGCTTCCTATTATAATACTTTTGGTAAATAGACAACTATGGCAGCGGTACAGCTGTGTAGCAGTAGAGTAAGAGATTAGAAATAGGAAAAAGAGTATTTGTCCACTTGACTTTTATTCTCAACAAGGTGTCAGCCTTTCACGCACTCAACACTGGCCTCTCTTGAAACCTGTTTCCTGAAAGCTGCAGGTATACAAAGTGGGAAAACACCCTTTTCTTGTGTGACTTCAAGTGCAACTCTGAAAAGATCACTTCAGAGTTCCCTAACAGGACTAAGGGGTCCTTTTGACATCTTGCAATGTCAAAAGATATGGCTGTTCCTGGGAAAGCTTTTGTCTCTAGACAAAACACACCACTGGGGCCAGCCCCTCCCAGGACAGGGCTCGGAAGGAGGGATGCCTATAGCATCCCTCAACACACAGGAAGTCCCTCAACACGTGTCCCCTGGACCGCTCTAGGTGACCCTCTCTCCATAATATGGAATATCCCCCTACAGTGAATACTTATCCTCTTTCCTTAAGAACCAAGGAACTCCTTTCTTCAAAACTTCCTTCCAGTTCTGGAGCTCCTTGAAATGTGCTGCAGATGGTGCAATTTCACACCATGCTGCTGGTTCACCTGCTTGCTACCTGGCCTGGAGGCCTCCCCTCCTCATTTGTCATCAGCTCCTCTCATGCTAGGATGCCAGGCTCACTTCTCCCAGGCCCCAGAAAGTTGTTCTGACTCCCCACTGGCTCCATTGCCTCCTCCCCCCACCCCCCATAACTGGTATATGCCTCCTTTATGCCACTAACCTCCCAGGAACGCAATTTATAACTGGTTTACGTGCCCGCCCCCCCCCCAGCCCTGTCACTGAGTTCCTAGACAGTAGAGGTGCCTGTTCAATATGAACAGATGAGGATGGAATGGAGTGACTTATGGGGTCAGGTCCTAGCCGCCCCCCACTCCAACCTGGGCCCAAAATAGAAAGTGGACCCAGAGAAAGAGGGCATATCTTTAGTTAGGGCCTAAATGTATAAGCAAATTATAGAGCTCATAAACACACACACACACACACACACACACACACATACACACACAAAACTCCCATGTTCACATTCCCAACTCCAGGCTGTTTATACTCAAATTTAAGTCACTTTCTCATGCTTAACTCTTCTTAACCCCTCTACTCCAGGGCATGGCTAGCTGGGCCTCACTGGCATAAATGTAAACACCTCAGAAAATCAGTGCAGATCAAATATCCTTTACTCTTTGTAGAAAGGTTAGGGGAAGGTGGAGACAGGAGAGAATGAATAAAGAAGGAAAGGGACATTTGATTTCCTATATAGAAGCCTACCTAGATTTATTCATACACAGAACATTTTTAAAAATTTCCTTGCCACTACTGCTCAAACTGTGGCCCATGGCCAGCAGATGGCGTCACGGTTGGCTTATTTAGAAATGCAGGCTCTTAAGCCCTACCCCAGACCTACTGAAAGAGGATACCCGTCTTTAACAAAATAAAATAACTGCCTAGCTGTCCAGTACAGCAGACAAACTCCTAACCAAACTGAATTTTGATAACGGAGTCAGGAGAGAGGTGTTCAAGTTTATACAACATTCTTAAAGCAGCTGGAGACCCAATAAGATTAAACCAACAGAAGTTGCTGTTTTTCAGCCCAATATTTCCCTGATTTGTAAGAGCTGAACTGATCTTCTTATTCTTCGGAGACTGGTCAAATCTGATGTAGGCAATCTAACAAATCTGTATCTCTAGTTCCTTAGATGCAATTTATTATGACTTTTATATTCCAGAAGTCCAAATATGGCATTGAATGTATATAAATACATTCAATGAACTCAGTAACAAATAAACTGAAAATATTTAATAACATGTATTTTAGTATTTAAGTTAAGATGGGCAGAGGGGGGTCTCTTGCTGGTTTCCAATGTTTCAATGCCCAGGTGAAGACTGTTATAAATGTTTTTTAGGCTACGGCTTTGTGTCAGTATTTGGAAGAACATACAGATGAACTGAATCTCCAAGATGCCAAAATACTTGAAATTGGTGCTGGACCAGGCCTTGTTTCCATTGTGGCCAGTATTTTAGGTTTGTTTGTTTATTCCTGACCTTGTTTCACCAGGACCTTTCCTGTGACAACATGATCGTAAGTGCTTCCTATATGACAAGCCATGGTGTAGGCACTTGGCCATGACTTCACTCAGTGAGTCTCCCCAAAATGTCATGCGGCAGGGATCACTACTGTTATCCAGGGAGATAAGATAACTGAGTCTTAGAGAGGTTCACGAACTTCTCCAGTCCACTCAGTTTCCATGTGATGGAGGTGAGCGTCCAGAGGCCCAACTCTGAATCCCTGCCGATGGTCACGACCAGGATGGGGTGACCTAGGGGTGCTCCTGACATCCAATGGGTGGAGACCAGGGGAGCTGCTAACCATCTCACAGCGTGCAGGACTGGACCACCCACAAGAAAGAACTATCCAGCCCAAATTATGCCAAATATGTCCAGCCTACATGCCAGTAGAGCCCAGGTTGAGAAATCTAGTACTATTAAATATTTCTCATGTTTCTCCCTGAGTATAAGTATGCTGTGGCTGCCCAAATGTTTCCAGGTAATTATTACAATTTTTCTTTCTCTTAGGAGCTCAAGTCACAGCAACAGATCTGCCTGATGTTTTAGGAAACCTTCAATACAATCTTTTAAACAACACACTAAAATGTACAGCACATCTGCCTGAAGTAAAAGAACTGGTATGGGGGGAAGACCTGGAACAAAACTTCCCCAAGTCAACTTTTTATTATGATTATGTTCTGGCCTCGGATGTGGTCTACCACCATTACTTCCTGGACAAGCTGCTCACTACCATGGTGTACTTTTCCCAGCCAGGGACTGTGCTGCTTTGGGCAAACAAATTCAGATTCAGTACAGATTATGAATTTTTAAATAAATTCAACCAAGTTTTTGATACAACGCTCTTGGCTGAATATCCAGAGTCATCTGTTAAACTTTTTAAGGGGATACTAAAATGGGACTAAGTCAAACAAAATGCCTTTCAAAATATTAGTATGTCTTTTGAGCTGTGTTTGAAACTGCATTGGCAAACAACAACTTCTTTTATAAGATTGGGAAGGTAGTGCATAAGAAACGCCTTGCATACCTAGAACAAATGTAACTTAATAGTGCAGGTATTTTCTAAAATAAGATTATCTGGTTAATCTAAATATCTACAAGGGATAATGTAAAAACACGAAAGTAGCTTGGTTGATTCCCAAAAGTCTCAATTACATGTTTAATAAATTTTACATGAATAAATTAATAAACAAGTGGATTTCCTCCTTGTCATTTCTGCTGCAGAGCACAGTTTTAAACTTGTCAATATAGTTTCATCACATGATTTTTGAAACTGGACTTGACAGGGTGGGTCACTATATCTTAGTCTGAAGAATCCACTTACGTAGATTTTTAACTGTAGCAAAAGGAGAGGATATTGAGTGATAGAAAATAGTTAATACGTTTAACACTGATTAAAAGTGAAAAAACTGCTGGAATGAGAAAATGCATGTTGTGTGAGGAACTTAAGAGAATTTATTTTATAAATACTGGTCCTCTGTATCAATCACCTGTGACAATTTCAAGTTAAATTTCTGCACTGTCTGCTTTTTTTTACAATAAATAGTTTAGGCTTTGCAGGCCACATACTGTTTTTGCAAAATATTCTTTAGTTTTTTTGTTTTTTTTTTAACAGACGTTTATAAAAAGATAAGAACCATTCTTAGCCCACAAAAACAGGCTTGGGTTAGATTTGGCCTGTAGGTCACAGATTGCCAACCCCTGGAACTATAGGCAATCTATAGTAAAATTATTGGAATTCATAAGAGTTTAGCAAGGTTGCCAAATGTCAATATGCAAAGCTCAATTTTATTTATAAATTCTAAACTACAAATAGTTAGAAAATGAAATTTAAATTAAGATACCACTTAACTATAGCAATATCAAATACTTAGGAATAAATCTAACAAAAGATGTGTAAAACTTCTATACAAATTTATAGCATTATTGAGACAAATTAAAGATAACCTAAGTAAATGGGGAGACATACCAAGTTTGTGCAATGGAAGACACTGTAAAGATGTCAATTTCCTCCAAATTGTTCAACAGCTTATGTGAAGTCAAAGTCAAAAATCCCAATATGCATTCTTGTGGAATTTGTCAAGCTGATTCTAAAATTGTGTGAAAATGAAAAGGCTAATAAGAGTCAAGATACTCCTGAAGAACCTGGTGGGAAGATGTGCTTTACAAGAAGTAAGCAAGTACTTTAAAGATGTAATAATTGAGACAGCAATTAGTATTAGTTGCTGATACTAATATGTATTGGTATTTCTTAATACATGTACATATATATTGGTATTTTTTAACTGTAAAGTCACCTGAAAAAAATTAAGTTTAAGGGCCAAATGAGCATTCTAGATATAATTGCAAAGATTTAATTGCTTCTATTTTCTCCTTTATTGATATTGCCTATTAAGAACATAAGTCTCTAAGGTACTTGGTGATGAATGTTTTTAAATACTCTTCAATTCCTCTGGATGGTGATTAGAATTTCTTCTCTGTTTTAAAACAAGTAACAGTGTATTAATCAACTAATGGCAAGGCCCATGTGACAAAAACTTATTTCCAAGATTTTAAGACTAATACTTAAACAAAATAAAGAGAGGAAATTATTATGTGTCCCCTACCCCCACCAGAAAAAAATATGCTGGCCAAGGCAATAGCCTTAATTTCCTTCTCTTAAGCAAGGGGAAGGAATATAAACATGCCTTTTGCTATGTTCTCCCTTAGGATATAGAACTTACAAGGATCAGGCCCCCAAATGCAGAAGAAAAGTTGCAAGAAAAAATAGGATGTCTTTTATATCCAGATAATGTGTAGCAAGCACAGGATGTTCACCTGCTGATTGCTGATTATCTGACCCAGTTTTACTTGCTGCTGCTTCTCTCTCATGTGGGCAAGGGTGAGAAAAATAGGTCAATCTGGAAATCATTCATTTGTCAGTATGAAGCTCAGTAATAAAGTCAGTTGATTTCAGCAAAAAAATGGATATATAGAGCAATGGAACAGAAGAGAGTACAGAAATGGACCCACACATATGTGGCCAATTGATTTTTGGCAAAGGTGCCAAGGTCATTCAATGGGAAAGTATAGTCATTTAGAACCAGTGGTGCTAGAACAATTATCTGTGTACACACACACACACACACACACACAAACAGAACCCTGAACCTTCTCTCATACCATACACAAAAATTAAATTGAAATGGATCATGGACCTAAATACAAGAGTTAAAGCTATAAAAACTATAAAACTAGAAAAAAACAGAAGATAAAATATTTGTTACCTTGGGTTAGACAAAGACAGACACGACATCAAAAGCATAATTCATAAATTGAAAAAATGTTGGATTGGACCTTATCAAAATTAAAAACTTTTGTAAAAGGCTCCATTAAGAAACACACTGGTGCCCCAGGCTTCCACACGAGTTAAGGGAAAACAAAACAAAACAAAACAAAACAAAAAACAAAACACATATACACACTGGGAGAAAATATTTGCAAAATACATATCTGAAAAAGGGCTTACATCCAAAACATATAAAGAACTTTCACAACTCAATAAGACAGACAATTCAACTGAAAAAATGGGCAAAAAATTGAAATAGAAACTTTATCAAAGAAGATATACAAATGTCTAATAAGCTCATTATTTATTAGGGAAATGCAAATTAAAATCATGAGATATACAACCAGTAAAATGGCAAAGTTAAAAAGGGGACAATATCAAGTATTGATGAGGATGTGCAAAACCTGAACTCTCACACATTGCTAGTGGGAATATAAAATGGTACAGTCACTTCGGAAAATAGTTTGCTAGTTTCTTACAATGTCAAAAAGAAACATACCATATGACTCAGCAATTTCAGTCCTAGGTATCTAACCAAGATAAATTTAAAATACATGCCCCCACAAAAGACTTGTAAACAAATGTTCATAGCAGCATTATTCATGGTAGCCTCAAATATAAACAATCCAAATATTCATCAGCTGGTAAATAAACGGATAAACAAAATGTGGTACATCACACAATGGAGTATTACTCAGCAGTAAGAAGCAATGAATGGATACACTCAACAACATGGGCGAAACTCAAGAACATTACACTTAGTGAAAGAAGACATAAAAGATCATATATTGTATGATTCCATTAATATGAAATTTCTAGAAAAGTGAAAACTTCAGAGTTGGAAAGCAGATCACGAGTTGTCTGGGGCTAGGGATGGGAATGGAGACTGACTACAAATGGGCAGGAGGGAACTCTTTCAGATGATTGGAAATGTTCTAAAACTAAATTGTATTGATGGTTGCACTACAGACATGAGACTGTACACTTAAAATGCTTAAATTTTATAGTATGTAAATTATACCTCAATCAAGTTGTTGAAAAATCCCCCATGGTCTGTTGCAAATGTTATGCAAATTCTCTTTCAAATCCTCTACCTTTCCCAGTATACAGGGATCTACTAAGAAAATTATAGCAATGGGACCCTGCCTCCTGAATCTCTTCTTAGACTTACAAATGCATTTCTTTCACAGTCCCAGGGCAAAGGGATATGATCATATGCTTATTTTGTAAATGTACAGAATTCTGTCCTTTTAGAAAAGCTGGACTGATTGCATGTTATAAGAATCTTTTCCTTCAAAGTTTTTTTTATGGAAAAATTTAAATATATGAAAAGTAAATTGTACACTTCAAATATGTGCAGTTTATTGTATGGCAACTATAGCTCAATAAACACGTAATCTAAAATTACTAAACACGTAATCTAAATATTGTGAACTCCTACCCTCTCATGAATTTTCAACTCATAAATTTTGCTTCATCTAAACCTCCACCAATTTCTTCACTCCTGTATTAATTTGAAGCAAATCACAGACAAGTCCTTTCTTCTATAAATTCAGCTTATATCAATGATACATAACCATAATATTATCACATCTAAAATATAATTTCATATTAAATACTTTTAGTAACTTTATACATTAAAATATCCCATGTTCAGATTTCTAATCGTCTAATAAATGTTGACATTTATTTTTAAGAGTTTGTTTCAATCAGCACCCAAATAAGGTCCACATATTTTTTTGATTAGTATGCCTCTTAAATCTCTCAATCTGATTCTCCCTCCATCCTGCTTTTTTGTAGCATTTCAATCTCTTGTGTTATGCAGACTGCATCATCAGGGTGTCCTTTAACTTGTTCTCTTACCCTCTGTTCTTCCAGAAAATTGTACATTTTAATGACTCAGGCTTGGAACCATCTAGGCCAAACCCTGGTTAGATCTGCCAAACTCCAACCAAGTTACACTCTTGGAGTGAAAATAAATTGTTGTTGGAAGCTGAGTTTTAAGGTAGCTTATTCACAGAATTATTGAGGAATATGTCAATACATTAACTTTAAAAATCACACATAAAATAAAAGGGAACTATAGAAGGTATTTCCAGTTGCTTTGTATTCTATTTGCATTTTGGGTTAGATCTGGCATAGTCAGATTCTAGAGTGCATTTGGTTCACATGACTAAGAATGCAGGCAGTCCTAGCTGAATAGTGAAAACCGTGACACCTGGCACTGATACTGGTTATATGTGGAGTTATACATAGTTACACACGTCTGACCCTTGAGAGGTCACAGCTTGAATAAATTATATCCTTGCTTGTTTGAAATTCTCTCACAAAAGCAGCAGTTTTAAATGAGACTAAACAGTACCTTCTGTGGCTTTAAAAGTAAGGACCCTAAGAAAATATAAAAGAGAAACCAAACAGTACCTTCACAGAGCTGAGTGCAGCGAAGTGCGGGCGGACACTGCTCCCAATCACGTCCTGACCCTGGCACTTCCAGGGAGGGAAGAGTTCTGCTGGGGAGAGGCCCAAGAACCTTTCATGTTAGAACAGCGCTTACATCTTCCTTTTCTAGTTTCTAGGAATTTAGTCTGTTTCCTTTTTTCAATTTAATACCCATTACTACTGATGCAATTTTCTCCTCTTAGTTTACTGTGCTCAGACTCAAAGTTCAGAGTTTCTTTCTTATTCCTAAAAAAAAAATTCTTTCAAGAGATTTTTCCCCCCCTTTTGGTGGGGAGATGAAAAGGATCCCTTATCCATCTCCCTGCACAGGCTTCTCTGACTTAGATCCCACAGGGAAAGACAAAAACACATACATTCTTAATGCTGGGGTGTTGGGAATACAAAGAATGAAACATTGCAGAGGAAAAGCCTTTGTTAAATAATTTTTGAGTTGTAACAGA
Organism: Daubentonia madagascariensis; assembly: GCA_023783475.1. Classification (NCBI taxonomy): domain Eukaryota; kingdom Metazoa; phylum Chordata; class Mammalia; order Primates; family Daubentoniidae; genus Daubentonia; species Daubentonia madagascariensis. The sequence goes on along the minus strand of JAKFHU010002140.1, from coordinate 33,091,336 downwards.
CATATTGAATCCAACACCGTAATTTTCTAGATGGGATCCATGGGGGTCAAGTGATTTGGCTTGTGCCTGAGCCAGGATTAGACAGCTAAGACCCAGGTTAGGGTTTCCAGCCTATGGACATCTCATCAGAGCTTGGGGTGGAGTGAGAAGGGGTTTGAGAATAGTGGTGCCTAAGAAGAGGACCAGACTGGGCTCTTCTAGGGTAAAGAGAAGTTATCCTAGGAAGCAGGTTAATACTAGGAAGGAGTGAGAAATCCCATGAGATGGCAAAACTACCAGTAATAACTGGGAACTACATTTTATCATTGGCAAGAGGCCATGGAACTAATATTGAGCACACTCTCGTATGTGTTTCTAGTCTCTAAAAAGTGTTTATCTAGCTCTTTCAGTTGTCTTCAGTGGGTGTGTGCAAACACTGGCCGCTATGACCAGAAACAGGAAAACTGTCCCCTGACTTTTTAAAGCACCACCTTACTGCCTGAATTATTTTTAATCACATAGAGACAACCAATAATGATTTTACTGAGGACACCTTCTACAGCTTACCTGGGTCCAGCTGTTACCATGGAAGCCCAGTATAATCCAGACAAAAAGTAGTAGCTGACACAGCAGCTTTGTATAACTGCTTCCAGTTACAGGAGTCACAAATGAATGAGTATGGCTGTGTTCCACAGGCAGTACCGTTTTGGCTTGAGGGCCATAGTTTACTGATTCTTACTCCTCGAAATGGCAAAACCTGGGTTGTAAAACAGGTGCTATAATCAATAATCAGTCAATCAGCAGTATGACCTTGGGAAGTCATCCTACCCTTTCTGAGCTTCTTAATTCCTTTACAGGACTAAACCTGTATACATGGAGACCTGTATGTGTGCAGGTGAAAGTATGTGTGTGAGTTAGAACACACATGTGGTTGTTCATGGATGGTCTTTAGACTCTAGGTGCCCCAGAAATTATGTGTAGTTTATATGCATATTTGTACTTTCTCATAAAGGTTGTAATGCTTTCATGAGTTAAAACAAAAATAGTTATGAATGACCAGACAAGATTACTGGTAAGTCTTTTGCGGTGGTAAATTTTAAGGGAACAAGATTAAAAAACCATACATACACAATCTGCTCTTAGATAAGTGACTATAGACTTTTTAATATTGTCTACATGTGTGTTTATTTCATGGAGGAATCATGAGAGAAGCAGGTATTATAGCCAAAAAGATAAAAATAATAAAAAACTAAACATACACAAAAGCCAACCACACAATAAGAACTGGAAATATACTCAAATAATTGCAAGCCTATAAGAAACATTATAAATTACCTTATGTTTAATTTTTTGTCTATGGATTTACTTATGAAAAATTAAGAACAACTTAAAGAAGCTTCAATATTCACTTTTATTATTTATAAAAAAAAAATTAAGGTATAGAGTGCATATGGTGTACTGTGATCTTGGTTTTGCACATTTATTCACGTGTTTTACATTATTTCAACTTTAATAAACATACCGTATATGTACCTTTACAATACCTGATAAAGATTTAGCTGTCTGGCACTTATACATGTATTATTAGTTCATTCTGATGCTCTGTACTTCAAGAGGATGTTCAAATGACTTGCCGGTAATAACCCCAATAAATGAAGATTTATTGAAACAGATATGCTCCAGCAACTGCCACGCATTTGTGCCATTTTCCCCCCTTAATTGAATGTAAACGTTTGCCAAAAAAAAAAAAGAAAAGAAAAAAATCTGGAAATGAAATTCTTTTAATTTTTAGTCCAATAAATAATTTTAGCTACGTTTAATGTAGCTTTTTTAAGGCCTTCATACAATTGAAAAAAATTAAAATTGAGCATGTTAAAACCCTGTTCATTTATAAAATAAAAAATAGAAAGGTTTGCAGTTAAAAGCTACTGTTCAAAACCTATCATGCATGTAATAAGCTGCAACCCAACTCAAAGTCCTAGGTGCTGGCAGGCAGGGCACATCCCTATGCCAGCAATGTGAGGCATTAAGAAAACACCATGATGTCAGAGGTCTAGATTTACATGTATTAAGCCACACACCAGTGAATTCTCTGATAAATACACATCATTTTAATAATCAGTATTTGATAGTGGATGAAAACATGCATTAGACTAAAAATGTCACAAATTTGTTTTTATATCCATTCACTATAAAACTGTCTTTTTAAAAATTTAAAGTCTTGGTTCCTATTTTAGAATACGCAATAATCAGGAGGATACATGATGGGGAGCCAGTTTTCAGTAAAAGATGCGCAGTGAGTCCATCCAAGTAACTTCATCAGCTACAACAAAACACAATACCATATTACTAAAAAAAATGACAGATTTTCAACTCAATATTGAGGGCAAATTCTGTATTAAATATTCAGTAATAATAAAGGACCAGTATATAGAACCTTCCTTCCATCAACCAATCATCAACCCACCCACCCACCAATTGTCAACTTTTCTTACTAACAACTAATCAACCAACTTTCCTCGTGATTATTATCTCTACCAACTTTCCTTCTTTCCTACTAACCTTTCTGTCTTCCTTTCTTCCTTCCAACTTAACCTACTTGTTCCATTCCTTCCTACCAACCTAACTTCCTTTCATTTTTTCTGAGTGCCTACTATGAAGTCACATACTGTTCTAAGAATCAGGAAAACAGCACTGAACAAAATCACCTCCCACTTTAAGGAAAAACAAATAATAAGCAAATTAATGAATGGATGAATAAACAAGTAAATAATTAAGATATTTATCAGGTATACAGTAAAAATAATACTTGATACAATACAAAGTAACTGGGGAATTAGATGGTCAAGAAAGGATCTCTGAGGAGGTGACATTTAAGCTGAATTTGAATGACAAGAAAAAAAAATCTCTGAAAATCTATGGGAAGAGCTTTCTATATAGTTGTAATAGTTACTGCTAAAATCCTTCATTGGGAAAGGGTGCGGCTGCTTTCACCAAGCACAGAGAGGCTGCTGTGGCAGAGGCAGAGTTTATAAGGGCAAGTGTGGTATGAGACAGGGCTGCAGAGGTAGGCAGGGGCCTTCTGGGCCACAGTGGGGAGTTTGGATCTTATTCCAAATGTGATGGAGATTCACCAGACATCCTTTCTGGTTGCTGTGCACAGAACAGACAGTAGGGGGGCAGAGTGGAGGGGAGACAAGTTCTAAAACACCCCCTGATGTGAATGTCTCGGGGGAGATCATTGGCTTCACAGACATAAGCGCTCAGATTGTATTTTATGTGATGAGAACCACACGAGACATAACAACTGGCTCCAGAAAGAGTTCTCTTAATCTAGTCAAGGAATTGAAGGAGCTAATTTAAAATGTTTTACAATTTTGTCTAGTGAAGATAAACAGAAAAAGTTCTAAGAGTAAACATAACTTACAGCTTACTCTAATTATCAAAAACTTTCAGAGGAACTTATCAGTCCATTTTACATCCAAAGCATACTTTGAATATAAAGTATAACTAACCCAGACCAGCTCCTTAGACACATTTGGTACCACCAAAATCCCCTACCTTCATATATGCAAACCAATTGGCCAAAGACAAGGTGAAAAAAAACTTGACAGTTTTATACTTGACAAATAACTTGTGCAGAAAGCTCAACTATAGAATTTCTCTGCATATAATAGATATATGGTAAAATAATTAACAAAAATGGCCTATCATATCAAATGAAGAATAAAATTAAATATAAACTCTAAAAGTCCAACTACTTTAGAATTGCGGTAACATGTATTTAAAAGAAATTGGTTCCTTCAGAAAGAAAATCAGTCTTCTAATTGTACAAGATTCAAAATGCATTTTGTCCATGCTGAAAACATTTGAGGCTAATATACGTTTTATGGATAGGAGTAAAAAATGTTCTTAAAATTCAAATAGCTTATTGACTGTCTTTCTTATTTTATAGTTCACATTACATTAATTAACGTAATAACTGGTCATGATAAGATCAGTATTCTTATGTATTACTAACCCAAACTTTTCTAGTTATCTTGTCACTATGCAATATTGAAATGACACTTAACAGTGACATTTTAAAAATCACTTACTTGAATACAGTTTTTCCAGTTTTCTTTTGTTGGTTTTTCTTCCACAAGTTTAGTTGCAAATTTAAGGCCTCTCCCATACATTTTATTTACTAATGCATGCTTATATGCAAATGTCAAAACCTATAATATAAAACAAGATAAAGCTTACTTATGATCTATTCACATTTTAAGGCACATAGCTTTAATAATAAAAGAATTAAGGTTTTAACAGAAGCATAGCTTTTAAAATGAATATGTTACATCAAGTAAATTTTTAAAAACTTTTTTTTTTTTTGAGACAGAGTCTCACTTTGTTGCCCTGGGTAGAGTGCAGTGGTGTCATCATAGCTCACTGTAACCTCAAACTCCTGGGCTCAAGCGATCTTCCTGCCTCAGCCTCCTGAGTAGCTGGGACTACAGGTGCACAGCACAACGCCTGGCTAATTTTTCCATTTTTAGTAGAGACAGGGTCTGGCTCTTCCTCAGGCTGGTCTAGAACTCCTGAGCTCAAGCAATCCTCCCGCCTTGGCCTCCCAGAGTGCTAGGATTACAGGCGTGAACCACCGCACCCGGACTTTAAAAACTTTTTACAATTAGTGTCTTCAAAAGAACCAGGTATTACACAGAACAGATGATTTATTTGGGGGAAGAAAACTAATATGAGAAATCACTAGCTGTTGAAATACATTTTAAAATAACCTCTTCATGCAAAAGAAACCAGAGCTAACAAAAATAATTACAAAAATGCAAATTGGGATAGGAAGTACAAAAATGTAGTCACTATAAATCAGTAGTGCCCAACCTTTTTGGCACCAGGGACCAGTTTCATGCAAGACAATTCTTCCGTGGGATGGGGGTGGGGGGTGGTTTCGGGATGATTCAAGCGCATTACATTTATTATGCACTTTATTTCTATTATTATTACATTGTCACTTGCTACTCACTGATAGGATTTTGATATGAGTCTGCAAGCAATTGATTTATTATGGTCTCTGTGCAGTCAAACCTCTCTGCTAATGATAATCTGTTTTTGCAGCCATTCCCCAGTGCTAGCATCACTGCCTCAGCTCTACCTCAGATCATCAGGCATTAGATTCTCATCAGGAACATGCAATCTAGATCCCTAGTATGCACAGTTTATGGCAGGGTTCGCACTCCTATGAGAATCTAATGCCGCCGTTGATCTGATAGGAGGCAGAGCTTATGCAGTGATGCGAGCAATGGGGAGCAGCGGTAAAGACAGATGAAGCTTCCCTCCCTCACCGCTCATCTCCTGCTGTGTGGCCCAGTTCCTAACAGGCCATGGACCGGTACCGGTCTGCGGCCCAGGGCTTGGGGACCGCAGTTATAAATTACCAAAATTGCAAATAAGAAAGGAAATTAAAAAACAAAAAGTATCAGATTATATAAACATGTTCCTTTTGTACAAGTTTTGTACTTGTCAAATATACTTGTAATCATTTATTTATCTTTTTGGTCTCCACTTTAGAATGTGGAGAATGTACTCAAAGAGAGGAATCTTGTTACATCTGTGGTCCCCAACCCTGGGATGCAGACTGGTACCAGTCTGTGGCCTGTTAGGAACCCGGGCCACACAGCAGGAGGTGAGCGGTAGGTGAGGGAGGGAAGTGTCATCTGTATTTACAGTCACAGATGCTCCCCATCACTTGCATCACCACCTGAGCTCTACCTCCCCCGCCCTCACCCTGTCCATGGAAAACTTGTCTTTTGGTCCGAGGTGCCAAAAAGGTTGGGGACCGCTATGTTACACTGATTTGTATTCTAAAGCCAAGCAAAGTGTTCAACAATTGTTGCCGTAAATGTAGTACATAGATAATATAATGCAAAGCCCCTAATACAGTAGTACTGTTGCAAAAACAGAATTATCTAGAACAATTTTATAACACTTGATATTCATCAAGTCTTTATTGATCTCTGTTACATCCCTCCAAGACAGGGACCAGGTCGTTATTCATCTTTACGTTTCTAGCAGCCAGTAGTGTTTGGCACATAGCAGGCCCTCAATAACTGTTAACAGTAACAGCAAATATTGTTGTGGACCTTCCAAGTACATAATACTCATTCATAACAACCTATAGGGTAGGTAGTGTAGATAACAAACTGAGACATCAAAATTTAGTAACCTGCCTAAGGTCACAGATAAAAGTGGTAGAGGCAAGCCTAAGGGGTCTAATTTCAGATCCAAATCTTAATCTCTGGTGCAAACTGACTCCTTCAGTTTCCTGAATATGACTAAGTACCTGCCATAAATGCACCACTCTACTGGAGTGGGAAAATCTGAAGCATATAGGAAGAATTTTTTCCTACTTTCTTGGTTTTTTACTGCAAATTATCATAGTTAATACTGAGAACAAGCATCTGTCCACTAAAACAAAATAATGGTCTGTGCTGGGTGAGGAGAATCCTACTAATTTCACTTACTTTATTTTCTTTATCTCTACAGGAAAGAAAGATTGATTAAAAACTTGTAGTTATATACAACCAAGTTATATACAACTAAGAATTACAGTAGACAGCCAAAAGGGATTTAAAATGTTTTTATAACCAAATCCAAATAAGTTCATCAATGCTACGTTTCCAAACTGGGTTTTAAAGCTGATCAGCTACAAATCAAGATGACAGTTATTTAGAAGTTAAAGAGTTTTGAGGAAAATAAAGAATACCCAAACTACCCAGTATACTCCTCCCTCTTCCCCCAATCTCACACCACCAACAAATTAGCATATGAATAGATGTGGGGTCCTGCAGACAATTTCTGTAAGACTCCTTATTTTGGCTTCACGCATAACTGGTTTAACTAAAAGACTACTACATATATTCTCAAAGTGCTTTCAAAATTACTGTGGTTAAACAGCCACTTTGCAGACAGACAAAATAATGGTTAAATGTTTTTAAAACATGTGGTATCAAGCTAAACAGAATGTCTTCTTCAGAGCTGAGCTACCTCCTCTTCTGGAAAGCACTGAGGCACAAGAGAAGTTTGCCAGGTAACCCCAAGAACTGTGGTAAAACAAGAAGCAGAAAAGTTACCTTATTGTCAAAAAGATCAGTCCATTTTGTAGTTTCCCAAAATGTTTCTGCCAGAGAATCAAAAGTACTTTCTCCCTCCTCTTCTTTTCCTTCTGTATCACTTGAAACAGCCCCATCTGGAGCCTGCGTGTGAAGAAGATGGTCTGCCAGCGCACATCCTTTCCTACAAAGGGCATCTACCAGGGTAGATTTTTGTTTGTCCATATCACTGAGTAGCAAATCAAAAAATACGTCACATATCAGTAAAATGTTTTTAAAAGAGTCTTATCTGAAATTAAATTCATGCGTTCTTTTGCCTAAGATTTACAATGCAGAAATACTGTATATCCATGTACACACATTTGTATTGTTCACCAAATAAAATGCCTTATTAGTAACAAACATCAAATGAGCCACTATAATACACACACGATTAAATGATTAGGGTAGCTGTACCTGCTTGAAACAGAATGTCATAAGCAACAGCATTGAAAAATTAATCACTATTCTAAACTCTGTTAGCTACATAACTCTTAATCAGGCCAATATCTTTTAAGTCTTTAGATTTCTTATAAATAGCAATTACTATATTACATATTAGTCTACTCGTATGCACAGAGGTTATTCTAGTCATGAACTTCCATGTTCATGACTAGAGCAAACAAATAGAATGCTTACTCTGAATGAGTCAGCAACTGTCTTAACATTTTAACATATTAATTCATTCACACTCAAAACAATTCTATGAGTAAGATACTATTAATTACTGCCATTCTGCAAAGGAGGAAACTGAGGCCCAAAGAGATGAGAGGAAATTTGTTCAAGGTCCACTTAGGAAGTGGCAGATCTAGGCTTCTAAGCTTAGCAGTCTGGTTCTGGAATCTGTGCTCTTAATCATTATGGTAACCTGCCTTGCTTTGGGCAGCCATCTTTGTTTTCTCCCAACGCATTCCAAGTGCCTAGGGAAATGCCTGGCACAGAACAGACACAACAAATCATTTCACTGTTGAATGAAATATAATAACAACCTACACTCCAGGAAAAAGTGTTAGTCTCTGGAATGTTTATTTGAAGCATTCTGTTCAACTCAGATACACATGAAGATGATGAGGACTAAAAGTACTGAGAAAATGATAATGAGGCACTTAGATGTGGGATGACTTGTGTAACAGTAAGAGTGGTTCTGAAGGACCCAGAGTGAAATGTGCAACATGTGAAATCTGCTAGGAAAGACAGTTATCAAACCAACAATTTGAGGGCTCAAGGGCTCAGCCACTAATCCTGCATCCCAGGAGTCCTGTTAATTTAAGAGGCTACATGGTAGGGAATGAAGGCTAAGTGTCATGGAAAATGTTGTAGCTGAAATGTTTCCCAAGACTGGGGCATTCTCAGAGGTTCAAAGCCCATTTGATCTTGTACCTTGAAAACGAGTGGGGAGGCAAGGTGGATACTAGAGCTGCCAAATTCTTTCACATTTGCAAAGTTCATCTAAGAGGGCAGTTACCAACCTCAATTCATTTGCAATGTAGATGAACTATGCCTAAAAGATGCCTAAGAGTTTATCAGCAAAATTTCAAAGCTTTAAAGAACCAACTTTCACTCCTTTTTTGTGGAAGTGTATCTGGGGACTGCTTGGTTACTCTGGACTGAAGAACAAAAGGATTTACGAGTAGCCTTTTGGGACTTAAAAGCTGTGGGGCATTGACGGCTTCTCATTTACTGAGCCTCACACCCCTCAGACGCCAGGCGCCATCCTACATGTCTTCCTAGCAGTACCTCACTTATGCTTTACAACCACCCCAGGAGTCAGGCACAACTATTAACCCTATTTTGTGAAGAGAAAGGGGGCCCTGAACAGAAATGGACTGACAGGCAAGTTTCCTCATCCATGCTAATACAGACTGATGGGGCCTGGCTGCCAAGAGAAGGACTGGAAGAAGGCAGAATTCAGAAGGCAAGCTGGGGGTGACACAGGTGTTTTATACTCACCAGAGGTGGATTAAATTACCTGTAGAATTCCCTTCTATTTTAGCACCCTCTAATCCAATAATCTAAATTCTACATATCTGGAATATTCCTTTCCTACCGTTTTGTAATTTAGTACTGACTGGCTCGGTTGAATACTTTGTTAATCCACGAGGCCTTCCCCACTCAGAAGAAAGTCAGCTTTCCTTCCCATAGGTTTTTACATTTTTAAATATTTATTATATTTCATATCTCTTAATCACTTCCTATCTGGCAATTTCATCTTCTGTATTAGATTGTAAATTTTCTAAGATTAGGGAGGGTCTTGTTAATTTCTTAAGTCCCTTTCAGTGATGCCTTGCATGTAATATTTGCTCAATAAACATCTTCTGAATTAAATCTAATTAGGTACCCATCAAGGTGATAATGGTACATTTTATGAAGCAACTAAATTTGAATCAGATATTCTAATGCCAAAATAAGTAAAGTGCAGTTTCAATTTAACTAAAAGATGACATTAGATGAGCAACAAAGTTATCATTTTTAAGACTATAAAATGGCCATCACATAATTTTTGACAAAAGTGATTTGAATGAAAGCAATTTCGCATAGAAATGAGAAATCAATGTTTAAGTCTGCTACTACTTGCCAAAAGATAATACCTATACGAAATATTAAATATTTTCTGATAGCATCTTATTTTGAAAGCAATGGATTTCAAATCTGGATATGGTACTCTGTTCAAAAACAAACAACCTGGTCAAAAACCATTTCAGTCAGGCCAAAGCAAAGGCCTGGAGAAAAATACCTTAATTACAAGGATGGACAAGCTGATCCAATGCTACTAAAAACTTAATGTAGCTTCACTCTTTGAATTTTTACAAGGTTTTATGGCTCCTTTCCAGTTTTATCCCAGTTTATTTCCGATAGCCATTGGAGTCAGTGTCCAGCATTCTCCAAAGAGTAGAAATTTTTTTAAAAATTGAGATAAAAACAGTAAGAAAAAAAAGACTAATAAGAAAACAAAAGTAATATTGTATTTCTGGCCCACTTAAATCTGGAATTTAGTTTCATTTGTGGATGGTAAAATTTAGAAAACATGGACCTTAATATTTACTGAAATTTCAAAATGAGCCATACATGTGTTATTTCATATACACCTGAACTTAAAGAAATTATATTATTTTTACAAACATTAAGAAGTGTTAGAAAATAACAAAAAAGAAAAAAAGTAGAAAAAAAAAGAAGTAAAGTGCTAGAAAGCTTAGGGGACAGCTAACATCAGGTGCTATGGTGAGGTCAAGGAAGACTCAAAATGGGCCACTGCATTTGGCAACTGGTTATGGTTAGTGATCTGGGGAAGACAGTTTTAAATTGATCAAGGCCAGACACCTCTTGTAATAAGATTAACATTGATTGGTTTTAGGGAAGTAGAACTGCAGTAAAAACTATTCTTGCACCAAACCAGGGGCCATGTAGGAGAAAGGAGATGTCTGAGTACAGCTGTAGGCTGCGGGCAAGATGCCTGAAGGAACAGGGTCTTGTCACTGGAGTGCAGTTATGAAGGGAAGGGAGGGGAGGGGATTCAGGGATGGGTGGGGAACCTGTGGCCTCAAGGCCCTGTGTGGCCCTCCAAATCCCCAAGTGTAGCCCCTCGAGACTGAATCCAAACTTCACAGAACAGATCCCTTTATTAAAAGGATTTGTTCTGTAAAATTTGGATTCAGTCAAAAGGCTGCACTCAAGGATCCAGAAGGCCACATGTGGCCCCAAGGCTGCAGGTTCCCCCACCCCTGCCGGAGTCTCCTCACCCCAAAACAGAAGGAAAGCAATGAGGATGGGGAGGCAGGGTGGTGATGCTCCTATTTTTTTCTAAGAGAATTTTGAGTTATGTTCATCTTCTGAAAAAGGGAATAGGAATATAAGGAGAAATGAAAGGCACAGGCTTTGGAGACAGACACTGGTTTGACTACTGGGTTTCCCACCTCCTAGCACTGGAACCTTAGCCAAGTCATCTAACCTCTCTGAACTTTAGTTTCCTCTTCCATAAAAGGGGGTTAAAAATGTCCCTACTTCACATGTTTGGAAGACTAAATTTAAACGAGATGATGTATTTAAAATGCCCCAAATAGTCCCTTGTACATAATTGGCACTTAATAAATGGTGGCTACACCATTATTATCACTAACAACAACAAAATGGCAATGTTTTAAGATTACTCTTTTGGAAAATATGAAAGGGTATTAACAATAACTAAGTTTTAAATAAATTTTATTCTACTTGAAAATTACTGCTTGTAAGAGTCACAGGATCCTATAATATCAATATAAACAATATAATGGTAAGAGTTGTAGAGTTTAGAATCCAAATGTTTTATGTAGAAAAAAATACTGACTGAAACTGCTGAAATTTTTTAAGGAAAATCATAGTACTTTCAGGCAACTCAATTTTTGTTTATTAGTTCAAATGGCAGCTTGGTTCAAAGAGTTGTTGAATCACTACACCAACATATGGAAACCACACTCTTACACGGAACCAACCATACTAATCACTCACAAATCCCATCACTCATAAACCCCAGTAAGGTTCTCTATGGCATTAGGTGTTATAACACCTAATCTCTCTATAGCATTAGGTGTTATAAAAGCTAAACTATAAATTCTCCCCAAGTCATACTGTAAAGTCAGTTCCATAAAACTTAAGTTGCCAGATAATAGTTTTAACCTCATTTTACTTTTTATCATTTATTTCTCTAGGCATTACGAACTACATTTTAGGTTTTTCATGCTATTGGTCAATAAATAGTTCAAAAATGAATTTATAGGGTGTTATGCTTTTGCCTTCTCTATATGGTCCAGTTCACACAAATCCCCAAGTGGCTGGACTGCCTGATCACAGCTATTCAAGTCCCTCTACCTCAACAGCAAATGGTAGAGAAAGCAAACCACCTTTCTTGGGCTTAGTCTTAAAAGATTGGAGAAAATTATTACAAAATTTCTAAGGAGGGACTATTCAGATATTGATAATCCCAATTACAAAGATACAACAAACATCAGAAGAGCATATCCTCCATAACATTAGTCCCTACTTTTTAAACAAGTAACTAAGAAATGAGATGCAAGGAAGATTATTTACTGGTTAGGTACTTTTTTATAGTAGCTGCATCGGGCCTGGGATCAGTCTTCATTGCAATATAAACTGCTAAGGCCGTCTGATCTATATGAGAAATAACAGCATTTGCAGCTTCAACAATTTCATTAAGTCTTTTCATTCGTTCCTGGGGAGGAAAAAGAAATAATAAAAAATCAGTGTATCAATCAGTACACGAAAGCATTTTCACTTCTGCAGAGCTGCAACTGAATCGTGAGAGGAATATGTAATCTACTTGCAGCCCAGGGGCTCTGTGCCATCTCCTAATGTGATTTTTGTAATTGCCAGCATCTTTAGAAAGCTTGAGCTCAAATGTGAAAATACCTAATTTACATTCCCTGCTGGAGCTCAATGGTGACAGTAAGCAAAGTATGAAGCTCATAAAAATGTAAAGGGTTTTGTTTTTCTTACCAAAGGCAACTCCTTTTCTGTGTATCTTAAGATTCTAGAAATGTGATTGGATATGTTATTACCCCAGTCCCACACTACATGAAGACAGAAGAAATAAAAAGGACTAGCTAATGAAACAAATTCTTTCTAATCCATCATTAAAAACACAAAGATGAGAGTAAACAAGATTATCATCAACAGAGTCTACATGTGATTACCAGGGTGTTCTCAGAAATTTGCTTCTCTCTTGTTAAAGTCTTTTAAGAGGTCTCCTTTAAACACTTTCTAGTTTACTCTAAACCCTTAATGACTTTTAATTGACTATGGCTAGCACCTTCCTACTGCCACGACTACTAATGAGAGCTGGTCCATGCTACAACAGTCTAGAACTATGGCCAATTCTCACAAACGAGATCATTAACAAAGTTAATGCAGAGTAGGAATTCTTCTTTCAATGAAGCTGTTTAGATTTCCAATTGGCTAGGACCACTGCCATCTGCTCCTTGCCCTGTAGGTTAAAGTCACAAAAGCAATCCTTGAAGTGTCCTCTCTATTACTACTCTCACTGACCAAACATGCACAAGAATGCTAAACTCAACTCACAGTAGTGGTCAGGTCCCATAATTACCTTAATGAAAACAGCTTAATACAACATTAAGTTTGAGGAAACATGTTTTTAATCGGCAAGAACAGAAGACAAAGATAATGATGTACTTTTATTCAAAACACAATCCTTATCTAATATTACAAACAAAATAAGATATATTAAGAACGAGCATGTCCAACCTTTTCAGCATCCAACTGATGAAGTCGTGCAACATACAGGGGAAGATAACTAGGATATGTTTCTTTCAGTTCATTATAAATGTCACTAGAATCCAGCCTAGATATGTAAGAGAGAGAAACATTCATTTTTTTTCTTTAAAAAACATTTTTTTCCTGTCTTCCCTATTATTTAACATTGTTTGGAAGTCCCAGTCAATAAAATAAGGTACCAATTTGAAATATAAGTATAGTGGTTGACAAGAATTATCATTTTGACAAGGATTATCATTCTTGGCAGGTAGTATAAATGCTTACCTAGAAAACCAAGAAAATCAAACTGAAAATTATTTTAATTAAGAGTTCAATATGATGTTCAGATAAAAATATGCATCAATAGCTTTCTTACATACTAGCTATAATTAGATTTATTAAAAAGGAGGAAAAATATTCACAAGTAGCATGAAAGATTAAAACATTTAGAAATGTCTAAGATCTGAAAGAAGAAAATTTTAAACTTTTCTGAAAATTCTAAAGTCTTAAATGAATAAAAAGACATTCCATGTTTCCAGATGGGGAACCTGAAGAAAACTATGGCAATTCTTCCATAGGGTAAAAACAATCCAAATTAATATCCAAATGGTAAATAACTAGCACCACACACAGGTCACTTACATTAAATTGACTTAAAATATTATTAAAATTGCATAGTAATACTATGAAAATAAGGTTGATTGGGATTTTGATAGTGAAACTTTTTATGAAAATAAATTTAATTTATAGACAACAAAATCTGCACCAATTCGTAGTACAAAAACTAAATCAAGTTTTTTCTTTTCACCCCCTCCAACAATTATACAAAAGCAAAACCAACATTTTCACTTTATATTTAAAACTACTATAGCTTAATTATAGAGAGGGTTTTTTTCCCAAAAAAATATTCTAAGGATTCATAATTCTGTGAAGAGCCTCTAAATCCTTTGCTGTTTTCTTCTAAAATGCCTATTGGGTCAAGAACCTTTTCAATTTTCTCTCCTTCATGTTTCTGAATAGTCTAACTACATTTGTTATGGCTTCATGAATAATTTGTCCTGTTCTGTATCATTTGCATTAATTTCATTAAATCTTGCATGTTTTACAAGATTTGCAATTTCATTTTTTAAAAACAGATATATTTCACATACCATACAATTCATCCATTTTAAAAGTATATATTTCAATGGTTTTTAGTATATTAACAGATATATGCAACCATCACTACAGTCAACATTAAAACATTTCGTTAACACAAAAAGAAACCCCCATATCCTTTAGCTATCAACCCTCCCTCAGCCTCCACAGCCCTAAGCAAGCATTAGTCTACTTTCTGTCTCTACAGATTTCCCTATTCTGGACGTTTAATATGAATGGAATCATACAATATGTAGCGTTTTGTGACTGCCTACTTCTACTTAGCATACTGTTTTCCAGGTTCATTCATGTTGCAGCACGCATCAGTCCTTTTTATGGCTGAATAGTATTTGATTGTATGGCTATACCACATTTTGTTTATCCATTCATCAGCTGATGGATATTTGGGTTGTCTCTACCTTTTGGCCATTAAGAATAACGTTGCTAAAAATTTTCATGTGTAAGTTTTTGCACATGAATATAGGTTTTTATTTTTCCTGGGTATATACGGGGGAGTAGAATTGTTGGGCCATATGGGAACTATGTTTAATCATTTGAAGAACAGCAAAATTGTTTCCCAAAAAGGCTTCATCATTTTGCATCCCTACCAGCAGTGTCTGAGGATTCTGCTTTCTCCATATATTTGCCAAAACTTATGACTTTTTGATTCTAGCCATCCCAGTGAATGTGAAGTGGTATTTCATTGTGGTTTTGATGTGCACTTTCCTGAAGACTAATGATGTTGGGCATCTTTTCATGAGTTTATTGGCTATTTGTATATTATGTTTGTAGAAATGTCTATTCAGATTCTTTGCTCATTTTTAAAATTGAGCCATTTGCCTTTGTATTACTGAGTTGTAAGAGTTCTTTATATATTCCGGATATAAGTTTCTTAGAGACGTACGATTTGTAAATATTTTCTCTCACTTTATAGGCTGTTCTTTTCACTTTCTTGATGTGTAAAACATCCTGCAATCAGCTAGAGACAGCCCTAAAGACTTTGACTTCTGGTAGAGATACAACCTAGTTTTACATGGAAAGGTATATTTCAATGTGAACTGACATTATAATGGTTCGACCTTTGAAAATTATTTTCACATTATGATTTCTGTTCCCTCTAAGACCATATAACTTGCATACATAGCTAAAAAGGACTCCCACAGAAAATCAGTGGTAAAAGAAATACTGCATAACAAATGAAAAAAGCAATTGATTCAACTACATAGAATAAATTTCTCCTATGTAAAAAGCAAGCTAAAAGTCAAAGAATAAGCTGGGGGAAAATCTGTGACAAGTACAGAAAAGCATTAATATCTTTTATATTAAAAAGTTTAAATTGATAAGAAAAACCTAATGTCCCCATAGAAAAATGGGCAAAGAATACGTTCAATTGACAGAAACTATACAAACAATGACGGATAACATTTAAAAAGCTCACCTTCAATAATAACTAAGGAAATGTAACTTAACAGAGCAAAAATGGCTTTTTTTACATCCTGTAGTAGCATACATATACACTTTCAGATGGAGTATAAATTATTATAGTCACTTTATGAAAGCAATTTGGCAAAACATATCAAGATGACATTTAAAAATTAATACTTGATTCAATAATTATACTTTTAAGATGCAATTGATGAAATTTTTAAAAACATCTTTATGTATAAAAATATTCATCACAGCATTATAGAGAAAAGCTATGAACATGTACCAAATAAAATGCTTAAACAGATTATACTGCATACATAGACCCAGTCATTAAAAATGGTATTTTATAGGGCTATTAAATGATAATAAAAAATTAAAGAACTAGGATACAATTTTATTATACTGTTGCATGTACAAACACAAAGAAAAATAATAATAGGACAATGACTATCTTTGGAGTGTGGGCCAAAGTGATTTTTATTTTCTTTTTTTATACCTTCCAATAAAATTCTCTTCCAAAAGCAAATTAGAATGTTATTAAAATAAAGATTTAAAAAATTTCTTATCACAAAAGGTAATTATAAAAATTAATGTAAATACAAGAAAATTTAAAAGCACCTGTAATCCTACCATCCACTGTTAATGCTTCTGAAGATAGTCTATGTATATATACATAATACTGTTATAGTTGGGAAAATAAAACTAAACATTTGAAGAACTAAAGTACATTTAAAAACCTACTTTGTCATCCACTGAATTTTAAGATCTCGTAATGCTTCAGTAAACTCTTCTTTTAAATCTTTCTCTTTTTCTGGATCTTTTTCCTTATCTTTGCTACCATTCTTAGTCTTTGTTGGTGGAGGTATTAGGTAGTAATGAACAGGGATTACATCCTATGAATGTGGAGAGAGATTCTTAGGTTAATATGTTTAATTTTACATACTTGAAAATCATCTTCAATACTAAATATCATGTAACAAGGGCTGTACCTGAGTTGTACATTGTATTTCAGATTCTAAGGATTACAATATATAAAAAATTCTAATCTGCAATCTCAGTAACTTTCTAGCAAACTTTAAAGTACTGATACTTCTAATGTCTCCCTTACAAAAGAACAAATTTTTCTCCATTTGAATGTACTTGGTATTCCTAGCTTTACTTCACAGACTGATGACAAAAGTACACTGACCTTTTACATTTTAAATCTGAGATGGGAAGGAAGTTAAGTTGAAACTATGAAGAGAAAAGATTCTCTAAGTAAATTTAAGGGGACATTTACTCCTTTGTCCAATCAATAGGACTTACTGAGCCCCTGCGATGTGCCAGGTAATGCTCCATCAAGTGAAGAACAGAGCACACAAGGCCCTTTCCTGCCCTTATGAACGCACATTCTAATTGGGGAAATTAGATAATAAAGATATAATTAATTAAATTATTTCTGATATGACATGTGATATGAAGAAAATAAAACAGAGTAAAAGGATAGAGAGTGACTGTTAAGGTAAGGTGAGGGAACCAATGTACACAAAGTAGTTATGGAAAGCCACTCTGAAGAGGTAAAAATCTGATCTAAATGAGCCTACCTGACCAGAAGATGAGCAACTGCAAAAACCTGAGCTTGGTATATAGCAAGCATAGCTCTATGTGCTGAGAAAGCAGGCAGCAGCCAAATTAAGTAGGGATTGATAGAATATGGTAAACAAACAAAAAACCCCAGATTTTATTCTAAGTGCACTAAGAAGTCTACCACAACAGTTTTATGCAAGGCAGTGACATGATTAAAGATATTTGCTTTTTGTTTAACTCTGGATCATGTATGGATTAAAATTTTTACCTTGTTTTTAGTAACTATTAATACTATGTGGAAAATAGATCCTAGAGGGTAAAAATGGAAGCAAGAAAACAAGTTAGAAAGCCCAGGAAACCCTACACTGTCTTGGACTAAAGAACAGGCTGTAGAAATGGAAGAAAATGAATAGATTTGAGATATTCTTTGAATGTAGAATTAATGTGTTTGTTGACAGTGTTGAAAAATATGGGGTGGAGAAGGGAAAAAGAGTAAGTCCAGGACTTGGTGCAAAGCATTCTATTACCTAGATGCTCTGTGAGTGAGAAAGGCAGAAAGCAAAAAAAATCTGGGGTCATGGAAGCCTTGAGGAAAAACCACTGTAAACAAAGAGGTAGCGATCAACTGACCATGCAGCTGAGAGATGGTGTACAACGGGGAAGGACGTAAAAGGAAAACCTGGCAGCATAGAGCCTGCTTATCATTGTAACAACAGCAGTATCAAGGGACAGTGGAGGCACAAAGGCCAATGAAGAAAGATATGAAGAGAGAATGGGAAGTAAGCACGTCTAGAATTCTTTGGGAAGTTTTAAAGAGAAATGGAGTGTAACTATCTATTTTGTTAGCACATTAAGTCTTTACTTACGAAAAGTAAAGAATTATTTGGAAAATGAAATCACGTGTTATATCTGCTAGATTTGTTTTTGGCACAATAACTGGATGCCCTTAATTAAGTCATTATTTATTAAATCAGTATCTCAAATTCCATCTTCAGGTTTGTATTATAGCTGCTAAATGAAAATATTATACACTTTAATTAACAAAGTTTCTAAAATTGGAACAAATTATGTTACCAAAAAGACTTTTATTGCACTAATCACAGTAATTTCAGAAAAACATTACACAGGTTTAGTCAAAAATAGTATTGCAAGCCCCCACCTTCCCCAAAATAGGATTTTTAGGTGTATATATTATATAAATATTCCCATTTTAACAATTCTCACAATTAAACTCAATTTGGGGGTATAAAATGATATAATGGTAAATATGCGGAACTACTGTAGTTCCAATGGTATTCCAACACAAAATAATAACTATCTCCATATGACTCATTTAAAGCACTGAAAACCACCTTGATGTGAGATAACCATACAAATCCATTTGTAGGCATTCAGTATCACTCTCCCTCTGAGGTCAGGGAGCCTGAGCCTGTAAACAAAGGCCTTATGTGAAATGTGGGACTGGGAAAAAGAAGAAGGTCTATTGCTTGGACCAGCTCTTTTAGGACCTGCCCACCCATCCTTCTCTCCGTCTTGAGGTTCACTCTCCTGGGTGGGCACTGCCCTGGGCAAAGGCAAGGTAAGGTGTCTGCAAAATCTAAGCTGATAATCTACCACCAATTCTTTTGGAAACAGACTTTTTCAGTGTCATCTGTATAGCACAGACAACATATCTAAGAATTAAAGGTCTACGTGCCCTCCAATATTTATTTTGTCAATATAGTTCATTTCTTTTTGGAATCAAGCTTCTTTACTATCCCGTGTGCTAGAATGTGAATGCCACTTGCCTGGCAGCCCCTATTCACTCTAACATCAATGTGTTCTCCCTTAGTTTCTCACACCTCCTTTCCCTATAGGGAGAGACATATGACCCTTCCAGGTAGGAAGCCTGTGTATTGTGAGGCAATTCCTCCTCTGAAACTCTCAAGTGAGGTATTTGCTATTTTTGTTTTAGTACAGAAGAGAGAAAATAGAATTGAATTAAAAATGAACAATCCATTAAAATTAATTTACAATTAGCAATGAATTCTAACAAAGACCTGTAAGAAGTAGGAAGAAATCATATATCCTGGCAATCTTGAACTATCACTAAAGCACAGAGACAAGGTAAGTTTATGATGAATTATCTTAGGAAAAAAAAAAATCAACGTTTTGTAATCAGCATTTTATATATTAAATATATCAAATTAACAATTAATAAATGTTAGTATAATCCTATAAACTATTTCAGGACAGGAATTTTTTATTATTTAAAACTATGAACCTGGTAGTTTTAATTTCTAATCAAAAGAAAAATGGCACTATTTTTCATTTGCTTTATCATGTTCATTTGTTCTTTTTGCCAACAAGGATTTTTACAACTTACTTCTCAAGGGCTTAACATACGGTCAATTTAATGGAAATGAATTTGTACATTAAATCTTGAGAGATGTTGATTATAGTTTAAAAAGACAATCAAAAAGAATTCTTCAGAGCAGAAAGGCTATGAACAGTTCTCTATAGTATATATTTAATGGTAAGTTTAAAAAAAAAATCATTCCAGCTATTCACAAAGCATTTCAATAGCATGCAAACTGAACAACATTTTTTACAAAATCAGACCCATCCATCAAACCAGTAGCTGCTCTTTGGGCAACATAACACATCATCATTTAAATTGGTTCAAAGATTGCAATTTCTTTAGTTCTTAAATTATTAATAACTACACATTCAAAAATTTAAAAATTTTACACAAACCATTTTAAAGATTTATATCATATTTGAATGCTATTTATGACCTGTTAAAAGTAACGATACTCTTTCATATTAAAATGAACTTAAAAAAGGGTGATGTACCTTTACAAATCAAGTCACAAACTTGCAGAACAAATCCATTGAAGATTATGCACAAAATGTTATTTGGTATCTTCATCAACCAAAAATTATATATATTTCCTTTATAATGCAACTATAAAACTCTTAATACTGATCAATTTTAAAATAAGAGCTCTACTGTTTACTTGTACTGGAGATAGGGAGGAATAAGCAGAGGTAACTCTAGTTGCCAAGTTCTTCATACTAAGCTTTACTAACTATCAAGTAATAACCTTCCTATTTATTTGATACTTTCCTACCTCATAGAACTCAATCCAAACAAAAATCCAGGAAAGCTCCCAAAAGGTCAACCATAATATATAACAGGAAGGAAAAAAACTGGCTATGGCTTTTGTGATAAGTGCCTTCTATTTTTAATGGGTTCCTAGGATACCTTTTCCTCATTCTCTAAAGCAATGGCTTTCAAACTGTTTTCACAATGACCCAAAGATATACACATCAATACAGAAAATGAAATTACAGTTTTATGAGTCTGATGAACTAACATTTCCTACTTTTAAAAAAAATGCTGGTTATATTCCATAAATAAATTTACATGGCCACAAATGGGTCAAGACACCCAAGAGAAATACTGGTCTTTAGTCATTTATCTTGGAAGATGATTCCTAGTGGTGTATTTTGTTTGAACAAAAATTTACCATTATGTAATAATATGGACATTTCAGAAGACGTTTTAATAAAGGAATTTTAGCTATTATAAAATGGTGAGCCCCCCCCAGTTCCATATCACTATAAATTAAAAAAAAGTTATCTTTTGTTTATACCTTAAAACTCTACTGATTCTCCCACTTCAATACTTTCTGCTTGAAGGAAAGAAATCACTAAAATGCTGATGTCAGCAGGTCTTCACCAGAGAGCTCATCAAGTGTGTCCTTTCTCTAGAATATACTTAAAGTAGAAATTTTCTTTTTTGAGTTAATTTTGGCTCTCATAGTCAATCAAAGACTGCTTAATAAGCTACAGGGAAGTCAATCAGACCACTTATAAGTTATGGTCTTAAAATCTGTCTGTGTTCTTAGTGTAAGCTTTAATTTTGGGTCAGCAGTCCTTACTTCTATTCCTGCTATGTCCAATGCTCTTTGTCTCTGCCCTTCCAGAACTAGGACAGATGCAAGAGCAAGGAATAAAGTTCACTTTAAAGAGCTGCAATATTTTATTAATCAAATCATCCAATTTAAAATTGCTTTTAGACTTCAAAAATAACTAAGCACTTTGGCCTATATGGCAAAAAAATTACACTCATCTCTCTGTAGGATTTTAGATATGCAAAATTTCAAATATTGTTACTAGGCATCATATTTGTAGCAAGAAATGAATAGCATTAAAATTTTTCTATACACAGAAAACAGGGGTCTTCCAGGAATTTATGGTTGAAAATCAAAACCTTTAGAAAAAGCAGTATGTGAGCATTGCTTGCCCCTGCAATAGCTAAGAGCACTATACTGCAGAATGTAAAGAAAGGAAACTAAGGGTGATATTAAAAAAAAAATTTATAATACTGACAGAAAAAAGGTTTAATATGCAAATAAGGCTTTAAGACATCTTTTTTAAGAACTGACAATCAGTACCTTTTTAAATTTTCCTTGTCGTTTTGCTGCAGACTGGCCCTGGGAGTTAGAACGACATTCTGTAAGAAAACATGCACAATCTACACAGGATGGGGACACTACCTCTAATTTTCTGCCAGTTTACGTTCCACCTGTGTCACAGCACTTAGAAGGGTCAGGTCTCAGATGAAAATGGCATGCTTTTAAGGAAAGCAACACTGCCACTTTCATTTTTTAAATAAAAATGCACTCAAATATGTTATTCCTAAGGGTAAATCCTTTTCAACCTCTTATTTGAAAAATTTAGTAGATCAAAATCCATTAGTGATGGAAACATTCTTTAAAACATTAAAGTTAGCTGACGGTTTACACAGTCTGATTTTAAAGGATGTTGTGACAATCACACAAGCCTATGCATTCTTATAAAAAGCATCATTCAAAGTTACTGTGAAAGTCAAAGCTAAGTAAAAATTAACAGTTACTTTCCCAACTTCCAAAAACAAGAAATGCAAAACTACTGAGGAAACATTAAATGTGATGGAAATTATAACAAACTCCATAGCTTTAGATTATCGCTCTCTCTCAAGAAAGTTTACCTTGATAAATAATAACCATAGTTAATCCCACATGTCTATAATTTAGTATCACAACTGCCTCTGAAACAATACAGGTAGGAAGTAGTAACTACTTCTGAATTGCTAAAAGCATACTTTTACCAACAATGCTTTTTTATTATACTCTTTACAAGGAAGTGGACTCTTTGTAAGAGTCATCTGTCATCTGAATGAAAAATACATAGCTGAAGCAGCTGTGCTTCCTGTGAGATGAAATCTACCAAAAAACTACCAGGATTTCTTAAATCAGTGCATGTATGAATTGCAATATCATTAACTACTGACTTACTTCAAATTATACTGAAGTATGCATGTACAAGTGTAAACTAAAATGAGACCCAAGAAATGTCAGGGTAGGCAAACTTTTTCTAAGCACAAAATTCCCCAATTATGCTCCAATGGCAGTAAAAAAATAGCCTTGGGTTCAACAGTGGCAAGAAATAACTATAATTTTTAAGATGTATGAGATCTACTCATTTTGATACTAGCATTTATAGATTCCAGCATTACGTGGTAGACTTACTTAGCTTTGTTAGAACTAATACTAAAAAGAAACACACACCTGTAAGAATGACAACTTTTACTGCACTGAGCTAAAATGATTTTACAAAAAAGGTGATAAATCTATATAAACACCATTCTCATAACAAATTTGTGATGAAAACACAGATGGAAAAAACAAAGAGGCACCTATAAAATTGTAACATTTATCTCCAAACTACAACATGTTTCTAACAAAAAGTGTAATTTTGAAACTAAAATAAAAGGCAAAGCCAAAAGAAATACCTCATCTTTTCAATTGTGCAAAACTGCAAGAAAAAGGTCTGTACATGTGTGAAAAATACCATTCCTTAGTAATAATTATTCTGATTAATTTTTAGAAGCAATCCAAGAGAATCTGATTTATTCTTATATCCATAATATTATGTTGGTTAAAATTCTATAACATGCTTTAATTTCAAACATCCCATTTACTTAACCAAAGTTTGATTTCGATCTACATGTTTCACAGGAAGTTTGTGTGTATTAGCCACATGAGGTAGGAGAGGCTCAGGGCTCAAGTACTTAAGCTTGTGAGAAAAAACAGTAAATGTTTAAAAATATGACACATTTTAAAAGATAACCAAATATTAATTGAACTTCACTAGTAACTTGGGAAACAAACTATTAAAATTTTCTTTCCAGGGATATCTTCTCTTTTACCCATTCTGAAATGTGGAATTAATTCCCATCTTCAAAGAAATGGAAATTTTGGAATAGGTAAACTCAGTGTTAAAAAACTAATACTTACAGCTTTCTTTCCAAGTTCAGTCTTTGACAACGTTAAGGATCCTGCAAGGTAGCATCCAGGTCCTGCCCCTTTAGGTATTCTAATAAGAGAATTCAAAGAAGGGGAAAAAAGCAACAAAAGAGAAAGTTTCACAAAGGTAAGTAAGGGGAAAAACATCAAAGTAATTCCATATTGAATTAATTTCCATAGCTAAAATTTCAAAAATCAAAAGGCACAAATAATCTCAGCCTAAAATGATAAATGACAGCATACTATAAATTTAGCCTAAAGTGCGTAAGATGGGCATTAAGTACGAGCAATGTTATCACTTACTTATCATCAGGTAAGGAAGTAACAAAGAATGGCTGGTTATATTTGGGTGGTAATGTCAAATTGCTTGATTTCTTCTTTCCCAGAAGTGCAAGACTATGATTTTCATGAATATCTAAGCTCAAGGTATTAGACAATCTATGAGAAACAATAAATGGAAGATCTTTAAGACGTTCCAAATCACTGATTTGCTCATGGCGAATCTGTAGCCGAATTGTATAATCTCCTTTCTCCAGTTTCAAAGAATACTAAAAATAAAAAACAACATTTGGGAAAATTAAGTTTAACCAAGTAAACTGAAATCACAGTTAAGAGGATAAAGTGAAACGGTTACCATTTACAGACTGCTTACAATATGTGAGGTACAGTGCAAGCCACTATACAGACATTTACGTACACACAAAGCCCCTAGTGTGAGCAGACAGGCTAAGGGACATCAAGTGACTTGCTTAACACAATACAAAAGTATAACGGAGCTGGGGTCAGGTCTAATTCCAAAGCCCTTAATTCTTTCCACAACAACAGAATACTCCCATATTTTTAGCAAAAATCAGTGTCTGCTCAAGACTGATAAAAATCCATGATTTTCTAGTTCATGTGACCTCATGAACATGTATTAAACAATACCAAAAAGTTAGCAAAATTGAGGTGCCATATAATATCTAAGACAAATATATACACGTGTGTGTATACATATGACTTCTGGTAATGTTTATTTATTTATTTATTTTTTTAGAGATGGGGGTCTCTCTATATTGCCCAGGCTGGAGTGCAGTGGCTATTCACAGGTAAAATCATGGCACACTACAGTCTCAAACTCCTGGGCTCAAGCTATCCTCTTGCCTCAGTCTCCTGAGCAGCTGGGACTACAGGTGTGCATTACTGTGCCAGGTAATCTTTATAATATAACCAAAATGCCACACCCCTTTATCACAGACAGGAGAAACAGGATGTAAACAGAGATCAAGAAATACAAATCTACTATGCTCTACCAGGTTAACATGTTCAAGAGGATGGAATGCTATACTCTGCAGCAGCAGTTTCTCCTGAGATTTAAAAAGTAACCAAAGTAATGGCACTGCAGTAATCCAGTCTGTAATGAGATGTGACTTGCTTTGAGGAAAAAAAAGATGTCATTCTGTGAATGACTAACTGAAAAAAAAAACCTTCATAAATTATTTTCATCATTCAGCATAAAACTATAAATGTTACAGGAACTATTTTATTTCTTTGTAACAATATTTCATTCAGGGATAAAATTTCTATAAATTACATGATTACAAGATTTTTTCTCTTCAATGTGACAGCACAAAGCATAGTGCCTTACATGCAGTAAGGGTGCAACACATAGCTGTCCTAGGAAGCAGTAAATTTGAAAGTCCTAATAAACTCAAGACACAGGGCCAGTGCTATAGTGCTCTCTTTATCCTATTCAGACCTGGGATCATTTCAAGGTGCTCACATCTCTCTGATGATTTGCTTTCCACCTTCAGACAGGTGGAAGCAGTGTGTAGGAAGGAGAAAAGCTATAAACAAAAAGCTATCCTGGCCACTGTCCATAAGTGTTACCTTTGTTCTCTACCCCAAAACATGATTCATCACAACTACATGACAGAAAAGTTGTCACAATCTGTTCAACAACTACAATAAACAACAAATCTTCTTGTCGTTTGCAAAAGTACTAAATGCAAAAATATGCCATTAAAAAAAATATGAATATTACCATAACAAGAAATTAGAGTTTCATTAGTTCAGGAAACAGCTTCTGTTAATTCTAAAAATTACTGGGAGTTTTATACCTGATGTGGATAGGCATCGCCTGAACCCATCTGTCTTTTGTTTTGGTCAAAAATAATCCACAGCTGGCTGTCAAATTCTGATTCATATAATAATTCACAAAGTAGTGGGCAGCTTGGAGTTACTTCTCCACTCTTAGGCTATTAAAAAAATAAGAATGATTACTTGACATGATTAACATGATTTCTAATACAGATTTTCAATAATTATTGACATCAGACTTTTTCATTTAAAAATATTAAAAAAACTTTCTTGTGCTAAAAAATTGTGAAAATGTAGAACCTCTAGTATTTTGGCACTAATAAAAGGCACTTTTCTTTTACAGAGTTTTAAAAATACAAATCTAGCTATCTTTATTCATTAATAAGCAATATATATTCATCAGGACCTCTAATTACTTCATAAAGTTGAAATCTGACAATTCACTGAAATCAATCATCTCCCTAACATTAAAACCAAATTGATACTGTTTCAACAACAGTTTTATTGAAATCTCATCAATCCTACAAAACTCTTAGATCCAGCATTTCCACTGGCCTCAATTACTTTCACCACTCATCCCACCTAGGAGCTATTCTGATCTTTCACCGTCCTGATGTGTGCTTGACAGAAAACAAGCAGGCCCAGCATCATGGCCAGAAGGCATGTGGTATTTCTGAGACATCTAACTGCCCCTGGATCAGATGGCATCACTGGCTAGGTATCAGTATCAGTGATTATAAAAACTAAGGCTCAAGGCCAGGTCACCACTAAATTACACTTTGTGACTTCACACCTGAATGGTATTTATTACAAATTATAATTTCCTAAAGAGTAATTCCAAATTAATTCCATGTTAATTACTTGATTCCACTTACTTATATATCTCACATATAGTTTCTATTTTTGACTTTACGAATCATAAAGAAAACACAGAAATTCATCATAAGGGTATACTTTATTAGGTAAACACTTACTTGATGAAAGTTATATGTCAGGACCATCTCATAAAGTTGACGATTATTTGGCAAAACATCCCTTGATCCTAAAGGTTTTGTTTTTGCACTCACTGGCCTGTAATGAGGAAATTGCATAACTGATTTAACAGTTCATTAAATGAGACAAATAAAACTGTAACAAAATCTATAAAGTGACAAATGAGCACTCCTGAAATCTGTCCTTTTAAGTATACTTCACAATATTTTAATCACTAACTTATAAAGTTATTGACTGAAACATAGCAATACATAGCTTAAATTTTGCAATAAATATTACAAAGGTCATCTTTTCATGATAAAAACACTTTCAAGTGCCAAAAAATAGCTCTTAACATAACCAAATCCCAACACTAGGGCGACAATCACTAATAGTGCTGAAGGACAGGTTTTGATTTGAACCCTTCTGTCCAAACCTATGCACAACACAGGCCACCCCAGCTGGGCCACCCCAGCTCCCTGCTGCTCAGCACACACCAGGGGCCACCCTCAGCCCTCATCTTGACTGAGTGAATAGTATTTATTTGTTTTAGTAGTCCTCTGAAGCAAGTCATTAAGATACAGATTTTATAAAGGAGAACACTGAGATTGGGAAAATAAGTTTTAAATATGGTTTAAAATGTCAATAAAACTTAATAATCTACTTTAAATTTAGTTCCAATTTTGGAGATTTAGGGAGAAAACACTAAGATGACAGAAATTGGATATACCTTCAAAAGTTGGAAGTTTTAAGTTTTATTGATAATTCTAGAAGGCAGTATATCTTCACACATAACTGCGTCACTGACTACTATCCTTAGTTGGTTATCTTAATGTGCTTATTACTAGGCTTCATGCTGATATGAGTTAAGGTCAGATTAAACAATAAAAACCAGGTATCTTTATACCACAGTGAGTGTGTGAACACAGGTCAAGGTGCCCTGCTTTCATAGAGGGAGCTGTTGAGGCATCAACAGCAGACTACAGTACTTAAGTTTCTACCATTCAATAAAACTTTGCAGTATTGCAGTTTCTGAAAAAGACTGGATTCACAAAGATTCACAAAATAGTATCAGAGGGAATGTTAACTTGATATTTTATGGCAAGAAATAAAAAACTTAATGCCCACTGATCCTAACTAAGCACGACTGGGATCAACTATCCATCATCCCTAACCGTGCTTGTGCAGGTCAGGTGGGACAGTGAGGCTAGAAGCTGCTCCTGGGCCTGCCTCCCAGAGAACTGCAAAAATACATTCTCATCTCCAGCATTCAGATGGACTTAGAAAAAAAAAAAGAATGACTCTTTTCAAAGAGTGTAAGAGATTCCCCTCAATCAATATTCACTATTTGTAGCCCCTAAAACATGGAATGGTACCGTAGTGTTTGGACCCAGCTCTTCAAGGTTATGCAGGGAGCCAGATCTTCATACTTCAAGGAGGACTGAACATCAAAACGGTTGATTCCTTCCGACGCATGCTATAAAGGATATTTATCAAATTACTTTCTCAAACTTTATTAAAAATAAATATTTTGTACCTAAAATAATTGTGTTTAATATAAAGTTTATAAGCATCCATGAACAAAGAATACTGTTATTTTTTGAACCAGAGGTAATTTTTGCATTAAAGTTTAAATCCAACCAATGAAATTACTTGTCAATAACACAAATAGTTGACATATCGAAATGTTGTAAAACTTACAATGTTTAACTGAGGAGCAGTACACACTATCCCATGGAAAGAAATGGTATAATCAATATTGACATCACTGAGACTTGCCCACCAACGAGCAATGCAAAATTCAATTGCTTTACCACCCTGCAAAATACATAACAGATTATAAAATATAAATCTCTTTTCTTATTTTTCCTCAAATTACAGAACATAAATATCAGCTGTTCTAGACCAATTCTATGCTTTTAAACTTTCCTATTTGTAGTAAGAAAATGCAAAGAATTTTTATCAGCTATGCTAAGAGACAAATCATAGTTGCATAGATAAGGTACAGGTAGTTAAGTATACACAGTTATTTGCCCATAATCCTATACTTTTTGTCATGAAAGATCTGAGGCAGCTTTTGAAAGTATAATAGAATAATGGTGAAAAATAAAATGGAATAAAAAATTAGGACCAAGAGAAAAATAATTAAGAATAATGACAAGAGAAAGGATACTATAACTTTGTAAGTCATATTCAATAGCCACAGCTGAGTTTTGGGCTCAGAGCTGCCTGCCAACCAAAGCAAAATGAAATCATGGTCACATTATTCTCCCTGTTAAAAAATAAAAATAATAAAATGAGGACAAACTGTTCCTAGCACTAAGTTTTAAATCAAATTTTCTAGTAATCAGTGAATTAGAAAGTTTAAAAAGATGAATCATGTAACACTGATCCACACAACACAAATGAAAGGAACCAGAAACACAAGAGATAAGGGAAAAATCACAATACCAACTGAAAACAAAAAGTAGTTAAGAAAGAACATCAGTACATCACCTTCTATGGAAGAAAGACTAGTCATCACTTCTAACACTAGACACAAGACTGGAGATCTGGCATTAGTTGAGATAACTTAGACATGAAACAGCAGCAACTTAACCTCATAGATTCTTAACAACAGGGTATTAATAAAATAAATGACATACAGAAAAGTCTTAAAGAAGGAAATAATCTATTTTACAACGAGGAAGCAATCTAAATCAGGGTCTAAATTATGAGGCATCACAATCTACCAGACTAGCACTTTTCTTTGACTAAATTATTCAAAAATTAAAGAGATGAATATTTACCTCTGACCGGTTTCAAGTACCCTAATTAGACTTCCTATTTCCTACTTCATTTTTTTGGCATTAACAAAATATACAGTTCCACTGTGCTCTGAATAGAAACTATAAAATCAAATTCAAATACTTAGTCTTAGCCCATACCAAAAGAAAAGAAATTGTTTTAGGATTTCAAATTGCAATTAAACTTACTAGGACAGGAAAAGCTTCAGTCAGTGTTCCTTTTTCTGGAAGGGAACAAAACTTATAGAATTCATGACTTCGATATGCTCTTTGCTTCACAAGCTGTACCGCATGAAGAACAAACTTGGCTGACACCTCAGAAGAACATGAACACACTGTAACTTCTAAAATAACAGGGAAAGAAGCAAAGTTTTAAACCGTTAAGACTTAAAATGGACATAGAGTGGCTTTAATAATTTCTACTTGTTTACGGAATAATATATCAAAAATAAAAGCATATTCAAATGAAATCTGCAAACTTCCTTAAAAAGAATCAACAGAACATAAATAAAGCTAGACAGGTATAAGATTTTCTATGGGAAATAAATTGGTATAAAAATGAACCACCACCATGCTGCAAACACCAGAAAACAGCAAGCTGTCCACAGATGCACACACTATTATCCTAATCAGGTACCTTTTAAAATCCCTTTCTTCTTGGTTTAGCTGAAAACCAATCAATTGCTGATACAGAGGATTATAATTTATCATGCCTCAATTCAATTAGTACCTATTTATTCAACTTCATTAATAACTTTTCCTAGTCTCTCCCTCTTTACTTGTGTTCTATTTGCTTCTAGAAAGTATGACCATCAGAACTACATATGCTTAGCTTTACTCTGAGACAGAGCTGGAGAGAAGCCAAAATCATTGTGAAGCAAGTTCAGCAGCTTATCTAAAGAATATCTTCTCTAATTCAAGGGAACTTAATTGAGCAAGGCTCAATCCATTGTTTCACAAAGCCAAGTGGGCACAGAGCTTTTGGAACCTAGTCAGTTGCTAAGAATACAAAATCTAATCTAATGTTTTGACACTATTTCTAATTATTTGAAATAGAAATCATCTGTAGGTTTCTAATTTAAGACTGTTAAATGTTCTAAGGGACTTCCATTCTAGATCATTTGATACATTTTTATTTAAAAAACTATTTTCAATACTGACCTAAACAAATCATAATTAGGGCATTAAAATTACTGACATTTACCACTAAACAATTTCAATTCACTATTAATTAACTATAGATTTTTATTCTTTAATATTACTAGTGCACATTTTACCAGAGCCCTGAGCTGTTAAACTTCAAGGGGCCCTGTGTGAATGACACCACAGAGTTATTCAATGCAGCAACTCTGATTCTACCCCCTAGAAGAACTGTCAAGTGTATGAATTTAATCTCAATATGGACAAGCTATGTACCAAGGACTTTATAAAATCTCTAATCCTTTCAACAGGAGAATAAACAATATTTATAGTTCAAACAGAAGTTCAGATAATTAAGAAACCTGCCCCAAGTAACCATTAGTGTATGGCAGAGTCTGGATCTGAACCCAGACATGTCAATGTCCAAAGCCTGTGCCTTTCTACTACTCCATGCTGCCTCCCTCTATCCCAGGTTCTCTTAATCGCAAAATAAGTAAGGGGTTTGGACTAGATGCTCACTTCCTAGGAGAAGAGGTTTCTGGAAGCAGGGTCCTTTTCTATGTAGCTCACCACCATAGCCCTTTGAAAAGGGCCTGGCACACAGATGGTACATATAAAGATGTTTAACAAGTGAGTCTAGCACAATTCCTGATTATCCTCAGAAGGCTATCAATGCTGCAACAGCTCCATTGTTACCCAATGTGCACATTAACAGGCTATACTGGACCTGTTCAATTTGTTGCTTTAACTCTCAGCTTTTGCTAGTCATTGTTTTGTATAAAATAAGAAAAGTCTGGCATTTCCTGTGCTATCAGGTGACTGACAGATGGACTGTTTACAGACAGATGACCAGAAGATGGTACGGGGAACCACAAAGACAATTAACTCTTCCCAAACTAGCTCTCGTATGTTTGATTTCATTATTTCATTTTTAATAAGCTCTTAGATGTAAATACAAAATGTATTTTGTAAAAGATGTAAAAGAGCTTTTAAAAAGCTCTTAGATGTAAATGTACAAAAATACATTCCTTTGTCAAATATAAGCCATTTTTTACTAATGGCACCTATCTCCCTTATAGGGTTCTGATGGGACTAGATGAGATATAACCTGTGCAAAGCGCGTAGCAGAGGGCCCAAACCCAAGAAATATCAATAAGGATGGCTACTAATTTAAATTGGGTGACACTTTCTTGACTGTCCACATTTCTTTCTTTCTATCAATGAGTGAGCTCTGACAGCTTACACTCCCCACCCCCAACAATGACTACTGAATTATATATCTAGGACATAGAACTTGTGAAGGAAAATATGGTATACCCATATCCTTGTATAACAGCTGACATGATTACTCTCATAGGACTACAAAACACAATTCAATAGCATTGTTTTACGTAATCACTTACTCTCAAAATTTCAGAGACACTAAAGTGAAAATCTTTTATGAACTTACAATTTGTTTATAGAGCTTCAAAGATTAAAACTCCATTTCTAAAATTCTAAAAGTTTAACAGTTTCAGATTTAAGCAACAGCTGCTTTGGTTAAATTGATTTGTAGCATTTTTTAAAAAAACATCTTAAGATGGCCTAGATAATTTGCTATGTGAGCCAATGTAAAATAGTACTGGATTTTTTAAAAATTTTGAATTTAACAGCAAATCTAAGGTGCTAAATACATATAGTTATTACTATGAGAAAAGTATGTGTTACTGATAAATAAACTTCACATAAATCATTACAGAGATAGAATGTACATAGAAATAAGTGGTCAAGACAGACTTTAATCTTACTTACCAGCCCATGTCGCACCCTCAGGAACCTCAATAAAATGCCTTCGAATTTGACCAGGTTTAAAGTGTACATCTGTAAAAGCTAGATCATAATGTGATGATTCATTTACTCTGAAAATTAATAAAAATAAATTATTAAATGTGATTCTCTCATAAAACAGCTTTATATTTATAGTAAGCCCACTGGTACTCTCTAGATTTTATTGAATAAATGCAAAAGAACAGTTCAGTAGAATAAGCACAGGGACTTAAAAGCTGGTTACAAAACAGTATGCACATTATCCAATTTTTGCAACATGTTAACAGAGATAACCTCTGGATAGCAGAGTACAGATAATTCTTTCTACTTGTCTATTTTATAATTTGTAAGATACATACATACACACTATTTAAAAAGCTCCTTTTTTGTTAAAGGAGTTCTACAACATTCACAGAATTTTCCAATTACCAGATTCTGAATGCTAGTGAATCCTAGATATTAAAATCAAGGGTAATGTTCTGTGTCACTGATACTGTCTTACTGCTATGAGACTGGTTTTAAATTAAGCCCCTCTTGTAGCGTCAAAGTGCTCCCACGCTGTAAAATAGTAAAGAAGAAACACAAACTACTTTCGAAGCATTTTTGTAAGAAATCAATGAAACATAAAGGTCAAATGTATAACCACACACTATGGAAACAAAGTAGATGCTAGAGACAAGTTCTTGTCTGTATGACAAACATTTAATGAGTGCCTACTACATAGGAGGCACTGTTATTGGGAGCTAGAAAGAGAACAATGAAGAAGACATGATCCTTTGTCCTAGACAATCTGGTGGGTAGAGAAAAACCATCAGAGACACTTAACATAAGATGCTCCCGGCAGACAGGAAGTGTTAGGGGAAAATGGGTGAAGAATACTTGTTCACTCAAAGGGAACCTGGGAAAGCTGCCTGAAGGAGATGATGTATTAGCTGATTCCTGAAGGTCTTATAAACTACCTTGTCTAAATTCCTGATGGACTTTGAGGGAATATATGGCTGAGAATTTAACTGTTGTGCAATTTTTCTACGTGCATGCCACTTTTTAAGTTTAATCCCCTCAATTCCAATCTACGTTTCTCATGGGCTAAGACCTGTCACATACTTATTATTTGAATAAATAATTCAACAGAAATTGTTAACTTGGAACTTTCACTTTTTTCCAGTACTCTCATACTCCCAATCTCACCCTTCATCTACTACACAATTTGCTTTGCTCTGTACATACTGTGCAACAGGCTCCGTGTAGGAAGGAGTAAGATACAGTCCCCAGGGTTTCAGTGGGCTCACAAACGGTGTAAATTAATTAAAAAATTATAATATATTGGCTAACGTCTGTCCAGGGACATGTAAAAAGTGCCACGAAGCAGAAAGAAGGGATTCCTTCACCCAGGGATGACCAGGAATGTGCCTGGTTAATAAGCTCAGAGACAGGCAATCGAAGCCAAGGAATCAGCTGTGCAAATGCACAAATCCCAAGGAAACTTGGAGTATCCGAATCAGTGAGTTGGTTAAAATCTGTAAGGTGGTGTATGGAGTGACAGGAAACACTGGCAGGGGCTATAATTGTGAAGGATCATTGTTTGCTATTTTAAGAACCTTGAATTTGATCCTTGGAAGTGCTACTGAAATATTTTAAGCAGGAAGTAAAATGCTCAGATTCCATGGCCCCAGGGTGGATAAGACGAAAGTTTAAAAGCCTAGAAACATGAAGTGCCCAGAAAAGTGGAAGAGCCAGGACAAGAGAATGATTCCAGATGCAGGGGGACAAAAAAGGCAGGCATGGAAGGGTATGAATCATATTGTCAAATACTGCAGAGGAACTGGGTAAGATGAAGGCTGAGTTATCCTCTCAATTGAGCAATGAAGAGCTCATCAGTAACCCTGCCAGTTTTGGTGGAAGAGCAGGGCAGATGCCAGATGCCATCACTTGTTCTCACAGTTAACAAGGAATGACATGGCTGACTCACACCACCTGAAAATGCTAGTCAGTAGCAGAACGAATACTACATCCCGGATACTTAGTTCTGTACTAGTAACCCATTAAAAGTCTACACTACTCCATAAATAGCCATTAAAAACTTCAACATAACAGTAAACTGTGAATAACCTGTTACTTACTTTGCTGCTATAACTGCAGTGATCGGAACTCTGAACAGAGGACCTGCATTAGGGGATGCTATATCATAGCCACATACCTTGAAAAAAAGAACGGTACATTTCAATATCCATAAACAAACTTTTAAAAGAGGGGAAAAAAGGGTATAATCTTTTCACAGAATAAATTAATCTAATCTTAAAAGTTAAAAGTCCTATAAGCACAAGATGATACCAATTTCCCAACACTAAATCACACAACAGCAAACAGCCCAAACAAATACATGTATAACAACCTCTGACTAGTTCAGACTAATGGGGAAATGAGGCATCAGGTACAAAATAAATACATTTTAATTATTCTCAACTGAAAATCAGCTCAAACTAGTATTACAGACAACTTGAGAAATAGAGATACTGTTGCAATACTATTCTACGCTTATTTACAACTACTGTTTAACAAATGCTGCAGACATCTGAGTATTTAAAGGTAACCGCAGCAAGGATTAGCTGACTAAACAAACGACCAATGAGAGGGAGACCTAAGTGAAAAGGTTCTGCTGTACCGATTCTCTCCCTTTGCTGCTTCACAAAAGGACACCACATTCTTAATGTACTTCACTGCATAAATGGATACAGATATACCAGAAAAGCAGTAAAATTTGAAAGTACAAAGTTCTAGCTGTTTCTTAACAAGAAAGCAATACATCGCAAATATACTTGGAGTAGTTTATTTTTAACTTTTAAACATTTTAAAGAGTAAAGAAAGTAAAAATGAAGACACGTCAATACCTCTGTATAATGCAATCCTTCTCTTAAGCCCCTAGGATCCACACGTATGTTTATGTGTCTACATTGATTCATTAGTTCCAAATGGCTGGGACACTGAACCCAAGATGAATTTGAAGTTAAAGCTAAATGAAGCTGAAGGGATATTTTTTCAGAGTTTTCTGGCATTAAAAAGACCGAAAATTAAAAGTTAGTATTTTTTCCCTTTTCTTCCATTTAAAAAAGTTCTGTCTTCTCTAAAAAAAAAAAAAATTAGCAACTTAGTTTAATTGGTTGTAAAATGTACCCAAAACACGGCTTAAATAAAACAGTCACAGACTCTTCCTTATGTTTCAATACAATCATGATGCATTCATACTTTCACCAGACACTGGTATGACCTTAAAATACGTTTTAGTGGATATTTTTCATTACTGTGTGCAGAAAATAGCATTTGACTGAATGAAGACTACCAAATACAAAGTGAAGGCTATTTTTGTTTACACTTAATTGAGCTGCAATTCTCCTTGGCTGCTTCTACTTTCCACTTTCCAACTCAAAGCTCTGTCTTCTACCCAAGCAGTTCAAGTGGGAAAGAAAAACAATTTGATGCTTTATTATCCACAATGTAATAAAAATATAGGTCACTGAAGGCCCATTCTACAGTTTTCCCTCAGTAGTCAAGATGTTAATTGCACTGCTATTGAACTGGGACCCTGAACTGCTCTACCATTCTCCCTTAAATCTATAAGATTAAAATAATCATATTGTTAACTCATGCTTTCTTTTCAGAACACTGGCCCAAACAGCATTTCTCTATTGTGAAACCATTCAAACCGCAAATGTGAATCCTTCAGCTTATCACAGCCTATATCTGACCTGTGTTCTCTGGAAATACAGGTTCAATGCCAACGCCGTGATCTGAAGGTGCAGCCACCTGGACAGGGTCTCGGAGGTAGATGCCACGGTTATTTCCAACAGTAACAGTGAAACCTAATTTATTAGCGAATGATGTATTCTGAATGAGGTAGTCATAGGCTTTATCAACCTAATTAAAAGAATATAAATGGTTGGGTCAAGAAAATACTTTGCTGCAATTTGCCAATCCACTTGATTTCAGTTGAAGCAAGTGCAAACAAAATTCTATAGTCACCTCTTTAAACTACCCATTACCCCAACTAAGAGGAAAATTTTATATTTTTAGACACCAGCTGCATCTTCCACTCTGCTCTTTATTCACACTGTTGTTCTCAAATGATCAAATTTAGGAACTGATCCCTACGCCATTACGATTGGCCAGCTTCTGACCTTCTTTGCTTTGAATCTCTGACCTCTACATGGCCTCCATCTCTTATTTTTCTCCATCTTAGTGCAACAAATTTGTCTTAACTATAAAATTTGTTTTTGTATGCTTTTTGCTTACACTTCTACTGTGGCCATAGAATCTAGAATTTAGATACACTGAATCACAAACAGAAAATATTATCCAGTAACATCTAAGACATTATCTTACTGATGCTTTACAACCCGTTTTTCATACAGGCAGCACTACCTGAATAATACCGTGTCCTTGGGCAAATACTTCTATATTGTCAGCTTTTACTGCAGTGTTTTCTAGAGCTCTTCTGACTGAGTGCACTGTGTAGTCAACATTATTAGCTTTCAGACCTAATATTAAAAAACAATAAGAAAAGTAGTGTTAGAGAACTCTCACTATTTGAAACCCTAGTTTCCCCCAATCAGTATGATGACACACAGACTGTCTGGTTTTAACGTCTTGTGTTTCAACACTCATTTTTTAATCTTTTTTCAAAGTGACTAAACAGTCTGAGTCAAACTGCTTGCATTACACAGAGACTTCATTCCACAAAAGTTACTGCATGTCCATTATGCAGTGGCATTAATGCAGGTTATGCAGAGATAGTATAAATATACAATAAACACCTAAAGGCATTGGAATGACATTTTTCTTTAAAACATTTTTCTTTACAAACATTTTCTTTAAAACAACATGGTTGCTGGCAGTGGTTTTCAACACAATTGCACATTATAAACACCAGCGTAACTCAAGCAAAAAAGATGCTGAGGTCTCATGACAGAACAATTAAATCAGAACCTTTGAGGACTGGATCCCAGGGATTGCTATTTATTAAAAGCTTCCCAGGTGATTCTACGGTGCAGCCAGGTTCAGAAGAAAATGGAGGCCATCAATTTGTAAGCCTTGTTATCTTGACTATTGTTAGGGATAAAAGATGATTACTGTATCATTCTTCTCTCCTCTCCAGAACTCATCAGACTAAACTATGATATTGTCAGTAACAAACAACACAAGCATGGGAACATAATGACGCTGTAAGAGCAAATCAAGGAAGTGACCAATTTTGTCAGCAAGAAACTTAAAAAAGTGAAGCTCCATCAGAGGAAATGATAGATCAGCTGGGTGTTAGAGAATGTATAGGAGTTTGCAAGGCCAAAAAATGACAGAAAGGACTTCTAGGCAGAGAGAGCAGTACACCCAAAGACGGAGGCATGAGAGACCCTGAAATATTTGGTGAGGTTGAATTAGGACTACAAATGAGGGTACAGTCACATCAGGGATTATTATCTTAAGAGTTTAGACTCAGTCTGGTAAATGATGTGGAACTGACAGGGATTTTTAAATAAGTGGTATATAATCACTGGCTTGTGTTGGTAGTTCTGTGGCACCAGTGTGAATGGACCACTTTGGGGACACGTGGTGAGCAGAGGAGAGCTATGATGGTAAGGAAAGGGGTGAATGAAGGAGGCATGGGAGAGACAACTGGAAGAGGGACATTTTTGAGGTGGGAGCTTCACAACAGCTTGGCTATCCTGACTCTGAGTCCTAGCTGACCCCAATGACACCCTATTTAATACTGCACACCACCCTAGAAATCCCTACTTCCTTTTCTATTTCATTTTGCTCCACAGCATTCGACTTCTAACACGTAACACAATGGTTATTTATTTTGTTCAAAGTCTGTCTCCCTTAACTATAATATAAACTCCATGTGGGCAGGTATTTTTGAGCTAAAATACTGCCTGATGGTCATTAAGAGTAGATAGCCAATAAATATATTGCTGAATGAACAAATACAGACTTAAACTGTCATTATCATATAAATTATTTTCTACCTTAAACTTTACTTTGTGCCCCAGGACATTACCAGTTCTACCACATGTTCTTACCAAGAGAACTTTAGAAAACAAAAATACTGGTCTACAATAAGGTAAGAGAGTAATAAGCAATGTCCTTACCTGAAAGTATCAGGGCAATGCCTCCACACGCATTAGGGGAAGACATAGACGTCCCATTCATTAGCTGAGTCCCCCTCAACGTCCAGTTAGGAACAGAAGCAATGGCTCCTCCTGGTGCACTGATACTCACACCCAGGGCCCCATCAGCACTAAACAGAAAGCCATTGAAGTTTGCTTATGGTGGCAAAAGTTGGGGACACACAGACATTCTTAAGGAGGCCACTGATCAAATCAATTATAGTATAATATTATGGACTATTTGCAGTCATTACAAATAATGACAAAGATACTACTATGGAGAATCAATGGGGAAAACATATCCAGCATAGCTATTTCCCCATATGCAGCATTTATTTTTTCCCTTATAAGTGAACAGAAATCTGTGTGTGTCTGGGCTTACATGTGATAGGCCAAAGGCATCAGGTATATTTAGACAGAAAAATAAATGAATGTCATTGCTCAGACTCCTTAATTAAAGTACTTCTCTCTTACCTGTAATAAGTAGAAGCTTTCCACTTTTTTTAGTTTAATATAGCACTGTACAATAGAAATACAATGTAGGCCACATCATGTAATTTTAAATTTTCTACAAGCCACATTTTGAAAAACTAACAAGATTTTAAATTTTAATAATATATTTTACTTTACTAGACACATCCAAAATATTATTTCAACACATAATTGATAGGAAAAAAAGAGCTCACGTTCTTTTCTGTACTAAGTCTTCAAAATCTGGTGTACATTTTATACTTATAGCACATCTCAATTCAGACTAACCTCATGTGACTGGTGGCTGCCATACTAGATAACTCAATTCTAACAGGACTGCCTAAACATGAGGGCTTCGGCTAAGCAAAGTCTAATGAGTTAAAGCCCTTAGGGTTCGTGGTCACATTCTCATCCAACACAAGCTCTGTCCTCCGTCCCAAGTAAAGACATAACATATTGGCACACTTTCTCCTCCCTGGAAAACTGGCCATAAATTCCCCACAGAGGCTGCTAGACTCTCCCTCTACCATTCTTCCCCCAACTGAGTGAACTATTTTTTTTCCTGACCAGGAATCCTAGGGCAATTAATTTGGTTTCACGTTTTTTACAGACAGCTGAAAGCAATGCACATATCTTCCTCCGTTGAAACAGGTTGGTGGCATCCCTTTCAGTGAAGATCTTAGAACAAATATTAGTTAAAAATATCCGTTGACCTTAAAGACCTTCACACCATATTGCTGAGTGACAAAAGTAGGTTATGAAAGTGCCCGAACAGCTTGATCTCGCATTTACGCACAGGAGGATGACGGAAGGAATGCTCATCAAGACGTCACCCGCAGACACCACAGATAAAGAACTTTAGGGTGATTTTTACTTTCTTGTTTGCACTATCCACATTGCCTAGTGATGTTCATAATGAGCAGTGGGTATTGTATAATTGGAAAAAAATAACTGGAAGAGTCATGAATTCTAACTGACAAGTTCCTATTGCTCTTTATTAATTTTCCACTAGCCTGTTAAAGTGGCAAATCATAAAGCATTTCTAGGTGTTTAAATCGGTACTAGAAAAATGAGTTGCATGAAATGTAAATATGTGTTTCCTTAAAATTTAAAAAACCGCCAATGATATTTTTCTTCTAAATTACAATATACAATAAAAAAATCAAAGTCTATGTAGACGTTATTTGGTAATGTGTCATTAAGAAATACGCCACACTTGCAGACACCTGGAAGTCAAGTAAACACCTGGGTATCTGACAGTCAGTGCTGACCAAGAGGCAGTGTTTTTCAAAGAGTACAGAACACACTCTGTCCAGTGATCATTAGTCAGTGTTTTATTTATTTTATACTGTATAATAATTGAGTCTAATAATTAAACCAAATATTTTGCAATATTCATGTTTAAAATATAGTAAACATGAAATAAATTCTCCCAATTCTCAGAACATTTGGTTTGTGAATCATTATCTGCTTTAATCCAAGCTTCTCCCATAATCCATAATTGTTTTCTTAAAATAATTCTTTAAATGTTCTATGGCAAGTAAGATTGGCAAAGGCTGGTTTAAACATTCTCTAATACTTTGTTTCTACATTAACTATAAGACAAAACTTAAAATTTCAAAATCAGTTTTAGAAGAGAATTATGTTTATTAATTTGAAACTTTTACTAACCGAACACAAAACAGAAATTTTTGCCAACTTTTCATTCTCATTCCTAGTCACTCTTATTCACTGATGTCAGTTGGGCCGATGAGGGCAGTCTATGGAGATAGACTGACCCATATGGAGATCCACAGCCTGACTGTTTTCAATGACAGTTTATAAAAAACTACTAAGTTTATTCTTTAAAAAGGAAATTACCTTAGAGAAGACTAAGAAGGTATCTGGAACTCAGAGAATTGAATATAACATTCTCACATTTTATCTGATCCGAATCAATTTTTCTCATTTTATCTTCCAATATTCCCCACTACCTCTTTTATACTTACACACACCCAACTCCTAGTTATTTCCACAAAAACTTTACACTAAAACCTGCTTATCTTTGGTTTCATGTTATTCTTGGCATATCTGTCTCTCAACATCCTATCCATCCTTCGAGGCCAACTCAAATACCACCTTCTCCGTGAAGGGTCCAAGTGATTGCTCCTACCTCTGTAGTCCCATCATCCTAAAAGGGCACTTTGAATTCAGATCAGCAACTGTTCATTTATGCCTTGCCCACTGTAGGCACTAAGGTATTTGCTGAACTGAATTCAAAGTCTATTCTTTTTCTAAATTAACTCCAAAGAGTTAATTTAGAAATTTAGAAAATTCATCTCTACCAAAGAGGTAGAGATGAATTCAAATAGGCTTTATTTTTCAGAAGGTGCCTGCATCACTGATGTCATAATGAGGGATTATATAAATTAGGACTTAATATGCCTCTTGAGAAAGATAATCAGTTCCTGGAATCAGATAAATATAGTTCATAGAGGGCTTCAGGGAACCAAAACAGATGAACTTCATTTGCCAATCAGAACTTGCTTACTTATGGATCTCACCCAAAATTGTTCAAAGTAGGTCATAACTTAAAAACATGAACATTGGTATGTAGGCCCTATACTGTGATGCTTTACAAAAGCTTAGGGATTTTGTTTTACTGAAGTTCAAGTATCAAAATTATTTAAAACAAGGCCATCAGTACTTTTTAAAGATAATTAAGTCCTTACTTTTTCCTTAGAGCCTCATAAATGAAGCATTATGAATATAGGCATAAGAATTTGTACTCAGAATAGTTATGTTATCCACCTAACAATGAAGCAATTATTTTATTTATCTGTCCCTGAGATGAGATTAATAATCAAAATGAAATATTGAAAACAGTAAAAACCAATATAAGGAAACATTATCTAAAATTCTGTCATTCCCAATCATGTAAAGTTTAACCAAATACATGTAATGGTCCCTGTACTACTTGTACCTACCTAGGGCCTCTAGAAGACCATGTATATTGATTTGCAGGTAATTTCTCTCTCAACGAATACTCGGCAACCATCATATCAGGGGAAACATAAGCACCAACACCTGTGGAATGAATTTTATCATTAACAAAAGAAAACCAAATGTGCACCTTAATTCCAAATCCACTGTTCACTTGGATAAATTGCTTAATCTTTCTACACTAGTCCTGTTTTATAAAACAGAAAGATGAAATTTAATAAGGAAACAAGGGAAGTTTACTGTGTACCAGGCATTATACTAAGTACTTTCCTTTTGGGTATAAAAATAACCATCTTCCAAAATTATTTTGTGGATTAAATATAATAATGCACCTAAAAGTATACATCTGTACTTCTATTAAACTACTTTCTCCAGTCTACTTTAAATTATAGTAAATTATAGATATGCTGGTTCCCATACTAGACTTTAAGTTTCCTGAGGACACAGTTAGGGTCTATGGTATCTTGCATATAGTAGAGATACAATTAATATTTGTTTAACCGTCATTTTTTGTTTGCTTGTTTTTAAACAAATCTATTTCTAAAACAGGAAACTAACCTATCACACTCGACGTAGTTCCACCTGGACAACCGACTGTAGAAAGGCATGGACCGTTATTTCCAGCACTTGAAACATAAATTATATTGTGCTTCCACACCGCTTCATTAATTACTTCACAAATTCTCCTGAAAAAGAGAGAATTCCTTTGAACATATAAACTGTCCCATTTTTCAAGAAATACATTATAATATATAATATAATGTGAAAAAAATTTCAAATATAGTTTATATCATAAAACAAACTAAAATATGGGTTCCAAATTGTAGAACTGAACAGTAACTATAAATAAGAGAGTGTGCATTAGAATCACTCAACAGACATACTCAAACTATAAACATCTACCCTCTATTCCCAAAGTGTTTATAGTACCAAAACCTTGTTCAAATATACAGGTACGTAAATTTTGGCACTTACACCCTTGGTGGAAGATGACACAGCCATTCTAAGTGATACACTTCAGTTGGGTTTCAGCATAGAGAAGGAGTCATGAGGCCAGATTAAATGTGGAAAAAATGCTAGATGCCAAACTTAATATATATGGGAAAATATACTACAGTACTAAAATCTTAGCAGTGACTGTGGCAATAGGTGGTTTCATTTCCATCTCCCACTTAAAATAATGTATTCAGAAGAAACTCCTCAGATGATTCCTCCACATATTTGTGAGTCGGAATTGCCTGACTAAAAGAACAACCTTTAGTGGCAAAGGTAAATTAGGGCACTAGGAAGAACTTAGGAGTAAGATTTTAAAATATCAGAAATCTGGTTAGAGGGTGACGTAAACAAGAAAAACCTGTTGACGTTAAAGGAGATGAAGTTAGATAACAATGAAGAAGAAAATGGAGTTAATACAAGAAAGGTACAGGGCCACAGGACTCTTCCAAATTATAAATATGAATATCCGAGCAAGGAAAAAATATTAGGGAAAGAGGAATTTAAAAGGATGAATGTCAGACAAGGAGAGAAAGAAATACAGTCACGTAAGTAAGACAATGAAGTGAGAGGAGACGTGGCAAGATTGCACTAAAGAATTAAACGACTGAGGATGACAGGGCGCATGTTACAAGGGCAGTAAGGTGATGTCTCGCAAGAAACACAGTACCAGTTATTTGAGAAAATTAAGTAATTTGATAACAGCAAACTACAGGGTCTGGCTTGGTAAAATTTCCACTCTGATAGGACATTCTTCAGAAAGCAGATAATGGGTATATTTGCATGGCTTGGTGTTGGGAG
Source organism: Daubentonia madagascariensis (assembly GCA_023783475.1). Classification (NCBI taxonomy): domain Eukaryota; kingdom Metazoa; phylum Chordata; class Mammalia; order Primates; family Daubentoniidae; genus Daubentonia; species Daubentonia madagascariensis. The sequence goes on along the minus strand of JAKFHU010002140.1, from coordinate 33,047,297 downwards.
TAGGGTAGAGACAGTCAATAAATAAGTAAATAAAGTAATTTCAAATAGTTATTACTATGAAGAAAAAAGGCAAAGTAGCATAAGGTCAAGGCCACAATGCTGGATTTGGCAGCAAAAGACACTGAAGACAAAATGAAGAAGAGGAAGAGGGGTGTGTGAGATGCACTGGGATGGATCAAGGAGACATGTGGAGACAGTGAATACACAAAACCAACAGGAAGTTTTGCAGATCAGGTGCAAGGTCACTGAAGGGAACAGCAGGGTTTCAGCAAGTCTGGGGGTCTGTCAGGTATGTAGCTTCAGGGTGCTTATGAAATGTGTAATTATAATGATGGATGGACCACTGGATCTAAACTGGCTGGGAAGAAAGTGAGGATGCAGTGGAGTCGACAGTGAAAAAGTACCAGAGGGGTCTGTGGGTTGCATGTCTCAGAAGAAAGGTTAGGGTGGACTAATCAAGTAAGAGCCACAACGGACAGCACAGGAATGCTCACAATCGAAATTTCAGGCATGGTGCAATGAATGGCTTTAACAACATCAAAGATATGACCACAGGAATGGGGGGGCCTGAGGTCCAGGAGATATATAGTTATCATCTAACCACTGTGACTGTTCTTTTTTCCATCATGACATTCAATCCATTTATGAAAAACATTTAAAACTCTTTACCAGCAAGTTTCCATGGCTAACAACTATCAAAAAACACTCACCCAGAATTTGGCCAGTGAGTTGCTTCTCCATAGCTGTAGTTGACAAGATCACACTTATGATTTATAACTTCTATCATCTATTAAAAAGATTAAGAGTCCAGTTTAGGTAGCAATTTACAGAAACAGATTAGCTAGTAAAGTAAAAGTATATATATAATCCTACAGTTTCTGAACCAATCATATTCTGATTTATGTTACTTCCAGGCATATCACTGTATGTTTGAACATATAAACAAACAAAAACAAAAAGGTATGAGGAGACACACAATAGTCAATAAAAAATAAAAACTAACATTTCCAGAATGGAGCGGGGTTAGAGGTAGAGGGAATAGAATGGTCCTTACTAGATTCTAAAATCACTCAAGTTAAAGTAAAATATAATTCATATGTTAAAATGAAGTACTAGTTGAGGTTTTAAATTTTTCAGTTTGATGGAACAAGCTGGGTAAGAGGCGCTTTTATTTTTTTTTGTAACAAGTATACCAAAATTGCTTAGTAGGGGATTTACTAGAAATGAGTATAAAATAATTTTTGCACAAAGGTTAAGCCAAAAAACTTTATCCTAACAATTTAAAAAAAAATAATTTTGAAGTAAATACATTTTTTTCTTTTTAAAACAAAGTCCTCTACACCAAACAGTTCAATGTATTCTCAGTAAACCGGAAGTACTTTATAAACCTAAAAATATCTAAGATCATTAATCGTCTAAATCAACAACTCAAGTACTCACAGCTCTTATGAGGCCGGTGCCTGTTTCCATTGTGCTTAGCCTTGTGTCACCAATCTTGATGGAAAGAATCTGAGCCCCAGGAGCTATCCCATTCCTTTCCGGTTCTTCTGGAAAATGCCCAGCAGCTATACTAGCCACGTGTGTCCCGTGAGCTCCTAGAGACAGGGGTGGGGGTGGGTGACAAAATATTCTCACAGAATGAAAGCTTGAAACATTCAATTCAATTTGCATATTATTAATCATGATAAAAATAATCAAATAACATATACTCTTATCTATATATCTAAAGATAGATTAAGTGTCTTACCAATAATTAAAAAAAATCCTTGAATTACACCCACTATTCTGCTACCCTGTTCACTGAGAGCAAATATGCAAGTCACAAAGGAAAGTATTTGCCATATACATGACAAAAAGCTTATATCCAGAATATATAAAGAATCTTTCAGATTCAAAAGAAAAAAAGAGAGATTCCTCTAAATGCTTACACTTGAAAAAGCATTTCAAAGAAGAGCATATCCAAATGGAAAATAAACACATGAAAAGATGTTCAACTTCATTAGTAATCTGGAAAATACAAATTAAAGCCACAGTGCAGTGCCTCTACATACCTTTCAGACTGGCTAACAATTTAAAGACTGACAATAGCAAATGTGGACAGGCTGTGCCTCATACACTGCTGGTGGCAGAGAGAGCTGAACACAGCCACTCCCTGCAACCCAGCAAGCCCACCTCCAGCCACACACCCCCAAAAACGCATGCACATGTAACTAAGACATCCACACAAATGTTCATGGCAGCACTGTTTATGATATCAACTCAAAAACTTAAAATAACCTCAAGATCCATCAGTAGCAAATGGTTATATGGCATACTAATTCATAGAACTGACAGCAATACATACGAGCTACTTCTGTGCACTATGAGATGAAGCTCACAAAAAGTCACACACAAAAGCATATATACTGAATTAATTCCATTTATATAAATGAAAAAAGGCTAAATATGTGAAACTGCCACTATTTTATCATTTCTGACCATAAAAACAGCAATATCATATGGTCCAAACTAATGTGGTAATAGGAATCAGGACAGTAGTTAACTTTGGGAAGAGGAGGGGTAGGTTATTAATTAGGGAGAAGCATGATGGGGACTTTCATACTGGACCATGTGTGTAGGTTACATGCAAATATGCCACTGATATCAGGGACTTGAGCATCTTCAGATTCTGGTGTCTGAGGGAGGTCCTGGAACCCATTCCCCACAGATACCAAGGGACAACTGTATTTCATTGTAAGAAAAACATAAAATTTAAAAAAAAATCTTTCTTTTGTAAATGGGTATTTAGGTAGTTTCCAACTTTTTTGAATTTACACAGAATGCTGTAGTAAGGATCCTTTTGTCTGAATCTCTGTACTCATGGGTGAATTTCTCAAGGGTTAATATCTGGAAGTGAAATTACTGTTCACGTGATGAATTATGTTGATGGATTTTCTGATGCTGGACCATGCCTGTATTCTTGGAATGGAGCCTACATGGTTATGGCTTTAAAAAACAACACTTTAATAGTGCATCAAATCACATCTATGATTCCAGACCTAGTCCTTTAGTTAGGATCTCTAGATTAAAATTTTATATAAGGTTGCTCTGGGCTATAGGAATTTATCATCTTACCACCTCATAAATTTCTCTCTCATTAGTAAACCTGAAACAGAATACCTCCACTGGTCACAATGGAGAGCAGGTTTCCATCATCATATATATTAACGGAGTAATTCAACATTTCAGCTGTGCCAAAAGAGCCATATTCTTGGGCCTCTTTGTAGTTTCTCAATACAGTAGATTTACTCAAGTCCCCATCTTCGTTAGAATCAATGCAGGCTCTGTTAATTAAAAAGAAAAGGAGAGATCAAAATTTATCAATTTTCTAACCTTCCTAAAAATCATGTAACAGTTTTTCTCTGACACCTTCTTGCTACCCTACAACTTCTACCACAACAAATAATTGCCTGGTTTAGTCTGTTCCATAGAGTCAGCAGTACAGAATAGGTAAGATAGCTTACAGGAACTAGTCCTTATGCCACGCACAAAGGGCTTTAAGAATACTGTCCCTCACAAAACCCTAGGTAGAAAACCATCTGGTCACTTAAGAAATTAGAACCAAAACTTGGCCTAGAGTTTTACAGCAGTTTAGGATGGTTTAGACACATAGCATAGGCCTTACTTCCTGCTGCTTCATTTATTAATGGCTTCATGAATCCAACAGCTTACACGTGCTCCTTGACACTAAATGAACTTCACTGAGCTTTAGACATAGTTATAACAGACTTAGGCAAATATTTATTTCTTACAAAAAACATTCTCTACATAATTTTATGGTTGTCTTCCTGTCTGCTCTTTCCTCATTTTATTAAAATATTAATTCTTTAAAAAATATATATTCCAAAAACTTTAGAAGATAGTCTGATTAAAACTAAATAAATTTTAAAAGTCATAAATGAAATGCATACCTTTTACAGGTCAATAGTATGTTTTTAGCTGTTAGACCTAAGTATACATTTTTTTAAAGTAAGAATTGTGTTTTAACAAGCTAAGAAAGTCAGTCAAAATTGCTAAAACGAATTATTGGAAGCCCACTGGTACAGCACAGAGAGGGCATTTATCACAAATAATGACCCATATGTTTAACAAACTACAAGAGTTTAGAAAAAAAGGATCCCTGAAAGTTTGTTTTTATGCATCACCTAATGTGATATCCTAAAATGATTGATGGCGTTTCTAAAGACATGGAATATACCAAAGTATAGGAAACTAAACACTTATGGGAACAGAAAACAAGTAGCGATCAAACGGAATCAGGAGTGGGGTTAATAGGTAAAAATATATGCCATCAAATCTTCCATATGCTATAGGGAGTAGCACATGTGGCTCTGAAATGTATGTAACTGGCCAGCATCCATCCTGGAGGCATCTATGAAGTCCTCTCTTTTCCTTAGCCCATCTAACCACACAGTCCCGTATCCTGAAGGCCTTCCATGTCTTCCAATGGCTCTCAGCATTGAAACTCCACAGCAAGCTCCCTCACCATCTACTTATCTCCCTCTCCTCCTCCTCCCATCATACACTCTGTGGCCACACAAATTTCTCACAGTTTCCACTAATGTCCTCTGGATCTTTTCCCTAAACTTTCAACACCCTTTCCTACCCTCTTTGCTTAGCTAACTGTACTAATCAATCCTTCAAGTCTCAACTTATGATGTTACTTCTGGGAATTCCTTCCTGAGGCTTCCTAGACTCATTCAGATGTTCCCAATATACACTTTCATAGAGTCTAGGGTCCATGAAGTAGCCTCTAGAGAGTCTTCCTGGTACAAAGAAGGTATTCAATAAATATTTGCCCAACAATGAAAGAATTAATGAAATCAACATCTTTAATAACATTCTCACAGCAATTATAGTGACACACTTCATAGGTCAGTTTCTTGTAACTGCTATCACATGGAGTGACTCAACAAATACAAGCATTACATCAAAACAAATTATTAATTACTTCACTAAATAACTCCACAGAGGACAAATATGAATGCAGTGCAAGGTTATAGCTTTCTGAAGGTCAAGTTGGCCTAATTCAAAGAGTAGTTGTTAGAATACAGAGAAAGAGAATATGAAAATGAGGCTCATAGACAGAATATGTGTGAGCGTGAGGAGGAATAGGAAGAGGGGCTTATGTTTTATAAATTTCTCGACATTTTCCATACATTTCATTGCTCATTTTCTATGGAAAGAATTCACAGCTTTCATCGAGAATCTCAAACCAAACATGACATAAACAAGGTCAAAAAAAGCACTGAAAAGAAATCAATTAATAGCCTCTCCTTTGTGTAATCCTCTGTAAATACTGTTTCTCTCAACCAGTATTTGCTCTATTTTGAGTGACAGTGAATCTGACAGTATACATCCTGACAAATACTCACAGCACAGTTACATTAGGTTACCTGAGAAGTGCAGAGATACAAGTTTAAGATCAGTACAAATGTGTCAGGAAGAGGGCAGACTGGACATGCCTTATAAAAACAACATGAAACAAACCAAAAAACCCCCAATGTAATTAAAAGAATAGGTCACTATCTCCCCTAAGAAACAAGTGGCCTGTAGAACACCTGCAGACAGAGATAGATTCACCTTGGGATGAATTCACTATGGGATCTTCAAGATTCTCCTCAAAAAATTTTGGATCTTGCACCTCTCTCCACTCACAAAAATCAACTCACAATGGGTAACAGACTTAAACCTAAGGCATGAGACAGTAAGAATTCTAGAAGAAAATGTTGGAAAAACTCTCATACACATCAGCCTAGGCAAAGAATTTATGAAGACGACCCCAAAAGCAATCACATGAACAGCAAAAATAAATAAATGGGACCTGATCAAATTAAAAAGCTTCTGCACAGGCAATGAAACTATCATTAGAGCAAACAGACAACTTAAAGAATGGGAGAAAATATTTGCATCCTATACATCCAATAAAGAGCTGGTAACTACAATCTATATAGAACTCAGGAAAACCAGCAAGAAAAAAATCAAATAACCCCATTAAAAAATGGGCAAAGGACACGAACAGAAACTTTGCAAAAGATAGATTAATGGCCAATAAACATGAAAAAATACTCAACATCTCTAATCATCAGGGAAATACAAATCAAAACCACAATGAGATATCACTTAACTCCAGTGAGAATGGCTTTTATCAAAAAGTCCCAAAACAACAAATGTTGGCAAGGATACAGAGAGAGGGGAACACTCATCCACTGCTGGTGGGACTGCAAACTAGTACCACCTCTATGGAAAGTAGTACGGAGATACCTCAAAGAACTAAAAGTAGAACTACCATTTGATCCAGCAATGCCACTACTGGGTATTTACCCACAAGAAAAAAAGACATTCTATAAAAAAGACATCTGCTCTCAAATGTTTATAGCGCACAATTCACAATTGCAAAGATGTGGAAACAACCCAAGTGTCCATCAATACATGAATGGATTAATAAAATGTGGTATATGTACACCACGGAGTACTACTCAGCCATTAAAAAAATGGTGAACTACCTGTATTATCGTGGATGGAGCTGGAGCCAGGATGAGGTATCACAAGAATGGAAAAACACATGTACTCACTGTTAAATTGGCACTAATCAATCAAAACTTATGTGCACATATGGAAGTAGCATTCATTGGGTGTTGGGCAGGTGCGGGGGGAGGAGGAATGGGTAAACTCACACCTAAGGGGTGTGGTGCATGCTGTCCGGGGGACAGGCACACTTATAGCTCTGACTTGGGCGGTGCAAAGGCAATTTGTGCAACCAAAGCATTTGTACCCCCATAATATTCTGAAATAAAAAAAAAAAATTGGATCTAACTCTCACATCAAAGCCATACAGGATATATTGTATTATGCAAAAAAGTTAAATTATTTCTAGTAGCCCCTGAACGTATAATTCTGCTGTATTTTTTATTGATTATAATAAAATTTTCTAAAATGTTACTCTGGGATTTCAAATTTTATTTCACTTAATGTTTGATTAAATTTCATTTCCAATACAAAAGTTCTTTAACAAGTCTTTGGAGTAGTCATCAACAAACTGCTACAAGTGAATCACTTTATCAACTGCCTTGAAGACCAAGGAAACCTTTTGGAAACACACATTGGCACCCTGGACATCCTGATTCAAAATTCCTTTCCATTCAGACAAAGTAATCTATCTGCAGTGTTTTCAGAACTTGGAGGAAACATTTTAAATGAAACCACTTATTGCCTCACTACCCAATCCCTGCTAATATTTTAGTATTTTTTCTTTTTAAGTCCTTTGTAGTATACTTTCCCACATATACTCAGTTTCGTCTTTAGCATTTTCCTCACATTTCACCTTGCCTCTTCTCCCACACTAGAACTCACCTAAGGCTTACCAACTTGGAGTAACTGCATCACATTACACCATGGTAGATACCCCAAGATTTATTAAACTATACATTTGAACAACTTTTTAATATTATAAACATTGTGATTAAAACTTTCTGTATAAAGCTTTTGGAAAGAAATTTTTCAAATATGTATGCACCTGCACACACCAAAACAACATACTCGAATACACAAAAAACTGCATTAATATTTAATGTCATCTGGACTGAAAGAGTTACATGCAGATATTTTTATTAACACCTTCAGTCCCAAATGGATTAGGGATTTCTCATTCAATTGACCATTTTATATAACCTTGATTAGAGATGAGTTAGCACCTAGATACCTGGGAGGAGAACCCTCCTTTAAGAAGGGTGCATCACAAAGGTGAACAATCTGAGAGTAGTAATTAAGTAGTCACATCATGTTTTGCCACATCTTGTGAAACAATTGTTTGCATATGAGCAGGAACTCAAACTCAAATAATTTTTGATTACAAGTTTTAAGGAAGGACTCCCCTGGTTTACTGCAGGATTCCCCTAACACACACATATGGCTAAATTTCCGTGTTAAGAACACCTTCCTGTTTTCATGCAGAGAGTAATTCAAGAAGACACACTAACCAACTCCAAGAAACACATCTGCAGTACACAAGCCACTAAGAAGGAAAATGAAAAATGTACATGATAGGTAACTTGGTATAAGTCACATTATTAGCAGTAGTTGTAGTAGTAGAAACAGCAGCAGCAGCAATAGCTTCCACTTACTGAGTGTTTACTATGTCCAGAAACATCAAATTTAATTTTCACAAAACCCTATAAGTACTATTATTATCCCAATTAACAGATGAGGAAATGGGCTTAAAGAGGTTTAAATGATGTGTTCAAGGTCACACAGCTAGGATTCCAACTCACAGACTAGGCTCTTAACCACTTATTATACTGTCTAGCTTCAACTTAGCAACCCTATCCCCATTTATAAATCTTCAACCAACTTTCCTCCTTTGTTGTTAAAATGTAATAATAAATGCTTTCTTTGCAACATTCACTTGCAGTTACTTTCCAAATTGTCCAGCTTCAATTAGGAACATTTCTACTTATACCAATGGTCAACTTGCTAATATTTGGTTAATGAACAGGTTTCTTTAAGACAGACAAAGGTCAGGTTTAGCGTCAAAAAAACTAACCAGAAGAAATTTAAAAGGCTTTTCCAAAACTACCCAAAAGCCAATTTGGTTTTCAAAGAGTTTTTCTGAGTGCTAATATCACATAAACCAAAACTCTGTGCAGCTCTGAGGGTTTAATGTTCATCAGAGTAGATAAAAACATTTTTAAATGAAGAAGATCTATAAGACAGATGAAGTTTACCTCCAGGCTTCACCATCATGCCATACCAAGCAGTCATACACAGGGCCAGGATCACTATATTTTTTCTCAAAAGAATTTAGCAATTCCACTTGACTTTGAAGCTCTTCCTTGATTAGTTTATTCGCCTAAATCAATTTAGAAAAGAGATTAACATTAGTACATTTTGTGCTTCAGAAAGCTGTATTAACATATAAACAAAGACACAATGTTGCGCAATAGCAAAATCATTTTACCCCAGAAAAATGTAAGAAAATTTTCTTGTTGTATTTATACAACTTATAGTTCAATTTAATGAAGCAGTTGTCAATTAATATATTAAACATTAAAAAAATATTCTACTCAATCTCACGCAGTGACTAGGTGACTAGCTTGGCCTGCTTTTGGTAAAGACACTGTGCTATGTGTTGGTCACATATCTGTAATCTGTGTAACTCAATTCCTAAAGTACCTCCAAAATAAAATTGCTATAAACTAGGTTATCTATTGACTTAGATTTTTATATTAGGACCTTTCCCATCTCAAATTTATTTCATAAGAACCCAAATAAATAATAAAAACCAAGAACTGTTTTATCTCTTTTAGAATTTGCTAAGTTAAATATATAGAAAAGTTTAATGGGGGTAAGTAAAACTTTTATTTTAGCTCTGTGGTTATGAATACAAGCAAGTGCTTCAAAATAAGATTATGTACAAACTGGACAAGTGGCCCTATCAAGTGTTACCCCTCCAAAATAGTAACCTACAGTATCAAAAAACGTAAGTTAGGTAATAATTATGATGGAAAATGATAGGTTTGAAGAGAGTAAGTTGGAAGGTATAAAAGCAAACAAATACTGAGATTGAGACAAATAATATATTAAACCCCTTAAAACTGTGGTCCCCAATCCCCAGGCTGCAACCTGGTACCAGTCTGTGGCCTGTTAGGAAACAGGCCACGCATCACTGCCAGCACACACCCTGTCCCCTACCCTGCTCCGTGGAAAAATTGTCCTTCATGAAACCAGTCCCTGGTGCCAAAAAGATTGAGGACCACTGCCTTAAAAGACACCCAACTATAGTTTAAAACAACAAAAAACACCTCTAGACTCACTATATTACTGTATTAAGATCCAGCAGCGGTTAACAAATCATGGTGCAAGGGCCAAATCTAGCCTGTGACATGGTTGTGTAAATGAAATTTTAATGGAACACAGCCATGCACATTCAGTTACATATTGCCTACGTTTTCATGAGAAAAGGGTAGTGTTGAGTAGTCATAACAGAGAGTGTTGAAAATATTTACTATCTGGCCATTTACAGAAAATGTTAGCCACCTTAACGGCACTTAATATTGTTTGAAATCAATTTTCTCTCTATGAATAGTGTGGTATGAGTACTATCCTAGAGCCAAGAAATGTGGCTTCAAATCCCAGTTCAGCCATGTATTAGCTATGCAAATTGTGAGCAAGTTACTCGTCTTTATGATAATCCTCTGAGGCTGTCACAAACTGGTAGAACAGCATGATTATCTTGGCGAATAGTTACCAAACTTCACTGCAAATCACAATCATTTCAAAAGTTATTAGAAAGATTATATGTCTCGCCCCACTTATTAAATCAAAATATTATGGGATAAAGCCCAGAAATCTGAATTGTTTTTTAAATAATTCAGGTGATTTGGAAACAAACAGCCCATCAGTATCAGTTCCACAAATCAGCATCTGAGAACCAAAGAGTATAACCCTGTATGTTTGAAAACGAGGACCATGAGGTCTAATATGTTAAGTGAAAATGAAGTATTTTGAAACCTCCTTTAAAAAGATATGATAAAAATACTTATAATTATAGAATGTATTAGGTTGAATCACAGGAAATTGCTGTTATTTAACCATTTTTGATCTACAAAAATGGCAACTTCATATGCTTTGACCTAAGTTTTTTGATAACTACATACTGTATTCGATTATTCTACATTCACCTAAATAGTCCTAGTGAATAAAAATTTGATTTTCACATGCTCTAAAAATCTTGTTTTGCTTCATTTTTATTTATTCAATATAGTCAACATTTACTCCTCCTTAAAGGAAATAGCCAATTATATAGACATTGTTTGTATATAAAAAGTAATAAAATGAATAATGAAATTCAGATCTCTATTATGAAGTTAGCCACATATATGTAGCACCTAAAATACTACATTTAATGTGTTTAAGAGTGAGTGGTTGAAGAAGTATAAATATTGATTTAATAGAAAATTGCACAGGTGCTTAAAAAGGATGATATGCATAGATTAAGTAAATAAAAGTTAAATTCGTATATAGGTATATACAGGACAGTGGTTCTCAACTCCAGCTGCATATTAATTAAAGCTCATGGGGAGTTTTAAAAATGCCTCCCTCTTCCACAAGGTTTTAATTTAATTCCTCTATAGAACAGATGCACTGGGAGTTTCTAAAGCTCTTCATGTGATTCTAATAGTAGCCAGAGCTGAGAACCACTAATATGATTTCATTTCTTAAGAAAAATTATATGCATGCATTAAAAGAACAATTTAGAAGGATAAACACTAAGTTGTGGTGATCATCCCAGGGGGATTGCATTATGAAGGCTTTTCACTTGCTAGTTTACATGCTTGTGTTGTCCAAAGTTGCTGCAGCTAGCACATATCGTATTTTAACAATAAACACCAAGACATTATTTTCATCTTATAAAGTGATTCAAAAAAATTTAATGGCAAGGGTGTAGAACAATGGGAACTTTCATATACTTTTTGTGGGAATATAAACTGATACAACCACTTTATGACCCACCAAACATTTAAAATAGCATTTTAAACATGTGAGAATGTTTAAAATAGCATTATTCTTAACAGTCAAAAATTGAAAAGAAAGCAAATAGCAATCTGCAGAATAAATTGTGGTGCACCCATACAACAGAATATCATAAAGCAATGAAAACTTCAATACTCAACAACATGGACGAATACCATAACATAATATTGAGCAAAAGAAGCTACAAATAAAGGGATACCATATGGTTTTATTTTACAAAATTCAAAACAGGCAAAATCATTCTATAGTGTTAGAAGTTAGGACAGTGGTTGTCTTTGGGGAAGAAGGGAGCAGTGATTAAGGAAGGGGCCTACAGGGATTTTGGGTGTGGCTTACATGGGAGAATTTTTAACCATACACTTACGATTTACGTACTTCTACCCTATGTGTATTATATGTTAATTAAGTTTTTAAAAAATTGATAAATATGTAAATTGACTTCAGGATAAATGATAAAGGAAAAATTAGTAAAATTAACCAACTTAACAGAAAATCTGTGAAAAAAGAAAACTTGTAAAAACAGACTATTAGTTCTCTAAGAACTCTATGGTAATATGGTTGTATGACAATGTTTAAATAAAAGCGACTAGCACCAACTTGAGAAGAGCCATTGTTGGCAACATCAAACTCTTCCTGTTTTCTACAGGCTTCTGCAAGGGCCACTCTGTGAACAGGGTCCCAGATTTTTTCCTTCCGTTCTTTCTGCAAAGACAGAAAAATTACCTTACAATTAGGCTGACAAATATTCAGGTAAACCTAGACAGCTATTTATATGTGGATCTTGTTACCAGTTGTGATGCTATACCATTCTCATAGAGATTTAAAAAAAGTGTTTCTAACGAAGTAGATAAAGCAGTGGATTAATTATTAAAAACTGGTTAGTTAATTCATCACACCTAGGTTTTAAGATGTTTACCAAGACACACCCAAATGTATTTTTATATATCATATTCCTCAATTTAAATCCTTCCTTTCTCCAAGAATATATAGTACCACGTAAGAAAACTGATTAAATTTCCAGTCATTTAAGATAAGAAAATACTATATTCTGGGCCCATACAAAATTGGAAAATGTCATAAGCCAAGGACAAGCCGAGGACTAGAGTACAACTGCAGCTGCATTGATAGACATGCAGGCTTCCTCAATTTCCTCCCTCTCTAGGTTATTTTTTTCCCATCCGCTTTGACTTGATAAGGTTCTATGTTACTGAAATTGGTCTTAACCTTTATCTCCAGTGTCTTTAACCCATAGTGACTCCCAATGGAAATTTGCTACTTAAAGGAATCCTTTCCAGTAAAATAATCAACTCAGCTAATATAAACGAAGGGTCAATTTTCACTTAACCACTCTATATTTGCATGCTAATTGTACCTTGTCAACACAGCTGATTAAATTTAATACACTGCATAATAATGCTGTGTATTTCAGCCAGAAATTTAAAAAACATAGTATCCAATAAAAGTTAAGTTATAGGCATTGAAACTGACAAATAAGTAAAGGTTAAATATCTAATCTACTAAGTAACTTCTTATGGTTCATAGAACCCAGGGAAGCAAATAATATAATAACACTGGGATCATATGAAAGGACTCACAAGTCCTATTTGTTTTCAAGGATTACACCTTACCTTATAGTTGAAACCCTGGACTTGTACCAGCTACTCGTGTTACAGCAGTCTTTTAAAGAGGCGCTGTCCAATATGGTAGCCACTAGCCACATGTTGCTGTTTAAATTTAAATTTTAAAATATTACATAAAATTAAAATTTCAATTCCTTCATCATTACTAGCCACATTTCAAGGTTTCAATAGCTACTGTGGCTAGTGGCTACCATAATGGACAGAGCAGACACTGAACACTTCAAACATTTCCATCATCACAGAAGGTTCTATTGAACAGCACTGTTTTAAATCAGGCTCCTTATCACTCTACTTACAACTCTTATCTTTTTAATGACACATCTGTGTTTCTTATACTTCAGCAGTTTTAGGTCTGATTAACTCTTTCTTAATACTGAATAATGACTAACTGGGAGCAAGAAGGCTAAATGGCAAAAAAAGAAAAAAAAATGACAAATTATCATAGAAACTATAGGAACAGAAATAAGGAGATCTGGACTTTAAATCAATTGTCTTTAGCCTTTTTCAAGTAAGTAGTTTAAAAACCCAATGAAAGGTATATCCTATCTCCCAGAAAAACACAAGTACATTAAAATTTGAATGTAATTTCAGTGTACTCACAGATTCCCCCTAAGCTTATCCATGTATTCCAGATTAAGGACCACTAATTTAAATGGATAACATTCCATTGAACAGAATCTTTAAGCATTCATTGTTTGAAAGCCATTCAGCCCCCTAAATAAGAGTTAATGAGATTTTATGAAAAATTCTTTTTTCTTCAGTTGAAATAAAACCTGAGGAAGAAAATATACAAGTCATTGATACCAGGTTGTATATTACCTGTATCCTTTCCTTGAGAGCCTTAGGATAGAAGTCATAGCCATTTTTTATGCCAATATGATATTTGCCTGAGGGATTTGTCCAGCTTGCAGGAATCTATAGAAAAAACGGTAAATTGTTCATTCACTAAATGCTTGTCAATTCTAATAATACACTACTGAGAAAAAAGTATTCTACTCTAATAGTTCAACTTGGATAATACTAGAGCAACATTTTTAATACTCTAAGTAGTCACTTAATATCTTTATAGCTTTTTTCCCATCCATAAATAAGATGGTTCAACTAGAATAATACCTTTCATTTACACAATGCTTTAGTCTATAAAGTGCTTTCAACATATACTACCTCATTAAACCACTCAGATCATTAGTTCCTAAATATCAATGATACCTCATCTCCCCCTTCACCACTCCACCACCCATCATATGGCTGGGAGAAGAAGCAGCAATTTACAGAACCTTCTCTGTCCTTAGATTCCCTGTAAGAAGAAGAACTTCACTGTCCTCTACAACACCACAGGAATAATGCATAGATACTAAACAAAAGCTCTTTGAATTCTTAAGAAGAAAACTCTATAAAATCATGTTAATTATATATAACATCTTACAGTACTATTTTTAACTGTTTCAAAGGATTTAACAACACCACTTAAAGCTTTTGATTAATAGAATGATGTAAAGAGTATGCCCAATTTGCAAATAGAAAAAGCAAAGCAGCAAAGAGAAATTAAATTACTCGCCCAGCAAACAGGAAGGTTGAAAGCTGGAACCTAACTCTATCATGAAGACCAAAAATTCAGTACAAAGGATACGTGGTTTCAAGTCAGATAAATCTGGCTGTGAATCCAAACTCTATCACTAACTAGGTGGAACCCACAGGCTTCTACATCCTTAGAAAGAAAATAATCTTCCTTAGGAAGAAAGTAATCCCTATCTTATGATTCTTGTGAAAAATAAAACGCACTGAGCATCAACCAACTTGAAATATCAATCAAGAAAATGCAGAATATTCATACTCCATGCAATCATAGGACCCCGATCACCAAAAACACCTTTTAAATATGTATAAATTATAAAGCTGAACTATCCAGCACTCAGGGCTGGTTGACTCACACAATCCTCACTTGTGAAATATCGTTAACCAACTCATTCCCATGTCCTTCATCCAGTCATTTCCCAGGTAGGAAACTTTTGGATGAAATATTCTCACAATTAAAGAGAAGAAAACAACCATTCACAAAACTTAAAAGATCTACTGAATTGTGACTTTTCAAAGGCCTATGTGTCATTAATCATTTCTGAATCAACTGGATGTCTGGAAATTGTGAAATTTCAAATATGTTTGCATACAAACTAGCATTTTTCATTTAATACTTATCAACCTTTAGAAAATAAGAATTCTTAACTAATGTTTCTGCAACAAACCATGACAAAACAACAACATTAATAAGTATTGCAACAATATAGAAGTAAGCAGTCACTAGCTGGCAAATTCAAAGAATATTTGACGAGCGTCTCGCTGCACAGGCAGCCTTGTAACCCTCAGCTAGTGGCAACTTCTTTGTCAAAGAGATTACAGAAAGCCATGAAATGCCAAAGGATTAAATGGAAGAACTAAAGTAACTATAAAATAAAAAGGGGTTAAGACATATTTAATCACAACTACTTAAAAAATATATAATCCAATAGACATAATTTATATTTAATTATAAAAAAGATCAAAATCTGCATGGTCCATGGAACGAGATACTTCTCAAACCATGACTATATATTTTCTTTACATTGAAGGCAGACTAGTTATAAAAATCAGATAAAAGTTATAATCATGGTTATCCTATCTACCCTTAGCCAAGTTAGAGTAAATTTAACTTTACTTTATGAAGCAATTATGGAATATGTTATTTTACCTACTTGAGTATTCTATACAGATGAAGTTACTTTTGGTTTAAGAATCAAACCTTTACATTTGACCATTTAAGTTGATATCTTTAAAATGGTTCTAATTACATGGTAACTACAATGTAATAAAACTGATTTTCATATTACATATGTAATCTCTAATTATCAATTACACCTCATTTCTCTGCCTCTCTTAAAGAGCAGATGCCTAAAAAATTGAACATTTTTTTTTTTAGTGAGTCAAGTGTCACCTGAGTGTTACTATACTATGCAGTAAAAAGTCCTTTTAGAGATGTTTTCTTTTTCTTTTCTTTCTTTTTTTTTTTTGCTTCAAAACGATTTCAGCCAGGTCAGCCTCATGCATGCACATGTCCTCTGGCTATCTCTTCATCTAAATACTGTGCTAAATATGGCTGGGTCATTCATCATGCCTGGATTTATCTTTTTTAAAAAAATAGTTGAGGCTAAATATTGATTTAAAAAATGACTTCAAGTTACAAGAGGTAAAATTAAAAAAGCACTGTGCTCCCTTCCAAAATGCTCCTAAAATTAGAATAAAGGAGGGAAAAAAAACACCCAAAAACCAAAGGGACAAAGAGAATAGGAAATAAAACCTTAGAAGTTCACCTTTCAAAGGCTGCAAAGTGAAAAGAAGGCACTAAAAATTAGTGGGGGAAATTGTGGAATATTAATATATGGTGTTGGGGCAATTGGGTCTTCCTATGGGAAAGAGGAAATAGAACTCCTATTTCAAACTAAGCATATAAAATCAATTCCAGATGAATTCTAGAACAAATATGAGAGAAAAGCTGTGTAACTTTTCAGAAATATAGGAGAATATTTTCATTATTATGAGGTCAGAAAATATTTTTTTGACATAAAAACCCTAATCAAAAAGGCAAAGATTGATAAGACATCATACATAAAGTAAAAATACAAATACAGAATGGGAAAAGACACCTGTAACACATATAATCAAAGGACAGGTAAACAGATTATATAAAGAAATACTATAAATCAGTAAGAAAACAACAAACAACTCATTAGCATAAAAAAAGGCAAATGCACTTTAATAGGCACTCAGGAAGAAGAAATACAAATGCCTAAATATATGAAAAGGCACTCGATCTCAGCAGAAATTAGGGAAATGCAAATTAAAACTACAATGTGATATACCTAGATTCCCAGCATATTTTCAAAAATTAAAAGTTTGAAAATACCAAGTGTTACAAGGATAGTACAACTATTGAAACTCTTACACACTGCTAGTGGAAATGTCTTTTAATTCAAACACTTGGAAAAACTGTTTGGCATGATCTAGCGGAGTTGTTTCTCCACTCCCAGCCACACGACCTGGAGAAGTCCACACACACATGCACAGGACACATACACAACACAGTAGAATGGACTCAGTGTGGTATGTACAACCATGGCATACTACCCAGAAATGAAACCGCATGAACCACTGCTACACTTAACAACATGGGCCAATCTTACAAATCTCAAATTTCATAAACACCACACCAAGGGCAAGAAGACATAAAATGATATAGAAATGAAACTGTCAAATAAAGTTCAAAAACAGGCAAAACTAATGACACATTTTATGTATCCACACAGGTGTGATGAAACTACGAAGGAAAGCAAAGAAATGATTATCACAAAAGTCAAAATAGGTTATGACAGGGGAAAACGCAGGAAGTTTCTGAGGTATGACAATATTGTTTGTCTTGATCTATGGGGTAGATACAATGGTGTTAGCTTTAATTGTTTATTAAACTGTACATATGTGTTTTATGTACTTTATGTATGTATATTTTACAATAAAAAATTTGAATGTTCTAAGTCACTTTTTTCCTTTTACTTGCTTATGAAGAGTACCAATGGCCAGAAGTAATTTCCCACTAGTTTCTCAAGGAGGCCTTGGAATATCACTGTCCTTAGAGAATGAGGCTACTGAGATGTTGAAAGCACCTAACTAGTTGATCTTAAACTGGGAGGTGAATAAGACACTACCTGTTAGTTTATGGGGCTATTTGGAAGAAGGAGAAATAGAACAGACTAATTCATTTTAAAGCATGACTAAGTCAAAGAAACTTGAAGACTTTACTGTGCTGCTTTCTGAAAGTTGTGTACTAAAGAGTTGGACAGATTCAACTAGCTAGAATCTCAGTGAGTAGTGATTCTTCTTTTTAATGACTACTGCAAAATATATGAACACCTGCACATCTTTGAAAAAAAAATTAACTGAACATGTGTGTGGGTACATTTTAGACATGGATGGAGAGGGGAGTTGCAACCAAGAAGATTGGAAAGTTGGTATAAGGAACAATTAGACTCCTACTGCCGCATCCCACGTCCTGCCCAAACTTCAACCAGGCAACTCTCCCTATTTGAACCACAGAGATGTTAGGATATTAACTTTCTGGAGAGGTTTACATAGCAAAGGAGAGAGAGGGGCCCAGGGGTACAGCTCAGTGGTAGAGCATTTGACTGCATAGGAGAGAGATGAGATATATTGAAAAGATCCTGCCATGTGATCACCCCAAGCCCCTTTCATGGCATGACTCCCTTAATAACAACAGCCACGTTTCTCTGTCACTCTTCCCCCTAAACCCCAGGCCAAATGGTCTAAGGTCTTCTTTCAGGTAACAACATATCAATGGAAAAAAAAAAATACTGTAGACTGACATTCTGGGGTCCCCCCAAAACATTATCATTACCCTACAGTGCAACCCACTGCCAAAAGACACTGCACAAGCAAAGAGAGTGTCTAATCACCGTTTCCTGTGCCTTGCTAAGTAAGAGACAGCCAGGATGACTAGACACCTAAGGAAAACATCTAAAGTAAAAAGCAGAGAACAAGGAAGGAGAAGAGGAAGAGGAGGCCCAGAAAGGAGGAAGAGGAAGAGGGTGAAGAAAAAAGGAAAAAGGAGAGGAGGAGAAGGAAGCAGATGAGGAGACCAAGAGGAGAACAGGAAGAGGAGGGGAGAACAAAGAGCAAAAAAATTTTAAAGACAATAATTTTTATTCTCATAGGGATAAAATGTTGCACACATGAGATACAAAAATATGCTCTGAGTGAAAATAAAGGGGTTTTTGCAATTAAAAATAGGCAAAATTTAACGTTTACACAAGGGCTAGAAGACAATGTTGAGAAAATCTCGGAAATCTCTCAAGAAGGAAAACGACAAAAGCGGTGAAGGAAAGGTGGAAAAACATAAGAAAACTGAAGGATTGATTCAAGAGGTCCAATGTCCAATTAATAGGAGTTACAGATGAAAGAACAGCAAAAACAATAGGGAAGAAGTTATCTAAGAGATGATGCAAAAGAATTTCTTGGAAATAAAGGACCTAGGAGTTAAACGCTCTTCGTCCACATATTAATTCTACAAATAAAGACTAAGAATAGGGAAAAGAGTCAAGAAATAAGAAGTATTAGTGTGTTCTTTTCAAAACGAAAAGAATTTAATGTACTGAAGACTTAAGCATGGTGGAGCTGAAATTAGCAGGGGACAGATGGGACAAGGGACTTAACTTTTGTTAGAAGCCTTATAGAAATATCTGTCTTTTCAAACTATGCAGACATTATGAACACAATTAAAAAATTAAATTAAAAAACCCAAAATGATGGGCTGAGAATTCTTAACAGTAGAGTTAAAGAAATCTGTCAAGTTGAGAAAAGACCAACTTAATCAATTTTTAACTTTATATATTAGCAATATACATGGTATATATAATTCTACCTTTGAGCACCAGTGATATTATTAGTTCATGTGGTTTATCTAAAGCATGGGTTACTAGAGCTACTTTAAAATAAATGGTTGAGAAGAATACTTTATATGGTTCTAAATCTGTATGACTTA
The DNA here is from genome assembly GCA_023783475.1 of Daubentonia madagascariensis. Lineage (NCBI taxonomy): Eukaryota > Metazoa > Chordata > Mammalia > Primates > Daubentoniidae > Daubentonia > Daubentonia madagascariensis. The sequence continues at coordinate 33,027,503 of JAKFHU010002140.1, read as the reverse complement.
CTAGGAATGATCTCTAGTTTCCCAGAGTAACGTAACTCACAGGAATCCCAAGTTTCTCTCTGAAACATCTGCTAAATGACAAGGTTGACTGGGGGAAGACAGGCCAACGTCTAGAGCAATCCAGATGTGCAGAAACTAATTTCCCCACAGTTCATTTTTTTTTTTTTTTTTTTGTAAATAAAAGCACATGGTGTCTTAGCTCAGACTGCCATAAGAAAATACAGATTGAGTATCCCTTATCTGAAATGCTTAGAACCAGAAGTGTTTTGGATTTCAGATTCTGGAATATTTGCATTATACATACAGGTTGAGCATCCCTAATCTGAAAATATGAAATCCAAAACCGCTCCAGTGAGCATTTCCTTTGAGCATCATGTTGACGCTCAAAAATTTCGTATTTTGAAGCACTTGGGATTTTGAAGAGTTTTAGATTAGGGATGCTAAACCACTATGTATAATGCAAATATTCCAAAATCCAGAACACTCTGGTCCTAAGCATTTCAGATAAGGGATACTCAACCTGTACCACAAACTGGATGACTTTAACAATAGAAATTTATTTTCTCACAGTTCTGGAGGCTGGAAGTTCCAACAGGGTGCCAGCATGGTTGAGTTCTGGTGAGAGCCTTCTTCCTGTCTTGCAGAGGCCGCCTTCTTGCTGTGTCCGCACATATCCTAGAGAGAGCAAGCTCTCTGGTGTCTCTTCTTATAAGGATACTAATCCCATCCTCAGGGGCCCCACCCTCATGACCTCATCTAACCCTAATTACTGCCCAAAGGTCCAACCTCCAAATGCTATCACATTGGGGGTTAGGGCTTCAACAAATGAATTGTGGAGGGACACATTCAGTCCATAACACATGGAAAAGGAAGCAAAACTTGTATATTAATGCCTGCCATCTGCCCATGATAGGCAGATTTCTAAGATGAGCCAAGCCTTTGCTTAGTCCCGCCCCCTAGTGAAGGCAGGAGCTATGAATACGAGACATCACTCCCATGATTATGTTATGGTATATAACGTGGCAAAGGTGAAAAGATTTTGCAGATGCAATTGAGGACTCTGAGTTAATCAAAAGGGAGATTATCCGGGGTGGGCCTGAACTTATCAGGTGAGCTCTTTAAAAGGGGAACTGGGGCCATCCCCAAGGTCAGAGATGCTCCTGCTGGCCTTGAAAAAGCAAGCAATCACAACTTTTACAGCTGCAAGGAAATGAATTTTCCCAACAACCAAGTGAACGTGGAAGAGGACCTTGAGCTTCAGATGAAGCTTTAACCTTGACTGCAGTCTTGTGAGACCCTGAGCAGAGACCCAGAAAAAGCCATACCTGTACTCCTGACCCATGAAAATAGTAAGATAGTAAATAATAAATATAACAATGTATGAGATTTTAAGCTGTTAAGTTTGTGATAATTTGTTACACAGCACAGAAAACCAATATGCTGCTATAATAAGTGTATCTAAAGGACAATGCCTAAATATAATTCAGATAGACGAGAAAAGGTGGGAAAAGTTAACTATAGCTCTTCAGGATATCTAAATAATCACAATTTCATATTCCAAACTAATTCTGTTTATTGCTTTAAAAGATAGAGTGCTGAATCACAGTCAAATTCTTGCCATCCTCTATACTTATTAGCTAATATCTCATGATCTGCTGTATGCTTATTTATAATTATTTTTCATGTTTAGCTTACCCAAGCCTTTCTACCAAGGACATAGAATAAGACAAAGCAAATCATTTAAGTTTACAGCTATTATATCCTAAATATTTCTTCATGGTCAAATTCACTGGGAATATTAGGAAGGGACAGAAAAAGAGGAAGGCAAAACTATCATGCAATAGCTTTCTCCACCTTTCTATTCAAAACATAAAATAAAATTTGGCAACCTCATTGAAAATAATAACTCAATTCCAAGTACCTTACCAAACAATAAAACAATGGCTTCTTCTAAGACGGCCCTAATGATCCACACCTACTGGTATTCATGCTCTTTGTGAAATCCCCTCCCCTTTACTGTGTGCTGGATTTATTGACTCACTTCCAATGAATAGGATATAGTCAAGCAACGGGTTGTCACTTCAAAGATTACTTTTATAAAAAGACTATGACCTTCATTGTGGGCACTCTCTCTTGGATCACTCTTCACCCTGAGGGAAGACAGCTGCCATGTTGTAAAGTAGCATTGTGGAGAGGGCCATGTGGCAAAGAACCAAGGCCTGCCATGACCACTTGAGTAAGCCTGGAAAGGGAACCCTCCTCCCCCACCCAAGTGGAGCCTTCAGATGAAGCCACAGCCACAGCTAACAGTTTGCAATCTCATGAGAATTCTTGGACTAGAGGCACCCAGCTAACTCACACCCAGATTCCTGACTCACAGAAACTGTGAGGTAATAAATACTCGTTATTTTAAACCACGAGGTTTTCAGGTAATTTGTTACACAGCAATATGCTAATACCCCTCCACCAAATGTAAGCTAAAAACATTAGATGCTTTGAGGCAATAGTACAAAAAAAAATTTAAAAAGAAGATAAAAGCTCCAACCTTAAGCACTCTTCCTGAAAGACCAATGATTTCACCATCTTTTGGCTCGACTTCTGTAGCTGTATTCACATCACCGCTTCCTGTCGTATCAATGATATCAATGATTTTTGGTTTTCCATCAGGTGTAACCTGAAAATTGAGACAATTAAAATATGAATTACAGATTTTAGGTTTTCATCCTTAAAGAAAGCAATGTAAACTCATATATAAGTGTGTGTGTATAAAATTTCCCACAAAATCTGCATTCATTTAAAAAAGAGAACTGAAATTCTTTTAAGCCAAAAGCCTGACAAATACTAATAAGAAAATTTAGTCCTGGAAACACCACAGGATCCTTCAAGTGGTTTCATACGTTCACTTAAACATTTACTGAGCATTTACTATAAGCCAAACCCTATTGTGGGTATTGGGGATACAGCAGCGAACAACACACAAAAATCCCTAACCTCACAGATCTTATGTTGTATCGAGGAAGCAGTTAATAAAGAAGTAAAACAAAGAACATGTCAGATGGTGATAAGTACTGTGGAGAAAAATTAAGCAGGGAAGGGAGATAGGTGGTATGGGGCTTTCAATTTTAACTCGGCAGGTCAAGGAAGGCCTCATTGAGAACGTAACATTTGAGAAAAGATCTGAAAAAGGTGACCTTTCGGCTGGACAAGTACAAAACTTTAAGGGAAAAAATGTTTAGTAAGATTTAATGGCATCATTATTGGATGCCACACTTGCACCTTAAACGCAACAAGTCCAAAGTTCAAACTTAACATGACCTCCAAACCCATTTTTCTCCAGGCTTTGCCATCTCAGGAATCACTACACACCCAGCTGCTCAACCCAGAAACTTAAAAATCCTTCTCTGATTCTTTACTCCAGTTTACTCCTCACATCAAAGCCATCAGGAAGTCCTGTTAATTATTTCTCTAAAACATAGTTAGAATCCATCTTCTCCTCTGATTTTCACTACCACTATCCTAACCCTTCAAACCACCAACTCTTGTCTTCATTATGTGGATCACCTCCTTAGAGGTCTCTCAGCTTCCATCATTGGCTCCAACCAAAATTAATGCAGGTTGAATATCCCTAATCCAAAAATCTGAAATCTGAAATGCTCCAAAATCTTTTTTACAGTCGACATGATGCTCAAAGAACATGTTTATTGGAACATTTCGGATTGTTGACACTTAACCTGTGTTAAAACAAGCTATATTGTATCAGTTCTCCCTTTTAAACCCATCAATGGATTCACAGAGCACTCAGAATACTTGGATAAAAAGCCCCGTGCTATCTGACCCCTGCCACTCCAGTCAGTCATGACTCTAACCACACTGACTTCCTCTCAATTCCTGAAACATGACAAACTGTTTCCTGCCTCGTGACTTTTTAAGTAGGGTCCTCCTGCCTAGAATGCCCTATCCCTTCAGCTGTTCCGCAGGATTCCATCTTATCTTTCAGTTTTCTACTAGTGTCACCCCTCAGAAAGGCCTTCATGATGACTTCTTTTAAGAGGCTGCCATCCTAAATTTGAATATTCTTTCTTACTGTACCTTGTTTCCTTCACAGCACATAATTCAATTTCTAATTACACAGTTAGGTGATACTTCATCTACTTCCCCTATTAGAATGTAAAGCTCTATAAGGGCAAGAACTATGTCTATTCTATTCACCAACATATGCCCAATAACTAGCAGTGCTTGTTAGGCACTCAAATATTTAATTATTTGACCCTAATTACTTAGCATCAAGACTGATTTTTATGAGGTATGGTTTCTTGCCAGCCCACAAATTTTCATTTGAGCCATAATATGACTGCTATAAGTAACAGTAATACTATATCTTCATACTGTTTTTGTGAAAAAAAATCATTTCTAGGCTCTTTCTGGGCTAGCTTTGCAAAGTTAATTTGTTGCATTCAGGATATATGTACCGAGTTACAAGCAGGAATCAGACGTACAGAGACTGAAAAAAGATGACCCGTTTCTCAAGAAAGAAACAGGAATGTGAAAAATGTTAACAATGTGAAAGAGCACAAAGTCCTCAGACTCCTTTCCCACCTGGAGAATTCCTAATCACTAAGGCAAAGCTTCAAAAAGCTTAATGTCCATTTCTGTGAGTCTTTCTGACCAACATGCACCCCTCCCCAACACCAAGTATTTCCTCTGCAGTATTCTCAAAGCTTTGGAATTAAGGGTGTACCGTAAAGAAGGAGAAGGAAATTTACAATGTGGAGGAAACAAAGGGCACACATTTTTTTCTTTAAAAGACAAAGCAAGGGAATAGCTAACTAGTGGACCCCAAATCTCACTTCAATTATGTTGCCATAGAAAAAGTGAGGGCCTGATAGCTTGAAGAGCCATAAAGGTCTCCCAGGTACAGCTGTATATGGTAATTCTTAAGTTGGACGTCTACTTCTTGGGAGCTGCCTACACCAATAACAAATGAGAATTCTAATACTCAGAAGGCTCAAAGTCGTAATTTTTAAAAAAATTCACTGTGGAAATCATACTAAATTCTGATAAAATTATAATAAAACTTAAATCAGATACTGATTTTGAAGAGATGGGCTATATATCTCAAAAAATAAAATAAAATAAAGAAAAATGTAAGAAAATCTACCAAAACAAAAAGGGAAACAAGAGGAAGTTAATACTATCCTCTAAAACTAGCTAGGTCATGTACTAATAATTTAAGAAAATATTTTAAAATTTATTCCAAATAAGCACACAATTTGAAAGATACACAATGAGCACTAAGAACACATATCACCTATCTTCACCCTCTCAGTGAGCAAACTTCCGTGAGTTGAGATCAAGAATTACAAGTGATCACTAACAAGTCAGACAGACCCCTCTCATTAGAAACCTCATTATCAGTATACGCACAAAGGACAAAAGCCTAATGGGAGTTAGTGGCTTATTTATCATCTATTTCCACAAACTTTACTTACAAGGATCTCTCTCTCTCTACAAATTCTCTTTAAAAATTACTTTTTTGTTTTTCAGAGACAGGTCACACTCTGTCACGCAGCCTGGAGTGCAGGGGCACGATCATAGCTCACTGTAACATTGAACTCCTGGGCTCAAGTGACCCTCTTGCCTCAGTCTCCTGAGTAGCTGGGACTACCGGTGTATGCCACCATGCCTAGCTAACTTTTTTATTTTTTTTAGAGATGGAGTCTTGCTATGTTGCCCAGTCTGGTCTCAAACTCTTGGCCTCAAGTGATCCTCCTGCTTCAGCCTTCCAAAGTGTTGGCATTACAAGTGTGAGCCACCGCATCCTATTCTGTGACTTTTATTCTGAGAGCATAATGATGAACAAATAAGACAATCTTTGCTTTCAGGAAGCTTAGTATCAGTTGGGAAGACAGGTGAGTGGAGAGATAATTGCAATACAGGACAATAAATAACAGAAGTAAGGACAGTATCTATGAACCATATAAGAGCACAAAACCCAGCTTGGAAGAATGAGGGAAAGCTAACTGAAAGAGAGGTAATAAAATTTAAAATTAGTAATCAATCATATATATAATATGTAACTTACTGTACTCTTTACTATATTTTAGTGAATGTAAAAATAGATTTTTATAGGACTACTTGTAACCTCCTCCCCCAAATCTTTTTTACTCCACAAGGAAATACTCCTTCATTATGCACATATATACATTTTTTCCATTCAACAAAAAAATTTAACATTACAAGCACATTTCTTACAAAATGAATTTTGATATATGCTTTCAAGGAATGTTAACTTAACCAGGAAAAAAGTATGTAAACAGAAATACTGAAATGACATCTTTTAAATGCTACTGGGGGAGAAGAGCAAATTGCTATGAGAACAAAGAAGGAAAAAAAAAAACCCTAAATAACTGTCAGCAGGGATTGGGCCTTATTCATCTTTGAAGCTGCAGGCCCTAACACAATGGCTGATACATACACATAAATATATGGAGGGGGTGGTATTAAATCAGTTGATTTCCCAAAAAGTAATGGTGTCAAGACCCAGCTGGGTCTTAACGGATTAAGCAGGAGTTTATAGGTGATCATAGGCAGCTTGCAGAAAGATTATATACCACATGCAAACGCATGTGTTGGGAAAAAGACCTGAAACATCTGGGTGAGTGGAAAAGAGTGCAATATTCAAGGGAGAAGCACACAATGAATGGTGGGGGATGGAGGGGTGATGGGCAAAAGAACTGAGGCTACATGAGGAGGCTAGTGTTGTACGGTGAAGGGCCTTATATACAAAGTTCACATTTTTGGATTTGTATGCAAAAGCAAGTGGGATTCCCAAATGGTTTTGTTTTAAGCAAGATTTGTTTTTTTAAGGAAAATAACTTTGGCACTGTGAAGGACGGATCAAAGAGAAGCAGGACTGGTGGCAGGGAGACCTCCTGGCTTCCATGTATATGTATTCTGGTCTGGTCCAACTTCCATTTTGTCTGTGAAAACCAACTGGCCCAGCTCTCACTGGCTGCCACTGCCTCCCACTGCCCAATCTCTGTAACGGTTACAGTCTGCAAGACTACGTCATTTAACACAACCTTAGGTACCTCGCAGGTACTTGAATATTTGCTGAGGAAATACTTAATCATTTATGTAATTATTACTTCTCTCATGCTGTCCACTCCCCAACTCCCCAACACACACTTTTAACATGCCCAGAGAGCTGTCACAAAAGAACTGGCCCAAGGAAGTTATCAAAGAATGAGACAATCCACTGTGTTCTCGCAAGTTTTCACTTGTGCCTCCAGTCCTTTTCTCATACCTCACCTGGCTTTCCAAATGGCCAGCTCAACCTCCTCTTCCTATTTCGTTCTTTCCTTTCTTTTTATTTCTATCTTAATGATGTATACATAGATCCCAAGATAAATTTGTTAGAGGTAAGAGGGAAAAATTCCTTAAAAATTCACTCATGTTTGCAAGCCAAGTTACTCAATTTCTTTTAACCGGCTGTGTTTAGATCAGTATCTGAGAGTTAAAGTTGTTAGAAAATAATATGAGTTATGTTTTCATTTGATTTCAATATTTTAGTGCTTGAATATTTATGTTGTTACATGCAATAAGCTAACACATATTTACCTTTCAGATAACTGATTAAAGATTCAGCATGAACAACTTCTACTCAATATCCTTGCTTAAAAAACTTAGAGTTTAATCCTTTTCTTGAGCACTTTAAAAAGTCACATGTACTTAATCCTCTCATAATCAATTTTCATAGCAACTATGTGGGGTAAAAATCATTGTTACTTTAGAGAGAGTGACAGAATAATTTGATATGCAGATCTGGAAATTGTAAGAACAAATTTCTGTGGAACAGTACTTCTCCAAACTTTTCTGATCCTCTTACTATCCTGACAAAAGAACCAGGGAACCACTCATCCCAGCTGTTCTCCTCCCACTTATCCCTATAACAAGTAAACACACTCCAGGGCAGAATGGATAGCATTACTACCCTGAAGTAAAGCCTCAATGAGACGGCTGTCATTATTTTAAGTCTTGAGAGTTATTAACAACAACTATATAACTACAGTGAGCAGGAGGGAACGCATCACCTGCTCCTCTTCTAATTCCTCAAAGGTGCGTGTCGTACTCCACAGTGTGCTGAAGAATTAACACCAGGAAGCAAGATTCCCAGAGGGGTTCTATACTGTCCGCCAGACTGCCCCCCCCATTATTTCCTGACCTCCAAAATGCTACCTTAGTTATCAGAGATCACAATAAAGGATCCAGAGGGGAAGGGACATTGGGGGCAGAAGGAAAAGAATTATTAAATATCAATGTTTACTGTAGAAAAGGAGATAACATACACAGAATGAGGAATGGATAAAAAGAGCCATCTGCACACGGTAGGATCAGTCAGGGAAGACTCTGAGAGGTGGATCTTGAACATGGTGAAATTTTATTACTGGATTTCAGTAAAAGGCTACATTTACAAAAGTTAAACTTTAAAGACTTTAAACCGAATGTTTTTAACTGAGAGACAATTTATTAAAAAATCACCTTTCGGTATGGTATCCTGATCTAAATATTTTTCAGTTGCCTAAGGCAAAACTAAAACCGTAATTAAAGTATGTCGTCTTATATTTTGAGATTTAGATAAAAATACAAAAACACAATTTCATAAGGCCTTTAAAGTCCGCCAAAAACAAACTTAACTGGATTCTTCTTATGTAAACGAAGACTACGCCACAAGATTGAGTGACCCTAAGCAAATACACCGCAGAAGATCGTTTAAAAATAGAATACACAAAACTACCAGAAGAAACAACTCCGGAAGTGTACTGAGGAGCTATCTTCTGAAACCCGGCTTTTGTGTTTAAAGACTAACTATTCTTCCCAAAATCAAATCTCCCGAACCCTAAAAATTAAGTTCTGATAGAGCATTTGCCTGCCAGTTTTCTCCACCCCACCCCAGTGATAAAAATTGTAAAATTCTCTTTTGAAAATATCCGGCAAGGACCGGTGCTCCAGACACGAGGGACCTGCAGAGGAAAGCGGCGTGCTGGGAAGGAGCCCCGAGGTGTCCGGCCTGGCAGCGCCTAAGCAAGAAGGAAAGGGCATCCCTGGGGCGAAAGGCGGACCCAGGCTCCCCCAACCAGCCGCGCCAGGCACACTGCTTTTGTCTGGGCCACGAAAGGCCCAGCCCGGGCGCCCAGGTTCTGGGCCCTCGCCCACCCTGCGCGTCCGGCAATCGGACGCCTCCAGGTCTCCTTGGCGGGCGCCGGTCCCTCCCGCACCCAGCTCTGCCCTCTGCCTCCTGCTGGCGCCGGACGCTTGGCGCTGCCCACCCCACCCCAGGCTCGGCCGCAGAGTGGGGCTTCGGCCTGCCGGGCTCCGAGGCTGCGTCCCCGCCCGCTTCCCGGCCGGCCGCGCCTCCGCGCCCGGGCCCTCGGAGACTGCCTCACCTGCATGCCCGGAGCCCCGGGGTCGACCCCCGTGTCCAGGACGGCGATGAGCACCCCCCGCCCGTCATACTCCGGATAGCGGCACAGGAAGGAGGAGGCCCCGGTCTCTTTCTTTGGCAAGAGACCGTGAAAAGGGAAGGGCTCCTCGGTCGCGGCGGTGGCCATGGACGCAACCTAGAGGACGAGGAAGAGGCAAACTGCCAGGCAGCGCGCGGACAAGCAGCGCGAGGACACCCTGGCAGCCGCGGGCTGTAGGCGGGAGCGAGGGGCGGGGTCGGCACGCCTTCACCAATCCCGGCCCGCCAGAGTGAGGCGGCCAATCACGCGCTGCTACGTAAGCCAACGGCGCCGCTCTCGGGAGCTAGGCCCGAGTGTTGCCCAGGCTGCAGTGAATGGGGCGGAGTCTGACTGCATTGCTAGAGGGTTCGGTTCTCGAACCTGGGGTCTTAAAGAGAACCGGTCTCGAGGTTTTTAGGAGCCCACAAGCCTCCAAGCAAAGGACCTGGTGTCCGGGACCGAAACACTCCTCGAGAGACGGGGAAGGAAATGGACCGCCAGCCAGGAGTAGCGGGAATCCTCCGTCTGGCAAACTAGGTTTCCGAACTTGAGGTGGTGGATGAAACTTTTCGGTGCGGCTGCTGCAGGGCTCCCAGCCACAGTGTGCTGACCCGAGGAAAGGGACCCTGCGGATATCGGCGAAATCCCCAGACCTACGTTTTTGAAAGATCTTAGATTCAGTGGTGTAGGTTTTGGATTCCCCTGTCTGGTTGTGTCCCTTCGATGGCGGGGGGAGGGGGAAGAATAGGGTGGGGATAGGCAATAGTTTCAGTCAACAGGAAGTGGATTGTTGGCCATTCTGTCGCCTTTGTAGCCTGCAACAAAACGCGAGACTGAAATGGGCCCCTCCTAGTCTCATTGCTTACCCTTGGCTTCCAGGAATTTACAAAAAAAAAAAAAAAAATTTTTTTTTTCTTCTTAAGTTGAAGTTCCTGATTGCTCCTTAGGACGCTCAGTTCAGTTTGCAGTTTTTCAGATTAACGACTGCCATCAATTGCACCAGGCTGCACAGTGGTCCTCTAATGATCTTTATGTCTGTGCTCATGCCAGGGTAATGCCTTTTTTTGTGCCATAGACCCCTTTGGCAATCTAGCGAGGCCTATTTCCCAGAGCAGTGTTTTTAAAAACATAAAATGAAATATGTAGGATTACAGAGGAAATAAATTATGTCGAAATATAGTTATCAAAAATATTAAAGCCAACTTTGTTATATAGCAATAGTTTTATACGTGTGTATGTAGTTATGTGTGTGCTTCTTTTTGCATTAAATAACAGGAGCTAGTGCCAAGTCTAATAAACTACCATAATTTCAAAATGGTAAAGAACATAAATATTTTGAAATATCTGTAACTGCACTATGATAAGAAACAGATTTTTATTGGTAAGGGTAACAGCTAATACTACTTTGGTTATTGCCTACATTCGTCATTGAAGGAAACAAATTTAAGAGGTTAGCGAGAATAAAGGGGTATTTTTTTCCTACACAAGTTTTTTAACTCCTTGGATTCTATCTATGGACACTGAGTTAGGAATGCCTAGTATAAAGGAAAGCCCTATATATACCAGTTTCCAACCTACAGTATCTGGGAGATGCTTCATGTAGTCTCAAAAATTACTCTAATGGCTATGCAATGGTTTCAACTGATTCCTTGACCATTTATTCATTCCATAAGCCGTAGAGAAGCATGTTCTCTTGAGTGGAGAGGAAAAGGAGAAAAGTTAATGTTTTCCTTCTTATTCCCAACTATGTTTACATTATTTCTAGAAAAGAACTTCAAATTAACAGGAAAAGAAAATGACAAACTCTCAGAAGACATTGAGTATAGAGCTTGTAGTGACAGAATGGAATGGCTCCCAGTTTCAAATGAACAGTAGTCCAATCACTTCATTTTACAGATGAGGAAACAAAGCTGGACAGGTTGACTGCAATGGATTACAAAACGAGTTAATGAAAAAGGTGGATTTCTGTTCTTATAATCTCTTCCCAATATTTTCTACCACACTATGTTGCCAGAGAATCACCCGGGAATGAATTGTGCATTATGAAATCTAAGTGGCAGACTTTTATTAGACTGCTGTAAGTGTTCTTCAAGTTTTTTTCTTTTTTTGCTTACCTATCTTATAAACATGTTTTAGAAAAATTATCCCTTTGTACAGTTGTAAGATGAAATCTAAATTTGTCATCATAAATTTTTAAAATTATAAAGGATGTAATTTCTGGCATATTATAAACATTGGTATTCTTTAATGAAACTTTTACATCACTGATTTAAATATAGCCAGTTGAATGTAACTCTTTGATACTTACCATTGTCTATTTATAAAATACCTGAACTTGTTCCATTTAAAATCAGCCAGACATTTTACATCAATTTTTTCTTGAAGCTTTATTTCCATTCTACACAGAATATTATCCTCATGTAATTTGCATTTATAATGGAAAGTCATATTAATAATTTATCATCTACAACAAAAATAGGTATATTAATACTTTAATTTTTAAAATTTTCCTGGGATCAAAATGTTAAGTTTTGAGTTATCTTTCAGTTATTACAAAGTTGATCAAAACAACATAAGTCTCAAGTTTTGATTAAAAATTATAGAACAAAAAAATTATATTGAAAATGCAGCTTTTAAAAAAGATGCATGGTATGAATATGTCACACTTCCATTAATGACAGGACTAGTTCACAAGGACAAGGTTTCTATGTCTCTCTGGTAAAATTGGAACCATCAGCTGGTAACCTCTTAGGGAGCAAAACCAGGATATCTAAGTATTATGTAATATGCCTAGAAGGTGACGTGAACAAGATTCAGAAGCACAGCCACTCCCATTTTAAGAACCACACATATGACAAATGTCATCTTTTGCTATAACCTTTGCCTAAAATGGAGAAAAGATGGATTTAATGAAATGAGCAGCTGCTTAACGTAACATGCAGCAGAGCACTATATGCTGTCATGCTTTGGTATTTATTCCCTAGCACTTGTTCCTCATAGATTCTGGGATATTTTTAAAAGACTGTAACTTTTTACTAATTATGGTCTTACTCAAAGTTATTTTTTTTCTAACCACTATATGACCACAGCACAAAATTGTTTTTGATAAAAAAAGATGCATGGGATTGGCTATTGGACTTTGATTGAAGTTTTACTGACAATAATTCAAATTGTTTCTTGATTTGATGTCCTAGAGGCTATCACACCTGCAGGTGGTGCACAATAGTAAGATTCCGGATGTACGTCTTTTTTCTAGAAAGTGGGAGACACAGCTGTGAAATAGGAGATGCAAAGGAGAAAAGATATATCTGTCCACCACAGGCACATTGTCAGGCAGGTAAGTTTAGAGAATACTGGATGTAATGTTTAAGCATCAGGAAGTTGATTTTGTCAAAATTATGTGTGACTGTGACTTTGTACCACAGTTTGAAAACCACTATTTTATATAACTCCTGAAATCACTAACTTAATACAAAGTCATTTACTCTGTCTTCAAGCCATAGTATTCTACATATTATATATGTTTACATCATTTCCTCCTTTGATTTAATGGCACTTTCAGCTAAGAGGAATCTTTAAATGCTAAGTCAGTTTGTACAACTTGACAAACAACTTGACAGTTCATTGGATATAGGAAGAAAACAAATAGAGGAGACTTGGAAAAAACAATGAAGATATAGACAATCTATAGTAACAGTAGATGATAAAGCAAGGGCTTAGTATGGGGGAAGGAGGAAGGAGTGGAAAAGACAAAACAGGTCAGTAGACCAAGGCGTATCACCTTATTTAGGATAGAGTAATAGGCTAGCCACACAGAAACTTCTCCCACGCACATTGCTCAAAGCATGAAGTGCGTGGAGGTGTTCTCCACGCGCACTTCCCTTTCCCAACACCTGCCCCATTTGGGGCTGCAAGCCAACGCACAGGTGCTGGGAAAGGCAATAGTTTCCTAGGAGTCACCTTCTTTGCAACTATTGCTGCACCATGTGATTTGGAGAATATTTTAAAAATCAGTTTCCCAAAACTGTGTAGAGAATGCGTAAGCATCCAAGTCGTCCTGGTTGCTTGTCTTTCACATCTTCCTCAGCACTTGCAGCGAGGCCACACCTCCTGTGGGCGGCTGCCAGCCCATGACTGAGTGCGGTAGGAATACTGGAGCAGATTGGTTCCTGGGGGAAGGGGAACTTCTTTGACAGCTTTCTTAGGCTCGAGTACTCCCCAAGGGCTTTGCCAAGCCTTCCCTAGACTGCATGATAGTCTAGGACGTTCCCACCCAACCTTCTCTCCCTCTCTCTTTACTCAGGGTCAGATTTGCATCGCGGCCTGATACCGTTCCCAGCTTTTTGTGGACCCTTGACTATTTTACCTCAAACAGGCACTACCCTCAGTAATCCTTGCTCGTTTTAATCTTGTCTGGGCATCCCCTTCTCCAAGGACCCGAACTGAAATAGCTCACACCAAAGAAACTGAGGTTCAGAAGCCTAAACCTTCACCACTGCTGCCCCCTAAAGGCAAAAGCGTACCAAAGATGCCCGCTTCCTAGCCGGTTGAGTCCAAAAGCTAGGTGGGCGACCTGATCTGCAAAGCTTAAGTCACATGCCTGTGCCTAGCTGTAAAGCAGACTGGGAGATCAAGTTCTGACTTCTTACATGGAGAGGCAGAACTGACAATGTGGGAAAATTCATAGACATAGGAAGGCTTCCCAAGAGGTGCCAACAAATCGTGACAAATATCCATTATGCCTATATGTAGATGAATCTACATACATGCATTCATTTAGCCTTGTGCCTTCTATGACTCTAAATCCTTTAGAGCATCTATGCTATCCTCCCACTTTCTGTTCTTGCTACCACCGGATCAAAGTAAGTGATGTAACACCAAGTTCCAGACACTTGAGCCTCCAGTAGTAAAATGGTAAACTAGGCAATTTGGACCAAGCCTTCTGGTGAGAATGAGAGAAAGTGGACAACATATGAAAAATATTTGCTTGAAAAATGCCTTCCTGAAGGCATCCGAGAGCTAACAGTGTGGTGAAGAATTTCTGTAGAAGATGTAAAATCTGAGACTTAAGCCTAACGTTTGAGATAGCTTTGCCTTTCAGGGCTTTTGCTAATTCTTAAAGCTGTAGCTGAGAGACTGAGAATCTTTTTTACAGCCTCCCAGACTATGGGTACAAGGATGAGGCCACAGTCTGCCAAGAGTGGGGGTAGCCATGGTAAACTTCCCACATTTTGGGTTGAGACTGCAAAGTACTGCATCCCAGAAGTAGAAATGACTTGAAAGTAAACCTAGACTGGCCCTTGGAGGGATAGCCCATTATAGATAATATTAAGTCCTGAACTTGGATCAAGGTGATATTCTCAATTTTGGATGTTCATTGGAATTACCTGGAGAACCTAAAAAATATTGATATCTGGGCCCACAGATTTCCAGAATCCCAGAGATTCTAATTTCATTGGTCTGAGGTTTAGCCTGTGCACTGGGATATTTTGTACCTACCCAGATTAAGCTAAGGCTGAAACCCACTCAGCTGGTGGTGCCTGGCAGAAGCAAAGTACTTTAAAATACCTGTGTTTACTACATTCAAGAAGATAAAGAAAGATTAAGTTGATAATTTTGGCAGAAAACTAAAACTTAAAAAAAGATGTAGCCAATTCAGAAAAGAGCCAACTGAAAAATACAAAAACAAAACCAAATTAAACTCAGTCAATGAGTTTAATAGCTATTTTCATTTTGGCAAAGAGAATTATTGCACCAGCAAAGAGACTGGAATAAAACACCTGGAGAGATAGAAGGATGAAAAACACAGAAAGAGAGGAAAATAATCATAGAGGTAATAGAGAGAAGTTGTAACAAGCTTTTGGGAATGAGAAAGAGAATGTGGTAGAAGCAATATTTGAAGAGATAATTTATGAGAATTTTCAAAAACTGGTGAAAGGAATCAAGCTATATATTCAAAAGGTCCTATGGCCCTGAAGCAAGATAAATTTGAAAAAATCCACATCTAGGGACATCATAGTGAAAAAACAGAAAAGAAGGCAAGAGTAGCTAGAGAAAAAAGATTTTCAAAGGAGCAGCAATTGACTGACACCTGAATTCTCAACAAAATTGAAAAAAAACAGGAGACAATGAAATGACAGCTCACCAATGCTGAAAGAAAATAATTGTCAACCCAGAATTCTATAGCTAATGAAAACATCCTTCAAGAATGTAATAAAGACGTTTTCAGAGACACAAAAGCTGAGACAGTGTGTCACCAGAAGGGCAGAAGAAAACAAATATTAAAGGAAATTCCTTAGGCAAAAGAAAAATGATCCAGATGCAATGTTGGAAAAGTATGGCTAAATCTAAATTAATATTGACTTAGGAAGCAATAAAAATATTAATGTATTGTGAGACTTATAATACACTTAGAATTAAAGTACCTAACAGCAATGGCAAAAAATTGGAGAAGGGGATAAATGGAATTAAAATGTCCTAAATCCCTTTCACTGTCTGGAAAGGGGATAAATGTACCAACTCAGTTAGACTCTAATAAGTCAAGGATGCATGTTTGTAATCACTGAAAAGATAGTAAAAGAAGATATACCATACCAACTCTAACCAAAGGAAAGCTGGTGAAGCTATTTAAAACTTGAAAGTAAACTTTAGGGCAAAATGCATTAGTAGAGCTAAAAATTGGCACTTAATAATAAAATATTCATAACAATAAAATGTTTCTAACTTAGTATGAGCCAAATAACCTCAATATATATAGCAGAAGCAGATGAAGGAAAAAAACCCATAATCATAGCAGAAACTTAACATGTTTTCCTCAATAACTGATAAAACAACACAAAAAAGTTAGTAGAAGTGTAGGCAATTTGAACACTACTCATTTTTTAGGTTGCAATTTAGTTGTAACTTTTTTCAGGAAGTTTCTCCTGATTCCCTACCTGTTCCCTT
Source organism: Daubentonia madagascariensis (assembly GCA_023783475.1). NCBI lineage: Eukaryota > Metazoa > Chordata > Mammalia > Primates > Daubentoniidae > Daubentonia > Daubentonia madagascariensis. The sequence goes on along the minus strand of JAKFHU010002140.1, from coordinate 33,011,055 downwards.
TTCAGGTAGACTCTTCTCTTGTATGAGGTGATCACTGCTGCTCTGTGCTCTTAAGTGCAACCTGCACTTTTCCATCTTAGAAATGATCACCCTTGATCATAATTGTATGTTGAATTGGCTGTCTTGCTAATCTCATCAAACACTCCATGAGGGTAGTGACTATGTCTCTCTCACCCTTTGCTGTATACTGCGCATGGTACACTGTCAAAACTATTTATTGAATTGAGTCAAACAATATTAGTTTGTACTTAAAAACGAATATGGTCATTTGTATTCTCTTTCAATACCATTGCTAAACCTAACCTCCAAAACTCTTCAGATAAAGAAATGAAGTAGGATATATATATTATATATATAATTACTTTGTTATCTAATACATATATCTAAGTAATCTAGATAAACAAATGTGTATATGCGTCTATGTGTGTGCACATGTATATATTATATATGCAAAAATATATATATGTGTCCCTGCATATGTATTTATACACCTAAGAAATTATACCAAAGAAATCTCCATACACCGCAATATAAAGCAAAGCTTTCCAACCGTATTTATCCTCTCAGCCTCAGGGCAGCCTGAGAATTTGGCTGTGGAGCCTCTAGGGTTGTCACAGGCTGTGAGTGGCCTCACCCAGTTTCTTTAGTGTGCCATACAAATATTCTCATTTTCTGTGGGTGCAATCATGTACGAAAGGTTGGGAAACTCTGCCGTATGGTATATACATATTCAGTCTGACTGTATCCATCTTTGAAGGAATCCAAAGGAAAGCTAGTGGCAAGAAATTCTCAGTACAGTATGTGTCTGTTAGAGAGACATATTTTATTGCCCCCTCACTGCATGGCAATCATTTACTCTAAAGCCAGATAGAAAAAGAATTTAGATATAGCTTTTGCTATTAAGAAATATATTGTATAAAATCTTTTACTTTTGAGCAAATTAGCTTAATAACACTCCCTTTGTAGTCATTCTGTCATCTCTCCATGGCTGGTTGCACTGAGGGCCCCCCTTATCATCCTTTGGTTTCTGAGCCAATCCTTGTTCATCATCTGTAAACTAGTATATATGAGTTAAGTTCCAGCGTAACTGACACATTCTTTGTGGTGAGAGAGTTTGCCAATGGGAAGCCCAACAGTTATACAGAATTATAAGGAAAATGGGGAGAAAATTCTAAAAATTCAGATTTTGGAGGCCATAGACTGCTAGGGTGAGGCAACGTCAATTGTCCTTCCATGTCTAGCCCTGTGTAGAAGTCACTCTTTGGAGGAAGAGGAGAGTTGGCTTTGGGATGCTGGAGATCTGAAACTCAGTCTTGGCTGGTTTTTTTTTTTTTTTAGATTTATTTTATTTTTAATTGACATATAATTGTACATATTTATGGGGTATAGTGTGATGTTTTGATACATGTATACAATGTGTAATGATCAAATTAGGGCAATTAGTACTTAAAAAAAATAGTAGCTGAACTACACCATGTCCTCCCTGGGTAAAGAATTGTGTTCTATAATATCCAATTATTTCTCACACTGATTCTAACATAGATGAGTTCTCAAATCTTTGTGCATTAGCCCAATTTATTTTAATATCAAATGTTCACAGTATTTGGTTATGACTGATTGCATAGTCTTTCCAGCTCTATTTCCAGCTTCAATATTCTAAGTGAGAAAAGAAAAATTACAGAAAAACGGAATGTTATGCTTTGTAGTACCACAGGAAGTAGGAATGCCCAAGAAACATCTCAGCTTGAAGAGTGTACAATTCTTTGGACTTCTTTAAATTGTGTATCCTTCTAGAAATGTCTTATACATACAAAGAATATATATGGTATATGTATATATATTTCCTCTTCTTTTTTTATACACATGGTAGTGTACTGTACTCACTGTTCTGCACTTTGTTTTGCTTTTTTCTTTACAAAACTTCCTGATGAATATTAGTACATAGAATTATTACTCTGTCTTTTTAGTCCTGCATACTATTAATTTTTTTGGATATGTCATTGTTTGTTTGATCCTGTGGGTTTGTTTTTAAATCTCTTGTGAAGCTGGAAACGGGGACTTTCTTGCAAGTACAGTTGTTTCCAAAACATAAACCTTTCAGGTACTAAAAATCTTCATTTACTTTAGTTCTGGCAGAGTAAAATTTCCATATATGGCTTATATAAGGCCCACTCCCATGCTTAGAGGAATTCAACCTATAGTCCCTGCTAAGTGGGCAGGAAGGATGTAACCCACCTACTTTCTGGCTGTAGATGATTAGGCCAGGAGTGGACTCCTGACCTGAGGCCGAGAGAAGGAAGCAGATAGGTATACCATGTGTGGTAGAGGCTTACAGTGAGGTTTTGATCCAACCAGCTTCTGCTTTCGGGTTGACGTGTGACTCCCTTGTATCCTTGTATTAAACACGCTTACTTGACATTATGTGGAATTTTCTCTTATTCAAAAAAACTTTAACTAGAACGGACGTACGGTATGTATTTTATTTCATCTCAATTACTGATATATTTTAATCAGCAAAAAAATACTCCCACTGGATTCTAGGACAGTAAATCACCATTAGGATGGCAAACATTTATTAAATCAGACAATGAAGTAATTGTGCAAGGAGTAGTTCCCGCCCTCCATTGCTTCATTGCAGGAAGCACCTCGGAGAGTCTTGGGTCTCTGGATGGGCTTCTGCCTGGACTTGCCTAACTGGGACTGTTGTTGTGTAGCGCACCTGCACAGGATTTCATAAATGCCATCCATCTGCCCACACTTGGAATGCCAGAAAAACATGTTAGGTTTAAGATTCCAATTAAAGGCTAATCCCAATGATGATCTTGAACATCTTGAATTGAACAAGAGGCTGACACTATGGTAGTAAAAGCATTTAGACAGAAGTTAAAGGATCTTGTGTTCTAGGTCTAGTTCTGCCACGAATTAGCTACATGACCTTTAACAAAGCCTCCGTTTCCTCAACTATAAATCTGGAAGTTTTATGAGAAGTGAGAAAAGTGAGTTGAATAAATGAAAAAAAATACCTTCCATAGTAGCAATAAATGATTGCTATTATTATAATGTGGCTGGTATGCAGTAGATACTCAATAAACTGAGACTGGTCATAATTAGCATACCACTACCTCAAGTTAAGACTTAAGTAGGTAAACTTTTTTTTTTAAAAAGGACTATTTAGTTTGCAAGAAATGTTCTTTTAAAAATCAGCTTAGGCATATAGTAAAGGGACCTTACAAGCCTGTTTTCCTTGAGGTAAATAGATCAAATGATTTCCTCCATGATTTCTGAAACAATATGGACAGATAAGTTTGTACTGTTTCCAGTATTTAATTTTTTTAACAACATACATCTTTGATTCTGTGGAACTATCCTTTTTCCCTTTAATAAAAGAATGACAAATGGAGCAGTCATTAAAAAATCACTTTGTGTGTGTGTGTGGTGTGTATGCACATGAACGGGGGTGTCACATTTTGGGTGCCAGTCTCAGAATTCTCTGAAGTCTTCTGAAATCAACTATAAGTACTTGTTTAGAACAAACCAATTTCCAATAAATTCATAAAGTTTTCTTGGGTGTTTTGGGCTGATTTGGGGAGTATATAAAAGGAATTAGGGAGAAGGTAGGAAGGAAATAGAAGAGACTTTTTTAAAAAATAAAAACTATTAATTTTCTCAAAGATTTTGAATACATATTTGTTAATTTAAAACAAAAAGTTTAAAAAAATCACATTATCTATGTGTGTGTATATAGTATACAGTATATAAAATTTGAACACGTATACACACACACACCACCCCCCATGCTTACATTAAAATCAGGAAGCATTTATCTCCTGAATACTGAGAAAAATCTCTCCTCAACCAGTGTCTCCAAACGTGCCCAAAGGATCTGAATCACCTAGTGTACTTGTTAGAAGTGCAGATTACCTACTGAATCAGAGTCTCCAGGGGAGATCCATAATAATCTGTTTTTAAACAAAGATCCCAGGTGATACTTATCATCAGAGAAGTTTGAGGAACACTGACTTCCTGTATTCAGTGGTGAGATAGCGCTGTAGTACGGAGAACCAAAACCAGAAAGTTTCTGTGGGATTGTTTACCCCACTGGGTGGTGTACCAGTTATCAGTTTATTGCTTCTCATCTTCAAATGCCCCCTTCTCTGCTCTGCTTTATTATACCGGGGCTGGACCCCGTGAACATGTCTCCCTTGGCAGATGGCACGATATTAAGCTTTGCCAATTTTTTACAAAATGTTGTCTCCAATTTAACCCTCCCATTGTCACAAGAACCCACTCGGATTAGGCTCCCCCACCTGTGAGACTGTTCACCCTAGGACCTCCACAATGCTAAATCTGAAGGCTGACTCTCATCTTTTTACCTGACCATCGGCAGTAGTATTTGGCACAGTCAAGGGCTCTTCTTCCTCCACGGTCTTTCTTTGGTTTTCAGAACAGTACTTTCTCTTAGCATCTTCCTGTCTGAAGCTTCAATCTCCTTTGCTAGCTCTTTTTTTTTGGACTTCTGAACATCAGCATTCTCTAGGACTCAGTCCTTGGACCTCTGCTCTTTTCCACCCACACTTATTCTCTTGATGAAATCTAATTGCAAGGTCTGACTACCATCTACATCCTGAAGATTCTGAAATTTGAATCTCCAGTTGGACCTCCTTCTTAAACTCTAACTGCCTGTTTGATATCTTCGCTTGGATACCTAATAAGACTATTACACTTTACATGCTCCGGACTTAAATGCTGATATTCCCCAAATCTGTTCTTCTTCTAGTATTCCTCTTCTAAGTGACTGGAAACTTCATGCTTCTGCTCACTCAAGCAAAAAATCTTGTCTCCACAGTTTCCTGTCATGCGTCCTTCCCATCAGCAAAACCTGTTTGCTTTATCTTCAAAATACACCCAGAATCTGATTACTTCTTATCACCTCCACTGCTAACTTTTTAATCCAAGCCTGCATGATGTTTTGTCTGGATTGTATAGGAGCCTCCTCTATCAATATAGGCTAGGCTATGTTGTAATCAAAATAACCCCCTCCCCCCCAAACTTAGTGACTCACAACAGTGTGTTCTCTCTCTCTGGCATGATCATCACTGCTTTATTCCCTGACATCTTCTGTTCAGGCTCTGGCTGATGGAGCATCTGTACACTAGAACATTGCTAGTTGACTATATGGACAAGGGAAAACAAAGCATAGTGGATGACATGATGGCTCTGAAAGCTCTGCCTGGACATCAAACATGGCCCCTCTGCTTCCATTTCATTGGTCAAAGCATGGACATGCCTGAGTTCAGCACGGCAGGGATGTATGGCTGATTCTTATTAGTCGTGATAGTTATGTTCTGTAAGTCATAGCAAACATTGAATTAGCAAATACTGAACCATTACTCCTAGGCTGGGAAATACAGGATTAGGTTTCTGTGAGCTTCTGGTCACAACATGTTCATCAACTGAAACGCCATTTGTGTTAGGTAGGTTCATCTGCCAACATCCTTGTAAAACAAGCCAGTCTCATCAGTGTTGAAAACTTGCTCTTCCACACAACCCTTTTCTCGTATAACACTTTGCAGGGTTTTTTTATGTCTATATTTTTACATTGGGGAAGAAATCAGCCCTTATCCTGGGACTGATTCAATGGCAGCTTCTTGTTCCATAGGGTTAAGAAAGACTTTGAGGAAATAAAAGCTGGTGTAGTTGCTTTGAATGCTGTGATGGGTAGAAGGGATGAAGTGAAGTGTGAAGGCCCCTCACACCCTCATCTTGCCTCAGACGGTGTTCTGGAATCCAGGGCAGAGAGAGACTCAGACAGCAGCTTTGTGGGCCAACTCAGGCCCAACCTAGGCACTTCCTGCCTTGTGGCTCAGAGTGGGCCCTGCTAGCTCACCTGCTCCAGCAGGGGTTTTTCAATTCTTCCTCACCCTCCTGATCTGCAGAACCTGCCTCAGCTGTAAGTTTAACATTTCTCGTGCCATCTGGCCTTTTGAAATGAGCCAGCTAGCCAGTGCCAGCTGAGAAAGGTTTAACATTTTCCTGACCCTGAGGAACATGGCATACCTTTCTTCGGCTTTCAGCCTCAAAACAATGCTGTCCACCATGCTTTTTAAATCAGTGGTCATCTCATTAATCCACAAATTTGGCCTCCTTTCCATCTTTTCCATAGCTTTATTGCACACCATAGATGTAACTTCAGCACTTTCTGGAGTGGCCTTATATACGGATTGATGAATCTCCTCTTCACTTTTCTGGTTGTACCACATTGTTGATTCATTAACATTGAACTCACAGCCAACAGCACTAGAACTGATGCCTGAACGAAGTTTATCTAACTTGTATTTTCTCCATAAGGCACATCACAGCCTTCTTTTGCTTAAAAACACTAGGCAGCACTTGTACTTAAGGGCCATTTTAAACAGCAAAATTACCAATAAAAAGCACAAAAAATGCAAAAAACTTGGCATTAAGTAGAACTTGAAAAAGATGTGGATTGTTTTCTTACCTTCCTTTTTGGGTAGTTTGTTGGTGGTGTATAGAAATGCAACTGCTGTTCCCAGGAGGCTTGCATCAAACCTCTTATGGTTGTAACAATCTGTTTTAAGCTGATAATTTAAATTGAGTACAAAAGCACTACACATTTACCTACTCCCTACCACCCCCACTTTATGTTATTGATGTCAGAGTTTATTTCTTTTTATATTCTGTATTTATTAACAAGGTTTTGTGGCTATAGTTATTCTTAGTACTTTTGTCTTTTAACTTTAATACTAGGGTTGAAAGTGGTTTATATCAGGCCCTGAAGCCCTGTGGTAGAGAAGTTGAACTCAGATCACAACCGTGATTCAGACATGCACAGCTGCATTCATGGCATTAACACGAGTAAAAGAAAGAGGATGATGATGGGAAGTTGGCAGTCTGCAATGGAGATAGAAAGGATAGGAGAGTGCCCAATCTTGCAGACCATATTGAGCACTGCGCAGAGAGTGGAGGAGGTGAATGGGGTGATTTGGCCTTGGATCCTTGATGTGTGCCCATGTGGAAGAGTTGGACTCCTCCGCTGAACTGTCAGAGTGGCTGAGGAGGCTACTGCTTGGTGGTCTTTACGGTCCCTTCTAACTTTCAGAGGTTATACAGTGCAGTGGTTGAATGCATAGACTGGAGCTAGACTCGGTGGGTTTGAATCCTGGCTCTGTCACCTATCAGCTCTGTGACCGGGGGCCAGTGCTTTAACTTCTCTGTTCCTCAGTTTCCTCGTCTAGAAAAATAGGGATGCTAATATAACAATAAACCAATTCCATAGGGATGCTGCAAATATTAAACGACTGTGTAAAATGAGTAGAACCATTCCTGGTAAATGGTGAGAGCCAGAAAAGTGTTTGATATTTTGCTTAAATGGCTGTAATATTTACTACTGGCCACAATTGATAGTAAACTGCAAATCTACATATTGTAGGGAAGCATGCTGTTGTGGGAGCAAACTTTTAAAATGCGTGTACTTTTTTACAATTATAATTCCGCTATTATTATCATTAGCAAGAGCACACATTTCTTGACACTTTTATCCATATAAAATTTGATCCAATATCTATCTGTGGGATGAGTAAATCCTAGGAAATCAAAAGCAATTCATGTAGACTTTTTTACTCAGCATTGGTTTTGCAACAGTGCCACCTTCTGGTTGAAGTCCACTTTTACAAGCCAGCAGCTTGTCCGGGCTTAATCTGACCGCAGTGGTGGGTAAATTGTGATTTTGTGCCGGGGATACTTGAGTGAGCCATGGTAAACCAATCCCAGCAGACTCCTCCTTGAAGACATTGGGCTGATATGTGCTAGAAGATGAAAAAGCGTACAGAATGCAGGACAACATAAAGAAAATAGAACTAAGAAGTTATGATAAGCATATAAACACATCAATAGCGTGGATTGGAATACTCATTTGCTTCTGCTTGATCAATTCTCCTTTGGAAATATACAATGGAACTGAATAAGTTGCAGAAAAGGCCAAATAAAATGATTTTGCAAAAGACTAGGCTTTTTCTCTAGTTTTGAACAGAGAAAGGGAATGCAGACTCTAGTGTGGGGCAAAAGCAGACTCTTGAAGCCAAAAGTTATGAAGGATAGTGCCACACTCTACAAATTATAGCAACTTTATGTGACTCATTAGGGTGAGGGGATAAGGAAAATAAAATATGAGCATATTACATAGTAGGTGTTTTACATATATTATCTAATTTAATTATCATGATAACCATGCCGTACAATTGGTCTTTTCACCCCCTTTCAGATATGAGAAAACAGAAGCTCAAAAAAGTTAAGTATCTTGGTCAAGTTTATAGAATTTATAAGTGACAGTTGTGTCTCTGACTCCAAAGGCTGTGCTCATAGTATATGCTCCGTCACACATTTTCATTTTATTTTACTATCCTTTTTTAATTTTTAGAGAAAGAAGAAAAAAGAGGCAACATGAGCTAATATTCTTTCAGCATTAACTTTGTACTGTGCATTATAGTAAGTGCTTTTCCACATGTGGCTTCATTTACTTTATAAAAATAGTATTATCTAATCACAGTGTTGTTTTTTTTCCTTGGAGCTCATACATGCCTCAGTTAATTGTGTATTCATACTGTCATTTGTCTTGTCCAAGAACAAGGTCTTCCCCTCCCTCTTCCTTTCTTTCCTTTTTCCCCTTGCTTGTATCCACAATCCTTACTTCCACCTCCGCAGGGTGCAATTCTAACACATGCAGTACGTACTCTTTTTGCATGTACGTGCTATTGTAAAATGTGTATTGCTGTCATATGTGCCTTTGTTCTAACTTAAGTATGCTGTATTATTTACTTATATTGTTTCTTACTTTGGTCACTCAACACTATTTTAAAAATCCCTGTGTGTTGCTCTATGTACACCAGTCAATTACTTCTAATGGCTGACTAGTGGTCTGTTATATGCTTGTGCCTTGGTTTACCTCTCCACTCCCCAGAGATGGCAAAGCAGTGACCCTGTGCATGCCCTTTCACAGACCTGGGCAAGATTCACACCGAGGATTCACACCTTCCAGGCCACAGTGAGCATTCCACGTGTATTTTGACGGAGACCTACCCGACTGTTCTCCAGAACGGCTGCCGAGAACTCATCCAGAGTACAAGATCCCTATATCCTCACCTCTTTGCTAGCAGTGGAATTATCCAGATTTCTAGTTTCTTCCTGTGTGATTAGTCTAAAACGAAACCTCATAGTTGCTTTAATTTGTAATTCTGATAACCAATGTATTTGAACTTTTCTCCATAAATGTAGTGGCCCTTTGTTTCCTAGCCAGGTCTTTGGCCCATTAGACTTGCTCTTATTGGTTTGTAGGACAGCATCACATAAGGTCCTATTATTTCCATCTCTAGAGATGCAAGAACTGACTCTCAGTGAGGTTAAGTAACTTATTTAAAGTCACCAGAGTAAGTAGTGAAGCAAAGTGCCTCTGCAAAGCTGGATATAAGAGGACAACTTGTTGAATTGTCCATTAACTTTGTCTATCAGGTTAAGAAAACTTCAGAATTTTGATTGTTGAGAAAGGTAGATGGTCCAAAGCAGAAGAGTGAAGTTGTCTTTTATCTATTTGATACCTCTCTTCCTTTCTCTCCTATATTCTTCTTTAGAAAATAGTTTATTTTTCATAAATTAAAACAAAAAGATTAATCACCCATAACATGCCACACCCCATTCTCCCTTACCTGGAAAATATGTATAATGTATCTAAGATGTGCAACATCTTCTTCTAGAAACCATGAGAAACAGCTGGCACTGTGACTTTATATATTCCTTTAAATTTCTATCTAAAGGACACTTTCAAAGATCAGTTAATTCCTCTTGAATTGTTTATAATCACATAATCAGTACCTATCTTGATTAGATTCTTTACATAATTCTTGTTGGAAGGTTACAAATACAGAGACTATGGTCTACTATCAAATTTGTGTTCATATTTAAGAGTGCATTTTTAATGAGACATCATTATTCATCAAAATAAGTCACTTGTCTCTGTAAGTAAAAACAGTGATAATTTAAAATTAACTTATGGTTAAAAGTGTACAAAAAGGAAGCAGGCAAGACATTTAATATCGTCTCTTGGTAGCGTCAAAGCTCTATTGTTATTTTTAAAGATTTCTGAACTAAACTTCATTAACACTTTAGTAAAAACCAGCACTATTAACATAGATATAATCTTGAATAGTTAGAAATGGTAAATGTATTGATTATAAAATAAGGTATTAGTTCATCTTTTTTAGATTGTAAAATGGTCAGAGGCTGGGGAGTATGGCGATTGGGAAGATGTTGGTCAAAGGACACAAAATTTCAGTTATACAGGAGGAATAAGTTCAAGAGATCTATTGTACATCATGGTGACTATAGTTAATCACAATATATTCTATACTTGAAAATTGCTAAGAGAGTAAATTTTTAGTGTTCTCACTACCAAAATGTGATACGGGAGGTAATGCATATGCTAAATAGGTTGACTTAGCCATTCCACAATGTATACATATATCAAAACACCATATTCTACACCATACATATACAATTTTTACTTGTCAATTAAAAAGAAAGACACCTCCCCAAAATAGGTGTTTATAACTATCTATTCCAATAAAGAAAACAGAATTTTAAAGTCATTGTAATATTTTAAAGAAAATTTAAGTTCTAGTTTGGGAAGTGTTATACTTAGTAAATTTTATGGTAGTGATAGTTTATAGTTCTATTTCTTTACTTTTCACTTACTGATGTGGATTCATATTTCATCAAAGTCTATTGATTATATTATTAAAATTATTAATTTGGCATTTGTTTCCTCTTTATTTAAATGTTAACAAACAAAACTTTGAAAAAAATGAGGCTTCTGTAAGAGCTAGGAACTGTGTTTCATTGCTGATAACAGATCTGAAATAACAGTGGTGTAAACAAAAATAATGGCTTATTCTTTTCTAAAACATCACAGTCAGATATAGTCAATTCACAGCTGGCATGGTAGTATCGGAGAACCGGGCTTCTTCTATGTTTCTGCTTTGCTTTCCTTAGCACCTGGGTTTTCATCCTAAGGTTTCTTCCCGGGTGATAGGTGACCACTGGAGTGATAGAACATATCCATGTTCCAAGAAGGAAGAAAGAAGAAGAGAGAAGGACAAAAATGGTGTGTCTGCCAGTTGAGTAAATACCTTTAAAGAACTTTCTACGTTTACTTATATGTCACTGACCTTCTCTGTCTACAAGGGAGCCAGGGAGATGTTGTTTAGCTGGTCTCACTGACACGATACAGAGGCTGTTTAATAAAAAAGAAAATAACTATTGGGTAGGTAATTAGCAGCATCTAGCACAGCTCTTAAACATCTTTTATTCAGTACAAGATCACCCACAATGAGTGTATATTTAAATAAATTGAATATCATCTTAAGTAATAAAAATCTTAAAGTTCCAGGTAATAAAAACATTCAAACTTATAAGGAAACTCTCCATCACACTACTTGATCTCAAAATCTACTACAAAACTATAGCAATCAAAATAGCATGGTACTGACACAAAAGCAGACATATAAACAGAATAGAGCAGAATAGAGAGTCCAGAAATAAATCCACCCATTTATGGTCAACTGATCTTTAACAAGGGTGCCAAAAACACACAATAGGGACAGGATGGTCTCTTCAATAAATGGTGTTGGTACAACTGGATATCCACATGAGGAAGAATGAAATTAGACTTTCATCTTAGACCACACACAAAAATCAACTGAAAATGGATTAAAGACTTAAATGTAAGACCTGAAACTGTAAAACTACTAGAAGAAAACATAGTAGAAAAGCTCCCTGACATTGGTCTGGACAATGATCTTTTGGATATGGCCCCAAATGCACAGGCAGCAAGAGCAAAAACAGACAAATGGGATCACATCAAAATAAAAAGCTTTGCATAGCCATGGAAACAATCAACAGAGTAAAGAGACAACCTATGGAATGGGAGAAAATATTTGGAAGTCATAATCTGATAAGGAGTTAATACCCAAAATACGTAAGGAACCCAAGCAACTCAATAGAAAACAAATAACATGATTTAAAAAATGGACAAAGGACCTGAATAGACATTTCTCAAAAGCCATACAAATGGCCAACAGGTATATGAAAAAATATTCAACATCATTAATTATCAGGGAAATGCAAATTAAAACCACAATGAGATACTGCCTTACCTGTTAGAACAGCTATTATCAAAAAGTTGAAAGTTAACAAGTGCTGGTGATGATGTGAAGAAAAGGGAACTCTTGCACATTTTTATTGGGAACGTAAATTAGTACAGCCATTATGGAAAACAGTATGGAGGTTCCTCAAAAAATTAAAAATAGAACTGTCATATGATCTAGCAATTACACTGCTGGGTATATACCCAAAAGGTATGACATCAGTATGTTGAAGAGCTATCTGCATGCCCATGTTTACTGCAGCACTATTCACAATAGCCAAGATATGGAATCAACCTAAATGTCCATCGATGGATGAACAAAGAAAATGTGGTATATAAACACAATAGAATACTATGCATCCTTAAAAAAGAAGTAAATTCTGTCATTTGTGATAACATGGCTGAACCTGGAGGACATCATGTAAGTGAAATAAGGCACAGAAAGACAAATACTGCATGATCTCACCTATATGTAAAATCTAAAAAAGTTGAAATCATAGAAGAAAGTAGAATGGTGGTTACCAGGGGCTGGGAGTGAGCGTGGAGATAGGGAGATGTTGGTCAAGGGGTACAAAGTTTCAGTTAGAAGGACTGGAGATCTATTTTACAGCATAGTAAGTATAGTTAATAATTTATTGTATACTTCAAAATTGCTGAGAGAGATTTTACCAAAAATGGTAAGCATGTGCAGTGAAGGATGTATTAATTAGCTTGATTTAATGATTCCACAATGTATATATATATCAAAATATCACATTGTACACCATAAATATATAAAATTTTTATTTGTCAATTTAAAAATAATTTTAAAAAGCCTAGAAAGGGACCTTTCAACATGCTCTGGTGTAGTTTTTACTTCCATAGGAGCTGCCTCACTGGGTTGGGTTGAGGGTGGGCTTGTTAGAGACAGACAGGTCAATTCTCATTTGGTTATTCATTCATTCAATAAACAATACTTAGCACCTATTATATTTAGGTGTTATACTATTTTGGGGGGTAATAATTACTACATTTGTATAGTGCCTTATCATTTATAAAGGACTTTCATCTACATTTTCCCATTTAACCCTAATGTAACACCAACAGATAGGAAACAGGCGTAATTTCTTCATACTGTATGTAAATGAGGACATTGAAGAACAAGGAGGTTAAATAAGAAGTGCAATTCCTAAAATCAGTGTGGGTCAGATCCAGGACTTAAGCTGGGGAATTCCATCTCCTATGAATTTTCCACTCCTCTGGCTTTAGAAATTGGGCTCTGTTGCTAAGTAGACGACTAAGACAATTCTCTCTCTCTCTCCCCCAAAACTTGGGATGTATGTAGGTCAGCAACTGCCAAAGCTGGATATTTTGGGCCACCAGTACATCTGCTTAGCTTTCCTAAAAGCGTTTGAGTATAGCCATTTGAGTTCTCCTGAATTGATCATTCTAAGCCCTGCTGTTCCTGGCCTTCCCCCCTATTGTGTATGAAGTATGATGTTAAAATTTGAGACAACTGCCATGATCATACCCAGATTTTCACAAAAGCTCCTCCCCCTTTTATTTTGGTAAAAATAATGCATTACAATAACTTGTATTTAATACAACTATTAAGGTTCAGCAGTAAATACTGCTGCTAAATTTGGGTACAGAATACAGTACCCCCACTCCATCATTCACTTTCTCCCTCAGAAAAGCTTATTAACATGAATGAGAGTTTCTTTGTTATAGGAAAACTCTTGAATTCACTCTGAAGTACAAGGCTCAACAACTTTTCCACTGCCCTGGATCTTGGATACAGTCTTAGAATAGGAATAAGAAAACCCCCATCTCTCAAACTGTACCTGATTGACACAAAGGTGACACTTTATTAGGAGCCACAACTTACTGGACACAAACCTCACAAATGATCAGGAGAGCTTTTGTTGAGACTCTCAGGTTGAGAATCTCTGATCTAAATGTCCCAAGCTCAATGCATACAGATACACTATTTATTCTCATTTATTCAGTCTTTCAAAATGTACTTAAAGCATCAACAGTCTTACAGCAAAGGTCACTAACAGCTTACTATTAATAAATTAATATTTGGATGCATGAAATCCTTTGTCACACTATGATACTTTCAAGCAAAAAACACACACAAATTCTCAATCATGGAAAATAATTAAGGGGTCTCTTTTGAGATAAAAATGGGTGGCAAAAAGAGTTAACTGGTAATTTTTTTGTTTCTAAAGCTGTCAAACTTCTTAACAGGAAACAAAGTGCTGATCTCATTGTGAGGCACACAAACCAAAATTTAGTCTTGTACTGATATGTGAATATTAAGAAAATTTATATAATTTTTTCCTTTTATTCCTTCTCCAAACCTGATGACAAGCTAAGCTTTTAAATTGAATATACATGTTTATATATTCACTGGTAAAAACTGTTCATGTCATCGGTATGTCAGTTAGTCACCAAAACTAAAAGTGGATTTGACAGGCCAGATCTGGTTGCACATAAATATAGATTTCCTTCAAAGAACAGGGACCTGAGCAGTGTTCCAAACAAGGAAGAACCTGTACATGTCTCCAGTTCATCTTCTATATTTGGACTTGTGAGATCATTAGTCAGCTATATTATTTATCTCCTACACAAAAGTATTTCAAGGTCTGTGGGAGTTTTCTGCAGTTAAGGTTAATCAATCTTTATTACTTTCAATTTATAGCTCCCAGATGCTTAAGTTGGTGAAGACTTTTCTTATTTAAGAAAAGTGAGTTCCTTATTTGCCCTCCTTTAACCATTCTCAAAGACCTGAATTCATTTGGCTATTAAAAAAGAATAATAGGGAGACTTAGATTTTTTTGAAAGTCTCTGAGAAACATCTACAGCACAGTATATCATAATAAAGTAAGAATAAGGGGAAAATGTTAACAGGTTTAGGTTTTTGAATTCAGTATGTTTCCACTAAACCTTTTGAGAACCCATAAATTCTACATTTTTAAACTGAGGAGAACTACAATTTAATTTGTTCAGCTAAATAAGTCATTTATACAGGAGGAGAGATTTTGTGATAAGCCCTAATTTACTATAAAACAAAGAGCTATTTTTAATATAATTGTGTTTCTCCTCAAAATAAAATCTATTTATACATTTTATCCTAAAAATGAATTATTAAGCTAGCCCCTGGGCTTCCAGGTGACTCTGGCTTGTCATTACAAATGCTCCATACGACTAAATTGGATTCCTTTTCTATAATCGCAAATCTGATTTCCCCACCTTGCATTGGTATCCTCAAATATTACCTTTGCCAATACAGTCATCCCTTGGTATACTCAAGGGATTGGCTCCAGGACTCCCTCATATATCAAAATTAGTGCATACTCAAGTACACCTGTTGGAATCTGCATATATGAGAAGTCTGCCCTCCTAATATGCAGGTTCAAATCTTTTGAATACTGTATTTTTGATTTGCATTTGGTTGAAAAAAAATCACATATAAGTGGACCTGCACAGTTCAGACCCATTGTTGTTCAAAGATCAATTGTATTTTCTTCACTATTTCCCATCAATTGATGATGCAAATAATATGATCTACACTTTTTTCACCAGTAAAGTGAACCATCTGATTTGAGTTCCTTTGCTGAGTCCTTCCAGAGCCCCTGGGGCATCGTTGCTTCTGTTGGTTGGTTTCCATCTCCACCTCTGGCTGAGTCCTGTTCTTGTGCTCTGGCTGAAGTAGAGCCATTAATCTTTGCCCCTGCTCTCCTCAATCCTGTCTCTAGCAGGTCCTTTTCAGGATCCTTTCCCTGTTAGCAGCTAAAGACAGCCGTGAAGAATATCAATTTTGATATCTGTGCCTGCACTCTAATTCCATTTTGCAGCAAGCCATGGGGTTTGCCTTAAATTGATTCCTACATTAAGCTGCTTAAATTTTCTCAAAACTCACTACTTACGTTTGAATTCATTCTGTCAATCAACAAATCTTCCCAAAATATAGCATTTAAAAGCCTCCTGCAAATGCAATCCAAATAAAGTTTTCAAGTTCAAAGGGGCTTTCAGTACACCATCTCAAGAGACTGAATGGTGGAATCTCGTGGCATAGAGGCATTCACGCACAGTCTGTAGTAACAGTTCCCTACTATGAAGATTTTTCAATATCTTTAGATTGGAAAGAAACCCCTAATATAGATAATGATTTTTTTGCATGATTGTCAAGGAAAAAGGAATGGATAATATTTCTGGGGTACTTAGCTCCAAGGCTTAATGGGGGTGAAGACTGGAGGAGATATTTTCTTCTGATGCAGTAAATAGACTGAAAAGTGCTATTTATAGGGCTTTTTTTTTCTTTTTAAAATTAGACACACAGAAACTTGTAAAGCAGGTAAACAGGTGGGAGTTGGAGCTGAGAGATGGGGGAGAAAAACGAAAGCAGGAGATGGAGCAACTATATTTTCATTTTAGTGTCTAGCAAGATAATGGTACGGTGTGGCCACGCTGAGCAGAGGGGAGGAGCACAGCTGTCAGGGACAGCTAAAACAGAATGTTCCTTGAATCACAGGACTACCATGCAATGAGATTTACACGTGTAACTTCTGTACCTAATCCTTATTAGACTTTCACCCACAGCTCCTGTGCCTTTTCCATTTTCCACAGCTCTTCATTACTGAGACATTGCCCTCTCTCTCACCCAGATTTGACCATTTAACTGAATTCCCCAGGATTGTTAGCTCCTTAGTTGAGGATTAAGGAATGCAGCTGTGCTGGGAGGCATGCCTTCCATGGCAGGTGTCGGCACAGCAAAGACTCTCTTTTTTGCTGTTAGGCAAAGCCATGACTGTAGTAATAGATGCCATGTGTTGTAAGATGTCTTTGATAGAACAGATGCTTAGGTTTTCTGAGCAAAGTGCCTTGAGCAGAATAGGTACTCCATAAATATTCATGATTAATGGTTTCTAGGACTTGCATTATCTTTTTTCTTAGGACTTGCATTATCGATGTCATCTTTGCAGCCCACTATTCTGGCTGGAGAAATGGAAATTAAGAGAAAACAAGTAAACCTTGTATTTCCAAATGTGAATATACCTAAGGAAACGAGCTAATCATAAATTTCCTGCCAGACTGCAACTTCCCATTGTTTATGCTGAATTTTGTTGAGCATACATATGTGACGACTGCTCAGACGATTCCCTGTGACACCCCCTCAAATGGGAAGGCATCTGTTTGGTCTCAGTTGGGAAAGCATGCTAAAAGTGTCTTTACTTTGGTGTTAAATCAGCTTATTGGAACTGTATACGACTCTCAAGTAGATGTTTCCTACTTTTCTTTTTTAGTAAAGTATTTCATTTATAATCTATTTCTGGACAATGCAGGGACTTTACACATTGCATTTAACCTAAATCCTAAGGTGAGGACAAGTTTCAGCTCGTTAAAAATAGTAATAGTTTTAATTGTAATTTAAAGTGATCAGAGAGAAGAGTTTCTTAATGTTTGGATTTACTCTTAAGATAAAAATCATGAGAACACATGGATATATTAGTTTAGCAGAAAAATCACTTCTCATTCTAAGCTGAAAAAATGGCATTTAACAAAATTTATACCAAAAGGAGGATTTTCATAGTTTATTTTTAATAATAAGTTGAAAATTTATTTCTAAACAATAATAATTTAAGCTTTTCATTCCTAAAGTAACAAATTCACTTATTTAGTTAGAATATGTAACACTTTTATGATGAGGGTACATTAACAAGTCATTTTTTAATGCTTTAATGATACGTGAGAATTTACTCCTAATTGGTATCTGTAACAGCAAGTATTTATATGACAAGAAGAATGTGCATGAACATGGTGACATTATAGATATAAATGATGCCTAAAATAATAATTGTTGGAATAATGGCTATCTTGATGGTGGAAGGTCTCTCCCCAAGACAACACTGGTAAGTCCTCCAATTTTGTTTGCTGTCATGAGAAAATTTATGACTTTTACACAGATCTAGAACTGGACTCACATTTCATAATTTGCTAGGTTATTTCATGCACTTTTGGTGTTTCTGCCAGATTTGGAGCAGTTGTGATTTCCCCCCACTGGGCAGCTATGTTCCCTTAACACCAGGATGAGTGGTCACACTTATGAGGTTGAGTTATGGGGATCACTGGCAGCAGAAAGAAAGCGTCCAGGGCAGGAAGCAGAATGTTACCAGTGGGAGAGGACAAGTGTGTCCAGACGAGAGGAAGCAGTGGCTGGGGTTTGTGGAAAGAACCTGGGACAGGGAGGTTAACATGGCTGGTGAAGCTGCACTGGAGCACAAACAACCTTTGCAACCAGTGGTGCCTTGGACCACTCCCGATTTCCCAGTGAGGGTGGCACAATTATGGCAAAACACACTGGGACATGCCTCTGTTTCCTGAAGTGTGTACAACTAGGCTCTGTGTTACTTAGGAAATTTATTAAAGATGCAATGGCTTTCACCTGATTAGTTGAGAGCTGTCAGCAGGTGGTCAGTGAATTATTGAGTTTTACATATCATGGTTTCATTCCATGAAAGACTGTCCTTTACTCTCTCCAGTATCAAGCCATATGTTTTTTGTATTTTAATTCCAGAGAGGGGTTAATTTGGATTTCTGGATCAGAGGGTCAAAAATCCCAAGGAAATCCCATCAGATCAGCTTAGCTCACAAACCCAGCACTGTATAAATCAACTGTGGTCAGAGGTTCAGGGTCAGTAAGAACTGGAGCTGCCACTCCAGCCATGTGATGAGAAGCAGCCCCCTGGAAGGTATAGCATAGATTTTGGCTATAGGAGTAGGATTATTCCACTTAGTTGTAAGGCAGTAAGTTAATTTCTTTTTAATTATTGCTATCTGAATAATCCCAATTTTATTTTTATTAAATTCTCAGCCTCACTTTTTGTTTCTCTTGTTCTTACCAAAAGTCATAGTGCATAAAAGGAGCTAAAAAGATATTTGCTAATTTGAATGGGATTTATTTTCATGTCAATTATGACATGTGAATGTATTTTACAATTTTCAGTTAGGAATTATAAAAATTAACATTTTGAATTTTCTTTCAACATCTGTCACAAAAAATTTATTTTGTAAGGAACCATATTCACTACCTTTTGTATTTGGTTTATGCACACCAGTGAAGTTCAGAGATTAAGGAAAGCATCAGTAGTAAGGTGGCTGTACAAAGTGCAAAGTGGCTATTTTTGTGTTCTTTGCTGCTGGGCCAGGTGGTGATCCACATGGGGTGCCTCTGTCGTACACGAGGGTTCCATGGCTTACATAATGCCATGTCATATTAAGTAGGCTTTAAGGAGAAAGGAGAAAGGCAGAGTCATCAAAGAGAGAAGGCATGGATCTCCCATCCCCTTCATCCCAAGAGAAATGTTCTCTGTTGGACACACAACATGGAGTTGACTTTTAGCAGAGAGAACATACGACTAGGGGTCTCCCTTCTTTTGGAGCAAAAGTGAAAGTGACCATGTCAGTGGGGAAGCCAGGCAGTCTGGATTTGGGTGCCAACTGATAATAGGAGTTTTGTGAGGAAACAAGATGTTCAGAACCTGGTGACTTTAGGGGACCTGGAGGAATGAAACCAACAGAACTACAGGAAAATGAGTTTGGGAAAAGCTCTCCTACTAGGAGAAGAGGGCAATCACACTGCTCTTTCAAACTAGCTCATTGTCAGGTCAACCAGAGTAGCTATACTTATATTAGATAAAACAGACATTAAGTAAAAAAACTATAAAAAGAGACAAAGAAGGTTATTATATTAGGATAAAGGGATCAATTGAGCAAAAGGATGTAACAATTCTAAATATATATACATCCAACATTGGAGTACCCAGATATATAAAGAAAATATTATTTGATCTAAGGAGAGAGAGAGAATCCAACAATAGTCAAGTACTTCAACATTCCACTGTCAGCATTAGACAGATCATCTAGACAGAAAATTAGCAAAGAAACATTGGATTTAAATAGCACTTTAGACTGAATGAACCTGACAGATATTTACAGAACATTTCATGCAACAGCTGTAGAATACACATTCTTTTCATCAGTACATGGTACATTGTCTAGGATAGACCACATATTAGGCTGCAAAATAAGTCTCAACGAATGTAAAAGAATTGAAGTAATATCAAGTATCTTTTCTGACCACAATGGAATAAAACTAGAAATCAACAAGAGGAACTTTTGAAATTGTACAAATGCATGGAAACTAAACAAGATGCTCCTGAATGACCAATGGGTCAGTGAAGAAGTTAAGAAGGAAATTAAAAAATTTCTTGAAACAAATAAAAATAGAAACACAGCATACCAAAACTTGTGGCATACAGTAAAAGCAGTATTAAAAGGGAAATTTATAGCAATAAATGCCTATATCAAAAAAGGAAAAAGATTTCAAATAAAAAACCTAATGATGCATCTCAAAGAACTAGAAAAGCAAGAACAATCCAAACCCAAAATCACCTAGAGGAAAGAAACAATAAAGATCAGAGCAAAAGTAAATGACATTGAGACTAAATCAATACAAAAGATCAATGAAACAAGAGTTGCTTTTTTGAAAAGATAAAGTTGACAAACTGTTAGCTAGACTAACCAAGAAAAAAAGAGAAAAGAACCAAATAAATAAAATCAGAAACAAAAAAGGAGACATTACAACAGGTACCACAGAAATAAAAAGAATCATCAGAGACTATGTGAACAATTATGTGCCAACAAATTGGAAAACCTAGTGGAAATGGATCAACTCCTGGACAAATAAAAGCTACTTAGAATGAATCAAGGAGAAATAGAAAACCTGAACAGATCAATTATGAGTAACGAGATTGAATCAGTAATAAAAAGTCTCCCATCAAAGAAAAGCCCAGGCCCTGATGACTTCATTGCTAAATTCTACCAAACATTTAAAGAACTAATACCAATTCTTCTCAAACTCTTCCAAAGGATTGAAGAGGAGAGTATTTTCCTAAAACTCATTGAATGGGCCAGCATTACCCTGATATCAGTACCAGACAAGGACACAACAACAGCAACAACAACAAAAAAAAACTGTGTCATTATCCCTGATGAACATAGATGCAAAAATTCTCAACAAAATACTTGCAAACTGAATCCAGCATCACATAAAAATATCACTCACCATGACCAAGTAGGATTTATCCCTGGGCTGCAAGTATGGTTCAATGTATGCAAATCAATAAACATGGTACATGACATTAACAAAATAAATGATAAAAACTATATGACACAGAAAAAGCATTTATAAAATTCAACATTCCTTCATAATAAAAACTTTCAACAAACTAGGTATAGAAGAAGCATACCTCAGCATAATAAAGGCTATGTATATGACAAACCCACAACTAACATCATACTGAATGGGGAAAAGCTAAAAGCTTTTTTCCTAAGAACTGGAACAAGACAAGGTTCCATTCTCACCATGCTTATTCAACATAGTACTGGAAGTTCTAGCCAGAGCAATTAGGCAAGAGAAAGAAAGAAAGGGCATCCAAATTGGAAAGGAGGAAGTCAAATTGTCCCTGTTTTCAGATGACATGATCTTCCATATAGAACACCCTAAAAGCTCCACCAAAAACTTCTTAGAATTGATAAATGAATTCAGTAAAGTTGCAAGATATAAAATTAAAATAGAAAAATCAGTAGTGTTTCTATACACCAATAATAAACTAGCAAAAAAAGAAATAAAAATGCAATCCCATTTACAATAGCTACAAACAAACAAACAACAACCACCTAAGAATAAATTTAACCAAGGAGGTGAAAGATCTCTACAAGGAAAACTGTAAAATACTGATGAAATGGAAGAGGACACAAAAAAATGGAAAGATACCTAATGTTCATGGATTGGAAGAATTAATATTGTGAAAATGACAATGCCATTAAATGTGATCTATAGGTTCAATGCAATTCCTATCAAAATACCAACGACATTCTTCACAGAAATTTTAAAAAATCCTAAAATTCATATGGTACAACAAAGACCCCAAATAGCCAAAGAAATCTTGAGCAAAAAGAACAAAGCTGGAAGCATCATACTACCTGACTTCAAAATATACTACAAAGCTGTGGTAATGAAAACAGAATGGTACTGGCATAAAAACAGACACATATACCAATGGAGCAGAATAGAAAACCCAGAAATAAATCCATGTATTTACAGCCAACTGATTTTCAACATAGGTGCCAAGAACATTCACTGGGGAAAGGACATCTCTAATAAATGGTGCTGGGAAAACTAGATAACCATATGCAGAAGAATGAAACCAGACCCCTAGCTCTCACCATATACAAAAGTCAACTGAAAGTGGATTAAAGCCTTAATATAAGTCCCCAAATTATGAAACTACTTGAAGAAAAGTTAGGGAAATGCTTTAGGACATTGGTCTGGGAAAAGATTTTATGGAGAAGACCTCAAAAGTGCAAACAACAAAAGCAAAAATAGACAAATGGGATTATATCAAATTAAAAGGTTCTGCACAGCAAAGAAAACGATCAACAGAGTGAGGAGGCAACCTGCAGAATGGAAGAAAATATTTGCAAACTATTCATCCCAAAAGGTATTAATACCCACAATATATGAGAAACTCAAACAATTCAACAGCAAAAATCAAATAATCTGATTAAAAAATGAGCAAGTGAGTTTAATAGACATCTTTCAAAAGAAGACATACAAATGACCAACAGGCATATTAAAACATGCTCAACATCACTAATCATCAGGGAAATGCACATAAATACCAAAGAGATGGCATCTAACCCCAGTTAGAATGGCTGTTATCAAAAAGACAAAAAATAACAAATGGTGGTGAGAATGTGGAGAAAAGGGAACTCTTATACACTGTTGATGGGAATGTAAATTTGTACAGCCATTATGGAAAACATTATGGAAGTTCCTCAAAAAACTAAAAATAGAACTACCATATGACCCAGCAATCCCACTACTGGGTATATATCCAAAGGAAAGGAAATCAGAATGTTGAAGAGATATCTGCACTCCTGTGTTGATTGCAGCACTATTCACAATAGCCAAGATATGGAATCAACCTAAATGTCCATCAACAGATGAATGGATAAAGAAAATGAGGTACAAATACACAGTGGAATACTATTTAGTGATAAAAAAGAAAAAAGTTCTGTCATTTGCAGCAACATAGATGAATTTGGAAGACATTGTGTTAATTGAAATAAACCAGGCACAGAAAGATAAATACCACATGATCCATTCATATGTGGAAGCTAAAAAAGTTGCTCTCTTAGAAATTGAGAGTCAAATAGTGGTTCCTAGAGGGTGTGAAGTTTAAGGGGCAAGGGATCATAGCCAGAGGTTGGAGGGGATATAAAAGTACAGCTAGATAGGAGGAATAAGTTCTAGTGTTCTATAACACTATAGAATGACTATAATGAACAAAAATTTATTGTATATTGTCAAATAGCTAGAAGAGTGAATTTTTAATGTTCCCAACAAAAAGAAAGGATAAATGTTTGAGGTGATTGATATATTAATTACCCTGATTTGATTATTACACATTGTTTACATGTATCAAAATATCACACTGTAGCCCACAAGTATGTCAAATTATGTCAATTAAAAATAATAATAAAAGCAAAAAAAGAATCCAACTGTATTCTATTAAGCCAAACATTAAGAATATTTACAAAAGTATAAAATAATGCTACTCTCCTCATTCATTATTTTTGTTTTTGAAAATATAGTTTTGTAAAATAAAAATTTGATATTTATGGTAACTGTATAGATAAATAAAAAATTTAAATTTTTCTGTTTTAATTTTAATACAGTAAATGCCAGCAGATAAAACACATATAAACAAATGCTCTTTGAGATTCTGTGTACTTTTTTAAGAGTTAAAATGATCCTGAGACCAAAAAGTTTGAGAATCAACAAGCTGAGAATCTGATTTATTAATTTTTCATGCCTGATTTATTAAAGACACAGAAGTTTCCTAAGAGCCTCAGAAAATCTTCCTTGTTAGATTTGTAAGTGTGTCTTTTGAAATATTTGAGAGAATCATATTTTTGCCTGTGTAATTATAATTTAAAATATCCTAGGAAATTTATTAAGTATATAAGTAATGTTGATTATTTAAGGTAAATTAATGCTACATTTACAAATTAATTGAATATTAATTAAAGAATCAGTGATACTTTTGTTTATATTTTATACAGAATTTACTAGTTTGATTTTATAAATTTAATAACAGGATTTATAATTTGAATGATAAAGGCTATATATTTTAAAAAGTTTAAAGTTAAACTTTTAATAAGTTACATGTTATTTATTAATACAACACAAGTAAGTGTATTAATCCTTCCTATGCACAACAAAAATTTAGATATTAAAATATATTTTAAAAACCCATTAACAAATATAGGAGAGTACAGATGGCTAAGAAGATAGGACACAGGACAGACACATTTTGATAAAGGGCTAAGAGGTATTAGAGGTGTCTCCAGGAAAAACCCAGTAAATGGCATCCCTGAAGATGAGGTTATCAAAGAGGAGATTCCCCAAGGGCACTGCTGGGTGGAGGGAAATTCTAAGAAAGCCCAATAGAGGCAGTAGACATTGATGATAACCTTCATCAACAGAATCAAATGTAGTTGGGATTTATACTTAGAGATTCATATCCTTTCCTCTCAGGGGCTTTGTTACAAGCGATTATCCCCCAATTACGATTTACTTATGGCCCTTTCTGCCTACCTGGACACACCACCCCATAACCCCACACTGTAGGCTCTGGTCATATTGAACCCTTTGCCTTTCTCTAAATTTACCATACTCTTTTATGTCCGGCTATGTTTACTTACAGTATTCTAATTGAATATTAGAAGTTCTAGTTGAATACTAGGAACTTGAGTCCTATACCAATAACAATTTGCTATTACAGTATTTACAGATTTACGTAAAATAAATTACTCAGTGTTTTAAAAGAGTATATGTAAATAAAAGCAATATGTCAAGGTTCTCTAGAAATGGCCTGTAGTAGGTTGAATCTCCAAAAAGATTTGTACAAGTACTAACCCCTGGGAGATCTGTGAATTTGACTTTATTTGAAAATAGGTTGTTTGCAGACATAATTTGGTTATGGTTGTTGGGATGAGGTCATCCTGGAGTTTAGGGTGGGCCCTAAATCCAATGGCTGGTGTCTTTGTAAGGGGAAGGAGAGTGAGATTTGAAACAGAGACACAGGGGGAGGCCATGTGAAGACAAGGCAGAGAGTAGAGTTACGCAGCGACAAGGCAAAGGAATGCCCGCAACCACTAGAAGCTGAAGGAGGCAAGGAAGGACTTTCTTCTAGGGCCTTTAGAGGGAATGTGGCCCTGCAGACACCTTGATTTTAGACTTCTGGCCTCCAGAACTGTGAGAGAATAAATCTGTATTTTGTGGTAATTTGTTACAGCTTCCCCAGGAAAGCTCCTGAAATATGGTCTTTAATTGAGCAGGGATAGATTCATCCATAATCATATGCCTCTTTAACATAGGGTACTATTTTTAGAATTATATAGAGTCATCATCATTGAAGCTATATTTAGAATGCATAGTCTCAGGACTAAAGTAATTTTCCTGGTGATTAACAAGTCTCTCATAACGGTATGATATTTAACCAAACCTGAATGCCCATTATACATTTTATATATTTGGTCTCTGCAAATATTTCAAGGTGGTAATGACTTTTTTTCCCAAATTAACTATATAGCTTTTGATCAGGTTTTGTTTTATTTATTTATAAAGTCTATTCCTATGTCCTGTTTTGATCTCCCCTCCTTATGGTCTGTAGTCCTTCCTTGTCTGGACTACATATTTTGGCATGTTAATTAAACTTGCTCTTACATTGTATAACGTAGTACAGGTTAGTCATGATTAGGCAATAATAGCTACCATTTATTGAGCACATAGTTATGTGTGCATAATATATGTCATTTCTAAATCCTTCAGCAATGCTGCAAGCCGGTATTATCTATTTATAAATGAGGAAGCTGAGATTCAGAGAAGTTAACTGACAGCTAATACAGGGCAGAATCATAATTGAAATGTGCTGTCTCTTTGACTTCAAACCCTCAAGCCTTTCTACAGGGCTGTTGGACTTCTTTAGAAATTTCTGTAAGTCAGTAATTTGAAAATTTTTTTTACAGAAACAATACCTCCCATATGTTCATTTAACCTATGGTGTACCTGTACAGCAACACACGCAGCCATAGACAAATGTTCACATATGAATTCCAACTTGATTTACTTTGAAAATATCCTTCCCAGTTGGAGCAGCAAAAACTGGGAATTTAAGCTCCCAATCACTGGAAACCAACTGAGTTCTCCTTAGGTTGGTAGGGAGTGGTCAAGGCTTATGGTCATGAAAAAGATCCCAAGGGTTTGGGGAGCAAAATACTTTGAAGAGGCACTTGGTGGTCTTCTGCTCGATGAGACCCCTAAGGGGCACCTCTGGGCTGCAGATTCTCTTCCCTCTGCCTGCTACTTTAAGAAGAATTCTGTGGGGCAGGGATTTCGTCTTCAGGCTTTTATTTCCACTACATTTAATAGTTGATTCGGGTGGGATTTCTCTGGGTAGAATAAAATCTCACAGCTTTTTCAAAATAATTGAAATAAGCCCAGAACCCCTTAGGTATGTATAATGATTTTTAACCACTAGCAGTTATGGAGAAATAGAGGGCAGAATGAAGAAAAAAGTAAAAACTTACAAGAAGTCCCCCAAAAGCAGCTGCCCTTGATGCTCATTGGGTGCAAATAAGTAAGAACTCACTCTCTTATCTTCCCTTTGCTACAAAACCATCTCTACTCTTAGGACTTCCAAACAACCTTCTCTTCCTTTTCTCTTCCAGAATTAGTAGCTTGGGTCTCATTCTCTCATAAAACAAAGCTCCAGCCCATGTCTTCCCTTCTCAATCCCTTGGCTCTTGAAATTAAATGTCATCCTTTTTATTTTGGAGTTTTTTGATTAGCCTCTTGGGGGCAGCAATCCCTCAGTACTGAGGGACATATTCTCACATGGGATGATGTTAAACTTCAAGTGAATCAGTGGCGGCTTATTTGTTTTGTCTTCTCTAGTGGACTTTGTTGTTATGTCACTGTTTTAATTCTATGCTCCAATCCACTAACTAAAATAGTAAACCCATGAATCAAAGTCAGATGTCTTTGTTAATTAACAAAGAACAAATTTGCATGTTCAATGAAAGGAGCAGTTGATAAATTGGCTTACAGCTTAATTTAGCTCACTTTCATTTTTCTGAAAATCTATAGACTAAAATTAATTTTTTTCATTGTCACCCAAAGAATTAGATTGTTCTTTAACTGTCTTATGTGTTTGTTTCTATATCTGACTGTAACCTTGAGGTCAATGGCTACAAGGTATATTTTTCATTTATTTTTTAACTAGCCCAATGCTTATGAATGTATTTATGTAGGTACTCAATAATGTGAAAGCTGTTGGCTTGAATTTCGTTCTTCTAATGAACATTTAAGTGTTCATTTTAGGGTAAGCATGATGCCAGATAATTAGAACACAAAGTAAGTAAGATATAATCCCTTTATTCCCAAGGACCTCACCTGTCTTATTTATTTTGTGTCCTAAATCTTTATGTATTGATTTGAGTAGGTAATAGAGACACATAATTCCAAATTAGAACAATATATAAAGGATTTACAGTGAGACATGCTACTTCCACTTATGTTTCTATCTAACCCCCACCCCCAGTCCAATCAATCCCCACTTGGTAATCATCTTCATTAATTGCATATGTATCCTTGTGTATCCTTTTAGGGTTTCTTTATGCAGACAGAAAAAATATATATGTATTTTCTTGTTTTATTTTTTATACAAAAGTTAGCATATAAACCAATCTGACCTTTTTTCACTTAATGTACTCTAATAATCGTTTTATGTTGTACATAGAGTGTTCTTACTTTATTTTGTTAATGACTACATACTATTCCATTGTGTGAATAATTGTTAACCCAGGATTTCTCACTGTCAGCACTATTGAGATTTTGGGCTGGATATTTTTTTGTTGTGGAAGTTGTCCTGTGCAATGTAGGATAGTTAGCGGCATCCCTAGCTTTTATCCGCTAATTGCCAGGAGAAGTGTCCCGCTCCCCAACTGTGACAACCAAAAAGAAGTCACTCCTGATTGAGAACCCCTGGATCAAACAATCCTCTAATGAGGAACACTGGGTTGTTTCCAATCTTTTTATTATCACAAACCATGCAGTAATGAGTAAGCTTGTACACATGTTATTTTTACATGTGCAGGGGTATCTGTAGAGTAAGTACTAGCCATGGAATTGCTGGGTTAAAGTGAAAGTACCTTTTTAATTTTGGAAATATAAACTTTCGCCAGCCAGCCATGCATTCAAAATAAAGTTCAATTTATTAAAATTCCATTTTGATCCATGTTTTCAGGAACCCAAATAACCTGCAGGTGTGATATGTTTTCAAACTGTTATTTTGTAGTTTCTTCCTTCCTCCTTCCATTAATTATAAAAACCAAACATTAAGTTACAATTTATTTGGGGGAAGTTGTTTCTTCCCTAATATCTCCTAATTAATGGCTTAAGATAGTGGTTTCACTTACAAAATCCCTTATTTAAAAAACAAAAACACTTAATGGAGCAGAGCAGTTTGAACATAATTTAAATGAATCCTTAATAATTTGTGTGTTTTAGCACCCTTTCAGCATCAAGTAACAGAAATCCCAACTCAGGAAATTTATGATCTCACCATCACAGAACATCCAAAGCAAGGTGGCTTTCAGGGTTTGGTTCAGTGGCTCAACAATGTCATCGGGATACAGGCTCTTTCTGTCTCTCTGCTCTGACATCGTTGGTGCTGGCTTCAACCCCAGGCTGGTGTCATGATGTTGCAGCAGACTGTCCCCGCCTGTCCCCCAAAGGTCGGAATCCTGAGCCAGTTGCTGGCAAGAAGAATAAGATTCTATTGGAGACAAGGGTGGAGTCAGTTTCCCCTGTGGCCCCTGGCTGCCTGAAGAAAGGTATACGAATGAACTGATTTGCGGATCCGTGGGGGAGGAAGAATGGGAGAACTGAATGCTGGCTAGGCAACCGTGATCGTTAGAGATTTTTTTTTTCTTTTTCTTTTTTTCAGTTGGGTGCCTCTGTGGAAACGGCTTCAAGCTTTTCTCAGGATAGCATCTGCATGTCAAAAGGAAGTATTTCTACTTAGGCATTCAAATTGCTAAGCACAACTTCTGAAATCAAATTTTTAATCTTCAAATTTTTTTTTAATTAAAAAAGACAGCTATATTTTCCTAAAATTTAAGCAAATTCTTTGGATTGAGATAGATATACATAGAAAGTTTCATGTGAGAAGGTGATTTAAAAATAACTAATAGATTATTGAGGCAATATGTTACCACTGTAGTTACAAAGCATTGATGGTCATTGCATAAAATAACTCCACTGTTTAATAAAAAGAGTAAAATTTTCTTTGTGCAACTGGTAAGTGATATGGTAGTGATATATATGTATATGAACACACACATATGCCATATATATGTGCACGTATATATACTGTAGATAGAGAATACATACATGTAAATGTGTGTATGTGTATATCACTATAGTTCCATTATAATGACAACAGGAGTCTATGTTCTCATGTTGAAAAAATATTATTTATTTTCTCCTAAAACTCTTCTATGATTGGCAACTTCTAGTCTTTTACTTTGTGAATTTTTCCTCCTATTTCTTCTGGTTCAGTTTGACTCTAACCTACGGCTTGCTCTCTTTGGACCATATCCTGAGACTGTTATGGTCCTTGTGCTCTATTTGTTATAAAAAGAGACAAAGGGGGTGGCTATATTTCACTCAGAAGAATAATGCTACAATGTCAGGAAATATCAAAGGGAGTTGAAGAGATGTAAAAGAAAACCATATTTTGGGATATTGTTTTGCTTACATTTGTTAGTCTGAAATTATTCTCCATTTTTCTGTGGAGGAATTATTTAATCACAATAATTGAGATTTTCATTTCTAGGGCAATTTAAAGTGTTTTGTGAAGGTTTCACATTGAATCATTATTACTAACCTTAGGGAGCTGAAATTGTAGAGAAACAATGTGTAAATGGAGGCAGCTCTTTAAAGCTCGAGAAACAAACATAAGAATATCAGCTATTTCGGAAATAAGGCTTTAAAAATAAACAGCCTTGGGAGTTCATAAACACAGAAGCTTGACAGGTAACAAGGCTGACTCAGGCTTTAAATATTGAAGGCATAAAATTAACGTGTGTAAACACACCTCAGTTCAAGGCCATCTTTACATGTATTTTCCCTCTTTAAAATGTGAATTAGGCATGCCAATATGTATAAATGATACCTCTTTATAATCACTACTGTGAAAGCCTCAAGGCTATTTATACAGTTTTTGTAACACACCATTGATCTGACATCTTTCCCTACTTCTCTGCTCAAACCTAACTTTCCTCAGCTACACCCTGCTAAGAGTACTTTAGGGACCTCCAACTCTACTCTTAAAGATATCTGGGCATCTTTATATATGGTCATAATCATGTACAATGGTTGGTGTTTGTCTTTCCCTCTTGGGCATGAAATATTTGAAGAGAAAGGTTGTTTTACTCACTTTTGTGTCCATCATGATGTGCACAATTTGTAACACATGGTAGTCAATAAATGTGTTGAGGAAACAAAATAAAGGCCATGAAATACTTTTTCCAACTTAGTTTTCCTTTTAAACGTTTCTATGGTTATCTCTGAAATATTTGCATGTTAAATAGTACAAGGATTTCCATGTCACTTTAGCAAGTGCTGAAGATATGGCTGGAATTGTCCTCTTGTTGAATTCTTGTGTTGGAAAGGAGACTGAAGTGACTGATGCCTCTCTCAGATGGTCCACAATCCCAGTGGAAATTATGTAGACAGTTTAAAACAAAAAAGGTTTTCCCTCAAATATTCAGATGATGGAGTCTGATATTCAAGCTATTGTAAAGATTTGTAGATTAAGCATGATTTGCTTAATTTAGGTTGACTAGAGAGCACAAATGGTTAATTCAAGATAAGATATAGGCTAGGCACTGTGGCTCACGCCTGTAATCCTAGCACTTTTGGAAGGCCAAGGCAGGGGAATTGCTTAAGGTCAGGAGTTTGAGACCAGCTTGGGCAACATAGTAAGGCCTCGTCTCTACAAAAAAATAACAAAAATTAGCTAGGTGTGGTGGCACATGCCTCTAGTCCTAGCTACTCAGGCAGCTGAGCCAGGGAGGATCCCTTAAGCCCAGCAGTTTGAGGTTGTGGTGCGCTATGAACATGCCATTGCACTCTAGCCCAGGTGACAGAGTGAGACCCTGTCTCAAAGAAAAAAAATACACTTTGGGTAATGTCCAAATTTCTTACTTTAATTTATTTTGGTATCAAATAATTATCAAGTCCGGTTTCTTTTCTATTAGGCAGATGCAGCTGAAACATTTGTTGTTTTTGAGTCACCCAGATAATTGTGTTCAGGTTCCCTTTCCTGATCCATAAGTTTCAGGGAATTAGATTCACTTTCTATGACTAAATGGTAGCAAACCAATTGGTCCATTGGTGAGTGGGTGAGGGGAGAACCCTACAACAGACATTTCAAGAGAAAAAGAAGCAGCCAAACTCTTTATGTGGAAATAATGGTTGTGAGACTGGTCCTCATGCTATTATCAGGATCCTTGCATGTAAATAGCAGGGTTCAGGAATCTCTTTGGCTCTTCAGAAAGTGATCTGAGGCTTAGGTCTTTGTCAATAATTTGTGGTACTTCCTTTAATACAGAACATTGAGGACTGCCATGAAAATGTAGTTATTATTTTGAAAAGAGGGCACTGTTATTAAAATGTGGATGCTTAGTTTTTAAAATGTTAAATTAAATTCAAAAAGGATGATATGCAATAGAAATGTATTTGTTGTGTGTCCATTAGCACCATCAAAGTGAAACAATTTCTAGTCTTATTACACGTTGTGGGTTTTTTTCTTTATTAAGGTGGAAGAAATAAAGCAACTGTTTCCTCACCAATTATTCTCATAATAATGTCAAAATGTTTCAAAATCTATCTACAGGTGACTGACCTACTGAATATCACTTTCAGAATAAAGTATAAGAGAAGAAAAAATCATGAAACAATATTTTAATAAGGAAATAAATTGAATGATCAGTTTGCCTATTTGAATGAATCTCGTCAATTAGCCACTCAGTTTAGACAAAATTGAACCAGCAGATCATCTAGACTGAAATTCTAAAGCAAATTTTATTCAAAATAAGATCAGGTGTTAATAATTCTGTTAACTGTGATATTCTTTACTTTGAATCTTAGCTATGGTCTTTATATTTTTTAAATTAAAAATAGTACATGTGAAAAGAAAAGCAATATTCATTCTTCTGCTTACAAACACCCCCCTCTATATCAATTATTTAGTTTATAAAAATTCAGAAAAGTTTTGTATACACAAAATACTGCAAGGGTGGGGATGAGGGTGCCACTGCCAGGACCAACCAAAATTTGCTCAATGACAAATGCAGCCCCCTACCACAAAGAATTAACCAGCCCAAAAAGGCAATAGTGCTGAGGTTGAGAAGTTCTGGAGTAACTCCTTTAGGAGGAATTTCCCCAAATTAGCTAAATTTAGTCAACAGAAAGCATAGATTAGCAAAGGTCTAGAATTCAGTTTCTGGCTCTGTTAATAGTTGTGTGGTTTCATGTAAATCCCTTAATCTATCAGTTTCAGTTGTCTCATTTATAAAATGGGAATAACCCTGCCTATTGCATATATCACTATGAGGATCAAATGAGATAATGTGTATGAACACACATTGTAAAGTGTAATGCTAATTAAATTGAACCGAAGGATTTTTCCAGTGGGAGGAAGATATAGACCAGAAGTAGGTGTAGGATGCTAAAAAAGGTTTGAGCATCTGATTCAGCTGTCTGAAAATAACCAGATTCTTTAATGTAAATCTGATTTGTGGTTGGAGATTTTTTTCCTTAGTGTTTCTTACATCCTTTCCTGTAACTACTTCATCTCAGCTTTTTTTACTTCAGTCACTGCATGATACAGAAATAACTTGCTCCTGGCTTCTGTCTATACTAGGGGTTCTCAAGCTTTAGCCTGCATCGGAATCACCAAAAGGTTCTTGTTAAAGCTTGAGAAAACACAGATTGCTGGGTGCCACCGCCAGAGTTTCTTACTTAGTAGGTCTGAGAAGGGCCTGAGAAATTGCATTTTCTAACAAGTTTACAGGTGATGCTGATGCTGTTGGTCTGGTGACCACATTTTTAAGAGCTACTCTCGGCCCTGTTATTAACATGAGGACAGAAGATAATGATTAGATTGCTAATTTCTAACTGTCACTGGCAAGTTTTGGCTGTGCACATTTCAATAGTTCATTGCCAAGCCTCTTTTGGCATAAAGAATAGCTTTTATTTCCCTGGCAAGTGAAACCATCTCCCTTATTTATTCCTTGCCTAAAAAGGCCCATTTATTTCTCTTTCCTATTCTCAATGATGCTAATGATTTTAGCAATTTAGTATTGATAATGGCTTTGGCTCCTTCTCAGTTAATTGAGGCCACTCTAGTAATCACATTTAACAGTAGAGGATGTACACTTGGCTTACACAAAGACAGGATGTGCTAATGTATTTTAGATAAAGAATAGTTTTGTTAGTCAATGTTTGTCCTAAGTCCAGGAATTACTGCACTATCAGAAAAAGCAAAAGCATGAAAATGAAGGGACAAGTGTGACCTGAAATCTTTGTATTTGAAATGTACATGTGCACCATGTGGCTTATATACTATTTGCCTCAGAGTAAATTGGGGTGTTTGCTTAAAATGCAGTTTCCTATGCCCCATCACAGAAGTGAGGGTGCTCAAATATCTGATGCTGTAGAGGGTTTCTGAGAAAGGACTCTGCACTAGCTCTGCCTCAGGCTGAGCCCAGGGTGGGTAGTACAAAACGCTCCAGATGCGTTTGGGGATCTGATGGCAGACAGCATCAGGTGGAGCCTGCCTCCACCTGGTGGAGAGTCCTAGGTGTCCCTGCTACCATGCCAACGCAGAGCCACACAGAGGAACAGAGGTGGCCTTCAATGGTCCAGTCAGAGGGAGGCTTAGATGGTCCCAAAGTCTCCTGTGGTACAGGCAAGCACCCTGCAATTTCTCAAACTCCCAGGAAGCCACTGAGAGATGGCTGAGACGCGTGAAGTGGCTTTGCCATCAAATGAAGAAACTGTCAAGGGCCGGTGACCCCCAGACAGAGAAGTTCATGCCAGGCACATAGGTTCTCAGGGCGCTTGAGCTTTGACTCTGAGCACAGATGAGCTTCTCTGTGGGGGGGTGGGGGGTTGTGGTACAAGAGCTAGAAAAAAATTGGAACCATCTGTGGGGGAATGGGGGAGAAAAGTGACCTGCAGTGATAGAGCTGAGAACCCTCCATCTGGGCTTGTACCCACATCTCTGGGCACACTGGGGACACATTGTGCTTGCAGCCACGTCTGGATCTTCAAGTCCACATCCTTACATATTGAGAAAAAACCAGATTTGTAGACAACTTCTTCAAGGAAGGGAGTACAAACTATTATAGAACCAAATTTACAAAGATTTATTCTGATACCATAGTCATCTTTGGAATCTAGATTATAAATCCCAAAAAGTAGTCATTAAAAATAGCAACAGCTTGAATATATTAATATATTAATATTACAGATAAACTATGTATAAATTGAAAGTATCTTATTGGGATGAACATAGCCTAGTGCATTTAATGTTTCAGGTGTGTCCTGTTAGGTGGTAACAAACACCTGAGCCTCACACACCATGAGGAGGGATCTAGGAGAGAAAGTTTGTGTGCATGTGTTAGGATGAGGTTTCCAAGTTGCTGCATAATGGTTTGTATTTCTGTAACAACAAAGTTGTCAAGGAGGCTGCAACAGAAACATCCCTTCGGTACATTCTGGGTGTTGAAACTGAGCCAGGTAAGCTATGAAACTGTGTTGTTCTGTTGAAAGTATAAAATTGTGACATTAGCAGGTCTGTGAAATAAATAGGTCTGTTACATTAGGGGAGAAATGTGGCAGAGTAATGTTGTCAAGTATTTGGCATGTGAAAAGTGTAAAGTATTCAGTGTAGCTTCTCTCCCACTGTCTTTCTTTTTTATTTCAAAATATTAAGGGGGTACAAATGTTTTTGTTGCATGGATGGCTTTTATAATGATTAAGTCAAGGCTATCAGCGTGCCCATCACCCAAATAGTGTTCATTGTACCTGATGAGACCTGATAGGTAGGTCTTTACCCCTCCCCTCCCACTGTGTTTTAATTCCGTGGTATCTCTCTGAACCTTGAATCACGAGGTGTGCATTCCTGGGAATGAGGGAAAGAAGAAAATCTGAACTGACTGGCCAGCAGAATAATGGCTCCCACAGATGCCCATGTCCGAATCTCCAGAATCTGTGGACATGTTCCCTTACATGGCAAAGGGACTTTGCAGATGTGGTTAAGTTGGGGATCTTGAGAGAGGGAGATTTTCCTGGACTACGTGGATGGGCCCAACGTAAGCACATGGGTCCTTCTCAGGGGAAGAGACAGGTAAGAGAGTGAGAGAAGAGGATGTAACTAACAATAGAAGCTGAGGTTGGAGTGATGTGATCGCTGACTTTGAAGGTGGAGGAAGGGGCCGTGAGCGGTGGAATGTGGCTCCTTCTGAAGGGTGGAAAAGGCAAGGGGACAGATTCTCCCTTAGAACCTTCAGAAGTGACACAACCCTGCAGACACCTTAATTTTAGCCCAGTGAAGTCCATTTTGGATTTCTGAACCCTAGAACTGTAAGATAATAAGTTTGTGTTGTTTTAAGGCTCCAAATTTGTGGTAATTTGTTACAGCAGCAATAGGAAGCTAACCCAACTGAATTTCAGTTTTAACTCAGAACTCACCAAGCTAATATTTTCTGAAACTGGACAGAATGGAGGTTTAAAGTGGAGATTAAGTTCAGCAGTAGAAAATTATCTTGAGAACTAACTTTAGAGACACTAATTTATAGGAAATGGTGATTTGAAGGTTTAAAATAGAAAATATTAAGCAGGGCAGCATTCTTTTCTTATTTCTTTGAAGGCATAGACTGTGTGGAGTAATAACATTCATATTTTAGTGTACTTCATGTACTGTATTCCCAGCAAATTGAATATTTTAAAATATATATTCTGAAGCACACATAGAAGATGAGGGCATTCCACCACAGATATTGTTACATTATCTTACAATCTAGAAACTTAAAAAACTAATTTACTCCATATGTCATAAATGTACAATTTCACTGACCACTTAAAATGATGTACAGTGGTACATTAATGGGCATTTAATATTTTCAGAATAATAACATCATCTATTAACTGTATTCTGTGATGAGAGCAGTCATAGGCAGGATAATAGTCTATAGTTCATGTAACTTTCAAGAACCAGATTTTTTACCTTGTTGTGTCCCTCCTCATGTATTTCTCCAACTTTGTTGATGAATTCATAGAAATTAAATAGTGGAAAATGACTCCTGAAGCCCAGTTAATTCCATTCACTAAATCGATAGTAAGAGGCCATGAGTTGAGTGTCTCCAGGTGTCCAGGACTAGAATGTAGCTATATCAAGGACAGGGAAGCTGAGATCAACAGGAAGAAGCAGACAACATTTTCCCTGGCAGCAAGGAGGACCAGGTGGACGGCCGATAAGAGTGCTATGCCAGCAGAGTATTGTGTGCCTGCAGCAGGTGTGCACTCACACCGTTCTCATTGCCTCTGTTTGCTTATGTTCCTGTTCTCCCCAAACATTCAAAGTAGCTTTTCTTGCCTACACCACTTTCTCATCTTTGTTCCTCTCATAATTTGATAAAACTGTTTCCGCTGATGTGCCAGCTGCTCCCTATGGTCACATTCTCTAAGGTGGCATGGCCAGAAGGGTTATCTGCGTTTTAGAGGAAAGCTCTCTTAAGCACGAAGTAGCCCTTTTGCTCTCCTCTCCAGCTTCGGGCCCCATCTCAGGTGCTCATTATCTCTCACCAGGTAGAGTGGCTTGGCTTTGCTTGCATTGATTCTGCCCTGACAATATACCTTACACATTTCTGGCAGGGTTATTTTCAATAATTATAATGGTGGGACACTATGTGTCAGATATACTTCTAAGCTCGTTACATGTATTAATTTAATCCTTACAACAACCCTATGGGGCAGATTTTATCATCTCCATTTTATAGATGTTCCTCCTTTGAAACTCTGAGAAGTGACTAGCTCAAGACCTCAAAGTGGTAACTCCAGGTTGCAGAGACTGTGTTAAGTTTGCATCATTCTGCCCCTCTGAATCATATCACTACTCTGCTCTGTGATGACTTACTGTTTTATATATCATCCGTTTCCCATTAACTTTGAGAGTTGGTGAGTAGACAGACCTACTTGAATGCCTGTTCTGTTGCTACTAAACAGTTCTGTGTTTCTGGCTTGTTTCTGTAAGATGGGAGTAATGATATTAATCTTATAGAGTTATCATGAGGAACTAAATCAGACAACACGTGCAAAGAATTTAGTATTGTGCCTGAAGTGCAGAAGAATTCAACAGACAATAGCCATTTTAATGCTATAAATTTGTGATTATTCCAAATTTGAAATAATCCACTCCTGTCCCCAGGCTATACATTTCTTGCAGGAATTACTCTTCTGCCAATATCCTTAGTTAAGACTTAGTATGAATTACCCCCAGCCCTTTAAACTTGGGATAGAACCTGTTCAGCTTTTTACCCAATTGGTATTTATTTGCCTGATTGCTGGGCAGACTTAGTCAACAGTAGTCAAAATTCCCATGGTGTGTTAAATGTCTCTGGGTTCAGGTATTACTTATCTAAATTTTGGACAAGTTTATTGATATAAAGATTAGAAACTAAGAGATTCACTGAAAGAAATAACCTTAGGAGTCAATCGTATAGAGGCCTATCAAATAGGTAATTTAGGTACCTATTAATCCATTGGAATGTATTTTATGTAGGTGGAGTCACTTTCAAGTAACTTAATAATCTCATGCCAAGTATCTTCTCAACTTTCTCACTGCTTTTCCCCACACAATCTGTGCTCATACTGAGAAGTTTTATGTCTCTCTGACTGTGTCCCTGGTGTTTTTTCTACCTAGAATGAAAAATCCTCTTCATCTGAAATGTATATCTTCTGCCTTGCCCCCTGCTCCTGGATCTCTCTATGATTGTTTTTGTATTGTTAATCCTCTGTTTTACTGTGTAGAACTTCATTTTACCTTTGTTTGGGTCAAATCCTCATTGTGATTTAGGAGCTTGAAGCCTCTAAAACTGAGATGTAAGAACACTGATCTGATCTTAGAATTTCAATATTTAGTCACTAGTAGTTCTCAATCAGATCTTCAGGGTAGCATCTCTAAGGAAGTGAAGACAATTAAATCTCTTTCTTTGCAAATGGGATATTTCCTTGAGGTCAGGAACTGTGTACTGTCTCTGTCTTGCTCACCATATGTATCCCCAGTGCCTATATCTGATCAGGTGGTAAATAGTTTTTGAATAAATCACAAATTATGTGCTAAAATAATTTTATTAGTATTTTTCACAAAGGCAAGATCTGCTGAGGTCTAAAATGGATTTTTTCCTATTTGGTGTAATCTATAGTAACTACTATTTCTATTTATTCTTGTTTGTATTATTGATATACAAAGAACAGCACCTGTTTGTGTGCAATTTGATTAGTTTGAACATATGCAAATACCTGTGATACCATTACCACAATCAAGGTAAAGGACACATCCAATACCGCCCAGCATTTCTTTGTGTTCCTTTGCTTATTTTTTGTTTTTTATGGTAAGAACACTTAACATGAGATCTACTCACTTAGTAAATCTCAAAGTGTATAATGTGTATTGCTAATTTCAGTACTATGTTTTATAGTAGATCTCTAAAACATATTCATCTAGCATAACTGAAATTTTATACTTATTAAACAACTACAATTTTTATATAAGGTCTGTGACATAATCATTAACAAAACACTTTAACTTACAAGATGTTTCACAGGCCTCCAAAATCAATGAAAGGTCATGGGCTAGCAGAGCACTGCTACCTGGTTCCTACTTTGGTTTTTCTTTTCACATACAAAACACACATGTTATCCCAACCTGTCAGTAAAGTTCACTATGCTGTGGTTGGTACTTGGAGGCAAAGGGCTATATCCACACCTTGGACAAAGATGTGGGAAGGTATCAGAGCAGTGCCCAGAATGACAGGTAAAAAATGTTACCAGGGACTTGTAAGAACTTAGCCTTGGAAGCATGTGAAGAGGTGCCTGAATTTCTGCTGTCACACAGAATGAGGCTTGTTATTTTATTCATATCTAATGAAAGGGCAGAGTGGCCCTGGGAGACTGGAAAACTTGGTAATACCCAGTGGACACATGAGAAGAACTTAGTCAGCAAGCGATCAAGTCTTGCTAAAAGGAAGCAATTTAGCTTTGTAAAATGTATTGGGGAGGATTCCTTCCTTCTTGATGCAATGGAATAATTTCTTCAGGATAGGTATCAGTTCTTCTTTGTAGGTCTGGTAAAATTCGGGTGTGAAACCATCTGGTCCAGGACTTTTTTCTCTTGGAAGATTTTTTTATTGCTGCTTCAATTTTGTTACTTGATATTGGTCTGTTCAGGAATTCTATTTCTTCCTG
The DNA here is from genome assembly GCA_023783475.1 of Daubentonia madagascariensis. NCBI lineage: Eukaryota > Metazoa > Chordata > Mammalia > Primates > Daubentoniidae > Daubentonia > Daubentonia madagascariensis. Next base: position 32,971,123 of record JAKFHU010002140.1, on the reverse strand, counting down.
ACTGAGCCTAGGGAGCCTGTGTGTTTCTAAGAATTTGTCCATTTCCTCCACGTTTTCAAGTTTATGTGCATATATATTTTTATAGTTTCAGAGATGATATTTTGTAGTTCTGTGGTATCAGTTTTAATTTCTCCTTTCTCATTCCTGATTGAGCTTATTAGAGTCCTTTCTTTTCTGCTTCTGGTTAATCTAGTGAGAGGAGTGTCAATTTTGTTTGTATTTTTAAAGAACCAACTTTTTGTTTCATTAATCTTCTGTATAGCTCTTTTGTTATCGATTTCTTTTAGTTCTGCTCTGATCTTGGTTATTTCTTTTATTCTGCTGGGTTTGGGATTGGCTTGCTTATCCTTTTCCTGTTCCTTGAGATGACTTATTAGATTGTTGATTTGTGATCTTTCTGTCTTTTGGATGTAGGCATTTATGGCTATGAATTTTCCTTTCAGGACTGCTTTAGCTGTATCCCACAGACTATGATAACTTGTGTCCCCTTTATCATTTAGTACAAAGATTCTTTTTATTTGTATCTTAATTTCCTCCTTGACCCAACAAATTGTTCAGCAGTAGGTTGTCAAGTTTTCATGACTGTGTAGAGATGAGTGTTTCTGTTGGAGTTGATTTCTAATTTTATTCCACTGTGGTCTGAGAAAATGCATGGTATAATTTCTATTTTTTAAAATTTGTTGAGACATGTTTTGTGGCCTAGGATGTGATCCATCTTTGAGAATGTTCCGTGAACTGTTACGAAGAACATATATTCAGTGGTTTTTGGGTAGACTGCTCTGTAAATGTCTGTTAGGCCTGTTTGTTCTAGAGTTCTCTTTAAGTCCATTGTTTCTTTGTTTATTTTCTGCTTGGAGGATCTGTCCTGTCCTGTCAGAGGGGTGTTGAAGTCCCCAGCTATTACAGTGCTGCTGTTTATCATTTCGTTTAGATCAAGTAGGATTTGCTTTATGAATCTGGCCGCACCTATGTTAGGTGCGTAAATATTTAGAATTGTTATGTCTTCTTGTTGAGTTGTTCCCTTTACCATTATATAATGACCATCTTTGTCTTTCATTACTTTTGTTGATTTGAAGTCTATGTTATCTGATATGAGAACTGCTACACCAGCTTTCTTTTGGTTTCCATTTGCATGGAATATTGTTTTCCATCTCTTCACCTTGAGTCTGAATGAGTCCTAATAAGGAATGTGCTAGCTCAATGACAGTCCAAAACTACAGTTTATATTTGGATGGCACTTTGTTACATCATGATGTTTCTTATTATAATCCCCTAATAACCACTTTGGAAAGCAGGGTTAATAGGATTATCCCTTTTTTTTTTTTAACAGATTTTGTGACCCAGAAGTTGTACTACACCCACGGTCACCAAACTATTCCTTTGCAGAGAGAACTCAAAGGATGGCTTCAATTTAAATACTCTTAATGTGTTTTAATGATGTAATCAGGGAAAATTTGGAATTTTAAAAAGTTGTTTACAATGCAGTTTAAAGGAGGTTTGAAAACCTTCCTTGAGGGAAGACTCATTGATTTTATTCTTGTGTCCTTACTGTGCTTTGTAAATCATGATGTAACATATATTTGTTGCATGAATACTGGTTATGTATTAAGGTACATTTTCATACCCATGTAGCTTAAAATCACTGAATTTTTAGTGTTGAAAGTGTCTTGGAGATCATCAACCCTCCCTTGTTTTTGTTGTAGGTAAGGACACTGAGGTGCACAATGGTTGGGGTGTTAGTTCAAGGTCCTACCTCTAACTAATGACAGAGATAGAACCAGATCAGAAACATTTCTACCTTCTATAACATTTTGCTATAATTTCACACAGATTGAACACAGGGCAATACTACTGGCAGTTTTTTTCTATTAGTGTCTAGTTAGACACTTTTGTTTTAAGTAAGATGTTTTTCCATCATTAAAGGCATAAAAAGCAAATTGTCTTGCTAATCTGTTACCTCTTCTCTTTGTTTTCTAGCCACATCAGATTATTCACCTCAGGTCCCTGAACAAAACATACATTTTCACACATCTGTACCTTTGCTTATGCGGTCCCTGTTTCCTAGAATGTCCTACTTTCTCCCACCCAGTCTGGTCTTCAAATCCCAGCTTAGTAAAGACTTTCTGACCCAACCCAACTTATTACTTACCCTTTCCTCTGAGTTTCTGTAGCATTCCAAATATGACTCTAGACTCAGTTACAGCACTTGTCACCACATTGTATGAGCAACACCATCCCCTCTCATAGCCTACTAATTGCTAATGATAAGTTGAGGTCTTGAGGGAGACAGGTATGCACACAATTCAGGACCCTGACCTGTTTATTTATTTATTTAGAATCCTTCTTATGTAGAACCAGCACCACCAAATTTACCCACGAAAAGTAGATTCTCCCTTTGTATTGATATAGGGCATATTCAGGCCATGGAACCCTTCCAGATCTCTGGCCACAGTATCTTATACTGAATTCTTGACTCTTTCTCCCTCTTCAAACTTGGCTATAACAGTGCCCAGTGTCTAGGAGGCACTGCACAAGAAATTGCCTTTCTTAATTGTTCAAAAGCTAGAACTTCCAACATTTGGAGTCAAAAGAAAATCTTTCTTTATAGTTTCTCTTTCTTTCCAGGAGACTATCACTTTGATACCTACTTCTGCCTTCAGCTCCATGCTAGCCTGGTGGGGGTGGAAGTTGGGGATGACTTCCTGGAGGAGGACATGCTGGAGCTAGATCTTGAAAAGTTACTAGGAGTCATCTATTAATAGATCTGCAGTCCCCAATCCCTGGGCCGTGGACTGGTACCCATCCGTGGCCTGTTAGGATCCGGGCCGCACAGCAGGAGGTGAGTGGCAGGACAGCAAGCGAAGCTTCATCTGTATTTACGTCCACTCCCCATCTCTTGAATCACCACATAAGCTCTGCCTCCTGTCAGATCAGCGGTGGCATTAGGTTCTCAAGGAGCACGAACCCTACTGTAAACTGCACATGTGAGGGATCTAGGTTGCACACTCCTTAGAGAATCTAATGCCTGATGATAGGAGGTGGAGCTGAGGCGGTGATGCTAGTGCTGGGGAGCGGCTGCAAATACAGATTATCGTTAGCAGAGAGGTTTGACTGCACAATAAATTTAATGTGCTTGAATCATCCTGAAACCATCCCTCCCCCATCCTGTTCTGTGGAAAAATTGTCTTCCATGAAACTGATCCCTGGTGCCAAAAAGGTTGGGGACCGCTGATCTAGATGAAGGGGATGGAGGGGAGAGAAAGACCTGGGCATTCCAGACTGAAGGAAATTGTGGAGGCATCAAAAAGCATACTCCCATTTAGATGCAAATTGCATATTTGATTTCCATTTCAACAAAAGTATTAACACATTACTGAGGACCTAGTATGTATAAGGTATAAAACCACAAGCAGTTCAGTATTGAAAGGGTGTAAGTATATTCAAGAAGATGCTTGTGGAGAGGAGGCAGGGTTGGGTGGGGGGCACTTGAGGAAGGTCTAGCTAGGATTTTATCTGGTAGATTAGTGGGAGTCAGGAATGGATTTTAGGTAGAGAGAATTTCATTGATCATATTTCCTACTAATATTTCTATCTATATTTATCAATAATTATAAAGAGTAGGCTTTAGTCTTTGATATACAGCTGTCAAAAACAGGGAGAATATTTCTTGCTAGAATGTATATAGCTTGCCTTCTTGCTAGAATATAAGATATGTAGCTTCAGAAATAGGGAGAAAACCTTGCTAGAATGTGGTGTATAGTCCATGAAGTCTTTCTCTGTTGTAATATTAATATGTACAGAAAACTCTTAAGTAAACTATTCTGCTGTTCATTAACTATTTATGGGTAGGCAATTGTTTTACAAAAATCCATTGGCAAGGCTGAGACAACTCTCGCCAACCATTAGCTCGTCTATTCAGTCAAATATTTATTGAACTCCTATAATTTACAAAAAGCTGAAATTGGTGAGGGGAATACAACAACAACTACAAAAGTAACTGATTGAGTCTTTGCTATGTACCTGCACGCACTACACTAAATATCTTACTTGCACTTTCATTTACTCTTCGTAAAATAATTGTATACTTTTAATTCTGCACAACCTCCTTGAGAAATGTTAAATAGTCCACGATCTACATGCTATTTGTAAATTCATTTCAATGCAAATCATGTATTTGACTTCCATTTCAACAAAACTATCAGCACATTACTGAGGACCTAGTATGTATAAGGTATAAAAAAAGTATATGTATAATTTCTGAGCATAAAGGTGTTGTATAACCTGATTGAGTAAATCACACAATTTCAAACGCACAAATGTTATAGGGCATCTTAACAAGGATATATGTACAATTGTTGGAGAAATTCAAAGAAGGGAGATACGCGTACAGGATTAGGTAATTCAATTGCTTCTCCTCACTGATTTTTGACAGACTCTGCAATGTTGCACCTTAATAAAGCTGTAAACTGGTTAAAGCTTTTCTTCAGTAACATGAGTAAAACATGAACAAACCTTACTTTTATTTATAATCTGGGTTTAGAAGTATACTCTTTATCCACCAGCCTACCAGGCTTATTTTAACATTCAAACAGAAGCTGAAGACCAGAAAGAGTCCAGGTGGTAAGTGTTTGCTTCTAACTTACAGGGGAAAAAAACAAGAAAATAATTTAATTTCCCTGTAAAACATGGAGCAGCTGCTCTTTGCAGTAAGAGCACTGGCTTCAGCAGACCATTATATGCTGTATGCATTATGTGCAAGACTGAAATTCTGGAACCTTATAATTTGTGTGTGCACATGTGCGCATGCCTGTGTGTTTCCAATTGGCCTCTTCGCTGAATAACTCACTATGGAGTTGTCATGGGAGAAAAATGGAAAGCTGAATCAGATTAACCAGTTCCTTTAAGAAGCAGTATTTCTACCCACAAATATGCCAGTTATGGTGATTCTCTTTTCTCAAAGCTTTTCCTTCTTGGAAGGAATTCTTGGTACCCTGTAGCAGCACATGCCATTAAGCTCAAGGTAGAGTTTTGAAGAATGCTTTTGGGCTTGCGACAACCCGTGTTTTGTGGAAGATAAGGGAATGTTTTTGGCAGAGTGAAAGAGTGGAATGAAATAATGGTTTCTTGCTCCTATGATTGGACAAGTTCAAATGTTACAGCAAAGCACAGTGTCAAAAACTAGTTAGCATCTTGAAATCATTGTTGCTAAAATGAGCAAACTGAATTTTTCTTTAAAGTTTTTATATTCTCTTGTTTCATAGTAATTTGATATATTATGCTAAATGAAAGTTTCCTCAAATTCTAATATATTCTAAATTTGCTCATTACTAAAATGTTATCCTTTTTGTTTAGCATTTTTAATTATATTATTACATTATCCATCAGAGATCAGTGAAACACTACTCACTAGATAATAAATTTTAACTAGTTAGATAATTTTAACTTATTTTCTATAAGTTTAATTTTATAATAAATTATAATGTAAGAATGTGATTTATTCTTTGAAGTGGTCTCATACCCAAGCTGTTGCAGAAGATATATATATACACATACACACATATGTAAAATATATCTTTATATATATAGCTATATGTATAATAAATACATATCTGTATTATCTATATGTAGATAAATATATTTAAAGATCTGAGTAGTTCCAAGATACTCCTAGATACAAAGTTTTAACCTGAAGTCCATGAATCACCTGCAATTTTATGCACATTTTTTTGTGAATATACATTTTTATGAACATTGGATTCAAAGCTTTCGTGATCTTCCTCAAAGGATTTGTGATTCAAAAAAGATTATGAATTACTGTATTAAATAGTATTTAAATGCCTTGGTAATGCTAACAGGAATTATCTTAATTAGGAAAAATATGTTTTTCCTGTTAATGAAACAAAAGTATCTTTCCCCAAAGTCTGTGTTTTAATAAAAACTTACACAATGAAAAATATGGTTTGATGTTTTCATCCTTTTCCTTCTTGCAGTTATGATACCTCTGTGTATTAATCATATGTGTTGGCATTTTGTAGATCAGAGCTTAGAGTTTTATGGCTCAATAGTTGATTTAAAATAGGCTGGGTTTGTATCCATACATTTCATATCTTTGAAACCACGATATCCTGGTAGATTCCTTGTTATTTAACTGTCTTAATGATGGATCTCTGAAAAATTTATCAGAATGTACATGTAATTTATCTGGTTCTTTTATTAACATTGCCAAGAACTTAAAACTGGCAATTTCCTCCCCAAAACAAATTTTGCCACTACATAAGCAATGTAGTAATTTTTCTGAAAAGGATTTTCCCCAAGTTAGTTTCTTAGCAGAAAAGACATTTGTAGAATAGATCTGACCAATTCTGACATTTAAAGACGGTCATAAGGCAGCAAAATTTTTCCATTTCAAAAGGCTTAGACATTTAATTGTTGAAAATTTAGTTGTTCAAAAATGAGTGCCCAGTGTATTGCTGGGCTCTGTATACCTAGATTAGTGAAACTTAAAGGTATCATGGTCCAAATTACTCAATTTCTATATTAAGAAACTAAGACTATTCTAGATGGCTCCTAAGTTAGCCAAAGGAATTAAAAATCACCTGTTTTGGTTGTCTTTAACCTACCCCCATGCTCCAATAGATTTGAAGACTCACTGCTGGGCACTTATATATAATAATAAGGAAAAAGACCCAAATACTCTGTGTGCTGTGTAATAGTGGAAGCAGCACCATCTGTGCAATCCCATGTTTTCTAATCCTTTGTCATAAGTCAGTAACACTCTCATTTTGCAGGCGTTCTTCCCCTTGTAAGAGTCCTGGGCCATTGTATGGCTGTGCTGGGCCTCGACCAACATCCCTTCACCCCTCCCCAGATGGAACTTAAGTAAAACTCAGAGGCTTCAGATGCTGTTGTTTGTAAGTTGAAGTTATTGGTTATCAATTTCTAAATTTAAGTTTAATTGAAAGAATGCCAAAACATGTGTACATATAATTAGAGATATTTGGAAGTTTATTTTTAAAAACATTTAGACTTATTAAATTTCTGTCTCACCTCCTTTCAAAATGAAACCTTGAGAGAATTGTCTCATGAAATATAATGTTACCACCATGAGAATGAGGGCAGAATCTCAGATAGGATTCAGTGACAGATAGGAAACAGTGACAGTTTTGGAGTTGTTCAGAAGTTGGGTTTGAATCCACTTAGGGATTGTTTTGTCCTTGGTCAAATTACTTAATCTACCTGAACCTCATTTTTTTCATCTGTTAAACAAAAAGTGGAGATGAGTAACATTTAAATCAAATGGCTCTTGTGAGTATTCCATTTTGTATACATTCTTCTACATGATACGTAGAAGAGACATAGCTTATGATAAGCACTCATGGATAGTCACCATGGCTCATTCTGTACACTCAAAAGGTCAGATTCAGATAAGGGAAAAAAAAACCCTTTTAACATTTATTTGTATGTCATAAGTTAAAATTAAAACTGGAAAGGCAAAGGAGACTATTAGACTGGAGCTATCATAATACTTCAGAACATTATTAAAGTAACACATGGATTGAACATCATTAAAAATACGTCTTTCTAGCTTCTTTTGCTTAACTTAGATTCTCTGTCTTGCTTGGAATATAAAGGTAATAATAGCAGTAAAAAAAGACCCCTCCTTTATTGGATAACTAACATACATGTCATTCTACTACTTTTGAAATTTAGTTAGATATAAACAAAATGAGTCTTAACTATAGCTCAGCCAGTAAATAAAAAGATTTGCAGTAAATATTATCGTAAGTATTTTTGTTAAAACTAGACACACTATTAAAACAAAATTGCTTAAATATATGCCTAGAAAACAAAGGTAATAGCTCTTGGTGCTCTTAAAACCTAGTGAAATGCTTTTAGGATTTACTAAATTGTATATGTTTGTTTTATATTAGGAAAACTCATAGTAAGTTAAAGTAATGTGACTAGTGACATAAGCAATTGACATTATTCTGCCTGAATTCTGTCTAATCATGCTGGACATATTTTCTCATTTTTTTTTTTTAGCATAATAGGATGTCAAGCAATTCTGGTGTTTTTTTAATCAACAAAAAGAAATCATTAGGAATTGTTGGGATTGACTAAAAATATGAGCTATTTTATTATCATTCATCCTTGCTCCTCTTCCCTCTTCTTGTCCTTCCTCCTCTTCTTCTTCCTTTCCCTTTCCCTCCTCTTTCTCCGTCTTTTCCTCCTCCCTCCTCCCTTTCTTTTTCCTCCTCATCATTGGTACCTTAACAATCCAATGTTATTCAAGAAAGGTTATTTCATACAGTTAACTGTGCACCTGGATTCCATCTTTCTAAAGTGCAACAATCTTGGTTGATTCTAATACAATTTCTAGTTGGTGCTGAGTAAACAGCCTGAAGGCTGGCAGGTGAAGGACCTAGGAAGAATTGATGTTTCAGTTAGAGTCTGCAGGCAGGAAAAAACCAACATCCCAGCTCATGCAAGAGAAATTCCCTCTTGTTGGGAGAGGGTCAATCTTTTGTACTATTTAGGTCTTCATGTAATTGGATGAGGCCCACCCACATTAGGGAGGGCAATCTGCTTTGTGCAGTCTATACATTTAAATGTTAAACTCATCCAAAAATACCCTCATAGAAACACCTAGAATAATGTTTGACCAAAATCTGGGCACCCCATGGCTCAGTCAAGTTGACACATTAAAATTAACCATCACAATGACATTTACAGTTTTGAGAAACAGTGGTGAGATATTTTGTAGACTGTCTTTCAATTTGGGTTTATTTGATATTTTCCTCATGATTAGCCTGGGGTTATGAGTTTTGGGGAGGAAAACCACAGAAGTAAAATACCAGTCTCATCATGTCACATCAACATGATTTATGACTATGATGTAAACCTTGATCACCTGGCTGAAGCGGGGTCTGTCAGGTTCCTCCCCTGTCAAATTCCTATTTTTCCCTTTTATACTGTATTCTTTGAAAGGAAGTCACTAAGGGAAGCCCACATTTAAGGAGGGAGGAATTATGCTGCTACTCCTTGAGTGTAGAGTAACTACATAAATTATTTTGAATTCTATTTCAAAATAGATTTGTCTGTTCTCATTTATGTATTTATTCAATTACTTATTTATATCAGTATGTTCTCCTGCCTATTTATTTTACACTTTGGGTTATAATCCAGTGCAACTTCACTGATTTTTTTCCTCATATTTTTCCAAGTTTGGCTATTGGGAGCTCTTTCAGTTGGCAATTGATTACATTTTTACCAATCTGATTTGGGAAAAATATTTTATTTTATTGATTTGGATTTTCCAGATTACAAATGAGACTAGGCAGTTTTCATAGGTTTATTGTCCTTTGGTGGTGTTTCTTCAGTAACATAATTTTCTGTCCTTTGCCCAAATATAAATTTGATTCAATTTATATTTTCAATCCATATTTTGTATATATACAATATATGTCTTATATAATCTTGCCCTTTATCTTTTATTAAATATGTTACAAATATGTTATCCTATCTATTTCTTGTCTTTCATCACATAGAAGTTGCAAATTTTATGTAGTCAAATTTGCCAATAATTCTTTTTTATGGTTACTGTTTTTTTCTCTTTTGGCTTTAAGATTGCAAAAATATTATCATATTTTATTTTATATTTTACGTTATGTTAGGCTATTATTAATTTAGAATTTATTTTCTTTGTTGACTGGCATCAAATTTTATTTCAGCTTTTCACGTGGATTTACCCAGTTGTTTCAATACCATTCAGTGAATAGACCATTCCTTCCCTGATGTTTCAGAATGCCATTTTTATTTCTCATAAGCTCAACTTTTGTATATACATGGATCTGTTGCTGTAGTTGTTGCTCTCTTGATCTATTCTTTTTAGAATAAAATGATGTTTATCCATTGCAAATTTCAACCTTTCTAAGCTGGATTAAAACTCCTATGATTTGACTTTAGACTGTAGAATTCCTGGCCTAGTCATTGAATATAAGGTATGGAGCATGAAGTTTTATATAGCAAAGATATTTCTGTACAGTACATTTTAAGATGACATGCAATTTACATTTTTGAATAGTATTTTCCTGAAAAATGCAATTATTCTTGGTTCTATTCAGTGTCAGATTATGTTTAGTCAAGGTTCAGGTAGGAGAACACGACCCATGCTAGGAAGAGGAAATTTGGTATAGAAAACCAACTAAGGTGTTAGAAGAGCAGAGAAAGCAAACAGAGGAAGATAAGTTAACCCAAAGAATAGCAATAACAGGAATGAAAGGAAAAAAGGAGGAGGTGGTATTATGGGAAAAGCTTGAGCCACCTGGTAGTAGTTAGATCTATGGTCTAAGACTGGCTGAAGGAAGCTGGGCTGAAGAAGAAGATGCAGCTCCCACTCAAGATGGCTGAAGCAGAGAGAGAGGAGGAGAAATACTCTGGCTTCTTCCCTCTTCTCACCCTTCAGTCTACCATCAGGGACTATTAGAGGGCCTGTGAAATACAGACCTGCAATACCAAGCAAGCAGGAGGAGGTTGGGAATGGATCCAAGACTAAAGAGACATTGATCACCAGGGATGGCAATATGGTTATATTAGTCTGCTTGGGCTGCCATAACAAAAGACTGGGTGGCTTACAAAACAGAAATTTATTCCTCACACTTAGAGGCTTGGAAGTCCAAGGTTAAGGTGCTGGAAAGGTAGGTTTCGTTCTGAGGCCTCTTCTCTTGGCTTGTAGATGGCCACCTTCTTTCTGTGTCCTCACATGGTAGAGAGAAAGGGAGCTCCAATCTTTCTTCCTCTTCCCATCAAAACACTAATCCTATCAAATGAGGGGCCTACCCTCAGGACCTCATTTCACCATAACTACCTCCTAAGGACCATATCTCCAAATATAGTCACATTGGGGGTTAGGGCTTCAGCACATGAATTTTGAGGGGAGGAGGGCCCAACTCAGCCCATAGCAGTGGTAATAGGAAGACCACTGTGTGCAGACTCAGCATACTTGGATTCTAGCTTTACTTTTTCTATTAAGTAACTTTCTTAGTTTCTCATCTGGAAAATGGGCATCTAACATCACCTGTGGAAGAGTCCGCTAGTTGTTCCTCAATATCCATTCATCTTTTCTTCCGCTGTAGTAGACCCTTCAGGTTTTTCAAGACACATGGTCTCCCACATTAAAAAAAAAATACATTTTCCAGTCACGTTTGCAACTAACTGGGGCTTTGAAACTAAATGCCAGTCAATAGGATATAAGCAGAAATGTCATGTAGCAATTTGTAGTAATAATATTCCTTAAGACACTTAGCATATGCCCTTTGCTCTTCTTCTTTTTCATCTATTCCCCTGTTTTGCAGCCTCCAATTGTGAATGTAATGAATAGAGCTTTAGTTCCATCTTGACCATGAAGATGAGGTCTATATCCCATTGATATAGGAAGATTGATCTAGAAGGAACCTGGAACCCTGAATATTTCTCACGGCAAGGTCATCAAACAATCCTGGACTTTGAAAGAGAAATAAACCTCTATCTTTTTTAAGCTAATTTTGTTTTGGTCCTTGTAACTGACACTGAATCTAATCCTAACTGGTACATTGCCCTTCTGTAACTCAGAGGTTAACTGTGAAGGTCAAATAAAAAGATATATTCAAAATACTTTGATAGTATAAAGCCTTATACCAATCTAAGTGATAATTATTACAGGATTTAATTTTTGGTCCTATTGTTTTAAAATTTTCTAATAGATTTGTTTGGCTTTCTTTGAAGTCAATTTTTTTATTTATGTATTTTTCAGAGGACTTACTGATATCTATATCATGTATTACCTGGTATGTTTTTCCCAGTATTTATTACCCAAGCAGCAGTGAACATTTTTATATCTTTTGTCAATGTTCAGAAGGCAAAACAGTATAGAATTTTGATGTGTTTGCAAATGTGCTTTCCTTAGAATTGTTTGTTAATTATTGGTGGAAAGTTATAGAAGAATAGAGGGAGGATTTAAACACTGAATGTCAGAGCTGTGGTATTAGTTCATAGTTCCATTATTTATTAAGTATCTATATGCCGAGCACTGTACTACAAACTTGGGATATTAAAGTAAATAAAATAGCTAAGGTTTTCATGGAACTCATACTATAGGGATCAAGACAGACGTTATGCAAGTAATCATGCTAAAGGAGGGAGCAGCAGAACTACAGGGGGATATATCAGCATAACACAGGGGGCCCGAGTCATATCTGTGGGTCATGAAGATCTTCTGGAGGAAATGACGATTGAGTTGAGACATTAAGCAAAAGTAGGCGTTAGCCAGGTGAAGAAAGGAGATTAGGAAATATGTTAGGCAAGTATTCTAGGAAGAAAATAGCTTATTTGGAAGCATTGAGGGAATTTAGGGCTCCTTTGAGAAACTGAAAAGGCTTGAGCATGACTGGATGTAGTGTGAGCTGAGTACTAAATCTGGGTCTGGGAAGTAGGCAGAGGCTAGCCTCTGAAGGTTTATTAGCTATGTTACTGTGTCACAGAGTTTGGATTGTGTCCTAGAGATTATGTAGAGCCACTGGAGGGTTTTAAGCCAGGAGGTGATACGAGTGTATTTTCACTTTCGAGAAGTCACTTGGATGAAAATGGCAAGAATGGATTAGGGAGTGAGAAGGAGGGCAGAAGAGGGAAAGCAGAGAGAATAGTTAGGACACAGCTGTCACCATTCATTTATTGTGAATGATTCATTTATGATTCATTCAGTTGAGAAAGAGGTGGTCTGGGAAAAGCAAAGGGAACAAGAGATGAAAGGTAAATGGAGGGGTTTGACTTGACAGGATTGGGTGAGCAACTGGATGCCAGTGTGAATGCGGGAGAAGCAGGATGGCATCAGGTTTGTGACCGAGGAGGTAACCACTGGAGGAGAAGCAGGTTGGGAGGCTGGAGGTAATACTACTGCTGACAGCCTGAACTATTGAGGGTTTCATATGTGTTAGGTGCTGTCTAGATACATAACATGTGTGAACCAGAACCCTATGAGGGAGATTCCAGTATCATTCAGATTTTATGGTAGAGGAAACTGAGGCGCAGAGAGATTAAAGGCTGTGTTCTCAGTTACATAGAAAGGAGGTGGCAGAACAAGAGTCTAATCCAGGCAATTGGTCTGGAAGCCATGCTGTCTGTCTTTCCTCCATGGATGAGTTGCTTTTGGAGTCTGGGTTTGGAGCCTGAGATTAAATTCTGGGCTGCCCACGTGTGAATGGTGAAATCATGGAACGCAGCTTCAGTAATAACAGCACCATTTTAGTTTTTATTCTACTTATTGACAGAGAAATAAATGGATGATTCAGGGGAAAGCATGGAATAAATATATCAGAGAACCTTTGGCCTAATAGTATCTGAAATTTGTACATAACATTTTGTACTTTTCAAATTGTTTTCCATGAGTACTATCTTGTTTATTTTGCAGAATGACTATCAGGGCAAGTGTTATATCCCCATTTTACATAGGTGAGGAGATTTAAGCTCGGAGGTATTAAGTAACCTCCAAGCCCAAATATTAATATCTTATAAAATGGAGCATTCAAATTCAAGCCTTCTGACTTCTTTATACTCAGGATTATTAGGGAGAAAATTGTGAAGTATGGAATATTTTCTAATCTCAGTTGAAACAGTTAATTCTAGATAGTTTTTTTCTCACTAAAATCACGTTGACGTAGCTGCTGTGCCATATCTACTTTATTACTTGGAATTATAATCAGCCAAAATAATTTCAAATTTCAACATATAGGAAGGAAGCTTATGGAGTTTAGACATGATTTAATCCAATTTATTAATCATGAAAGCCATCTGGACATTGGTGTTCATTATTTTATTTCTTCTTTGGGTAGATACTGCTAAATTGACTTTAAATGATTGTCTGTCAGTATATTTTGTTCTTGAGTCAACATTTAAGAAACACTGTTTTGAGAGTGGGCTTTGTCTTTGAATTATAAAGAGGGAGTAAGGGGGAGGCAAAAAGGCTGACTCATTTTCCAGAATTATATGTGTTGAGGAGAGCAGCACAATTGTGTGTACCGCTCCTGACATTTACAGTGAACTCTGAAGGAAAGAGTTCATGGTACTACATACTGTCCATTATGATCACTGCGATGTTTTAACAATGTATAAGGTGGTGGTATAAGGCCTAAAATTAAGGGCCACTATTATAGGTGCCTTGACACTTGGGGAAAACTAGGAGGGTCTACAGTGGCCTAATTCCAAGTTCTTCTGCCTACTCTGCTGCCATGGATGATCCTCTACCCAAACAACCCTCCTTATCACAGGAACTAGGCACAGTACCTGTTTATCCCTGAGTAGCTCCCCTGCCAGCCTGCAAAATTGTTCACATAAGCGATTACATCCTCTCTGGGACTCAAGGGTCACCTTATCCTCTTGTTACTACAAAACTTGCCTCCTACAGTCTCTGGTTGTTCAGTCTGTTCCAGAGTGCAATCCCGGTGTGGCCCTTCATGGTGCAGTGTCCTTTTATCCCAGGCTTGACTATATGTGGCTAAAAAACAGCTATAAATCTCATCCGGCAGTGTTGGATGTTGTGTTTGGCTGTAACGCTAGTGTAGGAATCTTTCCCTCAACAATGGAGTGAAGAAAAGGTGATCAAAACAAAGGTACTTTAGACATTGAGTTAAAATTCAGTTCCTTATAATATTCACTTGTTGCAGGGAACTGAGAAGTGAATGGGAGTACAGGAATGATTGATAGGGATGTAGGTTACTGTGAAGTAATTGAACACCAAACAAACATAGAAAGAAGAAAACTTAAAATTGTTGTATATCTTCCCTCAAAACCTTATTTTCATGAACTCAGAAATGGCTCAGCGTTATTGAAACTTTACTATTAATCTCAGCTATAAACCAACAGAAGAATTTAGAGACTTTAAAAAGGCAGAAATTGAAATTTAATATTGTTTGGTTCAAATGTTTGGCTTATTTGGAAGGTTCAATTTTTTTTTTAATTTCAGAATGTTATGGGGGTACAACCACTTTGATTACATATATTGCCTATGCACTGCTGAAGTCAGAGCTATAATCGTGCCCATCCCCCAGACAGTGTGCCCCGCACCCATTAGGTGTGAGTTTACCCATCCCCTCTATTCCCCTCCCACCTGCTTGACCCCTGATGAATATTATTTCCATGTGTGACATAAGTATTGATCAGTTAGTACCAATTTGATGGTGAGTACCAGTGGTGCTTGTTTTTCCATTCTTGTGATACTTCAAAGAATGGGCTCTAGCTCCATCCAGGATAATACCAGATGTATTAATTCACCATTGTTTTTTATGGCTGAGTATACATATACCACATTTTCTTAATCGACTCATGTATTGATGGGCACTTGGGTTGTTTCCATATCATTGCAATTGTGAATTGTGCTGCTATAAACATTTGCGTGCAGATGTCTTTATTACAGAATGTCTTCTTTTCCTTTGAGTAAATACCCAGTAGTGGGATTGCTGGATCAAATGGTAGTTCTACTTTTAGTTCTTTGAGGTATCTCCATATTACTTTCCATAGAGGTGGTACTAATTTGCAGTCCCACCAGCAGTATATGAGTGTTCCTATCTCTCTGCATCCCCACCAACATTTGTTGTTTTGGGACTTTTTGATAAAAGCCAATCTCACTGGAGTTAAGTGACATCTCATTGTGGTTTTGATTTGCATGTCCCTGATAATTACAGATGTTGAGCATCTTTTCATGTTTCTTGGCTGTTAGTCTATCTTTTGCAAAGTTTCTGTTCATGTCCTTTGCCCACTTTTTAATGGGGTTGTTTGATTTTTTCTTGTTGATTTTCCTAAGTTCTGTATATTCTGGTTATCAGCCCTTTATCAGATGTAGCATACAAATATTTTCTCCTATTCTGTAGGTTGTCTGTTCACTCTAGTGATAGTTTCCTTGGCTGTGCAGAAGCTTTTTAATTTGATCAGGTCTCATTTATTTATTTTTGTTGCTGCCGTGATTGCTTTTGGGATCTTCTTCATAAATTCTTTGCCTAGGCCAATGTCTATAAGAGTTTTTCCAAGGTTTTCTTCTAGCATTCTTATGGTTTCATGTCTTAGGTTTAAGTCTGTTATCCATCGTGAGTTGATTTTTGTGAGAGGTGAGAGGTGTGGATCTAGTTTCAGTCTTCTACATGTGGCTATCCAATTTTCCCAGCACCATTTATAGAATAGGGATTCTTTTCCCCAGTGTATGTTTTTGTCTACTTTATCAAAGATCAGGTGACAGTATGAGGGTTGTTTTATATCTGGGTTTTCAGTCCTATTCCATTTGTCTATGTCTCTGTTCTTATGCCAGTACCATGTTGTTTTGGTTACTATAGCCTTATAGTATGGTTTGAAGCCTGGTAGATTGATGCCTCCCTATTTGTTCCTTTTGCTTAAGATTGCTTTGGCTAGACGGGGTCTTCTTTGTTTCCATATGAAGTGCAGAATTATTTTTTCTAGATCTTCAAAAAATGATGTTGGGATTTTGATAGGGACTGCATCGATTCTGTAAATCACTTTAGGTAGTATAGACATTTTAGCAAAGTTGATTTTACTGATCCAAGAGCATGGTAGAGTTCTCCATCTGTTTACATCCTCTGGAAGGTTCAATTTTTCATCTGTCAGTTTTCAATCCTAACCTTGATTTAACAAGTCTTGTGGAAAATTATTCATCTCTGTGTCATAAATCTGGGAATGGTTGACACATACTTATACTGCATGTCAGTATAAAAACGAGGTGGCTTATGCCTGTAGCAACACTACCACTTGTTTTCCTGAAGCAATACTTCCCTGACTAAGGACAGACTCATCACTTGTCTCATCTTAATTAACTTATATTTTCATTTCACTTAAAAGCAAACAAATCAGTGTGGCAACCCTTAAGATGGATGTTCTTCAAATCAGATGCTTGTTGTGTTTGTTTGGCCACATGCCATGGCATCCATGGCAATGGTGAAATGGTGAAATTAACTAGAACAATTTTTACTTAACTGGACAAAAAGGAGCTGAATAAAAATATGTAATTGTATAAAAAAAGTAATCAAAACAGCCGTACTCTGCTACTGAGTAGTTAGAGTTGGGAATGTTCACCCCCACTGGTAGCCTAGTACAGTAAGTGATGGCTGAGGGTATTGTTGAGAGATACAAGGATGACACCTTGTTCTACATCATGCCTCACTCTTTGAGTCCATGGAGTACGAAATTCTACTTAGAGTTGTTTTCTACCCTGTCCTGGCATCTTTAATTTTAGGGGTATTAGAATGCTGTCTTATTAAGGGAGTAGATGGGGAGCAGGAAGATTGAAAAGGAGGATCTCAAAGGAAAAACAGGACAAACTTGGGGGCAGGGAGGCTCTAAAGTCAAATTTTACTCTAATTTTACATTAAACAGTCTGTCTGGAGACACTCAGATAAGAGAATGGAAAGAAAGGGCAGACAAGAAGACATTGTGAAATTTGATAGGACACAATAATTATAGCCACCACTTACTGAAAGTCTGCTAAGAGACAGGCAGTAGACTAAATATTTACATATTCAGTACTAGCTCAACAGGGTTTTTAAAACTTGGCAGCACCCAAGTTGGAATCACCTGGGGAGGTGAAAAAAACCCCCCTGATATCTGGGTCCCCTCCCTGAGATTCTAATTTAATTGGTGTAGGGTTAGGCTTGAAAATCTGGATTTTTTAATAGCTTCCTGGGTAATGCAAATGTACAGTAAAGTTTGAGAATTATTCAATTTAATTTCTATACTACCTTAGAAGGTAGATATACAAATTTTAATAATGGCATAAAGAAGATTCAGAATTTAAATTATTGAAAGTCATGCAGGCAAAAAGTGTCAAGGCAAGGACTGGAAACCTCCTCTGCTGGACTCCTGGGCCTGTGCTTTTCCATGAGCTAATGTGCTGCTCTGATGATACTGGAGCGGCCAGGCAGGGAGAGAGAGACCCTGCCCTGGGTATGTGAGAGTTGACGATATAGCTTTGCTACTCATTATTCATCTTTTATGTTAGAAACGAATTGTACATGTGGAAACTGGGGCTTCAGCAGCATAAAAAAATGCTACTAATGTTTACAGTCCCGTGTTTCTAAGTTAAACTGATTTTTCTATATTTAGAGACATGGGAGGTGAGTTTGGTTCTCTGAGCTCCTTGACTGAAAGGAAAGAAAGGTTATATTGGAAACATGCTTCAGAGATTGAAACCGGTTCCCTTCTGTTTTGTGAATGAATGGCTCTGCATGTATTCGGCATTTTATAATTTGTCTCACTGTTCCCGTTATCTTTTTTTGAACTCACTTTTCTAGTGACAGAGTGATTTATTAACTGTCTTTTAAAAGTTCCATTTCACTGAACAAATGGTGAATATAAAAATCTGCCACTTGACCTATCACTGACTCAGATATTCAAAAGCTTCATTTGATTAAAAAGAACTCAAAAAGAACAGAAATGGAGGCCAATAATGTTAGAATATAAGAAAATTGAAAAAATTCCAAGATTTGTTCTTTCAAAAATCAGCAGGAGGAAATCTAAATTACATTTTCTTTTAGGGTGACCGGAGGCTGGGTTTGCTTTTGATTTGTAAATTACATGTTTTGTTCTACATTTTGACTGTTTCCATTGACATCACCTAAGGAGCCCAAATGCATTACCACATTTCAAGAAACACTCTCAATAAACATATCTCCTCTGCCCCTCCTGCCAAAATCCAGGGCCGGTTACTTACAGAAGAACTTGAACATGTAGCTTCAAACCAAAATTAAACTTCTATATTCTTTTAGGAATTATTTTGTCATGAAAGGCTTGATAATAGCTTATGAAAGCAAAAGACTGGAGATAACCCAAATGACCCTCTGTAGGGAACTAGTTAAAAAAACTATGAATTATCTTTACTATGGAATACTATGAAGCAGGCATTGTGTTAAAGTTTTTAGGGTTATAATGGTATTGTGATTATATGAGACAATAGAAAACTTGTGCTACAAATGCCATAAATGGAGAACATTCTAGTTTCCATTGATCTTGAGGGAATATTATATACCTATAGCCTTCATTGCTTAAAGTAGTGAAGGCACTGTTTAACTGACATGACTCAGACTGGTTGGTATTTTAGCAAAACAAGGTCTTGATATTTTAATACTGTTAATAAGATTGGAAAAGAGAATGCCAAATGTCTGTAAGCTGCCAGAAAGGGCTTTTTCCAGGTGTGATCTGAAGTAAAAATTGAAAGAAGTTACCGGTTTGCCTTTGGAAACTTTCTTTCATTCCCATGCTATTCGTTTTCTAAGTTGGACTCTTCCTGTGCGGGGAGCAGTGTGAATTTGGGGGGATCCCTCTGGTCTGCCTCTTTGGTCAGTGCTATGCCACAGTTGCAAGCCACTCAACACTTCTGTGCTTCTTTGCCCCACTCTTTCCTCTTTACTTCTCCTGCTTACCTTTATCCTAAAAATACCTACTTTTAATTGGGAGACTAAGATACAAAGTAAGTGCAATTTGGGGTAGGATTGGAGTCTTAATTAACCTAGGGACACTAGAAAGGAGCTGAAAGGGTCCCAGGCAGGTGATACCTCTGGCTCCCTGCAGAAACAAAACACAAATCCTCTCTGAGGGCCAAAATCCTCAATTAGGGCCTCCAGTTTTTCTACAGATTAAGAACAACCAAATATTAATATGAGTGTATATTAATGACATTATCAGATACAGAACATAAAATATCAATTTATAAAATGTTTAACAAAATTAGGAATAAAGTTTTAAAATGTCAAGAAGTTATCTAAAACTTATATATATGTATATATATAAAATGAGAATCCATGAATCCATATTAATTAAATACATGAATCAAAAGTTTGATGAAAAATAGGTTATTAACATGTTTAAAAGTACCTTCCCACAAATATTTATTAATTACAAAGAAGAAAAAGAGTAAGCTCTTGGTGTAGAAACCTGGAAGTTACCATCCTAACCAACAGATCAGAATGACCAGAGTCAGTAATGGGACAAAATCAGGTCCCACCTATTGGGAGAGCGTAAAATACAACATTGTTTTTGTGGAATTCTTGCCACAGGTACCTAACCTGAGTCCAGTCATGTGGCGACATCAGACAAATCCAAGTTCTGCAAAACAACTAGCCTGTGTTCTTGAAAAGTTTCAAGATTGTGAAAGTCCAAGAAAGGGCTGAGGAACTGTGCTGGGCTGAAGAAGACTAAAGGCACATGGCACCTACTTGCAATGTGTGGGTCTGCAATGGGTCCTGTGAGGACATCACCGGCAAAACTTGAATGGGGTCTGGGGATTAAGGCGTAGTAATGTATTAATGTTAATTTTCTACTTTTCATGATGGAAGTGTGCAGATGTGAGAGAATGTCCTTATTTATAGGAAATATACACTGAACTGGTGAGTGTGACAGGGCATCAGACTGGCAACCTACTCTCAAACGATTCAGGAAAAGAATGTACTATACTTGCAACTTTCCTCTAAATTTCCGATTGTTTCAAATTAAAGTTTTTTGTTTTTTGTTTTTTTAAAAACAAAGCTAATTATTATCAGTGGTCTCAATAGGAAATTGCAGTGCTGAGTTTTCTATCTGCTATTCTTATTTCCCCTACTCAGATGTATGTGAACTCCTAGTCGTATTGAAAAATCTGAGAAGCCCCAGGGGAGCAATTGCTCTCAATTTGGTGTTCACTTCAGAAGGCCACAGTTTCCTCAGGGCTGAGTCGGATTGCTGACCCAGTGAGCAAAAGAGCCTTCCTCAGGAGGCAGGTTATAAAAGGCCATCTGCCCAGGTGCACCTCTTTTTTTTTTTTTTTTTTAAATGTTTCCATTTCTGTGTTCTAAAATATAGGGATGTCAGAGATAGGCAGGAGGGCATTTAGGGCCATTCCCAGGAAAAATAATGAAGAGTCTCACCTCTTCAATCTCTGCTTGCCCGTGCAGCCTCCTTCCCTGCCCCAACAACTCCAGTTTGGCATTTGGGTGCCCCCTCCTTTCTGGGGCTGCTCCTGCCTGTCCTGACCCTTCTTTCCCTCCCCCTGCCCAACTCAGACATCCAGACATTCTCAGCAGCCAGCCCAGAAGCTTGCCATTCATCACTACATTGTGGAACTTTCAGCTTTTCTTTTCTTAATCAGGATTTATTTGTGAATATAAATTGAGCTTAATATAAAATTAGTAAATATAATAAGCTGGATTCAGTCTGGAGATGTCTCTAGTGTAGAGGTGAGCTGCTTTCTACCAGCTGGAAGAGCCTACAGGAGAAAGGTAGAGAGTTTGTGGTGGGCTTAGGGGCCTGGCTGTTTTAAGTGTAACAGCTGCTGGTAGCAGTACCAGTTACTCCTGTCATCTCTCAAGCATTCAGGAAAGATTGGCTTAACCTCACAGGTAAAACTTGGGCAAATTTTGAGAAGTTAAGGGATGGAGCAGTGTTTGGGCAAAAAGAGCTCTTCAGCTGTGGCTAAGGCAAAGATGGGGGTGGAACAGAAGAGAAAGTTGGTAACGAGAGGTAAATGGATTCCTACCTGTGACATGTTTTCCAAACTTTCTACAATGGGTATGCATTGCTTTTGTTTATTTATACACACACACACACACATACACACACACACAAACAGTGGCTGTGAAGATATGTCCGAACAATGAATTGAATAGTGAGAGTCCATAGGGAATTCCACAGGGAAGCCATTGCAGAATATCTGATATTTTTCCCCTTTTTCTAATTTCCCACCTCCTTCAAGTATACCAGATATACAAACACTTTTCTCTTGAAAAATCAAATCAAACTTGTCCCATTTGTAATAATGGTCCCCACTGATGTTCATTCTGAGGGTATGAATGACAATAAAAATGGAAATGTAATATGGATTTAGTGATAACTGTAATGAGAAATCATGGTATTTATTATGGGTATTAGTAGTATATCAATAACATGGTTAAAAGCTGCCAAGTTTTCCTTAAATATGTTATTTATTTCTAAAAAGTATACAAGAAAGTCACTATTTGGAATTAATTTTGTAGCACTTCTACTTCATAGTCTTTTTATTTTTGGTTGGTCAAAAATTAATTGTATCATTCAATTGAAACATTAATGTTGCATAAGAAAGCAAGGCATTTTGCAAACCTAAAAATAGTTTAAATGTAACTCTTGAGTTGTCAGGGGACTTATAATTAATTATTTAGAGGTGTTTTGAGTTTTCATATGGAAATCTTGGTCATTGTTTAAATGTATCACTTACAGTAATTCTTTCAGGTACTCATTCATTTATTTATCAAAACATATTTTGGGTGTCTACTATGTGCAATACATTCCTTGAGATATAAGACTTGGTGTTTGTCTTCAGAGAGCTCACAATCTAGAAGAGGAGATAGGATGTGTATGAGGAATACTATAAAAATTAGAAAGTTGGTAAGTCCAGCAAGAATTAAGACAGGTTAAGGTGGTTGTAGTACATGAGTGGGATAGGAAAAGAGATAGTAAGGCCACTTTTAGGGGGAGGAAGAACACAGCAAAGGAAGGAAGGCAAGAAACCCAATGTGTGGTCAGAACAGCAAGTAGAAGCTACAGTGTATGCGGAAAAACCACTATGGGCCACTGGCCACTGTGGTTTGTATACAATGAATGATAGGTTTGTGGGTTTTATGGTTCCTGCCTCATAATAACCTCTAACTCATTAAAGATGACAAGTAGATTTCTGTTGGACACAGTAGACATATACTAATAAGCCAACTATTTCACTTCACTGGGCAGTAAGTTTCATTCTTTCTTGTTCCCAAGGCTGTCTCATTTTCTCTCACAGTTATTGATGAAGCAAGAATCTCATTTTTGCTTTTCATACCTATGATGATCAGTTTTGCATGTTAACATTGCTAGGCTGTAGTTCCCAGCTACTCAATCAAATATAAATCTAGGTGTTGCTGTGAAGGTATTTCATAGACGTATTTAAAGTTCATTATCG
This sequence comes from Daubentonia madagascariensis, assembly GCA_023783475.1. Classification (NCBI taxonomy): domain Eukaryota; kingdom Metazoa; phylum Chordata; class Mammalia; order Primates; family Daubentoniidae; genus Daubentonia; species Daubentonia madagascariensis. The sequence goes on along the minus strand of JAKFHU010002140.1, from coordinate 32,948,151 downwards.
GTGAACTTTAAGTAAAGGGGCATTATCCTAGATAATCTGGGTGGGTCTGATTCAATCAGTTGAAAGGCCTTAAAAGGAAAGTCTCAGCTTCCCTGAGAAAAATGAAATTCCCGTGGCCTGGAGCTTCCACCACCGTCTTCCCTGCCAGCCTGCCCTGTTGATTTCAGACTTGCCTAGCAAAGCTCCCACAAGTACATATGCCAATTCCTTTCAGTAAATCTCTTAATATGTGTCTCCTACTGGTCCTGCCCCTCTGCTTGACCCTGATTGATGCAGCACAAAGGTTCTTATACTCCTTTGTGAAATTATACTTCTTGGTTCCCTTTATTGAGTTTTTCCCTTTCTAGTGGTATAATATATGTCAAATTCTCCAACTTTCCTTTTTCCCAGGCTTTATTTATTATTTCCCATTAGTATTTATTACTAACTCATAATTTTCTTCTGGTTTTTAACATGTTTATTTTGCTCTGTTTCTTAATTTTTTATGCTCTAGCAGTCCTTCAATCCTTGGCTCTAGTGTTTTCTTTCTTTCTTTTTTTCTCTTCCTCCCTCCCTTCCTCCCTTCCCTTCCCTCCTTCTCTCTCTCTCTCCGCACCGCCCCCCGCCACCCCCATCAGTCTGTGTTTATCTTTAGCAAGTAAGTTCCACAGGGTAGGGAGTCTTTGATTAGTTCATTGATGTTTGCCAAGCACCTAGAACAGTGCCTGGCACATGAGAGATGCTCATTAAATGTTTATTGAGTGATGGATTTTATTTCTTTGTAAACATCTCTCTATTCCTATACATTGCTCATACAATGATAATGGCATTACATAAACATTTCTGCCTCATTGTGGGATTTGTTGGTGTGAAGCGGCTATTTGGGGTAAATGTTTTTGTGTTGATGATTCAAACTCTCCGCTGGGTGTGTAATGCCAAGATGTAGACATGAGGTCAAGTACAAGGCAGTTGGATGCTGGCTGTAGATCTGAGCTATTCCTTCCAGTTCAGTATTACCAATAACATGGGTGGTTTAATCTCTGTTCATCTGTTGCCTGTGTTATTCTCAATTAGTTGCACACTCAGAGACAGTTGAAGAGGTATACTTAATTATGTCCCACAAACTCTACAACATGCACTATGCAGCAACAAATCTATTTTTGGTCTTTTTGGGGAAAATGTGCATTTTTCTTTTTGTGGAGAACCTATTCCTTTTCCTACTTAAAAATTTTTGTTATAGTGGAACTACCAGTTATGTAGTACTCAGTCTTTCTTTCCTCAAAGATGGGTGTATGATGCAACCCAGAGTTCTTCCCAGAGGTATTTTTGAAATGAGACTAAGAAAGTGAGCCTGCTCTTCTTTGGTGTCATTCTGATATTTGGTATTTTACCTCTTTTTCATAAAGTTAAAGATAGAGATATGGCTATCTTTCTGCAAAATTAGTTATGAATTTTGGAAAGTCCTCTGAAGGAAATTGTAGAGGGAATTGACCAAGCACTTCATTGGCTCTGTACTAGCACCAACTGAAATGAGAAACAATCAGTTTAAGAGGGTCCAAATGCATACTCTGATAGAGTTTTCTTCAGTAATGCTAAAGGTGTAAGAGCAGGGAAGGAACTTGTGAGTGAAATAGGATGGGGGTTTCTAGCTAAATTCAGCTTTTACATGGTAAGATATAATTCAGCCTGGATTATTGAAAAAGGATTTACAAAGTAATATTAATTGAATGGCATCAGTCACTGTTTCCTGTGTTTCAAATTCCTGTTATCTGCTTTCTCAGGTAAAGAATCTTTGGTTACTGGCTTTGGAAGCCTCCCTATAATTCCAAACCTGGTTCTGACACTGGGCATCCCCTTATGATCTCTCCTCTTTGTTCATAAACTGAACATGGCACTTGCTTAACAGTTTTTTAAATACCAACTCTTCAAAGTCATAAACCCTGCTGGGTACGATAATACCCAAGTTCTTTCGCCAGACATAATGTTACTTAGCTTCTTTAGTAGTTTACATTTTTCAAATTGTTCTCTGGTAATAAAATAGGAATGTATTTTTGTTTGGGGGAACATAAAGATTTATAGTCTTTTGAAATATTGGGCTTGTCTTTCATTCAATACAATATTTATCACTTTTGGTCATTAGAACATAATGTTCATCTCAAAGAAAATCAATACTTTTATATGCCTGTGAACATGAAGTGCTGTTAGATTCTAAAACTGATTGAAGTAGACAATGGAGTGACTAAGCAATGTGAGTTTGCCTATTATTTGAAAACCTCCCACTTGTAGAAATTTGTGATTTATGAGCCAAGCTGAAAAGGCTTATTAATCTCTCTGGTAATCAGATAATTATAGCAAAGAGTACCTTAGTTAGAACTTAGCAGAGGGATATTTGAAGTCAACTATAGGGCAAAATCAAAGGAAACAAAAACAAAACGTTAACATCTTTCACACAGATGTAATAAAATTCCTTTTGCTAAGAATAAGAAGCATTAAAGTATCCCCTCCCCTGGACAGATCCCTACCACTCCTTCTGTTCTTTTGACACTGGTGTACTTTTCACCAAATACATTATCAAGGCAACATCATTCCTCATTTGTTGAATGTCTGTTGGGTGCCAGGCCTCATGCCAGGTGTTCTGCTGAATACAAACGTGAGTAGAACACAGTTCCTTTTGAAGGCGAGTTCATGCTCTCCTGAAGGAGACAGACATATGGAAGGTGGGTAAGACAGACATGTGTACATATGTCTGATTCCACCTGAGGAAAGGGCCGGTCATGTTGTCTCACACTGTTGGGAGATTTAGACTTCATGGAACAAGGTAATTTCCTGGGGCTCCTGGAAGCGGACCAGGAGAAGGCCTAAGTGAAAATGCTGCATTCAGAAGATCTCAAGAGAGGAGGCAAAATTGGAGGCCAAGATCTGGGGAATACTGAATATTATTCTATATAAGGGAAGGGAGCAAAATATCAAGAAGAAGGCAACAATCTGTCAAAATGGCCACGATTAGGACTCAGGTATCAGAGGTTTTCTATTTTTTTCTTTATTTAAAAATGTTTTCTTCACTTTTATTTATTTCAAAATATTAAGAGGGTGCAAATGTTTTGTTACATGGATATCTTTTATAATGCTTAAGTTGGGGCTTTTAATGTGCCCATCACCCGAGTAGTGTGCACTGTACCCAATAGATAGGTTTTTACCCCTCCCCCCTCCTCCCTTCCTCCTTGTTGATTTCCAATGATCTTTACTTCTCTTTGTGTTTCCATCGCTTAGTTCCCAATTATTTGAGCATACATGTGGTGTTTGTTTTTCCATTCCTGAGATACTTCACTTAGGATAATGGTCTCCAGTTCCATCCAAGTTGCTGCAAATGACATTATTTCATTCCTTTTTATGGCTGAGTAGTATTCCATGGTGTGTGTATGTGTGTGTGTATACATACACACACCACATTTTCTTTATCCGCTCATGACTTAATGGGCACTTAAGTTGATTCCATATCTTTGAAATTGTGAATTGTGCTTTGATAAATATTTCAGTGCAGGTGTCTTTTTGATAAAATGGCTTCATTTCCTTTGGGTAGTTATCCAACATCAGATACGTGATTTGCCGATATTTTATCCCATTATGTGCATTGTCTTTTCATATTCTTTTTACTGTCCTTTTTTGTACAAAAGCTTTTGATATTAAAGAAGTTTAATTTATCTATTTTTTCTTTTGTTGCTTATGCTTTTAATATCATATCTAAGAATCCATTGCAATTCCAAGGCATAAAAATTTACCCCTATGTTTTCTTCTAAAAGTTTTATTGTTTTGGCTTTTATATTTAGGGCATTGATCCATTTGAGTTTTTTTTTTTTTTAATATGATGTGAGATGTGATGTAGGATAGGGGTCCAGCTTCACTTTTTTGCATGTTGATATTCAATTGTCCCAGCACCATTTGTTGAAGAAATGATTCTTTCTCCATCGAATGGTCTTGGTACCCTTATTGAAAATCAATTGGCCATAGAGGTATGGGTTTATTTCTAGATTCTCAATTCTTTCTATTGGTCTATATGTCTGTGCTTGTGACAGTATTACACTATTTTAATTACTGTAGCTTTGTACTAAATTTTGAAATTGGGAAGTGTGGGCCCACCAATTTTGTTTTGTTTTTTCCAAAATTGTTCGGCTATTTGACACCTCCTGTAATTCCACATGAATTTAAGAATAAGATTTTCCATTTGTGCAAAAAAGGCCATTGGAATTTTGATAGGCATTGCATTGAATCTGTAGATTGCTTTGGGTAGTACAGATTTCTTAACAATATTGTCTTCCAATCCATGAAGATTATATGTCTTTCCATTTGTTTGGGTCTTCTTTAATTTCTTTCAGTAATGTTTTGTTTTCAGTGTACAAGCCTTTTATTTTCTTGGTTAAATTTATACCTAGGTATTTTATTCCTTGGATACTATTATAAATGGAATTATTATCTTAATTTTCCTTATGGATTGTTCATTGCTGATAATCCTTTTGTCTTTTCAATCTCTTGAGAGCTCTGCTTAATTTGAACCTTTCATTTACAACCTCCAGAATTTCCAGATGCCTGTAAAGGAAAAGTGGTCCAAATGCTGAGCCTAGCATCTTGGACTTCCCTCACCTCCTGGATATTGGCCCCACAATTACAACTTACTTGATAGAAAAATATGTTGTTAGGTAGGATATATGCCCCATGGTGTTTGGTTGGGTCAACTAGAGTTCAAAGCACAAGGTCAGAGATAATACAAGTTAGAGCACAATAAGTGAGAAAGATGGAGCAGATAGACTTGCAACCACCCTGACCCTGCCACTCTCCATTAATGTTTCATTGAACAAGTTGTTTAAACCCTCTAAATGTCAAGTGTGTTACCTGAATGGAAATGATTATAACTATCTCATAGAGTTGTTTCATAGATTAATGAAGACAAAGTGAGTAAGGCTCTTTGTAAATGGTAGTTATCCTTCCTAATTGCCGTGCTAGAGACAGAAAGTATGAGGATTGGCTGGTTAAAAAACCCTGAGTAGGCTCAATTGATCCAATTTGTTATATATCCTTTATTATTTTATAATTCTGCCTATATGTCCTAAAGAATTTAGCATTCAGCAAATTGACCTAACAAGAATTTTTAAAAAATTAAAACATAATAATGTTTAATTAAAAACATTATACTTGATAGCATTCTAAAATAATTTCTAAGAGGAATATTTTTCCTTTGAACAAAACTGAATATAAAAAAGTCTTAATTTAACCCTACATATTGGAATTGGTGTCAAACTGGGGACATCTATCAAATATGTGGCATCCAAATGCTCTACAAATAGCAACAAATGTTTTAAAAAAGGAAATGGAAGAAAAAATTAAAGAGAAATGTTAGCATTTGGTCATATAAATGTGGATTTAGGTCTCAATTGGATATGTTGTACATTGGTGCATTAGAAATTTAAAAAATAAGACAAACTGGAGGCAAACTCTTAAATATTGAACATAGAGATATCTTTTAAAACCTTCAATTATTAAACAGCTGTATTAGTCCATTTTGCACTGCTGCAAAAAATGCCTGAGGCTGGGTAATTTATAAAGAAAAGAGGTTTATTTGGCTCACAGTTCTGCAGTCTGTAAAAGAAACATCACACCAGTATCTGCTTCTGGTGAGGGCTTCAGGGAGCTTCCAATCAAGGCAGAAGGTGAAAGAGGAGCAAGGCGTGCCGCATGGGGAGAGAAGGAGCAAGGGAGGGAGGAGGTGGTGCCAGGCTCTGTTAAACAACCAGCTCTCTCATGAACTAATGGAGTGAGCAATCACTCATTATCGTGGGAAGGGCACCAAGCATTCAGCCGTTCATGAGGGATCCACCCTTGTGGCCTAGACACTTCCCACTAGGCACCTCCCCCCCAACCTCCCCACCCCCGCATTCAATACTAGGGATCAAATTTCAACATGGGATTTGGAGGGGCCAAACATATAAGCCATATTAACAGCATTTATAAAATCCAAAATTCAGAAAGTAATGGTTTTATTTATATTCCTGCTTCATGGATCTTCCCGGTACCTAACCTTTACCAGCTGTAAAAGAAGTCTGTCACTTATCATATGGGAAAAGAGAGGGTAGATGGATTTGCTTATATCCATCACTACTGGTAAAAAATAATTTTTGCCCTGTCCTAATAGTGAGTTATTATCCCTATTTTCTCATATAAAGGATAACATTTCACTTTTTCATTAGTTCAGCTACAAACCTTTTGAACAACAATTGATGTAATTAAATGACTTACTGACAATTTGGGCCAACAAAATAATGACAGCATATGCCAACCTCTGAATATTTGTTGTCTAAAAAATCTGACTTAACTATGTTAGAAAGTCTTTAAAAATACTTTCTTGGTGACTTTATTATTGAAATTTTAAAAACATTTAAAATTGATAAATTATCCAAGTTTATTTGAGTTGTTGGTGGTTATAATTAGAAAATAAAAGGGATTTCTGTGGACAAATGAGTTTCAGAAACTTTGAGAATTCAACCAAGTTAATGTAATATTTTTACTCCAGGACATTGCAAAATTTGTAATATGATAGTAATGTCTATTGCAAATCTCCAGGAAAGGGAGTTTGGTGTGGAATTTATTAAGTATCAGTTCCCGGAATTGCAGAGTGTATTTCTTAGCCTCTTTTCTCTGGAGAAAAGAGAATTCTTATAAGATTTGTCTTTAGGTACTTGAATTTAAGAGAAATTTAAATTAACAATCATCCACAAATGGATCTACTTCAAAAATTTTGTCCTTCATGTTCTAGCAAAAATGTTATCTAGAGATTTTAATTTGATATACTTTTATCTGTTAGATACAGTTGTCTCTTGAAAACTCACAGCTCAGGATCCAGTATATTAAGAAATTTGGCATCAGTATATGATGAAATGATATGCTGAAATGCCTTTTTAGTGAATTATATTAGTTATGACTCTTTTGATGGCAAGTAACAAAAATCAACTTGAGCTATGTTAAAGAAAAAAGGGGGAATTTATTATAATGATACAAAATTATCATCTAGAACGCATGGGCAAAAATGCAGATGGGTGTTAGGATTGTCTAGGACTGTGGTCTAACAGAGAAATAATGTGAGCCATGGATGTGAAGCACATCTCTAATCTTGATCTTTCTGACAGCCAGATGAATTTAATTTTATTTAATGAGAATGTTTTATTTAAACCAATATATACAAAATGTTATTTTAATATGTAATCGTCCTAGAAATATTAACAAGATATTTTATATTCTTTTGTTTTTGTACTAAGTCTTTGAAATCTTGCGTGTATTTTTACACTTAAAGTACATTTTAATTATAATTAGCCACATTTCAAATGCCCAAAAGCCATATGTGGCCAGTGGCTACCATACTGCACCCTGCAACATTAGAGCAAAGAATGACAAAGATGTAAGGAATCCAGGTAATTCTTTATCAGTGTTCAAATTTCAGAGCAATTTATTGTGGTGAAAATATTTTGAATTTATTTAAAACCTGTTGAAAGATAAGGAATGGTACACAAGATTTAAAAATAAATTCATCTATATGTTATTTTCAGAAGTTACACCTAGAATACAGGACAAATTTTGAAAAATAAGAACACAGAAAAAGATTTATCAGGCAAATACTAATTAAAACAGATTGGAATATCACATGACATAGGCTCTAAGGAATAGAGAGGTACACAATGTAATTATAAAGTTTTCAATTCACCAAGAATATATAATGTTAGTAATTCCAAACTATGTACCTAATATAGCCTCAAAACATACAGAGTAAAAAATTGGTAAAACAAGAAATCTACAAAATGACTGTTTTAGTGGAATGTGTTAAGATACTTCTTATAGTAATTGATAGATTAAAAAAAAACTAGGAAGGATGCAGAATATTTAAACAATACAATTGATAAACTATCTTGACCTAATGGATAAATATAGAACTCTACTAAACAATTAGAGAATGCACATTTTTTTCAAATACACATTTAAAGGTTTCATTTATAAAAAGACTGGCATACTATACCATAGACTAAATCTCAATATAACTTAAGAAATGTTATTATACAGAATATGTTCTCTTACTCCAATGCAATTTAGTTAAAAAATAATAATAAAAGATAACTAAAAGGCACTATGCATTTGAGAATATAAATGTGCAGTTTTAAATAACATATGGAACATAAAAGACATTTTAATGGAAATTAGAAATCACTTAGAATTGGTAATAAATATACTATACATAAAAACTTGTGTGATGCACTTAAAGCTCTATCTAGTAAGAAATTTATATTTTTCAATTCTTATATACACAAAGGATAAAAATTAGTAAGGTTTAACTTAAGAACTAAAAAATGATCAACAGAAGTTCAAAGAATTCTGGGAGTTGACTTACAGGTTTCAATTTCCTTTTCATATAAATTTGTCACATAATATTGTTGATTCTACTTTTTAATCTTTAATATCAGTCTTTCCTTCTTCATTTCCCATGCCCTTGTATAGGCTTAGCCTTCCTCATTTCTCCCTCATTCCATTGGCTTTCTAACAGTATTCTCTGTTACAGCATACCCCATCCCTTTAACTCATTCTCCTTATCACCAGATGGCTATCTAGATCACAAATCTGATAATTCCACTCATCAGTTTAGACCCTTCCTATGACTCTGGGGTTGCTCAGCTAAATCCACCCCCTTCCATCATTCTTTGCTGGGAGATCCTGCTTTTGTTTGAATGTAGATCCTTTGTGTATCCACGCACTGAAGGCGTTCCCTCCCTGGCTCCATGGGGTGTATCATGATTGGTCTAATCACCATGGTCCAATAATCATTTTTCTTCTGTTCGGGGATTGATTTATTCATGGGCATGTGACCAACTGGGAATACTTGGTTCCAATAAATAGAGAGGCTTTGGAGGAAATGCTTTTTCTTCTTCAATGGACATATCATGTCTGTCTGTGACTTGGAAACAGCTGCTGCCCTACTTGAATCATAAGGGAACATGCTGACCTGCTGAGGATGGCAGGCTGAAAAGATAGAAGGCTCTTGAGTCTTTAACAACCTCATTGTGGCACTGAATAGCCAACTCTGGAATTGCCCTATTTCTGAGCAACTCACTATGTTCAAACCACTCTTAGCTGGGGCTTCCACTACTGGAAGCTGAAACCATTCTAACCAATTCAGGCTCTCAAATGCTTAAAATTGTATGTAAAAACTTGAATAGCCCTATCTTTCCAGCCTCATTTCAGCCTGCTTCCCTCTTGCTGTGCTTCCACCCCTTCTTCTACATGGTCTAGTCTCTCTGTAAGGTTCTCTTTGCTTCTGTGAGTTTGACTATTTTAGATGCCTCATATAGGAGGAATCATGCAGCATTTGTCCTTCTGTGATTGGCTTATTTCGCTTAGCATATTATCCTCAAGGTTTATCCATTGCCACATATTTCAGGATTTCCTTCTTTTTTAAGGCTAAATAATATTGTGTTATATGTATATACCACATTTTCTTTATCCATTCATCTGCTGATGGACATTTAGGTTGTTTCTACATCTTGACTATTATAAATAGCACTGCAACAAACATGGGTGTGCTAATATATCTTGGAGATCCCGACTTCAGTTCTTTTGCATAAATACCAAGATGTGGGATTGCTGGATCATATGATATTTATATTTTTAATTTTTTGAGGAACCTCCATACTGTTTTTCATAGTGGCTACACCATTTTGCATTCCTCCCAACATTATGCAAACATTCTCTTTTCTCCATATTCTCACCAACAGTTGTCTTTTGCTTTTTAAATAATAGCCATCTTAACAGGCATAATGAAGGATAAAAATAACAAGATCATCTCAATAGATGCAGAAAAGCATCTGATAATATTAAACACCCTCTTATAATAAAAATTCTTAACAAAGTAGTAACAAAGTAATTCTAGTAGTAGAGGGAAATTACCTCGACATAATAAAGGCCGTATATAAAAAGCCTACAGCTAACATCATACTCAATGGTAAAAATTTAAAAGGCTTTATTCTAAGATTAGGAACAAGCAAGAGTGAGCACTTCTGTTCAACATAGTAATAGAAGTTCTAGCCAGAGAAGTTAGGAAAAAAAGAAATAAAAGTCATCTAAGTTGAAAAGGAAGAGGTAAAATTGTCCTGTTTGCAATGATACGATCTTATATATACAAAACCCTAGGGACCCCACAAAAACCTGTTAGAACTAACAAATTCAGTAAAAGTTGTAGGATACCAAATTAATATACAAATATCAGTTGCATTTTTTACACTAACAATGAACTATATGAAAAGGAAATTAGGAAAAGAATCCCATTTATAATAGCATCAAAAAGAATAAATTACTTAGGAATAAACTTAACTAAGGAAAAAAAGACTTAGATACTGAATTTACAAACTGTTGATTAAAGAAATTAAAGAAGATACAAACAAATGGGAAGACATCCCTTGTTCATGGATTGGAATACTTAGTATTATAAATTGTCCATACTACCGAAAGCAATGTACAAATTCAATGCAATCCCTATCCAAATTCCAATGGCATTTTTTACATGAATAGAAAAAAGATCCTAAACTTCATATGCAACCACAAAAGACTGTGAATAGCCAAAGCAATCTTGAGCAAGAACAAAGCTGGGGGCATCACACTTCCTGATTTCAAAATATACTACAAGACTATAGTAATCAAAACAGTATGGTACTGACATAAAAACAGACACATAGACCAATGGAACAGAATAGAGAGCTTAGAAATAAATTTATGCATTTACAGTCAATTGATTTTCAACAAAAGTGCTAAGAACACACAATGGGGAAGGACAGTCTGTTCAGTAAATCGTTTGGGGAAAGCTGTGTATCTACATGCAGAAGAATTAAATTGGACCCTTATCAAGCACCACATGCAAAAATCAACTCAAAATGGATGAAAGACTTGAATGTAATACCTGAAACTGTAAAACTCTTAGAAGAAAATATAGGGGAACAGAGCGGAGAAGCTCCATGACATTGGTCTGGGCAATGTTTTTTTGGATATGACCCTAAAAACACAGGCAACAAAAGCAAAAGTAGACAAATGGGCTTATATCAAAATAAAAAGCTCTGCACAGTTAAGAAAACAATCAACAGAATGAAGCGACAACATATGGAATGGGAAAAAATATTTGTAAATCATACATCTGACAAGTGGTTATTATCCAAAATATATAAGTAACTCAAACAACTCAATAGCAAGAAAACATAACCCGGTTAAAAAATGGGCAAAGGGTCTGAATAGACATTTCTTAAAAGAAGACACACAAATGGCCAACAGGTATATGAAAAAATGCTCAACTGATCATCAGGGAAATGCAAATGAAAACCACAGTGAGATACCACCTCACACCTGTTAGAATGACTGTTATCAAAAAGACAAAAGATAGCAATTATTGGTGAAGATGTGGAGAAAAGGAAGCCCTTGTACACTGTAGGTGGAATGGAAATTAGTATAGCCATTGTAGAAAAACAGTATGAAGTCTCCCCCCAAAATTAAAAATAGAACTACCATATGATCCAGCAATCCCACTATTGGGTATATATCCAAAGGAAATGAAATCAGCATGTCGAAAAGGTATCTGCATTTCCATGTTCATTGCAGCACTATTCACAGCAGCCAAGATGAAATTAACCTGTGTCCATTGACAAATCAATGGATAAAGGAGATGAGAATTCCTTTTTGCTTTCTGAATGCAAGTACATATTCATTAATTTAGGATTTATATATATATTTTCTCATTTCTCTAGGTGTGGAGTAAAAAGATTTTAATTTGTTCATTTCTTTATCTTGAAGCTGCTATCCTTTTCCTTTATCGTGCCAGTCCTTTCTTGTATTAGTTTCCGTTCCTTTTTCTTAGTAATTGTACCTTTTTGAACTCTACCTATATATGCTGATTACTCATAATATTTCATCTTGCAAAACTGAAACTCCATCCCATTAAACAATTACTCCCCATTCCTCCCTCCTCCAAGCCCCTGGCAGCCACCATTCTACTTTCTATCTGTGAATTTGATTACTCTAGGTACCTTATATAAGTACATAGCTTATAGCATTTGTCCTTTTGTGATTGGCTTATTTTGCTTAGTATAATGTCCTCAAGGCTCATCCATGTTGTAGGACATGTAGGAATTTTCTTCCTTTGTAAGGCTTATTAATATTCCATTGTATGTGTGTATCGCATTTTATTTATTCATCCATTCATCGAAGGACTTGGCTTGCTTCCACCTTTTAGCTATTGTGAATAATGCTGCTATGAACATGAGTATCTCTTTGAGTCTCTGTTTTCAATTATTTTGGGTATATACCTAGAAGTGGAATTGCTGAAGCATATAGTAATTTGATTTTTAATTTTTGAGGCACCTGTATACTGTTTTCCGTAGTGGCTGCACCATTTTACACTCCCACTGACAATGCACAAGGGTTTCAATTTCTCCATGTCATTGCCAGCACTTGATATTTTCTGTCCTTTTTTTTTTCTTTGTAGTAGCCATCCCAGTGATGTGAGGAGATATATTTTTAAACACATAAAATTCAACAGACCTCACCCCAATGTTAAACTTTCATTGACTTCTAAATGAAATATCTTCTGAAAGCATCACACAGTGAGAATACCAAGTCCAAGTGGCCACTAGTCTACCACCTGTGTGAAAGCAGGGACTGTGCCCTAGCTTATGCCTGCCACTGTGGCTAGAGAGGGCCTGCACATGGGAGAGATCAAGGTATGTTTGTTGAATAAGTGAAAGGTGTGTTTCTATTGACAATGAGCTTGGAAACAAATGATGTGGTGCTTTTTACCACGGGTGGAAGACAGTGTCAAATATGCAATCACTGACAAACCTGGGGACCACAGGACCCTCTTGTTTCTAGTTGGCAGCATGTTTGCAGTGAATGACTGCCTCTTCTTGTGCATTGGCATGAGTTGATTTTGAGCCTTCATGAATAGTAAAGACATGGCTTACATATTAGAGAGGCAGCATAGTAGTGTAAAGAGAAGATTTGGGGAACACAGCTCTGCACCTACTAGGTATGTGGCCTTTAAGAATAATCTCATCTCTCCAATGCCATCTCCTTGGGTGTAAAATGGGATTAATAATACTACTCCATGAGATTGTTGAGAACTTAATTGATAATGTAGGTAAAGTGCAATGCATACATATATATGGTAGATATTATTGTGAATATATTTTAATTAATTAAATTTTTTCCTTCATGTGTGACACTTTTTCATGGGTGGGAAGGTCCCTGAATTAAAAGCCATGGATAAAATATCAAAAGCTTCTATTCTAAGATTTCTCTGGAGATCCCTTAATATTTTCTCTTGATGACCTCAGAGAATTACTTTGATCAGAGAATAAAAATGTGGCGCTGATGTGCTACTTTGTAATCTACATCAAATCAACTAGAGTAAGAACTGAGATTTAATCTGGGCTCAAACAAAGAGCTAATGTGTAAAAGGCAGTCGATGTGTGATTCCTATCGTGAGTGTCCGTGCTCACTGTGATGAAGTTTACATATGCTTCCCTCAACTTTAATAAATATAGTTATGTCAGCTAACAAGGTGATCAGTAGGTATTTCTTTGAAAGTTTCAGAAGCAGTGAAGTAATCACATTTTCTTGGTGGACATTACAAAATTCAAAGATACTTTGTTCACTGTGTATCTCTGGGGACATTTTATCCTCGTGGTTCAAAACTTGAAGCTCCTTGGTCATGGTTTATTCAATACATTTTCCACCAGAACAGCTCTAACAGAAATTTCTGCCTTGATGGAAATGTTCTATGATTCTGTACTATCTCATAGAGTAGACATTAGTGACACGTGGCTATTGAGCAGTTGAAATGTATCTAGTATGGCAGAGAAACTAAATTTTTAACTTTATTGAATTTTAATGAATTAAAATTCAAACTTACATAGCCACATGTGGCTAGTGACTATCATATTGGACAAGTGGACAGCATAGCCCCAGCATGTCTTTAGGAAAATGAGAGCTGTTATACACCCATATGAGAAACACCAGCACATGGCCTAAACTGGGTAAACTTACCTGGAGCCCCTCACTCTGTTTTTTGTTTGTTTGTTTTAGTTTCAGTTTTAACGTAGTAAAGGAAGAATGTTATTCCAAGCCAGAATTTACTGCTGTTACGTCTACTCGGCGTGAGGAGGAATAATTCATTTCAGAGGGAAAATGTGCTTCTCTACTGCTCTTACCTTTTGTAGAGATGGAAAAGAGAGGGCAGAACTAGATTAAAATTTCAAAGCCTTGGTCAATCCCTTTATATTGCTATTGGGTGAGATACATGTTAGAACACCCTTCCCTTAAGTAGAAATATTAACAATGTTTTGGATATGCAAGAGTAGACCCAATCATGGATTGTAGCTCTGACAAGGGCAGTGCATGGGCAATATATATAGCCAAAGCGTTGTACCCCCATAATATTCTGAAATAAAAAAAAAAAGTAGACCCAGAGTCTAGAACTGAGTGAAGAATGACTTAAAGTTTGAATTTCCAGGTAAGGGGAGAAGATAGTTCAAAATTCATGGAGCACAAAAGTGGAGAAGGATAGAGCGGTGAGAAAGGGGTTGCCCAGAAAGTAGCCAGTGAGTAATCCAGGAACAAGAAAGCCAAGGCAGCTTCGAGAACAAGGATGTTTAGTTTCCAATTTTAAGTTGATTGCATCTCTACACAGTAAACCCTTCTTCTTTTGCCTTTCTTTTCTTTTCTTTTCTGTCTTTTTCTTTTTCTTTTTAGCAAACTCTACTTCACCTCTGAAGCATTGTGTGGATTGTTTGGGGGGAAGTGAAAGAAATGGGGCTCCTTTTTATATCTGGATCAGCACAGGGATGAGAACAGCCCAAGGAGTGAGACAGGTGAGATGAGAACTCCAGGAAAAGCAGCAAAGCGATTATGGGGCCGTGACTCCCAAATGTTGAGGGGTGGAGTGGTCAGAATCTCAAAGAGCCAAGCGGTCCCCACAGACATCCAAATTGCATGAGGAATGAAGACACTGAACATGCTATATTAGCTGAACGCCTTCCCACGTCTTTAGAGCAATGGGATTCAGTGTTAAGTTCATGGTGGAGAAGTTGTGCTATTTCCACTAAGATTTTTAAAAGCCTTGGATTGTTGTTTATAGCATCAACAATTCTGACTTACATTTACAGTTGTCTCCAGAGTGCACTTCAGCAGCTGCATTTATATACTTTGGGCAAAAGTAAAACTATCCCTTAATGTAGAAATATACGCAACCAGATATAAAAACAAAGATAAAACCTGAGTCCTAGCATGACTAATTGGGATTGAAAAGAGCTATAACACACTTAAAAAGAAACCAGAAAAATTTTCTCTGGAAAATACCAAGGGTAAATTTTAAAAACAGTCTTTCCTGGAAATAAGAGAATACAATTAGAGACTTAGAGTTTTTCTTGGTCGTGAAATTCTCTGATTTCCACAATGCAAGCACCTCCTTTATTTTAATCTATCCATTGGCGTTCCTTTCTGCTTGTCCTCCACTTTCTGCCATGCAACTCTTTGATGGTTACAGAGTGTTCAAATACTTTTATTAACTTACTTTCTTTTTCCCAAGTAACTCTCAAGACACAGGTTGCCACACATAAAGTTGTCAGTGCTCAGGAAACATTTTATTTGCCAGAGCTCTTCACAATGTGTACTTCAAACATATCCTCAAGGGCTTTTGGCTGGGGCCATCTGCTAGTTTTGAAGACCAGATTTCAATATGTTGGTGACTGGACTCATGCACATTCTGTCCTGTCTTTTGCAGTCCTCCTACAGCAAAGAATCTTCCTCTTAGAATTTAGAAAGAAGTGCAAGTATTTTGTGTTTTATTATTTAAAACCAATTCTGCTTTGGCTGTGCCCCTTTTGGTTCAGATGCTGCTGTTTCTTGGGCTAGGCAGTGAAGTGGAATCGTCCTCTTATCACTGTTTATTGAGAAATACAGAAGTATCTACAAATAGATCACTACAGAGTCATCAGATTTCCTGATAGAGAAGTAGATAAACCAGCCAAAGATATTTTGAAATTAGATGTTATCATGTAGCCAACAACTGCAAATTTCTAAGAACTCTTAGTTTAAAATATAATTTTGATTTTCAAAGATCTCATGGAAAACATCTGAACTAGGATGATTTTCAGAGTGTACTCCTAGTATTCATATTTTGCTTGGATGATCTTGATCAACTCCTAAAAAAAAAAAAAAAGTGAAAGTTTGTGACATACCGTAATCTTTCAATATAAAGAACGTACATTAAATATAAAGTACAAAATCATATATAAATGATATATGTAAATATATAAAAATTATATATAAATTCATATACATGAAGAAGATAGACTACTACAAGTAAAATGAAGCACATATTATACCATAAATATTTTAAGGTGAAAGTAGGAGTGGGCAAACTATGGCCCACAGATTAAATCTGTCCAACAGTCTGTTCTTATAGAGCCTGCAAGCTGAGAATTGGTTTGTACATTTTTAATGAATTATTTAAAAAAAAAAAAGACTATGTGATGGTATATGACTCCCAAAGCCTAAAATATTTGGTAGCTGGCCCTTCACAGAAAAAGTTTGCTGAGCACTCATGTAAAGGGTAATGTTATTGAAGCAGAAATTATGTATTAAAGCAAATATTATATATTTCAAAAACATGAAGTAGAAGCTTAACAATAGCTGTCTCAAAGTTGTCCCGCTGGTAATGATCTTGTATCTGTGCCTTTAAAATTTCAATTCATTTCATTTCTATGAGAATCAAATAGTGAAACTCTTAGTTCTTAAAGGGCAAGACATGATTTATGAGAAAAAGATTTGTAATGTAATTAAAGAAATGCCAATTAAGGTCAAGAAAATATCTAAAGTACCATAAAGTAACATTTTATGCTCCAGTGGATCATCTGAACTTTTGGTGGGTTTACACTCAGATATTTGTAATTTAACCATCCCCCAAAATATGTTAATGTAAGATGACAACCTTTTGCAACTCAGCTTGGATGTTGAAGTCAGCAGGGCGCTGCTTCCCACCAGCTGTCCACACTCAACTGTTTCTTTTCCCCACCTCACTTGACCTCTTTGCAGTGGTCCCTTCCTCCTTCCCCACAAACTCTCTTGCTTTGTCACCACAGCTCCGCACAATCCCGGTTCTCCTTCTATTTATCAGCCTTTCTCAGACCCTATACCAAGCTTCCCTTCCTCTACGTGTCCTCTAGGCATTGGAATCCATTAGCCATTTACTCTTTTCCTGCTCTCCATGTCCTGGGTGATCTGGTCCAGCATATGCTGATGCCGTCCGCCTCTGACTCTGCTCAGCTTTCAATCTCCTAACACTGCAGACGCCAATATCTAGATCAAATGTGGGTCTGTTTGATGTCTTTTTTTCCTTCTTGATTATCACTTATATAATCTTACCTTTTTCCACATCTAGTAATTTTTATTGTATGTCTAACATTGTGTATAAAACAAGTTCAGAGGCCCCAGATGACATTATATTCTACAAGAGAAGATTCTCCTTTCCTCTGTTAGGTAGATAGGGTAAAAGCTTGATCACCTTGGTCCCACCAAGAATTGAGGTGGGTAGGAACTGGAATGCAGTTAGGCAAGACTCAGTCTACTTTTGGCTTCTCTCCAATTTTAGAGAGTACCCCTCCCAGACTTTATGTAGAGAGACATTTCTGCACTTTAGTGGTTTTCAGCTTAGTTTTCTAGCCTCCCGTTCCACAGAGTTCAAAAGTTGGAAAATATATTGAGTGGGATACGAGCTCTGCGCTGCCTTTCACACAGCCCAGATCTCAACAAATGCCCTGTAATCCATGTGTTTGAGTCTCCACACATTTCTAATTTGTCAATCCAGACCAGTGTTACTGCTAAAAACTTTGCTGAGTTCTTTTCCCTTACAGAGGTTTCTATCTGGACCATGTCTAATCCTCAACTCTTGCTTACCTTTCAGTCCAACTTTGAATATCAGTTTCATAGGGAATCCCTCATCAACCCCATAAAATAAATCACATATTCATAACATATGCTCTCACAACACTTATGTTTCCATCATAGGATTTATCATGATTGTAATATATTAGGTATGGAAACATATATTTCATTTCTTTACATTTCACAAAAGGAGGGACCATGACTGTGTTGTCCTCCACTAACCACCATTACACGGTATCTAGCATTTGTTAAGCACTTAACAAGTCTTGAATGAGGGAATAAAAAAAATCAATGAATAAATCAATAAATACTATAGAAAACACATCCAATTATATGTTAAATCAACTTGTAGTATGTTTTATGTAATAGAAATGTAATTATATTGACATCTGAATGCTTTTGGTAACTTAAATATTACTTACATATAGACAGGCATCTTTGCCAGGGACTAAGCATCTTTATGAATCAGCTGGAACCTTTGTTCCCACCTTAACTCTTCACCTATAATTTCAACACCTGTTCCCAACACCTACTTACACACACACACACACACACACACACACTTTTCAAGTCATATGGACGGTAGAGGCTGCTTGGAACTCTCCATTCTCCCCCTCCACATTACCGTTGGCCATTTCCATCATTTCTTCTCACCGACATCAAGGATCTGTTAAGTTTTTGCTATCTATTACTTCCTATTTTTACAGCTGTTAGGAGTCTCTTTCCTACAACCTCTTCATAATAGCCAGTTTTGTATGCAGAATAAAGGGAAAGAGAAGTCTTCCATCTAACTGTCTGAACTGTTTAGGAATTTCTAGTCTCCCAGCTAAAATTCCTAAAGTAACAATGTTCAAAATTGTGGTCAGTCCTAACAGTCTTAAGTAGAGTTTAGCTACAGGATGAAATAAATGGTCTTTGGTGGGAATTTTTAAATTCATTGCTAATGGAAATTTTACTCTCTTTGAATGTTTGCACCAGCACAGAGTCACTGCTTTAGAAAGCCTCATAATTAGAGAAACCCACTTAGTCTGTTCCCTGTATAAAATATATGATGAGGAATGTTCTATTGTATTGTATGCTTGAAAATTGAAAAGAGTAGATTTTAGGTGTTCTCACCATAAAAAAGATATCTATGTGAGGTAATGCAAGCTCAATTTAGCCATTCCACAATGTATGTATATTTTAAACCATCATATTGTAAACCATAAGTATATATAATTTTTATTTGTCAATTTAAAAAAATTTTAAAAGAGAATTTCTATGTTATGATATACACTGGAAAAGTCTTCTGCATATTCTCAGATTTTCCATTCTCTTGGCCCACCTAATATCCTCCCCATGTCTTATGAAAATCCTGGCCATAAGGATTTGGGCCTTCTATCTAATTTCTGCCCCCATAAGTGTTATCTTCTATTTATGGCACCATTTTTGGTACAACCACAGCCAATGATCAGTTCTCTCTTATTTTGGTCCTGGCCAAGGTTGTATACAATGATAAATATCACTATTTCCTGTCTCTTTCTAATAATCAGAAAGGTAGTCCAAGTCCCAATGGAACAAGGAAACTTTTTTTTAAAAAAAGACTAATTATGGGCCAATGTGAGTATCAGGAAAGATTAGAAGTATTGTTTACCCTTTTATGGTAAAAGGCAAATATTTTGAGTAATACAGTCTGCCTTCATTTCTGTCTTACTATCATTCTATGAAATATAAATAAATAACAATTTCAAGGCAAATGAATAAAGACCCCTGACTATGCCATCAAATTCAGTAATCACCAGCCATGTATATCTATTTAACCCCTGAAATATACCTAATTTCAAACTGAGATGTGGTGTGAGTGTGAAATATCCTCCAAGCTTCAAAGAAATAGTATTTAAAAAATACAAAATATCTCTTTAATAATATTTTTATATTGATTGTACATTGAAAAAATATTGGATATATGGGGTTAAATAAAATATATTAAAATTACTTTCATTTGTTTCTTTTTATGTTTGTTAATGTGGTTACAAGATAATTTATAGTAAGTAACTTATATAATTTATAATTAAGTAAGTTAGTTGCTTGCATTATATCTGTTGGACAGGCTGCCTAAAATGTTTTAAGCATTAGTAGAAATAGGAGGGTGCAGCAGGCAGGCGTGGCACGGGCATTGCAGCATCTGTGGGTCCTTCTGCCTCCATTGCTCAGTGGAGAGGACCTGCCCGCCAGATTATATCCACCCAAATTGTAAATCTGGTTTTATTGACAACAGCCTTGAGAGGTGCACATCTGGAGGGCAACCCAAGAGGCCCACATCTGGAGTGTAGCCCAAAATGCCGACATCTGAAGTGTAGCCCAAGGTGGCAGTGCCCCGGGGGACCTAGACAGCCCGTGTGGGAGGGAGACCCAGTCCCAACTCCTCCTACCGCTCCAAACTCGGTCTCTTACAATAGCTTCCTAATGATTTCTTCTTCCATGTTCCTCTCTTCTTTCTAATGTATCTTCTATACTTTCATTAGAAAATTTTTTTTAATTTTAACAACTCTACCTAAAAATTTTTATTGCCCTTTCCTTAAAGTATATGGTATATAAAACACAATGATACAAAAGCCACATGATAAATATTCCTTATTGAAAAATTTTCTGTATGGACAGGACTGGCTAAGATTTCAGTAAGACTTTGGATAGCAAAAGCTGAAGGAAGGACAGATTCCACAGCTTCTTACAGCTGGTTTTGGCACAATCACTAGGAAATAGTAGAATTTTGGTTATCACCATGGTATTTACCAACCTTTCTCCTCCCCCCACTGTCATAATATCTGTTGGTGCAGGATAAATCAATTATATTTTGTCTGCCTTTGTAGACTGTGAACTCTTCAAAAGTATAATCCATGATTTTTATATCTGTGTATCTCCAGATGTTAGCATAACGTCAGTGCCAAAGTACTTACTCAAAAAATGTTTCTGGAACAAATCAATGAGTTGAGTTAGTGAGTGAATAAATGGATAAATGAGAGTGGGTCAGTCAATCAGTATTTATTGAGCTATCACTTGGCAGAGAAGGCAGTGTAGTGGGTAGAGCAGGACTCCAAGGAAAGCACAAAGTTGCCACCCGAAATCATGGTTATTGTTGGCAGAGAGATGGTTGTGACTCATCCAAGGATGAGATCAAGAAACTCATTTCATTTTGCAAGCAGGAGCTGTCCTGAGTTTAATAACTGTTGAGTTTAACCTTATCTCACTAACTGTTCCATGCAATCCAGTAGAATAATCCTGCTTTCTATAAACTGAATCAGAATGCTGCATGCCTGTAAGTCTTTAATTTCTTCCTTCTTTCCACATGAAAAATGGATCTAGGCATATGTGAGAGTCAATAGTGCTGTTCACCAAGTATTTCCAGTTCTTCCCCTTTTCTGGGCACCTAACCTGAAGTTATTCATGACCATGTGACTTGCTTGAGACAGCAATGGATATCGCTATAGTCAGAACTTTTAAGATCTACTATGTAACTGAGACAGTTCTTTCCCCTCTGGCACAGTGACCTGCAATGTTCCATATAGTGCCTGGTACCTGGAACGAGGACATTGCAGAGCAGAGCTCCCAACAAACTCATGATGGACATGTAAGTGAGAAATAAAACTTTTTAATTTTAAGCTGTTGAGATTTTGCTATTGTTTGATATGATAGCATGGCTTAGCTTCTCTTGATTAATATTGCACTAAAGAAAATAATACTTTTTTTTTAAAAGATGGATAAATGAGTAATCTTTTCTGGAGAGGTCAACATCTTTTAGTCCACTAACCCTTATTTGAATCAAATCCAAGTTTCACTGCTTATTAGCTGGGTGACCTAGGACAAGTTACTTAAACAGTCTGTGCCTGTTTCCACAATAATAGTAGTTAACTTCTAGACTTGTCATGAGAATTGCATGAATCTAATATCTGTAAAACTTAGAGCAGTGCCTTGCACAGCATAAGTGCTATACATATGAAAGCTATTGTTTTCATTTTTAGTATTATTGGACTAGACATTCACCTTGAGTTATGTCATTCCAATTCATTTCAGAACTCTCTAGTCAAAGACCACATCTCAGAATATAGCCCTGTGAATGACTTGACAATTCAGAACTACAGATAATGGAAGTATAAAAATAAACTAACTAACAAAAAACAATAGCAACAATGAAAGCAACAAATATAAACCCTTGGGAAGTTCAGGAAGGTGTCATGAGAATTCACCAAGAAGTAACATGGCCTTTGAAATACAATAAACAATAAGAAGCATTCAGTTTGTACTGTATTAGACTTACACAGCTTCAACACTGGACAAAATATCTTCAGAATTATTTATGCGTTGATCCTGACATTTCCTACCCACTTGACAGCCTGGCCTCTTCTATAGCTAAGGCATTATTTAATACCTCTTTGCTGGGAAGAGAATAAATTTCTAGTAGATGGTTCTATGATAGCTGTTTGGTCAGATTGAAAGTTGCAGAACTGGGATATAAAGGGAATTCTTTAGAGCTTTGCATAGGACTGTCATCAGTATAACAAATTCCCAAACTTTTGAGTTTCATATTCCTTTGATGTGGAAGTAACCTAATAATAAGTGATCTGGAGGGACAAGAAGAGAAAAGATACACCCAGTTTAGCACAGTGAGGATGGAGGATTAAGCTCATAAGAGGTATGAAAATTAAAAATGAACTCATAACTATTTATTTGGAAGCATTTTTTTCTTTTGACTTATGGCCTTTGAAAACAAAGTAGCCTTGCTAGTTTAGACAACCAGCAGCTAGCGTAGGAAAAATCACTGTCAAATTGAAATCTCCAACAATGGTAATTGGGTTTTCTCAACACATTTCAGTACTTCTGAAATCCTAATGGAAAGGACACATTTGCCCATGGTAAGATGTACTGTCTGAGCAAGACATACCGCTCCTTTACTCTGAGTTGGAATTGTATAATGATATATGGTAATGAAGTAGCCTAAGACTTTGGAATGAGAAAGACCTGGGTTTAGGACTCAGTTCTACAATTTCTGGGTGACCTTGGGCAAGTTATATTTTTTCTTTACTTGTAAAATAGGTACATTTGTACCAACCTAACACAATTTTTGAGAAGATTAAAGGAGATTACATGTACAGTATCTAGAACACTTTTGCTGGCATAGTAGGAAGTTTTAGAAACAAAACGAAAAAAAATAAAGGATCCTGGGTGGTGAAAATATTGTGAACCATTTAGTTAATTAAGGGATGTTCAGCTATATTGTGCACAGCTGCAGAGAACTTGGAGTTGCCTTAGGAGCTCTGAGAGCCTTCAGATGGAGAATTGGCCACACCAATGTCAGTCCCAGTGCAACTAGAAAATCTGCCTTTATCTGTTTTATCCATTCATGCATGTGGTTTATAGGATTTCATCAAATATCAATAAAAAAGGTACCATGGCTATTGAAAAATGTTTGATAGATAATGATTTAAAGAGCTTAAAATATGTATTTGATGTAACCTGAACTGAGTTTTTTTAATCTAATGGTATCATTTTACCCCTTTCTTAATCTCTGGGTGGAAATATTTATTTGATGACCCTGGAATCTAGCACTAAAAAGTCAAAAATCAAATATTGTGCCTTTGATAACATAAAAAAGGCATTTGTTATTAATTCAGTATTGCATTTGTTACTAATTCAGTATTGCATTTGCATTTTCTCAAAGCTTTGCCACTATTAATTACTGAGTTCTTACCCTATTCCACTGAAGTTAATCAAATGACAATTATTATTGCAAGAGAATTCTGCTATAATATGATGATGGGAGAATGAAGGGGAAACCTTCGCCATTGACTTCCCATGCTGTTGCAAGGAAGAATTATTGCCACCTTTATGAAGAATTTGATTTATTTGCAGCAAATCATTTTATAGATCAATGCTGAGGTCTTAAGCATAAACCAAATATGTTTTTTCCCCTCATTACTAGCCCATTGAAGCCATACATCAGTCTTAAACAAGGATGAGTCCAGGTTTGGGCATTTTGCTCCACCCCCAAGCAGGTAGAGAATAGCTACACTGATGGGCCATGCCCTTTAGGCCTGGGGCTTTCCCGAGAGCATGTATGCGAGACTGTCCAGGAAACAGCATTTGTTGTCCTGGCATTGTCGTTGTTGTTTTGTTTTCTTCTAATCCTTGCTGACTTCCTCTGGCTTACGTTTGAATGAGAAGTTCCCAAACTCAATAATAATTATAATAACTAACATTTACTCATAAGTGACGGAATTCAAACCCAAGCAATCTGGCCTTGGAATACATAAGCCTAACCATTGCTCCTTACTGAGTCAAGAGTCATTTTGTAGGGAAAAGGGGAAATACAAGAAATTTAATTATAAACTGCAGGCCTATGGCTAGTTTAAACAAAAGATATTGGCATATTATTCAGTCATAAAGTATAAGAATTTGGGGCTCAGACTCAGTGGAAAACAAGCACTTGTTTCCCAGGCAATGTTCTCTGACGCTTGGGCAGGAGGATCACTTGAGCTCAGGAGTCTGAGGCTGCAGTGAGCTATGATCAGACCACTGCACTCCAGCCTGAGCAACAGAGTGAGACCCTGTCTCAAAAAAATACTATTTAATATACGTGCTATGTTCACATTTTTTATTGGGGATATTTAGGGAAAAAGGAAACTTCAGCCCCTCACTTTGTGATTCATGTTCTTATGTATGTGCATAGAGAACACATATGACAATGACTGCCAGATAGCAGGTGCTTCTAGATAATACTATTGCAGTAACAAAGAGCCATGTGGGGATCCTAATAGCAGGAAAAATGTCCATCACAGTAGCTAAATGTTGTGTAGGCAATGTTGCAAGGAGTATGACATACCAATGGTGAGTGTGACATTCAAATCTTCCAGCAGTGGGGGACTGAGACAGTGGGATCACTTGAGGTGGGCATAACCTTGCCAACTCTGTTCTAGCTCTGGGTAGCTATTCATCTATTTTCCCCACAATGTTAGGCACTGTCTAGAAGCTGATGACACATAAATTTTTGGCACAATTCCAGCTCTTGAGAACCTCAGACTACTAATAAATTAAGATTTTTACATCGCCTTTAAGCATTCATTTCAATGTCTCTATGAGTTCCATATATGATGCATATATGTGTGTATGGATACTACATGTAAAGTGTGATCTTGGTTAAGTTACACATGATATGGGGTTTTATGTACTCCTCTTTTCACTTAATGTTCTGTCAGCACTTTCTAATGTCATTCAAATTCACTGAAGGCTTCATTTTTAATGACCACACAGTATTTTCTAATATGAATGTATCATATTGATTTAATCATATTTCCTTTCATGTAGTTTATGCCAAATTTGCCATTGTTATAAACAATTCAGAGATATAGCCAATCCTAACCTTGGCTGGAAACTCTAATGCTGACAGCCAAAGCAACAAATCAACATGTCCTGAGAAAAGTTGTGAAATTTCTCACCATGGTGACACTCGATGACTATAATTATCACATTGATCCTGTATCTCATCTCCATTGGTAGATATGGAAACTGAAGTTGAGATTGTTATGGAAATGTGTCCAAGGTCACACAGTTAACCAATGGAAGAAGTGTGATTTGAACCCAAGTCTGCCTCACACCAAAATCCACACTTTTTCCTCTGTGGTATATGTCCTGGTTCTGACTTAGGAATATTTCACTCCATAAGTCCAGGGGGGCTATGGAGTATCATGGGTATTGTGAAGTAAGACCCACCCTAGAGCTGAGCTCAGTATGCCCTGTTTCCTCAGTGGTACAAAACAGTCGTATTTCCTTATTCTTCGAATCAAATGAATCAGGCTCTCCTGTCATCGTCTTTGAAGATCTTCCTTCCTTGCCCATGGCATTTTACTTCTATCAACTCCCACACCCAGAGCACACAAACATGCTCATGCACATGCACACACATGCACATGCATGACAGGTACAAGAATCTCAGGGGGTGTCCCAGTTGAAGTGCCAAAATTGCCTTGCAGAGAGGAAACTGAAGCCTGATGGTCTCCTGCCTTCCCTGTAGCCATTGCTGCCACATGGTGTCACTGTTGAAGCACAGGCAGACCAGCTGCCCTAGTGCTGTCTTCTTTGTTCCCAGAACTGGGCATGGGCCTCCCGACCTCAACATCCCCTCCCTAAAAGACTTGGTGACCTGGAAGTCTGATACAATCCCTGGCTGCTCTCTGGCTTAGACACTTCTTTCCGCAGGGCAGAGTTACCATCATTCATTACGCATACATATAAGACGTACGAGTATTTGAGCTACCTGTCTCAGGTGTGCAAACTTAGCCCACAGACTCTCAGAGTTTACATACCAGCGATCTAGGTTCAACTCACTCGTTGGTAATGCAGCTACTTGAGTTAAGACAAGTAGTGGGGGTGATCCGCTAAAGATAGCTCGGTCCATTTTTTTTTCTCCTTCAGCCAAAAAGAAAAAAGAAGTTCTTTTTTGCTGTTGGGTATGTGGGGGAGCTGGTTTACTCATCCAGAAGGACTGGTAGGTGAAGATTATTCCCTTCAACCCCACTCTCAGAGAAGGGATGAAAGCCTTTATATTTTTAAGGTCTGGATTTTCCTTTCTCTTAGAGGGAAGAAAAAAGCATTTCTTTGTGTCTCAAAAGTCCAGGGCCTTCTCCTGGGCAATCATGTTCACTTTCAGAGAGATGGAACTGGTATTTCAGGGGTTGAAAAGAAAAGCAATTGAATGTGTGGGTATCCCCAAATGCCAGGAAAAGAAAGCAAGGTGGGTGCGCGTTTTGTTATGGGCAGGTAACATGCATGTTCTGGCACAGCACTGCTATGGCCCCAGCTCAGGGGGTTGCTGGGGAGAAACCTGAGCACTATACCTGGGCGCTGTGGCCGGGGCCCCTGGTGCACATGCCCTGAAGCAGGGGAGATGGAGACACCGGCTATCAAAAACCTGACCAGCCTGAGCCTGCAGCCGGTGATGGCTCTATTCTGTTGAGGTGGGAGGGTGAGTTGGAAGATCCGACTAAGAAGGGGGCAAAAGCACCTGTGGAAGATGAGCGATACCAGGAATCTCCCTTTCTTAGAAGTGGACATTTGGAGGAAGCCACCTTTGGGACATGGAAGATACTCAGTTTCTTTGACTATCCCAAGGTTAGTGGGAGAAGCCCTGAGAGTTTAAGAATGGACTTTGAGCCAATATGGCATTTGGATGCCAACCAGATAAAATTTAATTTGGAGACTTTAAAGTGATGTGAGACCACACCCTGGTGTTGAGTAAGAGTCTGTAAAATTACCCATGTGCACACTGTTACCTGTCCAGGTTCAAGCCTTCCACCAGCCAGATCAGTTTCACCACGTAATGGAACCAGAGTCCCATCTTTTCGACCTCAGCATCTGTGAATATGATGGGTAATATAAAAACCGCTCTCCTCTCTCAGGTCAGCTTCACCCTCTGTCCCCTGGGTGGGAGATATATTTTCAGAAGAAATATATACCTGGTTATGTGCACTGATCAAGTTATATCAAGGTTGTACTTAATGTATTTGTTGTATTCAGTCGTTGTGATATGGGAGCATGATTATTCCTATGGAATAGCAGCCCCATCCCTGAGCCCCTATTCGTGAATAAGTTTCCTTTGCACCAATGATAGACTATCAATAACATTTGTCCCAGAAATCATTTGAAAATAGTCTGTTGTTCTGTGCTCAAGTAGAGGTGCCAGGCACTTTCCTATGCTCTCAACTGGTGACCTCTCCTGCTCCACTCTTCCTTCCCAAACTAGTATGAATACTTCCTTTCTTTTTATCCTGGGCATCTTGGGGAGTTTCTTTTTGTGCCTCATGGATCTGTGCCTTCAGAAGATACTGTAGACTGGCTGGGATAATTTTTCTGGTTCTTCCCCATTTATTTTTTGCCCTCTTATTTTGTAACATAACACTTGGGTGGTTTCAATGTCCTTGCCCTGCACAGTAGAGACTTGCTCAGTTTATATTTGTTTTGTCTTGAACCCTGTCTCCCTTGAAGTTTAGAGTCGGGGATAGGATTTGTCTGGATTTGCTTTGAACTTGGTCTCTGACTTTCAGATCCTTTTGAAGAATACCACTGCTTCCCACTGTTTGGCCTTCTGATATTTGGGGTTTTTGATTTTGACCCCTTGTCTTTGTTCTTGATGTGATGATACATGGCTAATACGTAACTAGCAGCCTCCCTAGTTGATAATGCCTGGGCAGGTGTAATGGTATTCTATAAGAAGCATCATGGCACAATCTTTTGACTCCAAGCATTTAAAGACTCCTTGCATCATAGGAGCTATAACATCCTTAGCATCATCACAGCATGGAGAATTTTTCTGCTGGACTAAAAGGAGGCAGAAAATTGACCCCCCCACCTTTTTTTTTTTTTTTACTTTGAGTGTTCAGGTTACACAGAAGACATGCAGTCTTGCATGGCTATACTCACAGGTAAGCATCCCTTGTAACATTTATAATGACTCAAAAGAAGAATCAGGCATCCCGGGGCAGGTCAAACAGTGAACAAGAAACACACCGAGGAGAATACAGAACTGTCCACCACAGAACTTGTCTCTTCAGTGCGTCATTACTAATGCATTGTCAATAATTAGTTTGCATAGCAAATTACATGCCATTCTCAACATCAAATGTAGGTTCAGTCATTTTCAACAGGCACTTGTGTCATCGTAGCAAAATACCTCCCTCTGGTCAGAAAGGAAGAGACCAGTCCCATTATTCACGCTTGGGATCCCTCACATCCTGTCCAGCTGCCTCAGAGACATCTCAGCATTGATTACCTTCTCTTTCTTCTGTGTCTTCATCCTTTGCTTTGCCCTGATCTCTTTCCTATCATCTTTTAAACATATCCCAGTCTATTCCATTTTAATAAAATTTCTATCATTTGCCATATAATCTTTGCATCAATCCCTCATTTGTAGCTATAACACTGATCAAAGACTACAGAGTGGTCCTGCTCTGTTGCCTCCAAAAACAACTGCTTATTACCTGAGCGTCCAGTTGCAATATCAACAATAGAAATATTTGAGATCATAATGCAATGCTAGAATGCAGCATCTCTAAGACATAATCGGGACTAATCCTATCATGCCTCATGCCTCAATTCCATGTTTGCTTCAGTCATCCCCAGAAGTCCAAACCTCTACAGACATTCATACCACCTGAAATCCCTGTATGTTCTTCTCTGTATATCCCTGTACATCTCAAACCCTGTCACTGTGGCTTCTGGAATTCCTGCTCTGTGATTGGCCAGCTCCTCTCTGTCCCAGTCAGCTTGAGCTGCCATGACAAAATACTGCGGACTGGGTCTCTTAAATAATAGACATTTATCTCTCGTAAGTTCTGGAGTCGGCGAAGTCTGAGATCAAGGTACTGGCAGATTTGGTTCCTGGTGAGGGCTCCCCTCTTGGCTTGCTGATGGCTGTTTTCTCACTCTGCCCTCACGTGGTGGAGAGAGAGTGAGCTCCAGGGTCTTCCTCTCCTTAGAAGGGCACTAATCCTATCATGGGGCCCCACCCTCATGACCTCATCTGAATCCAATCACCTCCTAAAGGCCTAACCTCCAAATACTATCACACTGGGGGTTAGGGCTTCAACATATGAATTTGGGGAGGACGAAAACATTCAGTGCATAACATTCTGCCCTGGCTCCTGCCCCCCAATTCATGTCATTCTTGCATGCAAAGTACATTCATTCCATCTCAACAGCCCCAAAAGCCTCTATTTGTTCCAGTATTAACTCTAACATCTGAAGTCCAAAGTCTCATCTACATATTGTCTAAAACAGATATAGGTGAGACTTGTGCAATGCATCTTAAAGCAAAATTCATCTCCAGCTGTGAAATTGTGAACCTAGATAAGTTATGTGTTTCCAAAGTACAATGGTGGAACAGGTGTAGGATAGACATTCATTCCCATTCCAAAAGAGAAACAGTGAAGAAATAGGTGGTGACGGGCCTGTCTAAAACCTAGCAAGGCAAAAACCATTACATCTCAAGATGGGGAGTAATCCTCTTTGGTCTGATGCTTTGCCTTCCTGACCCACTGGGACAGTGGATCTGCCTTCAGGACCCACTGGGGCTGCTGTCCTGCCTCCTCAGCTCTGCCCAGATTTCTGGGAGCCCCATCCCCAAGGCTCCCAGTGGCCATAGTCTGACCTGATGAAACTGAGGAGATGCCCCCCAGCCCCTGCCCTTTCAAACTGAGGAGGAGGAGCCTTGGTGATCTCTGCACGGCCTTTGGGGTCATTCTTCCCTTGTCTCTAAGACATTCAATGGCATGTCCCATTGAATGGCTCTATGATCTGTTCCTGTAGGATCTAAGAAGTCTGAAAGCCTTCCCTCATTTCCTCCCATCTTTCACTCCATCCCTAAATCTCTTTTTTTTTTTTTGCCATTATTTCCAGTCAAGGCCTCTAACAGAAACCCTCTGTCCCTTGGCACACTGCTTCTCCTGCAGCCCTTCAACTGGAGGCATTTTTTCCCCTCTCCTGCACCGTACACTTCAGAGCCAGGTGGTACGGTAGGTGTCTCCTTAATTCTCATCACCACTTCTGGACCATCAGGCTTTTTTTTTTCTCCCCCAAAATTCCATGCTCATACCATCTGATTCTATCATGGTATCAGTCATGTGCCATCAGAAACAGATGGCATACTTGAAGTAGGAAAATTCAAAGAGTATTTTAAAAAGGGAGCATTTACAAAGACACAAATAGGATGGAGAGAAACCACAAGGAATAGTGCTGGAACATGGAGCTAGTAACAATGGTCACTAATAATGGTCACAAAGAGGCAATAGGGAGATGTTATCAAAACCCAGACCCAAAGACTCATGTAGAATTGACTGCCTTGAACAAATAATGACCTTTAGCTAAGGGACACAACTTGATGCAACCTGGGGAATAAGTGCGCAGACCTTCCTCCTTCCAATGTCCTGAGAGGCTCCTGACTGGGCTCAGCCCTACCAGGAACCAAAGGACAAGGGAGCTCCTTGAGGTATTCCATAGGGGAGTTTTTGGGGCACAGAGTCAAGTGCAGAGCTGATCTAATGAGCACACAGACATGATCCAGAACGATCATTCTCGTCTCTCCCTTACTGCTATTGTCTACTGACCCCCTGTATTATTATGAATTTAACAATTTATCATTAAATTTTCTTAACCTTCTCCTTCCTTCTGTCATTTTTTTGCCTAGTAACACCCTAGTCTATGATGACTCCACCATCCAAGCATGTGTTCAGTGCTTATATATGGACAGCTGAACGTTGCAGGGGAAAAGTAACGCAGCCGGGCAGACTGGCTTCTTTTTAAAGAAATCATATAACACTCCAAGGGGCCATTCAACCATGACTGATAACTCACCTGGGTTTGTCTTGTAAGTTGCTTTTATCACTCTTTAAGTTAACTATTTTGTACCTTTTCCTTTCTCCACAAATTTCTCATTCCTTCTTCCTATACCTTCATCCCTACTCATAACCTGTCCCCTTACTTCACTTAAACATCAAAATCATCAGCTAGAAATTTCTTCATCTTTTCACATCCAAGTCCAGAAACCTGCCTGCATTTAAACCTTTATCGTCCTTCTCTCTAGGGGGAGGGAGATAATTTTTATGAAAGTGCAATGCCTCTAGTCAGTGCTTTGGGCTCTGGATCCCATTTTATTTAGGCTTCTCACAACCTCTGGTTTGTTCTCCACCTCCTCCAGCTTTACTTCTTTCTCTTTCATCTGGGGCCATTTCTGCACACACGTTAACAATCTTTTGTACCTCCTATCTGAAGGTGTTACAGCCAGTCTTCTAACTTTACCCTTCCTTCCACCATCACTTTATTTCTCTACATCACGTCTGTCTTGGCTTGGTTTAAACCACTCCCTGATTTCCTCTACCTAATTGGTAGTTTTTCCTCGGGCTCTTTTCCTGGAATCTTCTGCTCTACCCAATCTCTAACAGATGGTGTGCTCCAGGGATCAGTCTTGGAATTTCCCTTGGATCCATTCTCTTAATTGCAGACGGTCTCTGACTTACAATGTTTTAACTAAACAATAATGTTTCAACTTTACTATGGTGTGAAAGTGATACACATTCAGTAGAAAACTGTACTTCCAGTACCCACATAACCATTCTGGTTTTCACTTTCAGTATAGCATTCAATAAATTACATGAGATATTCAACATTTTATTATGAAATAGGCTTTGTGTGAGATGATTTTTCCCAACTGCAGGCTAATGTAAATGTTCTGAGCATGTTTAAGGTAGGCTAGGCCAAGCTATGATGTGTGGTAGGTTAGGTGTATTATGTGCATTTTCAACAATATCTAATATTTTCAACTTACAATGGGTTTATTGGGCCATAACCCCACCATAAGTTGAGAAGCATCTGTACCAACTACATACTAACAATATTTTTTTTACCTCTAAGATTATGCACTGGCACAGGGACAGGAAGGAGAGGAGGAACACATGAACTGAAAACCTTGTGATTCTGCTCTTCTGCCCACTTCCCAATAGTATGCCTTTCTGCAACCCAAAAGAGGCCTTGTGGATGGGGAGTCTTATAAAGCGTCAACCATCTTCCTAGAGAGAACAGCTTGTACTCTTGATTGGCTAATCTTCATGGCCAGGGGTACAGAGGGCAGACACAGGTCTCACCTGCTCCCATCCCTTGCTCCCATCATGGTAGGACATGGCAATACTCTTTCCCAGCCCATTGGAACATAGCCCCATAAGCTTTCCCCAAGGAGCTGTCAAGTCATCCACTTCCAATTTATTTGATCTGTTATAGCAGATGAACCTAATTTGCTATCCTTGGCCCAAATAGTTTCCCAAATTTAATGATCTTTTTGCTAAAGAATTTTCCTACTTTTCCAGGTTGGGGAGCCTATTGAAATGATAAAACCCTTTTTAATGTTGTGAATCATTCCATGGAACACATCTCTAATATCTACATCAACTAAGTACTCTTCATCTATAAAAGACTACTAGGTTCATGTCAGAAGGACTCAAGAGCCAATTCAAAGAAGCTTGTACTGGCCACACGTGGGAGAATTTGAGCTTTAATAAGGATAAAAATTGTAGTGGCTAAAACCTATCAAATATGTTTAAGTCTGTGAATTCATAATGACTATCTATCTATCTCTATCTAACAAGAGAATATCAATCATTTGTCCTGACTATTCTATATAACCTCTACCCCTGGGTAATCAAATAGCAGATGAGAGGAAATGTCTTTTTATAAAGTTATTATAGCTAATAAGTGAAAAAAAAATGATGGAATTAACATATTACAATTTGCAAACTCCGGTGAATTAAAGGATCTAGGCATTGAGCTTCAAAGGCTGCTAACATCAAAAAATGGAAAGACATAATGTGCCTCTTAATGAATGAACACACCCACTCTAACTTTGCCAAAGGGATCAAACTGAGTCTAATCGAGACTCTGGATCCAGCTGCGGATTTGCAGGAAATACAGAAGAATGTGTTGCACTGAAGCATGAGGTATGCACTTAGCAAAAGCCAGACTATGGGAAACTTTAGGTCAAAAAGATTAGGTTCTTCAAACAAGTGAATTAGAAGAAAAGAAAAAAGATAGATTAAAAGGAAGTTAGAATTATCAATTTTAAGAAATGAGAAGGCTAAACTCTAGTATCTAGGGATGCAAACGAAGGTAACAAAACAATACAGAAACAATGCAAGGAAGTGAGTACTCTAAAAGCCAGGAGGGCAGTTAATTTTGGAGGGAAAGAGCTGTGATTGGTCCTGGAGTCTCTGGGGGCCTTCTGGAGTGGCTGGGTAGTTCTTTTTCTTGATCTGTGAAGTAGGTACAGGCATCTTGAAAGAGATAAGATCAGAACAAAACTCACTGATTTGCAAGCAAGAATGAAAAAGAATAGAGTCTATAGATTCAAGTACCCATAGGATTGAAGAGAGAACTGCTTCTAAAACCCAAACACTAAAAGATAAAATCAAAGAATTCTTTAAATACAACCTAACTTCACATCTCAAGGAACTACAAAAAGAAGAGTGGACTAACCCAGAGTGAGCAGAAGTAAGGAAATAATAAAGATCAGAGCAGATATAAATCAAACAAAGACAAGAAAAACTATAGAAAAATCAATGAAAACGAGTTGGTTTTTTGAAAAACAAAACAGGCAAACCTTTAGCTAGACTAAATAAGAAAAAAAGAGAGAAATCTCAAGTAAAAACATCAAAAATGAATGTCACAGGCTAATTAAAACGCAGCGTTAAGATGAGGATCAAATAAAGGGCGGTTGTCATATAGATTGTTAAGGTTTCTGAATAGGTCAAGGTTTCCCCGGTGAATTCTTTTAGTTGGATAAAGTGGCTCAAGAAAAAGAGACTAAATGGGTGGCTCTCCCACCAATGCCTTATAAACTACATGAAAGTGATAAACTGGCAAAAGGTAACTGCTTTTATTTTGGGCGTGGGACGTGGGACAAGAAAAGTGATTGGACTAAAATAGATGATAAGCCGTCCACATTTTTGTTGCGCACAGAGCCACCAGTGGGACTAAAAGAGACTGTGGGTGTCTAAAATATGGCTTTTTAAGTATCAGCCACACAGGCACCCATATTTCTACCAGAAAGAAGCTGGCTGAGAAAGCTACTCAGCCCTCAAGGAGGGCACATTCTTCAATGTTCTCTCAAGTTGTGGTCAAGGATGATAATGGAGAAACGGGAGGACCTCTCAGAGAGCTGAGCAAAAGGGTGCAGGGAACAGTGGCCCGGGAAGGTGCTCCCCGAGAGTAGTGCACACCCTACCCAGGACATGAGTCCCTCATCACATACATGCGGCAGGACTTTGGAATTACTTACTAGTTACTTCTCATATTTTTGCTTTTTCAGGATAGGATAGTGTACGGGTGTGTTATCCTTCCTCACTGTCTTTTGGGAGTGTGGAGGACAGATACCTTGTCTCCAGTTACTGAGTCTCCAGATCAAGACCTGATGTAGAGACTGTTGTGTATTACTCAGAGATCCTGGACTGAGTAGTGATTGAGTTGATATTCTGGATATATCCCTTGGGGAGAGGTTGAGTGTGGTCTGCACTGAGAGGGGAGAGGGAAATAAGTATTTGGTGTTCAGTAGGGCAGGCCTTGAAAAGTTGTTGTATTACTGATGATCAGTTTCTAGGTTTCCATTCTGTAGGAGAAACTGCATTTCCTAACTCTGTCAACCTCAGGAGTGGTCATGAGATTTGCATTAGGCAATGAAATGTGAGTGGAAGTGATGTGTGTAACATTTAAGAAGGAGATTTTAAAGTTAGTTTATGCTTTTCCATGCTCTTCCCTGCTGCCCCCTGCTACAGTTACTGAAAATATTCAAGTACTCTGTCCTACTTGGTTCCTGAGTAAAGACACAAGTGATGAAATTATTTGAAAAACATTTTGAGGGAAAAGATAACATTATCTTCCTCTGGAGAGGGTTTTTTCCCCCTTTTGGGGGCACTAGAAAAAAGGATTCCTTTAATCTGTTCCAAGACTTGAGATGATCCGTCCACCAAGTTGATTTGAACTTGGTTCGGTCACGCTGTCCTTGGAGCCAACAGTTTTCCCGGAGTAAAGTCTTTCAAAATCCAACCTTTGGCTGGCTGGGGACTCTCCGACTATTGCCCCATGTCTCTGGGATACTGTCACAAGTATCAGCCCTTCAGCAGCTACTTCCTGATGACAAACACCCCCAGAAAGAAGAGGTCTCATATACAGGATTCAAGTCTCTATTCTTTTCAATATTCTTGGCTTAGCAATTCCTTATATATTGTTATTTATTTATTAAAAGGAAGGTGATTCTACAATGTATACAAATTTCAAAACATGTACATGACAAATATGTATAATTTTTGTCAATTAAAAATTTTAAAAAATGCTTTAAAAAAAGGAAGATGTCTTTAGATGGAGTATTAGAATGACTTATCTGGTCACACATTACTGTTTGCTGAAGTAAAATTTTATTCTCTATATTTTCAGGTTCTCTTGGAGGCATTCACTCTGTTTTCCAGCTACTGACTACATTTGATTTTCTTGATGATCTCATATACTTCATTATTTACTATAACAGGACTTTTCTAATCTATCATGTTTTCTTTTTTCCCCTGGCTGTCTGAAAACTCAAATTTGAAGCTTAGTCATATTGATCCAATTGAGCCTTGATTGATTTTATACTTAATTTTATTGTTCTATATTCTTCCAAGTATCTTATAATAAGTTGACTTTAAATACAAAGGGAAAGAGGCAAGGCACAAATAATTCACAGAAAACCCAAGACACAAATTTAAAAAAATGGAAATGGTTGATCTTATTTTGGGGGAACAGGATTCCAAATCACACAAACATAATAAATATGCAAAACATAACTCTGAAATTTCAAGAGGCCACTGAGAATATTCCACACATAACTCAATATAATGTTTATCTGAGTAACTCCCTAACTGTATCCATTTCCTCTTAATTTTTTGAAAGAAAATAGGGAGTTTCTGATAATACCTTATTCATCTATGCAGTACTTAAAGAAATGACTCACTAGCTTTTATCATGCAATAATATTCTATGTTTTAGTCTAGATTGCCTACCACTTTTATAACACCTTGTTCTATTTGTCCCTGAAGTCAATAGTTCAATGCCAGCTCCCCTGATGTCAGTTCCTCCATCTGTTTCAATGACTTTGTAAGCATCTAATTGCCTATATTAAATTCTTAATTCACCCAGAGTGATAACTCTTTCCTGAATCAAACACTTACTGATATAATCTTTATTTCCTGTGAGTTTACTTTTATGTTTATTTGAAAGCCATGATGGAAATCTATTCTTTTGCCTGCTAAGACCAGTATTCTCTTCTTTAGGAACACCCTCCTTATTTTATCCATGTGGCTTGAATGAGTGTTGCCATATTATTATATACCCTATACCCATGGCCACTTTTAATTTGCCCAGGAATGGTCAACTGATCTAAGCTGAATTAAGCAAAGCATTTTCCTGGAATTTCTAAACTTGAGTCTGAAGAGCAAGTCCCAAGCCTTCTCTGTTGGTAAAGCTGTGAGATGTAAGACCTAGAAGCTTCCAGAAGCTATTTTCCCCAACTTTGTGGAGGAACACACTGAGAGGAACGGAGATAAGAGGCACAAAACCTCTTTTCCATTTACCCTTGATAATCAATGAAATTTTTGCTCTTCTCAAACTTAATAGAGTCAATAGTTAGAGTTGTGTTTCTATCACTTACAAACAAAAAAGTCTTGACTAAAAAAAAATTCAGGCCATGTGAAACTGCTAGTGGCAATGGTTACTTTGCAGTTGGCCAATATATGAATGCTAGAGCTTTAGGAAAAGGAGTTTATTAAGTCATAGCAATTACTAAAAGTAGTCAGTAGAGGCACTAGAGCTGGTATTTTCCATATTGGTCAGAAAAAATAGATGCACATCTCTTGCTGCTTCTTCCGTTTAATCTTTGTTGACACACACTTATGATTAAAGGTTGGTGAAATTTGGATGGTTAAATTTAGATGGTTAATACATATGGCACAGTAAATTATGTCTTAAGTTACCCTATCTGTCCCAATATCACGTGATAGTGATGGATGCAAAATGAAAACCAGAAACCAAAATTACACGGCCAGGGTCAAAAATCAATTCATATTTTCAGAGACCAGAAGTAGAAAAGAAATTACTAGCAGAGGTAGAGGCTGAAGTCACAGTGTGGCTCATATTGGGCAGAGGCAGCTGGGATTTTGGCTCTTGAGGAGTGACAGGGTCTGAAGACCAGGAGCTAGGGTGGGACTCCCCGCTTTGTCAGAGGACTCTGAAGCACAGCTGTGCTGCTACCACCTGAGCCTTGGGCAGTCATGAGCCTGGGAAAGGGAAAAGATAAAGACAAGTTCTCATGACTAGGTATTACCTTGGGGCTTTGATGTACATTATCCTGACTATCACTACATGTTGTGAGCATTGACAATGCCATAACTTCTGTTTTAGACTGTGGTCCTGGAGGATGTTAGGGGGAGGCAACCACTAGACAGGGTGGGAGAGAATGGGGAAAACAGAGAAGGAACAAAGAAACCTAAACAAAAAATGTCCTGCTCAATTCCTTAAAGCCAAAATTCCAACAGACATTTAAGTCGAATGCTAAGAAAGACTACTAACAAAATCAGCAATCAAAATACAAATTCACTCCCTATTAAATTTACTTGATGGAACAAGACTTTAGAGAAACAATAGATATAACTTATATCAAACATGAGCAAAATAATCATGATCAAAAACATAAAACAAGAAGGCATTGATGTTTCTGATTTAGAATTTTCAATAAAAGAGAATGGAGAGAATGGCTAAGAATAAATATCTGAAGTGATAATAACTGGGAATTTTGGAATTGAAGAAGATTGCACACTGAATAGAATGCAGGCTCAATAAAGATAAATCCACACAAAAGCACACCATAGTGAAACTGCAGATCATTAAAGAGAAAGTGAAAAATCTTAAGAGTAACCAGAGAATAAAAACAGATTTCCCACAAGGGAAAGATAGATTGTAGGCAGACTTCTCATCAGTGAGAACACAAGCTAAAAAAAAAAATGGAATAATAGTCTCAAAATACTTAGATAAAGAAGTATCAACCTAAAATTTTATAACTAGTCAAATTATCATTCAAGTGTGAGACAAAGAAAATACAAAGAGGATTATCCAACCATTGTCCTTCACTGAAAGAATTATTAGAGAGTACCAGAGGAAGAGATACAGAAGAGATACAGAAAACAATGCCAAACCCAGAAATTGATAAAGTATATCAGCAAATAACCACTGACCATTCAAATAACCACAAATTTTTGTTTAGCTAAAACTAAAATTCTTATAAACAGTCGCAATATTGGGGAGGGGGGGCAGTTTCCCATGAGTCATTAAACTGTGTTGAGATCTTTGTTGTGATAAGGTGGAGGGAAATAACAAATGACCATGAAATTTGTTAGAAAAACATCAAGTTAAAGATTGTGCTGGGTATCTTCAGTTTGCCTCTCTAGATCCAATTTTTCTCTTCTGGCTTCTGGGCAGTGTGCCATCAGAAGGTTAGAGGGAGGTGAGAGAGTGAGGTCAGGGTACACAGCTTCTCTATCTCCGGGTTGGTTCAGACTCCAGCACCCTTTCTCCCTCTGCCCCTGCAGGCAGGCCTACAGGCTGGCAATAATTCTGCTGTGCCTCCGCTGAGTCCCAGCACTATCCTACATGGTTTATCCACATGCTGTTGCCCACATACGTGCTTTTATTAAAATCTCCTCAGAAAGCGGAATTTGAGTGTGCCGTCTGATACCCTGACTGATACAAGTGTATATATTATAATAAAAAATGTAAACTACAAAATAACAAAAATTCAATCTATGGTTTCTAAGACAGTAGCAAGAAAAGAAAAGAAAAGAGAAAAGAGAAAAGAAAAGAAAAAAGAGAAGAGATTCAACATAGTGCTGGAAGTCCTAGCCAGAGCAATTAGGCAAGAAAAAGAAATAAAAGGCATCCAAGTAGGAAAGCGAGAAGTTCAATTGTTTCTGTTTACAGACTGCATGATCTTATATATAGAAAATCCTTATATACGGAACCTGATGCACACAGCCATGTGGGGGAATCCCACAAACAAGGCTGTGTGAAAGCAGCTGGTAAAAGACTATATACTGAGTTAGCCCAAGTATACTAAGTTTGGAAAAAGGCAAAGCTAATCAAGTGGCAGAAGTCAGAATGGTGGCTATGTTTGAGGAGGGGTGGTGATTAGAGGAGAGTGAGGAGGGGATTTTTTTTTTTTTTTTTTATAATTTATTTTTTTAATTTCAGAATATCATGGGGGTACAACACTTTGGCCATACACATTGCCCCTGTTCTGCCCGTGTCAGAGCCACAATCGTGGTCGTCTCCCAAACTGTGCTCCCCACATCCATTCAGTGAGAGTTTTTCCCATCCCTTCCACCCCCCTCCCGCCCGCCCGCCCTCTGATGAATGTTATTGCCCTGTGTGATGTAAGTGTTCATCAGTTAGTACCAGTTTGATGGTGAGTACCAGTGATGCTTGTTTTTCCAATCCTGTGACACTTCGCTTCGAAGAATGGGTTCTAGCTCCAACCAGGATAATACCAGATGTGTTAATTCACTGTTGTTCCTTATTGCTGAGTAATACTCCATGGTATACATATACCACATTTTATTGATCCACTCGTGTATTGATGGGCACCTGGGTTGTTTCCACAACTTTGCAATTGTGAATTGTGCTGCTATGAACATTCGAGAGCAGATGTCTTTATTATAAAATGTCTTTTTTTCTTTTGGATAAATACCCAGTAGTGGGATTGCTGGGTCAAATGGTAATTCTACTTTTAATTCTTTGAGGTATCTCCATATTCTTTCCATAGAGGTTGTACTAATTTGCAGTCCCACCAGCAGTGTATGAGTGTTCCTACCTGTCCACATCCCCACCAACATTTGTTATTTGGGGATTTTTTGATATGAGCCAATCTCACTGGAGTTAAGTGATATCTCATTGTGGTTTTGATTTGCATTTCCCTGATGATTAGAGAAGTTGAGCACTTTTTTATATGTTTGCTGGCCATCATTCTGTCTTCTTTGGAAAAGTTTTTGTTCATGTCCTTTGCCCATTTTTTAATAGGGTTGTTTGATTTTTTCTTGTTGATTTTCCTAAGTTCTGTATAGATTCTGGTTATAAGCCCTTTATCAGAGGTGTAGCATGCAAATATTTTCTCCCATTCTGTAGGTTGTCTGTTCACTCTAGTGATAGTTTCCTTGGCTGTGCAGAAGCTTTTCAATTTGATCAGGTCCCATGTATTTATTTTTGTTGCTGCTGTGATTGCTTTGGGGGTCTTCTTCATAAATTCTTTGCCTAGGCCAATGTCCATAAGAGTTTTTCCAACATTTTCTTCGAGAATTCTTATGGTTTCATGTCTTAGGTTTAGATCTGTTATCCATTGTGAATTGATTTTTGTGAGAGGTGAGAGGTGTGGGTCCACTTTCAGTCTTCTACATATGGCCATCCAATTTTCCCAGCACCATTTGTTGAATAGGGAATCTTTTCCCCAGTGTACGTTTTTCTGGAATTTGTCAAAGATCAGGTGGCTGTATGAGGTTGGTTTTATATTTGGGTTCTCAGTCCTGTTCCATTGGTCTACGTATCTGTTCTTGTGCCAATACCATGCAGTTTTGGTTACTATAGCCTTGTAGTATAGTTTGAAGTCTGGTAGACAGATGCCTCCCAATTTGTTCTTTTTGCTTAAGATTGCTTTGGCTAGACGGGGTCTTCTCTGGTTCCACACGAAGCGTAGAATTATTTTTTCTAGATCGGCAAAAAATGATGTTGGTATTTTGATAGGGATTGCATTGATTCTGTAAATTAATTTAGGTAGCAAAGCCATTTTTACTATGTTGACTCTGCCTATCCAAGAGCATGGTAAGGTTTTCCATCTATTTACATCCTCTGAAATTTCCTTTCTCAGTGTTTCATAATTCTCTCTATATAGGTCTTTGATCTCCTTAGTTAGATATATTCCTAAATATTTAATTTTCTTTGTTGCTATTGCAAAAGGTATAGCATCTTTAATTTGATTCTCGGCTTGATTGTTATTAGCATATATGAAGGCTATGGATTTGTGTGTATTAATTTTGTATCCTGAGACTTTGCTGAATTCATTTATCAATTCCAGTAATCTCTTGGTTGAATCCTTGGGGTTTTCTATGTATAATATCATATCGTCTGCGAATAGTGAAAGTTTGACCTCTTCTGCCCCTATCTGGACGCCCCTGATTCCTGTCTTGTCTAATTGCTGTGGCCAGGACTTCCAGCACTATGTTGAAAAGAAGTGGAGATAGTGGACACCCTTGTCTGGTGCCAGTTTTAAGGGGGAATGCCTTCAATTTTTCCCCATTCAGTATGATATTGGCTG
This sequence comes from Daubentonia madagascariensis, assembly GCA_023783475.1. NCBI lineage: Eukaryota > Metazoa > Chordata > Mammalia > Primates > Daubentoniidae > Daubentonia > Daubentonia madagascariensis. The sequence goes on along the minus strand of JAKFHU010002140.1, from coordinate 32,906,213 downwards.
TGGGTTTATCGTATATGGCTTTAATAGTTTCTAGGAATGAGCCATCTATGCCTATATTGTTAAGAGTTCTTATCATAAAAGGGTGTTGGATTTTGTCAAAAGCCTTTTCTGCATCTATTGAAAGGATCATATAATCTTTGTTCTTGCTTTTATTTATATGGTGAATTACATTTATAGATTTGCGTACGTTGAACCATCCCTGCATCTCGGGAATGAAGCCCACCTGATCATGATGGATTATTTTTTGATGTACATTTGAATTCAGTTTGCAAGGATTTTATTGAGAATTTTTGCATCTATATTCATAAGGGATATTGGTCTGTAGTTTTCTTTTTTTGTTGTGTCCTTTCCTGGCTTTGGTATCAAGGTGATATTGGCTTCGTAGAATGAGTTTGGGAGGATTCCATCCTTCTGGATATTTTCAAATAATTTCTGCAGTATAGGCACCAGTTCTTCTTTGTAAACTTGGTAGAATTCAGGTGTGAACCCATCTGGTCCGAGACTTTTTTTTGTGGGTAGATTTTTAATTACTGCTTCAATTTCGGTGCTTGATATTGGTCTGTTTAGAAATTCAGTTTCTTCCTGGTTGAGCCTAGGGAGGTAGTGTGTTTCTAAGAATTTGTCCATTTCCTCCACGTTTTCGTGTTTGTGGGCATAGAGATTTTTGTAGTATTCAAAGATGATGTTTTGTATTTCCATGGTATCAGTTGTGACTTCTCCTTTTTCATTTCTAATTGAGCTTATTAGAGTCCTTTCCTTTTTGCTTCTGGTCAACCTGGCAAGTGGCCTGTCTATTTTGTTTATCTTTTCAAAGAACCAGCTTTTCGTTTCATTGATCTTCTGTATTGTTCTTTTGTTCTCGATTTCATTTAATTCTGCTCTAATTTTGGTTATTTCTTTTCTTCTGCTGGTTTTAGGATTGCTTTGCTCTTCCTTTTCCATTTCCTTAAGATGATTCATTAGTTTACTGATTTGTGACTTTTCTGTCTTTTGGATGTGGGAATTTAGGGCGATAAGTTTTCCTCTCAGGACTGCTTTTGCTGTATCCCACAGATTTTGATAACTTGTGTCCCCATTATCGTTTAGTTCGAAGAATCTTTTGATTTCATTTTGAATCTCCTCTTTGACCCAATAATCATTCATAAATAGATTGTTTAGTTTCCAAGTTTTTGGAGGAAGATGTGAGTTTCTGTTGGAATTGATATCTAATTTTATTCCGCTGTGGTCTGAAAAGATACATGGTATGATTTCTATTTTTTTGAATTTGTTTAGATCTGTTTTGTGGCCTAGGATGTGGTCAATTTTAGAGAAAGTTCCATGAGCTGATGAGAAGAATGTATATTCAGTGTTATTTGGGTGGAGTGTTCTGTAGATATCTGTTAGGCCCAAATGTTCTAGAGTCCTGTTTAGGTCTTTTATTTCTCTATTTAATTTTTGTTTGGAGGATCTGTCCAGTTCCGTCAGTGGGGTGTTGAAGTCCCCTGCAATTATGGCATTCCTGCTTATTATGTTGTCTAGATCTAGCAGCATTTGCTTTATGTACCTGGGTGCTCCTGTGTTGGGTGCATAAATGTTTAGGATTGTTAAGTCCTCTTGTGAAATTTTTCCCTTCACTACTATATAGTGTCCATTTTTGTCCTTCTTTACTTTTATTGCTTTAAAGTTGATGTCATCTGAAATGAGGATGGCTACTCCAGATTTCTTTTGGTTTCCATTAGCCTGAAAAATTGTATTCCATCCTTTCACCTTGAGTCTGAATGCGTCTTTGTGTGTAAGGTGTGTTTCCTGAAGACAACAGATACTTGGTTTGTATTTTTTAATCCATTCAGCCAGCCTATGTCTCTTCAATGGGCAGTTCAAGCCATTTACATTTATTGAGAGAATTGATATTTGGGGTAAATTTCTGATTATTCTGTTGGGTGGTATCTTTTGTTTTACCTCTTGCGTCATTGTGGAATCTGGTTTCTGGGGTTTTAGCCTTTGCATAATTTTACATAGGTGGGTGTCTGTTGCGCTGGTTAGTGTATAATTCAGGTCTAAGCATTTCTTGCAAGGCCGTCTGGATTTCGCAAATTCTATCAGTGATTGCTTATCTGGAAAGGTCTTTATTTCTCCCTCATATAAGAAGCTTAGTTTGGCAGGATACAGAATTCTGGGTTGACCTTTGTTTTGTTTTAGGAGATTGATGATGTCTCCCCATTCCCTTCTGGCTTGTAAGGTTTCAGCTGAGAAATCTGCAGTTAATCTGATCGGTTTCCCTTTGTAGGTTACCTCCTTTTTTTGTCTTACAGCTCTGAGGAGTGCCTCTTTTGTGTTTACTTTGGTCAGTCTAATAATTATGTGGCGTGGTCAATGCCTTTTCACGTTGACTCTCCCAGGAGTCCTGTGTGCTTCTTGTACTTGGATGTCGAGATTTCTGGCTAAGCCATGGAAATTTTCCTCTATTATTCCTTCAAATAAGTTTTCCAGCCCATGCAAATTTTCTTCCTCTCCCTCAGGGATACCTATTATCCTTATGTTTGGCCTCTTTACATAATCCCACATTTCTTGTATGCTTTTTTCCTGTCTCTTGTTTTTGTGTTCTTTCTCTTCAGCTGATTTATTTAGCGCATAGGAGCTGTCTTCTAGCTCTGAAATTCTTTCCTCTGCATGGTCCAGCCTATTCTTAAGGCTTTCCACTGTGTTTTGTAGATCCTTGAATGCTTCTTTCATTTCTAGGATTTCTATTTGATTTTTCCGTAATATTTCTATTTCTTTGGAGAATTTTTCATTCATTTCTTGCATTTTTCTTGTGGTTTCTTTGTGCTGGGATTCAATTTTCTCTTGAATTTCATTGAGCTTTCTTATAATCCATAAACGAAATTCCTCTTCTGTCATTCTACCCATTTCATTTGGGTTGGTATCCATTGATGAGTAACTGATAATTTCTTTTGGGGGTGACTTTTCACTCTGATTTTTCATGTTCCCTGAGTTCTTTCGCTGGTTTTTTCTCATCTGGCCTCTTGGTCGAGAGCTGGGGGTGTTAGAGCTAGTTTATGGTCCTGTCACCAGGCCCACAATTATTTTTCCTTGGCAAAGCCAGGGAGAGAAGTAGTGGCCTGTATTGTCTTAGGTGTATTTTAGCAAGTTTGTTGGATCTTTAGTTAACTCTGACCTGTGGTCTTCTCCTCTTCCCAGTGGAGTGTGGTGAGAATGACCTCCCAGCTTGGGCTCTGAGCTAATGGATTGTACTTGAGAATATGAGTCCTCCGCTCCCTATTAGCTAGGTATTCTGTTATGTCCGTGGCAGACTCTGATTCCCCAGTTGGGGTATGCGAAAGCCCTGTGCTTTGGGAGGGGTCTTGTAGCTCCTAGGGGTTACTTTGACCCTGCTCTTCCTGAGGTTCTGGTAGAAACACAATTTCCTTTGGCTGCAGTGTGACAGCTGAGTTGGGAAAATTCTACACAGCTCAGAGGTTGCTCATCTAGCCACGTGTGGCTGCCCTTCTGATGTGTGTCTCCGCGTGAAACTGGTTGATAGGGGGATCTCCAATTGTGCACCCCTTTTCCACCACTAGACCTCAAGGCGAGGCAGGTGGCCGTCTCTATCCCCAGCAGTCTCCACCGGGGGGATGTTCCCACGGGGAGGGGGGAGTAGTGGCAGCTGGAAGCACTCTTGGGTGGCGCGAAATTCCCTATTGAAGTGGGCAGGATTATGGGGAGCTGCTCTGGTTCAGCCTGTGGCTCTTGAGGTATTTGGTTGTCATGGGAACCAGCAGTTATATCAAATGAGTCACTATGGCCAGCAACCTTCAAAATGAGCGATCTCTGGGGTACAGGAGGGCTGGGACCTGAGGGGCGGGCACTAGGACCGACACAGAGCGGAGTTGTCGGAGGCCAGAGCCGGGGTAGCAGAACCAGATGGACGAGCTGCAAACTGTTTCCAATACTCAAAGGTCCCACCTCTACAGTTCCGGGATCTCGTCCCACCTGGAACCCACGGATGCCGCTGTCCCTGGCCACCACAGGCAAAGCCTGTCTCGCCCCAGCGGATGAGCCCTGGGCCGGGGCGGGGCGGAGCCAGAGACGCGGCTCACGGCTCCGCGCGGGCGGCTGTAAAGATGGCGGCCGCCGCCAGCCTGGCGCACAGCCGGGCTCCGATCGCGCCGGGAGCGCAGTTTTTCTCCGCCGGTAGTTGTAAGCAACCTCTAAGGGCGCGTCCCGCTCTCCGATAAACTCCTGGGCCCAGTCCCGCTGACTTCTAGTGGCGCAGTGCCGGCCTGCGGGTTCCCGCGCACTGTCCCGGGAAGCTGAATCTCGGTCCCCGCCCAGTTCCTCCCCAGCCCTCGGCAGTCTCTGTATATTGCAGCTGCGAGTTGTGTCTGGCTCTGGCTACTTCCTCCTCCTCTTCACAGGGCTCGCCGGCCCGAGCAACCGCTCTGTCCCAACTCTGGGCTTGTCCCTGACTGCGTGTATGGGGAGGCACGTAACCGCTTGGGGGGCAGGTCGCGCTGCGCCGACCTGGTGAGCGCGTCCTTCCCGCGCTCTGGGCTCTATTGTGCTCCGCGCGCCCTCCGATCTTTGTGAAAATTTTGTACCTGTTTTCTTGGGCTGGGCGTTCGGCGTTGTTTCTCTGTCATTCGCAATGCTGTTTTCGGGGTGAGCGGTCCGTGCTCGCAGGCAGCTGCTGGCGTTCTTCACCTCCTTTCCTGGGAGCGGTACGGTGGGTGGACCCTATCACACCGCCATTTTTTCCTAATCTCAGGAGGGGATTTTTGAATGAGATGAATGGTCTGTTTCTTGACTCAGGTGCTGCTTGTGAAAATTCATGGCAATTTGCATTATAATTTGTGCCTTTTTCTGAATGTTTGTTATACTTTGATAAAAAGTTTACTAAAAAATTTAACCATGTACCAAGCCCTAACAGAAGCCTCAACACACCATATTCTCTGAGTACAACACATTTAAATGAGAACAATAATAACAATAAAAAAATCCAGTCATCAGACAGCAAGATAATAAAAAGCATAGAAATTATAAGAGAAAGAAAATTAAAAGAGCTTATAAATTATTGTGAAGAATAGCTTAAAATAAAAATACATTTCTTCATTTTTCCCCCCACAAATTAGATACAATGTTGGAGAGTGCAAAGGGTTAATGAGGCATTTTGCTGACAACTTGCTAGTTAAAGTTCTCATTTTCTATAATTCTATTGTGGATGGAGGTCATGGAGAAGAGGTAACAGAAATAATTTGTTGGCCTTGGAAAAACTATTTAAAGGCCAAACCTTGTAGGATTTTGCTCAGCCCCATTTTGTGGAAGTGGTCCAAACCTGTACCACGTCCTTATATCCCCAAAGCCAGTGTTTTTAAGGAGACATTTGCAACAGCCCTTTCTGCAGGCAGCACCATGTCTCTTAGTGTTTTTTTTTTAAGATAACAAAAACAAACAGTCAATTTAGGAAAAATTAAGTTCAAATAGTTGTGTTTATGTGTGTTCTAACGCAAGTTACATGTTAGAGGGAGAGGGAGAGAGAGAGAATTAATAAAGATGGTCTGAATTTTAAAACTTTAATTGGCTGGTGTTATGGACTGAATGTCTGTGTCTTCCCCAAATTCATATGTTGAAGCCCTAACTCCCAATGTAATGGTATTTGGAGGTGGAGCCTTTGGGAGCTAATTAGGATTAGATGAGGTTATGAGCAGGGGGTCTTCATGATGAAATTAGCACACTTATAAGAAGAAATACCAGAAAGCTGCCCTTCCCTCTCCACCCCCTATGCACCAAGGAAAGGCCATGTGAACTCACAGTGAGCCATCTACAAGCCAGGAAGAGAACCCTCACCAGAAACAAAATTGGCTGGAACTTTGATCTTGGACTTCCCAGTCTCCAGAACTGTGAGAAAATAAATATCTGTTGTTTAAGGCACTTGGTCTATGATATTTTGCTATGGTAGCCCAAGCAGACTAATACAGTTGGTTTCATGCAGACAGAACTGAAATCTAGAGACTCAGAAACAGATTTTCTCACGCTCCCAGAGGCTTGCCAAATTCTAATCAATTGGCCAGCTAAATGTTGGAGATAAAATCGGCAGACATGTGTGATACAGATTTGCAAAATTTTTTTAAATAAATAGGACTATTGATCCTCAAATACTTTAGTTACAGATCAATGTTATACTCTGATTTGGGTTAAATGCCATTCAATGCTGATTTTTGTTATGTTTAGCATAAATATTCTTCATGTGCAGAAGATGATATATAATAGGTTGGAGAGATGTGGTACTTCAGAATATACTCTCAAAGAATTTAAATTTTTTCATTGATTGCCAGTCAGTTTTTAAGGAATAACAAATAACTTATTTAGAATATCATCAGGCACGTTATCTCAACACTATGGTTTGTCTTCGAGGCCCATCTTTGCTAATTAATTGGAAATAGCTACTTTATTTAAGTAGCTGCTTTGTTGACACCTGAGCACCTTAATGTGCAGAGAAACCCTTTGAAAGCCAAATATTTATTTATTTTCAAAGTAGTAGTAAAGAGCACCGCCTTTGAAATTTAGCCTTGGATAGAGGCTCTGCTCTAATGAGACAGGTGATATTGGGGGAAACTTGTACCTCTCCAAACTTTTGTTTTCTTCTCAGTGAGAAAAGTAATAGTACTTTTAGTGTTGTTTAAATTTTAAGTGAATGATACATGTAAATTATTTAGCACTGTGCCTGGTACTTAGTAAATGCTCAAGAAGATTTAGCTATTATCATTCCATCATTATCACCATCAAATTGGAAATATTTGAGTTAGTTGTATCTTCTCCCCTTTGGGAGCTGTTTAAATACATTCCCAAAATATTAGACAACAATATGGTCACATTTAAATATAAAACATTGCTAAGGCTAACTTACCTCTTGAAAGTGATCCATTCTTTTGGAGACAAAGGAACATTGTCATCATGTGGACACCAAGGCACATACAAGGTTTGCAGGGGCTTTTTCTTCTTGTCTTTGTGTTTTGTTTTAGTTTTTTTATTGAAGTATAACAAAACCTAGAGAAGTGCTCAAATCACAAGTGTTTAATGAATTTTCACAACATGTATACACCTGTGTAAACAGCATGCAGAGCAAGAAATAGAACATTACTAGCATTCCAGATACCTCTCTCTATGCATTACTTCCCAGAAGCAAAATATCGTGTCTTGTAACCACACAGATTAGTTTTGCTTGCTTTTGATGTTTGTATAAATGGAATTACACAGTATGTACTATTTGTTTATTTTGTGTTCTTTTGAATGTTACTACGTTTGTGAAGTTTATCCAAATGTTCAAATGAATGTAGTTGTAGTTTTCCCTTGTCATTGCTATACATTTTTCCACTGTGTGAATATGACAAAATGTATTTATCCATTCTTCTCTTGATGTCCATTTGAACATCTTGCTTTGCGCTATTACAATTAGCATTATTAAGAATGTTATTGCACAATTCTTTTGGGGAACATATGAGCACGTTACTTCTGGGTATGTATATAGGTGGGGAATAGTTGGGTCATAGGAGTGCCTATGTTCTACTTTAGCTGATATTGTCAAACAGTTTTCCAAAGTAGTTGTTCCAATTTTCACTCCCACTCAGTGTATGAGTGCTCTAATTAATGTTTTCTTGGTGATTTCTGTGTTTTTATTGTCATACTCATATATAATCATTTAAACTATTTTGGGGAGTGTGTCTGATATGTCAATGCCCTTTTAAGTGTGAAGTAATGATTTCGAGGACATTTTCAAATGTTTATTGGCCATTTGGGTATCCCCTTTTGTGGAGGGCCTGTTGAAGTCTTTTGCCCACTCTTCTAGTGGATTGCCTGTGTTTTCCTTACTCATGTGTAAGAATTCGTTATGTATTCTGGTCTCTTGTCAGGTATATGTTTTGCGTATAAGTTCTCCAACTCTGTGGGTTGCCTTTTCACTTTCTTAATGGTAAGTTGTTGAACAGAAGTTCTTACTGTTATTACAGCTTATATTTTTCCTTCATGGTTTTTGCTTTTCCTGTCCTACTTAAGAAATTTTGCCTACACCAAGGTCATAGAGATGTTTTCCTATGTTTTATTCAGAAAGCTTTATTATTTTATCTGTTACACTTAAGTTTGCAGTCAATCTGAAATTGATTTTTGTGTATGGTGTGATGTAGGGGTCACTGTACATTTTTTTCAATGTGTATATGCAATTGACCCTACACAATTTATTGAAAAGTTCATCTTTCTCTATTATAAGGCAGTGCCACTTTGTTGTAAGTCAGGTAATATTTAATAGTATAACTGTGGGTCTGTTTTTGAATTCTCTAGCTTGTTCTATTGGTCTATTTGTTTATCATTGCACTGATACCAATGCAATGGTCTTAACTGCTGTGGTTTTTAATAGATCTTGATTTCTGGTAGTGTAATTCCTCTAGTTTTATTATTCAGGATTGCCTTGACTATACTTGCCCCTTCATATTTCCATATAAATTTTAGAGCCAGCTTGATAATTTCATTTAAAAATATACTGGGGTTTTATTTGGAATTGCCATTCAATTTTGTGTAGAATTGACAAATTTACAATATTGAGTCTTCAATTACATAAATACAGTATGTCCCTCCATTTATTTAGATCTTTAACTTCTTTTAATAGGATTGTGTGTAGAAGTTTTGTGCATTTTTTATTAGACTTATTCCTAGATAAATGATGCTTCTGGTACTATTGTAAAGAGTATTATCTATTAAATTTTCTTTTCTTTTTTTTTTTTGGTATATCTACCTTAAGTCCAGTGGCCTTGCTAAAGTGACATGTTAATTTTAATATTTTTATAGAGCCTACTGAATGTTCCTTACACCTTCCATTTGTAATGCCTTCTATCTGTAATGAGTTTTATTACTTCCTTATAAAAGCTTTTACATAAGTTAAGTCTCTCTTTATATTCTGCATGCCTCTACCTAGTTCAGCTCCTTTCCATCTACCATAAAAACCTGCATCTTGTGAAATGCAGCAGGTACACTGTCAGGAAATAGAGGAGGAATGAAACTTACAATGACACCTCTGCCCTAAATTTTAAAAAAACCTTATTTTTAAAAATGCTAAATATTTTTAATTTATAGCACATGTTCACAACTACCAAAACGTCTCCAGATAGTGCCAGGCTGTCTAGACTTCTTATTACCAATGATATTGCTTAGTTCCTTCCCTGGATCAATCATTAATAAATTAAATAAAAATAAAAAACTTAATAAATCTCATACTTAAAAATTAAGTAAAAGACAAAAGAAAAGCATCTTAAGATAAAAGGAAGTGCAAGGCACCACTGGGTAGCTTTTTTAATGGATAAGGAATTAGAGTCTGGATATAAAGGAGTTCAAAACAGTAGGAACAGCCAGAAATTACAGAGAAGAGAAAGTCACAGAAGAAGGAACAGCAAAATATGCATATAAATTCTTTCCTAGTCTCGAGTAACTTCAGAATTACTCAAACACAGGACAAGACTGCAAGAAACCAAATAGAATGCATCAACTGGAAGGTTAAATAGCTTAGCACAGATTTTAGTATCTGCTTGGTGCTGTGGAAGCAGAGATTGTAGTTTAAACTCCACAAATTACGAGAGACTTGAAAAACAAGTCAGGCTTTTAGTTGTGACCTCAGAAGGACCAACTTGATGGGATTAAAATGATCTGGTGGTATTCTACCTGCCAGAATAAAAATAAGCTCCTTTTTTGTAGGAATGTAACAACAATTAAAATTTCTTCAAGTTTACATACACAATATAGCATCCAGTCAAAAATACAAAGCATGATATAAAATAGGAACAACTGACTGGAAACCAAGAGAAATAACAGATTTTAGAAACAGACCCATGGTGATTCACTTAATGGAGTTTTCATATAGGAACTTTAAAATAACTGTGATTAATATGTTCAATGAAGCAGAGGATAAAACATTTCAACAAAGGCCTGAAGTCTATAAAAAAAGAGTAAAACTGAAGTTCTATGACTAAAACATAAAATAACTAAAATTAAAATTTTCATAGATGGGAAACAATAGAAAAGGATTTGTGACATGGAAGACAGTCAGTAGAAAGTTTCTATGCTGACACACAGAGAGAAAAAAGAATTGAAAATATAGAAAATAGTTTAAAGAACATATGGCAAATTGTGAAAAGGAGTAGTAAACATATAATCAGATTTCTAAAAGAAGAGGAAAACTTGATGGGATAGAAGCACTATTTTTAAAAAAAATGTGGAGAATTTTTCAAATAGCTTTAAAGACATCAACCTATAGGTGCAAAAAGCCCAAGTCAAATAGATGCAAAGGAAATCACATCTAGTCACATATTAAAACTGCAGAAAATAAAACATAATGATAAAAATGTGAAAGCAGTCACAAAAAATAAGACACATCACCTTTAGGGGAACAGCAATAAGAACATTACTGACTTGTCAAAAAAGAAAAAAAAAACTAGGGAAATTAAGACAATAGTAGGAACATATTTAAAGTGTTGAAAAATAAAACCTCAACCTAGAGTTCTATACCTAGCCAAAATATTCTTAAAAAATGAATGTGAAATGAAGACATTTTCCAGACAAAGAAAATCTGAGGGAACAGTGCAGAAAAGAACAAAGAGTACCCCCCAAAATAAATGTAAATAAATATTTATTATAATTACAATGCATAGTTTAAAACATATGTAAAAGTAAACTATATGTCAATGTAAGTACAAAAAATAAGAAGGAGGTAAATGGATTTAAACTGTTATAAATTTCTTGTGTTATAGGGAAAGTGGCAAATCACTTGAAATCAGGATTAAATGTATAAAAGAATTTTAAATAATTTTTAACAGCATCAGAGCTTATAATATTGACCAGCAATAAAGAAGCTCAGACTTGTGTGTGCATCCACGTGCGCACACGCACACACACACACAAACCATTTTTTGATGAAGAGATGGCAAAAAATTATTAGTTATGTAAATTTTGTTAGAATTACAAGGAAAATACTTAAGGAGATATTTTACAAAAACTTCAAGATCTCCAACTAAGCTACCAAAAAAATTGCCTGAAGAATATAAGATGTTTCTATTAATAACAATAGCAATGATCAGTTGATTCAAAGTTTGAAAAATTTCATGTTTTTTAAAGCTTCATATGAGTCATTTTATTGATTGATTGATTGACTGATTGAGATAGGGTCTTGCTCTGTCATCAGGGATTGAGTGCAGTGGCATGACCATAGCTCACTGCAACCTTGAATTCCTGGGCTCAAGAGATTCTCTTATGTCAGCCTCCCAAGCAGGTGGGACTATAGGCACATGCCACCATGCCAGGCTAATTTTTAAAATTTTTTGTAGAGATGGAGTCTTGCTATGTTGCACAGTCTGGTTTCAAACTCCTGGCCTCAAGCAATCATCTCACCTTGGCCTCCCAAAGTACTGGGATTACAGGTGTGAGCCACCATGACTGGCAAGCTGTATAATATAAAACACTGGCTATGTCTTGACTCAAAAGATTTCAATTTTTAATAGAATTATCAATTTGTGTTCTAAAAATTCACACTTGTATCATTAATATTTTTGAATCTTTTACATTTTTTGAAGAAGGATTTCAGGTAGATATGAAAAAATTAGTTCTATTACAATAGACAATATTCCAGCTACGTTAGGTCAAAAGTAAAAAATTACTGACATTTTGAAACAGAAGCCTGGAGTTTCTACAATTGCTTCATTCTACTGTATGATACATAGTGAAAATATCTGTGCTCCAGTTTTGAAGCAGACTATGAAAAGTGTCATGAATATGATTATTAATATCATTTAGTACATATGTGCAAATGTTATGACTCATCTATTTCCAGTTTGTATAACTGTTAAAAGAAATAGAAGACAATTAGTTTAGTGATATTGTATACTTCTCGAATGCTCATTGATTGAATCATGGAAGAGTTTTACACAGATTTACTGCACTTTTAAGTGCAATTCAATATTTTCTTAAAACAAAAGAAATCCTTGTTTAATAAACAAAGATGAAAAAATGACAATGACTTATGTTTTCTCACTAATATCACACTGCATATGAATGAGATAAATTTGAAGTTCCTAGGAGCTTATGTGTGACCTAACTGGACAGAAATAAGAATTTATGTTGAGATTGAAACTTTCCATTATACAAATTATCAATAATCATTTTATACATTTTAAACATAAGTCAATATAAAGAATATTTTAATTGTCATCAATAGCATTATGTAAATTGACTTCAAAATCTTTAAGAAAAATTCAAAGAATGCTTTGTTAAAATCTATAAATTAGAGTCACCCTACAATGTAAGTAATACTCTTTTGAATAAAACATTAATAATACTGTGTTGACACAAGATTTAGTGAATTTAGTTAACTTGGAAAGACATAATTTTGAAACTGATATGATTTTGCTTCAAAATCATGTGAATTCATACAGAAAAAAAACTTTAACCAGTTTTGTCAACATAGATGAGAAGATTAAAGGAAAATGATTCCTTGGTAGTCAATTCAGTTACTGGAAAATTTTAAACTATATTTTGAATATCTTTGGTATATGACTCTACTTTTTCAACTATAAATTTTATAAAATCAATATAAATTAAATAATTGAGATAAAACTTAGCATTTTCAGATATATCATATGTAAAATACAAATGATTGTGAGAACTTAGTACAAAGATAATATAAAATATCTCACTAATAATATTGATCAAACATTGACATAATATTTTAGATATGTTGGCTCAAATAAAATATATTATTAAAATCAATTTCACACTTTTATTTTACCTCTTAAAGGTAAAATTATTTTAAAGATTTATAAAACTAAGATTTACAAATTACGTCTGTGGCTTACATTACATTTCTATTGGATAGTGCCGATAGAGGTGATTTTTATGACAGTATTAAAGGATTAAACCTAATTGACCTTCAGAGATCACTTTATTCAACTATTTCAGAATACACTATTTTTTCAAGTGTTCATAAAACATTTGCCAAAATAGAACATATTCTGGGCCAAAAAGTCACTCTCAACATATTTCAAAGGATTCAATTATATTATATAAAGGGTTTCCACTGACCACAATAGGATTAAACTAAAAATCAGCACCAGAATATAAATGGAAAATCTTCATATGCTTGACAATTAATTAATATGCATATTAATGAACAATGAGTCAAGGAGGAAATCACAGGATAAATTAGAAAATATTTTTAACTGAATAAAAAAAGTGACGTCAAAACCTATAGGATGTAGCCAAAGTAATCCTTAAAGGGGAGTTTATGGCTCTAAATGTATATATTAGAAAAGTCAAAAGGTTGAAAATTAGTAATCTAAGCTTCTCTCTCAGAAAGCTAACAAAAGAACATCAAATCAAACCCTAAAAAATGTGAATGGAAATAAGGGAAGAAATCAATGAAAATTAAAAAGTAGACCAACAATAGAAAGAACCAACAAAATCAAAACTTAGTTTTAGAAAAAGAGATTAATAAAATTAATGAATCTCTAGTAAGAGTGATTTTTTTAAAGATAAAACTTGAGTGACATTATTAGAAATAAAAAGGAGGCATTATTACAGAGCCTACAGACAATAAAACCACAAGAAGATGTTTTAAACAACTTTATACCAATTCATTTAGATAACATGGAAAATCCCTTGAAAAACACAACTTAACCAAACTGAAATAGAAAATGGAAAGAAATGGAAAAATCTGAAGTATTCTCTGTCTGTTAAAGTAATTGAATCTGTAATTAAGTCTTTCTACAAAGAAAATTACAGGTTCATATGGCTTTGCTGGTGAATTTTTCCAAGCATTTAAAAAAGAAATATCAATCTTACACAAACACTTCCAGAAAAGAAAAAGGAGAGCTCATCTACTAATCCATTTTACAAGGCCAGTATAACCAGATACAATAAAATTAAATATTGAAATACAGCACTTCATTAAAAATTAAGAACTCTGATAATTAAAATGCAGCTTTAGGAAAATGAAAAGACAAGTTGCAGGCTAGGGGAAAGTATTTGCAATACATATACACAGCAAAAGTTGTATACCCATAATGTTAAGGACTTCCACACATCAATGAGAAAAAGTAGACAACTTAACGGAAAAAAAAGTCAAATGATTGGAAAAGACATCTCACAAAAGAAGACATCCAAATGGCCAATAAGCATATTTAAAAGTGATAAATATGATCACTCATCAGAGAGATACAAAGTAAAACCACAATGAGGTACAGTATAACAGAATACCTAAAATAAAAAGGGAGAAAATGCCAGTGTTGGTGACAGTGTAGAGAAATTGTAACTCTTGTATGCCACTGGTGGGAGTGTAAATTTTCACAGTCATTTTGAAAAACTGGTGATTTTTTTATTAAAGCTGAATATATGGCTAACCTATAATCTAGGTATCTACCCAAAGAAAATGAATTATTATGTCTACCCAGAAATGAACAGGATGTTCATAATCCTGATGTGGAAACTACCCTAAAGTTTATCAATAATAAAGTGGGCAAACAAATTGTGGTATATTCAACAATGGAATAGATTATAGTAATAAAAAGAATGAACCACTGCTACATGTAGCAACATGGATGGTTCTCACAGCTATAATGTTGAGCAAAAGATGCCATACACAAAGAGTACATTTATGATTCCATTTGTATGAATCTCAAGCAAATGTAATCCATGGTAAAAGAAATCAGAATAATAGTTTCCTATGGGAATTTCCTGTGGGAGTAAAAAAGGTGTACAAAGAAGCCTGTGGGGTACTACAGTGTCCTATGTTATTATGTGTATAGTGGATGCCCAAATATAAACACATGTAAAAAAGTCATTGTGTACATTTAAGATCATACACTTTTCTGTGTGTATGTTATACCCTAACTTTAAAAAAAGATAAGAATAGTAATCATGCCCAATTTTGAAGATTAAAGGGGTGAAAATGCTAACCAATCATTTTTATTCTCAGACCCTGAGAATACATAGAGATTCCACTGTGGCTTTTCCAATTTTAGTATTTGTTCCCCTGTACAGTGTTTCCTAAATCCATGTAGCTATTACAATTAAATGATCCTTTTTGGCCCCGTTTGTCTTCTCCAGAGCCCCTTCCACTTGTGAATTCCTTGCACCACAGAAGAAATCTTCCACCATGTCCTGCCCACTCCATTTCTTCATCTCCTTCATTCTGCAGCTTTTTTGCAATGTTACCCAAAGTTCTAAGCCAGCTTGCATCCTCCATCTGCTTCCCAGACTCAGAAAACTCACAGCTCAAAAAGTCAGAGCAGGATAGAATAAAGGGAGGAAGAGCTGTGGAGTGAGCACCTGTGCGAGATTCTGGCCTTACCACTTACTGTCTGGGATTCCGTGGATAAATCCTCCGACCTCTTTGAAACTCAGTCTCCTCAGTTATAAAGTAGCCTTCCATTTCATAGTTATTGTGAAGTATCAGCTTATACTCAGCAGAGTGCCTGACATGTAGTGAACACTCCATAAATATTAGCTATTGCTACCTCACATTGTGATGTAGACTTGATGACCTGGGAGAGTAAAGCTGACAATGTGCACTATGTGGATCCAAGACTTACACTTCATGGGGCTTGTGTGTCAGGGCTCAGGGACTATTATGGATTCCATGTGGCACAGACCACCACCCTTCAGATTAAAAATAAGGTCACAACCACAGCCTGTCCTTAATAATGACTAGAATTTCCCAGAGGGTACCTTGAAAATGACCTGTGGCAAAGTCATCTTGGGGCTACCTGTGCTATTTCTTTAGCAGCCATCTTGAACTGATCAAAAGACAGACATCAGGAACCAAGACTATGCTGTGTTTTCTTGTGAAAGGGGACATCTTGTTCACTAATTTTGTGTTATAATGGGTAATATGTATCCCAAAGCAATACCACAAAAACTGTACTTCCTGGCTGAGTACCATGTTAGGCAAGTTACTTAGCTTCTCTGTGCCACAATTTTCTTGTTTGTGATATGGAGATTATAAGAGTACCTACCTCATAAGGTTGTGGTGAGAACAATGCCTAGCACAAATTAAGCCCTCAGTAAATCTATCATCACCATCATTGTTGTTATTGTTGTCATCACATCTTGTGGTAGTAATATCCCACCTTGTAATTTCTTCTCTGTTAGCACTACAGATCCATTATTTACCATTTTCTGCTCTGTGACCTTAGAGACCCCAAAGACTACGTTTCCTGGGCTCCCCTGTCCTCTGTCTTCCAGCTGGGTTTGGCAATGGGAGGTAGCAGCTGGAGAGGATAGAAGGGTAAAAGGGTATTTCTTTCTCCTGTCCTCTCTGCTCCTCCACTTTGGTCTTGGCTTCTCACCTTGACCCACAAGGCTCATAATGTCAGCCTCTTCTTCTACTATTCTGGCTCTCCCTGCAATCCGGGAATATTATGTCCTCTCTTTCCCCCTTCAACAGAGCAGTGGTGGTAGTTTCCCACTGTTGCTGCTGTCTGGTGAACCTCAGCATCACTTGTTAATTTCCTTATCCCTGCCCATGTTGCTACAGATAGTCTCTTCAATAAATTCTCATTGGCTAAGCCCTTATAAGCGGAACTGACTTCTTACTGAGATTTTTTTTTAAATGAAAATAGAGTTAAAAACATAAAACTACTCTGGTGCCCCTCGCACTGCACCCTCCAGATTCAGACAGGAATCCATAGAAAATGGGCCACAATCCATCAATTTCAATCTTCATACCATATTAAAAATCACCATTCCTTCTTAATCTGAGTCTATTTTCTTTGATCCAGCTTACATGTCTGAACACTTTTCTGAAGATGGGTCTCCTTGATCTCATGGGCACTTCTCATGGATCTCCTTGGCCTATGGGATCTCCCACATAGGCGGGAAGGACAAGCACCCAGTGCTCTGTGCAAATTAGGGCGAGAAAGTCTCCCCTGGATGGACCAATTAGAAAAAAGGCACTTTTTCTAGGTTGACCAATCAGAAAAGCATACTCTCTAGGCTGACCAATTAGAAAAAGGCACTACCTCTGAAGGACCAATTAGAAATTGGCAATGCCTTTGGGGTGAACCAATTAGAAAAAGATGCTCCTCCTAGTCTAGGTTTTTGCGGCCCTGCTGGGGCATTGTCTGGGCAAATGGATGTAGGCTGCGTTTTAGTTCTGAGTCACACCCCCTTGGGCAGCTGCTGCCTTTGAAGTTTCAGTGTTCAAGAGTTAAAACAAAGTGTTTTGCTGCAAATAGTGTTCTTTCCCCCCATAGTGTAGGAAATAAAATGGAAAAATTATTGATTTTTTAAAATTCAATTTTACTTTTTCTCCTAAATTCTACTTGATATTTTGGTGCCTGCTGCTAATGTTCGTGTTGTAATCTGATAAAGATGGTATAAGTTTTATCTCAAAAGTATGTTTGGTAACTTTGTTTACTATGACACTGTTCCATGTGGCTCTGTATTGAATACCATGACCTCCAACCTTCCATTACCTGAACATACTTGAAAACCTTACTTTAAAATATGCCCTTAATGGAATAAGATCAGACTCAATGTACTAATGGTCCTTTAAAACAGATACATAAAAAAATGTGGAAATACCTATACAAAGCATGTGCTCATTTTAAGAGGTAAAATGAAAACAAACAAACAAAATATCCTAATGTGAATCAGAGTTTGAGAACTGTGTATTGATTAAGGGAAAGCGATATTGAGGTTAAACTATGATTTTTGTGTACTTTTATTCAAATTGTATCCAAATTATAAATCCCTTAAATAAAACCTAAAATATTATTCTGAATATGCTTGGCTAATTACTTATGTATTGTTTACTGTCATATTTATGTAAAATACTCAAACTAAGTTAATGCTAAGTAGTATTATCCTGAGCCATCATACATATGTGTGTATATTCTATTAATCATCTCATTCAGGCCAGTAATGAAGTGCATTATTGTCCAGATGCCAATAATACATTAAACCAAATCAATGTTCAAAAACATTTTAAAAATTTTCACACCTTCATAGACAGCAATTCAATTATGTGCACTTAAATCTACAATATTTTAAATGCTCATGAGGATGCTGTTGACATGAAATGAGATTTTTTCTCATAATGAAATCTTGAAAATTTAAATTTATGTGGAAATTTAATATTAAGGCATGAATAATTAAACATGTATACATCTGAGATTATTAGGCTGCTGTATTAAGCAAGTTAACCTTAGTTTTTGACCTTTGGAAAACTATGATCCAACAGACTTGTACCATTTATTTTTTGGGATATAAATCCTCTCTGAGTTGGCATTTTTCTTCGTTTAGTTTGTAACCTAAATATTAGAATATATGACACATTTTTTGAGTTGCAATTTTTACATTTATTTTGATAAATTGCTTTATGAATGACATATTTTAAATTTATGACAGGAAATGTCAGTTTACAAGTCAAATAATTTCATGTATTTTCTTATGTGAGAGTTGAATTTGATTTCATAAACCTCTTTTTTCAGGAAATATAAGAAATAAGTCCAACTAAGTCATTTGCATTCAGTTCAAAGTGAAAAGTGCTACAGATTCAACTTGATTCTCTCCAAAATATGGCCTGTTGGAAGCCCATGCTGGGGTGCTTATATAGAAGGAAACAATTATATAGAAGGAAATAATCTCTATTTACATGTTTAATAGTGTGTGATAAAATACGTGGCTATTTAAGGTGTCATTGTCATACCTGATATTTAGGTATCAAGTAAACCATCACAAACTCAAAGCAAATTACTTATCAACAAGGTACAAGTTACCTGTGATGGCTTAGAAACTAGACAAAGAAAACACTGAATTGCTGTCTATAAAGGTGTAAAAAATGTTTAAAATGTTTTTGAACATTGATTCGGTTTAATGTATTATTGGCATCTGGATAGGGAGATCAGTCAGAAATACTAAAGTCGTTTCACATTTTCTGTTTCCAAAGTGTTTTAGTATAGGAATTAGGGACTTAGAACTGTTGGAAAAGCTGGGAAGTGAAAGTCAGGGAAACTATCCTCCATGATCTCAGCCTGAAACACTGAAAGTGGATGCTCTTAAGAGTTGATTGGGAAGTGGATGGGATTTCTGCCTGCAGCAGCAAAGCAATGATTCTCAAGCATGTGCCAAGAATCAACTGTGAATTTCACATTGGCCAGCAACTGACTTCAGAGAATAATGGCTTCTTCTCTTCTGCCATCCAAATCTTGTTTGAGGGCTTCTCATTGGAGAAAGCTGTTCTGCAACCACACAGAAAGGGGTATTCTGGGAAATTTATTCCTGGCTTCTTCAGGTGAGCTTAGAACAGGGTGTTGGTGCTGAATTGACCACAGGCAATTCATCATACAGAGGAATGTTCCTCTTCTATTTAGGCACGTAAAATTATTCTTATCCCCCAGTTTCCCAAATTTTATAAACTATTGTCCAGGCTAAATAATATTCTGAATTTTGGAATATATGAATCTCTCCCTAAATGGAAAAAGTTTAGTGGAAAAATTTCTCCTGTAAATTTAAATGATATATCCAAAGTTGTCTTATTCAATAGATATAGAAATTAAGAAACTGGATTCTATGTGCATAAAATGTAGTCTCCCTTTAGAGTACTTCAAATCATAAACAACAATGATTTTCAACTGAGGGCATATTTTCCTAGAATAAGGTATAACAAAGATTTGGGTTAGTGAGGAGAAAGTAGAGTGTAGTTTGAAGTAGTTTATAAAAGTTACCGTTGTTTTGATTTGGTTTTATTCAAGATATTTAGTTCATATTGAAATTTAAATCACTTAAACAAGGTTTAATATGTAAGGAGGCATGGGTTACAAAATCTAGAGACATTGATATAAAGGGCCATGCTACATAGGTCCTCAAATTGCTTAGGGCTAATCCTACTTGTGAAAGGATCCTTGTACCTGCCTCAGAGGATGCAAAGAGGGGTCCTCTGGACTCCTGCTGGGGCTGAATAGGGAATTGGGGCTTTATGGTTAGTCATATCTATATGGGCTGAGATAAAGCTCATTATAGTGAGAAATGCAGCCTCATGCCATGTTGCAAGAGAAGCTCATATTTCTGAGGACTCAAGAGAATTCATCTGCTTTTACCTGTATCCCTTCACAGGTTCTTCTCTGTTTTATTATTATATTTTCTGAACATAATAGGAACAAAGAGGGGGACTTTTTCTCATATTGTTTTTTAGTATCTTGGGGTCTTAAGAGAGGTGATGATTAATTCTGCCTCTTCCCTCTTACTTCTAAGTTCAGATTCAATTAAGAAAAATGGCCACACAAGTTAGAAAGATGGAAATAAAAATATTAGTTATATTACTAAGGTTGTTTGGGGGATGGAAATTTGATCTATGAACAAGAACTGGTATTCCCAGATACTTCCCCCACATCTGGAAATTGCAATGACCATCTAAGAAAGAGTCTGGATCTGTACAGCAGGCAATTTACCCAGAATCTCTGCCTTCTTTATTCAACTCTGGCTTGGCTTGATTTCCCTCAGAAGATGAAGATTCTAGCGCAAGCAGTTTATTTGGGAGAAAATACAACAGGTGAGTGGAGAGTAGATTTGGGGAAGGGGAGAAAGCATATAGTGTGGTGATAAGCCAACTAGCCCAGTGGGAGACTGTGTCTTTACCCCACAGGGAAACTGTGAGCGGTTGTAAAACACATGCTTCATCATTATCCCTCCCAAGAGGCAATAGAGCCGGAGTATTTCATGCTGGAGAAATTCTCCCAGGGAGTGTTAATTTCTACTCTTTTCTGTGAGTGCCTGGACAGAGAGGCCTTCTGTGGTTTGAATAAAAATCCCTTTGGCTCAGAGATGGAGACACTGGCAGCTGGAGGTTGACCAGAACCCACTGGTAGGAGGACAGGGACACATGTGGGATATTGATGATGTCTGCTGCAAGCCCTGTAAAGAGTTCAGAGATTGAACTCTAGACGAGCTGAGATTGGTCTCTGGACCAGCTTCTGCAAGGGCTGCCATGGGCTCTGAGCCTGACTCAATGCATCTTGCACAGAGGAGGTGAAGCAGAGGAGTCTGAAAACTTCTTGCAGGCAGGCAGATCACAAAGATAGAGAGAAAAGAAGGGGCTGGGCCAGTGAAGTTGTTCCTCCTTTATTGAGAAGTTGGTGGGGGGGGGGGAGAGAGGATGGCTGAAATCGCCTGCTCAGACTGTCCCCTCCAGGATATTAGCAGAGCTTTTCTATGCCACAGGTCAATGTAGGAACATGGGGAGAGGAAGAATAGGATACTAAGGAGTAGTACAGGGATGTGAAATTTAGAATTATTCCTTAGAAGGTGAAAATAGTTGCTAACACCAACTATAGAGAAAAAATGTGTGCAAACGACATAAGGCTTCATCTTTTTAAAAGAGGTTTACAAGGTAAATATAGACACTGAGGTCCTCATATACACGTTGGTCTTTTTCTATCTCTAGTCCCTTTATGACTGACTCTTTCAATCACTTTCCTCTCTCCTCTTCTACTTCTTTCAGTGATCAAAACTTTATTGCTGTGGTCATGAGCTCTAAACTGCCACAAGTTACATTTGATGGGCAGGGGCAGAGAAGGAGACAGGGGAGGTAAGTTCTGACAGTATGATGTTTGCACTGGTGCTGAGGATAAGCAAGGCTGGTTTGCAAGAGACAACTGAGAGATAAGTAGCTGCTACAGTGAACAGAAAGGAGAGTGGCAGACTGGATAAAGCCTTAGGTTTATGTTATGTACTTATGTTCTTTATCCTTTTAAAATAAATAAATAATACATGTGTATTGTTATTAATACAAGTCCAGTCCATAATATAGTAGAGAGGATAAGCTGCTGTAACAAATTCACATAAAAATATAGTGGCCTTTCTATGGTCTGAATGTCTGTGTCCCTTCAAAATCCATATGTTGAAACCACATGCCCAATGTGCTAGTATTGAAAGGTGTGCCCTTTAGGAGGTGATCAGGTCAGGAGGGTGCTGTTCTCATGAATGGGGTTAGTGACCTTATAAAAGACATACAAGGAAATTCGCTTTGGGTCACAGCTAGAAGGCACCATCTATGAGGAAGCAAACCCACACCAGATGCTGTAGGTACCTTGATCTTGGACTTCCCAGCCTCCAGAACTATAAGAAATACATTTCTGTTGTTAATAAGTTACCCAGTTTATGGTATTTTGTTATCTCAGTGTGAGTGGACTAAGATGAGCTCAAACAAGACAAAAGTTTCTTTCTCTGTCATCTAACAGTGCAGGGGCAGGTAGGCAGTCCAGTATAGGTTGATGGCTTTGTCCAGGTCCTGGGTTTCTTCTATCTTGATACGTCACCATTCTTGGTGTGGTTTCCTGTCCATGCTGGCAAAGCTGCTCACACCATTACTTTCCAGCTCACAGGGAGGATGGAAGAGACAAGAGGAAGGCAAGTGACTCCCTTTGAAGAATCTGATGAGGAAGTTCATCATGTCACTTCTGCTCACATCTCATTGGTCAGAATCTAGTCACATGACCATATTTAACTATAACGGGGGCTGGGAATGATATTCTCTATCTGGGTACCTGCATGCTCTTCCAAAACTGTGGTGGGGGTGGGGTTTTATTAATAAAAGGAAGAGTGAAATAGAAGAGCAACAGTTGAGAACAAATAGAAAAAGCATGCTCAAATATTTTCACAGATTTTAGGTGACTAATCTCGTGTAAGTTCACATGTCCTGTATTAAAATTAAATGTATGTGTTATTTTGTCATAAAATTCTGGTCATTATACTCATTTTTAGGTCTGTTTACCATGAAATGCTAAAGGTCAGTTTAATTTTTAAATGAACCTGAGTACTGGGTTTATTTTACATTAGCCATATGAAAACACAGTCTTACAGATTTTTTTCTATCTACACACTACAGATTTTACTGTCAATTCTTATAGTCAGTGAGGTTTTCCTTATCTTATTTTTTAATTACATGCATTTTTAAAACTTGCATTTTCTTTCTAATAATTTTCATTTTTGTCATCTAATATTGATTTGAATGGAGCATGGCAAAGGCCAAGCAAACACTTTGATATCTTCCAAAACAAAACTTAAATAATGGTCTGGAACTCAGCATAATAAATATCTTTGGATCATCCCTGCGCTGGAGGCCCCAGAAACCTGGGTTAATTCTTGGACCACCCCTGGCCTTTATTGGGTAACTGGAAACCTGGTTTAATTTCATGATTTAGTATTCAACATGGAGTCTTGCATAGTTACTTTCACAGAGTACATGCTTGATAGATATTGGTTGAATGACTGAATTGGGCTATTCAGAGCCCATCCAAAATTGTGGGTCCTTTGGACCAAAAGTAACCTGAATTGGTATTAGTCAACTTTTCCAAACAAAAATAATTGCTTTTTTGGGGAGTTTGTTTAGTAATAGGAATAATAGCCTATGCAACATAAGTAAATAATGTATCAGTAAATATAGAAAATAAATGTAGAAATACAAAATGTCATACATTGTAAAAAAAGATTTCTTCTTCTTTTAAATAGCATAAAATATGAGAAGCAACTAACATAGTACTTGGCATAATAGAGTCTCAATAAATGGTAGTCACAGTTAATTACCTTTTATGTTATGCCTTAGGTCACAGGACAAAGAAGTAACAAGTTTTCCATCAACATGAAGGAAGGGAAACCATAGCTTCCTGGCAGTCATTCTTTATTTTAATAGGGAACAAATTCACTGTCACAATGTAGAGAAGAAAATTGAATTTGAAAATTCAAGAAGCGCTGGTTTGAGAAACTCTGTCTTTATACAAACTTAGCATATAAAAAGATCCAGAAATTACAGAACATCTCCCCAAATTTTGCTCTATTTGTGAAATACCCCAGGGAACTCAGCAAGCTTTTACAGAACCTTAGAGCCTGGTGAGTTCAGAAGACCTTAATGGAGAATATTTTTTATTCATCTGTTTCTCTGGCATGTGCCCAGTGGTAATATATTGGGATAGTCTGGAACCCCCTGGAGGACACCAGAATGTTATAGGAATAGCATATGGTATCTGTCTCTGATTGATATCAAAAATTATTTCCTAATTATTTGGCAATGCTATCCCATTTTTCCTCTTTCAAAAAAGAATTCTACTCTTCATTTTTTTTTCTCAGTCTGCTTCTTAGTAAGTCATTTGGTATTAAATTCACATACTTTTAGTATTTCCTCTTTCTTTACTTCCCAAACTTTTTTAGACTGCAGTTAATCTTAGTAATTTTTAAAGCTGGATGACATGATTCTTTTGACACGTCAAGGCCATCACTATTTAGCTTTCTGATTTCTTAATTTTAATAGGATTTACTGGTTTTAAATTCTTCTTCTATCTTATCTAAAATTGGCTGATGTTTCCCAGAAGGTCAGGATATTGGATGCAAATTTTGGCATCTTGAAATGACTCAACTATTAGAAAAGTCTAGGAATGGGGAAGTTGTTTATTACATTTTCATTTTTGACAACTGATAATCAAGGAGTTAAATTTCTTTAAAATCAGTCTTTTCCATTAGTCCTCAATGACATAAATCTACATTTGTTTATAAGATAGTTTGATATACCACGCAGTAGCAGTAGTAATTTTAATTTTTTGAAATTAAGATGGAGCTTCTAAATATATATTTTGAATTAGAGTTAAAATTTTTATGTCAATTTATATACAAAAATGGAAATCAGCTGGCATAACTTTAATTCATTTACCTAAAGAGAGTGAGAGCAGTCAGTTTTATTTCTCCAAAACCCTTAGCTCACAAATATGATGAAATACTCATTTTTATTAACTTTGAGTAGTGGGTACACTGGAGTTTGTTGTATTATTCTTTGTAGTAGTTTGTACTACTTTGTACATTCTATTTTTCCCCAAATAAAATAAATCAACAGCTCTGCCCTAAGTCCTTTAATTTTCTGGGTAAGTAGGAAGCTGAAAATTTGCCTGAAACAAACAGAAAATTTGCCTGTTTTGTTAGGTAAGGTTGTAGAGTAGGTGATATGCATAAATGAGAAGTAAATGAGGGTGAATTTAATGTTCAATTAATGGATGCAGAAACATGCAATACACTAGGGCATGATTTAAACAGGATACTTCCTGCACAAAAAAATCATTTAAGGATAATGTGTTGTCTGTCTAGAAAAGGCATAACTTTTCTCATGTACCAATAACCCTCCCCACAAAAATATAGTTTGCCACCTGGATTTTAGTGGTTGCCCTTTTAACAGGCTGTTTCTGGTAATAATACATATTTGTCATATACCTAGTTTGTATTTTCAAACAGCACCTTCAGCAGGACTCAAATAATAATTAAAGGAACTTGAGTTTCCCTTAATGTTTCAGACGCTTTACATGCTGCGTTTGAAAATGTAAGGGTGGAACTAATTTTGGCTGTGTGGCGAGGTATTAAACTCCTATTTCTCTTTATCCTTCCCCCCTACCCCCCTCCTCCCAACATTTCTAAGGTTTACTCATTATAATTGCTAATTTTCTTTTCCAAATTCACTTTTAACAGAAAGCTGGTATATTGGCTCCAAGAGCAAGCGGCAGGCCCACTCGTGCTCGGCGGAGGAGGGAGAGGGTCGCGCGTGGGGCTGGGGCTGGGGCTGGGGCTGGGGCTGGGGCTGGGGCTGGGTGCCGGCGGGTGGGAGCCTTCACTAGCAGAGACTGCAGTGACACTGCCCTCGCTGGGCTGGTTGAAGCATCTCACTGGTGACGGGTC
The DNA here is from genome assembly GCA_023783475.1 of Daubentonia madagascariensis. Taxonomy (NCBI): domain Eukaryota; kingdom Metazoa; phylum Chordata; class Mammalia; order Primates; family Daubentoniidae; genus Daubentonia; species Daubentonia madagascariensis. Next base: position 32,880,497 of record JAKFHU010002140.1, on the reverse strand, counting down.
TGAAAGCACGTGGCTACGTCATGGAAAGCCAGTCTTTTCAATGCAAACTTCAACTCCTCCTCCTCCTCCCTCTAATGCCTGTAACTCACATCCGAGGCTGGGCGAGGAATCCGGAGGGGAGATTTTCCTCATGCTCACGGTTGTTGGAAACTGGAAGAGTGAGAGCAAGGAGGAAGAGGATTTGTGGCACTCTCTACCTACTACGAGACTGACAAGGGGAGGGGGCACCTAGACTTACATCTTTTCTTCGTGGTCATTGAGAACTGCAGGTTCAATCCGATCCCAGGGAGCGCTGGCGATTGATTATAAAAAAAAAAACACCAAAAACCGACACTGGGAGAAGGGAGGCTCTGTCTTCGGCTGTCAGACTCAATCTCGGAGGTGGTATTGGTGTGTGAGTGTGTGTGGTGGTTTTTTTTTTCTTTTTTTTCCTTTTTTTCTTTCTTTCTTTCTTTCCTTTTTTTTTTTTTTTTTCCTTCTCTCCTAGGGGCTACACAATGGCAGTCTTCTCTCAGTAAGATGAATCCTGCTTTGCCTTCTGCAGATCCACCCATCCTCATAGCGATCAAGTAAAAGGCTATGGTTTTCTCTTTGGGGATCTTTTGTGCATTACTGTTCTCCTTGATTAGTTTTGGTCTCAGTTGGGATTTCTTTGCTTTTTTGTTTGGCTTCATGCTGAAAAAGGATTTTTTTTCCAACCCTGTGGTAATAATCCGATGGTGACCAAGGGGGGATAAATCATTCACCCTGGCCGAAAAAAAACAATCACTGAGAAGTCTCAAAGAAATATACCACGTGAGGGGGAAAAACTGGGAGAAGATCCGGAATATTATCGTTTTTCCTATGGTAAAACCGGTGCCCCTCTTCAGGAGAACTGATTTCAAATTATTATTATGCAACCACAAGGATCTCTTCTTTCTCAGGGTGTCTAAGCTGCTGGATTGCTTTTCGCCCAAATCAATGTGGTTTCTTTGGAACATTTTCAGCAAAGGAACGCATATGCTGCAGTGTCTTTGTGGCAAGAGTCTTAAGAAAAACAAGAACCCAACTGGTAAGCAAAACATGCATCATGTTATGTTTTTCCTCATAATAACCTGTCTGTTGCTCATCGAGCTAGATCTGCAGTTCTGCTATGCAGGAAGGCAGGGGAAACATACAAGGAACCAGGACAGTGTTGCATATAGAGGTGTTGCATGAATAAACAAGTAACAGCTGGATCAGCGTCTGAGAACCCGAAAACCATTATCAGCATCTCTTGACCGTGACACAATCCATCACTAGGAGGGAGGAGGAAACTTTTTTTTTTTTTTAAATGTATTTGGTGGCCTATGTTTGGTGGAATATTGAAGGGCTATGGCTAAAGGTTGTGCCCCAGGCAGCTGAAGCTTCGGTAGTTGCCAGGAAAAAGAACTGCGAGCTTTCCTTACTTCTGCTGCAGGTTCGGGGACATAGCTCGGTGCCAAGAACCTGCTCTAGACTTTCTGATTAGCTTGTACAATATCTGCCACCTCGATCACCTTTACCAAAGTAAAAGAGGCCCCCTCCTTCGTGGCCCCGCTCCTCCATCGGCCCCCGCCTCCCTCTCCCGTCTAGCTCTCGGTGCCCGAGTATTAACTCATTCTCCTGCCTGCCTCTGACACATCCTGCCACAGGAATACTTGAGCAGGGTTTATGCCTGGAGGGAACCCCAGAATGAGAAGACAAGCGCAGCCCCTCAAATATATGTAATTTATATCCCCCCCCTTTGAAAAGCAGTATCAAAACCCTGCGTCTGGGTCCCATGGGGGGATGAGCCAGGCCGTGGGTCCCTGCTTTAAGCCTCCTGGTGATCATGTGCCCCGATTCCAAAGGGCTCCAACAGGGAAACTTGCAGTACCTTACATAAGAAATGCAAATGCAGGTGATTTGGGGAGTCGGGTCCCAGGGGTTCACTTCCCCGAGTCTCAATCTGGGGCGATTAGGGGCGGCCGTGGAGCTGTGGGTGAGCAACCCAAAGGAGGCAAGGCCGGAGGGCTGCATGGTGGCGGCGCCGGCGAGGAGGCTGGGCGCAGCCTTTCCTGGAACCGCACTCGCTAGCAGCCGGGGGTGTGTAGCGTCCTGTGGCTCCGCTGAGGATGAGGAGGGACCCGGAACCCAGTGTTTGTGTCTGGGGCTGCGTTTGAGGGAGGGGGCGGGGGGATCGGCCGTCCTGCAGTGGCAGCCCAGGCGCTGGAGGCTCCTGACACTGGCATTGCGGTGCAGTAGATCATGGCTCTCCACTGCCGCCCTGACACTCCAGGCTCAGCCGGGGGCCGCACTGGCCCCCAGAGCCCCGGCGGCTTGGCAGCCAAGTGGCTGCTGCCTCCCGGCCTCCGAAGCTTGCAAATGCAATGGCTTGGGTGGCGCGCTCCAAGGGGGCTACGCATGCAGGTGCAGCGGGAGGCACAGGAGGAGGTGTGGGTGGGCGGGGATGGAGGCGGTGGGTGTGGAGGCTGAGCACCCTTTTGCGGCCACCACTTCCGCAACAGAAGGTAAACGGCGAGTTGTTAGACCATCCAAAAGGGCAGATGCTCCTGTGCTGGGGTGGAAAATGTTGCCTCCAGCTGGGACTTTGGGGTGTAATTTGAGGCTCCAGGAGTAGCTTCTGGCTGCTCGACGGGCCGGTGCTGCAGTGGTCTGTGCGCTCTGCGCCGGAGTCCCCATCCCCATGTTCTAGCTCCTACACCCTTTCTACCCACCTTCCTCTGTTGCCTCCTCCTCCTCCTCCTCCGCCCCCTGTCCTTTTACCCTTCTCTCTCTGAGCTCTTCAGCGTTTAGCAACTCTGAACTGATACCACCATCCTGAGAATTACCCAAGGGGAAAGCAGTGCTGTCACCTTGCCATCCGTGTTTCTAATTCAGCTGTGAGGTGCGCCCCAACCCCTGGCATCAAATCTAACACTTGCTGGTGCTTTGTTCATACAAAACCAACCCACTTCTGCAACACCATCTTACAGCTTAATATGAAGACCCTTTTTGCAAGACTTCCCCAAAGTGGGACAAGCCAAGGGCTGTAACTGGGAGAGGAGGGGTTACTGCCTCACACAGTAAAAATAGTGGCTTTTGAAGGCTTCTTGTGTCCGTCTGTGAAGAGATTTAACTCCATTCTGAGAAAAGAATACTGTAAAAACATTTTTTTTAGATGCGACCATTTATTTGTCTAGGGACCTTGAAGCCAGTCCTTCCATAGCACTGGAGAGTGGGGAATAATTCAGCAAGAAACAGTAAGTTTCTTTGCAGGGCTTTGTAATTTTTATTTTTTTTGTAAACAATTTCTCTGGAAATACTAATTTCTCCCTATACACGATTCAAGATCTTTTTATTACACCTCCCCCACCCCACCCACTTTCATCTCTCTGGAATAGTTTTCTTTTTCCCTTTCAAGGCGTTTTGGAACGTGTCAAACAAATGACAATTTATTTTTAGAGCAATTTATTTTGAAGCTTATGCATGCTAAAGTACTTGGGTGTGAATTGATAGGTTAACTCAAAGTATGTCTAACAACATCACCAACTATTCTAATAGGATAATTTAGTTTTAGATTGCTAGGGATTAGAGTTCAAACCTGGGAGTTAGAGCTTTAGTAGATTTTTAAAAAATGAGACATTAATGTGTCACACTATATGTCTCACCTTCTAAAAGTTTTTGCCTATTAAGCTTGACTTAAACTCATGCCTTGCTGTTCTCTTTCAGTATTGTACTTGGTGAGTTCCATTCTCCTTCTGCTATTAAGATGAAGCCTAAAATCATTTGCAGGTTTTTGATCCCAAGATAGCAGTACAACTAAGAAGTTAATTGGGTAATTAAAATAAAACAAAGACTAAAATCCTCTTAACTGTTACAACCAAAAATAACAGATTGACTACTATCTATTATGTTATCTTAAATCTAAAAAGAGGACAATTAACTGGTTTCAAACTAAAAAACTTGGCAGAATACTGCCAAGTACCAGTGAATTTGGTCTAAAGCACTTCTTAGTATTTCAGAGGTAAATATTAGATTAATTTTTCTTCCCAGTCTTTGCAAATTATGAAATAATTTACTGATTATTCCCTATTCTTTAAACCATCAACAAGTGTGGGTAGTTTGATCCAGGGTTCCTGAGAGGAATTTCAAAGCAGTGCTCTATAATCAGGTTGGTGTAAAAATAAGCAGATAATAGAGTTGTGAATTTAAGGGCAAAGTTATTCATCTACCCAAAAGTTTTTAATTAGCTTCATAGTACTTAAATAAGACGTGTTCATTAAATAGTGTTTTGGAGTTTTAATGTAAAATGTAACTGGAAAAGAACATGAAAAATGTATTTGCACAATATGTGCTTTTAAGAATAAATTTCAATAGCTTCAAAGTCCTGGATATAAAGTAAATTTACTGTCTTCATAAAAACACCCAGTATCTCACAACTATTATCAGAGAACACACACACACACACACACTTAAATGTCCTACTTTCCTAGCAGAGCAATAGCTGTGCATTTAGAATAAATGTTACCTGCTTCAACTTTCACTGCATGAGTCATGCAAGGTGACTGTATTTTAGGCAAATCATTAAATAGGGACTACTAAATTCAAGGTACTTATTTTGCCTGGAGGAGGCTTGATATGTTTCTTTCCAGTATGATAGTTTGGACTGACCAATGTATATATAACAGGCTGGTTTGGGAAGTAATCTAGGTCACTGCACTTTATGCCAAGGGTATTAAGGAAAGAAATGTGGTTGAAAAAGAAAGTCCAAATAAAGGTAAATACTAAGGTCATGGCATTGCGTTCTCTTCAGACACATAATTTAAAACAAACAAAAGAAGCCACAGACCCTTATATATATACACATATATACACACACACACACACACACACACACACACATACATGCACTCACCCACACACAGGATACCCCCAAACCTCCATGCCTTGATAGGATTTTGGAAAGCACAAATTTTAAGATAAATTGTAATATAAGGGAATTTTATTGAGTAGGAGTGTCAGTGGCATGGCAAGTGTCAGTACGAAGCAGATGCCCTGGCCTAGACCTAGTTCTGCAGAGCACATTGAGAGCGTCTCTTTTTCGGAACTCTCTCTCTGTCATGTAACTTTGAGATGGAACAAGCAGGGTTTGGTAGAACACATTATCATTTTCTATTTCCTACTTGTTTGTCTGCCTTTTGGCTCTGCTTTTGACTTTCATTAAGTTGTTTTAGGTGACAAAACCAACCTGATATGCCACTGTTACTCATTTAAATATATGTTTTTTCACCTCATTTATTTGTCTTCCAACAAAGCTAGAAATTGCACATTATGACTTCCAATTTTCACATGAGAAATCTGAGTTTAATATATGTTGTTTTTTAAAGCTACTTCCTTTACATCTAGGGCTGTCATGATGTTTTAAAGTGAGAAAATGGGGAGAGAGGGAAGAAAAAAGAGAGTTAGCACTTTTTACTCCTTCTTCTCAGCCTGCCAACTCATCCTGTAGAGCTGGGTGAGCCACAAATGGGCCGCAACCTCTGCACTTCTAAACACTGAGTGTATGTCAAATGAAGACATCAAATTCAGTCTATATGGCTGGAACACCAAACAGGTGTAAGCTTCTTCTCCCTCTAACATGCTTGACTTTGGAGTGGGACTCAATGTAGTTGGCTTTGGACTTCATCCAGGAAGCTTGAGTTACTGAGGTAGCAAAATGAGTTTTATAGAGCAGTGCTACTCCAGGAACCAAAGGATGGCATTTTAGATAGGCTTCCAAGTACTGACTTGCCGGGAGAGTGGAACTTTCTCTTTTGAAATTTATACCCAAGTTAATAAGTGTAAAATTCAATGCATGATAATCTAAACTTAGTTTTAACAATGAAGATGACTTTGGCTGTACAGCCTGTTCTCATCTTAGACAGGATCCATAACTGAGAAAATTTGTTCAAATGATGACTTGCTTTCTGAAGGTGCTAAAGCTAATTCTATACTATACTTCACATTCCCCACAATGAACCATTCCTTTAAAATGTTTGAACCCAGTCTTCCATGTTCTAGCAACAGAAACATTGGAGACTTTTGTGAAGTGTTTTTATACATATGGTAACAAGGACAACAACCAATGTTTTCACTCCTTTGCACATTTTGGCATCTTACCTCACTCAAATTGACTCATAGGTTTCTATAAATACCATGTAGATGTCTCAAAATGGAAACATTTATTCAAAATAGTTTCTTTTGCCTTAAGGAGAAACAGTTGGGATGTTTGAACAGTATAGCAGAAGCTCCTCTATTCAGTTTTAAAAGACTCATTGCACTGAGCCTATATTTTTAATAAAATCTTGAGCCCAACCCCGAACATCTCCAGGAGGGACAGGGAAATACCTATTTACATATCCACCTGCCCAGTGCTATAGTCTGTGTGGTGTTCCTTAGGATTTTAGTTTGTGTATCATAAACACAACTAGTTAGTTATGTGTTGTACCTGGACACTGAAAGGCAGGGAATTTTCCATATACCTTTAGAGATACAAAAGTGCTTTTGCTTTTCTGCTTCTGAAGGACCAACTATGTCCTGATGTTTTTCCTGTATTTTTCTCCAGTTGTTACGAATTAATTTTTTACTTTGGTCAGAATGTAAAAGGTAGGCTGATGAAGGGAACAAAAAAAGGAATTTTTAGGGACTTCCTGAACATAAAGGCAAAAAGGAGGAAGAATGCAGATGTGTTTTATAGGGAACACTGAAGTTTTTGTTTGTTTAATCTACTAACATCATCTAAGAAAGTCATTCCACAACTGCTGGGCACTATTGCCTTTATCACTGTCTCCTGACAAATACTCTGCATATGATACGTGGCAGGTTTTTACTTCATTTTGGTAAAATGAATTAATAGTGAAAAACAGGTGACTTGGAAAAAGTAACTGTGGGACTGTAACTCGTAGGGTCATACATTTTACTTGGTTAAGTTCACTTAACGCTTACTCCTTTCCGATAGTGTCAACTACGAATTTGGCTTCTAAATGACAAAAAACAAAAAAGTAAAACAGTGACTCTTCAAAAAACAAAAAACCAAAAATGTAAATAGTCGCCCTAACGTCCTGCCCTTCATGCACCACGACAGGGCATCCTGAAACCCGGTCTGCGCATTCCCGCGGCCCACGTTCTGTCCCTTCTCTCTCCGTCTCAAAACTGGAGGCCGGTCGTCTATGCCGCACACTCGGCCTGCCACAGAAATACAAGCTCAAGGCCCGCTCGCATCCTCCCCTCCTGTCACTCCGGGCCTGGAAGTGGCAAATGTTCGGGCACCTAACACTAGGTTCGTGTCTGGCACAGCCCTTTCAATTTCTTTTCTAATCTTCAATTTTCTTCTCCTTAAAAAGGAAGACATTCCACAAACAGTTGAGTAAATTGTTCTTCTTTTGAGGAACTCCAGTCTCTGAACTTGGTAACGAGGCCCTCACTTGCGGCAAGTTTCTGTTTTGAGGGGACAGCACATAAAGAACGTCGAGTTCCAGTTTCTTTGAGGAGCCTCCCCTTTCGTATTTTGTTCTTTCGCAGTCTGAAACGCAGTCATCTTCTAACTTGGAAGCTGCACTTGTGACGACCCTTTGATCTATGTCGGGGCGCTGGGCCGCTGTGGCCTCCGGCTGAGAGGCACGGAGTTTCTGTCAGGGACGAGAAAGTTTGGCGGAAGCCACGGCTTTGGGCAGAGGCCTCTGGTTTCCGGAGAAGTGAGTCATTATTTGCCTTCTGCAAAGCCGCGAGCGGGCCAGCGCCGCCGCTCTTATCTGCTTGCAGGTGTCCCGCCGCTTGGTGATGTGCCTGAAGCTGGCTTCCGAGTCTGGACGACTCTGGTCCTGAAAAGAGTGGGGGTGAGGGGTAAGCGGGCGAGGCGCGGGCTGCTCCTGGAGTTACCCGACGGCCACAGTCCTGGGCCCAGGCGCGGCCCTCAGCTCGCGGGGACCCGCCACCACCTGCCTCGGCGCGCCGGGGGCTCCGCTACGCAATGCGGCGGAAGCGGCCCGTTGGAGCCGCCGTAGCGCGGGAAGTTTCCGTTGCCACGGAGATGACCTCTGACCCTGGGGTGTCTCGGGCCCGGCAGCCGGCGCTGCCGTTGCTATGGAAACCACGGCGGCGCCGGAGCAACGTGGAGCGCCGGCCGGGGCTGTGTCTTCGGGGCGGGCAGAGCTCCTCGCTCCTCGCACCCGGCAGGGCGCGTGTTTGCAGCCGCTCCGCCGGCGTAGGGGCTGGGAAAGCCACAGGTGGCTGCCCCTGCCCGCCCGCGCCCAGCCTCGCGCTCCTAAGCGCCAGCTGTGGCCCCAGAACCAACTTAAAGGAAAAGGGAATGGGCGGGAGGAAGGAGCTGGTGATTTTGCTCAAGCTCAGGACTGGGAGAGGATGAACCGAATTCTGGTCTCAGCTTCCTCACTAGGTACTGGAAGACCCTGGGCGGGCTCCTGGAGCTTTCTGGGCCTCAGTCTCCAGCTGCTGTAAGAAAGGTATTGATTAGGATAATCTCAGGTCAGCCCCAGCTCTAACGGTCTAGGTTCCTATAACTTCTGCACGCAGCTCTGCTTCTAAGTGAACTCGCCCACCCGCTTCCCCGTGTCTCTCCAGGCCTACGTTGACTATAAATTTAAATTGTATTCTAAAGTCAGAGACTATCAAAGATAGCGAGGGAGCGACCTGAGGGATCATGAGCAACCTGCTCCTTTTACAGGCGTGGCACTTTCTTCGCAGCGGAGAAAATGACTGTTGCAAGAGCCAGTTTGGGAATTGTAGGCACAAACACAGGTGGCAACTTTGAGCCTTGGATGGAGAAACACGTATTTTACTGGTGACACTACGAAGAGCTCCTCACGCATTTCATAGAGTTGTGTGGCTGGTGCTGAAATAGATGACATTTCATTATATCTGTTATATTCTCCAGATGGCTTTTCTTTAAAGACTTCTAAGCATTTGGGAGGGGGTGTCTATCTACAACACTGTCTTGTTTTTCCTTCTGTCAATTTCAGGCTATGGAAAAATCACTTAAACGTTTTAAATCTTTTTTTTTTAAACCTCATTTGTAAATTAAGTTGAAAAATTATTTTCAGGGTTTATTCCAACTCTGAAATTTATGAAGTATTTCTTTTAGGTCCACGTGGTCTTTGTCAGCTGAGTAACTATAATCTCTTTCTCTCTCTTTTTAATTTACTCAATAAACACTTAGAAAAGCGCTACTGTGTTCCAATTGTTGATTGATGTTGGAGATACAGGGGTGAAGAAGAGTTCTTCCCTCAAGGAATTTGCAGGAGACACAAAGGGTGAGATCAGTTCTGGTGGTGTGACATGTGCTAGGAGCAGTAGGTGGACAAAGGTGTTATAGGGCCAAAGACAAGGGCATGGAAGGCGTTCTGGAGGGAATAAAACTCCGACTGAGACATGAAGAATGACTAGGCGTTAGCCACGTGGGAACAGCACTGGCTGGGCTGTTAAGGAAGAGAAAACAGCATACTTTAAGCTTTGAGGATTTCAGGGAGTGTGGTGTGTACCAGGAATATTAAGTACAGCTGAGGAATAGGAGGGTGTTTGTAGGGTGTGGAGGTGGTAGGGTTGCAAGGTAGTCAAGAACAGATCATGCGCTCTGTTTTGTGACATGGTCACATTTACCCTGTAGACAACTCTTACATTACGGCCACAGTGTGGAAAAGAGCTTTGAGTGGGCCATGGAGGAAGCAACTGAAGCAGTGAGAAGCAGTGAGGTCCAAAATAAGGCAGTGGCAGGCACTAGAGAGGAAGTGGAGTCCTTCTATCTCAGTGCCCAGTGTGAATATGGGAAGGAAATTGAAGGAGGAGTCTAGTATTTTCTGACTACAGGTTTTTGATTTGGACAGCTCCTGTTGAGCTAGTCTTCTGGCCATTTGCCAATAGAACACACCCATCTTCTTGAAATGTGGAATAAAAACTTCGCTCTCTCCGGACTGTTCATATTGAGGGGCTGAGCTTTTAATAGCAAGTAGGAAATTTTTACATACTTCTCTTTCTAAATTAAAATTTAAATAGTTCTGGAAGAATTGGTCTGGGATAAAGAGTTCATTTTCTTGATTTCAAACCTGAAAATCCTTAGGAGTGGGAAAAGATGCTTTATAATAAAGGAAGTCAAAATGATTTTTTAAATGATTATATACAATTCTTTGTCAGTAGCAGATGTTTTTATACATACAATACTTGGTTTAGTTTGAGGAGTCAAGTAATACAATTAAAAGCCAAGTTTTCAGATTAACTATTCAGGTCTGGCAAGAAAAGGAAGTGTGAAGTTTATTGAATTTACATACGTAAGTGTGTGCACCTACTTTTTAGATGGAAATGAATGTAGTTGTAATTATAATGCCTTTTTTCCCCCTATAGATTTTGTTTTTCTGCACGATTACAGTGGTTCATTGGAGTATCGTAGTAACCTTTTCTGTAATGTTTGGGAGGGATTGTAATCTCTATTCTTTCCACTTTCTGTGTGGAGCACATGGTATAATATTGTTGTACTTTAAGAAATAAGAAACGTGAAAATAAAAAGGCTTAAAGACTAAAACAAAAATAATATTCCTTAAGTGTAGGGTTTCTTTTTTTTTAAATAGCCACTTATTTAAAGTCAGGAACTCATCTTCTTTAGTTATATTACTATTACACACCAGGTGTTGTAATTCTTAGGCAAAGACAAGACCCTGTTTGTTAGGAGACCTGTGTCAGTTTTCTAATTAAACACTGTAGTAGCTATCATTCTGTCTCAACATTTTGCCATTGGGGCAAATTGAAAACAGTAACCCAATATGCAGTTTCCTCCTTCATTATTAAATGACTTGACTTGTTTCTTAGGAATTTATATTTTTCATTAACTTAATTATTTTTTCTTTTACATTTGAAATTTTCCACTCAAATTCCAATTATGACAAAATTCCTCATATCTCAGACAATAATGGATATTAAATATTGGAAATACTTTTAATGAAATGAATACTAAATGTTATAAATATTTTAATGATGCAGTAACACCAAATTTGATATAGGGTAAAAATTTTGCATCATTATTACTTATTATTTTCTCTTTCCTAATTATATTTCCTTTTAAAATCTTGGGAATAATTTTAAAGAACACAGTGCTGAGGTGATTCTAATACATCTGTGGCAGGTGTGCATTGGCAAGGGGGATACTAACCACTGTATATACTACGGATAGCATGTGGTGTATATGCTACAGATAGCATGTGGTCTGATATGCAGAGCCATGAAATCTGGTCACCTCCATCTGACCCTTTGCTCTTTGCTGTAGCAAAGTGCTTTTCCATCACTGAGAATTCATCCCTTTGTCTCATTCCCCTGTATTTGTACTATCCTACTCTAGATTTTGTCCCTTTACATATTTTTAGTTATATCTTTCAAAAGTTTTGTCATCAACTTACTCTTCAGACAAGATCAGGACTACTGTTCAATTGAATTTTCAACTTTTACATGCATTACATTAGGAAAATAGGCAAAAAATTGCAGTTGTCAGAAAGTAAATGAGACACATCTGTCTGAACTTGAAACATTTACCCAAGTGGCATTTATTTGACTTAATTTTTTTCTTTGGGTACTTCAACTTAACATGTAAAACAACTGTGATATGGATCTATTGCTTTATAAGATTATATAATTAAATGATTTTTGGGCTATTATAAATAAATATTTTGCCTAACTTTCCCATTGATGAATGTACATTAAACTTACTAGATTTTTAAAAGCATATTATTCTTTTGCTTTAACAGAAATATCCTGAATTATTTTGAATTCTGTTGTCATTAGCTAAGCTCTAAGTAAGTAATAATAACAACTAATCTTTAGAGAATGCTTTCTGTATACTAGGCACTCTACCTATATCACCTAATTTAATCCTCAAAGCCACAGGTAGGAACTTCTATTATATTTCTGTTAAAAATTATGAAGCCTGAGTGTGAAAAGGTTAAGGAAATTGCCAGAGAGTACCCAGCTAGTAATTGAAATATCTGAGCATAAATCCAAGTAATCTTACTCCAGAATGCATACTCTTAAATCCCTATATTTCAGCTGCCTCACTAAAAAGGATATTCAATAGAATGTTTGTGAAAGTGACCGGTATTCGTCTAAGTGTTTTTGTGAATTATTTTGTCCTGAAACTAAAAGGGGCTGCAAGAAATTCAGTGTTTAGGTATCTAGAATTTTTAATGCTTTCTTATTGAGATACAACTTACTTACATTGAAACACATAGTTCTTAACTTTATAATTTGATGTATTCTGACAATTGGGTGAGTCATTGTAACCACTACCTCAATCAAGATACAGAACATTCCCATTACCCCCCAAAATTTCCTCCATTTCCATTCAATTACTACCCATGCCCCCTCTATGAAGCAGCTCCCATTCTGATTTCTCTCACCTTATTTTGGCCTGTATTTGACTTCTTATCATTAAATCATGAAGTCTTCACACTTTTGAGTTTGCCTCTTTCATTCAACATATTGTTTTTGAGATCCATACATGTCATTGCATGTTAGATGTGTAGAATTTAATGTGGTAGCATCTGTTTTATTTTATAAACTAGAAACTCTTAATTGAACAGACTGACTTTTAGTTAACATCCAAAAGTTGTCAGGAACTACCAAGATCTAAGAGTTCACCCAGCTTGCTAGTCTGCCACAGTTAAATAGATTCTGGTAGAAGACAGGAGACTCCTGGGTCAGAGATAAAGGACTTTGCTACTCAGGGCATAGCAGGCAGCATGAGCTTCATGTGCTCATCAGTTCCCCTTGTCCCCCAGATCCCTCAGGGGCAATGCTGAATGGCCCGTGTGGATGCTTGCACACAGTGGATTTGTGTCACAGCTGAGGAACTCTGAGTTTAGGAAATCCTCAATCTTTTAAGGAGCTTCTAGCAAAGCTGCCTAACCTTTGCTCTGCAGGGAGCATTATCTTTATTATCCTGGTCAGGAAACAAATCTGTCCTCTAACCCAGAGGAAGGCTGTATCTCTAGATGACAAGGTTGTTTGCTATGCAAATAATTTTGCAAAGATAGTCTGGGACAAAAGCTGTTATAAGTCAGACAGAAATAGCATGAATAAGTTCTCATTTAAATCTATTTCTACAAGGCAACTCTTCCTTCCTTTTCTGTTTCTCTCAGTACTGCCATTGTTAATGCTCTAATGATGCACTTCGTCTTTAGAAAAATATCTGTTGTTTAGAAATTATCTTGAAAGTGATCCTGAGGTTTTGAGAAGATAGACAATATCCAATCCTATATGATAAACTTATCAGCATTTATTAAATAACTAGTATGTGTTACGTTACATGTTCCCATATTCTGTAAGGATTTGGTCTTTGACCCATAAATACTTCAGCTAAATGTATGGAGAATACTAGATATGAGAAAGAGTTTTGCTGGAAGACTCATCTGGGATGAAAGGGGAAGACAGGGAAATCTTTTAGAGAAGTGTGACCTGAAGTGGCTTTTGAATGCACGTTTCAATTGGTGGGAGAGATGAGAATATACTTGGCAAGGGGAGTAATGTGAGTGAAAGTCAAAGGCTACAATTATTTGTGGATAGAGTAAAAGGTACACGATTGGGCATTTGTGGAAAAGTTAATGGAATCATATTCTGAAGGATTAGTGAAATCATATTTTGGAGTCTAAAAGCCTGGCAGAGGAGTTAGACTGGATGTGTTAAAAATTAGTGAACTAGAGAACATTTCCAAAAAGGGGAGCGACATGACTGAGAATTGCTCAGTTACATTTGGGAGGTGTAGTAGGAAGAAGGAGGGATTTTTGTAATAAGAAAGCAATCAAATGAAAATGTCCTTTGTCAGTTGGAAATGGGAAACAGGAGCTTGGATGAAAGGATGGTTCTGGGTAGGTAATACGGGCAGAGGAGAAATTGCTCAGTAATTTGGAAGAAATAAATCGAAGGCATAGGTGGAGAAATTGTGGACCAGGAAGGGCACAACATGCTTGGAACTTGGAAGGAAGGGTGAAATGAAGGGTGTGATGAGAGATGGGGGAGTCACTGTGGTCGTCCTGGAGCCTCCCGGGGAAGTGGCCTCCATCTACTCTTTGAAGTCATAGATGATTTGTTGAGAATGCCAGACAGGAAATAAGCTAGCAGTTGCATTTATGTTGTTGGTAGTTACATGTAGTTGATAGTTGGATGACCATATATTATACATTTTCTTATATAATTTGAGCCCACTTCCTAGTTTCAATTTTCTTACGTAATTTGAAGCCACTCCACCAGCCCTGATGATTTTCTTGGCTTTCTAAATAAGGGGAAAATGGCTTTCACTACTTTCTTCAAGATGTAGTACTGAACAACTCTGTAGTATTTATGTACTCTTCTTAGCAGCAATTTATTTCCCTGCAAGATGATGTTTTCTAGTGAAACAGTACAACTAAGAAGGACTAAAAATGCCACAGGCTATTTGGATATAAGGAACTTTTTACCAATTTGGAGCACACTGTTTTTCTACAAGAATCCTAATGTGCTGCTCTGGCTCTAGTAGTGTTATGATCATTGCTTAGTGGAGATCTGTGTTAAGGAACAGTTTGCTAAAAGTATAACTTTTGTAAATGAATTTTGGTTTTCTATTTTTTTCTGTTACAAAATCTGAATTGTGTTTTAGGGGTCAGTATCTGTCTTCTGGATGTTTTAATGTTTAAGAATGCCACAAATTTTATAAAATGATTTTCTAAGTAAGATAACTTTTGTTAAAACAAGAGCAATTAAATTGTTAATGGCTGTTCACACTTTACAAAAATGTAACTAATAATGCCTTATAATGAGCAGTTGCAATTTCTTTGGTTTAGAGCTAGGATCCTCATTAGAGATCACAATTTATAAGACCAATATTTGTAGGGCCACAAGCATAATTCATACAAGAAGGTGGAAGAGGTTCATTTTAGGTGGTCATAGTGTAGAGACATACTGTGGTGGGAGCAGATTGGCAGCATAAACCTGAATTCTGTCATTTCAGTGGGTGAGTAGTGATTTAATCAAAATTTTGCAAATTAGGGTAAAGGCAATAGGCAGCTGCACAATAATAAATACTACAGCATTAATTAAAGGGTCTGAATGTTTTGCATTAGCATAGCTTTGAATAAAAATTGAAATGTATACCTTTGCATGTAAAGATGCCACTTCAGAATCATGGTCCACATGTGTCATATGGATATGCGTACACCCTTTCCTACGCAGTGGCTCTGGTGCCCACTGACTTGTATTTGGGACAGCCTGAGGACAGGGAGTTGGGGTCATTTAGTGCATCCTGTAACTTACGATCTCACTCTCATTTGTATTATCCAAAGAAGAAGGAGGCATTATTTCTGTGCAATTTGATAACAGTTTTGGCCTAACTGTGCTTTTCTTTTCAACGTTACAGTTTCAATGTAAGATAAATCTTTGACCATTTTTAAATGTATCCTTTAAAGTTTATAATTGGTAGAAATACTTTTAAATATTCTTATATATTTTGATAGGAGCTATTCTTATCTCTGTCCACTTTAGGATTATAAGAAAATTAAGGAAAATAATAGAAGTTGGTACTTCTAATAAATATGCTATAATAAATATGCTATCATAGGTGCACGGAACTTAAAAAATAGAATAAAAGTGATTTTTTCAGATAATGCACATTATATTTATTTCCTAATTGCTGTATTATATTATGGCAAAATGTCTGTATTTTAAGGTGCTAAATAGTGATATTTCACAGGTTAAATTGGGTTTAAGTTTTCCCAATTTTAAGGGCAAACATTAAGCAAGTTCAATGTATTTATGGGCATGTATAAGAGCTAGACATTTAGCTTGTGGCTAAATCCTAAGTGTGCACTTACTCCATCTGTTGGCCATTAGAATCTTTCACCCAAGAGAGCCATTCAGGAGGAGTTCATATTAACAGTAATTTGAAAGCAGAAAGAAATAGCTCAGAAGTAGAGTAGTTCAGTACAAAAATAATTAATATTTTGTTTTTAAATTTGTGATTTTGAAATAAAAAATAACATTTAATATTTGCACAAGTTCATTTCATGGCTTTCAAGTAACTTTTGTTGAGATTATTTTAAATTAAAATTTAGGCATTGAGATCTGTAGCATAAGGCATAATTACTGAACAAGACATTTTTAAGTATATCTATTTCCTACATCAGGTTTACTAGTCAGGCATCTTGGTTATTGGTATGTATGGATTTGTACAGTATAACCAGCACTTTAAACTCCTCACAAATAAGTAGGCCATATAGGTAACTTAGAAGTAATAGTTGAAATCGCCAAATATGTGGTACATTTAAGTCACACTATAGGTTCTTTCATGATACAGTGTTGTTTGATACCATAATTTCTCTGTATACTGACAGGTATTAGATGAGAAGCAGAAAATAAGATGCAAAAGAAAAGAATACATAGTCAGTAAGACTTTAGGTTATTTAAAAATTCACTGGGAGGAAATGAGAAGCATCCCGAATAACTCCTGTTGTCTCTTGCCTCCATATGGTCACTGCAGGGGTTTTGAGATACCCTGTGCCATCGATTCCCGCTGTATGTGGTTAGACATACTTGACAATAGTTGCCAATAGATTTTTACTTTATGATCTCCTAAGGACTGCTATGACTCGTATCTCCTTATTAATCTTTCATCTAAAGGAACAAAAAGTGAAAAGCCCTGGTTATTTGATTTTAGATGCTGCCCTGCATTATTTTTTGTTTAGTTTTCTTTAGTTATCCTTTAGATACTTTACTTGATAAGGAGGGAGGACATTCTAATACCTTGATTCCAAGACCCCTTTAAAATTAATGACCTTTTGATCACTTTGGGGGCTGATCTCCAATTTGATCAGAAGTGGTGGTTTAACAAAACAAAAACATGTAGACTTGTGATATGTATCTACAAGGGTAACATTTAACTAACTTTTTTCTCATTAACATTGTAGGGTACAGTAATATCGTAGAGTGATCTTTCATTTCTGTGGCTCTGGTGCTCTAGGGCCCAAGAAGAGAGTGTGGAAGGCTGCCTGGGGGGGAATAAAACTGTGGCTGAGTCAAAAGGAATGATTGGGGATTAGGCAGGTGGGAAAGGCACTGGGTAATATTTCAAGGAAGAGAAAATAGCATACCTTAGGTTTTGGGGGCATGAGAGATTGTGGCGAGTACCAAGAATTAAAAGTACAGATAAATGAGGAATAGGACTTTGAATTGATTTACCTTCCAGTAGACATAATGATATGTGAAATCTGATAGTTTTATCTTATCAAAAATAGTTATCCTTTGTACCTCCCAAATGTAATGCTCTAGTAGTCCTTCTTTATATAATACAGTAGGCAGATTCTCAGCCATCTTCTTATTTGCCACACGTGATAGATAATATTCTCAAGTCTAATTCACTTTTTTGGTTATTTTTTTCTGCCCACACAAGTTATAACTTCCTCCTTTCTCTACATCTCAAGAAATAACATTAGAAATAATGTAACAAAAACATTGTTAAAAGAATAGCTTTTAATATATTTTAATTATATAAAAAGTAAACATTGACAGACACTGGAACATTTTTATTAACAAATTACTTGAGCAACATCTTGCAGCTGATCTTGACGTGTGAGTGATGGGACACCATGACTGAGAACTGATGTTTTAGATTTTAACATTTAAGAGTTGTTCTCCTTTTTAGAAAAGATATTAAAAATTTTTGGTGATATTTTAAATGTGTGATATACCACTTCAGATAGTTGATTCAACACCCAACACTTACAGAATTCTTTCTACATGAAGAAGAATAGTGTGCTTGGCCCCACGAGTGGTCCATAACTAAGACGGGCTCCTAGCCTTTCTAGGGGGATTGGAGGGCACTTGATGGTTGGGTAAAGACAAAAGCGTTCCTGGGGGTGGTCAGTCCTGGAGCTAAGGAAGTGATGCTGATGGAGACGGAGGAATGAACTGGTCCGTACTCGTTCTCCCTTTTCCATCCATTCCCTTTTCCTCCTCGTCACTGCCAGCCGTGTCACCACATTCTACTCGTTGGACCAAATTAGGGATGGATTTGGACTGGAGTATTCCAAACAGAATGAAGAGTCCACGGCTGTCCTTAGATAGTATTTGATGATAAATTGGGTACATTTTTAAGTTGAAAAGATTGTATGCAATGAAGACAGTAATAGCTACAAAATAGATTATGACTGCAAATTGGTTTGTTGTCCTACAAGGCTTGCTGACAATGCCTTTGGGGTCTTTGTGCATCTTTTTTGTTCTTTTAAATATGCTTACTTGGGCACAAATAAACATATTTATCTAATGAATAATGAGAAAACTTTAAAGAACATTTTCTGTTATATAAGAAATCTGGAATAATTTGTGGTACAATTCAATTATAGTTGCATTTATTCAATTATAGAAATGCATAGTAATTGCATTTCTCAAACTCAGATTATGAGTTATAAATCTCACTTTTATAACAGCTTTTTTGAAATATAATACATATACCATAATGCTCACCCTTTTAAAATCTACATTTCAATAGTTTTTAGTATATTCACATAGTTGTACAACCATTACCACTATATAATTTTGGAACATTTTCATCAACTTAAAAAGAAACCTTATCCTTATTAGCAGTCATTCCCTATATCCCCTTCCCCCAATACCATGGAAACCACTAATATGTTTTCTGTCTCTTATGGACTTGCTTATTCTTGGTATTTCATATAAACAAAATCATTCATTATGTGACTTCTTTTACTTAGCATAATGTTTTCAAGGTTCAAGTATGTATCAGTATTTCATGTTGTTTTATTGTATAGTATTCCACTGTATGGTATGCCATATTTTGTTTACCTATTCTTCAGTTGATGGACATTTGGGTTATTTCCATTTTTTTCTAATATAAATAATTCTACCATGAGCATTTGTGTGTACATTTTTATATGGACATATGTTTCCATTATCTTGGGTACGTAAGTAGTAGTTGAATTGCTGGGTCAGATGATAATCTATGTTTCACATTTTAAGGGACCAGCAAACTGTTTACCAGAACAGCTGCATCATTTTACATTCCCTGTAGTAATATATGAAGGTTCTAATTTCTCCAGATCCTTGCAATATTTGTTACTGTCTGTCTTTTTGATTATAGTCATCCTGGTGGATATGAAGTAGTATGTCATTGTGGTTTTGATTTACATTTCCCTAATGACTAATGATGTTGAGTATCTTATAAGTGCTTATTGGCCATTTGTGTATTATCTTTGGAGGAATGTCTATTTAAATCCTTTACCTATTTTTAATTGGGTTATTTACCTTTTTATTTTTGAGTTATAAGAGTTCTTTATATATTCTGGGTACAAGTTTCTAATCAAGTATATAATTTGCAAGTATTTTCTTCCATTCTGTGGATTGTTTTTTCGCTTTCTTGATGGTATCCTTTAAAGCACAAAGTTCTTAATTTTGTTGAAGTCTAATTTATCTATTTATTCTTTTCTAACTTAAGTATTTGGTGTCATACCTAAGAAACCATTTCCTAGCCTAAGATCATACAGATTTAGTCCTAAGTTTCCTTCTGAGAGTTCTAGCCCCTATATTTAGGTATGTGATCTATTCTGAGTTAATTTAGTATATGATGTGGGGTAGGGGTCCAACTTCATACTTTTGCCTGTGGACATCTAATTTTTCAAGGAACATTTGTTGAAAATATCATAAGACATAAAAATCTTGTTTTGAATTAATATATAACCAAAAGATCTTTTTACCATTTTTAATTTGTTTTACTAAAGAACAATCTAAAAATGTCTTGGTATTTCAAAGAAGTGAAACTATAGTCAGGATACTGTGAAAATTTTTGGTAACAATACATACTTACTTTTACTGTAGCTTAGCTTAGAAAAACTTTTAAAAAATTAATACTCTTGTGAAATGTATAAGCACTTTCAAGAAATTAATACCCTCATGAAACTAGAACATGTCTTAGTCCATTCAGGCTGCTATAACAAAATACCTTAGGCTGGGTATTTATAAATAACAGAAATTAATTTCTCATGGTTCTGGAGGCTGTGAAGTCCAAGATCAAGGCACCAGCAGATTCAGTGTCTGGCAAGGGCTCACTCTCTGCTTCAAAGACGGTGCCTTTTTGTTGCATCTTCACATAGTGGAAGGGGAGAACAAGCTCCCTTGAGCTTCTTTTATAAGGGCACCAATCCCATTCCTGAGGGCAGAGCCCTCATGAACTAATCACTTCTTAAAGGCCCTACGTCTTAACACTATTGCATTGAGGATTAGGTCTCAATATGAATTTTGAGGGAACACAAACATTCAGACAATAGCAAACACTTAGACTATGTGTAGATAACAGAGTGAACAATTTTTATATACAGATGGTCCCTGACTTACAATAGTTTGACTTACTATTATTTGTCTTTACAATGGTACAAAAGCAATACATGTTTAGTAGAAACCATACTTCGAGTACCCATACAACCATTCCGATTTTGACTTTCAGTAAAGTATTCAATTGAGATAGTCAACACTTTATTGTAAAATAGGCTTTGTTGTAGATGGTTTTGCCCAACTGTAGGCTAATGTAAGTGTTCTCAGCACATTTAAGATAGGCTAGGCTAAGGTATGATGTTTGTTAGGCATTTTTGATTCATGATATTTTTAACTTATGATGGGTTTATTAGGACATAACACCATTGTAAATCAAGGAGCATCTATATTTATCTTTGATTCAAAAATTGCTCTGACTCTTCTTATCTATGTTTATTTTCAAAGCATGGACATTTCATTAATATATTGACAGTATGATATTATATTACATCTAATTTGTCTACTTAGTTTTAAAGTTAATGTAATGAAGTTCAGGAATCGCTGTGAGATATAAATTATACTTCTTGAATTTAAATTTATTCTGGTTCACTTCTTAAATATCTCTTGAAAAACTTAAACATTCCTTGATATGAATATCATCTACAGTTATAACAGAACCACCTTTCCTGCTTCAGCTTACTGTGCTTTGTTTAAAAACAGAACCAAAACTATTTTGCAGTAGATTAAAGCCCTGTCATTATAAGTAGGTAGAGCCTTTCCTAAAGCAGGTAGACATTCTCAAGGTCAATCATCTGAGAAAAGTTACAGACATGAGTTTAAATCCAGAAACTGGGAGTTAACTAGATAAGAAAAGAAACTTCATGCTCTTTCTAATACTTCTCTTGGGTTAGGATATTTAGGTTGCTAGATGTAACTGGGCATTTTGGGCAGGTTGGAAACTAAATAGGGAGGCAATCATGTACTGAACTTTTAACTGAAAACAGGTAAACTACTTGTTAGATTATCTAGTTCTATGACATTCTATGTTGATTTCCTTTGTATTATATCCAAATATTTAGTTACCTTGTTTTTAAATATTTCATCCTTGCCTTGGCTGTTTTCTAGGGAATTAAGAGAAGAGACATTTACCTTTTCTTGAAGCAGGGTATAAAATCCAGAGCAGTGCCAATATTCTTTCTTTTGAAACCATGATTAGTGAGATACCCAAAGGGGAAGATGAATCTCAGGAGGCAAGAATTAGGCTATAAAAGGCCTAGCTGGCTTTCCAGTGAAAACTTGGGAGGATCCTGATTTTATTTTCTTAAGGATTACGGCAATTTTTCTCTCCAAAACTTAATTTTTTGTTTTATGATATAAAAAATTTCTTTTCAATTACATTGCCAGAGAAGAGTACAATTATGTGAGATGACTTTTGCTTTACCTTTCTAACTTGTTTACTTGTTAGACAAGTAAGCAAAGTTCAGCCTCCAAACTTTAGAACAGGGTAGAATTGTTAACATGAGCACATTAGCATGTTGGTATTCTTTTTGCCTTAATCTGTATGCACATTTAACATTCAGAAACACATAGTAAGTGTTGACCATTGAATTCTGTCTTTTTCTCTTTGTGTGTGTGTGTGTGTGTGTGTGTGTGTGTGTATAAAAATTCTCCACATTACCTTGGTCTACAGTTAGATAAAATATGCAGAATCAAACACAGAGATATCTTTTTGCTCTTTCTTTATCTTCAATGTTAGACATACAGCTTGACACCTGCTGGGTTTGCTGAACGAATGCAGTCAGAATAAGATTGGTTTCCTTGAAAATAAAGATGATATTTTTCTTATGCCCTTAATTTACATATCTCCAGCCTAAACTTGAAAGTAGTGCTCTAAGTACAAATAACCACTTTAGTAGAGTTTTTTTTAATAGTAGAGGTTTTTGATGATGCTGTTATAATGTTAAAAATAAAATATTTAAAAATCAGAATTTCGTTTGCCTAGCTATTTCCCTTTCATAGAAAATGTCCTCCAGAACAAATGAAAAAACTCTTTTATGTCCTCCTCCATGTTATAGATAGAACTTTTGGTACAACTCCTAGCCAAATGAGTGTGTCTCCTTTTGACTTGTACTGGCCAAAATGTCTCTAGTCCTGTTGACCTAGATGGGCTAGTTTTGTGTGACCCTGTGTAAAGGCCACTAAATGCCTGTGTTCTTATTGTTTTCCTTTGATAATTACTGTTACATATTTATATATTTTAAAAATCCTTTTTTGCTACTGTAGCTACTGTTCAGTGCTACTGAAAAAGATAGCACTCTATGAACTTTGGAGTTAAAGATTGAAATCCTAGCTGTAATTTCTCTGTGTCTTAGTTTTTGTTTGTTTGTTTTGTTTATGGTAATAGAGGGAGAATACTTCCTTTATATATTTCTAGTGATTAAAAGGATATATATGTAATACACTTAATGCAGTACCTAGCACATAGACATTTGTGTATTAGTTCTTTCCTCCCCATTTCCTTGTTGGAAACAATGTTAGTTTCTTTCCTACATTCTTTGGTAAGTGATCTATACTAAAATTAGTATTTTTAATTAATTTAGTGTTTTAAAGATTTTACCTATAGCTAGTGCTGTAGGGTTCATAAATAAATTTTTTAAAATTTTTACTTTATTGCTTTGGAGTGGTTTTAGGTTCACAGCAAAATTGAGAGGAGGGTACAGAGATTTCCCACATCCTTTGACCCACACATACACAGACTCGCCCATTATCAATATCCCACACCATTATCAATATCCCACGCCAATATCCCAAATGTATTGGTACATTTGTTACAATAGATGAACCTACATTGACACATTATCATCACCCAGAGTCCATAGTTTATATTAGGGTTCATTCTTGGTGTTGTATATTCTATGGCTCTGGACAAATGTATAATATATTTACCATTATAGTATCATGCAGAGTATTTTCACTGCCCTAAAATCCTTGTGCTTTTTAAAAATGTGTCCAAGTAAAGGTTGAAGGTAGACATATTTAGAGGCTTAGTAAAGCCTTGGTCTCTACTGAACCTCCTTTTGTACTTTATAGGCCTAACCAGTTAATTACTTGTAAGCTTTTGGGACCTAAAGGAGCCTAGAACATTGTGTATTTTGCCCAGAGTGGGACTGGCTGCAAACAGACAGTTTTGAAGTCCTTATATTGTTCTTGAGCTTTTAAAGAATGTTGTCAAATATCTGTGCGAGGATATTAGAATATCTGTTTTTCTTGTATATATTGTACAGCGGTGGTCCCCAACCTTTTTGGCACCAGGAACTGGTTTCATGGAAGACAATTTTTCCATGGACTGGGCATGGGGGGATGGTTTCAGGATGATTCAAGCCAATTACATTTATTGTGCAGTCAAACCTCTCTGCTAATGATAATCTGTATTTGCAGCCACTCCCCAGTGCTACCATCACCACCTCAGCTCCACCTCAGTTCATCAGGCATTAGATTCCCATAAAGGAGTGTGCAACCTAGATCCCTCTCATGTGCAGTTTACAGTAGGGTTCATGCTCTTATAAGAGTCTAATTCCCCCACTGATCTGACAGGAGGTGGAGCTCAGGCAGTGATGTGAGTGATGGGGAGTGGCTGTAAATACAGATGAAGCTTTGCTTGCTCACCCACCGCTCACCTCCTGCTATGTGGCCGGGTTCCTAACAGGCCACAGATGGGTACTGGTCTGCAGCCCCAGGGTTAGGAACTACAGTTGTAGAGTATTAGTCATGTATACCAGATGAATATTTTAAAATATATTCTAGGCTTTTATGATATGTATATTTCACTTCATTTTAATTAGTGTCTTCCTTAATTGCTTACACCTAACAATAATTATCTCAAAAACTTTGAGGTAAATTTTACTGGCTATTCCCATTCTCTGATATTTTTACCCTAGTTCTAAACGAGTGAAGCACATTTTAAAAGCAACATTTTCATATCATTATTCTGCTAAGAGATTAAGTGCCCAACTATTCCTTTATTTCTTTGGATTTAAGGAAATCTCATTTGCTGCTTTGAACTCTTTATTTTGCTGTTGGGCTTTTATTTCTTTTCAACCCCTCACCTAACAAAGTATTCAAGTCACTTTTGCTACTGGTGATTCTGCTCACACCTGAACACTATAAATAGCCTGTTCTGTCAACTTTTTTATTATTCATGCAAAGTATAGCCCTTTCCTTTATTCTTACTTGACTACTTTTGGCTCAGTCATTCATTTCTTTTCTTTAGGAGATATTTGAAGTCTAGCTTATTTGCCTCTTTCAAGGGCCTCGTAGGAAGTGCCATGTTCCATAAATGAGCATCCTGTCTTGGGTGGCAGAGAGGTTGGACCCAATGAGCACACTTCTCACTCTAGGCTTCAGGTCGCTGGGGCTGCTTCTCACAGCTGGCAGCACTGTGCTTGTGATGGGTACTTATTGCTGGAAAGTTACAGTGAGTAACGGACGTCTCTTTTTCTTTGAAATACTATCGGAAAACACACAATTCCAATGTGCTCAGAAAATAGTTTAGAGAACATTGCAAGTAGAAATGATCTGATTCAAAATGTCAATCAACTAATTAAATAACTGACTTCCTGTTGAATATTTAATATACCAGGAGCAATGAAGTTTCACTTAAATTTATTTCATACTTCCTTGAATAGTTACTTTATTTATTTAGAATTATATAGAATTATGTAGTTGTAAGGGTCTTTTCCAGGAGCATCTGTGGATGAGGAGAAATATCTTTAAGAGAGTTGTAGACTAGGCAGTTGTTTCTACTACTCAGAAGAGAGGCCTGGCCATGGTAGCACCATCAGTGTATGGCTGATAATTGAAAACTTAGGAATGAATGAGGGCACAGAGGAAAGTGGGGGAGAGAGCACAAAACAAGGTCTTTACAGACTCTAATAGTTAATGAAAATATTGGCCCAGCCAGGCATTTTTTGACAGGAAAAACCAACTGATTTATTCCTTAAAATTTGAATGTCAGTGTGAGAGATGGACTCTAGAAACTACAGCTTCAGTATTAATAGATTTTTTTTTCATTTTAATGAGATTTGAACTGAGGAAAGAAGATACCTTTATGGAAAAGATATATTAGTACATCCAGTTCTTTCATTATGATTTTTGTTTTCATATGTATAGTTTTTAATTTGTTATTGAACTTTTTATGGAGCAAGATTGAAAAAAAAAACCAAGGCAAATGGCTTTTATTGACGTTTAATTTGCTGATTTGAGGTTGGGCTCTCTTAAAACTAGGAATTGGTTATTTTGTATGGAAAGAAACCTGGGTGAATGTTTTACATTACTGGAGTTTGGAAGACATAGGCCTAAAATAGAAACTAAAGTTTATACTTAAAAATGTAGCTTCCCATATAAGCAGTCTTATTTTCTGAACTTCAAGTATTTATTTTACTTCACTTAGAAGGTGGGTTTTATATGATAGAGTTATTATTATTTTTATTTATGAAGACTTGCCTACTCTTCTACATCATTATCATTTAATAATTATAAGTTGTGTCAAAGAATTGACTTGCCAGTCATTAATACACTCCAAAGTCTTTATCTTCAGCTAAAACATTTTATTATTTGTGTCACACTCTATGCCGGCTCTGATTCGATCACTGCTGTGATTTGTACACTGTGCTAGAATTAGGGGACAGGAACACAAAAACCTTAATCCTGGCTCCAGCTGAGCACCTGTCCCTAGATCAATCCTTCATCTAGTTGTGAAGATTAACTAAGACAACGTGGATGTAGATTTCATTTGTGGGGTGTAACTGTGGCAGCAGGGTATTGCTTTTTACCAGTGTGAGTGACCTTTCCTATTGCTCTGTGTGTTTCCAGTTTCCATTTGGGTACAGTCAGCTGAAATGACTGGCCGGATGTTATGGCTCATTTAGCCAAAGTCTTCCTTTAACTCTAGTTTTGTTACATTGCTCTGTCTTTTAAAACTCTGTTTTGTTTAGTTTAAACAAATAAACAAAGATTTAGTTGCTTCAGATAGAATCTAGCAATTGTATATTTGTTAATCAACATTCTCTCATATCTCAAATATTCTTTGTCCTTCAGAATCAGCATAATTCACTAGCAAGCTTGTATTTTTATGAAACTGCTTCAAGTTTTTGGGAATTTAGTTGAAATGGCATAAACTACTGATATATCTTGAGTTACTTGAGAAAATTTCACTTTAGCCCTTAAGTGAAAAATCTCTAGAAGAAATTGGTTTGGTTTTTCATAACAAAATTCCTTTCAGTAAGTGTTTAGTGAGGCTAAAGAATCTGATACATCTGCTTACTGATTACATATATATATGTATGAAATCTGACCTACAACTTTTAAGTTTTACTTCTATATTTATTCTTCTTCTTCAAAAAATGTGTAAGATATGGACTTTTGCTCTGATAAAAAGAATACTTCTGCCCACCTTTCTCCTCCTTCACAACTGTAGTCATCTCGTACATGAACCGTCATGCACTGAGACTTCAAACATAATTCCCTTACTTTTATATTACAACCATTTGTGCCTATTAAATTGTAAGTTCCAATAAGATCTGATACTCTGGCTAACTCATTATTGAGTGTTCTGTACCTGAAGGGCTGTTTTGGCAATAGTAGATGCTCAGTAGATATTTAATAATTGAATTGATTGTTCAATTTTAGTGTATCTTCAGTAGGTAATCAGAACCTGGAGAAGTGGTGTTAATAATAGCGGTATCTTCTTTGTACTTTGAAGGTACACCTAGGAAAAAATATGACTGCAATAATTTATTCCTAATTTGCACATCCATAGAAACTTCAGATCTGGTCTTGTACAATGTTATAGTAAGGGTCACATGGACAATCAAACTTAGACTCTCAGAGTTGGAAGTGTCCCGAAATGTCATCCATTCCAGCTTTCCATCCAATGCTCAAGATGCTTCTGTAGCAGTGGTTCTCAATCTTGGCCAGATATTAGAATAACTTGGGGAGGTTTAAAAATTCCAGTGCTCAGGCCTCACCCCAGTCCGATTGTGTAAGAGTCTCCAGGGGTGAGACCTAAGCATTGGTATTTTTTAAAGCTCCGTAGGTCATTCTGCCATGCAGTCAGGGTTGAGAGCAGTTGTTCTATAAAATTCCTATAATATTTTCCCCAATCTGATTGAACTCCTCTGGAAATGAGCACCTCACTACCAACTTAGACTTGTGTTTAGTCCATTTATTCAAATAGCAACAATTATAAGAATGTTTAAATTATAAACTAGTTAAATATATAACAAAAATCAAGCTCACCAATTTAATACTCAACTATTGATAAACAAAACTGAAGAGTGATGTTTAAATTTGAATTATCTTCTTTGAAGTAGTATTGTAGCACTTCTGAATGACTTTCAAAAGGCTGATCATAAACATTCCTTAAATCATTTTCAAATTTTGCTTTAGCAGCAATCAAGTTATTTGGTGTGACTCGGATGAACATTCTGCTCTGTCCTACAGTATTATATTCATTTCATTTTCTGGGACATGGGGAAGCATAGAAGTGATAAACAGATTATTTTTGTTTTTACCTGTACCTTACTGGTTTAACTTACAGTGTTTAGAATTAAAAGTTATGTGGGCCCTTTTAGAAATGTGCTCACTTCTTAGAAAAGTAATGTACCATGTAGGAAGCTTCAAATATACTGAAAGAATTGAGGGAATGGTGAAGGTTTGGTTTTATAAAGCTCTTTGATTTTAGAGGAGAATTTTTAGAGAAAGCTCTATGTGACCACACATACACACATAAGCAAACCTGTATTATTGCTTAGGAACTTATCTGTCCTGAGAACATCCACCTATTTGTCAGCTCTTTTGAGCACCTTTGCATTTCCTTTGGTTCTTTAATAGGATCTGGCTACTAAATGTCAGTATATAATATCAGTGTTATATAGTTAAGTACTTCTGGAGTCAGAAAGAGCTGGGTTTGAGTTTCACCCCTTCCCTTCTCATGGTGTGGCCTAAGGCAATTTATTAATTTATCTAAGCCTCAGTTTCCCTATTTGTACAGTGGAGATAATGGCATACATTTTGTAGGGGTGTTATGAGGATTCATAGTAATAATGCATATAAAACCTCACAATACCCTGGGTTATAGGAAGGGCTCATGAACTTAAATTTTGTATTGTGTTAGCATATCAGCATTGCTGGAAAGGTTAGGATGATTATTAAAAAAAAAGATGTTTTAAGATATTAGTAGGACAAAATCCTGAAGCTAGTTCTGTAAAGAACATCATCTTTACTCTCCTTTATTAAAAACTATTTTGAGACGTGGCCTTGGATTGTGCCTTTACAAAACTGTGTTTCCTATTGGGAATCCTAATGCCACAGCATGTGGGTAAGGATGAGTCTCTTTAAAGCTACAGAACGTAGGGGATGGTTGCAGCCCCTGGATTTCTTCTGGGGTATAGGAAAGCTAGCCTTTATTGGTGGCATGTGTCAACTAAGACTCTTCTAGCATCTCTTTATTGCTAGTTTTCTTGTCTGCTATGTAGAGCTGCCAGATAAAATAAAAGACATCCATTTAAATTTGAATGTCAGATAAATAACTTGATTTTTTAGTATAAGTATGCCCCAGATGCTAAAAAGTTATTCATTATTTACTTGAAATTCAAATTTAACTGAGCATCCTGTAGGTTTGTTTATTTTATTTTTTTCTAACTCTGGCAATTCTACCTACATGCTATTAGGAATTTTTTGGTTAGATGTTGGGCAGGTTTTATCTTAAGGTAATATATTACTATTTTTGAATGAAGTATAGAAAATACTGCTTAGTAAGTGAAAAAGCTAAATTATAGCGTTAAAATGGCTTTATTTGTTAAAATACTATAAATATGATTGTTACAAATTAATATTAATAAATATAATTAATACAGTGATGATCAAGATAGAAGGATGTCTTCCTACTTCTCTAATCCCAAGAACCTAAGGGAATCCTGACCCCAAGCCTCTCCCAACTATGATTTATGGCATGTTGAAGAGAAGGTGTAACAGTCTATGTGTATCCTATTTTAAGAAAGTCTGAAGTTAAAAAGAGTCGAAGTGTGAGTAGTCCTTACTTTATTAGTGCAAAAAAAATGCTATGTACAAACATTTTATTTACATATATTTTACATATATTTTAAGGTAGCAATTCCTGATCATTCTGTAACACAGTGACTTCTCTTTTCTATGAACTCTTAAAGTACTTTGGTATTCATTCATTTGTATTCGTATTAACTAACAATCTTCTGTGTACCAGGAATTATGCTTGGTGCTAAAGATACAAAAATAAATAAGACAGACTCTCTCTGCCCATGTGGAACTCATAGTACAACTCTGGAAACAGAGGTATTATATTGACATTATAATGCACTGTGACAAGAGCTATAACAATAAATGAATTGCTTCTAGATCCAGAAAAAGTAGCCTTAGAAAGGCTTCACTGAAGGGGTGACATTTAAACTGGATTTTCTAGGGTGAATGGAAGTTTGCTGGGCAAGAAGAGAGTTAAGACTATTTTAGGCAGAGAAGGAGAGAGAAAGAGAGAGAAAAATTAAAAACAAAACAACTCCCTCCCCCAAAAGCAACAACCCAGTCTGTGAAAAAACCTGGTATAACTTGGAAATGGTAAGAAGATGGCAAGGTGGCAAGGGGTGGGCTACTCTGGAAACAGGGTAGAACGTGTGGAGTTGGCAATTAGAGACTAGATTTAAAGACATGAAGAGCATTTTATATCAGGTTATGAGTTTTGATTTTATTATATAGTCAACAAGGTTTTAAGTAAGTAAGACTGAGGTTTTAAGTCAGTAAGACCTAATTGTTTATTTCAGGAATATATCTGGAATATGAAAAGACAGGTAGCCAGAAATTGTTGCAATAGTTTATGGGATACATTGTGATAACAGGAATAGAGTAGTTGCCCTAGAAGTGGGAAACATTTTTAAGTTAGAATTAATAGGATTGGTCAATTTTTCTGTTTTCTTAATTTGTTTTTGGTAAGGGGAAGAAAGTGTGAGGGTAAAAAATAGAGACAGGTCGGATATGTGTGTGTGTGTGTGTGTGTGTATTTCCTTTCTCATGGTCTTTAGATACAGGGTCCCTCTTATAACAAACAATTCTCAGTAAGTTCTTGTTACATTTAAACGAGAAACACAAAATGTATAAGATGGGGCATGTTTGTATGTTTGTACATCATTATCATTGTGACAAATCTATTGGATATTACAGGAATAACACAGGATGCATAGTACATTTTTTATCCCACTTAGTTAAATAAAATAATCCAGTTGTCTGACATAATGATTTGATCAAAGTTAACTTTTGTCTTTAATACCTTCTTCCAACTTGTGATTGTTATCATTTATTTACAATGTAATTATGGCTGGGTGCAGTAGTGCATGCCTGTAATCCCAGCTTCATGAGGATCGAGACCAGTTTGGGCAACATAGAGAGACCCCATCTCAAAAGAGACGAACAAATAAACAAACAAACAAGCAAATGAGATCATGTATAGTTCTTTTATTTTTTTAATGTGTCAATAGAATTGGTGTTTCCTTGTTACAGTTAAAAAATTCAGTGCTGGGGAAGTCTGAGACAAACCAAATTGTGGACTTTGAATTCATAGTTGTAGCTTTGTCCCTCAGAACTTAAATCATAAAATCTGAGACAAAGAAGCAACAAGCAGTGATACTAATGTAAGGGCTTTCTTGTTTCAAGAAGTATATTACTTTATATACAACATAATTAATGTACTATTTAAATATTATAACATAAACAATATATTCTTATACATTACTTTTTTGTCTATATATATTTTTATATTCATGATATTTAATGCTTACTTAAAATGCTACTTGTGAGTTTAGTTTTACACAGTTGCATTACGGTAGGCACATCAGTTGATGAGGTCTCAAGTGAGGTCTTCAAACACACCCAGACTCTCAGACAGCAATGCATAACCTTGAACAGGTAAAGAGCCACGTGGCCACAGAGTAGGGAGAGAGTGCAACATTGTAACACCCCGTTGGATAAGGTCTGCAGCAAGACACTGTGTCACCATGACTCAGCACCACTCACACATTGATTCTGCAGCGCAGGAAACACACAGGAGAGCAGAGCTGGGCCTCCAGTCGGTGATTAGCTTGAGGCACTGCACCTGTGTTCTCAGGGTGCCTCTCATTCCCTTTATCCTTGGCCACAGCCGTGGAAAGCGGAATGGATCAGGGCAGTTTGTTTTCCCACTTTTGCTGAGTAGAGGGATAGCAGGAGAACGCATGTTGTTCTACTTTTTCTGTGCTGCAGTGGGCATGTTGGCCATTGTTGGGAGCTTCCATGTGGCTGAAAAGCCACATTCCATGAGCACCAGTATTCCAGCATTAGGCTGTGTGACCTGGGCACTTAACATGGGCCAACAATTCCATGGCTGACATCAAAAAGACACACAGGGACTAGTTTTTGAATGAGGAAACAGCAAGTTGTACTAGTCTGTTGATTGAGAGCTCATAATATATTCGTGATGAAATGTGTCTGGAGCCAGTCCTGTGAAACAGTATAATGACTGTTGGCACACAAACGGCTAGATTCTCTTAAAGAGAATAATTCTCTTATTGTCTCTTACTCAAATTCATTTAGCTCCAGAGAATCCAATTATACTTCAGCTTTATATGTTACTGACTTTAGTGATGACACAGGTCAAGTCACATCTTGCATAGTTCTTTTGGTGGGACAAAGGACCTGATAGAATAAGGTAGCATTTCTGGGCCTGTAATATCAACATTTTAAAAAAAGGCAAATTGCATTTTCTTTATATGTAAGAAAATAATGACTAATTTAGAGTAATTCTGAAATGAAGTCATGGCGTTATTGTCAGAACTGGTAAATCTTCTAGTTAAACTATTATCAGTTCTGTCATGCAGCTGCTTTTTATGTTTTAAGTATAAAACATGATATTTTTGCTGGAATTATCAAATGAGCTCAGTATGTTAGCTTCCCAGGGACTGTGAAGCCTTGAATATAGAGGAAGAGATGTTCTGATGGGAGGAAGAAGACCTTCTGACCCCCTTTGTGGTCACATTTCAGGGAAAAGAAGTGAAAAAAAAAAAAACAAACCCTGAATATTTATTAACTCCTTACTCTGTGGTAAGAATTTTCATGTATTTTATTTCTTTTAATTTTGAAAGCAATTCTGTCAGGTGAGTATTATTGCAGTTTTTTTGCTAATGAGGAAACAGGCTCAGTTGAGAAGGTGGTCAGAAATTGACATGTTAAAATACCTATCATGTGTTAGGTACTCTGTTAGGACCTTAACATGTATTTTCTCATTTGATTCTGAAATTAAATATCATTATTTTAGGTATGTGAATTAGAATAGGCTAGATTATACAGTAGTGGTAACAAACAGACCCCAAATCTCAGTGGCCTAATAACAGACCTATTTTTTGCTTACACCAAGTGCACTATGGTGCCATGTGACCTTCTGGGGCAATTCCTTCTTTGGTTGCTTGGCAGTTGAAGCCAGGGAAGTATCACCACGTTGTAATTACACTGCCTGGGACAAGGAGGTCCTTGGTTGTTGCCGCAGGGAAAAAGGAGAATAGTGCATGAGTTTTAAGGCCTCAGCCTGGAAGTTACACACATCCCTTTCCCTCATAGCCCATTGGCCGGCTGTGTCACAGGGGCTCACCTCAAAGTAAGCAGGATGGGAAATGTAAGGGAGCAAATGGGTAGTGGGACAGTCACTGGGTCTGCCACAAGATTGTCATCTCCATTTTAAAAATAAGAGGACTGAAGTTCAAGGAGGTTAGATCATGTTCCTCAATCCCATCCTTAGTAATTGGGGGAATTAGTTCTTGAAACTTGGTCTCTCTCAGTCCAAAGATCCCTTTTATGCCCTCCGCACTGCCCTCCCACACACTCTGAGCATTTTGAAGGTTTAGAGTTATGTATGGATCTGTGGTAGCCAGCCTCCAAGACGGCTCCTGGGATCCTTGCCTCCTCGTACTCCCGCCCTTGTGTGGTTCCCTCTGTCAGCAAATAGGGCTGAACTGTGCAACCAATACGTTATTGCAGAAGTGACAAAGTACGACTTCTGGGACTAGGTTATGAAAGGCAGTGGTTTCTGCCTTGCCCTCTGTTGGATCACTCTCTCCAGGGAAAGCCAGCTGCCATTATGTTGGGACATTAAAGCAGCCCTATGGAATTCCCATATGGCAAGGAACTGAGGCCTCCTGCCAGCACCCAGACCAACTTGCCATCCGTGAGAGCCAGCCTTCTTGAAAGCTGATGTGTCAACCCAGGTCAGGCTTCAGCTGGCCAACGTCTTGACGGCAAACTCATGAGAGGTCCCAGGCTAGAACCACTCATCTAAGCTTCTCCCAAATAATTCTTGACTCACAGAAACTGTGTGAGATGATAAATGTTTACTGCTGTTTTAAGATGCTAAGTTTTGGGGTACAGACTTTTTTGGATTACTTTCTTTCATTTTTTTCCCCTCAACTCTAAAACTCTTCCTGTTTATGACAGTGAGTTTTAAAATTGGCTGAAGTGTAAAGCAGGACATTTTGTAGTGATTGCCGCACAACAGTATGTTATTAATGTTATTAAATTTTAATTGAAAAAGTCTAATTATTTACTTTAAACTGATAATTCTAGGCAAGCTCTGTGCAAAGGTTTGTACTGAAAAAAATGATATTCTCTGCTATTTCAAAAGAGAGAATTTTTGTAATTTATTTTCCACCAAATGTGTGTTTTTCTGTTTTAAGATATTACCTGTTTGATATTATATTTTAAATTATATTGTGAAGTTTTGAGAAAGAACAAGCCAAGGACATTTTTATTAACAGTTTATTGTTGGGAGGAAGACAGAATATAGCAGTAACTGCTTGTTTCTTGGTAAGGAGAGTGTTTCCAATGTTTCGGTCAGTGCTCATTGGTGAGGCAGAAGGAGCCTAGGATGTATAAGGAGCAGAATCCCACAGTGGAGGACAGATAGCTACAATGTGAGCACCAAATCCACGTGTGGATCCCAGTCTTAATTATGTCCTGAATGCCATGCCTCAGCATTTTTATGTGATTATCTATTGTTGATACTTAGATTCTTAATTACAGAACATGCTATATTTATAAATATAATGATTTTAAGAAATATTATAGTTCAGCATTCTTAACACTGGTACAATATGTAATAGTATATTGTGCCTTTAAGTTTTTTAATCACTCATATTTTACTCCTTAATGTTGCACAATCTTTCAGAAATGGGCTCTAAGCTGGGGATTCCTGTGTTTCCCAGGGTACCAGGAGGGGGAAAGTTATGTGCAAGTCAGCTGTTGCTAGAGAGTCAATAGTTGATGAACTACAGTAAAAGGCAGCAGGATGGTATTTCTATTCTATTTAACATTTTCTTAATATTTCTGTTTTAAAATCCTTGTATTGGATGAGATAAAATTTTCTTGACAAAAGCCTCTGCATTGGCTATTCATGCCCATTTGCCCCCTTCCCTCATTAGCAAATTCTCTCTTTCTATGCTCTAAATTTTCTGTCTTGGCTTAATTTTTGCCAGTTGGGCAAATGATAGTAGAGAGCATATCATTTAGATCAAAAAATACTTTATTGTTGGAAACATGGTTATCTCATAGAAACATAGCCAGGGGAATAATGAATGTATATTGCATTCACATATACAAATTTTATGTTTATGTATATAAAAATATATACATATGTCTATTTCCATATATAACAACGTATATATATAACAGGTTGGAAGTAGGAGGCCTCCAAGGAAGAGGAGATTGAAATTCAGACACGAGGACCTTCTCAGCAAGGTGGGTGAGACAGTGAGAACTGCTGAGAGATGCGTTGTGGGAACATCGAACAGATTTTAGGAGACAAAGCAAAACAAAGAATCAAAGATAACTCTAAGGTTTCTAATTAAAAGACATACTTTAACCTGCATAGAGAAATATAATTACAAAATTTTGATATACATAACAATTTTTATTGATAGAAATCAGAGAGGTGGCTACAGCAGGAATTATCGTCATCATTTTGTAAGTGAGAAAGCTGGCTCAAAGAATTTTAATTGATTTGTTTAAGGTTTCACAATTAGTAAAGGACAAAGCTGAAATTTGAAGATGGGGGTTCTGACTTCAGATCTTTTCATTTCCTGGGATTCCTCAGTTGGGGGTCCAGGCATGGCCCTCTGGGATCCATGAAGGGCTAAAATGTCATGCATAGGACATGTGCATATATGTGAATTTTTTAGAGGACCCCAACTTTGAGATACTCAAAAGAGCTATGACTCAATAGCACTTAAGAACTTTGTTTCTCCTTAGTGACTGCCTGGCTTGTGTGACTAAAGGATGATGAAGTGAGAAGGATGGCCCTACTTAATAATTAGATCGTGGAAAAGTGCATTCCTGGAATGGAAGGACCTAGTGGTGTGAAGAATCCTGATTGTGAACAAAGAAAAAAGAGCAAGAGTGTTGGAATTTAGATGAATTTTTAAGGAAAAAACTTTACTTGGTGCTGGGCTAGTTCTGCATCCCAGTTGGGAAAACAGGTCAGATTTAGGAGCTTAGGCCACATAGACATTACAACTAAGCAAAAGACTGGTAAGTCATCCATGCGCATGGGGTTTCTAGCTTATTCAGACATTCCTGTTGTAGACGGTTCATTTTTGCACTCTGCTGTATGCTGATGATCAACTGTAGAGGAACTGAATGGAGATGTTTGGAGAGACTGTCGTTTCTGACCTCTGGCTGTGGTGCTGCAGGTGGTTCCAGTGAGGGGTATGTGCCTTTTGTTGAAAACTACCTTAGACTTTGTTGTAAAGGGCCTGTCTCTGCCATTTTATAATCTCAAGTCAGATAGATCTGTTTATACTCCATAAGTAAAATATTGTTTGGTTTAACTGGCAATATATAAAAATGTCTATTGAGAAGTCCTTCAATTGCTACAATTCCTTTTTTCTCAGGTACAATAAATAGGAAACATTCTTAAGCATGAAATAGTGAAGAGCTAAAGTGGTAGGGCTGGAATCCAAAACTGCCTGAACAAATTCAGCCTATAGAAGAATCTGCTTCTGTTGGGGTTACTGTGAATATGCTAGCAAGCATCTAATGTTGAATTGAGTCCACCACGAGGTTCTGGCCTGTTATATAATTTCTAAACCATGAAAAAAAAATTGGCATGAAAGTGGTGTCATGGTAAAATATCCCCGGTTGCCCTTTACCTCAAGCATGGTGCCCTGAAACATGTTTTATAGCACAACTGCTTTTGATCATTTGAGTATTTACTAGGGAAATCAGTGCTATTGCATCATTACAGATGTGCACATTTGTGCTGTTGGCAATTAATTTAAAAAGTTTAGTGTAAAATCCAGTGACACTTATAGCATCTTCCTTATAATAAAAAAGTAGCAGTAACACAATTTTCTTCAGATCCACCACCATGAACCTGAGTCTCTAAATGATCTAAAATTGTTAGCTTAGCTCTGCCTCCATCTTGGGTGGGGACAAGGAAGCTGTAAGTGTGTTTTGAGGCAAAGTATTCAAATGCACCTAAATTACAGTCAAGACCTTTCTACAAGAAAAGATGCACTGAAAGACTCATGTCAGGATCCTGCAGGGCACTGAGTTCCATTCGCCTGAAAAATGGGAACATCTCCCTGTTTAATGTTAAATATGAGGGTAAAGAATATTGCCTATAAATTTGTGAGGGCGGATAGAGAGCAAATCATTCAAACTATTCAAAGTGGCAACAGGACAAATAAAGAGCTCCCGACAGCTGTCACTAGTAGGTGATAGAGACATCACATTAGAAAAATAAACTATAATATATTTTCTTCAGTTCAAGAAAATGCCTTTTGTTTCTCCTTTTGGGATAATAATAAACATTAATCTTAATGGCAGTATCATGCTATGGGAATAGGAGTCTTTTGTCACAAAATTTAGTGGAGTTGTATTTGAACACATAGTGTTCTAATCAAGCATGTACAGAACCTACATTTTTATAGCTCTTTACGGTTTACAAAGCTCTTTTAACATTTATTATCTTATCCAAATAGGCTGGAGTCCTATTTCTGATTTCCCAGTTGATCATGTGAAATACAGAAAATTGCTAAATCTCTCCCAGAATCATTTCTTACAAAATGAGGAAATTAATGCTATCCCAAATGAATGTTTTCTTCCAAAAAAGTGAATGAGTATATTTTCTCTATAGATCAATTAGCAGCCATAATAACGGAAGGTCACAATCAACTGATCTAAATAAGTCAGTTAACCATTGAATTTGAATTTTGGAGTGTGTTAATTTTACCTGTGACTAGAAGAGGTTGGTCCAAAGTTACTGAACATTTCAATTTCTCTGATATTTAAATGTTTTTCTTTCACATGTATATATCTCTTAAAAACAACCGATTTTGTTGTATTTCATGTGATCACAGTGAAGTATTATTAAGGTCAAATCAATGTATAGTAGATTACAAAGCATTATGCCTTAATGGTTTAATTTTCTTACCGTGC
The DNA here is from genome assembly GCA_023783475.1 of Daubentonia madagascariensis. Taxonomy (NCBI): domain Eukaryota; kingdom Metazoa; phylum Chordata; class Mammalia; order Primates; family Daubentoniidae; genus Daubentonia; species Daubentonia madagascariensis. Next base: position 32,842,652 of record JAKFHU010002140.1, on the reverse strand, counting down.
TCACTATTTTTAATTAATTTTTTTTCCTATGGAAAGCAAATCATTTTGTTTTTCAACACCCCCCAAAAAGTAATCTTTTCCACATGTATTTAATTAACATGTAAGTTTTTTCCTTCAATATGATTAGATAAAGATAATTCAGTATTATTTTCATCTGATTTTTAAAATTTAACACGGCAAAATAATTATTTAAAATTTGAAATTTTTTCTTTATACTTGTATGGGCCTTAAAAATGAATGCCAGAAAAATCCTTTTTTTCCTCCTTTTGGCATTGAATAAAATAATGATGTGGTTAACATGGTTTCCATTCTCAACAAACTTGTAATTTGATGGGGAAGAGAGACAGAGATTTATTGAACATACAAGTGCCATGTTAACAAAGTGCTATTGTACATAGAGGCAGAGCAGTTGATTTTGTCTGCAGGAAAGATTAAGTGCCCCCATATCATTCCCATCATATTGCAGTTATCTTGTTGATAAAGCATTATAATGAGTAAAGTTGCTGTCTCACCTGCTAAATATTTAACCTCTTAGGGCAGAGCACTCTTATTTATCTCAACGTCTCGATTCCTGACCTTGCTTTATGGTCATTAAATATTTATTGAATTGAGTTTGGTGGACAGAAGTTAGAAGAGCTCATAGAAGAGACAATATTTAGCAAGTGAGATAATACTCAACCTGAGCCTTGAATAATAATAAGCCAGAAGAAGACTAGAATAGAGGTGAGGAGGAAAGTCCAGGCCCAGCAAGATCACAAAGCACTTACAGGAACGAGTCTGTGAAGTATTTGGAAAATGTTGACCCAGTGTTAGGGAGTGGCTAGAACTGGAGATGAAATGGGAAACCCAGGCAGTAATTAGAAGGGCCCTGACTATCATGGCAATGAATTCTGCCTTCTGGAAACAGTCAGGTCAGGTCAGTTTCCAGCAGTGGTGAGGAAGCTGTCAGCAGTGACCTCAGGAAGAAGTGACAGTGGTCCAATAAGAGAAGACAAAGTCTTGAACCAAGGCAGTGGCCATGGGAATCTAGAAAAGGACATAATTGAAAAGACAGTGAAGCCTAAAGGAGGTTGGGTTTCCTGACACCAAGAAGTCCCCACATCAGCCGTGGGGACTTCTTGATCTGTTATCTGAGAGATTAAAAAAATCTATCATGTTTAAGCTAATGCTATTAGTTTCTGTGTTACATCAGTTAAAAATCACACCCTAACTAATACAAGGAAGACACCAAATGGGTTCTGTTTGGGAAATGTGGAATCTGAAGTTGTTTTAAAGGTCTAGAGTTCAAAATAGTATTCAAAGCTAAAGATAAAATTTTGGAAATGAATCCCACATGAATTCATAGTTGAAGCCACGAGAGTGAGTAAGATTGCTCAGTAAAAATGCGTAAAGTTAGAAGGGAAGAGAACCAGGTGACAGAGGAACATCAGCTTTAAAGGGAAGGCAAGTAAGGAAGGAGTAGCCAATGGTGCAGAGAAGAACAGTCAGGTAAAGACAGCAGCATTTCTGGAAGTAGATTCTGTTACATATTCCTGTGTGTACTGATCTATAGGTGTGCCATAAAAGAAAATTCACAGCCAACACACAGCTCTGCTTGTGTCTGAGGCCTGCAACCTCTGTGGCCAGCCTTTATCTTTGGCACCATTTCCTAAGCCATTTTGGAACCTGTATGCGTTGAACATTTTGGGTATCAGCATTTGAAGCCAGGTTAATTTCCTGCCTTCTCCATGCTGTCTTCCCTGACTCTGTGTCACCCAGGTAAACAGTGTTCTGCCTGTTCTTGACTCACCTCCTCTCCTGGATCACAGACGATTGCAGGGACAGAATGCTGAGCATTGGACATGCTGTTGATGATGATGTTGGCTTTTCTTTGCAACTGCTCTGATTTGATGGTCTATCTTGAAATGAGATACCCTATAAGAAAGCATATCAATTAGTATTGCAGTGTTTTAAAATTTACTCTTTAATTTATGGTTAATATACTGAGATACTATTTGCTTAATAATTTTTACATGAAGGTCTTAACTCACCCTCTTTTTTTTCGCCATTATAAGTTCTCTAAGTTAGACAATGATGTAATTTTTCTGGGAGATACTTTAGAATTACCATCAAATGCAGCAGCAATCTAATATCTTCTTTGCGATTTATGGCCTAAGCGCATATGTGTGTGTGTATGTGTGCATGCATGCACATGCATGTGTACTGTCCAACATTTAGAGTGCAGTATGTAATGGGAACTGGCTTGGCTATGACATGAGAACATAAAGAATTACATTCCAACTGAGGGCAAAAGTCCATCTAAGGAGAAGTGTTCTCTGATAGGTGTGAATGGTTAGCCAAGGGGTGTGATCATCTTTTCCCTTGACATTGACTTCAAAAGATGTTTGCACTCTTATCTCCAATTTTTCTCAACTTACTATGAAGGTATTACCTTTGATTTATATAAACTCTAATTTAGTATTTAGTTTTTCATCTTGTACTACTCTTAGGGTAATAGTTTCTAAGTAACTAGTACTGCATGGATTACAATTTTATTTGTCTTAAAATTGTCTCCTTAATTTTTAAAGAACATGGACAAACTCTGTCATTCCTTTTTAAGCTGTTCTACTTCACCTATGACAGGTAAAATTTTCAATCAGGATACTGCCATCTAGGCCAAAATGCTTGGGTTTATTTGCCTTCGAGTAGATGCAAGTACTACAATCTTTGGGGCAAGTCATTTAATTATTTTACAGGTTAGTTTTCAAATCTGTAGAATGTTCCTAACAAGATCTTCTTGAAATTGCATGTTATACCGTAGTTTTAAAATCACCACAAGCTGACAGAAGGCATGATCTCGATCCTCGTCAAGCAGGGATTTTGCACATGTCATATCTGCTTTTTTGTGTATGTTAAGATACTGCTTTAAGTAGTATCAATTATTGCTTAGTAAAAGTGAAGTTAGAATGGCTGAAGGGGAAAAGGGGTAATCAATCCATATTTTTATGTGTCATAGCTACTTCTGATATTTATAGCTCTTTAGCTTTGTTTTAAATACATCGTATTTTTTGTTGAAATTATATTTTTATTCAAAATCCAGTCTGCTCATTCTATATGTGTTTATATATTGTAACATTTTCTTCCATTATATTTAGGGCCTAGAAAAAATGTAAACATAAAGCAAGTTATTCTCCCTGAGGACTGTATTTTTTTTAAGATAAAGTTGATTTTGGTTAATTTTTTTTCTAATCCACTATAGTAGTTTTCCAATGGAATCATGTTTAGATTTTCAGAAAATTAACACATAAATAAAGTGAATTTTCCTTTTCCTGTTCTACCTGGTACAAAAGTTTCACCTAATAGAAGAATTTCACCAAGGTATGAAGTATTAAAAATGAAGTTTTTATTTGGAACAGCAGCTTGTAACTTTAACTAAACCACCATACATTTTCAGATGCACTGTTACTGACTTCCAAATTCATCATGTTATTTTGCCTTAGGGAAACTGAATGCTGGAAGTGCTTCCTTTTAGCTGATATTACACAGACAGAAATGCAAAGGTGAAAACTACCAAGATGCATAAGAATGCAGATTTTAATTGTATCTTGATTAAATCATCAAAATGTAGAGAGAACTTTGTGTCTTAAAGATTATGAAATTATGGAGAGGAATATTAAGGTGCAACAATAGTTTAAATGCTTGTTTGTTGTATGCAAAGCACATTTTCATCTTGCTTGGCACTTATCAGATGGTTGTAAATCTTATCTGAATCTGACTAATGAAGATTTTTCCAGCATTTAACTGGCATTCATTATAGAGTTATATCTCAGATGAGCATTTACAATATTTGAAAAAAATTTTATCATCTGAATCCTTCTTTTCAATATCTTCATTATAGAGCTCTAATTTATGTTAAGAATCATATTTTGTGGGCTATGCAGAGAATAGCTTTGTGTCAGAGAAGTAAAAACAAGCATGCATCCAAACACACTTACTGTGTTTTCAGGTGGAGGAGAGGTAAGAAAACACACACACACACACACACACACACACACACACACATCCAATGCTACTTGTAGATTAACTGATGATGTCAAATCATAAACTGACCTGGGCCTTGACAGCTCGTGCACAGTCTGCACTGCGCCCTGAGACCTTTCTTAGTTTGTTGGCACCGGACTGTTTTCAACCATCCAAGATAACATATAGTTACATATATATACTAGCAAGATAGTCTATAGTTAAAAGCCTGTAAGTTAGGAAATCCCTTAAGTTCACCAGGATATACATCTGATTGGGGTATAAAATCTTTATAACTGTGATGGTGTCAATGTCTACTAAGTATCAAAAGCTAATTTAAAGTGGCCCTCAGTGAAGGTCATAGACAGCAATGATAAATTCTTTGTTTCCTATAATTACTGTATTCTTGAGAATATATACATGAATCAAATATCTCAACTGCCCTATGTGCAGTGACCATTTAGAGGAAACCAAGGGCTCTTAAAATTATGTTAAATGATCATTTTCAAAGGCAAATAACCATTTTCCGATTTTTTAAATATAAAGTTCAAGTATTTTCCCCTAAGAAATAAGATTTTCCTGATGTGAGATACTCCTGTCAAAATGAAAATAATCGGGTTGCTGTTGGTGAAAAATCTTCCATTCTGATATCTCTGCCCATACGATTGCTTAGCATGTGACTGCTGGTGTAACTCCTACAGATATGTACATCTTAGCCTAGAGAATGATAAACCAGACCTTGAGGGCTTGTGTGCATGTTTTTCTCTGAACTTGGCTAGTCTGAAACATTTACAAAGTGAGTATAATCAGTGAACCCATTTTCAATAATACCCCCCCTCCCCCTTACAGGTGTAGAGACAAGAACACTAGCAAAAAGTGACATTTATTGAACACATTATGTTCCAGGCACTATTCTAAGCACTTGACCTGCACTAACTCATTTAAACCCCACAATGTTCCTTTTACTGTCCACATTTTACAGGCTATGAAATTGAGGCACAGAGAAATAATTTGCTCAAAGTTCCCAAGCTAATAGCTGGTTCAGGATTCAAATTTAGACAGTCCAACTGTAGAACATGCTGTTTTAACTGCTACATTGAATTGCCTTTTTTTATATGGAGAATAAGAATTCCAGAATTAAATGGTGTATTCTTTTATTTCTGGACCTTGGGTATTGCTATTGGTAGAACTTCTCTGTATCCTGACAGATACATTATCAGTGCCCTCATACGCTCTCTTAGAGTAGACCTCTGGGGCCCACTTCAGAAAGCTCTGGAGTGGGTATGCAGGTGTGGCTCCTTCCTTCCTGGAGGAGCTCTTACATGGTATACCACAAAGGACCATGTGGTACATAAATAGGATGTACATCGTGTGCTCTGGGGGTGCAATGGGTGGCCTTGATGGTATGTGATGAATTTACCCTGATTAAGAGTTTAGACACTTTCATTTTTAAAAAACATTATGATGGAAGTAATCCATGTTAAAATCAAACAGCTCTGGTTTTATGATTTAAAAGGTTCACTGGTCCTTATTCCTCTACCACTTCCTAGAAGTAGTTTCTTTTAACAGTTTGAAATGGAACTTTCCAGATATTTAAGAAGTATCTACAGGTTTGAATCTCTGTCTCTTTCTATATACATATATACATACACACACGTATAAGTATTTTATAGAGTAAAATATACTTTACATCTTGCTCTGGCATTTTGTTTTTTACTTGATAAATTATATTTATCTTTCCATTTCAGAAGTCCATGTCAGTATGTTGAGAATTAGCTCATTTTTAAAAACAGTTGCTGAGTATTCCATTATATGAATCTACTTATTATAAATAATAATGGCATTTAAACTAATAAAAATTTTATTTAACCAATCTTCTATCATTGGATATTGGGTTGTGTCCCGGTTGTGTGGCTCAATGAATAGTGAACAATGGGACTCAGGACATTCAATCTTGCTTCAAGCATTGGGATTGGTGCCAGATCTCTATCTATCTAGCAAATTTTCAGAGTTTCCCGGTAATAATGACAGACTTTATGTAACATACAGCTTTTTGGTGGTGAAGCTTAACAAACTCTATGTGGTTGATTGACTCATAAACTCTCACTATACTTTTGTAATATAGTAGTAGAAAAGAGGTAGGAATTAGCTTTCTGAAAACTATATTTTTAAAGATAAGGCAAATACAATGGTTTTACATCTGAAGTTCTAGATTTATATCTATTTTCTTCAGGGTTATTCTCCTCTTGAAAGGAACTCTTCAATCTTGTTTAAAGTTGCATGGTTGGGTCTAAAAATGTTACACTGTTAGTAGGAGCAAAGAGTTGTGTTAAGGAAGAGGTGATGTTTTCTTCGTCTGGCTTTACATTCAGCCGGGATGGCCGAGATGTTTCAGTTGCTTCTCAGCAAGGGCTCATTAAGGTCTCCTTTCTTTGACCTTCGTTGAAACGTTCATCACTTTCTTTTTTTCCAGTTCTCCACTTAAAAATCTGTTATGACCTAACGTCAGGTAGTAAAACTGTTTTGTGAAAAAATCTAAAAATAATAATCCTGAGTAAATGACTTCTAAGTGGCAATATAATTGATGTCCAGGAGGGAAGGGGACATTGTGCTAACTCAACGGTTATTCTCTCTGTGCAAAGTCGCATGAGGTTTTAATAGCACATAGGTTGTTACCTCAGATGGAACAAAAATCTTCAGACTGAACTAGTCGTAAGATAATTTATACTTGGATTATTTTGTTGAATTGGTACGAGCACTTTCTGTAATTTTTATAAAAGTAAATTAAAGAATTATATAAATATATTCACACATGTTTATATTAAAAGTATACTGCACAAGGCTTTCAGATTGTGAAGAGATAAACTACAATGGAGTCTATATTGTCAATAAATTATCACTTTGTAACAATGAGAGTAGAGCTACTCAAAATTCTGTTCCTTCTGTAGAATAACTCATGTTTGTCTAAGTTCAGAAGGATGTGCAGATTGTGTTATTTTGGCTAGTGATTCCACACACCTTGTCTCGTATAAGAGGAGGAGTTTAAACTGGCCTTAGGTGAGCATTCCCACTGTGTCAAAGCTCTGAACTTCCAGCCAGCATCAAATACTTAACTTTCCAGGAATCACCATCTGGAGAAGACCTCAATAATTCAGCAACACCCTGTTAGTTTGGACATACCTCACTGACTCATTCTTTGGAATATGTTACAAGAATGCAAGTGGCTTTAGACAGAGGCCTTCAGTGCTGTTAATCTACTGATGCCTGTGAAATACAACAGTGGTGTGAATTCCATTGAACACTGTGTTGATGGGACCTAAGCAGCTCAATGCATTGGTTGCTTTGTCACGATCTGTGTTAAGTCCATGCTTTGTTAGAATCTACGTTAGAAAACGTGTTATTCTATCCTTGCATTCTTGTTACTGCTACTTTGAAACTTCCATCATTCATCCCTCATTCAACAAACATTTCTTGGGTCCCTTCTAAGTAATAGGTTTCAGATTCAGGGAATACAAAGGTGTAAAATATGCTTTTTTCCTCAAGGCTGTCACAATGGCAAAGAGATCCATTGCCAGGAGGAAAAGTCTACTACAATATGTAGGAATATGGGTCCTGATGATGCAAAGAAGGGCATGACCAGCTGCAGCTGGGGTGTCAGGGAGGTAAAGGAGTTTTTTTATAAATAAGGTAACTCTTAAGTGAGGTCTCAAAGGGTGAACAAATCTTACCAAATAAATGAGAAGGAAAATAACTTTCTCTCCAAAGAGAGAACAGGCACAGAGGCGTGCATGCAACACATTATGTATGAGGAACTGCAAATGATTCTTTCAACAATATTGATGAAGTGTCTACACCAAACATGACTGGGGTAGAAGGTTAAAGGTGGGAAGCTGCCGGAAGGGAACCTAGAGAAGAAATTAGAATGAGGTCAACGTAGGCCTTCTATAGCCGTGAGAACGAATCTAGACTCTGTCCGGCGATCGAAGTCACAGAAGGATTTTAAATACTCCTATTTAAAACAGGAGTATTTAAAATTAACTGTAGCTGTGATGTGAAGAATGCATGTGAGGGGTCAGACGTGCAGAAAGGGAACAGTTAATTAAGAGACTGTTGGAATCAATAACCTAAGTGGGAAGGTGATGGGGTCCAGGAAATGGGGTGGATTGCAGAGATCCAGCTGCTTTGCAAGAGAGCAGAGTGTGGGAATACCAGGATTGAGTCAACATGGGAAGAACGGAGCTGTGAGAAGGAAGCTTGAACTCAGTGCTCTTGTACCAGGAGGCACCTGAGGAGGAATGTTTGTGAAGATGATGATTTCAGTTTAGGACATTTTGAGTTTGGAGGACATCCGGGACTTTTAGGTGAAGGTTTTCCGTAGGCAGGTGGGTTTCTATGTCAGAAGCTTAGGAGAGGGGCCCAGGGTGGGGGTGCGGCTTTGGGGGTGAGCACATTTAGCTGCTATTGAAGCCACGGGGGTTGATGAGGTCACCAGGGAAAGCGCTTCAGATGAGGAGAGAAGAGGACCATGCACAGACCTTGGCTATCACCAATAGTGGAGACCTGGATGGTGAAGGGGAGCCAGCAGAGAGACCAAGAAAGAATGCACAGAAAGACAGAAAGCAGGCAATGTATTAGCAAACTAAGTGTATTTTTTTTTCATGCCTCTGTGCTTTCATGGACTGTGTCTGATATTTTTCCGTATGAATCAAATATACCTTTTTACCAGGTATATTGCTTTTATTTTTAGATGTAATGGTTTTCAGTTCCTTGTGAGTTTGACAAAGGACTCCAATTATTTTAGACAAGAGTCTTTGGAACTCGGACTGTATACTTTCATGTGGTATTTATAGAGGGGGAAAGTAAATCTAAAGTCTTTTGGTTCAAGACACCTTCCTTTCAGGACACCAGAGAAACACAAAGGGAGTGGGAAGGGGGTGGGAATTAGAGCAATCTATTATAAGAGAGGATATTTTGAGAGGAAAACTTTTTCCTCCTAAAGACACATTGTTCTGTTACTAACTGCATCTTAAAATCTTAAAAGAAGCCCTGGATTATGTGATTGCTGATGGCTAAGGATGGACTTGTCCTAATGTATGAGTAAATGTACATAAGGTTTATGAGCTATTAAAGCAACTTGTCTCCTTAGTAGCTAAAAGTTCCCCCTTATTTTCATCAATGAATAATCTGATCCTGTTATTTTCTATAGAATCCTATAGATATTCTATAGATATTTTAATTTTCAAATTAATATTGGAGATGTGTGTGTATATAGACAGATATAGATAGATAGATATAGATATTCTGGTTGGGTATTTTTATAATGGTGAAATCTATAAACTTAATAAGTTTAAAAGGTTCAATAACACACCGTAGTATTTGGCAACTTCCCAGCCATATTGCTACAATATGGGTGGGGCAGGGGGTGGGAGAGAGAAGCTGTGTTTTCAACATTTGCTTGTAGTTAGATTGCAGAACATTCTTTTTCCCGTGGAAATAATGTTGTAACTGGTACTTGCATTCAAGCCTTGCTCACCGTGGTGGTTTGGTGTTCAGAAATTCTTTGACATGGCCTTCAAATGGCGGAGCTAATTCTTTTTCCTTCAGCATAGTCTGGATTTAGTAACTTACTTCTAATGAATAGAAAAAAAAGTGGATGTGACTGAGTGTTGCTTCAGAGACTAGGTGACAAAAGGTACTTCAGCTCTCTTCTCCCTTTCTCCTGGATCACTCGTTCTGGGGCAGCCTGTGGAAAGGCCCACGTGGTGAGGAACGGAGGCCTCCTGCCAACAGCCATGTGAGGAAGCCCCCTTGGAAGTGGACACCCCAGTCCCTGTCAAGCCTTGAGAAGATTGCAGTCTCCGCTGCACTCTCATGAGAGACTGAGCCGGAACCACCCAGCTAAGCCACTCCTGAATTTCTGACCCATAGAAACTGTCAGATAATAAATATTTGTTGTCTTAAGCCACTGAATTTTGCAGTAATTTGTTCCCCATAAATAATATACCCACAAAAACCTGTTTAATCCAGTTTAAATACTCTCTGAAGCTTTCCAATGAAAAACTATCAAAAATATGATTTTAAGCAAAGGAGGCATTGTAAAATTGAATAAAGAATATGATTTGAATACATGTTTGAGGGAAAAATAGCACATTAATTAGAGAAAAATGAGGAAGAAGATGATTTTTTTTTTGTTGCTGTTTTGATTTAAGTTCCAAAGAGAAATTCTAGATTTTAAAATTGGGTAAAATTTTATTATACTTATGACTATACTTTCACAAAATTTTCGTCTTTTTTCATTTACATCCTAAAGAAACATAACGAGGGATCGAGAAGAGAGGAAGCATGACTTTCCTGAGGCAGGAGTTGGAAGGGAGGTGGGGAGGGAAGTTTGAGGAAGGAGAGGGAGCCCTTGGCAGTCAGTGGGGCAGAGCCGGCAGGGGCCCCAGTGTGCGCAGGCGAAGCGGGTGTTGTGGCAGGTACTTCCACCCTGAGAGGAGGAGGTTCTGTTGTTCCCGAAGCAAGTTAGGTTGGAATGACCTGGTGTCTAAGGTGGTGAGAGGGAGGCCGTGGCGCTGACCACTTGCGCGAATTGAGTGGACATTCCAGGGGAACTTGTATGAATATGGCTGGATCTTGTGCCACTCCTTACTTCAGTGCAAACTCTGCTATTCCCACCAGTTTCCTTCGGATTCTCATGTCATCATTTTACTCCTGAATACCTGGAGGATTGTCAAGAAATACAGTACTTGTCAACTGACTGATCACCCCCTACCCCACGTGTTCTATATAAAGGCCACGGCAGGCAGCCTGATTTTTACCAGGTACAAAGAGGACATTTTTGGTCCCAATAAGTTCTGCCATTTTTCAAGGAAGATGTGTAAGTTAATTGTGCAAGATAGGAAAATAGAGTTGGTGAAATGAGACACATCAGAATTTCTACCTGGGCTGGAATTGTAGAGAGGTGTATCTGCCTTTGTTCCAAATGAGCTCAAAGCATAATTTTTGTAAGGCCAATAGCTTCTTTCTTTATGCCCTTTGGAGAGGTGAATTTTTGAGATTAAATTTACCTGCTGCATGCTATCATATAGGGCTCTGGTAAATATGGCATTAATTTATTGTTAATGTTTTCACAAGTATGTGATTTTAACAGGTCACTGTAGTCCATATTCACTCTTCATTCTCTTCTCAGGTTTGTATTTGAAAAAAACAAGGCATAATTCAGTGTGTGTGTGTGTGTGTGTGTGTGTGTGTATGTGTGTGTATTTCTTCCCCCCTGGTATCAGCTTTTATTCTGAAGGAGAAAAATAGAGTCCATCAATTCTACGGGACTACTGATTAGTGAAAGTAATATTTTTAAAATAATTTGCAGTTTGTTTCACCATGATTTCCCATATATCATAATATTCAGAATATGTCCTACTTTAATCCAAACCCATGGGTTCATAATATGTTATATTTACGTAAAACCAAGGAACCAAACATGTTCAGGGCTTTTAACTTTCTTGCCAGAAAAACTCAATTCTCAGCTTCCTGGCTTTGAAGTTCCTATTGATAAAAAGAAAGCGAAAGCTGTTTATGTAAAGATATGCATTTTTTATTATCTTTGTGGAGCTAAAATTGGCAGATTTTTATGACTCCCTACCCCATGGTGTTATTATGGAAACTTTCTTAATATATTTGTACAACACATTCAAGTCAGAAAAGATGAACTGCTAATAACATAACATCAATTCTATTTTGAGATTTTTAAGCAATAAAATGAATGTTATATTCATTGTTGACACGGAGAATGCAGCTGAGAGGGTTGTATCACCTGAGAAAAGCCATAGGTGATTAAGCTGAGTAGATGGAGGGCAAATATGGAAAAGTTTGAGTATAGAGATGCACTGACTATGTCAGTGGAACCAGGATTTCACAAGTTTTAGTGGAACCAATTTGGATTGGAGGAAGGAAGGAGACAGAGATGGGGTTTTTGTGTGGATTTAGTTCCCAGGGCAACTGATCTGAATTCTGGTTTCTCAACAGCAGCAGCACCATTCACCTTTTGGGCTGGAGAAGTGTTTGTTGTGGGGAGCTGTTCTGTGAATGGTAGAATGTTTAGCAGCGTCTCTGCCCTCTACCCGATGGCTGTCAGTAGCGTCACCGCATTCCTCCAGTTTCGACAACCAAAAATGTCTCCCACTTTTCTGTATGTTCCCTAAGGGGCAAAATGGCCAGAGTTGAGAACCACTGGTCTGGGTAAAGCCAGTGGGAAGCATATTAAGATAGAAACGTGTTTACATTTGCAATAAGAGGAGATTGCTGAGTAAGAAGTACCTTTTTGCTAAAGAAGGTAAAAACCATTGGAGAGAAAAGGATTAGTAAAGAAGAGTGGCCCTTAGTCTGATGAGGCCTCCTACAAACCCAAGTGCCCAGGTAACTACCCAGACCTGGAGTGGGAGAGGGTGCTCCTTAAGTCCGGGGGTGTCTTCATGACTGTGATCTTCTAGAGCAGTGCTTCCCAAGTTAGAGTGTGCATCACAGAGCCCTGGAGAACTTAGTAAAGCACAGGTTACCAGGACTCAGAGTTTCTGATTCAATAGATCCCAGATGGGGCTGAGAAAGATTTTGTATTTCAAACTGTAGTTTCCAGGCAATGCTGATAATTTGGAGAACCACTGTTCTAGAATAAACTATCTTTGGCACTATCAGGTGTTAGACTTTTCTTGATTACCTTGTGATTTCCTTTATGCTGGGGCTTGCTACCCTTAGTTTGTCCTACATTTGCTCTTTCTGTTTAATCTTTGCATTGCTCCCACAGTCCTTAATTGTCTTCCTTAATTCACATTCTGCACTAATAGATGAAGGGAAAATGCCTTCTCTTTCTTTTTCTTCTCTCGCTGAGTTTATTTTTTTTTCTTTGCTTCAAACTATGTGAGACTCAATTTCCCTCATGCTGCACCCTGTGTCATCCCCCAAGGCTGCCCATCTTTTGGGAAACTTGTTCCTTAAGGCTTGGCTACACCATAGTTGTCAATAATCTAGCATTACTTAGCATTTTATATGCTGTTTTGAGTATAGTAACACATTTTTTAGGGAATATCTGACTTTTAGATCCTTTTCTGAGCTGTAACTGATTTCTTGGAACTCATCTTTCTACAGGGGACATTTGAATTAATTTGCATAAATGAATAATTTTACACTTGCCCACATCAAAGCTTCTCTGTGAATTTCTTGCCCACTAACACATCCTCATGAGATGTCCTTATCAGATTGCGTTTTATTACACAGAAAAGCTTACTTAGGGTCATATACATTCTTAGAGATATCGCTGTATCCTATTCTTTCTTAGTCATTAAAACCTTTTTAATAGATATAGATTGGCCCCTGGGAGACCATCACTGTCCATATTTTTATGTGTCTATTCCCTTTGCTGTGTGTTGCTAAAGAACTTCCTATCCATGACAAAACAGAGTCACATGATTCCATTCCAATTTTTGGGTCAAAAGTAGACTATTTACTCTGTAGCATCACCTGGTTTACCTGTGCGCAATTCCACTTCAGTAGCTGACCCCAGAGAACCACTATAAAGCTGACAGTTCTGTCACTCTGGATCTTGCAACATGCTTATTTTAGGTGTGTTTTGTGGTCAGGGCAGTTTGGGTTGCAGGCATCATTAGGGACGATTGCCCCTTATGCAACAGTGAGAGAGGACTTCGGTGATTTCTGCAACAGGCCTTGCTCCCTCCGTTTCTGCACGCTTTCTAAAGCCACCTTCTGCCCTTATGAACTTGGCCTCCTCCTTGCCACGCCAACTCCTGATCATCCTTCAGGTGTCAGTTTGTACGTGTCCACCTCACCACCTCAGAGGGGTCTTCTCCTTCGGGATACTGCACAGTACAGTTATTTAATTATTTGTAATAATGTGGATCACTCACTCACCTGCGAGTTCTCTGAGGGCAGTGACTCTTCCTGGGGTCATTGTAAATCCCTGGTGTCCAACATAGGGCCTGGTGCCTAGAAGGACATCAGTATTTGAGGACTGGGAGGTTATCTATTCTGTCTGCTCTCTGCACAGCACTAAAGAACCTTGCTTCCAAACTTTCCCATTTTGAATGGCCAAGGTCACACATCTTGCCTGTGTTTCTCCCCTTTGTTTTTGTTGTATAAGCTCTGCTCGGCTCCTTGGCTTTTCTTCATGGGACATGGTCTCCAGGCCTCCTGCCAGCTTGGCTGTTTGCTTTTGGTTGTCCTATTGAACACAGTGTTCTGAGCACCAGCACAAAACACGTGAAAGCGTTCTCTTCCTGCATTCGAGTATAGTCTCTCTACTATGCATCAGGACAGGTCTGACGATTTTAGCACCCAAGTCACATTGTTGACTACCACTAAAATTCTGACCACCGCGATGCCTCAGCTATTCACATGATGCCTTTTAATTATAGAAACAATGTATAATCACTATAAAAAACTAGAAAATTTAGATAAAAATGATAATTTAAAATAACCAAACGATGCCATCACCCAGAAACATTTGGTGTTAAAATTTCATAACCTTAAAGGCTTTTCCCGTGAGCCATCTATAATATATTTATATATATGCATATATATTATGTATAATATGCGTATGTCTGTGTGTGTATCATGAGCTTATTTGTTCTCATGCTGTTTTTCTCTATGGCTCTGTACACTGCCATATATTACAATGTCTCTTCATGTCAGTAAACATAGTTCTGCTCTGCCTTAGGAAGCAATGTAGCATAGTGGTTAAGAATCCAGGATTTGAATTCAGGTGGATCTGGACTCTACATCCCACCACTTACTAACTGTATGACCTGGGATAGGTTGCTAATCTTTTCTAAACTTCAGCTATATAGTTATTTATAGTTAAATAGCTATACAGTTATATAGTAATACAGAGTTACATAGTTACTCTATGTTACATAGTTATATAACATATTCATAATATATTATATAACATTTTAAATATAGATATGTAACATATTTATAATAGCTATATAGTTTATATAACTTTATAGTATTCCATTTTATGGATATAACTATTTATAGCATCTTTAAATTAGATCTCCCTCATCCTACAATTTGATTTTTGAATTCTAAAGCTGAATTTTATATTTTCGTGCTTGTTAAATTTTATCTTATTGATTTCAACCCAATATTTCAGGCTTTGGAATAATTTAAAATACCTTTAAATCTTTATCTGCTGATTCTGTGTGTTATATACACATTTGATAATCAGATATTTAACCCAAATTACAGATAAAACTGTTAAATGTAGTATAGAACTATATGTCCCATCATTGTTACCATTAGAGTAGTGCCCCACACCCATTGTTTTAGGGATTTTAATTCATTGATAACCAATAAACAATACACTTTGGTTAAGGTTATTAATTGACTATTGAATCTATCCAACTGATTGGTATGCTCCCCATTAATATCCCTCTCTGGCCCCACGGAAGAGCAAAAGAAATCCCGCCAGAAGCCTGGATGGAGTAAGAATATATTATCTTTGTGGCATTCTCACAAATTCCTTCTCCAATAAGAGTTTCACAAAAGTAAATACGGTTAGGTTAGTATGATGAATTTTTAGTGAACTCCTACTGGCTCCTTGAAATTTTCACATTTTCTTAATAATATGGGAGCTATGGACATATGGTTTAAAATGCTAATGCTTCTAGAAAAGAAAAATCCATAACACATCTATGCCAACATATAAATATGACATAGATGTGTTCCAACTTTTTACTTTAGTAAGGGATGGAGAAAATGAATGCTTTGGAGGGAGAAAGGAAAGAATGAGGGAAAAAGACAAGTTGGGAGGATGGCAAGAATTTTTATTTGCTTTATTATTTTCCCCTTGGGACAGCACTGGGTCTCAAATAAAAGAAGAGAAGGATATGCCAGTGCAGTGCCCTGTTTAACAAAGTCATTATACATTAGAAACATATAAATACATGCCGCCCACATGTGCCATAAAATGTATGTTCCTGCTATTTCTGGTTCACCTGAGGTGGTTCATACTATCCATAATAATTGTCATTAAGATGACAACATCTTTAAATAATATTGTGTTTATGCTCTTCAAAGCACTCTCTTGTTTCTTATGTTTTTTATTTCTTCAATACACCTCAATGGGTGGGTAGGGTATCTCCCAAAAGGGAAAAGAGATGTAGAAAGAACAAGTGATTTTCCCCAGATGTTCATAGCAAGTTAGTAGTGGAATTAAGACCATGAACCAGAGGTTATCTCATAAGGAGTCTCACCTGAAGTTCAGTAAAATTTGTCCTCCTCCTATTCCAGAAGAGTGAGCCTGGCTCATGCACAGATTCTAGGATGTCCAGGATGGAGGCTTACCTTAATAGTCCCATCTCCCGCAGCGCCTTGTCCCATATCTCCTGTTCCCCCCACCATTGCTGCTCTAGGCCTTTGTGTCGTGGGCCATATAGATTCATGAACATAAAATTTTCTTCACACCTTTCTTTGCCTGGAAAATTATTACCCATGTATCAGACTTTAACTCTTCTCCAGGAAGCCCATCCTTGAACCTCATGTGTGTGGCTATCCTAGCACTTGACCTTGCAAAGCCCTCGAACTGGTACTCGACATGGCAGTGATCTCTTTATGTGCCTCTCTCCTACTTCACCGTAAATTCTCTGTACATCCAGAGCCTAACTAACATGTAGTGAGTGCTCAAATATTGTGAAAGTGGGCTAAACCAACAGGTTGTCTGTATCAAAGAGGATATGAGAGAAAATCTAAATCAATGAACAAAAAAATGCTCTTGTACTATATCCTATTTAGAAGGGAATTCAGTCTGATTTTTGAA
Source organism: Daubentonia madagascariensis (assembly GCA_023783475.1). Lineage (NCBI taxonomy): Eukaryota > Metazoa > Chordata > Mammalia > Primates > Daubentoniidae > Daubentonia > Daubentonia madagascariensis. The sequence goes on along the minus strand of JAKFHU010002140.1, from coordinate 32,825,824 downwards.
ATACAATTTTCAAATAATTACTCTAGTAATAGTTGTTGTTTGTGTTTTTACACATTTAACTAGTGTTTTACCCAAGTGGGCAAACATGGATATTCTTTATCCAGAAGCAACATATGTTACAATCTTAATGGCTAAGGGGTTTAGTAAGGTTCTTCTGGGAAGTGATTTGATTTTAATTCAGATTCCTTAAGAAGTTGGAGGAATCTTTATCAGAAATTTTAGCATTTTGACAATATCTATCTTTTTAAAGCATTCTGACATCTAAGCGATTTGACTAATACAGTTTTTAATAGGTATGAGGTAATTTTAAAATATTATAGCTGCAGCATAATTTATTCATGTAGGATCATTTCATAAGTGATGAATTTCATTCCTTCTTTTCTGGTAGAAGTAGAAAAAAGTATGTGAATTGCTGTTGCTAACTTAATAATTTTACTGATAACTAAGAATGGAACAGACCTTGCTGTGAATTATATGATCAGCTTTAAAGGTACTCTATATTCTTTCTGTGACAGAGTATGACAAACACAAGGCAGATAATATGGTTATTAGAGTTTTTTTTCCTGAAAAACCTTAGCCACGTTGTATTTAATAGTATAGTCAGAGAAAGATTGGGTTAAAATGATCATAACAGCTGCTAAAAAAATAATGTATCTTAATGTCAGCCTTGTGTGGCTTTTCTTTTTCTTGCTAAGGAAATCTAACAGGATATTAAAAAACGTATTAACCTTCAAAGTATGTTTAGATTTTGCTATGCTTTTGAAGAAGCAGTATGAACGTGAGAGCTATGTTTAGTAGAAGGTTTGACCCATAGAATTTGTAGGAAGGGGTCACGTAAATTTAGTTTGAAAGCCAACACTCTCACATATGACTGTCTCTAATATCACACCCCTCTATTCCATTCTCTGTGCAGCTGGTACAGTTATCGTTCTAAAAGAAAATCTGATGATGTGATTCATCTGCTTAAAACCTTTTAGTGGTGAAATCTAGACGCCTTAGCTTGGCAGACTAGGTCCTCCTTGAGCAGGCCTTGCAACATCTGCCCTAGAAATCCATGTCTGAGCTCTAAGGGGAAACTCACAGTGCTCAGAATGCCTCAGGCATTGGCTACTTATTATTTTGCAACCAAGTCTGTCTGCCTGGAATGCGTGGTTTCTGTTCCTTCTCCCCAGGGATTGACCACTCCCTCTTATATACCCATAATCTGGCCCTACATCACTGCTCTTTCAAGTCACTCTTAACAGTTTGTGTATTCAATTACCCTTCCCTCTTAGACTAAGCTCTTATTATCTCTGGGTGGATGGGCCCTGCATGGCACTTGGCTGAGTAGATTTATGAATGGATTCACTGCTACCCAAGAGACACATTGAATGTGCCTACTCTCAAAAATAGTATCCTTCATGGAAGTTTTGCCAACAATTTCAAAATAAATGATCTTCATCTTGGATGTTTCCCTGGACTTTTATTATTACACTTACTGATTTTGTATTAATGTTGCAGTTGAAAACATTGGAGATTAGTAGCTTGGGTTTCTAATTTCAACTCTTACTCAAATAGTTGCCTTGCTACAGAAGAAAATACCTTAGGCTAAGAAAACGAGTATGGTCAGCAAAGTTCTCAATTTTCACCTTCCCCTCACCTTTAATCCATGGGAATGCGTCTCCTAAAATGTGCCTATTAACCCATTTTGCCCTACACTGGTGTTATTGGATGGGTTTAGGATTTTGTGGGAAACAAATATGGGAAAGACATCACTGTTTTTTAGCTAGATTGCTAAGGTTAGTTTCCTATGACTATTAAGATGGATTCTGTGTTATTTTGTTCCTTGAGCAATCACTAATCCTGATTACTGGATTGTTGTTATTTCTGAGTCATTTAAATTATATAAAGTCATATATTAATATATGATTATATAGTCATTTATTAGTAGATATTATATATAGTTGTAGAATTAGTCATTGCCATTGCCTGCAGGCTTAAAAGTAATTATTGAAGTAGACACCATCACTGGGATGTAGGCAGAATCATAGAGTATTGTGTTAATTTTGTCCATTTTCCTTTTTTTTGTTTAAAGTTTAGAAAAATGAGGCCCAGAATCTTAAGTGACTTATATAGAATTTCATGGCAAATTCAAAGAGAAGCACTGAGCCCCACGCAAAGCATTTCCAAGCTGCCCCCCTTGCCTTTTGTATTTGAAAATCATTCCAATGGCACTTTAATGTTGGGACTATTCGGCAATGCCACCATAGCTTGCTTTCCATTGTTTTCTGTTGTCCCTTTGCAGAAGAGGGCCACTTAAATATTTAGTCCTTAATGAGCTAAGAGACTGAGGCACACAACTTCATTCTAACTTCTGGCTTTATCAAAGTGGCTGCACTCTTTTAGATGATACCTTAAAAGTAACAAAAAAACCTGATTTTCTACTTAAATCAGTAGAAACTTTGACTAGGTGAGTGAAGTTTCCCAGTCTGTAATTACTTCTGTTAACAAGTGAGTCTGTTGCTTCCCTGCAGCTTACAAGACCCCACATTGAGCGGGTTCAGTTTGGATGACAACATGGAGTTCTGGATAAGCTAACAACAGAGGCAAGAGAGAGAAAAGAGCCTCTGAGACAAATGCAGACAGTCTTGAGAGTCCTTTCTAAACATATCCATACACCAATCTGTACATGGCACCTGTCTGGCATTTTTCCTCAATAGGTCAACTTTTGTTGTTATATGTCTTTAATCATTTTGCAATTTCAAGTAAAAAAAACAAGGTAATACCATAGCTGTGTGTCAGCTTTCTGTCTTTTATTCATAGATAGAAGGATGTGAAAACGTTCTTGAAAAATGCCCTTAGAAACCTTCAGGATGGCAGACCTCTCAATCATAAAAACATTTCAAGTAACAGCTTTGTCAGCCTTCTTGTTTTGAGCTCACAATAGGGACAGTAGGTAGATTGGTGACAGGCAAAAGAACAATCTTTAATTATACATCAGCAGCACTTTAAGGGGAGGAACTATATGTTTTTGTATTCTTCAAAGCCTACTTGTAGATGATGGATGGATATTATACATCTACTTTGTGCCATTTTTGAATGACACAGGAACTCCCAAATAAATTTGTTTCCTCATAATGGAATGCTTTTTCTTTCATATTTGCATAAATAAAAGAATTATCCTCTTATTTTTTCTAGTCTCATACGAAAACATTTTCTCTTCTCTGTAAAGCTATTCACTTTTATTCTGGATTACATCCCATCCTACCTCTTTGGGACCCTTAATTATCTCTCCAACTTTTCTAATGTGTGCCCCCATTCAGTAGAGCCCCTGCCCTCTGCCATACCACCTCTCTTTGTTTGATGCTCAGCTCCTTAAAGGTATGGTAAGTACCTACTGCTTTTCTTCCCTCTCTTCTTTCCATCCTCCTTCTCTGCAACTTGGCTCAAACTCTTTGAGGATAGATGTCCCCATGTGTAAAATTGAAACAATTATACTCCCTGGCAATGTGGCTTTTAATATTCATTTATTGTCTGGACATAATTGATATGTGGTTTCTGTAATTATAATGATTTTGTTCCCACAATTATCAGAAACAAAAGTTTTATTTCTCCCTGGTCTGGGAGAACCTTTCTTTTCCCACTTCTTGTAATTTTGTCTTTAAGGTACAACAAAAGCAGCACCTCCTCCGTGAAGCTTCTCTTTGGTTATTCTACCTTATCCTGTTTCAATTGAACATGTATTTAGTACCATAATTACATGAGGCAACATAATAGCATATATTTTACTTAAAAATATCACAGCATGTAATTCAGTGCTGAGCAAATAGTAGTTAATTAATAAATACTTCTTGTTTGTCCAAACTATTACACATGTATGAGGGACTCTTGCTCTTTTGAATAAATTTGATTGCCCCATGAGACAGAATTGTAAATGAAATGAATTCGCCTGAATTTTCCTACGTCTACTAGGAATCTGAAGATACTATTGTTTTTTTTTTCTTTTTTAATGACTAAATAGATCCAAGCGCCTTTGAAATTCTATTAGTTTCTTACCCAAACCCTAGTAGACTCCTTCGTTATTCAGTGTGTCATTAACCTCACTTTGACCTCCAGTTGCCTCCTACCAAACTATTAAATAGTAAAAATGAAAATGAATTGTGATAGATGCTCGATTCACTTCAAATGCTGTGGTCCTTTTATATTCTTGTTTACTGTGAGTTATGTAGTCCATGCTATCATTTTGGAAATTTCTTTAACTTTTTTATGTGGGACCCTCTATTTCTAGGATCTCATGTTATTTCTCACTATGGTGGTTTCTTGAGAAAGGAAAAAATGTCTAAAAATGTCTTTTTCTACTCTCCATGCTGGATTGATAATTTTGCCAGGTGCAGACTTATCAAATGAAAATGAGTTTTACTTAGTTTGTTTTTTTTGAGACAGAGTCTCACTCTGTCACTCAGGGTAGAGTGCAGTGGCGTCATCATAGCTCACTGCAGCCTCAAACTCCTGGGCTCAATCAATCCTCTTGCTTCAGCCTCCTGAGTAGGTGGGACTACAGGCGCACACCACGATGCCCGGCTAATTTTTCTATTTTTAGAGGAGACAGGGTCTCGCTCTTGCTCAGGCTGGTCTTGAGCTCCTGATACTTAGAATTTTGAAGGTATCACCGCATTGTCTTCTCACTTCCAATGTTAATGGTGGGAATTTGGATGCCACTTTTTCCTAATTCTTTGCATGGGACCTTTGCTCTCACCTCATCCCCTGGAATTTTTAAGTATATGATGTGGATCTTTATTGATTTTGCTAGACATTTTCAAGGACTTTTCATTTTGGAAATTTACATTTTTCAGTTATAAGAAATTTTAAAAATTGTATCTTTGATAATTTCCATATAAACGATTTTGTTTGCTCTTTCCTTCTGAAACTCCTATTAGTTAGACTTTGGACCTATGGATTTTCTAAATGACTCCTCTTTTTTTGTTTGTTTGTTGATAAGCCCTTTCTTTGTCTTTTTGTTCTTTGGAATACATTCATTTCTTTGCTTTTATCTTCTAATCCTCTTATTGAATAAAAAAAATTATATGTTTATGTTTTCAATTTCAAAGAACTTTTTTCTTGTTCTATTATTCCTTTTTATGACATCTTGTTCATAATTCATAGATGCAATATTTTGTATCTTTGATGATATCAATTATAGATTATTTGAAACTTTCATTTTTCTTTCTTTTTTTCTTCTATTTTATTCTCTATTTAGAGGCTTTTCTCAAATGTGTGATAATTCTTGCTTTTCTACTCGTGTTTATGCTTAAACACTGATGGGAAGTTTTGTGAGAAAGTTACATTTGTGCATAGATCAGCTTTTCTTTGACTAGCCAGATCATTTGGGGTTGGGGCTTCTCAAATGTCAGTCAGTACATGCACATTTTCCTCCAGTCTCTCTAGAGCAGGATCCTCCAATCTCCTTCTAAGGAAGGAAGCATAAACCTAGCTGTTGACACCCCAGAGCTGAGCAGTGGAAGGAGCATGGACATCTCAATGTTTCTCGCCCCCACCCTCCAAGGTCCCCGAGGTCCTCAAGTCCTGCAAGTCTCAGGCTCAATTTCTCCATCTAATGTCTCTCAACACCCCTGAGGGAATGAGCGATGGGTAATCACGTAATAGGCTATGTTGGAAATAGAGATGCAAGAAAATAAGTGTTCAAAATATCCCCTTGTTTTCAACCTTCTCCCTCCAATATACAGGCATACCTTGGAGATATTGTCAGTTCACTTCCAAACCACTGCAGTAAAGTGAATATATATCACAATAAACTGAGTCACAGGAATTTTAGGGTTTCTCAGTGCATATTAAAGTTACATATACACTATACTGTCATCTATTAACTGTGCAATAGCATTATGCCTAAAAAACAATGTACATACCTTAATCAAAAATATTGTATTGCCAAGAAATGCTTACAATCATCTGAGCCTTTAGCAAGTCATAATCTTTTTGTTGGTGGAGGGTCTTGCCTCAATGTTGATGGCTGCTGACTGATCAGGGTTGCTCAAGGTTGGAGTAGCTGTGGCAATTGCTCAAAATAACACAACAATGAAATTTGCTGCATCGATTGACTCTTCCTTTCATGAAAAATTACTCTGTAGCATGTGATGCTGTTTGATCGCATTTTAATCACAGTAGAACTTCTTCCAGAATTGGACTCAATCCTGTCAAACTCTGCTGCTGCTTTATGAACTAAGTTTATGAACTATTCTAAAAACTTTGTTGTCATTTCAACAGTGTTCACAGCATCTTCATCAGGGGTAGATTTCATCTCAAGAAAACACTTTCTTTGCTCATCCATAAGAAGCAACTCTTCATCCATTCAAGTCTGATCATGAGATTTCAGCAATTCAATCACATTTTCAGGCTCCACTTTTAATTCTAGTTCTCTGGCTATTTCTACCATATCTGCAGTTATTTCTTCCACTGAAGTCTTGAACCCCTCAAAGTCATTTATGAGGTTTAGAATCAACTTCTTCCACACTCTTGTGATATTTGTGAATGTTGATATTTTGACTTCTTCCTATGAATCACAAATCTTCTTAATGGCATGTAGAATGGTGAATCCTTTCCAGAAAAGTTTTCAATTTACTTTGCCCAGATCCATCTGAGGAATCAGTATCTATGGCAGCTATAGCCTTAAGAAATGTATTTCTTCAATAATAAGACTTGAAAGTCAAAATGACTCTTTGATCCATGGGCTGCAGAATGGATGCTATGTCAGCAGTCATGAAAACAACATTAATCTTCTGTACATCCCTGTTAGACCTCTTGAGTGATGAGATGCATTGTCAGTGAACATTAATAGTTTGAAAGGAATCTTTTTTTCTGGGCAGTAGTTCTCAATAGTGGGCTTAAAATATTCAGCAAACTATGCTGTAAATAGATGTGCTGTCATCCAGGCTTTGTTGTTCCATCTATAGAGCACAGGCAGAGTAGATTTAGCATAATTCTTAAGGGCCCTAGGATTTTCTGAATGGTAAATGAACATTGGCTTCAACTTAAAGTTACCAGCTGGATTAGCTCCTAACAAGAGAGTCAGCCTGTTCTTTGAAGCTCTGAAGCCAGGCATTGATTTCTCCTTGCCAGGTAAAAAAAAGTCCTAGATGACATACTCTTCCAATAGAAGGCTGTTTCGTCTATATTGAAAATCAGTTGTTTAGTTTAGAGCCACTTTCATCAATGATCTTAGCTAGATCTTTTGGATAACTTGATACAGTTTCTGTATCTGCACTTGCTGCTTCACCTTGCACTTTTATGTTATGGAGATGGCTTCTTTCCTTAAACCTCATGAACCAACCTCTCCTAGCTTCCAACTTTTCTTCTTCATCTTCCTCACTTCTCTTGGCCTTTTTAGAGTTGAAGAGGGCTAGGACCTCGCTCTGGATTACGCTTTGGCTTAAGGGAATGTTGTGGCTGGTTTAATCTTCTATCTACACTATTCAAACTTTCTCTGTATCACTAGTAAGACTGTTTCACTTTCTTATCATTCGTGTGTTCACTGGAGTAGCACTTTTAATTTCCTTCAAGAACTTTTCCTTTGCATTCACAACTTGACTAACTGGCACAAGAGGCCTAGCTCTTGGTCTGTCTCAGCTTTTGATGTTCCTTCCTTACTAAGCATAATCATTTCTAGCTTTTAATTTAAAGTGAGAGACGTGAGAATCTTCCTTTCACTTGAACACTTAGAGGCCATTGTAGGGTTATTAATTGGCCTAATTTCAATATTGTTGTGTCTGAGGAAATAAGGAGGCCTGAGGAGAGGGAGAGAAATAGGAGAACCAGTCAGTGTAGCAGTCAGAATGCACACAACATTTGTTAAGTTCACCATCTTATATGAGCACAGTTTGTGGTGCCCTAAAAAAATTACAATAGTAACATCAAAGAGCACTGATCACAGATCACCACAACAAATACAATAATAATGAAAAAGTTTGAAATATTATGAGAATTACTAAAATGTGACACACAGACATAAAGTAAGCATGTGCTGTGGAACAAAGGGCACCAATTGACTTGCTCGATGCAGGGTTGCCACAAACCTGCAATTTGTGAAAAACACAATATTTGCAAGGTGCAATAAAATGAGACCTGCCTGAACTATTTCTTTACATGGTACCTGGTGTTTCCAATTCTTGAGCTTTTTTTAGTTCTTTGGGGTAAAATGGAGTGCATCTCTTTGGTCTCCTCTTTCAGTAGGTACTTGGGTTTTACTTTCCTCTTTTCTACTAAGTGTTTTAACTGTATTTTATTTCTTGGTAGGACTGGGATTTGGGTTATTTCTGCTAAAATTACTTGATCTTAACAAAAGACTGCTTTTATTGAGAAGCCTTATGGTTACATATGGAATAGACCAGTGTATAGATATAGAAGCAGAGATAACTCAGCTAGAAGTAATTTAGAAAATCCATGATGTCCAACATGTAACTAATAGGAGTTTCAGCAGGAAAGACCAAACAAAATAGTCTATATTAAAATTATCAAAGAATATTGAAATGAAGGCTAACATGATCCGTTAGTGTATCTACTACAATGATGTTATTCCCTCTCTCCAGTAGTTTCAGAGATTCTGCAAGTAAAATAGGGAGCCTAAGTGAGAATACAGATATATAAGCTGAGAGATATAAAGTATTACCAAGTCACCATGAATTACTTTTCATTAAAGAGATATAGGAAGGTCCCTAAAGGAATATGAATATGCATTGATGGGAAAGTAGGTTTAGGTGGAAGCAGGTGTGGCTGGGAAAAAAGCAGAAGATGTGATAATTGTTCTAACATTATGGATTCTAGCCAGGGAGGGTGCTTCCTGGACACTTTAGGTCTTAATGTGGACTGAAAACAGGTGCTTTCTTGGGGATGGAGGAATGCCACCAACATAGCTGCCAAAATGGCCCTAGATTCCAGAATTTCCCTTATCATAACGGGTTATTTTTAAAAATCTAGGACATCCTTCACATGATTGTCTCAAAGATAACTAAAAAAGCAAGACACATTTTAGGGTACAAAAACCAAAATTCAAGATATCGTGGAAAGCCAAATTGTTTCCAGTTGAGTTCATAAATACCATGCATGTAGCATGAAGTTAGGATTCTGATCACAAGAGCCTTATATTAATGCATTCTTTCATCCCTATCTAACCTGTAGTGACTGGCAGTTTTTTGCAACAGATCATGAATCTTTGTGCAACAGGGTGATCTTGAGGCAAAACAGAACATCCCGTTTGGTTTTATCTCACTGAATAGAGCTACATGACACTGTTGTTTCTGAGAGTAGCCATCACCTGCTTGCTTTGCTGCAGACAGTCTTTGTGACTGCAGTAACTTCGGGAATCTGGGAGCTGAGTTTGACGGTGCACTAATATACCATCAGGTGAGCGCTGAGCGTGACGCCTTCTGAGGTGGGCTCCCTTTAGTAGGCTGTATGCAGTGTGCATTTCTGTTCACATACTGCATCTACCTACCCACGTGTCTGTCAGATAGAACTAAGCCAGAGATGTTCAAATCAACTGACCATTTGTCTAGGGAAACCAACTTAAAAATAATTGTGCCCAAACCAATCCATGACTTAATTGGACTTGGCTGCTAAAAGAGAAGATAAATGGGTGGGGTTCTCAGGCGGGGTCTTTTGGTTTACCTCAGGTGGCTCATTAACAGGGCCAGAGCACACCCCTTTTGACATCATCTTTCTGTGTGCGTTTGGAGAGACTGGGACCTAAACAGATGGCTTCGACATGGGCTCCCATGACTACCAGGCATGCCAAGCAGGCAGATGAGTGATCTGGCTTGTTCCTTCTTTTTTAGATTGCTGTCAGCCAGGGAAAAGTGGTGAAAATAAATCAATGGCTCCCTCCTCCAGACCCAGTGTGTACCTTTCAGTCATCAAAATAAGAAACATCCTGTGGTGGCTGATGGGTGATTTCTCTGATGAGAAGAGTCCTTCACATGCTGGAGATTAACATAACAAATGGCAAAGTAGTGCCTCAGGAAGACCACTTTTTTTTTTTGTCTGGGACCAAATGTTGGCACTAAATGGACAACAGCAGATTTGGAGTGAGCGTTGTTTATTCACTCCCAGACGCTTTGCGTCCTTTGTGACCGGGATCAGTATTTTTGGTAACTGGTTGGTAACTGTTTACACCTCCCATCATTAGAGCACAGGAAATCATAAACAGCAACCATGCTGACTATCTCTGGCAGTGGTTTTGTGTTCCTACTGTACTGAAAGTCCAGGGGCCTCTTCTTGTAACACCCAGAGTTTTGACTCTTCATTGAGTCTAAGGCAAACTGTACAGGAAGGAACTCAGTTTAAGACCCATGGCATAAGCGTCAACCCTTGTTTAGTCTTCAAATAATAAGTTGACTCTGGGCTGGACTGTTTTATTCCCATTTTCCTTTTATTTGGAATAAAGACCTCCCTACCTTGCTTGCAAATCTTTGACTTATACTCTCAAAGATGCAAACTGATTTTCTGGTTCTAAATCATGGACATTTTGTTTTCAAACAATGAACATTTTGCATATGTGAAAGCCATGTTGGGTTAAGGTAGAAGGGAAGTTTTACTTTTGGGAATGAATTACATATATATATATAATCAGGAGGCTTTTCAGTTTTGGAAGTTTCATATGGCCCGTGGGTGGCATGTTGGATATCCCAAGATTTACTTAGTGCAGTATGATAATCTAGTTCCCAAATTTTACATAGCTTAACACATAGAATCTGTAATGTTTCTAGAAATACCACATATAGAAATATCTTCATAAGAGTTCCATGTTGTGATCTGCTTTAAGTTAAATCTCATTAGTTAGCTAGAAGTGTTGTGGGACAGTCAGGTCACGGAATGAAAAGTGGGACTTCTGGTCTTATTTCTGATTTGTTTATAACTGAGCTATTTCTTGAGAAATATCACTTGTCATGTCTTTTCACCAATGCTTAAAATATATATGCAAAATAAGGCTGTCTAACTTGCAAAGCTTTTGGGGGTCTTCCTTTATAAATGTTAAGAAACTTATAAGTAAAAATTATTATTAATAACTGGCATACTTAGACCTGTCAAGAGGGATGGCAACATTTCAACCAGCCCTCAAGAGGAGACAGGTCTGCTGTGAGTTAGTCATCATCTGTGGATGATGTATTTGAGGACATGATGCACAGAAGTTGAATTTATAAAAAAAAAAAACTTGGTGAAGCTCTTTCTGGAGAAATCATGGATTGTAGCCTTAAGTTCTGGGAAAATGGAATTTTCCCTTAGCTTTAAAAATGTGGCAGAAGGTATCCTCACTATTTTGCATTTTTGTATTCTCATTAATGTTTCATACACACACACACACACACACACATACACACACATAGAGTCAATAAAATTTGTGATAATTAAAAATGCTGTCTTAGGTTTAGGACATATCTGAAAATATTAACGTATAATGGCATCTCAGAATAATGAGCATTTTGCCCCTACTGTTTGCTTTATGCATTTTCTTTGGGGAAATGGACAATTATTTGTGCATACTTACTCTTTTTTCAATTGTATATTTTATGTGTATTGAAATAGAATGTGACCTTTAGGCTCCAATGTCCCAGGACAGCTCTGGGAGTCTTAGCACAAAAAACTTAAATGTTTCTCTTCTCCTCTTCCTACCACTGTAAATTACACTCAGCCACCTAACATGCTCTTAGGTTAGGGGGACCTACTGACTCTGATGTTAAGTACAAAGATGAGGAAAACGAGACCAAAGAGGTGAAGTAACTTATTCAAGGAGAGCTTGGGCAGAGCCATGACCAGAATTCAGGTCATCGTACTCCTAATTCAGTTCTTGCACAAATATTTATTGTGTTGGGTGCTGTGCTGGTTGCTATTTCTGTGTCCTTTCTATTCCATTATGCTGCCTGTCTGTCTCTGCTGTGGGAGATTTGCTCTATGGAAGTTATTTTCCTTCCCATGGGGAAACATTTTCTTAATGCTCATTCTCTTCACCTAAGCTCAGTTGATCTCCTCAGTTTCCTCATTTATAAAATGAGGATGCTGTACTACCAACTCTAAATTTTTCTGATTCTATTGTCTTTTCATGAATTATACATGAAAAGGCATTTGAACCCTGAAAATTCTTCATTGTACACTTCATGTAGCTTGTGTTCATTATGCTGTCTTTTAGTTATTTTTACTTCACCTTATTCTTGAGGATGGCATGAGAAATAATGTTATAAATCCCCTTGGTGATGCAGTGCTGAAACGAAGAGTTCAGTTATTTTAATCAGATGATTATATTTTGCTTTAGGTCTCATGTTGTGAACCAGTGAGGTTTCATATCATTGTAGTGATTTCCTGCACTTTGTTGGGTGGTGTGTGCATCCACACAGAGGAGCATTGTGAGCAATTGTCCTCATGCCCTAGCACAATGGGAATGCATAATAATGAGGCAAAAGTTTAACTAATAAGTGCCAGCTGATGATGTACATATGTGATGGAGTAAAACAACATTTCTAATATGGGGCCCAAGATATTGGGATTATACCAATATCTGTGTTAAACTGCATAAGCTGAAGCTATGTCTTTTGGGGCCTTGGGATATTAAAATATTGGAAAATGGAGCAGTTCAAAATGTAACCATTAAAATTTCTTTGTACCTTTTGACCTGGGATAATGTATAAGTGGCCACTCATTTGTTAGTTGTTTGCTGTGTTCCAAGGAATTTGCTGACTGCTTTACATACAGCATTTTGTTTAATTATTTTACTAATTCTATGGCATAGTTTCTTATCCACATTTTCCAGTGAAGGCAACTGAGTTGCAGTGAGGCTCAATGACATGCCCAAGCACTCAAAGCTGCTATTCAGATGGATGACTGTCCAATTCCGAAGCCTTAGTGTTAACTCAATGTTATGCTTTAATTCTCCCAAATCCATCTGTGCATTCATTTACTACATAGTCATAGGCGTATTACCATTTTGGATACCAGGAAAATAGCAGAGAATAAAATAGACAAATAATCCTGATCTCGTGGAGGTGTCCTACTTAGAGTGGTGACAATAAGTGAAGAAATGAGTAAAATGTATAGGAAGTCACATGGTAATGGGGGCTTTAGAGGACAATAAAGCAGAGAGGCAAGGAGAGAGTGATAAGCAAGGGTGTGGGGCTTGCACTTTAGAGTAGGGTGATAAGGAAGGCCTTGCCAAGAAGGTCTTATTGGAGCAAAGGCATGAGCAGAGGCATAATGGAAGTGGGGTGGGGTGGGCTGAAACCCTGTTGTAGATGACTAAAGAGAAACTGGAAGAAGAATTGGAGAGAACAGAAATAGAGACAACTGTTTGGAGTTAGGTGTCAAAAAATTAATCCTGTATCAGGAGAATGTGGGATTTTTTATTTTTCAGGGTTTGAGAGATCATAGCATGATTATGATATCATGCTATGAATAGTGATGCTCTCATAGAGGAGGAAGATCGATGATGTAGGAGAGGGGTGAGAATCGCTATCGCAATGTTCTTGAGCAGGTGAGATGGGATGGGACCCTGTGCGAAAGAGTAGGACTTGGTCTTAAATAGGAACAGAGAAAATTGGTTCATAATGATAGGAGGAAAGGCAGAGGGTAGGAGCACAGATGCTGGTAGGTGAAGAGCTAAACTTGTGGCAGTTGAGGGCATTTTCTTCTGTGTGCTCCTATTTTCTCATTGAAAAAGCAAAATCAGATCTTGAGCTGAGGATGCAGATAGGGGAGACTGCATTGGAAATCTGAGGGGAGAATAACACAGAATTGTCCTCCAGAAGAGTGGTAAAGAGACCTGAATATACCTCTGCAGTTTTGTTGCTTGCAGGTCCACTTGGGGTTAGTGGTTGGGTGTTCAGAATGAGAACAACCAGTGTGGCTGTGGGTTCAACTTCTGGGGAGTGAACACGTTGGTCAAGTGAGGTTTGGGATGCACAGAGCAGGTAGTGAAGAGGTGGGTTTAAATGTGGTCAGGGTTTTTTCTGAAGAGTGAAATATAGAGATAATTATGAACTTTAAGCTGGGAAGGTGGGAAGTGAGGACATAAGGCAGGAAGGTGAGGGACATGAAAAGGGTGACAAGATCAATAAGTTATAAGTCATGATAGGGTCAAGGGGGAGGGAGTGAGGAGGAATACGGGAGGTGGGGATCTGAGAGGGGTGTGCTCAATGATGAGGTTATTTGCAGGAGTAAGTCTTCTTGGATAGAACCATTGGTCTGAGTGGCTGAGGTGGAACAAAGGACAAGGTTGGAGAAAAGGGTCAAGACCCTGAAAGGCCACCATTAACTGGAAAGGGAAATCACCAAGAATTATTCTGGGTATCCTTGGAGAGGTTGGTGATGAGCTAAAAGTTAAAGAACTCCGATGGGGAGGTCAGCAGATGATTGCAATCAGAAGCAAGTTGTTGCTGGGTTTTAAGGGGATGAGAAAGGCCTGCTCATCTTGAGTACTGCTCATAGTAGGTACAGAGGAGCTGTGGGTCTTCCAGCAGGAGGAGGGGAGAATGGTCTGGCAAAGAGGAGCAAGGAGGACGTCAGCCTCGCTCTTGGCACCATCATTTGGGGGATGTGGGAAAAAAGCAGACTTCACTCACAGGGCTAAGTAGAAGCTGAGTCCTCAGAGGAGACCCAGGGCTCAGCCTTGGAGCAAGGAGCTGAAGGGGAGAAGCTGAGTGAATAGGAGGTTGTACTAATAGCCATGAGCTTTGGTGGATACAGTGGAAGAACTTCAGGAGTTGGGGTCTGGTGCATGAGGAAGAGGATGTGCAGAGCCAGATGGGATGACAGTCTGAGAGAGAAGGAATGAACTGGAACTCCTAGGCTTATTAATAATGGAAAGTAAGCTCAGCCTTTATGGTCTCCAAGCAGATAGTGGTGGTGAGGCTGGGTGCGATGAGGGGGAGGGGAGTGGGAGGGCTGTCATATAAAGCTTCAGGATTTTCCTGTTCCTGCAAATGGTGGCGTCAGTTTCACTGGAACACCTGGATATCTGGAATGCTCTTCTCACTCCTAGAATATGAGCAGTGTTAGGGCGCACTCTTAATTTATATAAGATATTTATACTAAGGAGCTCATTTTCTTTATTTGCGAGGATGCTCAGCTATGGAAATAAAGATTTTTCCCCCTTTACCAGTATATGCTATTGTTCCTCCTTCATGTGTCGTACTCCACAGCTATTCTGAACATTCACAATGCACCAGGCAGTGCATTAGCACTTTAAGTGAGGGAGTAATTGGGAGCTACATGAATGGATAGAGTCCTTGCTTTGAGGAGTTTTACCGTCTAGAAGGGTAGACAAATATTCTAACAAATAACTATAAAAGTAGAAACCTGTGACCCATATGGGAGGGTAGAGGAAGTAGGGACATGTTAGATGGCATTTTTTCTAGAAATATGGAGTATAGAACATTCTATCTAGAGGACAAATTTCACCCATTTGAGCCAGACCATTTAACAGAATTTTACAGCTACCCGCGAAGACTTTGATCACTGCCAAGTTATATAGTACGTAGCACAAGGTTTATACATAGTACGTGTTCAAAATATTTTTGATCAATAAATGAATAGATGGATAGATAAATGATAAATGAATTTATGAAGGACTTCAACCTTCAAAATGATTAACTTGAATAAGTTGCAAGCGTTTCTTGTTTATATTAAAATTCAAGTACGCTATGCAACAGGGGGACTTCACTGCCTTTGGTTCCAGAAGGGAGAGTGGAAGACCGTTTTGCTCTGGTTTGGGATAATAGACAAGAAGCTTATGAATTTTAGGCCAGTTTCTTCATTTTTTTTTCATGTAGTGAAGAGGAGGCCCACCCCCACCTCAGGTTCCATATCCTTGGATCACATTCCAGTATTTGTTCTCAATCTATTGATCCTTGCAATTCCCTGTATGCTGCCTTTTTGCTTATAAAGTAGTTTTTGGAAATGAGCCCGTTCTTGATCTCTTCTGTTTTCATGATAGTAGTACAGTTGCCTTCTGTCAGATAGAAGAGATTTATATAAGTGATTTGACCAAATTTATTTATTTGAATTAAGAGAATTGTTTGGAGTTGGAGGCATCTCTTAGTAATTTAATGGATAGTTGCCCTTGCATTATAGATTGATGTGAGAGCTTTTGTAAGATAACAATAATTACTAGTGTTGATTTTTAAGTACTTTTATGTTGCTCTATGCTGGTTTCCCTCCCCCTACCCCCTCCCCCTGCCAAGGAGTCTGAGACTTTGCGTCCTAACAGGCGTATTGCAAAGCAGCCAAGTGTGAGGAGTTGTGTGTATAATTTTATGTTAACATTAATGTTACTGAAAGTAAAGAAATAGCTACTTAAATAGTTCATGCAATTTGGAGGACTGGAAAGCCATTCCTACACTGGCAGGCCCTTACTTGGCATTTTTGAACTTTATTTTGATGAAGATACCTGGAAATGTGAGTCTAGATGCTGGAAACTCATCTCCATTTAACTTGTTCCAATTCGAGCTTGTGGATTTTTGGTGTGTTTTCCTACGCCTGGCTGAATAGAGCCTTCCCTTCAGGTCTTCTATGGGGAATATTTGGGGTTGTCTTGACTGTTTGTTCCATTCGTATTCTACTGACCTCTAGTTTAGTGTTTTAGTCTTTGAGCACCTTCTTTTTCAGTCACAATCTCCTGGCCCTGAACATTCATTTCCTCATATGCATTTTTTATCTTTCCCCCCTCTCCTTATTTATTTATTTATGGATTATTTAAGTAGCATATAGGATCTTAAAGTTCTTTATAATCATTCTGAGCTATTTTCTTGTATGCATGTTTCTCCTGTCTCCCAAACTCTATTTCATAACCAGTTTATGAATAGAGTTTTTTCTTTCTTCAGTGATCAGGAAATGGTGCTAAATATTTGTGCTATTCATTATGCATTTATCAATCATTAATTTAGTTTTCAAGGCCAAAGAGAGCATAAGAAGGAGGTCAGCATTCTCTTTTGGTTTTGGTTCATTTAAATTGAACTTAGGCTATGGAATAATGCTCTATAAGTTTGGCCTAATTATACTGGTAGTTTTATTTGGCATTGGGCAGTTTGTGGCTTTAGTATATTTAATGACATTTTTGAAAAACAATGTTTTGGATGACATTTTCAGTGGAGAAATTTCTTTTCTCTGGTTACTTGTGTTTGATGTTTTGGTGATTGTTCCTGGGCTTCTGGGCTTATTCTTTACAATTTTCATGAAGTTATTTGAGATTGTGCTTTAATCTTGAATTGAACAATACTCGTGGTGATTGTAATTCATCTCACATTTCAATCCTATAAATAATGGCAACAGTAAATTCTCCTTTATTTTTAAGAATGTCCAACCAGAAGCACAAGGGCTGTTCTGTTTATTTTGTTTCGCTTTTAAGAATTATCTATGTACATTGGAGCAAGTATGAAAAAAATTATTGGCATTTAAAATTTATTGAACAAATGCTTTTTGTTTGTTTATGTCAGTCACTGTTTATATACACCAGGGTACATCAATGAAAAGATAGACAAAAAAAAATTGTGCCTTCATTGAGCTTATATTCAATTTGGGTTAGGCAGGGGGAAGCAGACAAAATAAAAAATAAATGTGGTAGATAAGTGTAGTATATAGTGTGGTGGAGAATGGTAGTGGTAGAAGAAAACAAAGCCAAGTAGGTGAGATCCGGATTGCTGGGGAGGTGCTGAGGTTGCAAATTTAAATTTTAAACGGTAAAGACAGTGTCGGCCTCTTGATGGAAGTAAGGCCATTAACCATGATCCCAGGAAACAGCCTACGACTGTGCCTCTTTGCACATTCAGACATTTAATACCAGGGCAGCCAGTGTGGCTGAGCAGTGTGAACAAGACAGCGTAATAAGAGACAAGATCAGACAGAAAATGGTCATCAAAGGGAATAACTGTCTTTCTATGGACCAAAATCATATTGTTAAAGATTGTTAATATTGTTTCTTAGCAATAGTAAAAGAGAAAAATACTTTCAGAGTAATATTTTTCTAAAATTTTTTTTCTTCTGCTGATAACCTTGATCTGATTGGATACTCTCTACTCCTTTTCAAATTCTGTGGAAGAAAATAATTACAGGGTTGATTAAAAACCAGTACAATCTTTTCATCTTTTCTGTGGGACCCTATATTCCTTGTTTCTATGAGGTGATATTTGAGATCTGTTTGTGGAAATCTGGCCCCATCTCTTGTTTTCAGGTTCCTTCCATTTTCTCTGAGCATTTTCTTTTTGACGTCCTATGATTTCAAGAATCTTTCCTTTTATTAGAAAAAAATCCTGTGATGGTGCTCTGTGTGTGTGTGTGTGTGTGTTTATGGTACTGGATTGAGAATTATAGTAAAGTTTAAAAAAATTCACCTTTAACATTTCTCAAATTATCAGCAGAAATAACAACAAATATCAACTGGTGGCTATCAGGCAACACGGTACAGTGAAAAGAGGGTGAGTTTTACTGAGTTATTATTTAAATGTGTTAATATTTGTAATGTAGTTAGAACATACAGATTTTTATTTTCATAAAAAATGCAACATCTATCTTTAATAGAGAAAAATAACTGTGAATGGGCAAGACGCTTTACCTCATTAAGCCTTAGTTTCCTAATATGTAAAACAAAGCTCATGACTATGTTACCCAATTGCTGTGAGGATTACAGATCATGTAATCCTGCATATCCTGTGTGGTGCCTGACACCCAGTCGTAATAATCTTCCCATGAACTGACATTTATTAAGGGCCTGCTCTGTTGCAGTCACAGTGCCAAAAGCTTTGCATCCATGAGCTAATCCAAACCTTACAAGGACCACTGGCATGTAAACTTCAGAGGGAAGAAATCCAAGTATTGTTCACTGTTGCATCTCAGTATGGCGCTTAGTGCTCAGCGTGTGTTAAACACTGAATACATATTTGTTGAATGGGTAAAAATAAATGCCCCTTTTACAGATGAAGAAACTGAGCTTTGGTGAGATTAGATCAATGACCTGAAGGACGCATTGAGTAAATGGTACAGCCAGAATTTGAACCCAGGTAGTCGACCCTAGAGCACAAGCTCTTACTCACAACACTTAGCAGGCTCTTATTAGTGCTGTGTGGGGGGCACCAGAAAGAGGGTTCTCCCCCTCCATTCCTTAAGTACACAGCCCTTCTTTCCGCTTTTATCTTAGAGTTAGGATATGGCATTAGCCACGTTGAACTTAATAGCTGCAATTATTGTCCTTGGGTGTAAAAATACTATCATGTCTCTTTTCCCTGTAACATCAGACAGGGATGTATATGGTAATGCCTACAAACGTGTGCAAGTGCTCACATACAACACATGCACAGCAACACACACACACACACACATATTGCACATTGGGATCCTTTGAAAATTCATCTGATGTATAACTTTCTTAAGATTCCATTAAGCAGTAGTTTGAAGGCTCAGTGAAGTAACCACTGATCCGGATTAAATTTGTTTCCTTTAGTTGTATGTTACAAATGGGAGAGCTGCAAATTAATCTCAGAACCTGAATTCAAATCCCTCACAGGTATGACATTTTATTGCTGCTAGGAGGTTAATTTAATTCCAATCTTTTAAAAATGATTTATAGGATATTGATTATTGTAGGTCATGTATTTTTTTCAATGCTCAAAGGTTTTAAAAAAATAGAAGTCTGGTAAGATCTTACTGCTTATTCACAAAGGAGCCAATAAACTTTTTAAAAAGATAAGATTCTTGGTAAATTTAATCTGGATTACTATACAAATAATATGATTTCAATGTGGCTTTGAGATAAAGTTTTGATTTTTGCCAATGTCAATGACTGCCTTTTGAATGGTTAAACCAGCCTTTTATGTTTTTATTTGTTAAGTAACTTATATGAAAATTATGAAACAGACTTTTAATGGTATTCAATAGCTTACCTCATCAATAACAAAGGAAACAAAATAAAAAGAAGCAAATGAATGAACTATAGAAAATATGATTTTACAAATCCTTTATAACTACATATGATTCTGATTTAATTGGAAGATTCAGAATTCCAGGTATTCTTAGAGAAATCTGTGACTAATGCAGCTTAAAAGATCTCAAACTGACATGGAACAATTTTGCTCAGTATTTCTTATATACTGGAATGTGTCAAATGCTGACACAGTATTAACAGTAATTTATAAATTGACATGCAGCAACTTTTTTAACCTTACACTTGGGCAAAAAATGGAAAAAATCACTGGAGTCAATGCTAACCAAATTTATGTTATGGGTGGAAACCACAGGGCTTCTGTTTCATCTTTATGTTGTTTGCAATTTAAGAAATGCTGGCATAAAGATCAATTTGTGAGAAAAGCAAGGACCAAGGAGGTTAAAGTAGAACATTCCTTTACCTTATATTTTGTTTTGTTTTTAATATTACGTAGTGAAATCTTTTTTGAAGTTTGGTGATACATTTGAAAGAGGTATAGATCGGATAGAATGGGGGTGGATGTGTGTTTGTTTCTATGATAAGTATGTAGAATTAGAACACATGTTACAAAATATGTTTTGGGAATGATTTATACACGTTTTAGTATGAAACAAAATGCATTAATCCTCTGAAATTACAATGTGGCCTTGGGTTTTATATTATTTTTGAAAAGTTAACAATGATAACCACCAAAAGGAAATCATGCATGAGGCAGGGAAAGAGATATTGAACCCAAACTTTATTTATAAGAATGAGAAGACTTCAAATTTAAGGCAAAATTTTGGATAATTTTCTTTAAAGATTATGTGCATATCAGGAGTCCAATCAGTCACCATAATACTCTGTCTTTATAAATGCCCATCACTCACCACCAGCCATTAAAATCACAACAGTTATGGGATCTCCCAAAACCTCAGTGATAAATTGTACATTGGCATAGTGACGGACAGGCCTAGTAGGTCTTTCCCACACATAATAAATATGTTCTTTTACTCCATGCCAAGGTATATATTATTGACTTCCTCCAATACCGTGGTGAAGCCTCAATCTTGGTAGTAAAGGATGTTTCAGTCAATTAACAGTTTAAAGTTACTTGGTGGCAAGTATTAAGCCACTGATTTAACTGCTCAAGAAGTTCATGGCAGTACTTTGCACATCTTGGCATGGCATTCTGAAAGCAATATGTAGGTGTATTTAGTAAAGTAAAGCTTAAGCTCTTCCTAGAAAGCATCTCTCCAGCCCATTAGTTTTTCATCACAGTGAAAGCTGGAAGGAAAAGCATCTGGTGAGCCACCCTCCTGGGTTCCAGTGTTTGGGAGCTCCTCTCTGATCCTGCTGTTGCTAGGCTCAATCTAATCCTGTTGGGTCAAACGCTCTGGCCTGGATCTACCTTAGGAAATTCAGTCTGCTCCTGGTACAGCCTGAGTTGAAAAAATTTAAAGGTCACTTTACACCTTTGGGTTGGAAGACAATTAAAATGGGAGGTTGATGGGGGGGCGGGGGCGCTAAATTAATCTGAACCAATTAATCAGGATGAACCATGATTCTTAGTTATAGGATGACAAACTACTGAGAATTTATAGAGTCATTATATACTTAATGCTCCTGGTTATGAACCAGATGTGGAATCTAATTTTGTTGTATTTTGTATGCCTTGCCCAAATTTAGAAAACACATTAAGACCCAAAATTAGTGAAATGTAAGCACATTTAGGCATTAGTTCAAATGTTCAGTTACCTTCGCTTATAATAATCTCACATGCATACACACATGCTTTAAAAATAAGGTATACAGCAGTCTATTAACAAGAATTCATCAAAAATTTCCATTAACTCGCACTTCAAAATATGCTAGTAAAGGAAAATTTGTGTTTATAATGATCCTGGGTAGAATTATATTTCAAACTTAAAAAAATTATAATCTGTACAGTTGCATTGTTAAATACCTGTTTTTTGCATTATGATTCTTTGAGAATTGATAATTATGTGGTAACTCCATATATGGAGTTATATGGTAAATTCCAGGTTAACCAAAATATCAAACCATCTCATTTATCTAATACTATGGAATAGTTTATATGACTTGAATTACCAGCTCTCTCTCTCTCTGGTTAGAAATCCATGATAATCCTTTATCTCTGACAATCCAGATATCTGACAATCCAAATCATATATGGGGACACTGAACCCTGTCAGAGACATGAAGTAGTCTGACACTTGCCCTGTTCAAGAATCCCCAAGAAGCATTCAGCCACAAGTGTAGACAGCCACAGGTGTGCCTTGTGGGCAACTCAAACATCACAGGCAGGGAGGCTGTGGGTGACGTGATTTTCCAAAATGGTGACTGTCTCTTGGTTAACAGATATCTGCTTAACCTGCTTATTAACTTTGAATCAAGGAATATTAGAGCTATACCTTTCAATTCAGTCATTTTACTGATAAAAAGTGTGATCTGTAGCAATGAAGGTGTCTGTGTGAGAACATATAGATGTTTAGAAGTCAAGGAGAGACTGTAGTCTGGCCTCCTGACTTGCAAATTGGTTCCCTTACCTCTACAACATGTCAAGCAGGAATCAGACATCCTGACACTTTTGAATGGCCTAAAATTTCTCCACATTTGAACTTTACCCGCTACCCAGGTTGTGAATGGAGCCCAGATTAGAGAAAGGCTATTTAGAGTACCATACTGGCTCCACAGGGAGTCCATTTTATGTAGAGTTGGCTAAGAATTTGGTGTGAAAGATGAATGAATAAAACAAAAGGAATAGGAAATGAGTGTCGCACCTTAAGGAGTTCATAATGAAATTCACTGTCCTTTTATCATATCTTGCATTGCTGTTTTCCAGATTTCGGTATAACGCGTGCCGTCTTCAGCCCTGTTCAAGGGATGTGGTTGTGTAGGTAGGTGTGGGGCATGTAGATGAGCAGATAGATGCTGGCAGCTGTTTCTCCTTGTGCCCCCAGATGGGCCCTTGTAGGTTCCCTCTCAAAAAGCACATGCTCCTAGAAGAGGCTCTGCCTTGTCTCCAGCCTCTAACTGTGAATGAGCAAACCAGATCCCTTTCCTTTAGGATTGCATGAGAGAATGAGTCTCCAAAGAAGGTAGGAAATGGGCATGAAAAAGGTAAGCACGGAACACTAAAGAGGAACTTGGCCTACTCCCCGTTTTCTCCAGGGTAATTCCAGTCCCACAGCAGAGGTCAGGATGCAATCATGTGGCAACGCCAGTGCAGCACCAACTGAATGCATGCTGGGGATGTGCCCAGAGGTTCTGCAGGGCCAGGAGGGATGATGACGTCTCCGTCTGGATGAACAAGGTTGCCTGCAACTTTCACCCCACCACTGTTACCTTTGCTGACCTGTGAAGTCTCATGAGTATCATTTTATTTTTTGTAGTTTACAAGGTTCTTTCACATAATTGCTTTCATTTCATGCTCATATTTTGTGCGACAGAAATCATTCTTTCCATTTTTCATCAGTGGCAGGACTAAGACTCAAACCTAGGACTCCTGAGTAACTCCCCACACCATTATCCTTTGCAGTACCCTACGTGTGCACGCATAGACACACACACACACAGACACACACACAGGGGCACAGGCATACATGTTGCAAGTGGAAACCATACAGGTGTGTATCTGTTCACAGATGCACTTTGGGAGGCACTCTCAGGCACAACACCAACAGGACAGGCATGGTGGTTCATGCCTGTAATCCCAGCACTTTGGGAGGCTGATGCAGGAGAATCACTTGAGGCCAGGAGTTTAAGACTGGCCTGGGCAACATAGTGAGACCCCATCGCTACAAAAAATTAAAAATTAGTGCTCACCTGTAGTCCTAACTACTTGGTGAACTGAGGCAGGAGGATTGCTTGAGCCCAGGAGTTGGAAGTTGCAGGGAGCTATGATGACACCACTACACTCTAGCCCCAGGTGACAGAGTGAGACCCTGTCTCAAAAAAAACCATATACTAACAATATGCTTCATAGACTTGGAGTCTATAGTTCAATGGCAATTTGGGGATATCAACAAAAAGTCTTCATCAGTGTGTGTATATATATAAAATAAATATAAATATAGACTGACACATACATACGTATATACACATATGTGAACATGTGGCAGTTAGTATATCTGGATCATCATCTATATTATATATCATTTATGTGTCAATCACTATCCTTGGCTAGTGGCTGAAGCAACCTCCAAGAAATGTACAGCGGCCATCAGCGTAAGCCTGTAGTGCTAATTGTTTCAGAGTTGATGGAAGAACACAGGCGGCCTGGCATTTGAGTTTAGTACTTGGAAATCTTCTTTATGTTCAGAAAGACTTCCCTGAGATTGCTTACATTTAAGTAGCGATTACACCCATCACAGCTATGTTTGACTTGTAGCAGTGATGACAAAGTTGTTATTCTGTGCCCTCCCGGCACGACACAGGCAGTGGCTGGTATCCCTCACGCTGGCCGTTCCTTGCCGCAGAGCTGCCGTGCCGTGTGGTGTCTGCGCTGCACGCTGGTGAGGCCAAGTCACGGAAATGGTGCGGGAAGGCCCAGCACGTACAGGACCACATTCTCAGGGCTGCTCTTTCACAGTCAGAGCCTGCGTGGTCCTGAGTGATGTTACTTTATGGCGTCGTCACCTGAGCAAAGTGGGGGACAGGCTCCTCAGTCCAAGTATACCATTTCCAACCTTTGCCAGCTATGATTAGACATGTAATTGTGCATCTAAATTTAGTCTATAATTTGCATATGTAATTAATTATAATATGGTGAGTTCTTTCTGGTCTCCATTCCCTATAAATCGAATTACTCAGGGACTTTCGTATGACAGTAAAATCTTTTTTAAAAGTACATATGACATTTTGAAGGATAAGACTAACTGCTATTTATAGCACTCCAACTTCAAATTCAGAGCCTTCTGCTGTGATCAGACAGCAAGAAGGCCTTAGTCGTTCAGCACACAGCCTCAGAAATCTGCTCACAGCAGCAGCTCCTCTCCTCAACAGGGTTCAATGTCCATCGTGATCACAAAAACCACATCACCCCAAGTCAGAGCTTCTTTTCTGGCAGTCAGAAAGGATTATTCATTCATGTATTCATTTATTTAACACACCTGCATTGAGTACTGACCCACTGTGTGACAGGCCTGTCTCAGGTAATCCATAGGTAGCCGTTGATGTCATTCCGGGTGTTATGGGTTGAATTGTGTCCCCTCAAATTCATGTGTTGAAGTCCTAACCCCCAGAACCTCAGAATATGACCTTACTTGGAAATTGGGTTGTTGCAGGTGTAGTTAGTTAAGATGAGGTCATACTGGAGGAGGGCAGACCCTTAATCCAATGTGATTGCGTCTTTATGCAAAGGGGGAATTTAAAAATAGACAGCCACACAGGCACAACACCATATTAAAGATGAAGGCAGAGATCAGGGTGATGCTTCTACAAGCCAAGGAGTGCCAAACATTGGCAGCAAGCCAGCAGAAGCTGGGAAAAGGCGCAGATCAGAGGGAGACTGCACAGGCCTCAGAAGGAACGAACCCTCCTGACACCTTGGCCTCAGACTCCCATCCTTCAGAGCTGTTAGACAGTACATTTCTGTTGTTTAAGCCACTCAGTTGATGGTGCTTCGTTATGGCTGCCCTAGCAGACTAATACCTATGGGTACCCAGTTTGGGTTGGGCAGGCACACTACACCTGAGGATTCAGAATAGGGATCCTGTGCTTCTGAGAACTCATGCAACACCTGGTGAGCTCCCTTTGCAGATGAAGTCCAAACTGGATTCTGGCCCCTTCCATTGTTTAGATCTTCCCCATCTCTGGGCCCTAGAGGCCTACAGGAGTGCTGAGGTGTTGATCCTCTCAGACTTCAGGATACCTGACAGACACCCGGGTTGCTGGAGTCTCCAGCTTCCTCCATTTACTGAAAATGCCAAATACTTTTGTCAATTTTTTAAGGCATAATGGTAAAATAATGGATAAACACTGTCTAAGCAACCAAAAATCAAAAGTCAAGCATATTTGGGGCTAATGTTGGTTTCCAAGAACCCAGGGTGATGGCCAAGGCACGTGATAGCATTACACTTTCAGGTAGCAATGCTTTGCAGGATTGCAGGTGCAGCAGGCTAGATGGTGGAAAGGGAGGATTTATCTGAGATGAGGAAAGTTACTGTAAATAGGGCAATTTATTGGAAGGAGTTGGCAGGAACCAAGCAGGGGTTTCCACTTGGTCAACCCAGAATTTGGAGCCTGGCTGCTTCCCAGGCAGAGTGTGGGAGTGGGACAGGAAATCAGGCGCTGGGAAGTAGGCCAGTCAGGTGAGCTCTCACATTTGGTGGAAACTAGATGGGATGGAATGGGGTGCTGCCTCCCCAGTAGTGAGTGAAGGGGTAGGTCCTGGCCAGGAGGGGATCTGCTGCTCTCATGCGTCCTGAGGTTGCTGAAGCCTCCCAAGCACGTTGAGGGTTTGGTCCAACATTTTGGAAGAGTGCAGAAGAAACAAATGTGGTTTAGAAACCAGCATGTCTCAGAGTTGTGGAAAAGATATTCATTTACATTGAGGTGATTTAATTTACAACAGGGAGAGAGTAGCAGAAAAACAGGAGAGCATCCCATCCCCAGGAGATTGAACCAGTTCCATTTTTCTAATAATTATTTCCACTGCATAGATCATGGGTAGGAATAAAGGAATAGCAAAAGAATATAAATTGCTGAGCTGATGTTGCAATGTTTATACATTGCTCAAATTCTTTACTAATAGAAGAGATCTTAAGAATCTTACTCAGAACCTATTTACTCTTACTTTAGTCGCAAAGCTAGTGACTGGGTTGTAAATTCATGGCTTATGGAACAGGGTTAGGGGCGGCCAGGTGCATCCCTGCTGGAGGCAGGCATGCTGACATCAGTAAGGAGTCTCTTTATATCACATGTCTTAAAAGGTACGTGATTGAGTGAAATGAATTAATGAATGGAAAATGACCTACGAAAACAGTGAAAAGCAGTCATTCAACTGAAAGAAGAAAAACGTGGTGGGTCCACTGCACGTGGGAGCTGTCCTTCCACATCTCAAACATCTAAAAAATGTCAGTGTATAATATTGATGATCATGATGATTACTCTGAGAAAGAATTACATTATTTTTACTGTAATCTCTCAGATGTCTCAGAGGTTATATGATTAGCTTTGGAAGAAAGTAGTTAAAATTTTCAAAGTTTCTGATTCTTAAAGAGTTCTGCACCAGACATCTGAACAAAAAGGCCAAGTTCTATAAGATCATGGCTTAAAATTATATGCCAACATTTGTAATATTTTATATGCACATACACATACATACACCTACAGAGATAGTTCAAGAGAGCTATTTCAGGCAATTTGTATATATATTTTGTTTAATTTGTCCTAAGTGGTTCTCAATGTTTTAATATGTTTAGTTTCATGGTCAACTTGCATGATGCCTGGTATTTATATGTGTAAGATAGTCCCCTTTTTAAAACAATTATTTATTTTTAATGGACACTGATTGTATATGTATGTATGGGGTACAATATGATGTTTTGATCTATGTATACATTGTAGAAAGATTCCATCAAGCTAATTAATGTATCCATCACCCCACCAATTTGTCATTTTTTCACTGAATGTTCAAACTTTGATGTGCTTGTTGGGAGTCTATTCTCCTCTCTCATATTTAAGAAAACCTATTGGAGTATAAGTGACAGTAATGGTGATGGAGAGCTAGTTTTGCACCTGCTTTAATTTATTAAAAATATATTATTTGCAAACTTTAACATTTGAACTATTATTGGTAACATTGGTTTTGACATGCCCCACAACTTAATGGTACACCATGAAAGCTTTGTTGAATGTTGTGGCTGAGAACTCAGGAGTTTAGGATTTGAGATAGAAATTTTTCTCTGCCAGGCATAAAGCTTCTCCTTCTGCCAATTTCTGGTATGTTGCAGTCCCCTGGGTTTAATATGGGACTTCAAGGGGTCTTCTAGTTCAGACCCTTGCCTCCTAGCAGGGCATATTTCCCCCTAGTTAGACTGCAGTGGCCAAATATAGCTATGGGATTGCCTAGTCCTTATTATGCATCCAAGTAGTCATGTCCTAGTTTCTGCTCTTTCACAGAGCTGGTATGTTCATGAAAGAGTGTCATGTAATATACAACAGTTTTTTTTTTAAATATCCTGGGATATTGTAGAAAGGAGTAATTTGCTAGAAAGGTAAGAAGAGGGAATTAAGGCTTCACTAAATCTGTGTTAGGCTCACTGCCTTGCTGTATTTGAGGTCTTACCTAGTTTATTTCAGGCCTGGGGCTCTCCCTAAGGTACACAGGACCCAAGCTAATATAGTTTAGAAGTAATGATATTTGGGACAGAAATTTCCAACTCTTGTTTTGTAGTATGATAGGGGACCCTTAAGTGCTTCAAAAGGGATTGCAAAATAGCTAAAAGGGAAATGCATTTTAAATTTACTTTAATAAATGAATCCATGCCATTGAGTCCCTTTTCTGCAGTGGTGGGGTATGACCCAGACCGTGCAGAGTACTAGGCATTTAAACACTAATGGTTCATAGTACCAGCCCTCAGGGAACTTAGTCAAGTAAAACAGACCTGCAAAAAATGTAGTGAAATGTTACAGGCACTGCCTAGGGGAGAGGGTTTGTGGAAGTGATAGTTCTTAAACTTGAGGTAGAGCTTCAGGGGATGGCTCTGGTCTTCTTGGCTCAGTCAGGGTGCAGGCTGGGAAGCACTTTGGAAGTGATCTCTTATGTCTATGTTAAGTGTGACTTCCTCTTAGAGAAATCTGTGTTTCTATTTGAAAAGATCCTTTTCACAAAACAGAGGAATAGCAGTTCTTATATTTTCTCCTTGCTACTTATTTCTTTAACCTATTTATTAGGAAAGGCATGTGTGTGTACAATATGTAATATTCACACAATATACATATATACACATCACATACAAACATATATACGTACACACGATATATACACATATATGTATGCGTATGTATAATGTATGCTACATATGTGTGTGCATATGTTTATTGTGTGACTATTAGATGTTAATGCATTATTTATAATAATATATACATTATATATAATTTTATATATAATTTTGTGTATGTGTTACTTTTATATATATATAATTTTATAGCTAAAGCTAATAGCAATGAGATCAATAAAACATATGTTTACTGCCATGTCCACAAACACCTAACCCTTCTGGCAGGCATGATCAAGTGCTTGCTTTCACAGCCTAGTAGGAGTCAATACACATGAGACAATTTTTTTTGATAGCAGAAATTAACTTTCAGAATAAAAACAACTCTTGT
The DNA here is from genome assembly GCA_023783475.1 of Daubentonia madagascariensis. Lineage (NCBI taxonomy): Eukaryota > Metazoa > Chordata > Mammalia > Primates > Daubentoniidae > Daubentonia > Daubentonia madagascariensis. Next base: position 32,796,543 of record JAKFHU010002140.1, on the reverse strand, counting down.
TATAAACAATTTTGAAAGAATGGTTGACATTTATTTGCATATCCATCTACCTGTTAATTGCCCAAGTATTTCTTGAGTGCTTACTATGAATAATTGTTTTGTGAGTTTCTGTGATAATAAAAGTAGACTGCCAGCTCCCTGAGGGCAGGAAAGATTTCTTATTATTTGTTGGATCCTGGTACCTGGAAAAGTGCCTGGAAAATGCAGACATTCCACATAGTATGTTTGATTGGTTGAAGCCACCTGTAATGTGAAGACATGTAGACATAGTCCCTTCAGTTCAGGAAATGCACAAATGAGGACATATTCAGAAGGAACTAGTCAGTATGAGATACGTGCTTCTTAATTTGTGCATGTAATAAATATTTTGGGCCACTGATAGGAAGAGAGAGACAATTCCAATTGAATAAAACAAGATAATACACAAATGGATACAGTTTACTGATGACTTCAGTTTGTAGGATTACAAACTGTTAGGCAAGTCACAATGTTGCTAATTGACTTTGGTTCAAGATAAATTTTCTGTTATTGTACAAGCAACAGAAAGAAATTTCTCTTATTTTCCAACTGACCTCTCAGAAAATAAGCCATTTTTCTTCAATATGTAATGCTTCATGAAGATGGCTTGCATGGCACATGGAGTGGTTAGGTGTATTTCCTTAAATGGAATAAACATCTTAGTGGTTTGTGTGTTAGCTCTGTCTTCCTGCCTCAATCTGGCAGAGTTGTTATGTAATTGCTGCATTTTCTGCCTGAATGATGGAAAACAGGTTTGGTAGTTTCAGAGGATAGAATTGATGTTCAATAAATCATTGTTTAATTATTCCTTTTTAAAGTTTTTTATTTCTCTGTCACTACTTTGTGGAGGGATTTGTGAAGTGTTTGGATGATATTGTTACTCTTCCCTTTGGACTGTTGAAGAAATAATGAAGGTCGATAACTATGAGTGGTTTCCCGCAGAATTTCACCTGAAGGGTTTTGATGACTGTCTCCTTTAATGAAAAGAAAAATATATTTCTCCTTGGGTTGGAGATGGAAATAGACGTTTCTAACATCGTTATATTATTAATTTAAAAATCTGTTAAAACCAAGAATGTGAAACTCATTACTCTCCCCCCTTTAAAATGTAACTGGTGTGTTTCTGAGAGAACTCCCAAAGAATCTATTGTTTGTTCTACTAACTGCAATTTCCACACCAAACTCCTCACCATTTCCTGTAAACTCTAGGCTGTTGCATCAGTGATGATATGCATTCACACATGCCTTTCCCTGTGATTAGAACGCCCTTCCCTGGGCTCCAGTGATATATTCCTGTTTATCTTTCAAGATTAAGCTCAAATGTTACCTTCTAAGACTCAGTTTCTGAGTTCTCCACTTCTGTTGTACCAAGTACATAATTGTAATCTGGCTATTTACATCTTGCCTCCTCTGCCTGTGAGTTCTTTCAGGCTCAGGGTTGCGTTTTATGCTATGTGGTACCTTCAAGGCACAGTGCTCTGTTCACCATTGAGGTTTAATACATTGTTGAATTTATTGTTGGATAGATGAACATGAACCTTGCCATGGAGTCTTGCTTGGTACTGCCTTTCTCCTTGGAGCGCTGTAAGTCTATCAGTGCTCTGAAGGTGTTCTATCATCCTTGAACTGAATTTGCTCCTGTGGCCGCGGCTTAGGAAGGGGAAGTCTGGTCTGCATGCTGTCCTGCCCAATGAGTAGGAGACTACCTTTGTTTGTCTTTGCCAGGATTTCATCTCCTCTCACCTGACCTGCCTTTTCACACAGCCCCTGAGTCACTTCCATGTGGAGCCTGCATTGAAGGGGATATATAGGGCTGCAGACAGAGACCAGAACACGTGCATGGATGTAAGGGCTAGTTTCTTTAATCTTTATATGTTTCTGAGGACATTGTTAATGCCAGAAAACAAAACAACCAGCAAGAGCTTTCTGCTGTAGGAAGCTTTCAAACCTGTGCCCTGAAAAGAATAATAAACCTCCTTCTTTTATAAATAATCACTTCTATATTTTTCCGAGCGCTAGTGCTCAGTGTCTTTATCCATTTAAGCCACCCAGGGGTAGTTGGAATTCCTAACAGTGCTAGGATTCATAGTGAAATGATATAGTGCCATTAATAAGTGTTTGTGGGGAATACAATTTCTGGTGTATTTGATCTGTTATAGAATATACAGATACTTTAAACCATTGGCCCGAGTGTCAGTCCTATTTATTCTTTTAAATGAAATTATTTTCTTGACTCCGGATAATCGCTGAATTTCCCCACTGGTAAAACAGTGATGAATATCAGCCTCCAAAATTTGTTATAATAATTGGATAAAACTATGTAAATGAAACCTCTTTGAAAACAGAATATTAGTATTGTCCAGATGTAAGTTGCTCATATAAGTTCTCTCCCACTTAGGGTATTTTTTCTTGCTTTCATTTAAATGAACAAGCAGGGTTTACCTTTCTTTGCATATGTCTTTTACATTGGTCATTGTGGAATATACCGGAAACCTGGGGAGTACAAAAGACAGAACAATAATGGTTTCGTAAATCACAGACAACATTAAAGAATATGAAATACTTTATTTAGCAGAGGGAGAACTGAAACCCAAGAGTATGAAACTTGTCAAATGCCAAACAGTTCTTAGCAGCATAGCTAAACTATTATAAACTCAGGTCACTTGGTTCCAAAATACAAATTTTATTAACCCGTAAATATGAAATAGTATAATGTGTGAGCTAAATGAAACAAATGTTGGAAAATGTGAGATCTTAATAATATTCAAATACTCATTTCTGTTTGGTTTACCTCAATATTTGAAAGAGAGTTTTTAGCACATCAGTAAGTTTTCTACTTATTCTTATGGTAAATGTTGTGATACATCTTCTGTATTTCTAAGAAACATAAAGACAAGGGGGATAACTTGTTCTGCCCTCATCTCTGATCACAGATATTTGAGATGACTGCAGTTGTGCCTTAGAATAGCTCAGTTCTTTGTTTGTTTTAAATATCCTGTGTTATACATTGTCGTTTTTTTTTAAACTCTTCTCTTCGCCTGACCCTTAATCTCTTCTGCTTACTTCCCCCACCCCTCTCCTTTCTACAGCTTTATTTTTGGTTCTCGGTAGTATGAGAGCACTTCTGAATTGTAATGGGAGTGTTTTTCCATACCTCCAACCTCTCCCAAATGCATGAGGTGACTTTTAAATCGGCCAGATTCAGCTACGGGAAAGTATGGACTCTTGCCAGCAGGGGCGTTGTAGCTCGAATTAAAGATACTGTTCTTTCCTGGGGAGAATCATTGACAAAACTTAGTTTTGCTTTAAAGAGCTCACACAGAAAAGATGTTTTTCTCAGCACTAATCAGATAACTGCACCTAGCAGATCATAAAGCTCAACTCTCTAGGGCCCAGAAACCAGGGCAAGAGAAACTCCTAATGCAATGTCATCTGTTCATGACCTTCTTAGAAAAGAACATCTCAGTATTCCCTAAGGAAGGCATGTTCAAATGCATCTTTCTTCACACCCTTAAGAAATAACCTCTTCCCTTGGACCACGCTGAACATAGTGAATGGAAGAACACTGAACGAGGATGCAATCGGAGCAGCTAGCCTAGTTAAATGGCTGACCAAATATTTTTTGAATTGTGTGTGCATGCGTACGTGTGTGTAAATTTCAACGGAAGGGGGCCATATGGGACACAGCTGGTAATATCAACAGAGGTAATGCTGGCATAGTGGAAGGACACAGGCTTGAATTAGGTCATGCCCTGGGTGCCGTCCTCAGCTCCTGAAGGTGAGACCCTGGCAGTCACTTCCCACCCCCAAGGGGGAACAATCTGGTCTGGAATCTGGCCCCAAATGATTAGTTAACTCCTGAGACCAGGGACATCAAACCTGGTGGAAGCCAAGCTTTCTTCACCCAGACCTTGAGGCTTGTTACTTATAGATGGAGGAAGGGGGTATTTTCTGGTAATTAAGAAAACACACAGAGAGAAGGAAAGAGGTTTTATTCCTTGCCTCCCTCTATCTCCTGGCCCAGAAAGATACTTTTCAGTCCCTTGTGGGCACATACTCTGAGGACAGATGCAGCAAAGATACATACGGAGCTCAGCTCATATTTAAAGAAAAAGAATTCCATTCTAATTTCAGAAAGTAAATTCTCTTCTCCTTTAATATTTATCAGTTCTACTCATTCCTTGTGCTCCTCAAGGTCACTTCCATTTTTTAAATTCTGAAATTCTGTCTGTTAGGATTTCTCACTTTAAATAGTTGGTAATCCAAATAAAGATTTTTTAAAAAGCCCAAAAAATTCTAAGTGGGGAAAGGAGGAGGGGTGTGTGTGTGTGTGTGTGTGTGTGTGTGTGTGTGTCACTTTAACCAAAACCAAATAGGGCAAGAGTAAAATTATGCTCTTTTTTCTCCTTCTTTTCATTTTCTGGGCTTGTTAGAATTATAGCCCTTCCAAAGTTTTCTGAATTCAAAGCCACACCATTTAAAGGTAAACTGATGTCAGAATAACAGAGCTGGAAGGAAGCAGACCTCATTTTATAGCATCAAAAAAAATAGTTCTAAATTGGTGAAGTGACAACTTAGAGTCACACAGCGACATCTGTGGACAGTCAGCACCTCGTATATTTTGTGAGAGGTATCTATGTAGGGGTGAAAAATTAGAGGTCATGGAGACTCTATCATTGGTTTCTATCCAGATAAGTTTGCTACATATTCAAATGTAACTGCTTCAAGAGTAACTGAGATTCAAAGACTAAACCAAATGCAGAACGAAGATTCAGAGAGGTCCCTGCCATCGTATGTGGAGAAGGAGGCGAGAAGAACCAGGATATGTGCTCTAAGAAGATTGTTATTTAATTCTGTAGAATTTCCATTCATATAATCCCTTTAACGGATGAATATGTAGCTGCTCCATCCCTTGCAAATTTGTAATAGACAACATTAATTTTAGCATACTGTTTATTAAATATTTCAGTGCTTGCCTGATTTCTCCAGTATATTATTGAATTTTCTCTCTCATGATTCTATTCTTTGTGCCCAAACTGCACAATCCTTTTGTGCAAGAGAAATCACTTGTGGGCAATAAAATGCAACTTTCTCATTTCTCTGATTCTTTTCTAGCAGATCTAGGCAGAGTCCCCTTTGCTCTCTGGTACTGCAGAGAACCAGAAACTATGAAACTGCATTCCTCAGGGCTGCCTAGTGCAGGCCGATAGCCCTGTCATTTCAACTGGTTAAGTGAATGCCTTTACCTAGCTGATAAATGCGTCAGGGTTTGGAGGAGTTCCAGAGCCTCTTCTATGCTTGTAGGGAAATGTGGTAGCGTTTCAGGCATGCTGTGGGCTCAGCGAGTTTGGTGCAGTGCAGCAGCTTGTGTAATAGCACCATGTTGATTGGCTCATTGCTCCACTTGAAGGAGGGAGAAGCACTCTCGCATTGCTGTGTGAGGGGATGTGTGTGTTGTCTACATGTATGCATTTGTGTGGGTGCATGTTTACTTCCCTTTAAACCCTTAACCAGGGTCAAATGTATCTACCATTACTCACTATTTCTGGTGTCCCATTTTTATTCAGGTCTTGGAAAACTCACTACATTTTTGCTGATACTTTGGACTGTTCCTTCTCCAGGATCTGTTTTTTATTAAAAACCCTCCTAGTTCATACACGAGTGACTCTGGGGTTTGGATATTTGCCACCTTCTGCCTCTAGTACCATTCCAGGGACCAGGACCCACTTTAGTCCCTTTAGTCCCTAGATTCAGCAAATCGCCTGAATCTAACAGCTTCTCTTAAGCAAGGGCAGATTGGCAGATTTCAAAGAGCAGAATCACAGAGATCAGAACTAGGAAAATATTTGATGTTTTGTGGACCAATCCTTTTATTTTACAAATGAGGAAATGGAGGCAGACATATGAAATGACTTGCTCAGGTCATTCAGGTAGAGCCGGGGCTGGAAACTAGGTCTGCTGACTTTTAGTCCAATCCTTTTTTTCTGACATGATTGCATTGAATTTTACTAGATTTTAGTACATTAGAAGTTGATCAAACTTTCCCCATGATATATCCTATAAGTTTCTTTAGGGCAATGGCTGTTATCCAATAGATCAATGAAGCTCTTTTAACTTCTCTTGAAAGTTATAAAGTATAAATAAACTTGGACAAATGTATCTGTTTGGATGTCCAATGATGCTCATTATATTGATCTGCATATAGTAGGTATCCAATACATGTTGAGTCAGTTTTGTAATCAGGATTAGATTTGAAAAGTGGGAAGGTGATGGAAGGTTTTTTTTTTAAATACAAATATTCCAAGTTGTATAGCCCACCTTCTGCCAACAGAGAGGATCTCAAACATCCTTAGGGAGAGATCTGCCTTGGTTCAACTGTTTGGAGAGCTTTTAACTAAAATATTCCTCAAAGATTGTTAAGGAAGGGACATCCTCAGGTAGCTGTACCTTTCTGCTGCCAGTGCAGCCTTACTGGACTTCTCTAGAACACCCTGGATGGCTAAGAGAGCCTGTTCTGCATCAGTTCTAACCTTAGCTGCACTGTTTGTTCATTGTGAGACACCGAGCCAGTTATTAAACTTTTCTAGGCCCCAGGTTCCTCATCTGCGAAACAAGGTACTATTGGGGCATTAGTGCACTAATGAATGGGTAGTACCTGGAGTGCAATATGCTCCCAATAAATGCTTGCTTCTGTTAGAGAGTTGCTATGGGGATTAAGTGATTACTATCCGTGTGACCTTGGCACCTTACTCATAAAATCCATGTCTCAATTCTCTCATTTGTAAAATGGGGATGATAATAGAAGTTGCCTTATAAGGTTACTGTGAGGATTAAATTAATGAAGACATGTGAAATGCTTAGAACAGTGCCTATCACATACTAACATACATATCACATGCTCAAAAATGTTAGTGATTATTAGTGCTATGTAAAGCACTTAGCACAATAACAAGTAGATGACATCTCCTCAATAAATAGTAGCTCTTGTTATTACTTTTACTCCTTCTTCCCTTTTAGAAGAACTAGTTCATAAAAATGAGTAGTATCATTGTGACATTTCTGGATCTTGTACAGTATTAAGTTTTACAAATCCAAGTTATAAGCCTGTTCTTACACTCTGTTGTTAAGTGATAGACAGAATATGTTGGTGTATTAGTTTCCGAATGCTGCTGTAACAAATTACCACAGATTTAGTGGTATAAAACAACAGAAATTTATTACATAAAATTATTGCAGTTTTGTAGGTCTTGTATGGGTCTCATCTGGCTGAAATCAAGGTGTCAGCAGCCTGCATTCCTTTCTGTAGGCCCTAGGAGAGAGTTTGTTTCCTGTTCACTTGGGTGTCGGCAGGATTCAGTTCCACATGGTTGTAGAATAGAGGTCTCCATTGCCTTCCTGGCTGTCACCTGGGGACCTAACTTATTGCCTAGATTCCTCTCTCCTATCCTTGCATGTGGTTTCAGAACCAAATTAATCAAATCCAACGCACGCTGCCATCTCTCTGACGACAGCCGGGAAATGTTCTTTGTATTTTATGCCTCACATGATTAGATTGAGCTCACTGGGTCATCCAGGGTACTCTCACCATCTCAAGGTCCTTAACCTTAATCACATCTTTAAAGCCTTTTTGCCATGTATGACAACATATGCATGAGTTCTGAGGATTAGGGTGTGGACATCTTTGCAGGGGCGGGCTTTATTCTGCATTCCATAGTTAGAATACCAAAAAAAAAAAAAATCCATCAGGTGACCTACTTACAGACCAAGCTCCAAGGTCATCAATTTCATGATGTCCTTTTCTATAGCCCCTGTTCAGCCTGTCTGTCCCCTATTTCTTTCAGGAATGTATGATTCTTTGCTTTGTCATTTCCTCCATCCTCTGTCTTCCCTCAATCATGATGTTTTCCGTGCCCTGCAGTTGTCTGGGTGTGTGCCTGTGTCTGCTGCTGACTGTGAGCTCTTCCAGCTACGATTGTTTCTTAAACTGCTTTGTATCCTTACCACCTAATACAGTGCCTGATAGAAGAGCATGCAATACGTGTTGGTTGTATTCTATTGTGCCAATTAGAAGATGAGTATTTGTCTAATCTGTTACTCAACAATTATCTACTGGCCAAACACAAAACTTGAAGCTGGAGGAAGAGCCATAAATAGACACAGTTCTGGTACCCTAGGGGTTTACAGCCTAATTTCTAGGGAAGCAGCAAAGTGATACATCTCTGACAAAATGAGTGGTACATTCCTCGTTAGGAGATGAATGCTAAGTGCTTTATTTGAGGGCAGGGCAGGCCATTAAAATTATTTAACTTTTACATTCTATAATAAAGACATCTGCACATGAATGTTTATAGCAGCACGATTCACAATTGCAAAGATGTGGAAACAACCCAGGTGCCCATCAATACACGAGTGGATTAATAAAATGTGGTATATGTATACCATGGAGTATTACTCGGCAATAAAAAACAACAGTGAATTAACACATCTGGTATTATCCTGGTTGGAGCTAGAACCCGTTCTTCGAAGCGAAGTGTCACAGGATTGGAAAAACAAGCACCACTGGTACTCACCATCAAACTGGTACTAACTGATGAACACTTACATCACACAGGGCAATAACATTCATCAGAGGGCGGGCGGGCGGGAGGGGGGTGGAAGGGATGGGAAAAACTCTCACTGAATGGATGTGGGGAGCACAGTTTGGGGGATGACCACGATTGTGGCTCTGACACGGGCAGAACAGGGGCAATGTGTATGGCCAAAGTGTTGTACCCCCATAATATTCTGAAATTAAAAAAAATAATAAAATAAAATAAAATAAAAGCCAAACTCTCAACCACAGCCCATGGTCTGGCTCCCCTCTGGCTTCCTCTCCCCACCAATTCCCCTGGTTCAACTTTCTCCAGATGCCATGGTCATTTCCATCTTAGGGTCTTTGTATTTGCCTGGAACATTCAGCCCTTATATCTCTTCATGACTGGACCCCTTCTTCCAAGGACATCCCAGCTCATCTACAGCTTCACAATGTCCCACTCACAGGCACACTCTATCACATTACTCACTACTGTTTGCTTGTTTGTTTACTTGCTGACTGTTTCTCCTAGAGAGTGGAAGCTCCATATGGGCAGGGACCTGGCTGACTGGTTGTGTGCTGTATTCTCAGTTCCTGGCACACACAGTCCTTGCTGTGTAACTACTTCCTGAGTGAACATTTGTCATAGGGTTGCCGTGAGGGTTTAATGAGTCAGATACCCATCTCATATGAGGCCCTTAGTAAGTGCTGGGCCTCCTCACCCCCTCCCTGTGACAGGATGTGTGGCTCATGACCCTCTGGCCTCCCTGTCTGTTGCTTCAGGAATGTTCATGCTTTTTTGTTTGTTTTTTCTTTATTTTTTTGAGATGGTCTTGCTATGTTGCCTAGGCTGGAGTTCAGCGACTATTCGCAGGTGCAAACATAGTGCATTGCAGCCTCGAACTCTGGGCCTGAAGGTGATCCTCCCACCTCAACCTCCTGAGCCACCTTATCCAGCCAGGAATGTTCTTGCTTGATTTGGTAGGGCAGCACTTTCCCATTCTAACAGGAATAACCTATCCTTCCAATGAAGCTCTCTGAGGCTTGGGTGTTTTTACTCTTGATGCTTTTGATTTTTCTGCCTTGATAACAGAGAGGACTTTTCTCCTGGGGCATTCCAGTTCCTTCCTTCAGGCCTAAGTGTGTGTATTTCTAGAACTTATCTCATGGAATAGTGATAGCCTGTGTACTCTCCTCTCTTTTCCCATGGACCTCATGAAAGCAGGAGCCAAATCTTATCAATCATTTCTTTCCCAACAAATCAGAAGTACATCTAGTAAGCCCAATGAATATGTATGCTGAATACATATGTTTAATGTATATAAAATCTACAAACAGCTTTCTTCCTGATTGTATTCATTTGTTCACCGAAGTAGAGCCATGTAAGAGGTACAAGGCCCCATATACCTATGTTTTTAAAAATGTGTTTATTTACTTGCTTGCTGCCACTATCCTCCTTCCCAAACACACACATACACACACTTTTTCCATAAAAAAAGATTTCAGAAGCCTTGAAGTGATAATGTCAAATATGAAAGATTTATATCAACTATATAAAACAATTGAAAGAGGGGTAAAAGATATAAAAATAAGGATGGTACTAACTGAAAACAGGAATAAGCTAAAATTGTGGACTAAAAAACCCCAAGCATAATAACAGTGTTCATGATAGTGTTAAATAAACATGTGAATAATAAAAAAAATTATTTACCTTTTATCTCCTAAATGCTTCTCCAGAGCTTCAAAATGGAAGCCAAAAATATTTTGAGGTCTGCTGTCTTCAATTTTAGATTTATAACAGTTCTTTTCTATAATGTGTGATATATCAAGACCAGAGTAAATATTGGCAACATTAGGTGCATCTATAAGTTGAGTGCACAGCTTTTTATCTGTTTATTTGAATTGACAAATACTCAGTCAATCTGAGTTATTGACAATACTGAATTATTGACAATACTCAGTCAATCTGAGTATTGACTGCAATTGATTATTTGGGTTCACTTGGCTTAGGTCACTCTGTGTACCACAACTTCATTGTAAATCAGGAAGGAGAAAAGTAAGTTGAGAATGATCGAACTCGTATGTGAACGACCTATGTTCAGATTTCTAATTGGTTACTTAAAGCAAACATATTTATATGAGAAAGTACAATACAGATCTAATTACAGTGCCATTCTGGTATTAACACCAAGCTTTCATCCTTAAGGCAAATATTTCTGACTTGGTCCTGATCTTGATAATTTTCTTTCATAGTCATGGCCTGGCATTGTCTTTAATCTTCTGTATTGCACATCTGTTTCTGTCCTAGACAATCCAAATCTCATTGGTCATTACTATATTTTAAATGATGGCTATTAACAGCAAAAAGTTATTGTTAATGTTTTTCAGAGTTCAGAGTTTAAAGTCTTTGGAGCTCTGTGTTCTATAGTTTAGATTATTTGTGCTATTAGACAAATTTATTGAGAAACTGATACTTAGGGCTCTACTGAAGGTCAGAAAAAGTTAGCTAATAGCCTTTAAAAAAGACTCGTAATCAAAGCTCTAAGCTTTGTAAAAAGATCCTTGTTTATCTGTTTCACATACCAAATATATTTTCAATGCTGAGTTGAATTCTTACACAATTTTCTTTGTTATAGGGCTCATGACTTTTTGGGGTTTACATTTTTTACAGATAGATTTTGTATGCACATTATTTAAGTTATCTTTTGCTGCATAATGAATTACCCTACAACTCAGCGGCTTCAAATAGGAATAAACCTCTATCATTTTACATAGTTTCTGTGGGTCAGGAATTCAGGAGCGTCCTAGCCAGGCAGTTTGGCTCAAGGTCTTTCATGAGGTTGTAGTTAGAGTGCCACGGAAGGCGCAGTCGACTGAAGGTTGACTGAAGCTGGACCATCTTCTTCCAAGATGGCTCCTCCACTGGATAGTGGGTTGGTCCTGCCTATTGGCAGGAGGCTCCAGTTCTTTGCTAAGTGGACTTCCCCACGGGGCTGTTTTCATGCCTTCATGACATAATCACTGGCTTCCTCCAGTGTGAATGATCAAAGAGCACAAGGCAGATACCCCAATGTCCTTTATGGCCTAGCCTCAGCTACATGGGTCATCCTATTTGATATGGGAGGGAACTCTAACAGAATGTGAATACCCTGAGGTGAGAATCACTGGAGTCCCTCTTGAAGGCTGGTTATTACCACCTATTCTTCTTTCTTACTTTGTAAATCTATCTGGCTGAGTAATGCTGATTCTGCATACTTAGCAAATATGATTTCAGATTATTTAGGCTTGAATAGAGACCTCATGTTAGGGAAGCATTGGGAGCTGATAGAATGTAGGGTTAACAATATTGGAAATGGTAGGGCTGTCAGAGAAGAACAGGTATTGAACCAAGTAACATCTCAAGGCAGCTGCCTCCTTTGAGCAAGACAGTTTGTGGGCTAAGGTAAGAAGACAGGACTCTAAGGAATGGGTTTCAGAGAAGAGAGCAAGGTGTATATCTTGCTGCTTATCCTCAGAGAGGATATTTAATCTAATAGGTTTTTCTGGTTTGTGCATGTGATGATGGTGATTTAGGTTCTGCCGTGACTTGGCAAACATTTCCACAATTTGAACGCTAGCATCAATAATATCATGTAACTTTTTGAAGCTAGGTTGAAGATATGCTAATTCCAAAGTTACAGCAGTCTATCCCTCTTTTCAGCAAGGCAATGAATGAAAACATACTCAATGTCTAAAGTCTCTGTTGGTAAATGTGGTGCCTAGTAATCTATGCAGCTTTTTGAATCAACTAAGTTATCACTCAGTGTTTTACCTATTGTGTGGAGTTTGATTTTTAATGACACTAATTGCAGGTGCTTATTAAGTGTTTAATGTCCACAGAAGTCATGACCTAGGCTCAGCACAGCAACACAACCATGGGGTATGTGGAGTCAATTTAGAAAAACAATGGGTTGTGGAGTGAAGCAGGCTTGAGTGTTTGTCTCAAGTCCACCATGTACTAGTTGTGGCTGTGGGACTTTTGATTAATTATTTGACCTCTGTTAGCCTTAACTTCCTCATCTATAAAATTGGGGATTAAAAGAACCTACCTCAAAGATTATTGTGAAGGTTTAGTAAGACAATACATATAAAACACTTAAATTGCCTGGTAGTGAACACTCAACAAATGTTAGTTCTTATTATTCATATGGATATCCTTTTAAAAATTTCAATTAATTCACTTATTTGACAATTATTTATTGATTTCCTTTTATGTAGCAGGTATATTTTTGGGATCTGGGAAATAGAAGTGAAAAAATTGTCAAATCCCCACCCCCATAGTGTGATGTTTATAGCCATAAAGTAAGCACAAAAATATAAATATGAAGTGTATAAGATGGTGACAAGTTCTATAAAGAAAACAGAAAAGGAAGGAAGGAAGTGCTGTGGTTGTGGAGCTTGGTCATACAGCATGACCAAGGAGATCCTCACCGACATTTGCCCCAAAGGCTGAAAGAAGTGAGGGAAGGAGTTAAGCAGGTGTCTGGGGAAGACATTCTAGGCAAAGGAAGCAGCACATGCAAAGGTCCTGAGGTGGGAGCATGCTTGGCACATTTGATAAACATCAAGGAGTCCACTTTGGATGGAGCAGAGTGAGTGAGGGAGAGAGTGGTAGGATATGATGTCAGGGAAGCAGTGGGTGGTCAGCTCATTTAGGGTTTTGTAGGTCATAGTGAGGAGTTTGCCTTGAACTCCTAGGGAACAGGAAGACGGAGGATTTTGAGCAAAGGAGTGACATGATCTGACTTACATTTTGTAAGGATCACTCCGGCTACTGTGTTGGAATGGACAGCAGAGGCCAGAGCTGGAAAGAAATACTACTGAAGTAGTCCAGGCACAAGATTGCTTGAATGAGGGTGGTTTTGGTGGAGGCAGTAGAAAGAGGTCAGATTCTGGACATACATGGAAAGTAGAGTTGACAGGAGACAAAGATAAATCCAATACTTTTGGTCTGAGCAACTGGAAAGATGGAGTTATTATTGAGTAGGGAAGTTTGTGGGAAGACATTTGGCAGTTAGGATCAAAGGTCTGGTTTCAGACATGCTAAGTTTCAGATGTTTTTAGAGACATCCAAGTGGAGATGGTGAGTAGACAGTTGGGTTTCTTAGTCTGGAATTAGGAGGAGACAGGGTAAGGGTTGGGGACTTAAATTGGGGAGTTGTTAGTCACTGAATTCACAGCTACACCTGGCAAACAGTGTAGACAGGAAAGAGGAGTGTTTTGGGATGCCAGTGTTCACAGCACAGGGCTTTGAGGAGGAACCTGGACAAACCTCTGCTGGGAGGACTTTATGATTCCTGAAGCCACATGAAAGAGTGTTTTAAGAAGGAGGAGAGATTAATTATATTAAATACTGCTGATATATCAAGTGAAATGTGACTGAGAATTAACTATTCATATATCTCCAACATGGGGAACTAGGTATTCCATTCAACACTATGCAGAAAACAATTAAATATGCCAGATATAATATTTTGAAAACTTTTTGAATTCTCCTTGAGCTGGCAAGAAAGCAAAGAATACTCAAAGAGAAAAATTGCTATGGCATTGCTCTTAAATAGGAAGTGTGAGAAAGGATCTAGGGTATAGGTAGAGGAAGTGGCTTTCTAGAAAAGTCTGGACATTTCAAAATAAGTAACAGGGAGGAAGACAGCCTGTCTGGGCACAGATGCAGGTAGCTGTAAGGCATGGTGGTGGGAACATGTAGTATTCTCCTGATGGTTCCTTTTTTCTTAGTGAAGGCAGAAGGAAAACCATTAGCTGAGAGTAAACTCTGTGTGTGTGTGTGTGTGTGTGTGTGTGTGTGTGTAAATACTGGAGTTTGAGAAGAAAGGAGGTATAAAATAATCTCCAGGGAATATTGTAAGATTGTCTTCCAGCATTAAAGGCCCACTTGAGGTTAGTAGTTATAGATTTTTAGGAAATTGTGCCAGAGGAGCTGCATGTTTTTTTCTGTTTACGTTCATCTGCATGCATGCAGGTGTGGAGTGAGTTTTGACCAATAAGTCCAAGTGGGAGAGGGAGTGGGTAAGACAAGACAGAGGGCTGGAGGGAGATGTGGAAAGCTCAGAAATCAAAGCCTTCTGCTTTTCCATTTTTCCATTGATTATCATCTGCCTCCTTCATTAATTGATACTTATCTCTACCTCCCCCAATCGCTTAAGAGCCCATATTTTATTCTTTGATGTTTCCAACATACTCTGCAGCAGGGTTTTTTTTTTCCTCCAAAACAGGAAATCCATAACTGTCAACTGAATTGTGTTTTCATATTTTTCTTAGTCATTATATATCAGTAACATTATGTGAAATTTTATTGAAAACTCTCTTCAAAAAGTCAGCTCCATATAAATATGTATAAGGAACGACTCTGTTCCAAAATGCTACTTTTAATTATAGATGTATCAGCAAGACTGAGGTAAATTAAAGTTTTAACAGTATGGTCAATTTTTTCAATTAGGTAGATGGATGAAACTAAATATTTCAATAGAGAATTTGGCCTGATCTATTTGATTTGACTGTTTGCATTTTATCAGATTGGCCTAGTGCTTGCCCATTTTCCACTTTATTTTGAGGAAAGCCTAGAAGATGAAAAGAAAAAAGCAATAGCCTTTTTCCTTTAAAAATAATTTCTTTATAGTGATTATCAAATTGAAATTTTGTTAAAATTAGAGGGTTGTGTGTGTGTTTGCATGCACGTGTTGGGAATGAGTCGGTGAGGTCAGGAGAAGAACATAGAATATAAAAAAAGTTTGATGAGAGTTCTGTGATTGGCAAAGGATCTCTAAAACTCCATCTCATGTGTGATTATGTTGAACACAAAAGACTAATAACTAAAATCATTATCTTGTGGTATAGTAATATATAAATGAAGTCAATAAATATATATCTTCTTGAGCCAGGTACTGTAGGTGTTGGGCTACAATATTTAAAACAAACAAACAAATGAACACATTTAAGATTCTTACTATCATGGAGTTGAAAATCCAATGGGTTGTAACATAGAGTCCTTATGGAGATAGACTGGGCACACTTTGGTACCTGATTATAGGTGAGGAGTCATGCAGAGAGGGTTATAGAAGATTATACAGAAGTTTTGATCCTGAGTGACTAAGAGGATGATGTTGACATTAACTTATTTAGGGAATACAAGAGGACTGTAAAAATCTGGAGAAAGATGCTTTTTAGATGTTGAATAAGTTGTTGAAGAGCACATACAGAGATTTGTTTGGAAATGACTATCAGGGATTAGGTGAGATTATCAGGGCATAGATAACATTCAGCATGAGAAGAAGGCAGAAAATGTATGTGATGATGCTATAGTTTTCAGGTGGAGAGAAGGGAAGATTTGAGGAAGTGACAAGAAGGTTGGTGGGAGAGAGGAGTTGTGAGCCAGGTTCTAAATAGAAGAATGCTCCTTGTTGCTCATTTATAATACAGTCAATGCTAGTATATTTTGTGTATGTAGGTGATTCTAATTTTTGAATATGAGGTTTGTATTTTCTTCACACAGCAAATTTGAAATTACACGAGAATGTAGAAGAAAACAGAAGTATATTCTAAAACTGTGAGTTCAGCAGAAAACAGGTAGCTTAAAAATATCAGTTAAATAAAATTTAATTTCAAACACATGAAAGATGAAATGCATATGTAAGCAGAAGTTTATTTAAGGATAAGATTAGCAAACTTTTAAAGGTTCAATTAAATTTTTTGCTTAGTTTACTTATTTGTTTTTCTCTCTGATGTTCCTAAAATATTACCAGGAAATACTCCCATTTTTTGTGTTACCCAAGTTGATGTATTCTCAAAATCTGGTCTTCCTAGGGCCTAGGGAATTTCTTCTGTGTTGCCCTGCTCATCCTGTCTGCACCTTTTCCCATGTCGTACTTCTAGTCTCAAGGTTAATGCTTGGAGGAAGCAAAGAACGGGAAAGAAACAAGAAGCCTTTGCCATCCTAGGGCTTTGCTCCCTGGGGCCTCCCCCTTGCCTGGGCCACCGTCTTTCTCCCTCTTCCTGCTAGCGCCAGCCATATTCCTCTCCCTACGCTGGGAGGGGCGCAGGTAGGATTCCGGCCAGCTCTAGTAGTTCTATTCCTGTGTGATTTTTCTCTTGATCTCTTGCCTACGTGTCCGCTGATATTTCTGACTAAAGCACGCTCATGATGGAAATGTAGAAAGTCCAGCCAAACCTACGTGCACACTGAAATTCTTCTAACCTTCAAATGTGCACGTTGCTTAATCCTAAGAAGCACTGACTTTTAATTCTCTGTACTGTTTTATATCCCTAAGGGATGGTTAGCATCCATTTTGACTCCCCTGGATTTATTTCTCAAGTATATTTTTATAAATGCTCTATTTTAAAAATTGCTCCTTCAAAGCATATTCCAGACTAAACCACCCTAATTTTTAAGGGGAATTTTTCCCCAGCAAACAACTGAATTTATAAATAAACATTTAATTTTATTCATTATATTCTTGGTGCATCTTGCTTTTCTTTTGCTTAGAAAACTCCAGCAGCTTGGAACTATTCAACTTTGATTACAATGAGTTTTCTACCCATGTAGAAAGAAACAGCTTTGTCTCATCATTGAGAAAGATAGATTTTGTTGGGGAAGGTAAAGTATGTCTTAGTGCTTTGCTTTCAGCATAAAATAAGAAACAGATTCACATCCAGTGTAATCTGTTTGGTGCAGCATTTATTACCTGGAAGCCAAGAGAAATGCATCACGTTTATTCAGTTCTCATCTTCACTCCTGCTTAGAGTTCTTAGAAAATAGAGTCACTTAATTTTGAAGAAATGATGATGTGTTCTAAGACTTTGAATGGAAAAAAAAGCAAAATGTTTTTTAAGCTCTTTTGTTCTTGGGGTTTTTTTCCTTCCAGCTTTCACATAGCACTTTGCACTGTTCGTCTAAGAAGCCACTTCAACTAATTTGCTTCTTACAAGCAGCACAGTATAATTAGGCAATCACCCTTGTGTCTAGAGTCCACCGGGGAAAAAAGTGACAGATTGCACAATGGGTTCATTATAAAATAGTGCAAAATAAAAACCTGAACTTACCAAATAAAGGAAAGATGACAAAAAACATAGTGTAAAATATTAATGCATGAAAGATAAAACTAAAAATAATGTCTTGTTTAGTCAATTGGGATCAGTAGTGATAGGTTAATTGAAAACATAAATTAACAAAAGAGAGAGTAAAACAGGGCAGTTATTAAAAATGATACATACATGCTGTAACATTCTATTTTATATTAAATATTAAATGATTTTCATGACATTTTCTCCCAATATTTTTACAGCAGTCCCCAACCTTTTTGGCAGCAGGGACCAGTTTCATGGAAGACAATTTTTCTAAGGATGGCTGGGGGGTGGGGCAGGCGGGGTCGGGGTGGAGCTCAGGCAGTGATGCGACTGATGGGGAGTGGCTGTAAATCCAGATGAAGCTTTGCTTGTCTGCCTGTAGCTCATCTCCAGCTGCATGCCCCGCCACCCCCATTTTTTTAGTTTCCTGGAAGACAGTTTTTCTGCGGATGTGAGGAGTGGTGAAGCTGTGGCCCGGTCCCTAACAGGCCACGGACCAGTACCAGTCCACGGCCCAGGAGTTGGGGACTGAAGTTTTGTGGTATGAGAATACATATATTCAAATAAATATTTCTAGCCATTTGCCCTTAACAGGTTTTTCCAAATCATCCAATCTATTTTTCATGGAAATACCTCTCTCTTTTGCAATTATACTTGTGATTTCAAAAATAATTAAATCAAGTAATTAAAGTAACAAATACAGCTTGTATACACAAGATTAGGGCATGTATTGGTAAAGAATAGAACTCCATTGATGGACAGTCCGTGAGGGCCTTGTGGTTAGCTTTCTATGGGCACCATCACATTGCTCTGTATAACAGAAGAAATAAAAAAATAATTTTGGGTAATTGAATTATTCTGATACATAGAAATCAGTAAAATAGAAATGACTTATTTTTAATAAACCTCTTATTTCAGAATAGTTTTAGATTTGCAGAAAAGTTGGAGATATAGTACAGAGAGTTCCTATTATACCCCACACCCAGTTTTCTCTTACTTAGCATCTCACATAAGTATGCTGCATTTGCCACAACTAATGAATGAATATTGATACGTTATTGCTAACTAAAGCCCACCATTTATTAGGATTTCATTAGTTTTTACCTAATGTCCTTTTCCTATTCCAGGGTCCAATACAAGATATCACGTTACATTTAGTTGGCTGTCTTTTTAGGGCCCTCTAGACTGTGACAATTTTGCAAACTTTTCTTGTTTTTGATAGCCGTGACATTTTGAAGAGCACTATTCATGTATTTTGTAGAATATTCTTTAATTTGGGTTTTTCAGATGTTTTCTTCTTGTTTAGACTGGGATTATGGGTTTTGGAGGAGGAAAATCCCAGAGGTAAAGTGCCATTCTCATCACATCATGTTAAGGGTACCTACCAATACTATCAAAATGACTTATCACTGTTGTTGTTGACTTTGATCATCTGGCTGAGGTGGTAGTTATGTTTTTCTACTGTAAAGTTACTCCAATTTTTTTTATTGCTGTTACTTAAATGATTCTGGTAGGTAGACTACAGATAGGAGAACTTCAGGGCTGGGCACAGTGGCTTATGCCTGTAATCCCAACAGTTTGGGAGGTTGAGGTGGGAGGAATGCTTGAGGCCAAGAGTTCAAAACCAGCCTGGGAAGCATGTCAAGACCCTGTCTTTACAAAAAGTGAAAAATGTAACTAGCCAGGTGTGGTGGCACATACCTGTAGTCCCAGCTACAGGGGAGGTTGAGGCAGGAGGATCACTTGAGCCCAGGAGTTGGAGGCTTCAGTGAGCTATGATCATGCCACTGTGCTCCAGTCTGGGTGACAAAAGATTGGGAGAAAATGTCATTTAAAAAAAAAATAAGAGAGAGAACTGCTGCATTTGTGTGATTTTATACCATGATGGTTTACTACACTGAAATGAGAACATGTAAATTCTTTCAACCATGATTTCTCCATGATAGAACTCAACAGTTTGGCCTCTTTATGAGGATTTTATGAATAGCTAAAAGGAGTGCACTTAGTGTCATCTTAGCACTACTACTGAGTTCCAGTTTTCCTGTGTTGTTTCATGTTTCTTGAGTGATAGTATCTAACTGAAGGAAAGACAGGCTACAAAGCTGCTCTTTTGGCAGTGGTTTGGAAGGAAGAATGAAGCACTGTGGTTGTACAATTGTGCTTCTACAGTTGTGTGATTCAGGATTTCAAGCTCAAGACGAAGTATGCCATTGCTTGGTTCAGTTTGATTTGAATCTGTGGTTAGCATTTTGATGGCAATTTGAAATTTTCCTTACTACTCTCGAGAGCACTTAGCAAACACGTACTTGATAATTGTACATCAGTGGGTGACCAAGGCCAATCAGGCATCCGCAAGCCCTTTGCCTTAGTCTGCAGACCTAGGTCTTCCATCGCAAAGATGGAAAGCAATTCCAATGTGGTGTAAAGAGGAGTTTTGTGCACTAAGCTGCAAACTGCAAGAACTCATAATCTTATACTTTACAGAATTTGCACAAAACCTAAGGAACAATCTTTTAATAAAGAGCCAGACTCCTACACTATGTCAATCTATTGGAAAACGTTTTAATATAGAACACAAAGAGATCTCTAAAACTCAGAGGCCATCTGTTGCCTTTGTGGGCCTGGGAGACATGATGAGGATGTCACACCAACGTCCTTTTACCTAAATTTCTGTGAAGGGGATATAAAAACTTTTCATTTTAGGATTGAAATTCACTTACCTTACTTAAATAATGAAGTTTTCTGACCTTCAAAAAGGAATAGAAACAGTGGTCCTGACAGTTTAAATTTTATCAACATGAAAGGAAAACAAACTGAGGCCCATTCTTTCGGTTTTCTCTTCTGCAGTCCAAAAGGACTTTATTTTTCAACTACATCTTGGGTGAACATGGAACTCAGGCACCTATTTCCTCAGCCTCTACATCATGTAGCCTCACTGTGAACTTGTCCTAGAGCCGCTGAGTGATATAAATATCTTTCTGCCAATTCAGACGTTATTTTAGTGTTTCTGTGTCATTGTCTTGGTTCTCTGCCTGTTGTTGAGGCCCACTGCTATGGTTGTACGAAGCAAAGTATTTTGCAGAGAAGCAATGTGGTACCGTGGAAACACCTTTGGAGAGGAAATCCTGAGATTTGGGCTTTTTTTCTCTCTCTGGCACTTCTAATTCTTGATCGCAGGCAAGATCCTAGCCTTCGGTTCTCAGTGTCCTGAGGAAGAATGAGGAAACAATCAGGACTGCCTTGCCTACCTTTAGGAAGGTGGCTTTAGAATCCAGTGTGTAATAACCGTGCAAAGGTATTAGAAACCACGCAGTACTGTACAAGTCAAAGGAAAAGAGAAAATTTAAGGCTGCCAAGGGGTGAGTAAAAGTCTACCATAACCAGGAATCCTTTTTATCTACACCAATTACTACTAGGTATCATAGTGCGTGGTGAGATGAAGATCTGCACTGTTCAAAAGCAGTGGATAAGAGGGACAGCAAAGAAAGTGAATTTGTAGATACTGTTGAGAACATCTCCATGTTTCCCGGCTTGGATTACAAATGCAATTCAGTGACATCAGAATCCATTTTCTCATTGACTTGAGTACTTTAGTTGTACCAGACCATTCATAGACTTATGTCATAAAATTTTGACTAACGAAGCCACTTGTGTTATGATTGCATAAAAATTGCTGTGTTCCATTTGTTAATAATTTCTGCCTGATGTTGTGGATGTTAAGTGTTTATTTATTTTTTCATATTTCAGGTTTTAGGTTTCTACTTCTACTTTTCCATCCCTGAATACTAATGAAAAACTGCTGTACCTATGACAGGTTGCATGATTTTTTTCCCCTCTGTGTACTCAATTTGTGTATTATTGTATCATATGACATTTTGAATCAAGTGCTGCTAGTACCAAGCTGCTATCAGCAACTGATGCCAAAAATATTCATTATAACACTTCTCAGCATGCAAGTGAGAGCATTTCAAATCACAGAGACAGAATTTCCAGCCATTGTTCTTTTCTTTTTTGCTTATTGTACAGAAAAAAGAATGCAAAACAAAAGTGGATTTATTAGAAAATAATGCTTCAGTAAAATGTTGTAAAACATGAGATTCATTATTTGTGAAGGTCATGTGAAATTCGGTACTGCATTAAAGATACCATCTCAGAGGTTTTCCCCCCCTTCTTTTCCCTTTCTCCAGGTGTTTTTCAAGTGCCATCTTTTTTTAGTTTTTGATTACATTAAGGTACAAACTATTTACACATCTGGAAGTAAGAAATACCTTCAACAGAGCACCAGGAAATGAAAAGTGCACCCTGCATATGCCTTATATGGCCTCTTTCTGTTAACACGCTGATCAGAACAAACGCCCTACCCATAGCACCAACAAGGAGAACAAAGGTCTTTATTCTCTAAGGGGAGACATTTAAAAAACAAATTGAATAAGTAAGGTTTGTCATTTTCTAATATTGACAGTGCTGAGCCTGCAACTATCAGCCAATTTCATATAAATTAATTCATTTTACAAAGTGAATGCTGAAACTTGGATGCCAACTGACAAGATGCCAGGAAATGGCATGGCAGAGAAGAGCCTTTGGTGGCATTTTAAATACCTGACCTCTGGCTTTCACCATCTTTTCTGGAGGAAGAAATGCAGAGTCTGTTGGTTGGGAGGTGAGGAGCAGGAACAGATACCTGAGCCAGAAAGTGGGGTTGGTGAGAAGTCAGCTGTAATTTGCTGATTCTTTTTCTACTGCCTGAAAAACTGGGGGTTAATAATCTTACTTCTCTTATTCACTGATCCTGGAGAGACTTTGAGCAAAAAGCTGGAGTTGGGCAAATGTGAGCTTCATTTCAGCTTTATGAATACATCCCAAGGTGCTCTTTAAATCCACGGTTCCTGCACAAAGGGCTGTGACTTCAGTCTAATAAAGAGGGCCCAAGGTCACATGTGCCAAGTAGGAAGAAATCAGGACCATTGCTGTGGCCCACTGTGTTCAAAAGAGATGCCAATACGAACTGTTGACTCTCATTGCCATCTGATACTTTACCTGCCCTGCTGTTTATTATGTGGGTTGGCTCCATATTTTTAAAAATGTATTCATGTAGAGATGTTTCCCCCTGCTGAGTCTTAAGCCCATTGTTGTAGATGAAGTGGTTTCTTTTGTCTGGCATATAATGTTTTCCTAACTTTTGACTTAGAAATCATAAAAGCTTACCAAAACCTTAAAGGAAAATCTAAGAACTTCATGTGTATTAAACACTTAGTAGGTGTCTGATACTGTAGTAAATACTTTATATATGAGAGCCCAGAACAAGCTGATGTCCCTGTCCATGTCTTTTAAAAATATAATAACCTAGTCTTATCTGTAGAAACTGCTGAAGATACTGATTGCACATTTTCTTGTTGCGTTTGAAATTCTGGAAGATAATATCCTAAAAAATTTACCCTCGAGAAGAACAATGCATTAAAATCTCCTGCTTTGAAAATGCTTTGAAATTATCCATATTTATTTCACTCTAGAGTGTAAATTAGGAAATGTTTGGCAGGTAAAATTTGACTTTTTCTAAACCCTGTTAAGCTTTTGTCAATTCATTTAAATTCATGAAAAGCAGCCCTTTTATTAACAATGACAACAAAGGCCCACAAAACTTAGGCTTTCTCAAGTGGAATATTATCAAGCCATTTTCAAACATCTATCAGTGAATTTCTGGGATGATAAAAGACATAAGAATGGGAAAGCTAGTTTAGTATTGACCACTGATTTATGTTAAATAATTAATGCAAACCAGAAGAACAAATTTGCACTGGCCCTGGTGAGCTGGTCAGCTGGCCATTCTTCAGCAGTTGGGATTGGGCAAAAGGTGAGTCCAGGTCACAGACAAGGCCGGCTGCAATCCAGAGACTGCAGAGTCAGCATTAACGTGCTGCCTCACTGCAGCAACTCAGGCATTTCTCTCCTCTTTTAAATGCTTCCATAGTTTTTACTTACAGGAGGCTGAGTGGTCCTCACTGGGGCAAGCAGGAAGGGTGGCTGGGGCCCTACAGGTGGTTGAAACTAGAGCATCAAGGAGTCAGGGCAGATGTGCAGACACCTTCCCGGGACCTGTTGAATCCTTTCAGGTGCGTGGTAGCTGCTGGTTTCTGAGCTCTGTCTTTTTTGTCAGTCTCATTCTTAGGATACCATTTTATTCAGATTAGGTCTTTGATATTCTTCGCTTGGTTTCCCCAGTATAGCTTGGTGTCATGTGGAGCTTCCCAGCTTGATGGATGGTGATTTTCTGGTTCTATAAAGTTCTATTTATCAATCTATCTATTTTAACTTATGTAGTTATTTATTTACTTTGGTGAATAGAGAACACATAGTTGACACAGGGAAGAAATAAGCTTCATTAGGCTTCTCCTAGCACCACTATGCAAACTTCTACACTTTCCTCCCAAACTTTCTGAACATGCTAGCAAGTTCCTCTCTCTGCATTCTACTGAGAGCTCTAAATAGAGTTTCTCTGCTCTGAAGGTAGGACCAAGCCTCAAGTATAAAATACCCAGGGTGATATTTGTAAAGACAGTTTCAAAAGAAGAAAATGCCTAGTTTTAACTTGCAAATGATGGTTCCCATAGGAATGTAGATAATATATAAGGTTATTTTGAGTTAGTTGGTAGTTAAATAATTTCTACATTTTGTAGCTAAAAAGCTAGAAAGTCTATATTAATCATGCTTTTTAGCAAAGCATCTTTTTGCTGCTTTCAGAGTCATGCACAAGAAAGCATGCAGCTTACCTCTTATAAAATACTATTGCTCAATTTTAATGCTTTTTGTTTTGGTGTTTTTCTTTTTACATGAAAGTGATGCAAAGTAGAAAAGAATAACATTGTTTTTCAAAATGTTGTTAGTTATATAATTTATATATAATTTCTACAACAGTGAGTGTTCCTCTAAAGGACAATTACAAACTATATAGGTTTGCATAAGTCTATAGTGTAGGTCTCACAAAGACAGGGTTATTCTCTGTTGCTGATATACCAATCTGAGGCCACAGTAGCTGTGGCAAGGACTGGTGACAACAGCATAGAATGAAAATGATTACATGATTTAAAGAAAGAATTGTGGAGAAACAAGGCAATAAACCTGCTCTGGCAGGGGTGACAGTGGCCATGGACCTAGCTCAGGGTTGTACCCTATCACTCACTCCAGACTTAAATTGAAGACCACAGCCAAGTCCTGCATATGCAGAGGGACACTATGCTACATTGAAAACTCGGCTCAGGAACAGCACTAGATTTTAATAGAAAAATTGATGGTTGGCACTAGAACAAAGTAGATCAGGTCTAGAGGGCCAAAGATCTGTTCCTCTCAACGTTAGTGGTTGTTGACTATTGCATTCAGAGGCTGCACTGGGAAGGTAGCAGCAGTGATTAATAATGTGCTGTGTAGCTTATTATCATTTGTCTTTGTCTGCTCAGGCTGCTATAAAAAATACTGTAAAGTGGGTAGCTTATAAAGAACATCAATTTATTGCTCAGTTCTGGAGGCTGGAAAGTCCAAGATCAAGGCACTGGCAGATTGGGTGCCTGGTGAGGGCTCATTTTCTGGTTCATACATGGTGCCTTTTCTCTGCATCCTCATGTGGGGGAAGGTGTGAGTCAGCTCTCTGGGGTTTTCTTTATAAGGGCACTAATCCCATTCATGAGGGCTCTACCCTCATGACCTAATAACCACCCAAAGGTCCTACCTCCTAATACCATCACCCTGGGGATTAGGATGTCAACATATGAATTTTTAGGGGACATAAGTATTCAGTCCATTGCACCATTTGACTTATTTAAATGAGCTTTCCTTTGACAAATAAGTCACTTTCTAAATAACCTGAAATGAATAGAAATAACTTACACCTTTAAGGCTAACACATTTGGACTTTACTAGAGTCTTAGAGAAAGAGAAAGAAAGAGAGAAGGTATCAACAAATTCACTCACACATAAATAAGGTAAGCACAGTATTAAGAGAACCATAAATTATGTGGCAGTGATTCATCCCATGAACTTGTGTTGAGCACCTGCAGTGTATAGAGCATTATGTAAGGCCAGAACCTATTTTGGCAAATGAAAGATGACACAGAATCTGTTCTCATGGGTTTTAAAGTCTAATGCAGGGCTCAGAAAATTGTGATCTGCAAGCCAAATCTACCCACCACTGGTTTTTGTATAAAGCTAAGATTGAAAGAAATCATAAGAAGACTAATATTTTGTGTTATATGAATACTCGTATGAATTGAATTTAGGTGTATTGACATTGAAATAAAATTTTAATGGAAAGTAGCCATGCTCATTCTTTTACGTATTGCCTATGACTGTTTTCATGTTATAATGTACAACTCCAGTAGTTACATCAGAGAGCTTTTTGTACACAAAGCCTAAAATATTTAATTTTAGCCCTTTACCAAAAGAGTGTGTCAATGGGTTTTCTAATAGGTTAGAAAACCATTAATCAGATTATCACACCATTAAAATCAAATGCTGGGCAAGAATGGTGTATAAATATAGGAATGTGTATGAGATCTAGAAGTGTGGTGATGGCAAGCAGATGCACAGTAGCATTAAAACCTTCATCACTTTTTGTTTAATTCTTTACAGGGCTCACAAGAGACCACACTCAAGGAGTGATGAACAAATTGTAATTGGTAACGTAATTCTAGCAATACTAAGTGTTGAGGAATTTCTGACTGAATCCCTACTGCTCTGATGTTGAAGGTTTTGTAAGGCAAAGGGGCAAGAAATCAGTTTAATGACATGCTATGATGCCCAGCCTTTCACTGGCTAACCTTGGCACTTATTGGTGCTGTAACTGAGAAAAAAGAATGACACATTCTTAGAGAATAGAGAAAAATGTTGGATACAAACTTTTAAAAATGAGAAAAAACATCACCTGTACAGATATATGAAATAGAGGAAATACATTTTACTCCGTAAGGAAGCAAAAAGTATATATTTTTGTGTCATGAAAGGAATATTTAAAATTTATGAGAATAATACTTTTCTTCTGAGAGATTCAAAGTACTTGTTTTATTTTAATTCTCTGAATATTATTATGGAATAGTTTAAAAAAAAGCTAAATCTCTTAGTTTGCACTTAGAATTAATACAAAGCTAGACCTTTGAACCAGTTTTCCTGCTAATTTATTGAGAATAGGGGCTATGTGAGAATAAGGCTGTCCACTCAATTATGGCAGATTGTTTCCATGAGTTTGCAATAGCGTCAGTCTGCAATATTACATAAACATAACCACTTTATTAGTCTTTTCTGATCATGATTGAGAGAAAAAAAATCTAGATAAAATAAAATCATTGTTTCAAAGTGGCATTGATATAAAATAAAATGTCAGGGTAATGTAGAAGAGCCTTTGAATTTTTAGACTCTTAGACAGATTCAACTTCAAAGACTACTTTATTCTCTGATGCAGACGCTTTTTATCATCCATCCTCAAAAGATTTTAGTTCATTTGTGTGGCTTCAAAAGAGTCTCATTTATTTATTGATCAAACAATCATTGAGTGCCTACTGTGTGCCAGGCACTGCATCTGATGCTTGGCATAACAAGATGATTAGAGAGTTTCTACTATACTCAAGTGGTGGGAAGACAAAGGCAACAAGATGGACTCTAGTGGTCAAAGAATTATCCACCCAAAGATAGGTCTGTAATAGACTGAGGTGTTTAATAGGGAAGTACATGGAGTAATATACACATAACAACAATAATCTTATGTCTTTCAATTTTAAAATTTCATTTGATATATTTTATTTTATCTTCTTGGGCCATTTATATTTAAAGCAAGAACATTTTAAAAATTAAACATTCAGTATTAGAAATTTGATCAACTAAGTTATTTTCTTATTGTGGAGATATAAGTTGTTATGTGATCTACTCTACTGTTCTGGTCTGAAATTTAAATAAAGCACAAGTTGAAACATTTTGGGGAGGAGAAGAAAAAAAGTCATGGCATTAATACAGATGTTTTCACAAAGAATTAACCCCCAAATTGCATGCCTACCTTTTAAACAGTTCCTATGAGACAGATATATTAATAGTGATTATATCTAAATAATGTCATAAACTAAGGTGGCTCTGATATGCAAGCTTCATTCACATTTAATTTCACACTCTTAGCATAACACCAGACATAGTACATGCAAACATGCCAGGTACACACATAACGTTTACAGAAAAGTCAAAGCAAAACCAAAATAAATTTATGCAAGGGAATGTATCCTTGAGTTACTGGTCTTCTTCCTAATTGCTATCACTATTAAAACTCAAATTTCACAACTATTGTCAACTATGTGTCAGAGATAGGAAGGACTGACCAGGGTTGAGGTATACTCTCCAGGCTTGAGAGAAGAAATGTTTTCTTTCTTTAGAAATGAACCCTAGGGATTGTGTTCATAGTGTGGCTTATGTAGAATTACACGAAGTGCCTTAGACACATATTATTAAATATTATTTAGATAACAAGTACTAGATTAGGATCATGATTTTTGGTTATATTAATAATACTGCAAACAATCTCTGACTCAATAGTGAAGTAATTCATTAATCAATAAAGATTTATTGAGCAATTTTTTGTGCACCACAAATATTGGGCTGATGGGAAAAGTAGCATAACACCTAAATTCCGATGTTCATTGCTGCATTCACTTAGCAAATCTCCATTAAGCAATTTGTATAAGCAAAACACCATGATGCACACTATGAGTGATAGAATTAATGCTATATGGTTGTTGGCCTCAGAGAATTCCCAGGTGAGATGCTCATGCAGAAAAACAAAAACACTTCAATGAAATATGTGGCTGAGTGCAATATACAGATGATAAATACTGTAGCTATTTAGGTCTTTAAGAGGAAAGGGGGGTTTTGTGGAAGAGGTGGAACTTGATCAGTGCCTATGTGATGGGCGACCTTTGGGCAGCATGGGATTTCTTTCAAGGGAGGGCAGACTGGTGGGGCTAGGGAGAACGTAGTAAGGGAGGGTGGTGTTGAGGAGTAAATGTTCATAATGCACGCAGGAGAGAGGGTGTGGACACATCTGGGGAGAACATGCAATAATTGCTTGGGAACTCTTGTCCTGTAAATTAAAAACATCCATTGATGAGATTAGTTAACTCCATCTATAAGGTTTGAGCCTGTCTTAAACAATGAGAACTATTTTGTCCTCAGAGGATGTTTTAGGACTCTCAGACCAATGATTCAGAGACATAGACTCAGGTGAGTTCTTCTTCCTGATACTGCTTTGCAGTTGAACCCCGTTCCATGAGAGATACCTCCTCCTTGGTCCTTGTCACCAGCCCTCTACCTTGTACTACAATCCCTGCAACTCTGCCACCCATTACCTTGAAGTGTCTGCCTTGGCTTCATGCCCTGTGTTACAGACTATTGCAACTCTGGGCAAATTACTTACCTTCCCATTGCCTCCATTTTTCATTTGCAAAATGGGAACAAAAATAGTACCAACCCCACTGGAAGTTGTAACTGTTTAGAATATTTAAAACAGTGCTGGGTACTAATTAAGTGCTATCAAAGTATTAAAAAGCATCAAAGTATTATTTTGGCTAGTTCACAAAGATTTGGCTTATTCACTGGCTAAATACAGATCTAAAAGAGTGGAGAGTTTGTGATGGAAAATCATTAGAAATATTGGAATGCAGTGTGCTCTCAAACAGTATAATATCAAAATAGGGAAGAATTCAGGGCACAGGTTATGTGGTATTAATTCTTAGTGTAACCTTCCAGGTTATTGGAGAGCCAGGTTTATTGTTGATGTGATATAAGTCCTAACTAGCATTTATCCCACTGACCGTTAGTTCACCCTGATTCCTGAAATCCGTGCATGTAAATCATTCCAAGAAAGTTAATTTTCTATACTTTCTATTATCTCCAAAAAAACAGCTACCAGGAACATATTTCTTATAACATACACATATTCCAGAAATTCTTATGTCACCAGCCTTCTACCTTTTACTACAATCTCTGCAAGTCTGTGACCCATTGTCTTTAAGTATCTTATTATGCAAAGGTTAAACTTTAGCCAAAGTATAATGAAGTAATAAAATCCACCTTGAAGCAGCATACATAACCAAAAGAATAGTATTAATCTGCATACCAAGAACATTCATCAAATCACCAAAGGGATTATTATGGAGTCATGAATATTGTCCTTTGCTCTATAAAAAATTTCCTCTGACATTAGGAAGGTAACAGTAGATGGGTTCAATAATTAATTTATAAATGAATAAACATTCAATTATAGGGTCTTCCAAAATTTATTCTTTTTTTCCTTTATTTGTTTTACTCCTTTGGTGACTCTCTTCCCCCTCCTTTTTGAAAAATATGTAATACATACAGCTCAAACTAAGTGGTGAGAAAGAGAGAGAGAGAGATGGAGAAGAGAGAGAGAGCTAAGACTTAAACATTTATTGTTTGCAATAAGAGCCAGTGCTTAATTATGTAGAGTCTTCTTTATGCATTAATTAGTAAGAAATGCCATTTAAATTTTTTAAGTAGGATTGTTTGCATTAAAACTATGAATAAGCATTTATGTTTGGTAGTCCTACTGAAATGCTTCAGTTTTATGTTTTTTTTATTTTATAGCTGACTTACAAACTCGCATGGATTTCTGTACTTGTAGTTAATGCAAAGAGTTGTATTTTATCTAAAAAAAATTACACTGAAATTAATATCAAATCTTAGTTTCTAAAAATTTTAGAGCACAAAAAATCTTAACAAAGCATCTAGCCCAATTTCTTTATTTTTTAAATGAGGAAATTGTAGTGAGAGGTCATTGTGCTGTTTATTCCTCTATTGTTCTTATTATGCAAATGTTAAACTTTAGCCAAAGTATAGTTTACTGATGAATTTTTTCATTAGGACTTTGCCACATTTATCCTCATTAGGTTCTGCCTTATTTGTCCAGCAACCCTCAATCATTCCCTTAGTCATCAAATTTTGTTGAAGACTTACTTCATAGAGTTCTTCATGTGGGCCATGAATAGATCAAGACAATCTTACAAAATCTTATAATAATTGTTCTTTGTCGAAGATTTGAGATTTGGAGACACTCTGTGTATGCTATCTGAAATATACTTTTGTGTATGTATGCTGAAATATATATGCATTATCTCATTTAAACCCTACAACAGTACTGCAATGTGCATTATTTTCATTTTACAGAGGAAACGAGACTCAGAAATTGAGACTCAGAAAGATTAACTGACCCACCCAAGGATAACAGCCAGTGAGTGGCAGACCTGAATTTAAGGATTAGGGAATGAAATAAATTATTTAATGTCACTTAATGTTTCACTTTTGAACACATATATTAGAGAAAAGTAATTTTGACTACATTTTTTCAGTAAAGAATTGTTGCAGAGGACAAGGAGTTCAGAGAAATAGTTTAATGTAAGCCTTTGAAAATAATTATTCAAAAATGCTTTAATAAAGAAATTTTCTAAGAATGGTTGGAATCTACACTAAATCTGAAAGATATGAAAAAATAAAATTTATGGCAAAGCATGGTTTTTCGGTGTCAACTTTTAGAGGTGTTTAATAATGCTGGTAAAACACTTCCTTCTAGGTCACTTAATATACATCCTCCATAGTCCTATTCACATTCATCTTGTTTTTAGGCCAACACTTCCCAACATGGGTTTTGTAGCTATTATAGCAGACTGCTAGTTCTCCTCCACTCTCTGTCTCCTCTTTTATAGTAACAGAGACTTTAGCTGAGTATGTGACCATGTCCCTAAAGACCATATTTCCCAGCCTCCCTTGTAGCTACTTGTGGTCATGTGATCAAGCCATGGCCAATAGAATATGAATGGAAATAATGTGAACAATTCCCAGGTCATTTGCTTAAAATAGGTGTAGTATGTGCCCTTCTTCTTGTGTTTCCATTGGGTGGAATGTGAGTGTGGTTGCAGGAGCTGGAGCAGTCACAGAATGAAAGTTGCCTCTTGAGGCCTACAGAGCAACAAGGTAGAAGGAGCCTGGTCCCTCGTGCCTTGAAACCACCATACCAGCTTTGGACTGTTTATGCTCTCTCAGAGAAAGAGATAAACATCTATTGTATAGAAACCACTACCACTTTGAGCATAGGTAATCTGTGTCCCAACGTTCTTCAGCTATTAATAAACATGACTTGAGAAAAGGGATTCATAGACAAGACTATTTGGCAAACATTTACATAAAGAAAGCTAGACAGTTTTTTTTTAATTGCAGGACTTCTCAGAGCATTTATTGTATGAGTGTTTGGAATGAATGTCTGAAAGGAGGTATGCAATGTTTCTAATATTTATTTGATTATGAAAATCATTTTAAAAATGGGCTACATATGAGTACATAAGTATGTGGAGTGCATTTTGAGAATTGCAGCATTAGGAAGCACAACTTTAGGAAGCTATTAGTGGATGAGCTTGAGATAAATGTTGAAGTTAGGTGTGGGTATGAGAAAGTTGTCCAGAGAGCCATTCAATTCAACCTATTTTTATGGAGCACTAAGCATTGGGGGGATAAAGATATACTTCTTTAGAAGGAAAAGGAAATCAATTATTGTTACAGGTACTCAACTAACATTAAGACAGATGAAGTAATTTCTAAATATGGTGGCTCAGATTGCTCATGAGATAACCTATAAGAAGTAGGAATAGGAGGAGGGGCAAGATTGGCATTTGTGGCATCTTCTGAATTGATACATGTGTGGGGCTCATCGGTCATTATGTGGCTAGAAAAAAGTACTGCATTTGAGTGCAAACATATGACTTTGTTTCTTTGGTATTGAGAGCTTCTTTTGGAGGGAGGATGTCTTGGCCAGGTCATCCCTGTTTCCACCACTGTTTGGGACATATAGTTACTGAGTTATTTGGTGATATATCTAGATGGACATGTGTGGCATGCTTTTTGAAGTAGATATTTGAAGCAGGGAGAAATGAGAAATCTCGAGAAGTACTTTGGGGGGTCATTTTCAGTGACCATTGAAGCATGAAATGTATGTGGAATAAACAGAACAAAGGGTAGGATCTGGGAAACAAACCATTTAAAGCACTTGTGGAGGAAGAACTGTATAATGACTGAGAAGTTAGGATCAGAGTAGTAGTGGAATAAATAAGAAAAACAGAGTCGAGGATTCCAAAGTGAGGTGCATAATCTTATGACAAGACTATGATTAAGGCTCAGGTGCTAAGAGATGGGAGCAAAGGGAAGAGTGCCAGCTTTGATCATGAGGGTGCTGTTTGTGACCGTGGTGTGTCTGTGACTCAAATTCTCTACTCCATATTCTGCAGGAGTTTCAATGTCCTCCCCACAATTTCTGTTATTTCCCAGGGGCTCATGTTCTCGTGTTCATTCTGATCTGTTTCTGTATTCCTGCTAAGCTCTAGATCTCATTTTTGTCTTAGCTCCTGGAGCTATTCTTATTTTTCTGTCTCCAAAGTGGACAAGTTTGCTTACTCCACAGTGAAGCAAAAAAAAAAATACTATTCAAATAAGACATTGGTGTGTATAATGGCTTCACTCAAGGATTGCAGTGATTAAGGCAGTTTACCTTGCAGAACCAAACACTGATCCAGTTACTGTCCTGCCTTCCCTGTCACTGGAATTTGTTTTTAGCTACCCTCCTTTTCTGTATGATCCAACCTCCTGTCCTATTGCTGTCCACTGTCCCTGCACTCTCACTGAGGACTTACCCTTCAGATTCTATGAGTACCTCATGAACAGTCTTCATCCGTTGCCTTTGCAGTTTTTCACATAAAACATTCCTTTGGGTCACACTCCCCTGCTTAAAACAGTCTCTCCAGGTATTTTCCTAAACAAAGACAGTTCTCCCTTGAACTCTGGTGCCAGCTGTTAGAATGGCTTCCCCCCTGCAACCTGCTGCATAATTTTAAAAAGATAAATATGTTATTTATTCTTCAATAGCTAACATGTCTGGATAATGCTGGAATAATTGCCTATTATTTTTTCCTGCAGCATGTGGTCTAAGTAGGGACTATTATTTGAACAGGGAAAAGAAAGGAATAATACTTATTTTTTAATGTGTGCAGAGCTATGTCCATGATATACTTAAGTGATGCTTGTAATTATTATTTACCATGTATAAAGCTTCCTCCCTGGTGTATTAAATCATGCACAGAATATAGCTTTAGGCATGATTCCTGGGTAGCACATCCCCAAGGTAGTCTGTTTCCAATAGATGTAAACGTGGGAAAGAATCAGCATAACATTTGGGAGAAGGCTCGGAAACCATCTGTGCATTAAGCAGGGAGAAAGGATGGCTGGGCATTTTTCAGGGGAGCCTAGGTGCATTTCAAGGGGAGTTCCCAAAGGATTTTATTCTGAGCATGTTAACAGTTAAATTATAAAACAGTTAAATTATAAAATCTTAGACTTTCGAACTATGTTGTTTCCAAGAAGGGTTTTATTTTTATCTATCTGCTTTTGTTGAGGGGAGCAAAGCTGAGAAGAGAAAAAAAAATCATTTAGTACACATTAGGAATTGTGCCAGTTACTTTTATACGTAGTATTTGATTTCATCCTCACAATAATGCAGAAAGATAGGTTAATGTTCCCATTTTCAGATTAGAAATGTGGTAAGAGGTAGAGAGGTAAGTATCTGTTCTGTGATCACATCTAGTAAAAGGGTAAAGTTAGAATTCAATTTGGTTTAATCACACCATGATTGTTTAGCACATGGGAATCAACTTCTCCATTATTCACTTCTTGAACTTAAGACTTTGTATTCCAGTCTTTCTCTCAAAAATAAGAGCACAACACTTTGCTATTTTACAAGAGGATGAGTAAGACATTCATCACTTGCAGGGAGAATAAAGCTGTTTCAGTGAAGGAGTTCAATCACTGTGACTATTTTCCTCTGGATGATGTTTTTCCTGTTTGTCATCCAAATCCATCAACATACCTGTTCTTACATGCTGTTTTAAAAAATGGGAATTATATTAAAATGACATGCTTAACAAACAAACAATTTTGTTCTTTAGAGCTGTGGTCCCCAACCCCTGGGCCACGCACTGGTAGGAACCAGACCACACAGCAAGAGGTGAGTGGAAGTCAGGTGAGTGGAAGCTTTATCTGTATTTACAGCCGCTCCCCATCACTTGTGCCGCTGCCTGACCTCTGCCTCCTGTCAGATCATTAGATTCTCATAGGTGCGTGAACGCTACTGTAAACTGTGCATGGGAGGGATCTAGGTTGTGTGCTCCTTGTGAGAACCTAATGCCTGATGATCTGAGGTGAAGCTGAGGTGGTGATGCTAGCACTGGGGTGTGGCTGTGAATGCAGATTATCATTAGCAGAGAGGTTTGACTACACAATAAATGTAATGTAGAATCATCCTGAAACTACCCCTGTGCCTTGCCCCCTCCAC
This sequence comes from Daubentonia madagascariensis, assembly GCA_023783475.1. NCBI lineage: Eukaryota > Metazoa > Chordata > Mammalia > Primates > Daubentoniidae > Daubentonia > Daubentonia madagascariensis. Next base: position 32,761,423 of record JAKFHU010002140.1, on the reverse strand, counting down.
CCCCCCACTCCCCCGTCCATGGAAAAACTGTCTTCCATGAAACCAGTCCCGGGTGCCAAAAAGGTTGGGGACCACTGCTTTAGAGAAATGGTATACTTAAATGATTCGGAGCAGGACCCTGGGAGTCAGACTTTTGAATTCCAATGTCTGATCCACCCTGTGTTGACGGTGTGACCTTAGGAAAATTACAGTGAGTTCTCCTTACGGCTTAGTTTTGTCTTTCCTTTAAAGATGATACAAGAAAATAATAGTACTATCTCATGAAGTTATTGTGAAGATTAAAATGTGCAAACATGTGGAAAGTGCTTAGAATGGTGCCTGGCATATAAATTTATTAGAATAAGTATTATAAACTAATGAAGAACAACAGACAATAGTTAATAAAGACACTCATATAACTCAAAGTTGGAACATTAAGAAGAAAATTCTGGCAACTAAATTGATTAAATATAACATGTATGTTTTGTTAAAATATTCTTAATTGTAGCATTATTTTAATAGCCAAGAAAAAGTGGAAAGGTTAAACAGATAAGCTTATGTACAATGGTAGCTACCAAAATATCATGCTTTTCATATAACATATTTCCATGTAAATATCTTATGTGGAAAAAAGATGAAAACATTGTATAAACCTTATTAAATCTATCTTCTGTTTATCCATTTATACATATACACATATAGAAAGGACTGGAAGAAAATACAGCTGTATGTTAATATTAAAATAATATCTTCATAGCGTGATTATAAGTAATTTTAATTTTTTCTTCTTCCAATTATCTTCCACAAGTTCCCAGTACTTTTATAGTCATAAAATAACATTGAAATAAAATAAAACAATTAGTCCAGTTGGTATATAAGTCACAAAATATATATTGTCACATCATCTTTGCTTCCTATATAATTTTGTGCAAAGCCACTAGAGGAGGGTCTTAGGATACACTCTGTGTCTACATTTCATCATTACACTCTAGAGTAGGTGGTACCAGCTCTTCTGTATTTGGTGAAATTTGATTTCCTCTTTCACAATTGCTGTCAGCTTTCTGTCATTTACCTTAAAATTTAATGAATGAGCATTATGATAGCAGCAGAGAGGAATTTTTCAGAGTAATAGATACACTAGGATTTAATGAAACATTTTTTTCCTTACACAGAATGTATGTAGAGTGAAGTTCACTTTTGGGGTCACACGTCTAGAAGCCTGAGTTTCAGAGTAACTTGATTTTGTTTTCTGAAGGAATGATGCATTTTGAACCTATGCGCCGTCACTTGTTTAATCTACCTGGTCAGTTGGTTAAATGCATTAGCTTATAAAAGAATAATTTAGGAATGGCCATGGCTGATGTCAATATATATCACTATTTTGTTCACTCTTATCTCAGAAGTTACCTTTCTAGAATTTTTAACTTGTCCACTGCTCATTCTGTGATGGGCAAACCTGGAGCCTCAGGAGATGGCTGCCAATTAGCTCTGTAATTCTGCACAAACCATTAGCCCTCCTGGGTCTCCGTTGTTTTTTCATCTGTGACAAAAGGCACTCTTCAGAACCCTCATCCTGTGACTCAGGATGCCTCTTTTAATGGGCTGTGGATGTTAGTGAGGTCATTTAAAAGATTTCACCTGCATTTTATGTTATTTCATTAGAATTCGATGGGAAACTGGTAGCAGAGCCATTTCAGCTGGATCATGGGTGGGCTCCCACCTTGACTGCAGTTCTTAATGGAGCTCTTCAAAAACCACTGTCAGCCCCAAAGAAGCATTTACTCTAAGACTCTTATTTGGTTCTGGGCCAATCACTTTGCAAAGTGAATTGAGCAGATACGATCCCAGCTGTGTATTATTCACAGTCTAATACAGGTGATAACGACCCGGGCAGAGATATTAAGGGTGTAAATTAAACAAACACATGCATTAAATCAGGTCAATTACACAAGTAGGCTAAGAACGCACTGAGTGCAGGAGTACTTTTGTTGGCTCCCTATAGTAGATGTCAACATGTGTCAGAGAATGTTTGAACAGCAGTAAAATTAGTGGAAGGCGGAGTTCAGCATTTGGCTTTCTTCCCTTTTCCCCCCTCTGTAAGATCTGGTAAATGGCTGAGGTTATGAAAGGTCTTCCCTCTCCTGGGATCCTTCCTAGCTTGGGATGCTTCCCAGCAGGTTAATGGGAGGCAGCAGAGCAGAGCCTGGGACTGGCCTTCTGATCGGGCTAGAGCTTCTCCAGGTCACAGCCCCCCAGAAAGGGAAGAGCATCTGCAGGCTGCAAGTTGAACTGGTAAGTCAAGTTTATGAGGGATCTTCTAAATAACCCCAGTGGGCATGGCGTGGGACCCACACATGAGGGAGGACACCAAATCCATGGGGCACTTCCCAGAGGAGAGAAGGGAGGAGGGTTTGATACAGAAAGCTAATAGTGGGATAGTCTCTCCTTTCAGACAGCTTATGGTTTTTACAAGTTTTGAATAAGCACAACTTTAGAATTAACCATGAACACACAAGTTTAAAAATAAAGAGACACTGCAGTTGTTTTAAATAGGAATATAAAGTCAATAATGATTTCTAAAATAGATTTTCTTGACAGTCATTCTAAAATAGATTTTCATCAACCACAATCTCTAGCATCTGTTTAAAAATAAGGTTGGTAAAATTGACCATATTCTGGTAATGTGGCAGTTGATAAAATTAATCAAAAAATGTCTGACCAGATAAAAGATTTGAAATTAAAAATGAAAAAAAGTCAGGCGAAATATTAACCCTGGTGTCATCTTTCTAGACTGGCATGCTTTCAGCAAGAATCCTTGGTTTCATAATTAATCTAAGCTTCTTGGTCTCCATTAGTTTTAGAAAAGTGACCATTGGCATAGATACCCATAAACATACTGCTCACTTAGTCAAAGTCACATTCTCCTATCATTAATGGCAGCACTAAGACCTCCATAGTCTCTAATTCTTTGTATCATTTACTGTCAACTTTAAAATGTCATGTTAGTAACTAAACACATCATTCATGTGTTTCTGGTTGCTTATATAAGATATTGCTTGAATAAAAAATTCTCTAAAAACATTAAGGCTCAAACACCCATCTCTTTGTAGTTTGTTTATAATGTTTCAGAAAGAAGACTATGTATGCCATGACAGTTATATGTTTTTTTAGGTAACTTGAATAATGCACTAAAGGCTTTAAAACTCTTCTTAAAAGGAAAAAGAATTCTTTGAACTGACAGTGAACAAACAATCTTTTCAGACCTGCAGAATTTTTGTTTGATGGCCTGTGTCAAGTGTAATAAACATTAAGAAAGTTTCAATACTCTAAATATGTCAGTACTTTGGAGAAGATTCCAAGAGGTCTTTGCTGAGGTGCTTTTGATTTCAGCAATGATGAACTAATAGTATATGCCTATTAATTTCCAAGCTAGGCAGACAGAAATTTCTAGAAGTCTCTAGTTAGTATTATTCAGTAGTTAAGATAAAAGCACCATCATTGAGACCTCATCTATGCAATGGTGTTCACTTACATTATCCCATACAATTCTCAGGACCACCTTGAGTATTCATGTTGCTAGTAGAAAAAATAAGGCTCAGACTGAGCAATTGGCTGAAAACCATTCCATGGGGTCTGACTCCAATTTTTGTAGTAATTTCACATCCCACAATGCTTAAGAAGAATTTCACTTTAATCTTTACACAGTAGTAACATAGTAGCTCAAGAAGTACCCATGATACAAGTATTTTTTTTGTCTGCTTTTTAGTGTTCATTGCTCTTTAATTAAATTTAAGATTATTTTGCTTTATTATTATATTGCTGAGACCAATCAGTGATCTCATTCTGTCTTGTACCTGTATTTCATTTTAAATAATTCTTCCTTTCTGCTACTATTGGGAAGATTTTGGAGGGAGTTAAATTGGAGCCAGAGTAGTCCACTGGGCTACACAGAGGTGAAAACTGGGAAGGGACATTTCCTTGGAAGATCCAGAATCCTCTGGACTCACACTACTCATAGGACAGGACTTTAGAAGTATCTGAAATCTAGGAGTTCATCAGGCACAAACTTCTGAGACCCATATTCTATATCTAGTGTTCTTTGCAGGGATCCATGTAAGCTTTGGGATTATTGGCAAGTTACTTCCCAATGGGATGCCTTTGTGTCTGAAAACTTAGCTTATTACTTTCAAATTCATGTTTACCTTCTTTACTTTTTAAACATTTCAAAAGTTATTTTTAATGTAAGGATTAGGAGAGGAATCCCTCCAATTTTAAATGCGAATTTTCAGAGGTTGTGGAATAAAAACCAAAACGAATAGTCCCTTGTCCAGACATCCTGATTTAAATTCTTCATTAGACAGTATTTTTTTTGTGTAATTTTTAATTTATAAAAAATAGCAATACGAACCCTTTGCAATTTTAGAGTGACAGAAGAGAGATATTGTCTCAAGAGGCAGATGAGTAGCTTCCGCAGGACATTATAGGAAGTATTACCCACAAGGTTGAACTGTGAAAGAAAATAGTTAATCTCCGTTATTTGACATGAAGATAGAAGGACATGACCAAAAGCACTCAGGAGACAGTGCTTCAAATGTATACCAAGATTTTGTCCTAGGCAAAATATAATCTTGACGTGTTCATAGAAAATCAATATACATTTAATTATTGTGGACTTTATAGATATTTATGAGTTGAATGCTATAGCCACTATGTAAATAATTTATTAAGTAGTGACGAGTAAAAACAAAACAAAAACTCTATATTGGGCACAAGGTATGTAGACATGGTTCCTACATTCCATAGATAAGAATCAAAGACAGATTCTCAGGCCACGGGTTTCTTTGAGAGAGAGAGAGAGAGAGGTGTATGTGGACTAGTTCGAGAGGTTTTAAAATCTATAAACAAGCTGCATTCTTAAAAAAATATGTATGAGATATATGAGTGTTAATCAGAATTTCTGAGCAGCATTAGCAAATTGGCATTTTATTCTTACTGATCCACCTGCACTTTGCAGGACACAGCACTCAAACATCCAAACAAACAGCATTCTGTTCACGTGAATATTATAATTGGTGTGTATGTGGGGGCAAAAATAGCTAGTAAAATTCCAGATTCATTTAAAAAAACTTGACATTTTTGTTAGTTTGTGCAAGGTTGCCACAGATACATGCAGCATTTCTGTCAAACAGATCAAAATCTTTCTGACTCTCAGAGGTACAGATGCCCCACTGTATTACAACAATTATATATTCAGGGGTTTTATTTTATTGCATTAAATATCCAAAAGAATGTTTGAAGAGAAAGTATGACAAAGGGAATTGCAGAATGAAATGGGAGCCCCACGTGTGGACAGGCATAGGCAGTGAATAGCAGCAGTGGCACATCTGCTATCAGGCATTCGCTACATGCCAGGTGTTTTCCACAAAGTATTTACAAACCCTACCAGGTAAGTACTGTTTTCACCATTTCTCATATGAGAAAATGAAGCCTGAGAAATTGCATAATATGCTCAAGGTCATGTGGTTAGAAGTGGCAGTAACTGGAATTGGATCCAAGTCACGTTGCCCCTTGACTAGATGGATGCAATAACTGGAGTTATTAGGAATAAATGGAAAAACCAAAGAGGAGAAAAAATGCAGAAAAAGAAACACTTAGTTGAAAGAGGTGTTGAAACTGGACCTGTAGAAAAATAAAAGAAAGTTGAAGATTTTTAAGGTGAGAAAAGCATTTACTATGAATTGGGAATACAGCTTGATCATAAAAAAAATTTTAAAAATCACTATTTTCTGCTTATTAAATTTCAGGTGTTCTAAATTAGTATACACAACATATCTGTTACTAAAATTAAGTTTGAGAATGCAACTATTATTTACTTCATTCTTCTTCAGATCACAAAATTTACCTTTCAGCAAGCACAATATTTATTTTTATCATGTGGCACAAATGAATGCCTTTAGTCATTTGGCGGTAGGCCATTCTAAATCTTAGGGAACGCAAACATCTGAACAGGTGGTGAGTCTTCAGATTTCCTCCTGGTGAAGGCTATGCACAGGGAAGGAAATTACATGTTGTGGATTAATTCTGTCTCATGCTGCTATTTCTTTTTGTCATGAATTCTATTTCCTATAAACACCATTAGTTGATGGATCAGTGGTTTGCTATTATTAACTAGGTTAGTTATATTTTTTAGTTTCCCTGTCCAAACGTTACTCAGCACGAGTTTGAACCACACCATATGTCCAGTGTTGCTACATTTTGCCAAAATAATGCAATGCAGCACAGTCCTTCCCTTCAGCTAAGGGGAAAGGAAACTCTTTGCCTTTTTCTCAGGCCAGACATTGGATTTGGCTCTCAGATCACTGGTTTTTATTCGTTTCATGACAGGTCCTAGGATATGATTTGAACAATGACAACTTAACCTGCTGTATTTTAAAAAATCTTCTTTGAACTCATGAGATGCATTTTCTAATTAAATCAAAATACATTTAAAACTAGGTTTAAAAATCTTACTGATGAATTTCCCTGCTTGTTTTAAAATGAGATGCATGCAGTAAACTGGTTAAGAGATGGGGTCCCTTGTCAGTGTGTGACATAATTCAAACTCTGGCTCTATACCACTCAATATTCTTGTGAATTTGGGCTAATTATTTAACATCTCTGTGCCTCAGTTTTCCTATCTCTAAAATTGCAATAATGACGACGACTATTTTTTCCTACTGCATAGTTTCACACGTGTATGTGTTTGTGTGTAAAGTAAATGGATTAACACAGGTGAAGTATTTAGAACAGAACTTTGTGTGTAGTCGTCATTCAATGAATATTAGCTATTATTATTACTTCCACTACTGTTACTATGTACTTTCTTAAGGACATTTATTATATACCTACTTTGTGCCAAACACTGGGCTTATAATGATGAAAAAAATTATAGATAAGGTCTCTGCTGTCTTAGAGCTTACATACTACAGTGACTGACAAATAATAAACAAGAATTTATAAGCCAAAAAACCATCGAATAGTCAAACAATAAGAAATGCATGAATTAACATAGGGTGATATGATCAAAAGACAAAGGGATGTTTTAGACTGAGTGGTCCAGGAAGGCTTCTCTGAGTCTGTGACATTTAAACTCAAAGTTTTAGGTAATAGAAATCAAGTCAAAAAAGATATCTGAGGGAAGAGCGCTGGATGGGGAGGGAGCAGGCAGTCACAAAGCCATTGGAGGGAAAAAGTATGGAGTGTTTGAGGAAAAGAAAGAAAGTCAGAGTGGTGTGGGAGAGAGTGGGCAAAGGGGAGAGAGTCAGAAAGGTTGGCCGCGGTCGGTCGGCGCATGGAGAGCCGTTGGGCAGGATAAGTAAAATCCAGACTCCTTACTTCACATGCAACTGGAAGGCATCGCAGAGGAGAGAGTGATCAAGTTTTGTTTTATAAAGATTATTCTGAGTCCTGCGTGGAAAATAGACTCTTGGGTTGGGGCAAATGAAGAAGCAGAGACCAGGTAGGAGACCACTAACATGGGCCATGTGAAAAGTGATGGTGGTCTGGTCTAAGGAGGTGGAGTCAGGATGGAAAGAAGAGGAAAGACCCAGATTAAACTTCTGGAATGATTTCTGTGGCATGCTCTCTGTTTGGCTGCCCTGCAGACAGGCACCACAAAGTGCTTGATCATAGCAATTGTAATTCATAACATACTTATTGGACACCCAGACACTGCACTAGTTATTGGGAATTTAAACTTATAGCCTACTTGAGAAAATGGACATATTGAAATTGATATGATATAACATGATAATGAATTTAGTGAGTATGAATAAATGGTACCAGTACTCACAGGAACTCCCCCGTTGGGGGCTCTCCAAAATAATTCACTGAAGAAATAATATTTGATTTCAGCTTCACATGACAGGTTGGAGTTTGGCATGTTGAGACATGGGCAGAAATGCACTCCATGCAGAAAATGGAGGAGCATGACTCAGAATTATAAATGTTCATGGAGAATTTAGGGAAAATTACATCAACTGGTGTGACTGGAATGTAGCAAATGGACAAGACTAGAATTACAAAGGGAAGGATGAGCATAATGGAGGTTTCTTTTGCAGGAAAGAGAGGACTGGGAACTGGCAAACAAATACAAGATATAAAAATTTCAAAAATTTGAAAAGATTCAGAATTCAATTTGAGGAAAAAGTTCACTAGATACCAAATTAACCAAAAACTATATATCTTAATTTTAATTCTGATAAGGTTTTACCACAAAACTAACGGTGATCGACTGAATCACTCCTCCACAATAACAAGATAAAACTAATAATATCTCTGTGGGGCATGTTCAGTAACCAACTAATATGAACACAGAAATTTTGTCCTTTATGAATCATGTTAACCGCTTATTATATAAAAGTTTATTCATTCATTTCTTTAGCAAACAGCATAAGCAGGGATGTACTATTATTCTTTAGTGTATTTATTCAATGGTTGCAACAATACTACTCGCATTAATCAAATTTATCTAACAACGCAATTTTGAAAGCAGTTTACACAAAATATATATACAAATATCAGTTGCTACAAATATGATAAAGGACTAATATATTTACTCTATCATGAATTCACAATAATCAATAAGAAAAACATTAACATACATACGAACAAATAAGCAAAGAGCTTGAACAGACAATTCAGAAAGGAAGAAAAACAAATGGCTAAGACATATAATGTAATGCAATGTATAATATAGTATTACATATATGTCTATATATTATGCTCACTTTTAGTTAAAGGTGTGTAAATTAAATTCAACTTATATTGTTTATCAAGTTAACTTCTTAGCAAGCAATTTGACAATACGTATAAAGATCCTTAAAAAGTTTTATATATTTGGTAAGTAATTCTGAGAATCTATCCTAAGGAAATAAACCTAGCTGGGATAATATTTGTAGCTATGAAAACAGTTGAAATTTCCAATTATAGGGAAATGTTTTGAGAATCAGTGGTAAAGTCACTTTATGTAATATGGTACAGATTTTGAAATAAGTTTATGAAAATTATGTAATAAATAGGAAATGCTTCCAACATAACAAAAAATAAAAAGGGTAAAAAGCATGTTTACTATATGCTTAAAATATATGAAATGCCTTAGGCAGAGAGAAAGAAAGTGAAACGAGACATCTACTCTGTGAGCACAAGTGAGGGGATATAGTTCTTTTATTTTTTTTTCTGAACATTTCTTATTTTCATGAAGCAGCCAGTAATAATTTTATATCATTTTATCTAAAATTTTACAACTCTCTTGTCAGATGACGGATTAATTCTATTTTAAAGTTGTAGGAATTTACCATCAGATAATTTTTTTTTTTAACTTGCTCAGGCACAGTGCTAGGTACTGGTGACCAATAATGGAAATAGCTTGGTCCCTGCTTTTGAGCAGCAGTCAGATTCAGGATGGTCAGGCCTTGAGCTCACTGACGTCATCATAACCTGAGTGTTCCAAACACTAGGGGGTGGGGGTGTCTCACTGTATCGCCCAGGCTGGCCTCGAACTCCTGGACCCAAGCAATCCTCCTGCCTCAGTCTCCCAAGTAGCTGGGACAACAGGTGCATACCACCACATCCAGCTTCCATCCACTTGTCTTAAAGATTGCCGGGGTAGAGCCAGGTGGGCTGGTGCATGCCTGGTAGTCCCAGCTCCTAGGGAGGCTGAAGTGAAAGGATCCCTTGAGCCCAAGAGTTTGAGGCCAGCCTTGGAAACATACTAAGTACCAACCTCTTAAAAAAAAAAAAAAAAAAGACGATTGCCAGGATGATAATTTGACTTTTTTGACTTGCCCAAGAAACTCTTCACCTCCCTACTTAAGTCTCAAACAAAATTTTCTATCATATAGTTTAAACTCATTTTTCCTAATACTGTCTTCATAAGAGATGATAAACAGTTGATCACCATTCTTTATATAATAACCCACCTAATATAAAAAGTAGAATTATGCTCCATATGGTCTTCTGCAAATAACCTGCCCATGCTATCCATGCTGAGAGACATTTTCAGAGTTAATAAAAGGACTTTATTTTACAATTGTAGTTCTATTGCTGATCGTGAAATTTATGATATATTCACAGAAATTGCCTTGACTGTTGAATTCCCACATGTCCGGCTGGTCTCCACCTAGGACTTGGGGGCTTTTTTGCTTTCCCTGATGAATTGTTTTTCATTTTTCTGCATATTTGTGCCTACCAAATTTTTCACTGCCTGTTTCAGGCCACATTTTCTCTATCACGAAAACATTCGGCTTGAATTATGTTTTTCTCAGTTGAATAGTTATTTGAACATTTAATGAGAAGGTTCTATCCCCCCAGATTGCTAATTGTTAGGTGATACGGTACAAAATCTAAAGCTTATCTTGCCAGCATAAATGACATCCCTATCTTCTCAGTGACCTGTTGAACCATCTTCTTGTTATAGAAGCAGATAAAATTGGTTGCCATAGTGAGTTGATCATTAGACTTATCATAAGATTAGTCAGGCTTTTGATGGAAATATTTTTTTCTTAACTTGTCTCTATTTGAATAATATAGCATGTTTTTCCCCCATGTCTTTTAGTGATCTAACTCAAAGGATTAGTGCTGGCGGTTTCCAGATGACATTTGTAGTCTTTATTTATTTTCAGTTGAAATGATTTAAGTTATGAAATCAACATTTTCATTGTAAAAGGTAAAATGTAATAGGCAATTCAGAAATGGGAAGTGAAATTTTCTCTCTCCTCCCATCATTCCATTTTCTTCGTTAGAACTTCTATTGAGATTTCCATATATATACTTGTATATGTTATTTCAAACATTTTCCTGTATATACAATATATGTGTGTATAATGTATTATTTCTTATATAACTCTTATGTAATATCAATATATTTTGTTTTTACTTAAATGATATAGTATAGTATTACTCTGCAGTGCTTTCTTTTCACTTAAAATATGCAAAACTTTTCACATCAGTCATTTTTAGATCTTCCTTATTGTTTTTCACAGCTCCACATTATTCCTTTGTGTGGATTATTATGAATTATTTTACTAACCCTTAAAGAGTTAGTCAATGATATTTAGTTCCTGCAAGGTGTCTAAACCCATGCTGTGTGCTAGAGATTCAGCAATGAACAAGACAGACCAGGTCTCTGTCCTCAAAATGCTCACATTTTTGCGCCCTTAAGGATGCATTTATATTGCTTTAGTTTTTCACTATTACAACATCTTTTCTATTAAGAATTTATTTTATTCCATTTACATTTATTGATTTCGTAAATGTGTTTGGTCCTATTTTGATGTCCTAGAAGGCTGTTTTCCATGATTTATTGCTTCCCTTCTCATCTGTTTTTAGCTAAATTGAATGTATTCTTTTTTGTACTTTTTGAGACGTTAAAAAAATGTCAGCTGAACTAACCAGCTTCTTTTGGTAGTTTTCTTAATATACTTTGATGATAAATTTGAATAATCATTTCTTGATTATTAACTTTATACAATTTCTGTCTGCCTTAAAAAATGAGAAAAGTGCTATGTTTATATTTTCTTTTACCCCTTAATCTTAGTGTTTTACATGATTATTTTTATAATATTAAGTATTATAACATTTGCATTCTTTTCTATAGCCATAATTTCCATGTTTATTAAGATCTAGTTTTTCATGATATTGATTCAGAATTAGCACTCATCCTTTATGTAGAGCACATTATTTTGATTTATCACTTGGTTGGAGATTTATAACATTTATATATGAGATATATAACTTTTTTTAAAAAAGCCAATACCTTTCATATATCCTCAAATGTTCAAAAATTCATTTTTTTCATCTATATACTTGACTGAAAATCTTGGCTGAGTATACAATTTAGGGTCATATATTTTTTCTGCTAGAATTCTGCAGGCATTTCTCCACCATATTGGTCATTGGAAGGTGATGTGGAAATGCCCAAGGCCTGTCTGAAATGCTCCTAATTTGCTTTTCCTACACCACACTGTGCCCAGCAGAGTGTTAGGTGCTGAAGGCACAAGGATGGACAAATCTCAGACACTTTCATTGAGAAGCTCCCAGACTAGGGTGTGGTTGGGCCCAAAATCTGGCTCATGGCCATAATTCTAATCCAGTATATTTTGAATAGAAAGTTCACCTTTTGTCTTAAGGTCCAGTAACTTCACTAGCATATTCAGTTTTAATATTCTGCATAATTTCTTAGTAAATACGTGATTCTTTAACTTCAAGTCATTTCTTAAGAAAGATTTCTTTTGTTAAATCTTTGAACTTTTTTCTGTTTCATTCTTTATTTTTTTCAAGAATATCAATTTTGAACATTTGATCACTTTTTATCTTCTGTGTTGTTTTCTCTCCAGTGAGATTATATTTTTATTCTTTACTTTTGTTTTTGTGTAATTTGCTTTCCAAACTTGCCCTTTATGTTTCTTACTGGTTTCAGAAGTATACATTCTCTCTTCTCTCTTTCAAATGTAGTTTTCATCTGAAAAATGAATGTCATACTGATATTTTTAACTTCTTTCTTGAAATTGGTGAGTTCATGTTTCATCTTTTACCTTTGATCCCCTCTTATGTCTTTAACATCTTTCTTAAATTCTTTACCCAGAATCCATGTTTCCATGCCCAATAAAAACAGCAAGTGAGATGCTTTTTTAAAAAAGTATCATTTGATAAAATTTACTTCTGCTTATTGGGAGGAATTCTTTTCTGAAATGTAGCATTTATTTGATTCTTTCCCCCACCTCCCTCTCTCCCTTTCACTCCTGTATTCTCTGAGTTGAGCGGATCACTCAGGAAGAGGATTATGCTTGTTGTCATCGACATTTAGATTGCATGGTTTTTAGTTTGTAATTTAGAGTCTGCTTATCTCTGATCTGGTAAACTGGTCAGCAGCTACAGGGAGGGATGGTCCCCTCTCTTCTGCCCTCCTAATTCCACATGTGGTGGTTTCTTGGGGTTAGGAGTTTTAATGGGACAAAAAAATAAATGGCCAATGTGTATTACCCATCTCCAGTCCACCTTCCTCTGCTGTTCTGGGAACTAGCAGTTAATCCTACTCTTTCCCACCCCAAGTAAAGGTTCACTAATGAGACCTTTTTGAATTTATCAGTTACTTTTAACAAGTCTGCATTTTGGTCAAGATCTAGAGAGGTGAATTGTCCACTATTTCTTCTCTCATTTTGTGCCAATTCTATTGTATTTTGCAGTAGTTTTTTTTGTCTTTCTTGTGCGGTTGTCATACTTTCTAATTTCATTGCAATTGCAATTTTATCTTATTTTTAATTATTTCTAGAAAATTTGTGAGTGTCAACACAGGAAGTAAACAAATATTATTTCTTATGTTTTATAAGAATTCTCTGTTAGTATGCTTTAAAATAGAGTAATCAAAGTATGTATTTGTATTAGAATATATTTGTACTGATTAAAAAGAACCACTTTTCAGTGTTTTCAGTTTTCAGTTCTTAGGTAAAGTGTTTTCAGTTCTCAGGGATAAATATATTTATGTTTGAAGAAATCAAAATTAGAATTCCAGAATATCTTCTAATTTTGATTTTTTCACTTACCAGCTGTGATTCTTCTGTTTAGTCATTAAATCTTTCTCAGTCTTAAGGGAATAAAAATTCCTTTACCTCACAGGGAAATTTTGTGAGAATCAAACAGAATATGACATGTGAAAGTTTGGAATGCTACCAATTTCAATGCAAGTATCAGGTACGGTCAATATTTACATTTTATGTATGGAAAAAATTTCCATTTTTACATAAGGAAAAGAACCCCGAGGCATGGCTTATAGAGGACTGTAATAGATTTTGCTTTATGCTTGAGTTGTCTCCAGACAAGTGCTTATTTATTTATTTATTTATAAACTAAATTTGATAGAGATCAACAGAAGCCCATATCAGCATGTTTGGTCCTGCAGTTTTTCCCTTTTAAGCTCATCTTCCTCTGTGTTTGCTAAAAGAGATAATGAACCTGCCAGTTCTGTTTCTGAGCATTTGCAAAGCAGCAGTGGGGAACGGAGAGAACTGAAATGGTGTTGGGGAGTTTGTACCAGAAGGAACCAGTACTTACTTACAAGAAAAACACTGGGGAAATAAAGGGTGGAGGGGACTTCATTTGGGAGGGGAGTTTTGGTGGCGGGTGAGCATGAGAAAGGAAGAGAGAGGCCAGGTGAAAGAGAGAAAAGGCATTTTCAGTTGTGGTTTTGGTTAGGGATGGGGTGTCTTTGAATATTTGCAAAGGACACAGGTAAATGTTAGAACTATTTTTAATCATCTTGGGGTGAGGGGCTGCATTTCTTTGTGATGCTGAACAACAAAGGACCCACCCGGGTGCCTTCCATTCCCCTCCTCTCTACTCTCAGCTCTTGTCCATCCCAGGCTGTGTCCTGGGGACTGACCTTGACCTTGACCTTTGACCAAAGGGGACTATTGTCAAGCAACTAGCAGGAGAGAGGAGAGTGAGGTTGGGGACTTATCCCTTATACTCTTTTCCTGAAAGTCACTGTGTCCCTGGACCTCAGGTCACAGTTCCTGGGAGGGGCCTCCTCCGACTCCGGGTTTGAGTGACCACTCTCTCTCATGCGCTTTTTGGCTCTGGGGATGTAGCGTCCCCTGCCCCCACTCCCATCTTTACCACCTGAGACAGTTACTATCCCTTGTGGCTTCTGTACAACCCATATAGACTCTTACAAACATCCCGTTATAAACCCCTTTCTCAAATTACCCAATTTAAGTGTGTTATTTTCTGCTGGAACCCTGAATGGTACAGGACCACATGAGTCCCTTGGACTTATGTGGTTTATAGAAGTATTTTTACGGTAGCTGGAATGCTCCTAGAGAAAACACAGATGGCCTAGTGGCCATATAGCTCAATTAGTTGAACTGGGCAGAACATTTATTTTTGGCCAGTTTTCATGCTTTAAATGGGAGCCCGCCGAGTTAGAGAATTGGAAATAAGCCTCCATGTCAACATGGATATTAATTTAGGGAAAGGGAAGAAAGAATGCAAACCTTTTTTGAGTATCAACTTTGTGTTCATATCAGTGTTCAACATTTCATTTTCCTATGTAATCCTAGTAAGAATCTTGTAAGAAAAGTATATTTTCCTTCATTTTACAGATGAGTATCATGAAGGTTAGGTAGTCTTAAATTGTTTGTCCAGTGTCTGAAAACTGTAAAGTGGCAGAGCTATGATGCAAACACTTTTGATTTCAATTCACCGAAAATTTGTACTCCAAATTTTCTGTACCTCAGAAGTACATAAAAACTCTTTTAAAAATACAGATTGCTAGGACTATCCCAGATCTGCAGGAAAATCCTCTATGGGGGAAGCTTTTGGATAGGTTTCATAAACCCTCACCCGCCCCCCCACCCCCAGCAGGTGATTCTGCTATGCAGCTGCTTTGGAGAGATGGGGCTAAAGTTTCTGATTCTTTTTGCTCCTAAATGACAATATACTTTTTTCCCCTTGTTTTTAAATTTGGTCTTTCTATTACCTTAAACAGAGGCATATACCAGAGAGTGAATGATCTCACTAAGAGTGTTTATTCTGATTTTCCCTCTAGGTCACTTTTTAAAAATATCCTGAATTTTAGCAATTCTGCATGAACTTAAGGCAATATGAATTATGTCCTGAAATACTATACTAGAAATATTTTTATCTCTACTAATATTTATTATCTAAAACAAGAATGTTATTTCAGATTCTATGAAAATACATCGAGCCTAAATTATTAATACTGATAAAGTAAAAAGCTGTTAGGTATAAGTTTTTATAAAAGTTGGCATAAAATGAGAATATTGGCATTTAATAACCTCATAATCTCTCTCTCTAATCCTTATGCACCATAGATATTATGTCTGTTGTGGGTGCCTTTCATGTGTTTTAGAAGTGAAGAAGAAAATGTGATGTTATACAAACCCTTAGCACTTGGGACTGAATCTTAGTTATGTTCATCAAATTATAATACCGTGTAATTTTTCACTGCTCACTGCTCCATTTGTCCATCTTTACAATGAGGATAAGTCTGCCTTACTTAACCTCAAAGGAATATCTATCAAATCTGCTGTTTAAAAATGAGTCACTGATTCCTAAGATATATGAAATAAAAGCATAAATAAAATAAAGGTAAAAGTGAACTATTTGGGGACTCATAAAAAGTCCAAATACCAATGAAAATGTGTTATTTCACCAGCTGTTGAGAGTCCAATGCCAAAAATAATGCTTACCTGTTAGTAGGTGCTAAACTTTGGCTTCACTTGGCTATGTTGGATCATTATTATATAATTTAACAAGTGAGTACATGGGGCTTTCTGGGAGCTACACTTATATAAAAAAGCTATCAAAATAATCACCCCTGCTAGAAATTTTAAGAAGACTACTTAAAATAAACAAGTGCCCATCCAGAAATAGCAAGGCTGAAGGGGTCTCAGTGATAGGAATTACAGCATCATTTTTCTTTATAAAGCTCCTCACAGGGACAGAGTGAGCATGAAATAAAAAGTGAAACTTTTCTTTAGGGGGCTTGATTGCTTGAATGGGAGGTCCAAGCAATTGTAGGTAGAAATAATGATTCTGAATTTTTGTTTCCATTGTAGATAGTAAATGATTGCTTCTGAAAAGCTTTAGAGTACTTAACCTTAGTATTTCCTCTTAAGCTCTTAAAATATTTGTTTTAAAATGTAAAAACATTAAAATATTTTATCTTGAGCACTTCTGATATTAAAAAACAGTGTGAATATTTCTTGCGCTATCCAAGAGGAAAAGTTTTTCCAAGCCATGTGCTACTGATCAGCATCTGCTTTACAACATTCACATCTGCTTGCCCGTGGGATTCACCCAGGCTTCCGCCACAGCTGGCGCTGCGGACACGAGACTACTGCTTCTAGGAATCACGTAGCCAAACACCAGTGGACTGAAATGGACATGATTCCTCCATGACTCCTGACATGGTCGCTAATGAAGCCACTCATCCCATCTGTGAATCACTGTGGATGATTACACCAAAGAGGCCATGGGCAAAGGCTCCCACATATCTCCAGCTAGTTACCCTCTATGTTCAGGGTAATAATCTCTTTATTTGAAATTCAATAGGAAAAATAATTTTGTCTTTAAAGCATTATGAAAATCTTTGTAAACAGACTAAGGTTAATTTGAATTCTAGGAATATGCTTTCAGATTTCCTTATGTGTGATGTATTTTTATAGAAGATATTGGATGTTCAAAGCTGATAGCCACCCTTGTTAGGAAGGAACAACTTAGGTATTATTTTTGAGGCCTGCTGTCATCTTTCCTTCCCCAGTTTGGGAAGGAGAGGGTAGTATAACGGGTTATTTTGGAATATGTAAGACATGTGCTGATGAGCTATAATTACATAGTGACATCTTGGGAACTGCTATTTGGATGCTGTTTCCAGCTAATTTATAATCCTTTAAAGATGCTATATTCACATTGGTTTTCATTTACTTTCATTTTTTCCTATTTCTTTAAAACTGGGAGCACTGCTATTGATTTAAATATCTCAAAAATTTTTCTCTACAACATGCAGCCAAACTGAAATAAAACTTGTTGTAACAGACAAGGAGCTAAAGGTAAAGCTCCTTAAATATTTTCCAAAATCCAAAATTTTCGCAATTCCAAAATTGCAAAAATTTTGCTTTGTTTTGGTGCTTCATTTGGTTCTTTTATAAGACAGTCAGAATGAATCTTACTAAGGATCCCATGGCCTTTTTGTTCTTTACTAGGGGCTGATCTAAAATAACATTACATGAATTTGTTTAGATGAAACAATTTAAGTTATTCATTTTTCAGATATCTGAGTGTCTCCTACAGGCAAAGTCTCTGCCCCTGAGTAGCTGACAATTTGGGAGGAGATGGGCAAAGAGGCAGTCATCACAATAGTGGGAGCAACGGGAGCACCCCTCACCTCTCTCCAGGAGTTAGGAAATGCCCTCTGGGGAAGTAACTTCTCTGCTGAGACACGTGGCACAAGGGTTGTTACTCAGAGAAGGGCATGGAAGACCACTTTAAGCAGAGGGAATAGCATTTCTAACAACAAGGAGGTGGGAGAAAACAGGGGTGCTGCAAGTTGCTGGGTAGGATAAAGATTCCAAAGGCTAATACAGCCCCTTTACAGAACGTCTTAAAATATGACCAGTTATTTGCCTCTCAATTCTGATGCCTGTTTTGCTTCTTGGCATCCTTCAGCACAACAAATAGTAGTCAATGTGATTGAGGGGGAAAGTTGTATCTTTACTCACCCTATTAGTGTGTTGTAGTGAATTGGAGAAGAGAAGTAGCTGCAGGTTTGCAGAGAAAATCAAAACGCAGCGCTTGCTGACACCCCCTTTGGAACCATCATGAAAGCTGGGTACAGACGGGCTCAGGAGAGCCCAGCAAACTGAAATGCTGCCCTGCCAGTGCCTGTAGGGTAGCACTTTGCTCTACATGGCATTTGATCTTCAGTCTTCATTTGATACTGAAACAAACTTTCTGTTTCCCAGAAAGTGCGGTTGGGTTTCCAAGATCAATGGTGAATTGATCTGTTTTTTATTTGCGATACATTGAGATTTAGTTTTTACATGAGATATAAATAACTGCGGATTCCAGTGTCAGCTGTCCATTTGGAAGATAATTAGGCTTCAACTGTGTCCTAAAGAAAATTTATGTGAAATTATTCTTTCCTCCCTGCCCTCCCTCCCTTCTTCCTTTCTTCTTCTCTTCCTCCCTTCTCTCTCTCTCTCTCTCTCTCTGTCCTGAAGATCAGAGGCTTCCCTAGTGATGTGCTGACTCTTAACCAATGTGCAAGTCATGGCTGTCCTGAAAAGGGGTCCTCCTCTGAGAGTGATCCTTGTAGAGAAGGTGAGCAACAGCTCCCTCTGTCCAGTGAGGTCTGCAGAGGTAGTGTTTACACTTACATTTTAAAATCATGCAGAAAAACATGCTTCTGCTTTTTTTTTTTTTCAGACTGAAGACAGAAAACAATAGCTGTAACAGAAATATTACTAGAATCAGAGTCAGGTTTCTAATTTTGGCTCTGTCACAAACTAGCTATATGGCATCTTAGCTGGGCTGTTTTGTTTATATATTAATAATATAATATTTGAACTGTATGAGATGTTCAATGCTCTACCTTTGATATTCTATATTTCTAATTCCATTCATTCATTTGTTCATTTATATAACAAACATTTGTGGAGAACCTAGAATGTCCCAAGTGCTATGCTAGGTTCTGGGGAACGTGAAGGTGAAAAAATCCTACCTTCAAAGAGCAAAGAGTAGGTACGGGGAGAACTTCCACAGGCATGATGAAGTTAGCAATAAGCAAATATACAATGATAGTGGGATAAGATATGTGCTATGAGACAGGGGAACACAGGTATTTACAAAAACAAAGAGTATTGCCTAATAGGGACTGGGGCATCAAGGCTGCAGTCAGGGAATTTTTTGCAAGGGAAGGGATGTTAGATGAACAACAATTCATCGAAGTTATCCAGGTGGAGGGGGGCGGGGGATGTGCTCACAGAGGGGAATATGGTGCATTCAGGAACCGGGTGTGCTTAGGGTATGCGTGCTGACGAGTGATGGTGTGGACTTGGAGGGGTGGGCTGAGAGAAGGTCCCCGCGTAGCCTTGTATGTCGTGCTTTGGATCTTATCTCGAGAGTGGTGGGTCTTTCAAACAGGGGAGTGAGATAATTATATTTGCCTTTCAGGACAACCTCTGTGTCTTTATAAAATGAGCAGATGAATGTGGACATGGTTTCTAAACTTTTCAGATCATATTCTTTTTTGAAAATATTAAAATACTCTCTAGAAAAATGCATGTACAGGTAAAACTGTACCTTAAATTTCCAGGGGCATAAAGAGCCCCTGAAGTCTGTCCATGGATCACAAGTTGTTAAACTCCCAGCCGTAAGTAGCATTCCATGTAGTTTTCTTATTAGTATTACTTCAGTGGTATTGGTCCCAAATCTGCTTAACTGATCCTGACGTTTTTACGTGTATCGTTTGTATGTTTCTTTATTCAGTTAGTGAAGCCAAGAGCACATCTCTCACAAAGCCCATGTACAGACCCTCTGACATTACCCACAGCACAAACTGGGTGGAATAAATGGTTCATTGAGATGCTGCCACTGTAGGGCTGCTGTGCTCCTAGCTATAGGCGTAACTGCCTGAGGAACTGGGCCAGGGAGGGACACCAGTTAGCTCAGTGGGAAGAGCTGGGAGGAAGGAAAAAAACAAGAAGACCGAAAGTGGCTCCTCCAGGAACTCCGCAGACTTTCAGCCTTGTCAAGTGCTCGGGTTCCTGCATGATGCTCTACCTTCTCCTTGTGGCTTAGCGGAAGCAAATATGAAAAATGGAAGTATTGCCGGAAAAAAACTACGAGTTGTCAGAAGCTAGGTAGTTGAAGACTGTATTGATTAGAAATGCACATGCACATGAAAAGGAAAAAAAAGTGGTGTTAAAGATATCAGCAAACTATCGAAAGAATCTATTTCCAATAACTATTGAAAGATCTACTTCCAGAAAATGTCGTTTTTCTGAAGACTTATTCTTGGCAGTAATGCATTTCTATTTGGTGGTAGATAATTTTTTTCTAATAGGTAAACTATATATCTACCATCATTTACTCTGATGCTATTGTCATGACAGAGATGTCACTTTTAAGTCAGCTGATGCTTAATTTTGTAAATATCTTTCTGCCTTTATTATGCCAATTATTATGCAAACCAATCCTCCCTTTTCCTTATATACCAGATCAAGTTCAAAACAAATCGCCAAATTCAGATAGAAATGTATTAAGCCCATTTAAAAAGTGAAGGTAAATGGATGTTATTTCATTGGGTAAACATACTATTTATTTTTTCCATAAAGTTTAGTTCATTCCCTATTATTTTAACTCAAACTAGGTTTAATTTATAAATCTGATATTGCACAACAAATAATTTACACTATGTTCTACATAGACTAATTTTATTGTATTATCAGCATAAACTCTTAATTTTAAATCAAGCAATGTCACCCATTTATTAGGCTTCCCTTATGTTCTAGCATGAGCAATTACTGGGAAGTTATATAATAATTTAGGGCAGATCTTGTGGAGGAAGTAAGTTCTGCTTAAGATGTGGGAAATTCCAGAACATGCATTAACTCTTTAGAGCATCTAACTCAGTAGTTGCCAAGAGAAGTTTGGGAAACATTCCGACAAAATTGGACGAGTTTCCAGTCACCTCTGTTTTGGCTTCTGCATTAGCTACTCTTAATGGACTTCTTACTCTGGCTTCTCAGTGTTCTTGTCATTTTCCCCTCTCTTTCATCAACTCGTACCATCCGTTCATGTTTCCCAATCAAAATACTGCTTAGTCCTAATTTGGAGTTTGAGTGATTGCCATGTCCAATCTGTTCCCAGGTGATAGCTGAATGTTCTTGGATACTTTTCTAATCAATTAGTGTATATATTTTTATAATTGTAAAAATCAAATTTTATTTTCTGAAATCTACTTTCTCAACCAGGATTCGTCCTACCACCAAGTATGCCTTGTAAAGGTGCCCTGACATGGGAAAGTTTAGAGGAAGCATGCATTAATGTACCAAGGTTACAGTCCTAGATGAGTTTATTCAGTCACAAGATTAGCCCTTTAGAAATTAGGTGATGGTGGGTGTTGTTTTTCCCCTCTGCAGATGTATGGTCTTAACCTAAGTAGACATGTACTAAATCTGGTGTTCGTAGCCTCTTCTTTCCCAGCTGAAGTTTCTGAGACAGAAGAAAGACTGTGTTCCCTCATCTAATTGCCCCCCAGAAACAGAATTCCTTGATGAGATAATTATTTACTCACAACTTGCCCAGGAAATTACATTACTTTGCAGTCCTGACTTATTTACCATCAAGGCTAAATCTTCCATCACAGGACCTTTCTGACTATGTCTCTGCCTATGTGTTAGGAAGTCAACTGATTGTATGTGGTAGTCTGTTTCCTTTATTTCTTATTTCTTTATTTCTGTTCTCTTTATTTCTTTTATTTCTTTAAATGGATTACTTCTCCTTTGAGGTGGCCTACACTGTATTTCTAGTTGATAAGGACAAAATGATTTAGTTTTGATGAACGTAAACAGACTGACAACAATGACCATAATAAAAGGGGTTTAGAATTTGAACTCTTGGTCCAAACCAAGAGTCATTATGGTAAATTTACATGGAACTATCTCAGATGACCAATAATTTAGAGATATTACCTAGCTATTTCCTAAAGTGGCCTATTAACAATTAATTAAAAAGTAAAGCAAGTTGGTAGAAAGAGACAGTAGCATGCAATTGCTACTATATTTTCTCCAGGACTTCAGCTATACCGGTGGTTCTCAACTGGGAGAAATTTTGCTCCCCAGGGGACATTTGGCAATGTCTAGAGACATTTTTGTTTGTTGCCATAATTAGGGGATAGTGCTACTGGCATCTAGCTGGTAGAGGCCAGGGATGCTGCTAACCATTCTACCATGCACAGGACAGCCCCCACCACAGATCATTATCTGGCTCCCAAAATGTCAATAGTGATTCTGTTGAGAAACTCTGAGCTGTACTAACAACTGGGACTAGATGTTAGGTGTCCCTTACTAATGGCCTCAAACAGAGGTCCTCTGAAGACTCTGGCCATTGGAATTCTTAGGAATCTTAACAAAGTATAAAACTGCTTCTGGGTCTGGTGTTATTTAGGGTGATAAAGAGGTTGCTGAGCTCTCTCAGAAAGTCTTATAAACCCAACTATGAGGATCTTGGTTGAGCCCCTTGGATCCACTTATAACTTATTTTCAACCATTTTATCCAGAGCTCCAGTAGGTCCTCTAGGCTGGCTTTGCCTTCCTATAGCATTCTGGGGCAATTCCAGACCTGACACTCCCAGACACCCTGAACTGTGGGTTTGTGCTGTAGGCACTCACCAGGAAACTAACAGAAGTATTAACCAGATTAACTTTATAAAGGAAGCCATCCATGTTATATTTTTGAAAGTTTTGGGATTGTTTACGGTCATTAACTTAATCAGCATTGTCTGTAAGTAATGGAGAAATTCACTATCACCAGCCACTCTTACCTTTTCTTGCTAGGGGTAAAATTCTTACGCTCTTTGGTGGTGAGGTGGGGGAAAAGAATCTTCATCTTATTTACATGGGCGTGGGGGATGGGCAGAGACCTGTGTTAATGAAATGGAAATTTTTCTATCCCAGGTCACTTCTAATTGCAAGGGTTCCAGATTTAAGAGGTTTACATGGTACTTAAAGTTTGTTTGTACGGTTTACAAGGCTTTCACCTCCATTACAGATGGCCCTCCAGATCTGGGTTCTGCATCTGTGGTTTCAACCAACCACAGATCGAAATTATTCAGAAAAAATACAATAAAAAATAAGACTATGACAATAAAAAAGAACACAAATAAAAAATGATATAGTATAACAACTTTTACACAGTACTTATATTGTATTAGGTATTATAACTATTCTAGAGATTTAAAGTATATGGGAGGATGTGCAAAGGTTATATGTAAATACTATGCCATTTTATATAAGACTTGAGTATTCACAGATTTTGGTATCCAGAGGAGGTTCTGGAACCAATCTCCCTCAGATACTGGAGGATGACTATATTTCAAGAAATCCTCACCCTGTTAAGCAAGTATCATTATTATCATCCCCATTTTATTGATAAAGGAACTGAAGTTCAGCAAAGTTATACAGTAATTAAGTGGCAGAATCAGAACATAAGTACTATATTTTCCCTTTGAAACTAGTGAGTTTCCTACTGTAGCTGAGCTAGACCTTACCTTAGTGACCTCAGCCATGTAAGTAAGGGTATGTTAACCCTTAGGATGTGCCCTCCTTTAGGTCTCAATATGACCCACATTTGACAAGTGGCTCATCTTTTCTATTTGGTTGCAAAATGTGCATAATGCCTTTCCCAGCTCTCTTCTTTCTTAATGGGGTCCAGACAGATTGGATTAGCATCGTGGATATTCAGGTGTCTGGGGTCAGTAATACATTGTGGCTGGGCCAGTATAGCATTATGTTGGCAATTAATTTTATCCAGTTGTGGGTCCCAGCCTGTGTAGGCTGAGAAGCAGAGGAACAAAGAAAATGAGTTTTGTGGATTAAGCAAATTTCATTTCAAATTTATCAGTGATATTGAGATAATGGTGTGCCTTTGCCAATAAAGGGAAAATTGGGGATTAAATGGGGCTTGGCAGAAGGACAGATTCAGTAACATTATTTGGGGGGCACAGGAAGAGAAGTCTAAAAAGAATCATGAAGAGGGCATGGCATCTTGTCTCCACTGCAGCAGCCAGGCTGTCAGGTCACCACCAGTTCTTAGGGTGCCCCTGAGTGAATTTGGAAAAAGCGCCTCCTTTCGTTGTGCAGTCCTCTGAGTGCAGAGATTAACTAGTAGGAAAATAATGAGTCCTAAAGGCTCAGAACTTGGCAGCTGGCATCTCCACTGGATTTTAGCCCCTCTCACTGCAGCCCTTAGTCCTTTATGCAGTGCACAAACTATTTACTGTCTGCAGCAGTCCTGGGGACTAAAGAAATACTGTTACTTCATGAAATCCTGTTTCCTGACATTTTAAAAGATTGAATCTGGAAGTGAGTAAAACAAAAACCAACAAGCCAACAGCGAAGGTTCTTGAGTAACCTTTAAAGCTTTTGCAAAGTCTAAATACTTGGAGTGGCATAAATGCCCACAGCCCCTCACTCAGAGCCTGCTGACTGGGAGCGACAGCTGACAGATGGATTGCACAAGAGGAACAAAAGTGATTTTCAAACAGACACCCAAGCCATAAAACCTTGTGCCTCTGTCCCCAAAGTCCCCAAGGGCAAAGATACTACACCAGTGAGTAATGACATTGTGTAGCATTCATGTTTATAATGACAACCCTGAGTAATAAAAATGCTTGATTATGTTCAGAAGTTTTGTTTTTAATGACTGCCATTTTTAAATGTTGAAATTTATAGAAGAAAGTTCTCATTATCCAGAAAATTCACTTATGTAAATGTTTAATTTCTCAATGAGATTAGCTAAACAAAGAATTGCAGAAAAAGTACTATAAACATATTTTGTGCTAGAATTTATAAGTGAAGGAATAACATTGTATAGCTCAATCTTTAGAATGAATCATTAAATAATTAAGTACACCAAAATATATTTTAGGAGATAGAGATTTAGTATTATGCCAGATGTCTGGAACAATGCTTTCAAACTCTGTTCAATGAGATATTAGGATGTTAATCAGTGTTCTCTGAACAAAATATTCCTTGGTAAATAAATTTGGGAAATATTAGGATTAATAAAGTAATAACAGGCTTCTTTATTGCAGGATTTCTCATGGCTTTTAATATGTCAAAATCACTGTGGCTCCCCAGCAGAGTAACATAATATGCAATAATGCCTGCCACATTTATGTGGACACTCGGGATTAAAGCCTGACCCTGTCCCTTCACATATTACTGTTGTTGATCTCCTCCTCCTTGGGCAGGGACTTGCACGGGTCCATGATATTTGATCACTCTCAGATGATAAAATTCCTCTTGCTATAAAAACAAGACTTAATTTAGAAAACATGTGCACAATACGCTTTGTAATAATTAAAATTCCAAACAAGTACATTAGCTAGATCTTGGACTTCTCCCAAGGTCAGAAGGGTTCAGATTGGAAGCCTATGTCCCGGGGAAATGGTGGCTACTCCCTCCTTGCCCACCTCCTCCCCCTGGCAACTGCCATGTGGCTCCTTGATGAGATGGGGTGTAGGTAAGAGGGTAGACAAGACATCTGTGACCTAGCTCTGTTGTTTTCTCTCATCATGGCTGATGTTAAAGCTCACTCCTTCCATGATGGTGCTTTCAGAGGCTTCCTTTCCAACAGTTCCATTGGCAAGGAACACAGGCTTCTTTATACCCGAGGGGGTGGGCTCCTCCCAATCCCTGGGCCACAATATCTCCTGCCTTGTTCTGAGCCGAGGTCTCCTCTTTTGCCAGGTGGCTTATATGGATAAGAACAAAGCCACCTCTCTCTCCCGTGTGGTTGGACCTGGTCCAGGGAGGAGTATGCATGCCTCCCTGCCCCATGCAGTCTGGAAGTGCAGGCTGCTCTGGGTCTGCCTTCAGAGAGGATGGTCGGCCCTTGTCCCAGCCCACATTAATCAGTTCTAGAATCCATGAGAGGTTTCTCATGAATAGGAGGAAGAAAATGCTACTGCACTGTGACTTTGAAGAGATCCTTTTTGTATCTTTTAATCTCACCAAGAAATTCAAGAGATGTGAAAGAGCTTCCCAAGACCATTTTCTTCGTAAATTCTTAGAAATGGGGGACAGAGAGGGAACGCTCTCTCTCTCTCACTTGGATATCTAAGGACCACCAGGTTGGCGACTTGGTTGAAGTAAACACAGATGAAGTCCTGTTCCAATATTCGGTGTTATTTATTTCAACACTGAAGATACCCCCGCGTGCACACACACACACGTGCTGTTCTCAGTACTATGCTGTAATTCTCTAAATTGTTGGTGATTTTCACACTTAGCCTCCATTCCTCACTGTCTACTCTGTCGTCGATCCCCAGTCACTGCTACCTCACTGTGTAAAACTGGTCTTCAAGTCACCAGTCTCTTTCTGATTGTGTGACCCATTCACATTTTTTCAGTACTCATACTCTCTGACCGTCTTAGAAATTTCCCTTTCGATTTGAACAACATTTTACTATCAAAGTTCTCTCTACGTTCCTAACCAGATCTCCACTGTGTCTTCTTTTCCTTGCTCTCAAGTAGGGGAATAACACAAGAATAAACTCTCACCCCTTGGCCAGTCCTTCTATGCTTTTAGGAAATCTCATCCATTGTGATAGATGCTCTGATGTCTTTATCTTCAGGCCTTGACTTCCCTCTGGCCTGCATATACATGTCTCCAATGAACATGACATGGTTCTACATAGATGCCCTGCTGTACCTAGAACCCCATATATCCTAAATTAAATTCTTTCTTCCCCAGGACATTCCTTCCTGCGCTTATTTGGTGTACTAGTGGCACTGTTATTCTCCTGATCATGGGCTTGAAGTTTTGGAGTTTGGACTCCTCCTGTTCCTTTCCTTTATGTGTGATCAGTCGTCAAGTTTCAATGGTTCTTTCCTTTTAATGCTTTTTTTTGCCTTTCTTCCCACTGACTGTCTTGTTCAGTCATTTTTTAATATCATGAAAGACTGGTCTGCACATTTTTTCTGCCTCCAGATTTTCTTTCTGCATGCAATATGTTTTGCATGTTTTGCCTGAAGTCATCCTAAAACACAGCTTTGATTCTATTCTATCAAAAAAGATAGCTCAGAATTTCCTGAAAAATTTAATACAAACCTAGCCTGAAATCCAAACCTCTTGGTCATCTTGTCCCAACTTCTCTCCCACCCCGTCTCCACTTACCCCTTTACACAAACATTATGTCAGACTGGCTTCCACATTCTTAGACTGAACACATGAATATCTCAAGGTATATGTACTCTAAACTGTGAAATGCATGTCTGCAGCATTTCCTCATTTTATTTTAGTTGGTAAAGAAATACACATTAATAATTTCTAAAAGTCTAAATGACAGGGACAGTGTTTTCTACTTTTTTATATATCCCATAATGCTAGATACCATATCCTGCATGCGGAGTATATACTAATATAATGTTGATTTATTGAAACGTGATACAGCCAATCATAAATTGTTTAACAAAACCAATGTGAAATTTCATTTTCCCCCATGAATAAAAATAATTTGTGTTTCTCCATATTGAAATTTGCCTTCTCTGTCAGTGCCAACTATCTCTTTTAAGTGCTTTTGCACATGTGTGGATTTAACTTGCAGGTTTGCCCTTTCACTTTCAAACCAACTTACCTTGATTTTCAAAAGTTGGCATAGATAGATACAATTGTATAGCACTGTTTGCTTTCCTTTGTTAATTTAACATTTGAGGGCCGATGGGTAATGTTACTATGACTATTAAGGTAGTGTAACAACTTTCACATTTGGTGTGATCACTATTACATTTTTTGCAAGTACATATACAAAAAGTAGTAGTTTAGAGATTAAGGAGAGGTGAATTCTGGCAATAAATCTTCCTTAGCCTGCTAGATATCTTGGCTAAGTTACTTGAACTTTCTGTGCTTCACTTCTTTTCTAAGACAAAGGAAAATGATAATATCCACCTATCACATAATCTGTGATAGGAATTTTTGAAAATTCCTTAAAAAAAAGAATAAAACAAAATATTTATGATGTTTTATCAACTACATTCAATTGCAGGTAAAGTTTGTCAAGTGGAAAAAGGAAGGGATACATTTTTAATTGATAATAAGCTACCAAGTTAATGTTTTTCTTACTATACTTTTAAAATTGTATGCAATGGATCAGTCTCACACATATTTGTTCCTGAATATTGAACCAAAATTAAAATTTTAGACATCAAATGACATTTTAAATACATACCTCAATTCTCATATTTGTTTTTTGAGGGTAATAGAAGCCCTTAACACATGCAATTGTGTTTATTAAATGAGATAATGCTGTCAGGTGTTCATTTAGTCCAGTGTGTTTAGTAAAAAGCTAGTTATTATCATGTTATAAAGTTATTTCTCGTAAAGTGCTTATAGGAATAAAAAGCTAGAAGAAATTATATCAAAATATTAATGGTAGTTGAATTAGAGGTTATGTACAATTTTTTACTACTTCTAAATTGCTGTTACTTATTTGATTACTTCATTCCTTCATTTAGTAACGTTTCTGTTGAATGCCTCCTAGGCGCCAGCCACTCTGCTGAGCCCCAGTCATCCAAATATGAATAAGACCAACATTGTCCTTTCCTGGCAAAACTTAGTCTACATTTTGTAAAGACGTACCATAAATACTTTAAAGAAATTTCCAGCTATTATTCTTTAATGTTTTTAAACTAACGGATTCTAGTAGGAGTGTTCTTAGTTACATACTGCTTTAAGCTTGGTACGACACACCTGCATTGCTCTTCTGGACCTGAATTCTTAATTCTTACAGTAACCCTTTGAAAGAGGCAGTTCCAGTATCTTGTTTTTTTCTAGATATGACTAAATAACTCACCCAAGCTCAGGCAGGCAATGGATGGCATTTGGGATTATTTAAAGAAGGGGCACATGTGCAAGGCAGATTTGTCTACTGCTTGGGATAACTGAAAACAAGATGAGATAAATATCTCTGCTACTGTTTCCTAAATGGTGAGCAACTACTTTTCTTTTCTTTTGACATTGGTTAGAGATAGTTGGCAGTTTCCACATTTTATGTAATAAGAACAAATTGGTGGTTTTTCTATTAAATACTATGGTGTTGAAGGGCTATTACTGTGAAGTTATATCATTCCCCAGTTCAGACACATTAAATCTTTTTTCCTCTGTACACTTATGTGTGTTCACAGAAACATATGGCTTTCTTCCTTGGAAAGGTATATTCTAGGATATGCACAACAATGGGCCAGTCCACATGGCCTCTGTTGGGGATGGAGCACAGCCTCCTTCACTGTGCTGAATCAGGCACATTCTATTCTTACTTCCAATATCGTTTATTTGAGAAGAAGTTATATTTACTTCACAAAACCAGTAGTGTAATCAAAATGACATCCTAATTTTCACCTGATTAAAATATTCAGCTTGTTATATGCAATGGCATGAAAAACCTAAAGGACTCAAGACAATTCACATAGATTCACTTGATATTTTTACACTTAGCTCTCATTTGTTGTTTCCTTGTTCCTGCAAAAGACTTCAAAGCTCTTTAATTTGATAATAACATAATTTTAAGGAAGAATTTTTTTCATTGAAAGTGTTATGCTTTTTTTTTTTTTTTTTTTTTTTAGCTCACACAGTTGTGCATGTGAGTTGTCAAAGAGTGGAACCCTAGGAAGCCAGAGAGGATGTGGGAACTGCATAGGGGCCATTGTGTCCTATCTCCCTGCACCAGGGATGAGGTTTCTACCTCACACCAAACTTGAAAGTTACTCTTTTCAACACAAGAAGAACTCAGGACCAAATACAGAGCACCAAAATGCAGAAGAATTCAGACCCAGTGCAGATCTACAGTGCTCGACAAATTCCAAGAAAACCCAATCCCGGAGTAATAAGTACCAGTTTAGGTTTTACAGGAGACATGGAGGATGCAAAGCTGCTTAGTAATACTCTTGTTAAACGCTTAGAATTTAGGAGAAACTTTGAAGCAATTGCAGGTAAAGAGTTAGCATTTACTAAGTATTACAATGAGGGGCTTCTACAGGGGGAAAAATAGTACAGAAGAGTTTGGAATGAGAATAATCAGAGATGCTGGAGAGCATCTGCTGAGTCTAGACAACCCCAAAAGATGAACCTTAGTGGGACTTGAAATGAAAGGGTGCTCACCGACATAGTTGCCAAAGGGCTTTTAGTAGTGGTTCAGTGACAGCAACTGTTCTTTATAGTTGTTGTGTATAAATTATGTGAATTAATTAAAGGATTACTGCAAATAGCTACACTCTTGCTGACCACCTACTATTTACCAGCTCCCAGGCTAAACACCTATTATAACATCATGTTCTGGATTGTTATATTCTAATATTTTATATATTTGTATATGTACAGGTATATGTATGTGTTACATTAGGGGTCAGAGAAATTAGGGAACATGCCCAAAGTCACGCAGCTATTGATTGCAAGATCTTGACTTTAAACCATGGGCTGCCTGCTTCCTTTCCATTTGACCACACTTTTTATCACACTGACACCCCCAACTTATTTTTTAGCAATAATTGGAAATTAGTTCTTTTTTCCTGTTGATTGTTTTAGTTAAATAATCCATTATGTGTTGTTATAAATAAATGTCATGTGTTGACATTTATTTATCACCAGTGACTTGGGTTTATAAAATTAGATATTCTATTTAGGACTTTTAAAATTTTTTGAATTACCAGAAGTCCATATTCAAATGGAGTTACTTCTGGGAAAGGTAGCATGTTAAAAAGCAGAATTTGATTCAACAAACTGATTTCTTCTGTATTTGTTAGGATAAAGGCTAAGCTGTTATGACAAAAAGACCCCACAAGTCAGTCACTTAAAGGAAATAGAAATTTATTCTTTCTTTTGCATTATAGTGCAACCAATTTAGTCTGACAGAGTAGCTCTGCTTTGTGACGTCATTCAGAGACCCAGGGTATTTCCATACTGTTGCTCTATTATCCTTTAGGGCTTTGTCCTCATCTTCATGGTTATTTAGAGCTGGTCACCATTATATCCTTATTCCAGCCTGTGGGAAAATGAGAAAGAAAGAATGGTGGAATGCATAACCAGGGTTTCATGGCCAGGATGTAGAAGTGGCACACATTATTTTTACTCACATTCACTGACAGGAACTTAGTCACTTGACCATGCCTAACAGCAAAGGAGGCTGGGAAATAAATATAGTCTCTGGTTGTACAGCCAGGTGCCTAGGACAAGAGCAGAGAATTGATTTTGAGGGAAAGGTAGCAGTCTGCCACATATTGGAAGGGGTAGTACCCTAAAAAGACAAGATTGGTTGAATAAATGGATTTTCAAGCAAAATACTGGGAAAAGGACAAAGATGAACTATTGATATGTAAAGTGGGTATAACCAGAGGAGATAATACATGTGCTATGGTTTGTATGTGTCCTCCAAAAAGTACATGTTGGAAATTTAATCTCCAATGCAATGGTGTTGGGTGGTGGGGCCTAATGAGAGGTGATTAGACCATGAGAGCTCAGCCTCATGAATGGATTAGTGTCATCATCATAGGAGTGTTTCACTGTCATGGGAGTGGTTTCTTTATAAAAGAACACATTTGTTCCTCTCTCTCTCTCTGTCTCTCCCTCCCTCTTTCCCCTTCCACCTTCTGCCATAAGATGATGCAGCAAGAAGGCCCTTGCCAGGTGCTGGCCCTGATCTTGGACTTCCTAGCCTCCAGAACCATGAGCCAATAAGTTTCTGTTCATTATAAATTACCCAGTCTCAGGGATTTTGTTATAGCAGCGCAAATGGACTAAGACATCTTGTCACTTCATGGAATTGCCAGGGCTTGGCTCTTCCTTCCTGTCAGATTCTTTTTGTCATAATTATAAGAGCAATTTAAATGTAATATTTTCCCTATTTCCTGAGGAATACTGAAGAAAGAGGAGATAGCAGCAGGACCAGCTAGAACCTTTGTGAACTAATAACTTGTTTATGCGGGTTGCATTCTTTGACATGTATTTTATTTTATTTCAGCATCCCAAACTAGTTTTTTCTGATGATGCTCATTATATGAATGCTTTCTACTTGAAATTCAAGGGAACAAGCTGAAGGAGCAAGGGTTTAGTTTTCCATCATCAAATTCCACTGCACCTTTCATTACCCTCACTTTGGGGTCTTAACGCCTGAAAAGAGCATCTAGTTTATTTTTCATTTTCAGCTTGCCAAGAACAAAGATTCTTTAAATCTTAAATACAAAGCAAGCAGAACTTGCATGGCTTGTAGAACATCATTTCCTAACTAAAAATAAGACTTCCTGGCAGGAACTATCTGCTGGATCAGAGCTTCAGGGCTTCTCATTGGCAAAATCTTGTCTCCAGCGACTTGTGTATCCTCGTTGTACTCTAAACAAACACTTTCTTTCTTCATTAAGTGGATGGTTCTATAGGTAATGGGAGGACAGGTTGGCTGCTACTCATGAAAGGGATTTTTTAATAATGGAAAAAAATAAACTATCTCAATGTTCAAGTTCTTGAGCCCAAATTAGCAAAGCAGGTGGACAGATCATATTTTTTTTCTATAGTGTAGCTCCAGGGGGATTCTGAGCTGTCTTTGTTGGTTGTCCCAGTTCCTTTTGACTGATACTCAACAAAGAAATCTGCATCTTTTAACTTTATTGTTGTTTCTTCTAAAGAGTCTTTTTATGGCTGGGAAAGAACAGGGCTGCTGTGTTTGGCTGCACGGGTTGCATGGGGTACAATTCTAGAACAACCTGGGAAAGTGAAGGTATCAAGTGACCCCTATAATTTCTTGTTTACTAGGGGAAAGGGATATGGGATTTGAAATTATGCTCCTTTTTGTGCAGGTTAGTTCACACACAGATGTAGTCTGTCCTTTCTATGCAAAGGAAAAAGAAAAAACAGGAATTGGATTGCTAGTGAGATAGTCTTCTAGCTAGGATGTGCAAGAATACCCCTTTCTCTACAACCATCAAACCACCCACTGTTTATTATCTATCTGGTGGGAAATATAGACCCTACTTCTTTTAATTTGTATTTTCCTGATTACTGGTAAGGTTGAACATCTTTACTCATGTTTATTGGACATTTGCATTTCCCCCCTGGATAATTCTTTTTAGAACCCTTGCCTATTTTTATATTGGCTTGTTTCCTTTTCTGTTAATGAGTTGTAGAAGCACTTTTCATGTTACAGACCTTAAACATTTTTCTACCATATATTTTGATAATAGTTCCCCTAATAAGAGGGTAAAAATTATTCTCTTGTATTGTTTCTCCTCATTTTATTTTTTCCCATTATGTTTGCATCTTCACTCCTTCTGGAATTTATGCATATTATTCCGTGGAGAGTATTTTATCTTCCCTCCCCTGTAGCCATTTCTCCCAGCAACACTTATGGAGTGGTTCATAGTTGGGGAGAACTGGGACTACGGTTGCTGGACTTAAAAGTTGTGCATTTTCCAAGATGCTACTCTGTTAAAGAGGGAGACTAGAAACCAGATGTAGTATGAAACAGAAAATTTGTCTGTTATTTATAAAGATGCAAATATCAACTCTCAAATCTGCTGGAAAAGATTTTGATTGGGCAATTTAACAAGAGAGGTACGAAGGGAAAGTGTGCTTTGCAGAATGAAGACAAGTCTTTATTACATAATGTGTGAGCCGGGGAAAACATTATTTTATAGAGCAGGGA
Organism: Daubentonia madagascariensis; assembly: GCA_023783475.1. NCBI lineage: Eukaryota > Metazoa > Chordata > Mammalia > Primates > Daubentoniidae > Daubentonia > Daubentonia madagascariensis. Next base: position 32,727,474 of record JAKFHU010002140.1, on the reverse strand, counting down.
GTGGCAGGGATAACAGAATGACTGCATTTGGTTGGCCATATGCTTTATAGTCTGCCTTGAATTAAGATCACTATACATAGAGATATTTTATCTGTACCTTCTAAGCTTCTGTTCATAATCTCACTGAGAGCTATGTATGTTATCTATAAGAAGAATTTTCTCCCTATGGTGCTGATAAAAAAAAAATAATGCAGGTGTAAGGAGACAGCCAGCGTTTCTGGCAATATCCTTGACATAGGTTGTGCTGTGAAGTGGTAAAAGCATTGTGTTAAAGTTTCCATTGTAAAAGTACATCTTGGGAGTGTGCCTTTTAAAGAAAGAGTCTTTTTCTAATCAGAATAAAATACTAGATTCTAGATTTTTTGATCCTAATGACATATTTTTGGATGATTTTCCTGCTTCCACTGACATTTTTTTAATGGTGTATTTTCTCAAACTTTGTGTTGAAGGAAAGGACTTTCTGGTCCTCTTTTTGGAAGGTAGCCTATTCTGAGTGAGTGAATCAAAAATAATTAAGAAAATGTTGGAAGGATTGCAGTAAGAAAAGTAAATGCTAAATTATAAAACCCAGTAAAACTGTGTCCAGATTTTCTTGGTCATTTAGTGGCTCCATTCATTTGCAGTAGTTCCAGAAGTCAAAGGGACCACTTTTGGTTAGGGGCCTTATTTCATAACTTCATCTATTTTTCCTTCTAACTTTTCAGGTGATAGCTGTGTTAGTCGGATGTGCAGCTAATGCTATAAGTGTATATGCCCCATTTAGCAGTTTAGCCAACCTCAAAGCAGAAATTGGTCGTAGTCTTCTATAAGCCTTGCTACTCAGTGGGATCCTTGAACCAGCAGCATAGGCATTTCCTGGGAGCTTGCTAGGAATGCCCCACCCAGACATAGTGAGTCAGAATCTCTGTGTGTGTGTGTGTGTGGTTGTGTTTTACAAGATTAATGTTTGAGAAACATTGTTCTGTAGTACTAATAGAGCAAATATAACTTGGATTTTAATTTCTATTATCTTTAGCTCATCTGATAAATAGTAGATCAGATATTTCTTTGAACATAAACCAACCAACCAACCAACAAAACACCCCCAAAACAGATTGACCACAGTATGATGAAAGGGAAAAATCTGTAAAGTAACTGGATAATAGAAATTTATTAATGTATAATGTAATTGCTACTTCAGGGCTTTGGAGTTTGGCAGACCTGGGCTGGGATCTTGGTTTCATGATTTACCAGTTTTGTTACCAGCAAGTTACTTAAGGCAAATTTCTACCTCCGCTGAAATTAAGTGTTCTGACTCTCAGTTCCATGGTCTTTTGACTCCACCATGCTTTCTACTATGTTAAGCAGATAAGCAAAATAGTTCATAGGTGTACAGAACTGTATTCATTCCTGCTATTTCTTTCAGTAGCTTACATTTTATTCTATATGCACTACCTTTCTAAGGGTAGACACATAAACCAGACATTTGAGTCACATAAATAAACTAGAGGTAAGGGAAAATTAGGGGAAGTCCATGTATAAGCACTATTAGGTTATTTTAATAGTTTAAATAGCATTAATAAATCTCAAACAAATTACATTAATAAGTCTCTAGCTAATTTGCTCTAAAAATGAATCAATGATTCTAGCTGTCTGCCATATCACCATCAAATCTGACTTCTTGGCTATAACAACATAGCAACACTTCTGGTGAAGATATGGTCTGACCCATTGACAAATTTTGAATATGTACATTATTATGAACTATGTTCATAAATACATCTTAAAGGCAAAGGGAAGTTCATGTTCTCTCTGAAATATTATCTGATTGAGATGTGAGTTATGTAAATGAATTTTACTTGGAAAAGGTATAGTGCCATGTATGCTGATGAAGTACGTACGTATCTTTTGTAGTTTAGGGTACCATCAAGGAAAAAAATATCGCTGTGATAAAAGTGCAGGTAGAAGGAAAGGATATACAAGATAGGACAAAAGATAGAAACATTCTTCATATTCTACACATTTTTAATCATCTCTGGAAAAGTGCCTGCAACCTGTTTTATCTTGAATTATGGCATTTGTTCTTGACATTTGTTAATCATTGGCTTAATCTTTATCTCATTTTCTTAAAGCTGTCACTTTATATTAATATTTTCTTGTTAAATCATTTCTTCAATATATTTCAGAATATTTTGTCTCAGTGCAGCCTTTGCAATACATATTTCTCATATCCTAATTATTTCATTTAGCAAGCATGTCAATTCATTTAAGAGACAAATTCAATGATGATCAAGAGAATGTTTCCCATTAATCACATACTAGGTACATAAATGGTAATTAATTAGATTTGGGGGGAGTATAAATAGCTGCATAATTAAAACTTAAGTAGATCTTAAAAACAGGATTATTTAGGTAATATGTATGCCTAGTACCAGTTTAGAATGAATGCCAGGACACAGATTTCCTCAATAGGTGTGGTCTAAAAATCTGCATATAAATCTATAATTATAAATCAAATCACTTCTCTATTGAAATCAATGCCTTACTTTTAAAAGTTATTTTAGATTTGTAATTACTATTGGTTAACTTGTAGAAGATTAGAGTTTTCAGGGGTTAGTTCTACACTGTAAATTTTTTTCTTTGAGAGCCTGAAGACAATTTTTAAAAAGTATATTTAATTTATGGCTTAGATGATTTAAAAATTCTTGGTAATATTTTAGCTTGACTTGAACCAGGCTTGAAACCCTTTCTTTCTGAAGGGTAACAAAAACCCCAGGTGGTTTAGAAACCCCGTGCAAATACTCCCTCTGCTGAAATAGAGTTTGCACCAAAGCTATCTTCCAAAGATGTTAAATTATGACACCACTTCTCAAGGATGCGGAATGGCCTCTATTCCCACGGACCTATTTTCTTCCAGAGCCTATCCAGAGCTTTTGCTGGGGCTGGTGGGGGCACATCCAGCCCAGTCGCTCTCCTGTGCAGAGAACCTCTGGTTGCCCATGTTGCGGTGACGCGGATGCAGGGAGCCCGCCTCATTTTTTTCGGATCTGCTCAGAGAGAGAACGCCCCGTCTCCAGAGAGACAATGTGGGTCTCTAGGGTTCCTGAGTGTGGGTAAATGTGTGTGGGAGGGCCTCAGGTGAGTGACTGAGTGTGAGCTAATGCTCTATCAGGAAGTCTTCCTTGTGGTGGATGACACCGCCACTAGGCTGAGCAAACAGCAGGAAAGACAAGGGTCCTGCGGCTGCAGTATTCCTTGTAGACTTCCTCTAGGCCTTCTTTGGGAACAGTGCTGGTGAAGCGACATCAGACAGAAGCATGCCCTTTACAGGACTCAATGCAAGGGATGCAGCCTGGGCTCCCTCCGTGCTCCCAGCACTCCTGCGCCACCAGCCCTCTGCACCCCAAGGCCTCTCCCCTTCCCTGTCCCCTCCCACCGGGAGGCATGGGCAGTGGACGCCCTCTGAGAGCTCAGCACTCACCAGCTCAGTCTTCTCTCGTCTTTCTCATGGACTCAGTTCAGCAGGAGTGCAGGGAACTACTATATATCTGCTCTAAACCCGAGGTGCAACGAAGGGCTCTGAATCCTATCTCCGTGTTGACTGACACGCACCCACTTTATCAATACGCTGCAAGAAAACGCTCACTCTCTTTACCTTTTGTACTTTTCGCTCAGCACAAGTTCTTTGAGCCCAGACATATTCCTATCTCGTCTCCCAGAGTTTCTTGCTTAGAGGGTGAACAATGCCCAGCCCTGGGGTAAGCGTGTGATGGGGACTCTGTTACCCCCACCACAATACCACAACTCCCTGGCCAAGGCACTATGTAGAAATGAGGCTATTCATTCCACGACCTGGAAAATTCTACTTACTTTAAAGTTTTCAGAGCACTGTTTGGGTTCCCAGGGCAATACACTTTGTTGTATTCTTGCCACTTAATTGTTGCTCTTCTAATAGGGTCAGGCTTTTTGTATGCTTACCTGTGACAGTTCTCAGTCCAACTGCCATGGGTCAGCAAGCATTGATGGGTTATCTACTGCAGGCAGAATTCTTCCCGAGGCAGGTGAAGGGTTTTCCTTCTGAAGAAGCCTATAATTTTAGGCCATTCCTAATTATTTTTCCCTATTCGCATCTTTGGTGTAGTGATCCTAAAGTTTTAAAGACAGGAATCCTGTGCCAAAATATCCAGGTATCTTGAAAAGACACGCTTTTCTCTAAAAAGTGTATTTTACCAGCTAAGAAATAAGGGATCAAAACATCAGAAAAATACACAAATGTTATTCCACAATCCTGATCCCTTTGGACTATAAATTTGGAAAATATTTATTGTGCATCTTTATATACCCATAGGGCAGCTCTTCTCAAATGCTAAGGTGCACACAAATCACCTGTGGACCTTGTTAAAGGAGATCTGGGTGGAGCCTGGGATTCTCCACGTCTAACAAATTTTCAGGTGACCAGGGCACTCATGGCCCACAGACCAAAATTTGAATGGCAAAGACCAAAGCAAAAATTTTCAGTGAATAATTTTATTTGGTTATATTGATAGCTGATGGAGATTAGATCTATTAATTATTTGTAATTTTAATTTTATTCATTTGTAAAACTTTAATGACATGCTGAAATTTTAATATTATCCTACATGATTAACAAATATTATTGGGCATGGTTAAACATGAGAGAAAAATATAAGTAGATCCCCAAATATAATTTCCAAAGGAATAAATGCTGCCAAATGATTTTGTTTTTTGTTTCAGAAATTCACTGGGCATGTATACAATAGAACTTGTGGATAAAGCAAATTTACAAATCAGATATTTTTCAAATGATACATTGATTTGATCAGACAAGAGAGATCTTGTTCTTTGGGGGCTCTCTCGGTATGGAGATAGTGTATTTTATGTGTAAACCTTAGGTGTAGATGCACATGAAGCAGAATTCATATTTTTCTGATAATAAAATGATTTGACTTCTCCCAGTCAGTCTTTTAAAGCTTCACTAACACATGTAGTCTTTTCTATACAGATTTCTCTATGTACAGAAAGTAAATATAATTCTAGATTCCAATGTATCATAACTCATACACATCACTGGGGAGATATCAAACATTTAAGTTTTATAAGCTCAGTTATAATTTATGACTAATATATATTTGATGCATCTGACATACATATATTCTAATAAAATATGTACAGAACTTGAAAGAATAATTCTGAATTCTTTGAAGATAGTGATATAATATCTAAGCATTTCAGAGAAAATGTTGAAAACTTCCTACTATTTTAAAAATTTATTCTATTTTATTTCTAATTATGGTAAAATACATGTAACATAAAACTTACCATCTTAACCATCTTTAAGTGCATATTTCCATGGGATTAAGTATCTTCACATTGTTGTGCAACCATCACCACTATCCATCTCCAGAACTCTCTTCATATTCCAAACTAAAACTCTGTGCCCATTAGGCAATAACTACCCATTCTCTCCTCCCCAAAGCCCTTTGCAACCACCACTCTACTTTTCTGTCTCTGAATTTGACTACTCTAGGTACTTTGTATATGTGGAAAATTGTCTGCTATTTAGTAGTCAAATATGGAAGAGCATAATTTATTTAACAGTTAAAGATCGTTGGTTAAAAACTTGACAGAAAACCAATTAGAAGTACATTAAAAGTTAGCATGATGCAAATATGAGGATGCAAGAATCCAGTTTCTCACAGAACTCATTCTTTTATATGTCAGCAACACACGGCATCCTGTTGAAGTTGCTGGGTTTTCTATTAAGTTTTGGAGGCAGTCTGATGTCATAGAAGACTCACATCTGACCCTCCCTTTACCTAAGGGGAGTGCATACATTTCTTCTGCAGAATTAGGGGGTTGCACCAGAGATAATCTTCCATGTTCGTAAATTTGCTCAGCAATTTAACTGGAGCACTTCCTAGGGCCAGGCTCTGTTATAGGTGGTGTTGCCCAGGCTGGTCTTGAACTCCTAACCTCAAGTGATCCTCTGCCCAAAGTGAGAGTCCCAGCCTCCCAAAGTGCTGGGACTACAGGCATGAGCCACCATGCCAGCCCAGGAGCTTTCATTCTACTGAGGAAGCTAGACAAAAATCAAGCTAAAATTTAAAAAATGGTACAGTATATTAGATGGTGAGGAATGCTTTGGTAAAAAAAGCTATTTAGGTAAAGTTGATATGATGTAAATGTGAAAAATTATTTTTATTTTTAGTATTATTAGCTTCTAGCTCAACATCATTATGACTTTTTTTTCTGTTTTTAGTCACTTCGTAGCTAAAATAAAAACATTTTAAACATTTAGTGTTGACTGTAGTTAGTTTTGTTCAACTTAATTGTAAGGCGTGACTTTGGATACTTAGATGTATAATCTTGTGGAATTCATTTATTCAATTTCATGTGATAGTAGTCTGCCTCTTTATTGATTACCAAAACAAATGGGGGAAAGGATTAGAAAAAAACAAATAAAATCGCTATATAAACCACAGCACCCTCTAGTTGAATATACATTGCACTTTAGTCTCAAGGCATTTTCTCTGTCACAATCAATTACAGCTAATAATAGTATTAATGCTTAATGAACACTTACTATGTGCTGGAATTTTTGCCTGCATTCTTTTATTTAGTCCTTCTAATTACCCTGTGAGTGAAGAATTACTGTCATGCTCACTACCTTGCAGATTGAGAAACAGAGTTTTAGAGAATTTAGGTAATTTGCCCAATGTCTTTCAGTTAGAAAGAAGTTCAGTCAGATATCTGAAGTCAGAGTCTGTCTGAACATCACTAGATTGATGAGATCTTTATCCTCCATACTCTTTGCTCCTCTGGTAGGTTCTCATGAGTAACGAGATGGCCGGTGGACGTCACAAGAGGGAGAACATAACATATGCTGTCTTTGGCTGGTTTGTTAGTTATCAAATGCTTAGGAAGAAACATAATTCCAAAGCAGCATAATTAGTTTATTTTATGCCTTACAGTTCTCTACTTCTATCTATGAAGTTTTCTCACCCCACAAACTCTGCCTTCTGCTCTAGCTTTAAATGATTTTTCTCATTTCTAAACATTTCTAGCTCATTCTTGTAGCCAGCTCACCTCCTGGCACTGCTGTTCATGAAGAATATTTTTCCAGGTTCACAGGGTGCCAAAAGGTCAGAGAGATTGTTTTTCAAAGAAATAAACAGATAAAAATGCAAAGTAGGGTACTTATTTTATGTGACCTTGATAAGCTGTTGATTTGCAAGCTGCCATTCCATGCAAACAGTTCTTTCGCCATTAATTTAAAATTCAGAACTTAAAAAAAATGATCCATATATTTCACAACATATAAATCTATAGCTGAGAGAGGGAGAAAGAGACAAGTATTTTTAGTGGTAACTTGGCTCACCAGATTGGCAGACATCAAAATATAATATTATAGAAGAAAAAGAGAAGGGTAATAATTCAGTGGAAAGAATATATTTTGAATCAAGATTCCCAAGGTCAGATTTGAACTTCTCCACTTTGAGAGCTTGTGTAAGTCATTTTAAGGCTGTTTCTTTACCAGGTTAATAGGGATAACTTTTATTTTTCCATATCAGTTGAATGTTAATAAGATTCCTATAAATATGACTTTATCCATCTCTAACTATACATTTATTTAATAAATTTCAGCTAATATTATTGCCTATCTTTTCAATGCTCTGTACAAGTATTATGGTAGATTACAAATAAATACTTGGCTTGTTCCCATCTACTCAGTCTTATAACTTAGAGAAGTTAGGGGCTTTCAGGAATAAACAACACAAGTCCTTTCTGGAATAACTAACACAATAATAGAAATACTAATAAAGTGTGCACACACCCCCTTTTCTCGAGTGCCCTTCACCCCGTCTACCTGCTACTGCCTGCAAGACCCCCTTCAGTCACGTGCTCCACGAGGCCTACTCCCCAACACTGGGGCGGGGCCGGGAAGGGGAGCCCATGTAAGTTGACCTCTCTTTCCTTTCTGCTCCCGATATACATTTTACAGAGCTCTAGTATAGGACCCTTTTTATTTTAGTTTGTAGTTAGAGCATTTGTTTACTTGTTTCTATCATCTGTTAGACTGTGAGCTCCTCAGGAACAAAGATTGTTTATTAACTTTAATATCTGTCTTAGTTTACTCAGGCTGCTATAATACCATAAACTGGGCAGCTTGTAAATAACAAACATTTATTTCTCACAGTTCTGGAGGCTAGGAAGTCCAAGATCAAAGCACTGGCAGATTTGGTGTGCAGTGAGGACCTGCTCCTTATAGACAGTGACTTCTAGGCATGTCCTCACATAGTAAAAGGGGCAAACAAAATTCCTTGGGCCTCTTCTTCTAAGAGCACTAGTTCCATTTATGAGGGCTCTGCCCTTATGATCTAATCATGTCCCAAAGTTTCCACCTCTTAACACCATCACCTTGGGGGTTAGGTTTGCAACACATAAATAAATTTTGGGGGACACAAACATGCAGACTATAGCAGTTTATCAGTAATTAGTACAGCACATGGAATAGAATAGGCATTCAATAAATATTAATACTTATTAAATAACTGAAGGCTATTCAATATTTTCCTCCTGTGATAAAGCCTTCCACAGCATACTCTAATAATTCCCCCCAAGGTCACCTCTGATCTGTCCACTGTCAAAATCCAAAGTTCATCTGGAAAATTTAAAATTAAAGCTCCTCATCTTTATTAAATGCTAAATCTCCAATCATGGCCATTGGAAACCACACATTTGGCTGTTGGAAATGCAGAGCCTATTTTATTAACCATGACCAAGTCTTGAGAATCCCTGAGGTTGGATAAAAAAAGATAATCCAGAAAAGGAGGCTGAGAAGGAGCGACTAGAAAGAAAGAGGAAGAAAACTAGCAGAGTTGTGCCCACAAAGCCAAGAGAGTGGTGTGTTTTCAAGGAAAAGCAGTTAGTTGTCTGCCAGTAAATCCTGATGAATCACAACTTAAAAATCTTTTACACCTAACCATTACCAGTAGCAAGAGATAATGGAAGGGAGAATGGTGGACAAGGTCCACAAAATATATGTTCATATCCCCTATTCATCACCGTCTCTCTTTGCCTCACTTCATCTGTGAAACTGGGATAATAGTCATTCCTAAGCTATAAGCTTGTCATCAGGATGAGGTTGCAAAAGTCACGTGAAATTCCCTTAGTGGAGCCCTGCATGTCATTAGTGCTAAATAAACTCTAATTATTAATACTCTTGTTGGTTTCATTATCCAAACGAAATTAGGAAAATGGAACTTAATATCATCATGTAGGATTTTTGTCTCTACACAAAGAACATCCATAAAATCTATGATGTCTCCTGTGGGTGAGAACTCTCACACTACATTGGCTTCTTCTGGGTTTCCTAAGCTTCAGGGCAAGGTTAGACTCCAATATCTCACCCAGGATGTGTAATCATTCAAGGTGGAACCAAGAGAAACAGGGTTTCTTTTCCCTTAAAATAGAAGGAAGTGAGGGTACACAATAAAGGGATATCAGGGGATGACCACATTCAGTAGAGTCTTGAGAATTTTATTTTAAAATCAACTCAAAATGTATTTGAGACTGTTTTTGAAAATATGCTTAACAATGGAGGAAGAATTTTTATATTTTAATATTCAGCTTGCATAGGACAGAGGTGTGCTATGGTTAGAAGGCAGTATAGCAAAATAGCAGAACTGTTAAGAACATACTTTTATAGTTACTAACACTTGAGAAAAAAATTCTGACACTAGCACTCATTTACTGTGCAATAATGAATGGTTTCTTATCTAAGCCTCAGTTTTCTTATCTGTAAAATGGTAATGTAATAGCTAACTCCCTGGGCTACTTTGAGGATGAAACTGGATAATGTTAACAAAAAACTTAGCAAAGGATTTGGTGCCTAAGAAGGGGTTAATGAGTACAGCTGTTGTTAGCAGGCTTGAATATGATAGATGGATGGATAGATAGATGGACAGTTACACAGGTAGATAGATATATAGATAGAAAAAAGGACATTTTTTTCAATCCCAGGGAAATAGATGTTAAATATTAATAAGGCAATTCTAATTTTAACCTTCTTTAATCACATATCACTCAATTAACACCTCCCAGTAAGATTAAGGGACAAAGTCCACCTTCAGTGTCAGAGTAGGGAGGAAGATATGGAGACGTTAGTTAACTTTAGTATTCTATTCATTTCACCTTCACTGTTTCCTAAATGGTTCCTCCCTGCCACATGGTAATGAATCTTAATTTTTTAAGCTACTGTTGAACAACTAGAAAATACATTTCGTGTTGGTAAAGAAGTAAAATATTCAAAATACCTGAGGACAAATATAGTAGGATAAAATTAACATCATTCATTTTTTGATGAAAACAAATCTGAAATGGGAAAAACTGCCATGAGGAAGGAACCAAAAAAGCATGTTTCCATTTTGTCGTTTTACGGTTAGCAAACATGGAAGAAAATGTTGGTCAACATAAATGTTCAATAAGAAAAGTTGGCTGTTATTCAATGAGGAATGGAGAGTGTCATATGCAAAGTTTCCTTTTGTAAACATATTTCAAATAAAGAAATCTGGAAGTGTATGTGAATCAAAAATGTGGTGTATGCAATATATGATGTAAAACAAAGGTGGGTGGTTTACGTAGCTCAGCAGACAAGATGCCAGATGGTATGTACACTTGATTGAAAGTACCCACCTGTTATTCTGAGAGCACAATGAGCAGAATCCTAGATTTTCACATCCCCTTCATTGATGGCTCTTATTTCTTCATACTTAATGTTTCTATACCTGTATCTATTATTCTATGTTGCAGGAAGTCCTTTTGGGAAGGCAGAGTATAAATAATATAATTTTATTAATAGATAAGTATTAGTAAAACTTTAGTTAGAAGCAGAGGTATGACTGATATTGGGTAGATTTGTCTGATATAGACTGGTCTTCATGGTAGTACAAATTTATGATTGTGTTTGCCAAACATGAATACCTACTGCATGTGAGACTTTGTGATAGACATCAGGGTGGGGAAGAAGGAGGGACAAAAGTGGATAAAATATTGTTTCTGCCCTTAGAGAGATTACAAAGTAGTAGAGGAAGGCACAGTATAAAAACATATAAAGGCAAGTGCCCCAAATCAGTGTGATTAACTTTGGATGAGAGGCTTACTGAAGACCTGACATTTGAGCAATGCATTGAGGAATGAATAAGTAGATCTCCATTAGGAGGTGAATAGACCAGGACATTTCAAATGGAGAAAAAGAAAAAGCAAAATTCCATGAAGCAAGAGAGTGTGCAACAGCCCTAAAAGAGCAGCCTGGAGGGCCCCTAGTGTAGGATTCCCTAGCTGGAGGGAGAGGGAGGTAGAAAAAGACAGTGATGGGCCTTGAATGTTATTATGATAATATAGGCATTATTTTGAGAAAAATGGGAATCTGTTAAATATTAAACTGGAAAGAAAAAATGGCCAGAGCTAGACAGGCAGTAAGACTGGAAAACAAGCCCCAGGAACTTGAGATGGTAGAACATAGGAGAATTGCCTTAAATGTATATCGGGCCAGGGAACGTGGGTGACAAGACAGAGGTAAATGTGATTCTATTGTTTCCTAGCTTGGGTATCAAGGGTGAAAATTGTCACCATTAACGAAGATAGGAAATGCAAAAAGAGGAGAGGTTTTGAGAAGGGGATAGAGGGAAGATGTGTGGTTAAACTGATGAATTTAATTCTTGTGGCTGTTCATGAAGAAATGTGCTGATGGCATTAGAAATAAAGATTTAGTTTAAGTGGGATGGCAAACAGATTTGAGAATCATCAGAATCAAAGCAGTAATTATAAGCATGAGAGTAGTGATGTTGCCTAAAGAGATCAGGTACAATGAGATCAAAAAAAGTCAAAAACTGAAAGAATAAGCAGATTTCAGAGATGGAGATGGAATTTATAAAAGGAGAATGAATAATGTTCAGAGAAATAAGAGGAAAACCAGGAGAAAGCATTGCTGTTGAAGTACTGAAGGTGAAATGTTGAAAAACATTTCAAAAATATTACATTCCAAAACATAACCTGTTGTCAAAAAATTGAATAGAATAAGAACTAAGAGAATATTGAAATAGGCATTAGACAGCATAGTTTTAGAATAGTTTTAGCAGATAAATGGGATAAATTTAAAATTAGCATAACTAGCTATCATTTATTGAGCCCTTTCTTTGTGCCTGGTCTAGTATCTTGAATCTTTGCAACACCTGAATGAGAGAGGACTCATCATTAGTCCATTTTTCAGTTGAGAAACAGAGGTGTGGAAAAGTTGAGTGACTTCCTCAAATTCATATAGCTAATAAATGAGCAAGTTGTGATTCAAACCCAGGCCATCTGTCTGCAGAGCCCACCTTTTTACCCACTAAGTGTAGTGACTTGGGATGAAGAGTCAGGTGCAGTGCTGGAAGGTGTGCTGCAAGGCATGGCCCAGCCAAGTGCCTTCCAGACAGAATAATTTGGAGGTAACTACAACACAGGTGAGCTCTAGTATAATCAACACAACGTCAATTGGACAGAATCTGTATAAGTTGACAAGGACTTCAAGTGGACACATAAAAACTCTGCCAAGGATGCTCCAACAAGATGAAATGCATAAATACAGGGCTACAGTCTCAACTCATGTACTATCCCAATGACAGTTGCTCCAAGTGGTTGGTTATAATTTATAAATTCTATAACTGAATAAATGCATGGCAGAATCTTGTTTTCAAGGAAAATATGATTTTTTAAAATTTAAATGTTAATTTCTCTCACACACCTCTAAGAAATAGTCTGGTTTGTAATATTACAAGAAAAAAACAAAGGAAAGATATGTTTTGCTGACCTGAGAATGAAAACAATTTTTATAAACATTTTTGAATAAGTCTTTTAATTTGTAGTTTTCTTCTAGCCTAAGTGGGTACTCAAAGAGACTAATATTATTTAGTTGGAGGTGACTGGAAATGAGCAAAATGAAAAACAATTCTAAAACAGTTAACAGCATAGGTTTAGTACATGAAACAAATCTTTTATTGAACTGATGGAGAGGCATGCAGTTTGCTTTCATAGAAATTCTCTTCTCTGCAGCAGCATAAAAGAAAAGAAAAGAAAACAATGGTTTGAAGGGGCTTGAACTGATTAGCCCACATGTCTGGTCTAGCCCTGCATGAATGTGTAGTTAAAAGCGTAGGCAATAGTTACTGGACCTAGAAATGTAGCACTGAAGAGACCAATGCTGAAGTACTGGGGTTTTAGGGGAAAGTTGGGGCTGAAGGACAATTCTTTAGAGTTGAAGGGCTTGTCCATGGGCTGAAGGGAAAAGCCAGTGAAGAGGAGAGAGAGAGAGAGGAAGGGGTTGAGACCGGAGAAGCAGTTGTCAGAGCTGGGAAGGCCTGGGGCACAATGCTTACAGGCGAGGCACTCTCCCTGAGGAATAGACTTTCTGAGACAAGGGGGAAGACAGGGCTGATTTATTGGAAGCGTGTCCTGTTGTGGAGAGAGGCTGGGACTGTTACCCTCAGAAGGACTTCCCCTCCAGGAAGTAAGAGCAAGCTCTTTGGCTGAGAACTGGGGACTGAATTTAGGCCTGGAATCAGGAAAATACTTGGGACATTCCTGTGAAGAAGAGGAATCAGAGAGTAAAATGCTCACTGCTCAGCGTTAAAGACAGAATTGCAGCTTAATGCACCAACTTACATGACGATGTGTTAAAGAGATTTTTACTTTTCTTTGTGGACATTGGGGGCAGTGGGAAACAGAATGGTGCTATAAATGATCAATTACTAATAATGGAAGACACAGAAGTTTCTGAACTGGCATAAAAAAAAGGCATTGGGATATGGAGAACATGTTGAAATTGAGCTGAAATATTTCCTCTCAAGGCATCTTTTAAGATAGCCATAATTATTGATCATCAAGATATTTACTCAAAGGGATAAAACTATAGCTAATGTTTGAGTAATTGTGTAATGTCTTATATTTAATGGAAATATATTACATAGTACAGTTTGGCTAGATTCAGAGATGTGAGGATACTTAAAACAGCTTGTCTAATAGTTTAAAATCTATTCGGTATACATAATACAAGTTACCATCTAGAAAAACTGTCTTCAGCAACCCTTGGTGCTTTCTAAAATTATTTTTTGTCAGTTTCAGTTGGAAAGGGCCCTGAATGTTGCCTTCTCTTTGTCCTAGGACAGCCTGTGGAAATGACAAATGGGATCTATTAATTCAACATAGCAATATCCGGGTGTGTCATATGATGGAGCACAAAAGAGTTGACATCCCTATAACCCTGAACACAGTACAATTAAGATAATTTCTCATTTAGGAGAAGAGCTCTTCTATAGAGATACCACCAAAGAAGTGATTCTGAAATAATATTTTCATAATACTAAAAACCTTTAATCTGGAGTTGTTTTGCAAGCAGTCTACAGCCTGCTCGGAGGACATGGGAGAGAATGCCTTTTATCCAAGGGCTGTTGGGATGTACAGTAATGCATGAGAACCTTTTTGGAGATATGTTTTCTATATTCCAAATTTTTTTCTATTAATGATAGGAAAAAGTTACAGGATGAAAATAATTTTGATAACATTTTCTAACCACATATCTTTATTAGTTTCAATATGTTTATATATGAAAAGAGAAGCCAAATGATTTTTTAAAATGCCTTTCAGAGGCTGTAGAGACTCACTTCTCACTGTACTGATTAATCATTAGCTCAATTCAAGTTTGCAGTACCGTTATGTTATTCTATAATTTAAATCAGAATGAAAATCAAAAACATGCTAATGTAATATATTCTAAGGTAGAACATTTTATAAGTTGTGCTGGTAAGATATAGAAGCAAAATTCAGGATAGATGGTGGTGGATGTGGAAAAAAGATGAACGTGAATTATGACAGTAGATTGAAAAGATAGGCCAAGACTTTGATGATTTTTAAATGTTTAAAAATCAGGGTAAAATTCTTCTGAAAGCCATAGACCATAATAGATGACTGTCACCATACAGAGGAAAAAAAAACCAGTAAAATTATCATATCAAATTTAGATAAGAGGAGGCCTAACAAAATTCTAGTCCTATTTAAATATTATTTAAACCACAAAACTTAGAGCACTTGCTGTGGTACCAAGGATAGCGCTGAAAAAAGAATTAATTTGGGAGATATAAAAACTACTAAAAATTTTGGTGCTTTTTAGACCTCCAGTATCTGTGACAATTTTCACTTTTGAACTGACAATTTCTATGCATTGCCCTTTGTCCCCAGCCAGATACCTGTCTCTATATCTAGTCTCTGACATTGCTTCCCCTGAGTTACCACCATGTCTTTTCCTAAAGTGGTCTTACATACACCTTTACCCCCACTCATAGTGAATTTTGGTAAAGGTGTGAATTTGTGGCTTTTGCATTTTTCTAGGGTGTTTTTTCTCTAGACAATTTGAAACCTATATTTGGAACTGTAGAAAATGAGGTTTTAAGCAAAGAGGAAGCTAGCATATTCCAGGATAGCTTAACTGACCCAGATAGCATCCCGAAAGATGATGAAAGACTTCTACTGAACGTTGACTTTTAAACAGTCCCCTAAAATGTGGTTTCAATATATTTCCTCCATTTTCTCCTAAGTAGGGTCTTGGGCTGCATTAATGGAAAACTTGACCTGGATTTTGGTGTGTAATCAGCACCCTGGGCTGGACAGATGCCCTGAGAGGACTGTGTTCATTTCTGATGCTGTATTTGAAGAAGGGCATTGATTACAAGAGAGTTCATAGAGAATGACCAGGATCAGCACAAAGGACCATTCAAGGAAAATGGGATGCTGACCCTGGTTGGAGAAGAGGCATCCTGAATGAGACAGAATTGCTGAACTGTATCTTGAAAGAATGTCCTCTAGAAACAGTAGAACAAGCTATTCTGCCTTTTTCTTAATGAAGAGTTAGAACTAATAGGCAGGAGGCACAAGGAGAATGATTTTAACTCAAAAGAGAATTTTCTAACAACTAGGGATGCCTCTCTATAACAACTGGGGCTGTCTTAGGAGCTTATGACTACAGAGGTATTTAAGCTAGGATGGCAAAGCATTGGTCAAAATTTCTTAACTTGGATTAAGGCTACAATGCATATCTTTAATAACACCTTCAACTTTCAAAATTGCATACTTTGCCAAACAAATATTTCTTGACCACATGTATGCCAGACGCTGTACTAGTGTTATAAAATACAATGCTGAATATAAAATTAACCCTGCCAGAAGGTCTAGCAATCAAATTAGGGGAAATGGCATGTGTAAGACTAAGCATAATACAGCATAAGTGGTGTAATAACTGTGTAAGCAGAGTCCTAGGAGAACCCTGGGAATAGCAGTTAATGAATTTAACAAATATTTATTACATACCTACAATGCTACAGACAGGCATTTTACTATGTTCTTTGCTCAGAGTATAACTGAACTTCATAGTTCCTGAAGACTGTTTTCATAAGGTAAGGAGGATTTGGAAATCTATAATAAATTTCATAATTGTACCGATTGTTGAGTATCAAAACATGTTATTGCTAATGACAAAGGCAAACAACTTGTGGCTCCTAAGCATCTCCCAATCAGTTATAAAAATTCCTAGTGTCTACAAAGTTAAGTGATTTAGGATGACAATCAGCCAACACTTGTTTTAGTTAGTTCTGGGAACATAAATACAAAAGACAGGCATTCTACCTTCAAGAAACTTACCGTCTAGTTAGGAAAGTAAGCAATGATATGAAATAATTAAATAATAATGTAAAATTTTAACAAATGTTTATTACACAATAATTCTACATTTACAATTGAACGTCAACCATGACTAACTTTCATCCCATCCCTTT
This sequence comes from Daubentonia madagascariensis, assembly GCA_023783475.1. Classification (NCBI taxonomy): domain Eukaryota; kingdom Metazoa; phylum Chordata; class Mammalia; order Primates; family Daubentoniidae; genus Daubentonia; species Daubentonia madagascariensis. The sequence continues at coordinate 32,710,612 of JAKFHU010002140.1, read as the reverse complement.
GCAAATTATCTGTTAGTTGTTTGACAAACTTGTGATGATATTTTCATTTATAATCCATATTATTTGCTATAGATCATCCACATCAACCCAGCCCTTAAATATATATTCTGAAAGGCTGAAATGGCTGTGTGCATGTCTCTGTTATGTGCGGTCTCCCTTTTAATGTATTTTCTGCCTCTCCTCTTTATATTCCCAGCTCCTTGAGGACAAGGATTCTAGCTTGTTTCTTTCGGATCCCTTTCAGTGGAGCAGTGATAGACAATGGGTTTAGAGTTAGCATCTTATCAAATTCATTTGTTGTTTTACTCCATGTTTGTAAAAGAACTACATTTTTCTGAATTTAATGTTCCTCCTTTGGTATTGGTGGGTTTGGATTGATTAGGTAATTGCTAGTTTTAATTTATTTCATAAAATTTCCATCTGAAAAATTATTTTATCCCCAAATTTAGTTCTTTTCTGATAAGAATTGCCTCCATAATGCAATTTGCTTAAGATCACATGGATGTGTTTGTAAAAATTCTGTTATTTAAATATTTGCATTGCTAGGGTATCTAGAGTTAGTTGGACATTGAAGACCAAGTACTCTTAAGAAAAAACCTTTCACAGAATCTGTTGTATGTCTGCTCTCTTTTTAAGATGATGAATGTTAACGCTACCATCACCTATTTACAGAGTTCTCTGAAACTGTCATTCACTTTTATACCTGTTATCTCAATACCCCTGTGTAGTACATTTCCTTATTTTACAGATGGGAAGAAAAGTGTCAGGAAGATTAAGTGATTGGTCCAAGATTACACAGCTAAAAAGGGACTAAGCTGAGACCAGCATGGCCGTTTCAGCTCTGGGCTCACTCTCCCTCCATCCACAAATCATGATATTAACATGTATATTCTTATGGTCTGGAATGTGTGCATGCCATGAATTCAGTAAGGAACACATTAGTAAATGGTAGTTGCAGACATTGTGTAAAGTGGCTCTTGATTCCAAGAGAAGTTATAGCAACCTACAAAATATGCTTTTGAAAAATGTATAAAATGCCTTGAAAAATTTTGCTGTTTTAGAACAAGAACATGATCAAATATTTTACTTTTGTGCATTAGACAGGGAAGACTAAATATAAAGAAACTATAATAATATTTTAACCATCTCTAGTGACTTGAATTGTATTTTGGAAAATATAATAAGTAAAATTATACCTAACATCTTGAAACTTCTAGATGTCTAGCTGTTTTTCTTAAATTTCTGCATCTGTTTTTGGTAATGACCAAATAAAATATCCCATTTTGCATTTTATGTGTATATCTAGAGTTATCCTGTTAATGTCTGAAGTGAGGTTTATTTAGATTTTTTTCTTCAGAATCTATCTTCTTAATGGATTGCTTGTATAACACTGTTATTTCCCTTCTTAAATGACAAATATAACCATGTATTTTTTAAGGGGTTTATTTATTTATTTATTTATTTTTTATTTCAGCATATTATGGGAGTACAACACTTTGGCTATGTATATTGCCCATGCACTGCCCATGTCAGAGCTACAATCATGGACATAACCATGTATTTTTGTTAAGAGAATTGTTAATACTAAAATAAGATTAAATGTAAGTGCCTCTTCTCAAGTAAAAGTACTTTTCTCTATGCATTGTTGGGTCACATGAGCAGAAAAGTTTAGAATTCAAAAAGACTAAATAGAGAATAAATTTAAAAAATTTGATTTTTGCCCAACTTTTAGCTTTTATGGAAGGGGAAATGGAAATCCAGAAATGTAAGGTCACTTGCCAAAAGCTGTACATTTATAGTTTTCATATAATGATTATTTATATGAATACTATTGTTAACAAGATTAAATTTAGCTGTAACCAAACTATAAAGTACAAGTAATGTCCCAGCGTTAGGCTTGCCAAATAAATATTTCTTGAGAAGCTCTGAACATGGCTCAGACTCAACTAAAAGGAAATCTTTTGCCTTTTAATTGCCATTATTGGCTCCACTCTAATCATTTTATAGAATTCGGAGCTGTGAGTTGTGAATTGGGGCTTGAGATGTATAAACTGAGGATATTTTCGTATCAATTTCAACAGCTGAACACCACCAAAATGGTAATCCAGCCTTCCAATTTCAGGAGAAAGTTAAAAAGTAAACATTATAAATTCCTGCCTGAAGCATATTACTTTTTCTTTCATGATTGGAAATATCGTCTCTTCAAATTCCAAACCAATCTACACAAGCTCAGAAGGTTCAACTCTACAACTAACTTTAACAAGACTTGAGATGGAAGAATCTCATTTCAGGGTAGAACCTAGGAGAGCATGGGTTAGTATCACATCCTAAGTAAGGAATTCCTTCTTTTGTCTCTGGGGTAACCATTGCATGGAGAAAATAGCTCCAGGAGTATGGCCAGGGAATACGCCTCATGTACACGGGCCGCGGGAAGACTCCTGAGATGCTGGGAATGTATGGTCTAGAAAGCAACCCCCAAAGGCAAGCACAGTAGAAAGAATTTTTTAAATCTAACTAGTATAGCTGTTTTGAAGCAAGGGAGAACGTTGAGAAAGAGGGCAATTTGAATATTATGTAGGCATGAAAAGCAATGAGTTAATCATGAATTTGCTCTTAAATAAAAAGAGCAATTTAAAAATCTCAGGTTTGTAAAATAAAGAGAAAAATTGTACATGTTTATATTTCTACATGCTCAACTATATGTATATATCAGTGTATTATTTTATGAGTAAATGTAAAGGTGAGGATGAAAACACCCCAAGGTGGTACCATCAGATGGGAGTGCTCCAGGTGCAGGTGAAAGAAGAAGATAAAGAAGGGTTAGAGTCATAGCCCCCCAGGTCAGTTCGATGCCCCTTTAAAATAGAAATAAACTGTATAATTAGATTTTTTCTGTCATATTCATGTTTCCTTCCTTTTAAATTTTCTTGCACTACCCAGAAGATTCTGAGTTCTCTAAAATTCAACTAGGAATTCTTCTACCCATTCCAGTTACAATTTCCAAACCAAAAACTGCTCTCTAACCTCTAATTGTGATTTCACATGCCCAGATCTGCTCTACCATGCGCTGCAGGACAGGCGTGGGTTTGGTGGGCCCCTTCTCCCTTGGTGCAGAGCCATTCTGATGTGGTCAAAGCTCTAGCTTGCAGTAATATTTGCTGAACAAATCAGATGGAAAGAAATCTCTGCTTTGAGGTCAGTGTTTCTTATTCACGCTCTGGCACTAAGGAGAAAAATGGGGATTTGATGAAAGATCTTGCTTCAAGCTGGGATTGATTTCCTCTAGGAATTGATACCGCATTTGCAGAGTTGGGCAAGGCGGAGTTGAGGAGGGTCCAAGAGCAGATTGTGCTACTAAAAAATAGAGCACATGAATACTAGAAAGAGCTCACTCTTGAAACAGGGTCACAGTTTTGCTTCTGAGGGGAATTTTTTAAACCATTTTAAGTGCTGATTTTTAAATTCATGTATATTTCTTACTGTGCAGTATTGGCTTGGTCTGCACAATCATGAAAACTTTATCACCAGTCTTCCCAGCTTTCACTGCCTACTCTAATAAGCAAAGCTCCCCGTCCCCACCCACTTCAGCACGTCACCTGGGCCTAGCCCAGATGTGATGCTTTGCCAGTAGTGCCCTGCATTTGCTGGGCTGGTTGCACGTTGCTTTGTCTGTGGAGCTATGTAACGGAGCGGGGGGAGGAGGTGACTTTTGACATACTTGTGAATTATCCTTCGTTTTCTGAATCAACTTTTTTTCTGTGATTCTCATGTTTGCCACTATTCTGGGAACTTAAATTCTAACTTAATCACATAGAGTAGGATTTTAATTGATCATTATTAATAAAATGTGACTTCTTGAATATTGAAGTGTCTATTCATCTCATTTTTGGCAAATAATCTCTTAACATATAAAAATGACTTTTTGGCTAATATAATACATTGAGATATTCTTTGCACAATGATTGTAACACTGAGATTGGGCCTCAAAGGTTTTCGACTTCCATTTCCTTTAGAACAGAAATATCTGCTATGAAGGTTTTGATGGTGCCTTCTTTTTCTCCTTGGAAAACGGTAGCAATAAAACTGCAAGTGCATGTATTCTTTTTTACTCCCAAAACATCTTAGAATTGTAGTGCTTTAAAGTCTTTTTCAGAGAACAAGTTTTCTTTTCTGGGGATGAGTGGTTAGGTCATGAAGTTTTAAATTGCCATTGTATTAAGAATGTTCACTATTAGGTATATATGCAAGGAAATAAAACAGTATGTCAAAAAGATAGCTGTACTACTATGTTCATTGCAGCACTATTCACAGTAGCCAAGATATGGAATCAACCTAAATGTCCATCAGTGGATGAACGGATAAAGAAAATGTGCACTATACACAAAACAGAATACTTTTCTGCCATTAAAAAAAAATCCTGTCATTGTGGCAACATGATGAAACCTGAGGCCATTGTGCTAGGTGAGATAAGCCAGGTACGGAAAGGCACATACTGCAAGATCTCACTCATGTGGAATCCAAAAAGTGGAGAGCAGGAGGGTGACAGGTTGGTCAACGGTGCAAAGCTTCAGGTGGGCAGGAGGAGTGAGCTCTGATGGTCCACTGCATGGTAGGATGACTAGAGTTAACAATGATGTATTACGCATTTGAAAATAGCTAGAAGAAAGTTTTTGAATATTCTCATCACAAAGAAATAATAAACAGGGTGATATGCTCATTACTGTAATTTGATCATTAGATAATTTATACATATTTGGAAACATGTGGTATCTCATTTCTACAATTATGTGCCACTCATAAAAAAGAATGTTCATAATTCAATTTTGCTTTCACTATTGCTAAAATGTTTCATCTCCAGTATTAGAATACTGTGTGGTATGATGATAAAGTCCTCCACATGATGTCTGCTAATGCACCCGATACTTTACACACGTTACCTCAACCCTATTATGAATACCTATTTGTCTCTACTTTAAGAATGAGGAAATGGAGTTTGGGGAGAGTTGGGTGACTTGTTTAAGGTCACCCAGCTCACAGTTTATGATGCCAGGTGCAGCCCGTTCTTTCTGGTTCAAGAGTATGGCTTTCCTGAACTCCATCCCATGTTCCCTCAGAGCTACTCGGAGACCTAAAATAAGGCACATAGATTCGGGCTCCATTTTGAGAGATTGACGCAGCACCTGAGAATTCTGTGTCTCTCCCAGCGATGTGAACCGCCTCCCTTCTCTTGCTGTGCTGATGGAGGGTTTATGGTTTATCTTTCTCCCACTGCTTAACTTTATGCACCATTTATTTACCTGGCTCCTTTCTGTAAGGATTCTCCGTCCCAGTGAGCTCATCTTTTGTCCCACCTCTAGGTCACATCTCTGGGTCTAGACCTCCATCTCCGGCTTTTCTTTCTCTCACTCCATCTGCCCGAGACACTTGAAAATTAAAAAGTCAATTTACACTCTGCATTGAATGAGAACAGTGCCTTAAGAAGAGGAGGCACGTGCCTAAAATAATGTACATAACATCCCTATTCCCTTTCCAGTCAGAAAAAAAAATTATCAACCAGCATTTATTGTATATATAACCCTATGCTTGAAAAAGTAGTTTCAGATGGTTCAAAAGTCATAGTCTACTTTTGAAAAGCATACTGTCTCAAGAAGGATACAAAATGTTCTAATCAGAATTATATAAACAGTGTAAACTCACATACACAGTGCCATGGATGGCAAATTGGGGGGAAGGGGCTCAGGTCTAAGATCAAGGTATGTTGGTTTGATCTGATGTTGGAACCAAATATTGCTTAATTAGATAGGCTTGATGCTGGCATGGGGACTAGAGATGATTTTTATTTGGGAGCATTGCCTGTCTAGGAGAGTTCTTTTTACCTTTTCTGAGTTCTGAGCCAATTTGCCTGAAACATATGTCACATTTATACTTTATTTTTAAGAAGTACAGAGAAAAAAATAAAGGAGTAAGAAACCGTGCCAGCTTCTTCTTAAAAGACTATTTTTAAGAAGCTGGAATCAAATCAGTGAACTTTAAGTACATGTGTTATGTTATCAGTTATCCTAACTCAAAACTCAGGGAAGCAGGCTGACCTCGGAAACTCCTGTACTGCTCTGTGATCTCTCAGCACTGGTCCCCTGCAGCTGGACCAGATGAGTGGGAGAAATTAACCTGTCAGTGTCTCCCATTTTTAGTACATTATAATTTGCATATAACCCCCCCAAAAGGGATAAATTATGAAATTTTAAACTTAATTTTCCTAGAAAAATGAATAGTGATAGAACGTGGGTGGTGACATTCAGTTCCCACCAAAAAAGAATATCTGTTTTCTACTCCATTGTTCATAGGTGAGTGTTCTTTCAGAATTTATGGGAACTCTTCAGGCTGATGGGTAAAATGGTCTTTCCATACCAAATATGAACAAATCAGGCAAGGCAGAACATCTAGAACAGGCTTTCTCAACCTTGACACCATTGACATTTTGGGCTGAGTAATTCTTTGTTTGGGGGGCCTGCCAGTATCAGAGGTCCAGCAGCATCCCTGGGCTCTGCCCACTTGATGCCAGTAGCAGCCCCCAAATTGTGACAATCAAAAATGTCTCCAGCAGTAGCCAAATGTCTCTCCCAGTTGAGATCATCTGTTCTAGAAATATAAATAGTAAATAATGAACCTAGTAATAACTTAGTGGGAAGAGACCATTCCAGATGGTTGCCTGGCTTCTGTAGGAAGGGGTGAGGGTTGGAACTAAATGATATTCCAGAGAATGTGACTCTAAAGGATGAATTCAACAAAGTTAATGGGTGTTCTTGTCGTGTTTATTGTGTGATGACCAATTTGCTCACATAGTTGCATAGAAGGCTGTGGATCCTTCTTGGGACAATCGATGATTTTTCCCCAGGAAAGAACACCTATCTTTTTCTTTTTAAGTTTCTGAATCTTACATGGTAGGTCAGAGCCTCAAATTAAGAACAAAAGGAGACAATGAAATGACTCTCTGTCATTGCTTGAAGATAAACAGAACTTTTTATGACAACCCTTCATCATTTGGTCGTACATAGTAAATGGCAAAGAAAGGGAATTAATGAACAAGTCAAGAGAGTGGAAAGATCTTCCCAAGGGACGACAATAGACCAGTATTGCTAATCTTGCCAAGTGCAATTAGCTCAAGTAGTAGAAGTTATGCAGTGCTATTTAAGACAGTGAAGGGAAAGGTTAGTGAAGGCTGATAACATGCTGCAGTGTACGGACTCAACGCCTGTATCCCAACTTGTCAGTCATTTCTGGAGAGGGGCCATTTTGCCCATAGGACCTGACTCCTGAGCGATGCTCTGAATTCTTACCTGGAGGCTGTCTCAGGCCTGAAGTACCATCCCTCTTCCTCCTTTCTGAGGCTGGGGCATTCTGAATAATACCTACTAGCACCGTAGACTGAAATGCCTCCTAATTAAAGAAGACAGGCTATTTTTCATTAGTGTAGTATAAAGAGGCTCGGCTATCCACAGATGTGCTTGGTGGCTGGGCATAGAGCAGAGTATTTTCTAAGTTGGTTTGGCTGACTGACAGGCAGAAGTAGACATAGTTGGGGTTGGGGAAGGAGGATAAAGAATGATTCCACTTAAATTGTTGAGTCTATTTCTTCTCACTCATCAGTAGCATCCCTCTGATATATTGCTTTTTTCATTAACATCGACAACAATAATAGTTACCTAAATATATACAATATTTTGGGGTTTCCAAAGAACTTTCTCCTTTGGGAGATTTGATTTATTGGCAGCTGCTCCAGCAGAGTCTTAACTTTAAAGTCACTTGATGAGTCTATTCCCGTACTCCTGAAAATCGACTTGACATATATGCTTCATGACATTTCTTCACCTACCACTTAAATGATACTTTGATCCTATTCCCAGCCCTGGCAATAGGTGGGGAATGCAAAGCGCTTTGAGACTCACAAGTGAAAGGAATGTTCTAGGAGGAATGATGTTATTTTCTAAGTACAAGGTTCTAAACTCTTTCATTTATATTTTTTCCCCAGTGTGAATTACTATATTAACATATAGTGCCCCTTAATGGAAAGACGTAAAGCTTTGTTAATATTTATACTGTTTGTTCAAGGTAATGGCAGAATTCCCTGGGTGGTTCACTTCATTTAATGTATACTGATCCTTAAATTGCAAGGCAGGCTGGGTGAATGCTGGCTGCAGGCACAAAATCCCCTCTTTAGCAGCTGCCTGAGAATGCTTTTCTAAGAAATCTTCATCTTTGTCACTGTTTCTTTCAAGGTGTTGAATAATTTTAAAAGTGGCAGTTGCAATAATATGCAAAAAAAAAAAAAAAAGGCTGACAGCTGGCAGCATTCAGCTTACTTTTCTGTCCCTTTCATTGAAAGCTCAGAGTGTTTTACACTGTGGGGGGGAGGGGGACTTTCAGACTTTATTTGGATTGAGGCACAGCATAGAGCCTGGCTAGAATAAAGACTCCTGCCAGAACAAAGCTTTTTGCAAGCTTTGTTTGGCAGCACTAGTAGAAGCCCATTTACTTCCTAACTTAAAATGTGTCAAGACACCTGTGCTTATCAGGGTGTCCGTTCATTTTGAAGAGGAAGACAATTGTTCCCCCTACCCGCATGTTCAGTCTTATAATTAGTTCTTGTTAATCTGATAATAATATCAGAATCACAATTCCCTGTTTTCTTATTCAGTGCGTATTTTCAAAGCTGTGACCAGGTACGTTACTTGCATCTCTAAAGGAGTCAAGAGAGGAGAAGGGAGACATGGTTCCTCACCTCCGGAAGTGTAAAGGTCATAAAGGTCAAGGCAGACAAAGGCAGATGCCGAAATAACCACAACAGCAGGTGGACAGGGTCCCCGAGGGAGCACAGCGCCCTGAGAGCTCTTGGGGAAATTCAGGTTCAGGGATGCTTTGAGATCTCCTTGCTAAGTTTCTGGGATGCTACATTTTAGATGTTATTGTGTTCAATGAATTTGTGTGACATTCTAGGTTGAGACTTTCCCTCCATTTGCTTATAGCTTGGGAAACAGGTTGACCTACATTAGTGCTTTAAGAGAAACATGTAATATTAATAAAAAACAAACAAAAAGTTTTGGGGGAGGCCTGAGACTGCAGAGAACTGGTGTGGAATAAAATGCACAAAGGTCAACTCTTTGGGAAGGTGAGTTATGGAATGGGTTAGAGAATTGGAATTGGGGCCATCTGTTCACTCCCTAACATCCTCTAATAAGAGAAAATCTGTGAATAAAGGAGCCCTAAACGCTCCCTCAGAAAACAACTGTGCAACTGTGAAAGGGAAATTTAAGCAAAATCAGAGAGCTTGACTTAACAGAATAGGAATTTAGGATTGAAATGGGAAAAATTGGGCAAAATTATGTGTACATCAAATTGAACCAAGAAGCCTTAATGACAAAGTCTCAAAATTGAAGTCCTGTTTATGAAAATCAGTCTTCAGTGCATGTCCAGCTGGTGGCTACCTGAGATACTTCTCCTCCAGCTCTTTAGCTCGTTTGGTAAATTATTCTGGGGTAGGAATAAAGCTGGATGTAACTTTGCTGATCTTGAACTCTTTTTGAATTAGAGTTTAAAAGAGCAACCAAATTTCATGGAAAAAGTATTGAACAAAATTAAAATTTAAAGTAGATTTGAGAGCTAACCCATGTTTTCTTTCTCTAGGCCTACCAGGTACCTGGCACAAAGGGGTCCAATGCGTGTTTGTTGTAGTGAAGTGGTAAAGGAGCAGAGCAAATTTGCCTGTTATTTTTTTTCCCCCCAATTCTAACTTCAAAATTTTGGAAGTAATTGAACCAAAAACCTGATTAGTTTCAAGTTAAAATGGCAGATGCAAAAATAACCTTGGAAAATAATAAAGGGGTCATATGAACATATAAATTCTAATTATAATGAGGGGAATAAGCAGGTTTACAATAGGGCAAGGCATTCTTTAAAATGTTTTATTAAATAAGGCTGGAGGTGAATCATACACATATTATTTATATGTAATTTTTTTTTGAGGCATAGAAGTAGATAGAGCAATCTAAGAGATTGACTGGGGTTTGTTGTAATTAACTCTTTCTTCCTGCAAAGCTATTTTTGCCAATCTATCTCTTGTCTTTGTAAAATAATGAGTGATTTTTATGTTGCTCATTTTTGCCTTATAATCATAATCTTTTCTTTTTTACTAAGATAGGGATCTTTAAGCAGATAGGAGAGAGAGAAGAAAAAGTGAAAATAAAGGGATGAGGGACAATAAGAAAAACAAATAAACAAAAGTTGTCATAATGGTTGCAAAGGAGAGAGAACCCAGGGGTCTTGCCTCCCAAGAGGGGTCCACCTCCTAAGGCAAGATTTGTTCAACTATAATAAAAGGTTGAGCTTACTCTATGGTTGAGATTATGATTGGTTTGACTCAATACAATGCACTATTTTATCCTTCTTGGTTTTGACTAGTTGGATTTTTTTCTACCTTGCAAAACTCGCATTTTTGAACACTCTCTGTCCTAGGTTGTATTAATGCGATCAGTTTTTATCCCTTTACTGTGCTGAGTAGCGTTCTTAAAATGCTTCCTTGATGTTTAATTAAACATGTTTCTTTTGGTAGTTCTAGGGTGCTAGATAGGCAATAGTTTCAGGCCCTTGGGGAAATACAGTTCATAATTATGAGAAGCTAAGAGTTGGGAAGGACTTTAAAATAAGTGCTCTTTAAACTCCTTTGCTTTCATACTGCTCACTCCCAAAATAATTTTGAACATCTGTATGCCACCTTGCATAGTTTAAAATAAAGCCTGAAATTCATATCATAAGTTTAAATACTATAGTCCTAAAATATGTAATTTTTCATGTAAATGTTTTCATCTTAAAATATGTGTTACATCTCTCTTTTAAGAATATCTGATCATACCTGGAAACTACAGTGATTTATTAATTACCAGTATCCATTTTATAATACATAAACAATTTCTTCTTTAACATATGGAAAATTTTCCATCATTTTCTTTCCTCCATGAACTCATATTTCCATTTAACTTTCTTCACAAAACTTAAAGTAGTATATCTATACTTAAAAGTCTATTATTGATTACCTTTTCATACCCTTCTATAATAAAAATATTTATATAACTTTAAAATTTTTTTTATGAATTGGGTTTTCATTAGAATCATTGACAAAATAACAATTTTAGATTTTGATGATTAATAAACATAACTAAGTTTGTTTTAAAATGCATCTCTTAAATGGATAAGGCTTTAAAATTTTTCAAATAGTTCGCATATCTGGGGTGAATATTACTTATTGCTAGAATGAGAAAAATGTTGAACATTAATCCTATTTTGACTTTTCATTTTTGTAGTTTTAAGTGCTGAAAACATTTGTTCATATGTATGAGCTGAAGAAAAAAGATTTATCTGTCCTTCCTCTCTTCCCAGTATTTAATTTAAAAAATTGTTTATTATCTCTCTTTTGTTCTATAGGTGTTTACTTTCCATCGGCTAGGTACCCTCAGACTATCCTAGGTCTTAAAAGTTTGAATCAAGGTTGCTGTAGCTTGAAATTAGACTGGGTGGTGCTTGCTATGATTAAAATTCCTCTTTGTGGGAGATGCTGTAGTAGTCTTTCTAGATCTCTCCTTCGAGTCAGAAGAATCGTCCCCAGATGCTGAGAAAATAGGCAACTTATGGCTGACAGATGCATCCTTCATTGGGAATTGCTCTCAGCCACAGGGAACTGACTGGCCCAAGGCTAATCCTGCAGGTCTGCAGCCATGACTGGCTGGTGCAGACGTACAGAGGCCTGGGTTCAATGAGGGACAAATCTGAAGACTCATCACAGCTCTAGAGCCCCCTGTAGAACTGGCCTGAGTCCTCTGTTGCAGCTGTGTTGAGGTTTTCCCTCTGCTCAATCCTGCCTTCCTTACATCCTTGCAGGTATATTCCTGGGAGGACCTCTCATACCTCTCTCCATCTTAGTCTTTTCCCAAGAAATCCATTGTAAAATCCATTTATTAAGTTGCATGTCTTGAGTGTGATTCTGCTGAAGACAGTAAAAAAAAAAATCACTCTGTTTGGGATAGAAATGATAGAGTGGGCCTATTTCATTTATTATGGTTATTTTTGGTAGTATCTTTTTTGTGGTGTTTGTGATATGAAACATCTATATTCAACACAGGGACAGCTGTTGAAAATATAACCCACTCTTGATAAATACTCTCCTTGAATTTTCACTAATGAGTCAATAATATTTTGGTTACACCTTGGATTATCTCTCTTCATTCCGACGTGCGAGGTAGGATAAACTCAAGCATGCAATATACTCAAATTTAATAATTTAATAATCCCCACATTTAAAATGCCCAGATAAAAACTATGTTGTAGTTAAAGATTTGGTTCCTAACAGGGAACACATACACAAGCACGCATATTCTGTAATAGCATGGAGCCAGGGGAAAAGTGAACTACAGTTCATGAATAATGCAGAATTTTTCTGTTTATGCCATTTCCATCTGTTGTGTGCATGGTATTTATGATATTCGCAAGATAAACTGATAGGAGTGTGTGATCTGCTAATATGTATATTTAAAAGCTTTAATTGCTGTTTTCGTGGAAGAATGATGTCATGTACTCTGACTCCAGAGATATGAAAATTAGAAAATAAAATAGCAACACAAACAACACAAACACTCTTGAACATTCAGGATTTTTATTTTTAAATGAGCGATACTTGATGTGTGTTTTATCACATTCCGGGATCTCAGAGTGCTTGCCAGCACTGGTTTCTGATTACATGTTAGATGGTAAAGGAGAACACATCTGAGTGTAGTGGTCCTATCTTTCCCCTGCAAACCTCTTACTGCCACTGCTTCCCAATGGCTGTGTGTTGACTCAGCTAAATGAGGAGGGATGACTTTTATGTTTTTCAAATGCTCTATTAACCTTGGAACTTAACTTGGATAACTTATGTTGGAAATTAAAATTTTAATGATGTGTGAGAGTCCCTAGAAAAAATTACAGAAAAACACATTTTTCTTTGCTGTAAATCAAAAGCACAATCCCACCAAAGAAAATTTGGTTAACTTTATACTCTACAGATTTCTGAGTTGATGTGGTTTGGTGGAAAGTAGTATAGACAGAGAAACTGGCTTCTTCTATCACTGGGTAAGAAAAATCACCAGTTCACTGTGTGGCTGTGATCAGGTCATTCCACTCTTTTAACTTCTCTATTATAATTAGAAAAAATGCGATGTTTGGGCTAGGTGACTTCAAACATTCTTTTAGTACAGACATTTTTAAGAGTCTTATAAACACTGGATTTTCACCTTCAAAACATTCATAGAATATGAATGTTTTGAATGTTCCAATAATAGTTGAAAGCCTTCTAGGTCTATGAACACTATCTGTTTTTTTATAAGAACTGACTCCTCCTTGTTTCTTAAGGAGAAATATTGCAAAACTTGTTAAAACACCCTTGTTATTTTTTCTAGACCAGCATTTTTCAAATGTTTTTCAGGTACTTTGATTCCTTTTTTTTTTTTTTTTTTTTTTGGTAAAAGTTTACTAAAATAATTTGAAGCCTGCCTGCCCCCATTTTTTGATAAGCCTGGAAAGAGGTTGATTTGCTTGTTTTCAAATCTGGCTTTCTTTGATGACTATGTTCTAACCATTTTCTTGAGTTCAGAGATTTAGAGGTGTAAAGCGGCTTCTCAGAGGTCTTTGCATTAACTGAATTGAGAAAATATTAAATCCAAGATGTTCGAGGGGAAGATTTGTTTCTGACCATTTTGTAAAATACAGCTTGTTATGAATTATTGACATTTAGGTAGTCAGTGGTATGATTTAAGATGAGATAATGCCCCAAATATTTGTCCAACACTTCCTGAAATTGCAGCAAATACTAATTCTTCTGGTCTAACACCATCCTCTTTGAAAAAAGAAAAAATATTTAGCCGTGTGTGCACATGCACGCATGTGTGTGTGTGGGGAGGGTGCGTTTTGAAGTTTGACTGGTGTGAATTAGTTAAATGCTTTGTTTTCATCCCAGCACCTAAATGAGTTTATCCTGTAACCTTTGTAGTAGTAATCCGTTGCATTTCTTCACCACAGGGAGGTTCTTTAGCTACTTTCTGGGGGAAAGCAAAGTTTGAGGGATGGGTCGATGTCCCCCTAGCTGGGCATTCTAGTGGGTGATGATCCTCCCAGCTTACCATATGAGTGTGTCAGTCCCTGCTTGCTAGATACCCACTTTCCACTTCTCATTTTGAATATGTGTCATTAGTTTTTTCTGTAGACACACTGGATTACAAAGGAAGTTTAAGCAATTTATTTGTGGAGGTTTCTTTATGTCTCTCCCCCTCTCTACTTGGCGGAGCGATGGCAATGTGTTTTCATGTTTCTCTTTCTTTTTTGAAGACAATTTTTACCCTTCCTAACGGTGTCCTCCATTTTGGGGGACTCTCCCTTTGGAGAATGAATTCCAGGTTATCGGTTCTTCCTTTGGCTTGTAAATTCCGCCCCTTCTGCCTCTTGGAGGCAAATTGAGATCAGGAACCATATATTATGCTTTGCATCACCCATAGCATGATATATTTTACATGTATAATGTCTAAAGTCTACATACAATACATCCAGGTACTTTCATTGACTGATAATAGTAATAGTTACTATTGAGAGGTTTTTTGTGTGTATGCGCACACACACGCCTTGTTTTATGTTAAGCATTTCACATGCATCATCTCATTTAGTCCCTTACGTCAGTTCTGTAAGTTTGATATTAGAAATAATGTCCATTTTATAGATGGAAAAAACAAAGCTCATAGAGATTAAATAACTCACTGAAAACATGTGCATTCATATGCACACGCACACATACACACTCATGCCATGTGTCAAAGTCCTTCTTCTCTCCATTTCTGCTGGCTCTGTAAGCAGGAGAGAAGAAAGCTATTCTTCGTTGCTGTCTTCAAGATGGGGCCAGAAGGGGTGGGTGCAGAGAAGGTGAGTACTTCCACTCTGATTTGCGCCAGTTTTTCCCTGAAGTACAAAATCAACCTAACTTGTACCAAGACATTTTCCCTCTTTTTGTAGGATACGCCCACGTTATCTATTTTATCTCCTCATGTTAACATGACTTTAATCTTATGCCTGTGGTAATAATCTTGGGCATTTTTTCCTTTCCTGCCCTGAGTTTTATTATTAAGATTCTTCCCCCCAACTAAATAAAAATACTTGCACCTGCACTAACCATGTAGGGATGGTGCCCTGTCCAGCTTGCTCTATCTATCCTGACTCCTACATTTCTATGACCACTAACGTGAGGCTTGGTGCAGAGAGGGGGGTGGTTGCACTGGGTGGGAGATGAGGTTGTTCAGTTCATCCAGCCCAAATCTCAACTGAGATATTTGCAATGGGAGAAGAGGAGTATGGGGAGGGGCGTGTTCCTCCTAGGAAAATGGAACCAAGTGGGCTAAGGACAAGGAGTTTTGGGGCAACTATAAGATATTGTGAAGGCCCAGATAAGCTTGGCTGAAGTGGGCCAGAAAGCAAAGTTCTGAACACAAACCACCCACCTCCCTAGTTTCACCTGGGTCCCATGAAACCTGACTGAATCTGAAAACTGATTCAAATCACAAATTTTGGGTATTGTTGCCATGGATTCAATTTGCACTGTGCTAATTTAAAAGTTTTAATTGGAGCACAAATCAAAATCCATGTTGTTCTATAAGACTGGAGACCTCACCCACCTACAGCACTGATCATACAGCCTTTTCCACTGAGCATAGTTAAGCTGCTTGTCCTGATAGAAGCCGCTTATCTAATTAAGTGAAGAGTGCACAGTAGGTAACAATTAGGCTTTAATTAGCCGTTGTTTCCAATTGTACAGTCAAACTTTAGTGGGGGGAGGGGTGAACGGTCTCCTCGAGTTAAATTGTATTTGCCCCAATGCAAATTGGTGTCCAAATGTGTTAATCAGGAAAAAAAATATATATGGAATTTCCATCTCATTCCACAATAAAAAATTAGATTCCGTGAAGTACACTTAAAAGCAAAGTAGAAAAATGTTTAAAATTAACTGTCTCAATAGAATTTTATTTTTTCTTAATGTAAGTATCCCAGATAAGAGACTTCTAGATTTTAAATATAATAAATGTAATTTAATTCCACTATTGTACTCTTATTGGCCTCATTTTTTATTAAAATCAGTATTATTTGATTTACTTTCCAAGTGGTGATAGGTGCATGTTACTAAATCATAACCAGAGCATGTAAGGGAAAGGAAGCTTCCTGTACGTGCCTGTTCTTGGGCCACATGGTGCCCTTCCCCAGAGACAATGGCTCTATAGCTGCTCTAATATCTTCCCAGATAAATTCAGGATTTTATTATTTTTTATTAAATTATACCAAAAAGTCTGCATATACATCACTCAGTTTGAGATTTATAAATATGTGTTTAAAAAGCAGATGCTCCTTTGTTACTGCTCAGCCCTTTTGGGGGCTGCCTCATATCATTAGTTGTTGATATGTACTTGGAGATGCAGACTAATTTCTTACAATATTTGCTTAAGTAGAACACCATTCAGAAGGCAAATATACTGCTATCAAAACAAAGAAGAGCATGTGCTGTACTAAAACATCAAATTGAAGTAGAATTTGCTTTGGATAATTTTGGCCGTGGCTCTTCATAACTGCTGGAATGGGGCCCTCTACCTTCCATGCCTAACTCTGTCTTAGAGGGACTTAGGTAAATCCTGGTCTGGTTGTCAGTTATCTGCACTGACGGTGAACATTTGGATCAGCACTGCCTCCGAAGCGCTGATAATGAGGCCTGTAGTGCCTTGCCTATTCTCCACCTCTTGGATAGTTTCGGACAGGGCACTAAAACCCTATCAGCACTACAGTGTGCTGAGTCTGAGCCCCTTTCTCACTGGTGGTCAGAATAATATCACAAGTTAAGGGGAGGTTTTGCCAAATTGTCTCCTACTTAAGGATAGCATTTCTCTGCAAATGCTTTTGAAGGTCTGGAAATAAAAGTGAAAAACACCAACTCACAGCAGATGAGATCTTTTCTAAGGTGAGTATGTCCTCACTATGGAGCTTATAAAGGCAGCAACAGCTATACCGCTAGGATGAGAAAGTTTAATTCTGTGAAACAGCTAAAAAGGTTTTTTTTTTTCCCCCAATAGAGCAGAATATAATCTGGCATACACAGAATGTCTTTCATGTAATACCAACACAGGCCAGCGGTGATTCAAGACATTCTGTACTTTTTCCTTCTGCCCTCTGGCCCTCACCCTCATCCCCTCCCCATCTGTAGAATCACAACCTTGCTTCTTGCTAATGAGTCTCCTTTCTTGCAGGTGATTGAGAACAAGTGTTATCAACTTCCTCACCATCTCTGCTAATCAATGTCTGCAGCCTTATAGGCTCTTTGGAATACCTAACTGTCTCTGGAACCTTGATACCATTTCCTTGTGCACTGGCTTATAGGCAGCATAGCTGTTCATCCTGAACTTCACCAATAACTGAAATAGGGGGGTGCTATCCTTTAGTTTTCAATACTTGCCTGTCTCTGGATATTTGGTCCTCAGTATTCTCTTCAGATTCAGGATCACAACAGTGCTAGCTTAATATTTTTTCAAACATTTGCCCTACTATGCTTTCTACTTTGTCTTACAAATCATGCTCAATAGCTCATCATTCAACTTCTGGACCATCCAAGATTTAGTGTCCTCTAAACTCTTTCTAAAGAATCAGACACATGTGTTCAAGAGAGAGTGCATTGTCTGCCCTAGAAAGGATTTTCAGTGAAACAACAGAAGAATTAAAGTTGTGGGATTCTACCTCAAAGAATTTTTTCAGCCAATCTCTCTTCTCAGGGAACGTGTAAACGTTTTGGTGGGATTTGAAAAAGATGGTATCTGCTTTCTTTTGTACAATAAGGTCATTTTCTCTTTCTCTTTTCCCTTGAGATGTATATGTTCACTGATGTATTTTACTAGTCCCTTGGGCACCTATATTATTATCTTACAACTCTTTCCATATTTGCCATGCTTGTCATGTTGGGGGATCTTAAGATAGAGACGGATTCAAAGGCACCTAAATAATATTTACTAGCCTAAAGAGATTGTCCACTAGATCTTAAATTTTAGCATTCCCATTTTAAATTTTTTCTGAGGAGGCTTTTGATAAATAAGACATTAGCTCTTTTTTTAAAAAAAATTGTGGTCTTCTCAGTTCTGTTGTTTATGTCTGCCCACATCTTCAAGTTGTCAGGCTTGCTTTGAGTTGCAATGACACCCTCAAAATGTAGTTGACACTCCACCCACGTGGTGCTATCCACAGTGAGTACATTCTCTGAATGTCATTAGTAAAAATGAAGTCCGATTCATCAAGGAAAATGCTGACAGAACAGCCTGGTTGAAAAAAAAATTTCAAATGAGAATTAGGAGGTCTGCATTTTCCAATGGCTAGTTGTCTGTCTACTCACTGGTGCATTTCTCTAACCTTTACATTTTTCTAATGTATCATATGGGAATAATGATTTTTCCCTAGGGGTCTTGAAAAAATTCTTACTCAAGTGTTTGCTGAGCATTTTTCATAGTATATAACACTGTGCTAGAATCTGAGACAGAAACTGATGTCAACAAAAAATATTGCTACCATTTAGGAATCCAGAATATAGTTGAGGAAGCAAGACATACATATATAATAAACCAGTTAAGCAACAGTAATGATTCTTTACCTCTTTAGAGCATTTTATAGTTTTCAAAGCTATTATATGTGTGTACAAAATTATTTGTATATATAAATATATACACATACTCATGTATAAATATTGTATAAGGATTAAATGAAATTATGCACATGTAAAATTGTATGTAAATAAGCATATATATGTATTTGTATGTGTATATATGTGTGTGTATTCATAACTCCATTTAATCCCTATAGCATCCCTAGGAGGCAGATAGTAATGATTCCACATCACAGATGAAAACACTGAGGCTACATGATGTTATGTAAAATTGAAAATAAAACAAGATTTCAGCACAGGTCTCTAGGTTCTAAGCCTGCTGGTCTTTCTATTACAGCATAAATTCTTTTCTTAAACCACAAAGTGCAATATAAGTAGTAAATGCTGTGGAAGATTTGCATGGAGAAAGCAGGGCTTGAGGAGAGCCTTGGGCAGTGCAGGAGAAAAGGACATCCCACTTAGGGAGAGGAGCAGGCACTAAGGTCTAGAGTGTGCCACACTGAGAAAGAGGAAGAAAAAACCTTACTCAAGGTTTTAAAATGGAAATAGTGAGGTATATTGTTTCTGTACACGAGGTCTGAATGTGGAGGGTATGTGAACATGGAAGGTTTGGATTGTTTTTGAAGGACTGGATTGCATGAGTGAATATAGTGTGGTGCATGATAAAACCAACATTTTAGGAAGATTAGGGTGGAGACTGCCTGTGGAATGGGTCACAGTGTGGAGGCAGAGAGATGGATTACAGCTGTAGCCCCCAACCCCCAGGCCGTGGACCGGGCCACAGAGCTCCTCAGCTCCCCCCACCCCATTCATGGAAAAACTGTCTTCCATGAAACTGGTCCCTGGTGCCAAAAAGGCTGGAGACCACTGGATTACAGGACTTTTGTACCCTCCAGTCACAAAATGCCTATAGGAAAATATGAAAAAAAGGAGGTTGGATAGAAGGACACTTTTGAAGGACTTGATAATGACTTTATCTGGTCCAGCGTTAAGAATTGGGATTCTCGCTCCACCTCTAACTAGCTTTGCTACTGGACAAGTTGTTTATCCTCATCAAGGCATGAAAGTACCTGCTTCATTGTGTTGTTCTGAAGATAAATTAAATAATCCATATAAAGCTAATCTTGATTCAGTACCTAGCATTTAGAGAACACTCATGAAATGTTAGTTCTTTATCCCAACTGTTCTTAGGGGTAAAGTGGTAGAAGGAGAGATGTTAAAAGACAACGTACTGTATGAAAGTGTTTCAATTCCCTGGAAGTAAAATGCTCTATCAACTAGACTGTTTCAATTAAGAAGCAACCAATACCAGCCTTCTCTGTGGACAAAATTTATTTTAGTTTGGGTGGACAGTTTCTACTATGATGCAATATTAGTGACTCATGACAAAGATAATAAAACTGAGAACCACCTACACATCTTTACAAACCTTAAAAGATATGTAATGGGGAAATAATAGTGTTTCATGTTCTGATTTATATCAGCTTGAGCCAGTTCTCTGTCTATTTCAGGACCTTTATTGCCATTGTGACATTTAGACAGAAGAGGATAATTTGGGACTTCACTGAGGCATTCTTAGAGTTTGGCAAAGAGTGAGGAGTAAGCCCTTTCCATTTGCACAGTGAGCTTAAATGATTAAGCCCCATGGAAAGGCTGAGGATGTCTATAAGCTGTGCCATATACTACACAAGGAAGGCAGTGAACAAGGGTGGGGAGTCTCCACTCATCCCACAGGTTGGTGTTTTAATGATTCTTTAAAGAATTTGATTAATCAAATCACTTTGGCAGAATTTCCTCTCAGTATTTAAATTACACTCAATTCCAAGTGCAATATTAAAATGTCCAAAAGGATATAGAATTTGTCAAGTGGAGCAGAAATTTTCTCTGGTCCTCAGAAGGAAAGAATGGAATTACCACACCCCTGTTTCCCACTCCGAAGTGTGCCCTGTTCAATTTTAGCATGAATCGCCTGGCTGCATTATGCAGTTCTATCTCCTGTGACTTCCTAAAGGCAATTTTAAGAATAGGCAGCTGCCAATAGAATATAATTTTGGTGGAAGCAGAAAGTCCATATGCTTAAAATGTCCACTTTTTAAGTCATAAACAGTGGCTGGATTATCCTCTCTAGAAGGCTACAATTAAAATTCATGTGTTATACTTCACATTAGTTTGTCCTAGAATTGTACAGTTGGAAGACACTTTGCATACTGTTGTAGTCTAACTTCCTTTTCCAGTTGGGACGAGAGCCCTTCGGCCTCAGGAGATTGTTCTATTCCTTTGATTCTTGTCTAGCTCTGCACCTTGACTCCTGTTGGTACCCAAAGAAAGCATTGTTGTTTGATGCTGCTGCTGCAACAATCTACCTCAAATGGATGTGGTACAGGAAAATCACATCGGAAGGGAGTTTGAGAATCAGAAGGTGACAACTCTGAGTCAGGGTGGGTGGGTGAAGGAGCAAACTGGGAGAGGAGGAAAGAGTTGGTGCCTGATAAAGAGAGGACTATGGCTAGAGAATGGGAGAAGAAAATTTTATGTGATATCGGAGGCCGTTTCTATTAATATTAAGATATCTTGTTTCAAATTTTTGGTTGTTTTCTCTTTAGAGGTTTCCCATTGATAAATGCCACCTTGAATCAGGAGTGGGCTATTGTGTACCATGAAGCTTTTCTGTCTTTTGATTCTGAGGACCTAAAGTAATTTTGCAATGACCTAAAACTACGTTGGATGGGCTCTTTGGAGACTGTTTCAAAACACTTTTCATCACAATATATTTTGTTTCTGTCTATGTGTGTTATGCTATGTATGTATGTATAATTACATATAAACAGATATCATTTGTCTTATTATATATAATTATATATTTATGTGTAAATTGATAAATATATTTTATTTATTTACTTATTGAAAAAGGAATTGAGGAATTTATTTCACATGGGAGGGGAAACTAAAATCGCAGAATTTTAAAGGCACAAGAGAGCCCAACTTGTTTACCTTCCTCCTTCTACAGATAAAGAAACTGAAGGCCAAGAAAGTAGAGTGACTTGGCCATGGTCTCAGGAAAAAGCAGAGCTCCACTGAGAACTCATGTTGCTCTGTCCAGGCCAGGACACCCTCTGATGATACACGCCTGCGTCCAGGGCAGTAGCTCTTGGTGCTGGTGGAGGGGTGAGGCTGTGGGTCTTGAAAATGTACCCCACACGTGATTCTGAAATGTTCCACCCCTTACTTTGGCTTGATATCCACTGTAGAAGGACCAAAAAGAGAAATGTTAAGAAGTCATTGGCTTAGAGAGTGTGTAATAAAACTTCAATAAGAAAACTAAATGAGGTTAATTTGCTATCAAATTCAAATGAATACCTGTTCTGCCAATGGAACATCTGTGACTGTGATCTCGAGAAACTGTCCTAGTAGATACCACTCACAGAAATAGGTCTTTCCTTTCTATTTTCTCTCCTAATCATTGAGATCACTAGTGTCCACCTTGCTTTAAGGTTTCGTTGTGAGGCAGGAGAAACAGAGTCTGTGCTCGGGTATGGACTCTTCAAAGATAAACCACAGGTAACCATCACATCATGCTATTCTCCGCCAGTGGTTTATCTTTGAAAAGAGGCTGGGGGAAGGGGTTGAGTGGGGAAGGTGGAGGTGCTGGTCAGAGGGTACAAAGTTTCACAGAATGGTGACTAAAAAAAAATAATGTGTTATATATTTCAAAGTTGCTAAAAGAGTAGATTTTAAATGTTTTCACCACAAAAAAGTTATAAGTATGTGAGGTGATGGATTTGTTAATTTGCCTGGTTTAATCATTCCACATTGTGAACATATATCAAAACATCACACTGTACCCTAAGAATATATATAATTATTATCTGTCAATTAAAAATAAAATTAAATTTAAAAAAATAAACCACTGCCTTTTCCTTTACCAGAGGCTGTTTATTGGATGTCCTCCACTACCAGGCTAACTGAGAACCCTGCTGTTTGGATAATGTTGATGTAGGAAGGGTATTTTTTCTTCCCTAAGGCTTTTTGCTTGAATCCACATTTCTTTACGATTGACTCATTCCTTTCTCCTGCCCCCTGCCCACTTCTGTTAGCTGTTCTTGGAAAAACGGCAAATGAATTTAACATTTGCAGCCAGTGGCTAGAGGCCACAACACCAGGACACTTAATATGATGCAGCTAGCTTTGTTTCAAATTAGAATTGGAACCAGTAATGTCTTAATGCTCTTGTCTAGACAATTGTCACGGCTGTAAATTATCATCATAATAGCCACTGAATGGTTTCTAATGTCCTTACCAAAACATTATTTGCCAATCCTCTAAACTTTTTGAACATGCTGTTTAGTTTATCCTAATTAATCTATTAAGAGGCGACATGACGTATATATCCTGCTTCCTCTCTCCAAAGTGACATTTGTGAATTCAATTCCTTGCTTGTTGCTTATGCTACTCTGTAATCTCACTACTGATCTAATTCTGTCTTCTGTCTGTCTGAAACAAATTTAATCAGAGAAATCATTATCGAAATGTGATGTTTTCCTCTCTGTGTTTGAGACGGTAATTATTGCTTCTGTGGATTCTTGGTCTCGAGGCTCTTAAGTGAATAACAGCTGTCTACATATATTTTGTTCAGGGTAGGGATGGTAGCACATTGCATAGGCTACTAATAATGGTGTGCAACAATGAGTTTAAATGAACTCTTTTCAACCAAGAACTTGAAGAGTTCAAAATGTTCAGAAGATAGGCCTCTAAAGCCTTGTCTACAAAGCATATAAAAACAGTCTTTAAATCAATCTAAGTAAGAAACTATTCCATCTTAGAGTGTGTGGGGCAGCTAATTATTTAGGTCATTAAATATGAAATGTCCGATTTCAAATGAAAACTGTAGTTTAATATATTTCAAACAAGAAACAGTACGATTAATCAAAGTATGCACCTAAACTATCAACAGAGTTTTGTCATCTTAATGGTAGCTTGTTTATGCCAGCAGCAAAGAAGCCTGAAAAGGTGTTCTCCACAGCTTGTTGAGAATTGAATACTTTTCCTTGCAAGAAGTGGTCCAAAGCCTGGAAGAAGTGGTAGTCAGTTGGTGCAAGGTCTGATGAATATGGTGGATGACAGAGAGTTTCCAAGTCCAGTTGCTGTAGTTTGAGCAGCATTGTTTTTTGCAACATGTGGTTGAGCATTGTCTTGCAGTAAGAGGATTGGCCTGTCTCTATTGACTAATCTCAGCTGCTTAATCACAAGCATCCTCATCTTTTCATCCAATTGGTTGCAGTAGACATCTGCTGTCTTCGATTGACCAGGTTTCATGAAGCTGTAGTGGATAACACCAGTGCTGGACAGCCAAACAGACACCATTAGCTTTTTATGATGAATGTCCAGTTTTGGACTGTGTTTTGACACTTCATCTTTATCCAACCATTGTGCTGAACGCTTGCGGTAGTCAAAAAGAATCCATTTTTCACCACACTTAACAATATGGTATAGAAATGGTTCACATTTATGTCATGACAACAAAGAAAGGTGAGCTTCAAGATGATTTCTCTTCTGACATTCATTTAATTCATGAGGAACCCATCTATCCAGCTTCTTTACCTTGCCAATTTGTTTCAAATGGTCCAATATTGTTGGAATAGTAATGTCAAACCTTGCTGCTAATTCACATGTGGGTTGAGTTGGATTGGCTTCCACTATAGCTTTCAGCTCATCATTATCCACCTTGGTCTCAGGTTGCCCACATGGCTCATTTTCAAGATTAAAATCACCAGAACAGAACTTCTCAAGCCATCGATCATACTCTGCATTCATTAGCCACATCCTTTGCAAACACTTCCTTGATATTTTGAGCTGTCTGTGCTGCACTGGTTCCACAATGGAACTCATATTCGAAAATAACATGAATTTTTGACTTATCCATGGTTTCACAAAAATTGCTCTAAAAAAAAATTTGAAAGATAATCACAAGCCAAAATGTGTGTTTGAAAGACTGAGGATGCACCTTCACAATAAACATAAAACAAGAAATATCAAAGTGTAATGTTAGAGATATCAACTGTCAAACTTAGTATTTAAGGAAATTGAACATTTCATACTTAATAACCTAAATATATAGTTATAAGCTCAGGTAGTACCTAAACAGTCTATGCCAAGCTCTTGTGTGTGTATGCAAGGGGAGAGTGAGGTAGGCTAAGGTAGTAGGGAGGGAGAGCAGAAGCCAAAAACAAAATCAAGAAAATGTCTGAAATCCTGGTTGCAGTACTTCAGTTTCTCTAGATATTTACAAGGAATGTTCTTATCATTTCTGCCTGGGAAACTTGTAATCAGCCTTAGTTTTGCTCCCTCTCAAAGTGCCTTGCCCACAGCTCTTTCCATTACAGATTTCTTTTGCTTGATTACTATATTTGTCTACTTGTCTATTTAGTGATCCCAATAGTAGGGACATTATTACTACTAGTGACCAAGGAATCAAAAGACCTAGGATTGAATTCTGTTTGCTACTTCTTTTCCTAGCTGGATAAGTTTCAGCAGTTTTCTTTGCCTCCCTAAGCCTGGTGTTCTTCATCTGAAAATCAGGGATAATAATATTATCTGTTTCATAGGATTGTTGAAAAGGTTAACTGATCTTAGCTGTCATCATCATTTCATCACCATTACTGTCATCATCATATTATTTACATCTCTATTGCCATTATAAAACACACAGCTTTTTTATCAACAAAACAAATATTTTAATTTTTCCTCTTAATTAACCAAGCTTTCAGTTCCTCCCAATGTTTTTTAAATTTACATACCATAAAATTCACCCTTTCAAAGTGCACAATTCAGTGACATTTACTATATTCACCAGGTTGTGCAAACATCGTAAGTACCTAACTCTAGAACATTTTCGTTACTCCACAAAGAAACACTTTCTTCACAGTCACTGTTCATTCCCCTGTGTCCCAGTCCTTATCAACCATAAATCTGCTTTCTATCTGGATTTGCCTTTAGTGGACATTTCATATAAATGGAATTATGCAAAATGTGTCCTCCTTTTGTGTTAACAGCTGTTTACATATATTTTGTAATATGTGGTTTCTTTCACTAAGCATGTTTTCCAGGTTCGTCCACCTGTGTATTTCCTTCTTTTTTATGGCTGAATAGTGTTCTGTTGTATGAATATACCACATTTTGTTTAGCCATTCATCAAGTGATGGACACTTGGTTTCTCCTCCACATTTTGTCTACTATGAATAATGCTACTACAGATATTTATATACAAGTTTTTGCACAGCATATGTTTTTAATTATCTTGGGTGTAAACCTAGGAGTAGAATTGTGGAGTCATATGGTAACTCTATGTTAAACTTTTAGAGAAATTGCCATACTGTTTTCTAAACTGAATGCCCATCTTATATTCCCACCATCAGTGTACAAAGATTCCTGTTTCTCCATATTCTCACCAAAAGTTGTCATTGTCTGTCTTTTGATTATAGCCATCCTAGGAGTGTGAAGTGGTATCTCACTACAGTTTTGGTTTGCTTTTCCATATGCCTAATGATGTTGAGCATATTTTCATGTGCTTATTGATCATTTCTATATCTTCCTTGGAGAAATGTCTATTTAAATCCTTTGCCCATTTTTTACTCGGGTTGTTTGCCTTTTTATTATTGAGTTGTAAGGGTTCTCTATATTTAATATATTCCTTATATAAGACCAGTGCAGATATATAATTTGCAAATATTTTCTCCCATTCCATGGGAAAGATATCTTTTTACTTTCAGGATGAACGTGAAGCACAAAAAATTTAAATTTTGATGAAGTTCAACTTACCTATTTGTTTTCTCTTGTTGCTAGTACTTTGGTGTCATATCTAAGAAACCATTGTCCAATCCAAGGTCATGAAGAATTACCTCAGTGATTTCTTTTAAGAATTTTATAGTTTTGGCTCTTACATTTATGTCTTTCATGTATTTTGCATTAATTTTTTATATGGTGTGAGGTAGGGGTCCGACTTCATTATTTTGCATATGGATATTCAGTTATCTGAAGACCATACATTGAAAAAAGTTTATTTATTCTTCACTGAATTATCTTGGCACCCTTGTTGAAAATCAATTGACAGTAAATGTTATAGTTTGTTTCTGGACTCTCAATTCTATTCCGTTGATTTATATATCTGTTCTTATTTCGGTGCCACATTATTATGATTACTTTAGCTTTGTAGTTAATTTTGAAACCAGGAGGGTGTGTTCTCCAACTTTATGATTTTCAAGATTGTGTTTACTATTTTGGGTCCCTTGAATTTCCATATGAATTTTAGGATCAGATTATCAATTTATACAAGAAAACCAGCTTAGATTTTGATAGAGATTGTGTTGAATCTGTAGATTATTTTAGGGGATGTTGCCATTCTTAACAATGTTAAGTTTTCCGATCCTTGAAAGTGAAAGGTCTTTTCATTTATTTAAATCTTCTTTAATTTCTTTCAATGATGTTTTGTAAATTTATTGTACTAGTCTTACAGTTCTTTTTTTTTTTTTTAATTTATTTTTTTAATTTCAGAATATCATGGGGGTACACCACTTTGGCCATACACATTGCCCCTGTTCTGCCCGTGTCAGAGCCACAATCGTGGTCATCCCCCAAACTGTGGTCCCCACGTCCATTCAGTGAGAGTTTTTCCCATCCCTTCCACCCCCCTCCCGCCCGCCTGCCTTCAGATGAATGTTATTGCCCTGTGTGATGTAAGTGTTCATCAGTTACTGCCAGTTTGATGGTGAGTACCGTGGTGCTTGTTTTTCCAATCCTGTGACACTTCGCTTCGAAGAATGGGTTCTAGCTCCAACCAGGATAATACCAGATGAGTTAATTCACTGTTCTTCCTTATTGCTGAGTAATACTCCATGGCATACATATACCACATTTTATTGATCCACTCGTGTATTGATGGGCACCTTGGTTGTTTCCACAACTTTGCATTTGTGAATTGTGCTGCTATGAACATTCGAGAGCAGATGTCTTTATTATAAAATGTCTTTTTTTCTTTTGGATAAATACCCAGTAGTGGGATTGCTGGGTCAAATGGTAATTCTATTTTTAATTCTTTGAGGTATCTCCATATTCTTTTCCATAGAGGTTGTACTAATTTGCAGTCCCACCAGCAGTGTATGAGTGTTCCTATCTGTCCACATCCCCACCAGCATTTGTTATTTGGGGATTTTTTGATATGAGCCAATCTCACTGGAGTTAAGTGATATCTCATTGTGGTTTTGATTTGCATTTCCCTGATGATTAGAGAAGTTGAGCACTTTTTTATATGTTTGCTGGCCATTATTCTGTCTTCTTTGGAAAAGTTTCTGTTCATGTCCTTTGCCCATTTTTTTAATAGGGTTGTTTGATTTTTTCTTGTTGATTTTCCTAAGTTCTGTATAGATTCTGGTTATCAGCCCTTTATCAGAGGTGTAGCATGCAAATATTTTCTCCCATTCTGTAGGTTGTCTGTTCACTCTAGTGATAGTTTCCTTGGCTGTGCAGAAGCTTTTCAATTTGATCAGGTCCCATGTATTTATTTTTGTTGCTGCTGTGATTGCTTTGGGGGTCTTCTTCATAAATTCTTTGCCTAGGCCAATGTCCATAAGAGTTTTTCCAACGTTATCTTCGAGAATTCTTACGGTTTCATGTCTTAGGTTTAGATCTGTTATCCATTGTGAATTGATTTTTGTGAGAGGTGAGAGGTGTGGGTCCACTTTCAGTCTTCTACATATGGCCATCCAGTTTTCCCAGCACCATTTGTTGAATAGGGAATCTTTTCCCCAGTGTACGTTTTTCTGGAATTTGTCAAAGATCAGGTGGCTGTATGAGGTTGGTTTTATATTTGGGTTCTCAGTCCTGTTCCATTGGTCTACGTGTCTGTTCTTGTGCCAATACCATGCAGTTTTGGTTACTATAGCCTTGTAGTATAGTTTGAAGTCTGGTAGACAGATGCCTCCCAATTTGTTCATTTTGCTTAAGATTGCTTTGGCTAGACGGGGTCTTCTCTGGTTCCACACGAAACGTAGAATTATTTTTTCTAGATCGGCAAAAAATGACGTTGGTATTTTGATAGGGATTGCATTGATTCTGTAAATTAATTTAGGTAGCAAAGCCATTTTTACTATGTTGACTCTGCCTATCCAAGAGCATGGTAAGGCTTTCCATCTATTTATGTCCTCTGCAATTTCTTTTCTCAGTGTTTCATAATTCTCTCTATATAGGTCTTTGACCTCCTTAGTTAGATATGTTCCTAAATATTTAATATTCTTTGTTGCTATTGCGAAAGGTATTGCATCTTTAATTTGTTTGTCGGCTTGATTGTTATTAGCATATATGAAGGCTATGGATTTGTGTGTATTAATTTTGTATCCTGAGACTTTGCTGAATTCATTTATCAATTCCAGTAATCTCTTGGTTGAATCTTTGGGGTTTTCTATGTATAATATCATATCGTTTGCGAATAGTGAAAGTTTGACCTCTTCTGCCCCTATCTGGACACCCCTGATTCCTCTGTCTTGTCTAATTGCTGTGGCCAGGACTTCCAGCACCATGTTGAAAAGAAGTGGAGATAGTGGGCACCCTTGTCTGGTGCCAGTTTTAAGGGGGAATGCCTTCAATTTTTCCCCATTCAGTATGATATTGGCTGTGGGTTTATCGTATATGGCTTTAATAGTTTCTAGGAATGAGCCATCTATGCCTATATTGTTAAGAGTTCTTATCATAAAAGGATGCTGGATTTTGTCAAAAGCCTTTTCTGCATCTATTGAAAGGATCATATAATCTTTGTTCTTGCTTTTATTTATATGGTGGATTACATTTATAGATTTGCGTATGTTGAACCATCCCTGCATCTTGGGAATAAAGCCCACCTGATCATGATGGATTATTTTTTTGATGTACATTTGAATTCGGTTTGCAAGGATTTTATTGAGAATTTTTGCATCTATATTTATAAGGGATATTGGTCTGTAGTTTTCTTTTTTTGTTGTGTCCTTTCCTGGCTTTGGCATCAAGGTGATATTGGCTTCGTAGAATGAGTTTGGGAGGATTCCATCCTTCTGGATATTTTCAAATAATTTCTGCAGTATAGGCACCAGTTCTTCTTTGTAGGCTTGGTAGAATTCAGGTGTGAACCCATCTGGTCCGGGACTTTTTTTTGTGGGTAGATTTTTTATTACTGCTTCAAATTCGGTGTTTGATATTGGTCTGTTTAGAAATTCTGTTTCTTCCTGGTTGAGCCTAGGGAGGTAGTGTGTTTCTAAGAATTTGTCCATTTCCTACACATTTTCATGTTTGTGGGCATAGAGATTTTTGTAGTATTCAAAGATGATGTTTTGTATCTCCATGGTATCAGTTGTGACTTCTCCTTTTTCATTTCTAATTGAGCTTATTAGAGTCCTTTCCTTTCTGCTTCTGGTCAACCTGGCAAGTGGCCTGTCTATTTTGTTTATCTTTTCAAAGAACCAACTTTTCGTTTCATTGATCTTCTGTATTGTTCTTTTGTTCTTGATTTCATTTAATTCTGCTCTGATTTTGGCTATTTCTTTTCTTCTGCTGGCTTTAGGACTGCTTTGCTCTTCCTTTTCCATTTCCTTAAGATGATTCATTAGTTTACTGATTTGTGACTTTCCTGTCTTTTGGATGTGGGAATTTATGGCGATAAGTTTTCCTCTCAGGACTGCTTTTGCTGTATCCCACAGATTTTGATAACTTGTGTCCCCATTATTGTTTAGTTCAAAGTATCTTTTGATTTCAATTTGAATCTCCTCCTTGACCCAATAATCTTTCAGCAATAGATTGTTTAGTTTCCACATTTTTGGAGGACGGTGTGAGTTTCTGTTGGAATTGATTTCTAATTTTATTCCGCTGTGGTCTGAAAAGATACATGGTATGATTTCTATTTTTTTGAATTTGTTTAGATCTGTTTGTGGCCTAGGATGTGGTCAATTTTAGAGAAAGTTCCATGAGCTGATGAGAAGAATGTATATTCAGTGTTATTTGGGTGGAGTGTTCTGTAGATATCTGTTAGGCCCAAATGTTCTAGAGTCCTGTTTAGGTCTTTTATTTCTCTATTTGTTTTTTGTTTGGAGGATCTGTCCAGTTCCGTCAGTGGGGTGTTGAAGTCCCCTGCTATTATGGCATTGCTGCTTATTATGTTGCCTAGATCTAGCAGTATTTGCTTTATGTACCTGGGTGCTCCTGTGTTGGGTGCATAAATGTCTAGTATTGTTAAATCCTCTTGTGAGATTTTTCCCTTCACTGCTATATAGTGTCCATTTTTGTCCTTCCTTACTTTTATTGCTTTAAAGTTTATGTCATCTGAAATGAGGATGGCTACTCCGGATTTCTTTTGGTTTCCATTAGCCTGGAAAATTGTATTCCATCCTTTCACCTTGAGTCTGAATGCGTCTTTGTGTGTAAGGTATGTTTCCTGAAGACAACAGATACTTGGTTTGTATTTTTTAATCCATTCAGCCAGCCTATGTCTCTTCAATGGGCAGTTCAAGCCATTTACATTTATTGAGAGAATTGATATTTGGGGTAAATTTCTGATTATTCTGTTGGGTGGTATCTTTTGTTTTACCTCTTGCGTCATTGTGGAATCTGGTTTCTGGGGTTGTAGCTTTTGTGTAGTTTTACATAGGTGGGTGTCTGTTGCTCTGTTTAGTGTATAATGTAGGTCTAAGCATTTCTTGCAAGGCCGGTCTGGATTTCGCAAATTCTATCAGTGATTGCTTATCTGGAAACGTCTTTATTTCTCCCTCATATAAGAAGCTTAGTTTGGCAGGATACAGAATTCTGGGTTGACCTTTGTTTTGTTTTAGGAGATTGATGATGTCTCCCCATTCCCTTCTGGCTTGTAAGGTTTCAGCTGAGAAATCTGCAGTTAATCTGATCGGTTTCCCTTTGTAGGTTACATGTTCTTTTTGTCTTACAGCTCTGAGGAGTGCCTCTTTTGTGTTTACTTTGGTCAGTCTAATAATTATGTGGCGTGGTGAATGCCTTTTCACGTTGACTCTCCCAGGAGTCCTGTGTGCTTCTTGTACTTGGATGTTGAGATTTCTGGCTAAGCCATGGAAATTTTCCTCTATTATTCCTTCAAATAAATTTTCCAGCCCATGCAAATTTTCTTCCTCTCCCTCAGGGATACCTATTATCCTTATGTTTGGCCTCTTTACATAATCCCACATTTCTTGTATGCTTTTTTCCTGTCTCTTGTTTTTGTGTTCTTTCTCTTCAACTGATTTATTTAGCGCATAGGAGCTGTCTTCTAGCTCTGAAATTCTTTCCTCTGCATGGTCCAGCCTATTCTTAAGGCTTTCCACTGTGTTTTGTAGATCCTTGAATGCTTCTTTCATTTCTAGGATTTCTATTTGATTTTTCCATAATATTTCTATTTCTTTGGAGAATTTTTCATTCATTCTTGCATTTTTCTTGTGGTTTCTTTGTGCTGGTATTCAATTTTTCTCTTGAATTTCATTGAGCTTTCTTATAATCCATAAACGAAATTCCTCTTCTGTCATTCTACCCATTTCATTTGGGTTGGTATCCATTGCTGAGGAACTGATAATTTCTTTTGGGGGTGACTTTCACTCTGATTTTTCATGTTCCCTGAGTTCTTTCGCTGGTTTTTTCTCATCTGGCCTCTTGGTCGAGAGCTGGGGGTGTTAGAGCTAGTTTATGGCCCTGTCACCAGGCTCACAATTATTGTTCCTTGGCAAAGCCAGGGAGAGAAGTAGTGGCCTGTATTGCCTTAGGTGTATTTTAGCAAGTTTGGTGGATCTTGAGTTAACTCTGACCTGTGGTCTTCTCCTCTTCCCAGTGGAGTGTGGTGAGAATGACCTCCCAGCTTGGGCTCTGAGCTAATGAATTGTACTTGAGGATATGAGTCCTCCGCTCCCTATTAGCTAGGTATTCTGTTATGTCCGTGGCAGACTCTGATGCCCCAGTTGGGGTATGCGAAAGCCCCGTGCTTTGGGAGGGGCCTTGTAGCTCCTAGGGGTTACTTTGACCCTGCTCCTCCTGAGGTGCAGGTAGAAACACAATTTCTTTTGGCTGCAGTGTGACAGCTGAGTTGGGAAAATTCTACACAGCTCAGAGGTTGCTCATCTAGCCACGTGTGTCTCCCCTTCTGATGTGCGTCTCCGCGTGATACTGGTTGATAGGGGGATCTCCAATTGTGCACCCCTTTTCCACCACTAGACCTCAAGGCGAGGCAGGTGGCCGTCTCTATCCCCAGCAGTCTCCACCGGGGGGATGTTCCCACGGGGAGGGGGGAGTAGTGGCCGCTGGAAGCGCTCTTGGGTGGCGCGAAATTCCCTATTGAATTGGGCGGGATTATGGGGAGCTGCTCTGGTTCAGCCTGTGGCTCTTGAGGTATTTGGGTGTCATGGGAACCGGCAGTTATACCAAATGAGTCACTATAGCCAGCAACCTTCAAAATGAGAGATCTCTGGGGTACAGGGGGGCTGGGACCTGAAGGGCGGGCACTAGGACCAGCACGTAGCAGACTTGTGGGAGGCCAGAGCCGGGGTAGCGGAACCAGATGGACGAGCTGCAAACTGTTTCCAATACTCAAAGGTCCCACCTCTACAGTTCCGGGATCTCGTCCCACCTGGAACCCACGGATGCCGCTGTCCCTGGCCACCACAGGCAAAGCCTGTCTCGCCCCAGCGGATGAGCCCTGGGCCGGGGCGGGGCGGAGCCAGAGACGCGGCTCACGGCTCCGCGCGGGCGGCTGTAAAGATGGCGGCCGCCGCCAGCCTGGCGCACAGCTGGGCTCCGATCGCGCCGGGAGCGCAGTTTTTCTCCGCTGGCCGCATCGGCAGTTGCCAGCAGCCTCTAAGGGCGTGTCCCGCTCCCCGTTAAGCTCCTGGGCCCAGTCCCGCTGACTTCCAGTGACGCAGTGCCGGCCTGCGGGTTCCCGCGCACTGTCCCGGGAAGCTGAATCTCCGCCCAGCGTGATCCCCAGCCCTGCGCGGTCTCTGTACACTGCAGCTGAGTGTTGTGTTTGGCTTTCGTGATTACTCCAACTGCACAGCGTCTGTTGTCTTGTGCAACCGCCCTGCCCCAACTCTGGGCTTGTCCCTGACTGCGTGTATAGGGAGGCGCGTAACCGCTTGGGGGGCAGGTCACTCTGTGCTGACCTGGCGAGCGCGTCCTTCCCGCGCTCTGGTCTCTATTGTGCTCCGCGCGCCCTCCGATCTTTGTGAAAATTTTGTACCTGTTTTCTTGGGCTGGGCGTTTGGCGTTGATTCTCTGTCATTCGCAATGCTGTTTTCGGAGTGAGCGGTCCGTGCTCGCAGGCGGCCGCTGGCGTTCTTCACCTCCTTCCCTGGGAGCGGTGCGGTGGGAGGACCCATTACTAGTCTTACACTTCTTTTGTTAACTATATTTCTAACAATTTTATTCTTTCTGATGCTATTTTAAATTGATTTTTAAATTTTGGTTTTGTATGTTCATTGCTATTGTATAGAAATACAATCAATTTTAAACATGAATCTTGCATCCTGTAACCTTGCTGAACTGGCATGTTAGTTTAAATAGATTTTTAGTGGATTGCTTATGATTTTCTATACACAAGATCATGTCACCTGTGAATAGAAATAGTTTTACTTTTTCCTTTCTAATCTGGATGCCTTTTATTTTTTTTCCTTGACTACTTGCACTGGCTAGAACTTCTAGTACAATGTTAAATAGAAGTGGTAAGAATGGGTATCCTTGTCTTGTTTCTTATTATGGAGCTTGAGGGTTTGGTCTTTCACCATTAAGTATGATGTTAGCTGTGGGTTTTTCACAGATGTCCGTTATCAGGTTGAGGAAGTTTCTTTCTATTCCTAATTTGTTGAGTATTTTTAATTATTAAAGGATGTTAGATTTTGTCAAAGTTTTTCTGTGTCTATTGAGATTATCATTTTTTGTCCTTTATTCTATGAATATGGCGTATTAATCTGGATTGTTTTCATATGTCAAGATAATTTTGTATTCCTAAAATAAATCCCACTTGTTCATACTGTATAGTCCTTTTTATATGTCACTGGATTCAGTTTGCTAACATTATGTTGAGGAGATATATAAATATGTATTCATAAATTAATATGGTCTGGTTTTTTTTCTTGTGATGTGTTTGTCTTGTTTTGGTATCAGAATAACAGTGTTCTCATAGAATGAGTTGGGAAGTACTCTGTTATCTTTTTTGTGTGTGTGTGTGTGTGGAAGTGTTTGTGAAGGATTGTGTTAATACTTCTTTAAACATTTGGAAGAATTCACTAGGGAAACCATTTGGGCCTGGGAGAGTTTTTTTGGAGTAACTGAATCTTTTTATTTGTTATAGGTATATTCAGATTTTCTATTTTTTCTTGAGTCAGTTTCAGTAATTTGTGTCTTTCTAGGATTTGCCATTTCACCCAGGTTAGATAATATGTTGGCATACAATTGTTCATAGTGTTCCCTTATAGTCCTTTTTATTTCTATAAGGTTGGTAGTATGGCCCTGTTTTTCACTAATGATTTTAGTCTTCATTTTTTTTTTTTGTTCAGTCTAATAGTTTTTCAAAGAACCAATTTTTGTTTTTGTTGACATTCTCTATTTTTTCTACTCTCTATTTTATTTATTTCATCTCTAGTCTTTATTATTTCTTTCTTCCCACTTGGTTAGGATTTAGTTTGCTCTTCTTTTTCCAGTTTCTTAAGGTAGAAGTTTAGGTTTTGGATCTGAGGTCTTTCTTCTTTTTAGTTTAGTCATTTAAAAGACGTACATTTCAATCTAAGCATTTGTTTAGCTATATTTCCTACATTTTTGGTAGGAAAATGTTCCTATGTTTTGTTTTTCTTTTTAATCATCTCAAATCATTTCCTACTTTTCACTGTAATTTTGTCTTTGATCCATTGGTTATTTAGAAATATGTTTTAAAATATTTCCATACTTATAAATTTCCCAAATTCCTTCTGTTATTAATTTCTGACTTCATTCTGTTGTGGTCAGAGAACATACTTCATATGATGTCAGTCCTTTCAAATTTATCAAGAGTTGTCTTATGGCCTAACATATGGTCTCTCCCGGAGAATGTTTCATGTGCGCTTCAGAAGAATTTGTATTGTGATGTTATGAGGAGAACTGTTGTGTGTATATCTGTTGGATCTAGCTGTTTTATAGTGTTTTTTAAGTCTTTTATTTCCTTGTTGATCTCTTGACAAGTTGTTCTGTTCATTATTGAAAATGGAGTATTCAAGTCTCCAACTGTTATTGTTGAATTGCCTTTTTCTGCTTTCAATTCTGTCAGTTTTTGCTTCATGTATTTTGAACTCTGTTAACTGCCTATGTGTCTATAATTGTTATGTCTTCTTGATGGTTTGACACTTTTATCCTTTTGATGTCCTTCTTTGTCTCTAGTAACAATTTTTGTCTTAAAGTCTATTATATTTGACATTAATATAGCCACTATAGTTCTCTTTTTCTTACAGTTTGCATGGTATGTATTTTTCTATCCTTTTATTTTTAACCTATATGTGACTTGAATCTGAAATGTGTCTCTTGTAGACAGCATACAATTGGATTATGTTTTTCTGTTCATTCTTCCAATCTCTGCCTTTTGATTGGAGTATTATTTACATTTAATGTAGTTACTGATAGGGTAGGATTTATATCTGCCATTTTGCCACTTGTGTTCTATATGTCTTTTTTGTTTGTTTCTCTCTTCTTCTATTAGTCTTCTTTTGTGCTAAATAGATCTTTTCTAATATGCCATTATAATTCTCTTATTATTTCTTTTACTACATTTTAAGTTTTTTTCTTAATGGTTGCTCTGAGGATTACAACTAATGTATTACCAACCTAGTTTGGATCAATATCAACTTAATGTTAGTAGTATCCAAAATTTTGCTGCTATATAGCTCCAATTCCTCCCCTTCCTTGTGCTCATATACATTGTAAGTGTAAATATTTATAGATTATAAGTCCATCAACACAGTTTTATAGTTTTTGCTTTATGCAGATATCTTTTAAATAAATAGGAAAAAGTTACAAACCAAATGTATATTAATATTATTTCTTATATTTACCTATATTGTTACCTTTACTGGTGCTCTTAATATTTCTTCATGTGGATTCTATTTATTACCTAGTGTCCTTTCATTTTAGCCTGAAGGAATCCATTCAGTATTTCTTGAAGGGTAGGTGTGAGTGACAAATTAATTCTGTTTATCTGGTGATGCCTTAGTTTTTCCTTATTTTTTGAAGAATAGTTTTTGCTAACTGTAGAACTCTTGATTGACGGTATTTTTTTTTTTCAGTACTTGGAGTATATCATCCCATTATCTTCTGGACACCATGATTTCTTATGAGAAATCAACTATTAATCTTATCAACGACCCCTGTAGGTGATGAGACACTGCTACTGTGTTCAGGATTCTGTCTTTATCTTTTTGACTTTCAACAACAATTTGATTATGATATGTCTTGGCATAGATCTTTTTAGTTATCTTACATACATTGTTTGAGCTTCTTGGATGTACAGTTTGATGTTTTTAAACCAAATTTGGGAATTTTTTGTCCATTATTTCTTCAAATATTCTTTCTGCCCTTTCTGTTTCACCTATCCTTCTAGGATTGCCATTATGTGGATGTTGGTACGCTTGCTAGTGTCACAGGGACCTCAGAGGCCTTGTTCATTTTTCTTCATTATTTTTTCTTTCTATTCCTCAGATTAGATAATCTCAGTTGACTTATCTTCAGGTTCACTGATTGTTTATTATACCAAGTGAAATTTTCTGTTAAGCCCCTCTACCGAATTTTTTATTTCAGTATTATAATTTAGAGCTCTAGAATTTCTATTTTTTAAATAAATTATATCTTTTTATTGATATTATCTATTTGCTGATACATCATTCTCATATTTTTCTTTAAATCCTTATTCCTGGTTTACTTTTGTTCTCTGAACACAATTATAATGGCTTTAAATTGTAATTTTAAATTATGATTTAAAATTTTTGTCTAGGAAGTCCAATGCATGGGCTTTTCAGGGACAGTTTCTATTTCCTACATTTCCACCCCTGTTTTGGGGCCATACTTTCCTGTTTCTTTGCATGTACCATGATTTTTATTGAAAACTGAATATTTTAAATAACATAATGTGACAATTCTGGAAATCAGAGTTCTCCAAACTTATTGTTCCTCTTTGTTGTTATTATTCTTGCTCTTTGTTTGTTTTGTGGCTTTGCTGTAAGGACTCTAGTTTTTCATGTGTAGTGACTGGTTAGTTTAATTATCAGCTAATGAATGAACAGGTATTTCCTTAAATACCTAGAAACCAACAACTCTCCCAGTCTTTCCTGAAGGGTTCCATGTGTGTTTAGGTGCTTACCTTTAATTTTCTGGTAGGCAGTTAAAAACTCTGCATTAACCTTCATTTTCTCTTTGCTCAGACCCTCAAGGTCATCAAGAGTTGGAAAATTAGGACCTTCTCAGAGAGCTCCACTTGCTGCACAGGTGCATGGCCTTCTAAATTCTCAGCAATATGTTGGAGCTTTTCAAAGACCCTATTATTTACTGAATGTTTGTGTCCCCCCTGTAAAACGGATGTCCTTCTAACCACTGATACAATGGTACTTGGAGACGGGGCCTTTGGAAGGTAATTAAGGTTAGATGAGATCATGTAAATGAAGCCCTCATGATGGGATTAATGTTCACATAAGAAGAGACATAAGGGAGCTTGCTCCTCTCTCCACATGCATGCACCAAGGAAAGACTATGTGAGCACAAGCTGGCTATCTGTAAGCAAAGAAGAAAGCCCTAACCAAAACCTGATCATGCTGGCACCCTGATCTCAGAATCCTGCCCTCCATAACTGTGAGAAAATAAATTTCTGTTGTTTAAACCACCTAGTCTATGATATTTTGTTAAGGCAGCCCAAGAAGACTAAGAGATTTTGGTACCAGGAAGTGGGGTGCTGATGTAACACATACCTGAAATGTGGAAGTGGCTTTGGAATTACGTGATAGATAGAGGCTGGAAAAATTTGGGGAGCATGTTATAGAAAGCCAAGGTTGCTGTGAAGGAATTTTCAAAGGCAATTGTGGTGAGGGTTCAGAAAGAAAGAAGGGAACTAAAGAGAAATTTTTCATCTTTTTAGAGAGTACATAGGGCATGGATAGAATGCTGATAGAAATATGGATGTCAAAGGCCATTCTGGTGAGATTTTGGATGGAAATGAAGAACAGGTTATTGGAAAATGTAGGAAAGGTGATCCTTGCTATAAAGTGGCATAGAACTTGGCTTAACTGTGTTTTATGTTTTCTGGAAGTTAGAATTTGCAAGCAATAAAGTTAATTAGCTTGAGGATATTTCTAAGCAAAGTATTGCAGGAATGGCTTGGTTCCTCTTGACTGTTTATGGTAAAATGTGAAAGGACAGAGATGGGTTGAAGAAGGAATTATTAAGCAAAAAGTAATCAGAGTTGAAGATTTGGAAAATTCTCAGCTTATCCATACTACAAAAATATGAGAAAGCTTGTTGTAAAGAGAACACTAAGGGTGTGACTGAACAATCATTTGATAAAGAGATCATGGGTATGACTCATGGACTTAATCAGCCATCTCAGAAGAGGCCAGGAATAGAGATCAATTATACCA
This sequence comes from Daubentonia madagascariensis, assembly GCA_023783475.1. Classification (NCBI taxonomy): domain Eukaryota; kingdom Metazoa; phylum Chordata; class Mammalia; order Primates; family Daubentoniidae; genus Daubentonia; species Daubentonia madagascariensis. The sequence continues at coordinate 32,671,219 of JAKFHU010002140.1, read as the reverse complement.
GCAAAGACACTGCCAGTTTGAACTACAGGGAAAAGGAAAAATGAGATGCAATAGAGAACAGCTGTCAGATTTCTTAGATCCTACAGGACCAGACCATAGAGCTATTAGGCTGTGAACTTGTACTTTTCTTCAAGAAAAAGGAATAATGATCTCAAAGGTAATTCAGAGATCATCGGGGTGCCTCTTTTGTGTCCAAGGGTGGAATCATTGCCTCAGCGTCAACAGGCCAGGTGACCTTGATTAAAGCCTTGGGGGCGGGGGCTTCCTGGAGCCTTGGGGCAGGGCTATTCTTGAGCCTTAAGAGCTAATGGAATTTGCCTTGCTTGGTTTTGGACTTTCTTGGGACCTGTCTCTCCTTTCTTCTTTCCTATTTCTTCCTTTTGAAATGTGAACGGCTATCTCATGCCTATCCTGCTATTGTATTTTGGAAACACATCACTTGTCTGGTTTTGCAAGTTCACAGCTGGAGAGGAATTTTGCCTCAGGATGAGCTTTACCTATACCTGATTTAGATAAAATTTGATGAGTCTTTGGACTTCAGAATTGATGCTGGAATGAGTTAAGACTTTTGAGCCTGTTAGGATGGAATGAATGCATTTTGCACATGAGAGGGACGTTAATTTTAGGAGTCTGGGGTAGAATGTTATAGACTGGATATTTGTGTCTGCCCAGAACTTAGATGTTGAACTCCTAAGCCCCAATATCATGGTCTTTGGCGATGTGGCTTTGGGAGAAAATTAAGGTGAAATGAGATCATGTGAATGGGGCCCTCACAATGGGCTTAGTGCCCTTGTACGAAGAGACACCAGAGGGCTTGCCCCTCTCTCTCTGTGAGCCACATGAGCACACAGTGAGAATGTGGTTGTCTCCAAGCCAGGAAAAGAGGTTTCACAAGAGTAACCATCTTGGACCATTCTAGCCTCCAGAAGTGGGAGAAAATAAATTTCTGTTGTGTAAGCCAGCCAGTCTATGGTGTTTTGTTATGGCAGTCTGAGCAGACTAAGACAGATCCTATGGAGAGTTCATTTACCAGATTTTTCCTTTAGAGTTTTTTGGTCATGTTCTTGTTTGCCCCCAATTTTTTATAGCTGTCTCAGGCAGCTATAATGTTGAGCAGTTTCCACTAATCATCTTTGACAAATGTTCTGGGGAAAGGTTGTTTACAGTTAGTGATCTCTAAGTCAGGTCAAATAAAGACAAGCCCTACTAGTAAAAGTTTCCAGGAAACTACCAGGCAGATCCAGTAATAACAATAACTAGTAAGGCTGCTTTTGAGGAGCTTCAAACCTATTTTTCACCCTCCATTGGCTGGTGGGCTCTTGGCTTTTATGGCTATGGCTGTCACGTTTGCAAAGCTGTTGGTTGTCAAAGCTTTTGTGAAGCTGGGAAGAGGATGGGAATAGGGCAAGTTAAAACACTACAAAGCTCACTCTTCTCATTGAGATTCAGCTGTTTTTCTTCAATAAACAGTCTTTGAATTCCTCTGTTGATTAATTTCTGGAGTTCTTAAAAAGTTGATTTTGATAATATTGCTAGCGTTCTCATAGCCATTGGGGATGAGCAGATATTTGGAGGCCTTTACTCCAGCACTCCTGCAGTTCTCCCCCACACAATTAATTTTTGATGAGTATATTAATTTAATGGCTTTTATGGTTGTCTTTTTAACATTGGTTTTATCCTTATCTAATAGTGAGATTGAGTTTGGAGGTGATCCTGCTCTCACACCCAGGGGTGTCCCCTGACTGTGCTAAGCCAGCATTGTCACCCTCAACACTATTGAAATTTTGGGTCCAATAATTCTGTGTTGTGAGGGGTATCCTGTGCATTGAGGATCTTTAACAACATCCCTGGACTCCACCAACTAGATGACAGTAACATTTTTGCAGTTGTGACACCAAAAGTTGTCCAGGCATTGCCAAATGTCCCCTACAGGGCATGAGAATTGCTGTTCTAACTACATTAATATAGTCTCATTCTTTTAGACACCAAGATTGGGTTCAGATAAACAAAGCTTATGTTCCAAAGCAAATAAAAATCCCTGATCACAGTTATTGATTCAGGATTGGAGGTGCAACCAATTCAAGCCAAGGAGATAGGAGGAAAGGAAATGACTGAAGGGAAAGTTTCTTTCCTTCTCCTTCTTGGTTGGGCTGTGTGAGGACGTGAAATCCACTGGGTGGCTGTGATCAACATGAAGCAGAAGTGGCACATAACATGTGCCTGGCATGTGGTGGATATTAATATTTACGGTTATTATTACAGCACAGATTAGGCTTATGGCATGACCTTGGCTTTCCATATGAGACCTATTTTAGCCAAACTCTTTGAACTTAACGGTCTCCCTTGTAAGAGGTTCTCCCTCCATAATATCTGTTTCAAATTCAGTCCCTCCTTTTCCTATCACTTCAACTGCCTAATTCCCACTTCACCCCTGAAATCATAATTGATTAATTGGAATTCTTTTCGTGAAATATTCTCTCTGGTTTTGACCTCTCTCCACTCCATCCTGCCATCCTTAGTTATTTTCCCAAAGCTCACCTTGGATTTTGTCACTACTCTGTTTAAGAAGTTTCATGGTTTCCTTACTATCTACACATTAAACCCCATATCTCAGCCTGTTTTTTCGATTTGCCTAAAACCAACTTTTCAAACCCATCAGTCTCTACTTTTCCTTTATGATGAGAATGTTCATCATTCTTGGAGCAGGCTTTATATTTTCTGTCTCTGTTCATTTTCTTGTTCTGGCACCAATATATTAAAAGTAACAGTTATAATGAAAATAGGTGGCCTTTATTGAGCACTATCCCTGGGTCAGATACTGTGCTTTATCTCATTTAATTCTCCAAAACAAAAATAAGACAAAATATTTGTGGTACTTCTATTTAGCCTTCTGGCACATAAGGGAAATTGTAGCTTGGAGAGGTTAAATAATTTCCCAAGGTCATGTAGTTAATTGGAAAAAAACTGGAACTTAAACTCAGACCTTTCCAGTTGTTAATATTCTTGTTCTTAGCTGCAATACTGTTAAATATATTGCTTCCACTTTGCATATCTTTGCTCTCTCTCTCCTACCATTCTCTGTTGCAATTCTGATTTGTTCTAGTCTAAATTTGTATGTTCATCCATAGCATGCCTTTTATTTCAGTCTTTCAATTCAGAAACAATTTTTTGCCTCTTTGTCTCTTATTGGCCCCAACACAATGCCTGACACCTCATGATAGATGGTCAGTGTGTTCTAAATAAAGGAGATGGATGAATAAAGGTTGGAGCCCAGGTATCTGTTTCTTTTATTTTGTGAGTGATGTAAAGAGAAAAATAAAAAGTGTGCAGTATTTTGCAGAAAAATGAACACAATAAATATTTGCTAAATTAAATGAATGGCTGAAAATTCATTAAATAAGTTTGTTAGGTGTCTATTTCCTGTTTTCCTTCCCTGATACAGACCATAGCTATGTATGTAATAGCAAAATATCAAAGCATCTACCAAATATATGTGTTATGTCCCCTACTTTCTGTGTTAACTACACAGGTGAGTAGGTTTGGGGGTCTATTTGTTCTGCAGTTGATAAGGAAAAAGGGCCCAGTCTTAAATGCTTTCAGGGGAATTCAGAATTTCTAGCTACACAACCAACTGTAACTATAGCTTTCCTTCCACAGAGGAGCTGTTTTATGGGCTGTCAGTCTGAAAACAAATCTGTTTCAACGGTATGTCTGTTTTGTCTGTCCCCAAATGTGCATGGTATTTAAGAAGACCAAGGACAGGACACTCAGGTGGAAAAGAGGGGAGAAGCAGCACTGAAGAGAAGATAAAGGACAGAGAAGACAAAGCATGGAGACTAGATTAAATTAAATCCCAGAGCTCCCAAACCAGGGAGGCTGGTGCTGATGCTGTTGGCCTGAGTCAGCAACATAAATCAATAAGTCAGATCTGGCTGAACTCTGTCACCCCACAAGTTCTATTCAAATCAGGAATTCTATGATTCTCCTTCACAAAAAAAATTTTCAAAATTTTTAGACATAGGTCATGACATCAATAACAGTTACTCCAACAGTAGTGTATGAACATTTCTTCTGTGCCTGTGCATTCCCCAAGAAAATGATCAATTTTCTAATTACATTTTGATTATAGCCTAAAAATATAATATAAGTATGTCTGGGTTATCTGGAGCTCCTAAAGCAGTTTGATCATGCAATTATAGTACCCCTTTTCGATTAGATTAATAATCTGATTAGAGTGAGGCAGTGCTATTTATTTATCCTAGGTTACTGGGAAAAGACTAGATCTGTCCTCCATATATAATTCAGGCGTTGTTTGTATGTCCTCTATATGCATAATGTATGTATAACTCAGGCATGTGTCTGTATGTGTTTCATGTGTGTATTGCATGGATAACTCAAGTGTGTGTATGTGTTCCATATGTGCACTGCATGTGTAACTCAGGAATATGCCTGTATGTGCACTACACATTTAACGCAGGCATTGCTTTTATGTGTTCCATATGTTTACTACACATATAACTCAAACATGTACCATATCAGTGAACACTTCATAAAAGTTGGAATACAGAAAAATGTTAAGAGAATTGTATTTATGGACATGATAAACTTCACATTGAGAATAGTAATATATTCTCAGTGTGGTTCTTCTTATCAATGTTATTGATTTTCACACCTTTTTTTTAGTTTTGTTTGCTTTCAATTTATGAATAATTTTTAGTTGTGAGAGAACTATAGGATAGGGAAGGCAGATTACACCTAGGGTATATATTAATATTGTGGTAAAAATAATTGGTCAACACTGGCACTAAGTAAGAAAATCTTTTTCCTTTAAAAGGGGTCTTTACTAAGTTTGGGGAAAAGAAACTATATCATTCTATTTTGAAGTGCATGTAAGTCCTATTCTGTTGACCCCAATAAGCTATTTTAGAGAAAATAATGTTTCTGTTACCCAGAGAAATATTGAGCTTGTAAATGACAATATTCAATTCACTATTACAGTAGCTTCTTTCTGTTTTGTAAACTATCAGATTTAGTTATTGAATCATATTTTCTTTTACCTGGAAAAAAATCTTATTATGTTAATACTGGTAGATTCTTGAGGCTGTGTTCAAAGGAATGTTTCCAGGCTATGAACTTTTTCCAGAATGGGTAACCAAATTTATTAAATTTAATTTTTAAGTAAATTATTTAAGAAAATTATTAACTTTGCTTTCAATGTTTTCCTCATTTGAATAAATACAGCATATTAATAGCGTGAAGAGGCCCTATCAAAGACTTCCCCCTCCCTTTTGGTGTGAAAAGGTAAAAATAATAATTTCACACCATTGTACTCACTTTCACATGTATTATCTCATATCATTCCAGTAATGATGTGAGGATGGTGTCATCTTAATTCAACAAATATGTAGGTCAAGGGATCTATGAATTGTCCCTATCATAAATGTGGTGGATCCAGCTCCAAATACAGGTGTTCTGACTTCAAACATTGGGCTTCTTTCACTATACCATGTGGCTTCTCTACATTAAATTTAAACTAATTTTCTGATAGACATGAAGTTATCTAGGGAAAGTACAATATTAACTCATGGAAATCTTTAAAAGATAAATTTCTCATTCCATATCTGATATGGTTTATGATTATATTTATTGAATGTATATTTATTCCTGCTGACTACAGAAAGGATTTAGGTAAAAGACAGATATTTTAATGTGGATTAAAATATGAAAGTCAAATAATAGAGGAAGAAAATAAGGATAAAATAAATTTTTAAAAGCTCTTGGCTGAAAAAATTAAAGGACCACAGCATAAAATGTTTGCTCTTAACTTCCTGGGAGAGGAAAAGTTAGGAACAAAATTTTATGGTCTAATGAAATGAAGGTTTTGGTAGAGAGAGCTTTATCTTTCCTTAACTTCCAAGAAATTTATTAGTGGTAAAAAGACTTAAAGAAGCATCTCAGAAGACAGCATAGCCTAGGTATATTCTAAAGCCTTAATTGTATTATCTAACAATGCAATTAACATAAATCTGAAAAATTAAAATGAAAAATGCCACATTATGTGGCATATAATTTGAGGAGAGATTTAGAACATTTCTTCTTTTAGAAACTGCTCCCTCTTCAAGAATTTATGTCACCATCCCTTAACTTCTCTTTCCACTGTTTCATGGCCTTTCAGAAAGTCAACAGAATATGAATACCATAATTTTTCCCCTGAACATTTTCTTACCTTTCTTCTCATGAACATAATGCCTCAGAACTGTGAAAGGAAACAGATGAGAATACTTCCCTTTTATCTTTTGTTTTTTCTTATTGCAATAATTATTTTAGCTTCACGTTCTTTCTGAGCTTAAAGATGATGTGTGTGCTTTGTAGGGAATTTGGAAAAATGTGAAGAATCAGGAAATGTGTGTTCATAATTCCAGCAATAGTAATTTCTTGGTGTATTTTTTTCAATAAATGTTAGCTTATGTGAGAACGTATGCTTTCTTTATTGACATTTTTAAAGTTATTAAATTTCCCCATGTTATTAAAAAGCCTTAATTTTTTAATGGTTATGAAGTATTCTACCATCTGGATATACTTTGACTTATTTAAGCATCCTCCTAATATTGAACACTTGGGTGATTTCCAATTTCTCATTGTTATCATAATGCTGTACCTCTGTAGATAACTTTTGTGGGCAGTTTGGCTTGGCTCCCTGTGGCAGTTTCTAAGATGAATTAATAGGCCCAAAATACAAATATTCTAAATTATTTTGATGAACATTGCCAAATTACTTTCCAGACTCTTATACCAATTTACACTTCTGTCCACATGTTTGAGTACATCTATTTCACTGCACCCTCATCTACATGGACATCCTCCTTGTTAATTCCTTTTTTGTGTGATAGGCGGACATCACATCCCGTTCATCCATTGATTCAATTTGCATTATTAAAAACGATGAACTATTTTTGGTCATATTTACTAGTCATTTACCTTTTTATTTTGATAATTGTCCAAATCATCTTCTTATCTCTCAATTATCATTTATCTCCACTCTACCTCAGAAAAACAGAATCATGAAGATTGAAGAAATACAGTGCGGAGTGAGTGGGCAGGCCCTCTGTGCGTGGGAGTCTAGATCAAGGGGCTGGGCCACAGTCTGGTCCCTCGGACGCTGAGTGACACGCGGCTCTGGGCCTCCTGCCGTCTTCACCTCCCTCACCCTCCCTTTGGCTCTTTCCATCCCTTCCCTCCACGCATCTTCCCTTGTCATTTGTTCTCTCTTCAATTTAAAATTTTTGGCATCCTTGTAGTGCACTGGGATCAGTAGGCTTGCCTGTGAACCTGGAAATAGAAGTTAATACTGTTCCTAGCAGTCTGATGTCCCATCCCAAGCCTTCACGTACACATTGTCCCTGTCCTGCGGCCGTGGTAGCAAGGACTCCTTTACTGAGTCCCCTGCGTGACAGAAACCTAATGAGTTAGCAAAAGTTCTGCAGAATTGTACAAAGCAGGCTGAGTGTTCTTTTCATTATATTTCTTGGTATTTACTTTAGCTCCTATCAAGACGTTCGTGGTTAAAATTTACCAAGCACCTTGTCTGATGAGTCAACTGCATAAGCCTCTGTGTGCTTTGCCAGTCAGTCCTCACGGCCACACCACAGGGAGAGGCTATGACCCTTATTTTACTTCTGAGCTCTAGAAAACATTGCCCCACATGTTAGACTATTTCCTCACTGTCATATAGCCAATAAGGAGAGTGGGTTTGAATCTAAGTCTATCTAATTCCAAAGTCCAGCATGGCCTCTTTGCTATATTCTTTTGCCTATCTGGCAATGGGTGAAGAAACCTCAGCTTGTGCCTGTTCTCTGCTGCTGTGACCCACAGGTCGACTCATATGGTGTTGGGTGCAGTGGGGTGGGAGCAAATGTTAAATGCACCTTCCATTCTGACAGCAGATGACTGAGTTCACTGAGGAGCAGGGGCGAGTCTGGGGTTCCCATTCCTGGCATGTGGTGGACACTTAACAACTATTTGTTATTACTGAATGAAAGATGTTTTTCATTAAGCTACCTGCTTCTCTCTTAGAAAAGCAGGGTCAACTAGTCTGTAGGGCAGGGACAGTCTGGTAGTACCTGTTCCCCTTTTTAATGACTCAGTCTTTCTTGAGCAATTCATTTATGCTTTCTTAACTTCCAGTTCTGCAAAATGAGGCTACCAAGCTCCAAGTGGTATGATTAAGATGGATACATTTTGAACTCTTAGAACAGATGATGAATAAGTAATCACAATATTTTATTTATCTTTACTGGTAATCTAGGACTTTCTGAATACTAAAGAAATACTGAGGGGAATTAATTCTGAATATATTATAGATGAGTACAATTTTTTAAGTAGGCAAATGTTTATTTCCCCGTCTTGCACATTCCTATCAAACACGTGGTTTTTTATGTAGTGCCTAGTGTCAGTGCTGCAAAGCTACCTGCAGGCAGGGTGGTATCCTATCCACCTCCCTGGGATGAGTGGGCTTGGCTATATTTTGGAAATGAGAGTCAATACTCAATTTTGTTTCAGGTAGTCTCATAAATCATTTTGACACCCTAGACTTACATGTATTTGCTGTCTTGACTGTACCATGGTAGCACATCACAAACTGCACAAATGAATTTTAAAAATTTTAACAATGAAGAAATATGGTCATAGTAAGAACTGGTATGTCTCTTTTAACTCTTTTTTGAGAACCACAATTATCCTATTCTTTATAATAAATCTGTTTCTCTAATCTGAACTTCAATAAACTATTTGGTAAAAAATGTAGTGTTTAGAAATGAATGATCCACAGTTTAAGTATTTTTCTTTTAACAAACTTGAAACTTGCTAATGCTCAAAACCACAGGTCAACAAAATTTATCTGTTCAGAGACAGATAGTAAATATTTTAGGCTTTGTGGGTCAAGATGCAAAATTGAAAAATTATGTAGGAAGTTACCTAACAAGACAGAAAACAAATTTTCAAAAATTTGATGAAATTGAAGTAATAATAATAATGACAACTGAGAACAGTTTTTTTATGGTACATGCCTATTGTATTAGTTTTGTATTGCGGCCACAACAAATTATCACAAACTTGGTGGCTTACATAATACAAATACATGATCTTACAGCACAGTTCTGGAGGTCAGTAGTCCCACACAGTTCTCACTGGGCTAAAATCAAGGTGCGTGCAGGGCTGTGTTCCCTCTGGAGGCTCCAGAGTAGAATCTGTTTCCTTGCTTTTCCCAGATGCCAGAGGTCGCCTGCATTCCTTGGCTTATGGTCCTCTTCCTTCATGTTCAAAGCCAGAGCTTAGCATCTCTCTAACTCTGCTTCCATCATCATTATCCCCTACCACAGCCTGGAAAGGTTCTCCACTTTTAAGGATCCATGGAATTATGAATATATTGGGCCCGCCTGCACAATCCAGGATGATTTGCACAACTCAGGGGTCATGAGCTAATTTCCCAGGGCTGCCATAACAAACTACCACTAAGTGAGTGGCTTAAGATAACAGCAATCTATTTTCACACAGTTCTGGAAGCTAAAAATCCAAAATCAAGGTTTGAGTAGGGCCAAACTCCCTCTGAGATTTGGGTAGAATCCTTTCCTTTCCTCGTTCAAGCTTCCAGGGGTTCCCCTCTATCCTTGGTGTCCCTTGAGTTGCAGCTGCATCGCTCTAGTCTCTGCCTCCGTCAGCACAAGGTCTTCTCCCTTCCTGTGCCTCTGTCTCTTCTCTTCTTGTAAGGACATCAGTTACAATAGATTAGGGCCCACCCTGATGACCTCGTCTTAAATTGATCACATCTGCAAAAACCCTATTTCCAAATAAAGTCACATTCACAGGTATCAGGGATTGGGAATTCAATATATCTTTGTAGGGGACACAGTCCAACCTATAATAGTCCATAAGCTCAATCCCATCTGCCAAATTCCTTTTACCATGTCAGCTAGCATATTCCCGGGTTCTGGGGATTAGGGCATGGACATCTGTGGGGACCATTATTGTGCTTACCACATCTACTAATAAGAACATTGAAATTCATTTTTACTTCTTTTTTTTTTTTTGAGATAACAGTCTGTTTAGTTGGGATTCAAAGTTAGTATTCCTTGTTGTCAAATTGATTGCAAATCTGGAAAAACCATTCTCAGTTATGGGTCATAGGAAAATAGGTAGAGAGTTGGCTTTGGCCTGCCGGCTGCAGTTTGCTAACTCTTCCTCCAAACAAAATCTTGTTTAGGCCAAAACCTACCAGAGTGTTCCTAGAAATACCATTTAATATTTATTAGAAATTAATCCCAGTTTGGTTAAAATGCATATGTGAGAGTGAATCACATGGTAAAATGGACCCTTTGGGATAATTTGAACAAGTTTTCCAGATTTAGGACTTTATATTTTATCATTGATTTATTTCAAAAGAATACTATTAATACTATCCTCCTACCTGTGTATATTTCTCTGGCTAATATTTACAATCCAGCAACAGAATTTCATATACTATGTACATTCTTTCCAGGCAATTACTAATGAGCAGAATAATATTACCAGGCTTCTTACTTAGGAAAACTCTACTGAATTGGTGAAAGCATATATTTTTTATCTAAAATAGCTTATCTTGATTGGTACTGACATATTTTAATACTTGTGCAGAATTACAGCACAGAAATGATAGTAAATAATCCTAATGATTAGTATTCATACTGGTGATGGAAAAACATCATCAATTTCAAATAGTGTGTCTTTCAAATAAGGAAATTATATCTGTTGACATTTAACTGGCTAGTAGTCCATAGTCTTACCTTGGCAGTCGATGTTAACCTTTCCCTCCATTGATTTACAGAGAAACTCTCTGCCAGAAACACTTTGATTTTTCTTTGCATTAGTAATAAAACATAAAGTCAGGGGCTGTCTAATTGGGATAGTGAGTGGTTAGGAATAAAAAGTAATCATATTTATAAATCTGATTAAGTATCACTGGCAAATATATTGTAGAATCCATGTGGTATAAGAAAACTGACCAACCATCAAGATTTTTCCCATGGGAATGGAAGATGGACAAGCTATGGTCCGTTTGATCCTATTCACAGGGCTTTCTTGAGGGAAAAATTATACATTTCACAATTTTAGTTATGTATCTAGATTCTTTTACACTTATTATTAAGTTGTCACTTGTGAGCATTAGCATAGCATAGTGATAAACAACACAGTCTTTGGAGCCAGACTGCATGGATTTAAACCCTGGATCTACTGCTTCCTAGCACATCACTTAACCTCTGTGAGTCTCAGTGTACTTCTTTGTAAAATGTGTATAAAGGTAGTACCTAAGTACAAGGGGTTTAGAAGAGTTCCTGGTACATAGTAAGCATTATGTAACTGCTGTTCATTTGTTTGTTTATTATTATTAATAATAATAGTAGTAGTGATGGTGGTAATGAGGTACCCTGTATTCCTGAACATGTTGGAATGTGGAGGCCTAGGACTAGCAGAAGATTGTGTCCACCATGAATGAATTAGAAAAAACTCATCTATTTTTTAGAAAATTCAAATCTTCCAAATTGATTTGTTATCAAATACTAAGCTCCATAAAGACATATTTCCCACTGAATCAGGTCCTTGATAAGAATCAATTAATGTGTTTTGCATTTGAGCTGAGTAGATCCAAGTACTTGAGCATACTCCACCATGCTGAGTTCATTCACAACCTGAGCCATTCATTGTTCCATTGCTGCTCTTATGAGGTGGTAAAGCCCTTGGCCACAGCTGACTCCCTTTTCTAAGACTGACATGGAAACAGCATGTGGTAAGCATTGGTCTAAAAATGAGGGGCCATTAATACATTACAGGTTTGTGCAAGAATTTTTTAAACAACTTTATTGAGTATAATTGACATACAAAAAACTGAACATATTTAATGTATATAATTTGATAAGTTTGGACAGATGCATACACCTGTGAAATCATCACCACAATCAAGATATATCTTGATATAGATATAGATATATCTACCACCTCTAAAAGTTTTCTTGTGCCTCTTTGTTTTTTGTTTGTTTGTTTGTGTTTTCCTGTTGTAGGAACACTTAACATAAAATCTCCTCTCCTAATATATTTTTAAGTTCACAATACAGTTTTGTTAACTATAGGTACACCAGATCTCTAGAACTTACTCATCTTCCATAACTGAAACGTTATACCCGTTGAAAAACAACCTCCAATTTCCCCCTCCCTCAGCCCCTGGCAACCACCATTCTATTCTCTGCTCCTATCAGTTTGACTATTTTAGATATCTCATGTAAGTGAAATTATGCAGTATTTGTCCTTCTGTGACTGGTTTATTTCACTTAGCATAATGTCCTCCTTAACCCTGGTAACAAATGGCAGAATTTCCTTCTTTTGTAAGACTGAAAAATATTCCATTGTGTGTGTGTATGTGTGTGGGGTGTGTGTGTGTGTATGTGTGTGTGTGTGTGTATATATATATATATATAATTTTCTTTATTTATTAATCTGTTGATGGACATTGGGGTTGTTTCCATATCTTGGTTATTGAGAATAATGCTGCAATGCACATAGGAGTGCAGATATCTCTTCAAGATATCTATTTCTTTTCTCTTGGATAAATACCCAATAGTGGGATTGCTGGCTCATATGGTAGTTCATTTTTTAATTTTTTGAGGAAATTCCATACTGTTTTCCAAAGTGGCTACACCATTTTACCTTCCTACCAGCAGTGTATAGGAGTTCCAATTTCTCCATATCCTCACTAATGCTTGTTATCTTTTGGGTTTTTTGATGATAGCCATCCTAACAGGTGTAAGGTGATATCTTATGGTGGTTTTGATTTGCATTTCCCTGATGATTAGTGAAGTTGTTGAACACCTTTTCATAGGTCTGTTTGCTATTTAGATGTCTTTTTAGGAGAAATGTCCATTCAAGTGCTTTCTCCATTTTTTAATCAGGTTGTCATTATTATTTTTTTGCTATTGTAGAAATTTCTTATATATTTTAGATATTAGCTTCTTATCATATATATGGTTTCCAAATATTTTGTCCAATTCCATAGGTTACCTTTTCATTCTATTGATTGCTTCCTTTGCTGTGCTGAGGATTTTTAGTTTAATATAGCCCTACTTGTCTATTTTTGCTTTTGTTTTCTGTGTCTTTGGTGTTATATCTAAGAAATCATTACTAAGACCAACACCAAGAAGATTTTCCCCTATGTTTTCTTCTAGGAGTTTTACTTTGTGTAAGTATTTTTAAAAATATCCATGTCTACATTGCCTCAAACATAATGTTTTTATTCCCAGTTTATGTTTATTTTTTAGTTACAGGATGCTTTGGATTAAGCAGATCCAATCATATAAAGTATTGTCCAGGGTTAGTGTACACCTGATATGCTCCAGCTTGGCCATCCTGGTACTTCTTAGCCAACAGAAGATCTGACTGGTTCCTGTGTCAAACTGTTGTTCAACATATTGAATATCACCCATGCTTGAAAACTGACCTAATAGGAGTCTGCGCACCTTTCCCAATGGTACTTCAGTATTATGTGATACAAGTGTGCACCTGGGTTTCTGAGCCTCTCTAATTTTGTCCCACATTAGCAAGGTGATCTCCAGTTCTATGTGAGAAGTACAAGTGGTATGGATGCAGAAGATATTTGTCTCGTGTAAGCAGATGAGGGCCTTTATAAGACTGACACTTTTCAGTTGTGGGCTAATCACATTTGAAAGAGATATGAAAAGAATGCTGAGTGGGTACAGTGGCATCCACTGAGCATCATCTCTCCCACCAAACTAGCATTTTTAAGAGATGGGGCAATTCAAAGGGAATTGTCCCCAAAAAACTAAGCATAGTTATAACAGGAGGCTTCTGGACATTTTTTCCAGAATCATTGACCCAAATTCTCCAGCTGATTCAGATTCAAGTTCGAGGGGAGTGTAAATGTACATCACCATGTTACTGGACTAGACTCTAAGCTCCCCTCAATTCCCCTGCTTTTCTCCAAAATCCTGCCTTCTAGTTCTTGTCCCCAATCTCCCTGTCTCCCGTCATAAACAATCTTCTAAGAGTTTGTAATCACAGACATGTGGATAAAATAGTATTAAAGGAAGATAATTCCAAGCTAGACTAGGGAGAAGCTGGGTTATTTGATTAGAATAGATCTGTTTTAAATCACTGGTAAGAATTGATTGAATATTTACATTCTTCTTCCTGAAATTCTATGAAAGTATTTTTATATGTCCTAGAAACATACAGGTTTAAGTTTAAAAGTTAAATAGTTATGCTTTTTTGGCAAAATTTTCTTGGAAATATCTTTTGAAATATATAGAACAGAAAAAAAACCAAACCCAGAAAACTGAAAGATTTTGTGTTGTTGTTTACTCAAAAATAATTGGGAGTGGACAATGTCCAATTCATGAATATATGGCGGTGTCTGTGGTGTTTCTTAAGAGGATAACAACTCTCATCAAAAACTGGCATTAACAATGTTTCACTGATTGACAACATAAATTTTTTCCATTTTTAAATTCAACAGCACATATAATTATTTTCAGAATGAAAGGATGAACTTTCTTTTCAAAAGCTACTTGTGGCTTGCAATGATTTTATTTGTTTTTTAAACAAAGAATTAAATATTGTTCAACAAGATTAAGATGAGAAACGAAAGACATTAAGGCTTGCTGTTATTTTGTTCTGTTTATTCACATGCTAAAAAAGAAAGATCAGCTTTTTGTCTCTTCCTGAATGATTTCTCAAATAAGGAAAAATTAACCGTAAGGAAGAGACTTCCTTTTATACCTAGATAAAGAGTCTGCTGTTAAAAGCTACATTATCGTTTGTCATTTCTGATGAATTTAAGTGCTTAAGCATCTGGATTTTTTAAAGACACTATTAGCAAATTTATTTCTTGAATGCTTCACCGTGTGATCCTTCATTGGTCTACTCAGTCATTGTTCTATTGCCTTTCTTAGGAAGTAGCGAGTGTCTTTCTCACAACTGACTCTTCCTAGCTTAAGACTGACATAGGAACAGCACATGGTCTAAATACTTTAGACTAAACACTGGTTTAAAATTGAGGGCTTGATTAATACATTACATCTTTGTGCAAGTATTTTTAAAAATAGCTATGTCTACATTGTCTCAAATATTATATGTTTATATCCCGTTTATGATTATTTTTGAGCTATAGGATGCTTTAAATTAAAATTATCCTATAGTTTCATTTTTGCTAAAATAACTTCAGCAAAGCCAATCACTTTTTAAAATTCCTGTTTACATTTTTAAAACTTCTTTTGTTAATAATTTTAAAACTATGTTTTATATTGTTTTTTGAAATTCCCTGTGCTTTGTGAGCTATTTACATGAAGGCTTTTGCACCAGAAGTGGTTAAAGATGTAGATGAAAATAATTCAGAAGTTAGAACAGAAAAAGTATTATAAGATGCAGGTATGAGTTAGCTATTAGGAGCATAAAAGAAAAACAGCTCATACTGTCTGCCATTAAAAGGGTTTGCCTTTGATTTGCATGATCTAGAAGAACATAGTGCTGGGTAGCTGAATTTCATTGAAGGTTTTTTGTTTTGTTTTTTAAAATAAAACATTGCTGAGGAACATGTTGGCCCACCTGTAGTTTTATGAGAACAAAAGCTGCCTTATATTCTTGGTCATTATAGATCTTTCACCAAACTGCAACATTGAACTGATTATAAAATAAGTGGTTTTGTGATGGAAGATGTGTTTAGAAATATCATACTGTTCTTCTGTTGCAATTTTCTGTAAATGACTTTTTCTCTAAGTTAGACCAAGACAGCCATCTGCTTGGGTGTAGGGCAGAAGCAGGAACATTGTTATTAAAGAAGGAGGAGGAAGAGGAGGAGAAAGGGGAGGAGAGAAGGAGGAGGAAGAGGAGGAGAAGGGGGAGGAGAGAAGGAGGAGGAGGAAGAGGAGGAGAAGGGGGAGGAGAGAAGGAGGAGGAGGAAGAGGAGGAAGAGGAGGAGAAGGGGGAGGAGAGAAGGAGGAGGAGGAGGAGGAAGAGGAGGAAGAGGAGGAGAAGGGAGAAGGAGGGGGAGGACAATGACAGGGAGAAAAAGAAAAAGAAGAGTTGATATTTCACTCTTAGCATCTAAGTACCCGTACGTCCTCCTTTATCATACCAGGAGCCAACCATATCATAGAGATTTCCGGTATGCTCAGTTATAGGAGATAAACCAAAGGAGGGATGGAAAGCCACGCCTTGCCTGCAGCCCTGCCTGCTTCACAGGATGCAGGGAGACCAGGACCTTGCCCCACTACCGCCTTCCTGACTGCGTCTGCCCCAAGCCCACAGGAGCATTTGTCTTCCGTAGCTGTGCTGTCCAGTTCCACAGTGACTAGCCACACGTGGCTATATAAGTTTAGATTTAAATTAATCAAAATAAAACTTTAAAAAATTCAGCCCTTCAGTCTCACTAGCCACACATCAAGTGCTCAATAGTTACACGTGGCCAGTGGCTGCTGTATCGGATGGTGTAGCTATGGAACATGTCCATCACTGCAGAGCCTCCTAGTGGGCAGCAAAGTCTAAAACTTCCCTGTGGGGGCTGAATTCCTGAAAGAACTTACCACAATTGGCTGGGATAAAGGTTACCAATTAAATTCTTTTGATCAGGTGTTTTAAGCAGATTTAGATCAGTTAATAGGAATTTTTTTTTTATTTGCACATCTTAGTGAAGTCTTGTGAATTTTTGCAAATATGGTAATATAACTTTGAAGAATTATTTCTTTTCCTTATAGAGGGGTTTTTGTTGTTACTTTTGCTTTCTTGAATGTCTTAAGGGATGATAAGATGATTGCCTCTCCTTTTATAACTTCCCGTTTGGAGCCACTTATTTCCTTGGCACTTGGTTTAGGAACACATATAAGACTTGGTCTGATGATCTGGTCTGAGTTCTGTCCTCAGGGGCCTGAGAGAAACTGGCTGTCTGACCAAGTACAAGTGTCTAAGGGAGTCTGGGAGGGGTGACTGGGTGTCAGGTGGAAGGCACCCAGTGGCAGACTGGAAGTGGTAGAAATCAAGGGCTCCGTGGTTGAGGATGTTAGGAAGATGTGGGGAAGCACACATGAAACTAAGGAGCTCCACAGGGGAGATTGTGAATGAGCTGAGCCAGCAAATGAGAGCAGGTGTTCTGGCTCAACAGTACCCTTTAGTGCAATCTAGTTGTCTAAAGATTGCAACTTTTACAAAGATTCTTAAGTCCCAACACAATACCTGGGATCAATGACAGAATCAGTGTTCCAGTCTCAGAGGAGGGAAAGAGAAAACTGTGCGTGCTTTTTCCTCTCTCTTGCTCTTTCTCTCTCTCCTTGTTCTGAATACAATTTAGCATCTAACTGTGCTCTAATTCTCCATGTTATTTTCCCAACCATATTGTAATAGCTTCAGTTTGGGCATCAGCATTTTACAATGCTCCATATCTTCCTTAGCACAGCGCAGATCTTCAGTGTGTGTTTGTTGACTGAAGCAGTTCAGGAAGGGAGGAGACATTTGTCCAGGGGTTATTCTCTCCCGGGAACTGCCCCCGTTTCTTTCCTGGGGCTCTCTGCAGTAGTCTTCGCTGGGTTTGGTTAGCATTCCTTGCCTCGTCTAGAAGACCCCCTTACCTGGCTCAGCTGTGGAAAGTGAGGGCCTGCTTTAAGCAAATATGTGACCACATTGATTGATTCAGCCCCAATCAGAAGTCAAGCGAGGGCATCCTTAGAGCTAAGTGTAGAAGGGAAGAATAGCTCAAAATCCCCATCCCTTATTCCCTGGGTTCTTTTTTAATTGCCAAATTGGCTCCATCTCTGAAGAACATTGTCGTGGTCTGAGAAATATAAACAAGTAGCAATGTGTTCCTGCCTAAATTAATTTTAAGGCAGACTTCGTCAGCACTAAAATATTAATGTATTTTAAAGAAATGACATTTGTGTCTATGGCTTATTATAAGGTCAAAATAAGAAATCCAATTGTTATCCTGCTAGGTGCATTGGATTTATACAAGGCTATTTCTTGAAGTATTTTTCAGTTTCTACAGACAGTTTCACATTAATCACAGGGTAGCTGTTCTCTAAAACCCCACTGTTAAGGCTCAGTAGACTCTTGCATTGATGCAGCACCAAGAAAAAAAAATTAATTACACTGATGCCCTATTTTGCCCCCTAGTTTAGAGGGCTTATCCAAAATGTGCTCATCATTTCTAAAAACAATAACGTAAAAGCAATTTCTGGCTCCCTTTTACCACAATGTTGCTTCCCCCCCTCTTATTTTCTTTCTTTGTTTCTTTAGTTTGATAAAGAAGGCAGCTACTTTTGGCCATGAAAGCAAATATATCTCATTTTATTTTTTTTCTGTCTCTCATGTTCTGGCCTTAGCTCAGCAGTAGGATGATAACTGTTTATTATGGAGGTTGCTTTTCAGTTTGAATGTTTCTGTTGCCAGGTTAACGAACTCAGATTTTCAGAATACGTTTTGCACAAGTTCCTTTGAGTGCAGGGTTCTTCTTTAGCAGCATAATTCTCATCAGAGAGAACAATATTGATTATTAGAGCTGAAGCCTCTAATTCCACAGTTAAAGAAATGGTCTCCACAAAAGGAAAAATCGTAAGGTGTGGAAAATTGGGTCACATAAAAGCAAAAAGGAAAAGCCTTATCTCTGCTGACAGTGTATCCAAACTGTGTCAGAATTAGCAATAATGTAAAAGGTAAGGACACAGGAACCACAGTTTCTTGAGAACTGTGGTTGAGGGTGAGAAGAACCAGCATAATCTTCCTTGTAAGTGCTGATAGCTGATAAGTGGTCAATACTGTTTATATCTTAAATTTTTAGGTCCCATGTACTTGAAAATACGGCATATATCTTTAAAATCAGAAGACAGTTTATAGAATAAGGGACAGGTAAGCTTCCTTTTAAGTATGATATATAAAAGACTCTGGACACTTGAGGAGTAAATTTGTGGCTACTGTGTATTTTGAGAGTGATCTCAAAGTTCCATGGTATATGGTAATTTGTATCTTTGTCTTTGTTGATACTCAAACTTGAATGTTGAGCACTTCCAGCTTTGTACACAAGAACAAGTCTCTTTGCTCTAAGTGAGGACCACGCATCATCTTCTCAATCGGGCTTTGTTGTCTTTGCTATCCTTCTAATAGTTTGCTTAACCCTCTCCAGTAATTAAAAAACATATTTTCTTTTCACAGAAAAAAAGGCAAACTTCAAGTTGCAGGGGATGAAAGCCAAGTTAAGAAAGTTATGGCATTTTTGAATGTGGGGTTTCATCAGGGTTCCAGGAAGCAGTTATTATAAATACCAAATGTCCACATGATTTTCAGAGACCTTGCTATGAACTTAGTGCTGAGGTGGGGAGAAGGGACCACACAAAGGAAGTATAAAAGCAGCAGGAATCCTGCTTTTAGGATTTTGCAAGTCTTGTTGTCTGAGGCACATCCTATCCTTAAGTGTTGTTTTGCTTCCCGTGTTCCTCCAAGTGCAGCAGTTCATTGATTCACTGGCTCATTCACTCATTTAACAACTGTTTCCTTGAACAAGCACCTACTATGTGCAAATACTGTGCTAGGCACTGAGAATGACAAGGCAAGCAAAACAGCACTCCTGAACCTTCAATCTACTGGGGGAGTTATTAATTACATAGTTGCACTACTGTAAAATTTCAAATAGTTATGAGTGCTTTGGAGGGAAATCTCAAGGAGTTAAGAATACACATTGTGACAGACCAGTTGACATTGGTGTTGGGATTGAACACAGATCTTGAAGACTGAGTGCAATTGGATTGGACACTAAGGATTTGATGTCTTTGACTGGCCTCCTGTGTATATTTTTTTCTTCATTATCCAGCAATTGTTTACACTGTAGATGTGCATATTTCCTGTTGATACTATAATCAACAGCACTATGCAAACATAAACTTTAATGTTTAATAAAAAGTAGTGGGGGTTTAAGAATTGGCTGTCAGTGATCTACTTCACCCATGGTCTATGTGGAAAAAAAAAAGAACCAGAAATATATGGTTTGAGATTTTTAAAGCTGTTATTTTATTGAAAGAGATTCAATTAATACATACACTAAAAAGCCATGACATAAAAGGCAAGAAAGTTAAATTAGAGGTTGTGTGTGTGTATGTGTGTAATACCTGAATCTTTATTTTAATTGATCTATCCCTTGAAGGATTACAAGACATTACCTTTTTCTCTTATGAATTGACTCCTCCCTAAATATGTCCAGCATTTTTCAAACTATATTTTTTTAAAAAAGGATCTGATATGCCAGTTTCTAATATCGTAATGAGGATTCTATAATGGATTTTTCAAAGCTCAAGGCTTTCTGCAACTAAAATCCCATGTGTATACAGTTCTTAACTCAGTGGGTTCAGTGTATCACTTACTTGTCAGACTTCCAGTTTGCTAACTATTCAAGTAAAGAAATAGAGTGAAAATTACTCCAGGTTGAATGATGCATATGGAGACACATAAATTAAAATTCCTATGCCTAGAATTTTTTTAAATTAAAAGGTAAACTATTAAAAGTATTGGTTACATTTTTAGTAGATTTAAAGAAAATAGTCTGAGTAAGCAGGCCAAAAATTCCAGTCACAGGTGGCTTCTTTCCAGTGACTATGAGCAAATCTTATGTTTTAATTAAAAGAAAATTCTGGTCTGGGACCTGCTATCATATTGTTTCAATAGGCACAACCTGAGGTAACAATTAATTCACTGTCTTTGTCAGCTGCATAGCACTCAGACACTATTCTATAGCCCTTTGTAATACCTCTTCTACACATAATCGATCCTCGATATTTATGGTCGTTGTGTTCTATATAGTCACCAAAAACAATGAATTAGCAAACACTGAACTATTGTGCTAAGGAAAAATACAGGGTTAGCTTCCTGGGAGCCTCTGGTCACATTTTCCTCAACCAATCAATACATAACCTTGTTTTATATGTGTTTCTATTTAAAGACACCTTATTTTAATGTACAGTGTCGATTTATTAACATTGAACTCATGGCCAACAGCACCATAACTCATGCCTGAATGAAGCTTATCTAACGCACTTATTTTCTCTGTAAGGAACATCACAGCTTTCTAGCACTTAGGAACGCCAGACAGCACTTCAGCACTATGCCTGAAGGCCATTTTAAACAGTGAAACCACCAACTCAAAAACCTTGAAAAATGTGGCACTAAATAGACTCAGAAAGGACACTTGTTTACAGTATAAGAGGTGAAACACGAAAGTGGAGTATTGCCTTGTTTGTCCTTAGTTGGGAGTGTACACATCTGTCAGGCGACTGGAACTTTATTCTGCACCTGTCTTGTCTGCCAATGACTGAGAAAGTGCCATAAGTATTAATTTTGGGGTTACATACACATTTTAGTGAGTGGGCAGATTTGCAAATACAGAATCCACAAATTATGAGAATAGACTGTATGACCTTTATCTATTCTTCCCATCACCATTTTGGTCTAGTTCACACTCATTCAGTTTTGGGTTGCTGTAAAACTTCCTCACTATCCTGTTTCATTCAATTCTCCCTTCTTGCTAATACGACTCTTTTCAACTACTTTCATATTGTCACTACCCTTCTTAAATTTTGAACTTTTTAAAATGAATAAAATATTATCCTGACATTCAAAGACTCTCTGGTTCTGTATATATTTTTTCATTTTATACATTACATCTAGACCAGCACTGTCCAGTAGAACTTTCTGCAATGAAAAGACCCTCTTCATCTGCACTGAGCTAGCCACATGTGACTGGTGAGCACTTGACTGTGACTAGTCAAACTGAGGAACCAGTTAATCTATTGGACAGCACAGATATTAACTACCTGTTAAGAATGGTGTGCTCATTCTGTCCCAAAGATGATTTACAATCTCTCCTTTCTTGCCTTTGTCTATGTGACTTTACCTCTCTCCCTGTTCCCCATCCTGGTCTTGATTGCCTAACCTTCTCGTTTTTCCTTATTCGCATTCTGCCCTGAGGGAAATCATTCATGACCCGTCCCAGCCAGATGGAAGGAATTTCTATACTTTCTGAATTCCCAAAGATACTATTTTGCTTAATGTCATCTCTTCCTAACGTGACTACAAAGTCTCTAAGGGTAAAAACTGGTCAGCAGTAAATAGGGTCTAATATTCAAGTAGATGTCTAATAAATATTTATTGATTGATAGTGATTTTCAGCAAAGAAAATAGGAAAAATAAAATGTGCACTATTTGGGGGTTGTAGAAGTTAGGATAGGCCAGGAACAAAAAGACCCCCAAATCTCAGCAACATACAAAGATTTATTTCTTGCTCACATCCTATGTTCATTGTGACTTGGCTCTTGCTCTGTTAATCCAGGTTCTTGGCTTATTGATCAACATTTTAAAACTTCTGCCTGTAACTGACATGTGACATTTTATTGGCTAAAGCAACTCACCTGGCCACTCTGATGTCAACAGAAAGGGAAGACATAATCTTCTTGCATGGAGGACACAGAACATTTGGTGAAAAGTAACAATCTACAACAGGAATCAGATTTTTAAGTTAGGCTTTCAGCATTTTCCTCTCTGTTTCTGGAATAGCATCATTAACCCATCTTCTCTGAATCTCTCCCCGGTCTAGACTATTCTTTTTTCTTCATTTATTTCAGAATATTATGGGGGTACACACATTTTGGTTACATAATTTGCCTTTGTACAGTTTGAGTCAAAGTTATAAGTGTGCCCTTCACTTATAACTGTAACAGATAGTGTGCATTGTACCCGTTAGGTGTGAATTTACCCGTCCCACCTACTTGATTTCCATTGAGTTTTACTTCCATATGTGCACATAAGTGTTGATTGATTAGTTTCAGTTTAGTATTGAATACATGTGGTGTTTGTCTTTCCATTCTTGTGATACTTCACTTAGAAGAATGGTCTCCAGTTCTATCCAGATTGTTACAAAAGATACTAGATCACCATTTTTTATGGCTGAGTAGTACTCCATGGTATACACATACCACATTTTATTAATCCACTCATGTATTGATGGGCACTTGGGTTGTTGCCACATATTTGCAGTTGTGAATTGTGCAGCTATAAACATTTGAGTAGAAGTGTCTTTTTTATAAAATATCTTTTTTTCTTTGGGTAAATACCTAGTAGTGGGATTCCTGGATCAAATGGTAGTTCTACTTTTGGTTCTTTGAGGTATCTCCATACTACTTTCCATAGAGGTTGTGCTAGTTTGCAATCCCACCAGCAGTGTATAAGTGTTCCTATCTCTCCACCTCCAGGCCAGCATCTGTTGTTTTGGGACTTTCTGATAACAGCCAATCTCACTGGAGTTAAGTCGTATCTCATTGTGGTTTTGATTTGCATTTCCCTGATGATTAGAGATGTTGAGCATTTTTTCATGTGTTTGTTGGCCATTAGTCTATCTTCTTTGAAAAGCTTCAGTTCATGTCCTTTGCCCACTTTTTTATAAGGTTGTTTGATTTTTTCTTGCTGATTTGCTTGAATTCTTTGTAGATTCTGCTTATCAGCCCTTTATTGGATGTATAGCATGCAAATATTTTCTCCCATTCTGTAGGTTGTCTATTTGCTTTATTGATAGTTTCCTTGGCTGTGCAGAAGCTTTTTAATTTGATTAGGTCCCATTTATTTATTTTTGTTGTTGCTGTGATTGCTTTTAGGTTCTTCTTCATAAATTTTTTGCCTAGGCTAATATCTGTAAGAGTTTTTCCAACACATTCTTGTAGAATTCTTATGGTTTCATGGCTTAGGTTTAAGTCTGTTATCCATCATGAGTTGCTTTTTGTGATAGGTGAGAGGTGCGGATCCTGTTTCAGTCTTCTACGTGTGCCTATCCAATTTTCCCAGCACCATTTATTGAACAGGGATTCTTTTCCCCAGTGTATGTTTTTGTCTGCTTTGTCAAAGATCAAATGGAAATATGAGGATGGTTTCACATCTGGGTTCTCTGTTCTGATCCATAGGTCTATGTCTCTGTTTTTGTGCCAGTACTATGCTGTTTTGGTTACTATAGCCTTGTAGTACAGCTTGAAGTCCGGTAAAGTGATACCTCCCAATTTGTTCTTATTGTGTAAGGTTGCATTGGCTATTCAGGGTCTTTTCTGGTTCCATGTGAAGTGTAGAACTATTTTTTATAGATCTGCAAAAAATGACATTGATATTTTAATGGGGATTGCATTGAGCCTGTAAATCACTCTGGGTAGTATAGACATCTTAATAGTGTTGATTCTGCTGATCCACAAGCATGATATGTTTTTCCATCTGTATACATCTTTTGCAATTTCTTTCCTCAGTGTTTTGTAGTTCTCCCTATAGAGGTCTTTCATCTCTTTAGTTAAATATATTCCTAGGTGTTTTATTTTCTTTGTTGCTATTGTGAAAGGTATTGCATATTTGATTTGATTCTCAGCTTGACTGTTGTTGGCCTATGTGAAAGCTACTGATTTGTGTATATTGATTTTGTAACCTGAGACTTTGCTGAATTTATTTATCAATTTCAGGAGTCTCTTGGTTGAATCTTTGGAGTTTTCTATCATATCTTGGGGTGTAAAATCATATCATAAGCAAAGAGCAATAGTTTGACCTCTTCTTTCCCAATTTGGATGCCCTTGATTTCCTTCTCTTGTCTGATTGCTCTGGCTAGGACTTCCAGCACTATGTTGAATAGAAGTGGTGACAGTGGGTAACCTTGTCTGTTTCTAGTTCTAAGTGGGAATGGTTTCAGTTTTTCCTTGTTCAGTATGATTTTGTCTGTGGGTTCGTCGTATATGGCTTTTACCATTTTGAGGTATGTCCCATCTGTGCCTATTTTGTTAATGTTCTTATCATAAAAGGGTGCTGAATTTTGTCAAATGCTTTTTCTGCATCTATTGAGAGGATCCTATGGTCTTTGTTTTTGTTTCTATTTATGTGGTAAATTACATTTATAGATTTGTGTATGTTGACCCATCCTTGCATCTCTGGGATGAAGCCCACTTGGTTGTGATGAATTGTTTTTTTGATGTGCAGATGAGTTCAGGTTGCTACGATTTTATTGAGAATTTTTGTTAATTAATATATTAACATATATTAATAAAGGATATTGGTCTGTAGTTTTCTTTTTTTTGTTGTGTTCTTTCCTGGCTTTGGTATCAAGGTGATATTGGCTTCATAGAATGAGTTTGGGAGGATTCCTTCCTTCTCAATGTTATGGAATAATTCCTGCAGTATAGGTACCAGTTCTTCTTTGTAGGTTTGATAAAATTCAGGTGTGAAACTGTCTGGTCTGGGACTTCTTTTGTTTGAAAATTTTTTATTGCTGCTTCAATTTTGGTGCTTGATATTGGTCTTTTCAGGAGTTCTATTTCTTCCTGATTGAGGCTAGGGAGGTTGTGTGTTTCCAAGAAGTTGTCCATTTCCTCCATGTTTTCAAGTTTGTGAGCATAGAGATTTTTATAGTATTCAGAGATGATGTATTGTATTTCCATGGTATCAATTGTGATTTCTCCTTTTTCATTTTTGAGTGAGCTTATTAGAGTCCTTTCTTTTCTGTTTCTGACTATTTTTTAAGTGGGCTCCAGACTGTTTTCTAGAGGTACAAATCTGATTATGTCATCACCCGGAACAAAAGCTTTTGGAGGCTTCCCACTTCGTATATGAAAAGCCTAAACTCCTAAACATGGTACTTATGAATCTTCACAATCCAACTTCCCCTTGGTCACTTCCCCACCACATACTCTATGCTTCTGTGCCCCTGAATTGCCTTTGCAACCAGCCAGATCACCTACTAGAATACTCATCCATGATAACCATTCTGCAGAGACTCAGCCCAAAGTGACCTCTGAGAATTATTGCCAGCAACCCTACAGAGAGATTTCTACCCTCACTGGTGCTTCTATAAGACACAATATATGCCTCCTGTTATAAAGCATTTCTTAAGCTCATAGTATGCATGGGTGTTCATGGCTGTCTTTCCACTTGCTCTAAATTTCCTCAATGGCAAAGCCTCAGCACTACTTTACTCACCTCTGTAACCTTGGAGCCTAGTATGGTACCTGTTGCAACTGGTGCTTAATATATCCTTCCCCTAAGAAGGAGGAATAGTAAAATTTGGATCTTTTACAACATGACGTATTATACAAAATTTTGCACTTGATGTGTAATACCTCTTTGCTAGAGGATAATTTGTAAAATAAAAACAGAAGAGCTATGATACCCATAAACTGTCCAGTAAGCTTTTATTTGTGACCACAGATGTAATTTATCTATGAAAGGTCATTAATGGAATTGGGCAGAAAGCATTAAAAAATATTTACATTTATTGAGAGTTTGGCTGTGTTTTGGCATTTGATGGGCTTTTTAAAAAAAGAAAATCAAACTTTCATAAATTTTAAGAAACTTATGAATCAGTCCTTATGAAGTATGTGGATATATTTTTACAACATATTTATATAGAGGTATTTTCAAGTCAGATCTGTTTCTCTGAGAGTTGGAAATATCATTCATCTTCTCCTTTATTGTCTTTACCATTAAGCTACGTACAAATGAGAGGCGCACTCCTAACCACTGCTACTGACCAGAGGGAAACTACCCACACTTGTGACATCCCCCAAAACATCTTTACTGAACGTGCAACAGAAAGAACTTGGCAGCTTCTCACGTACAAGGGTGGGGCACATTTTCAACAGCATTCTACCCACAAGAGAAACCCAGTGAACAATGGCTATGGCTTTGTATATAATTTATTACTTCTGTTATTTCTATTTATAAATCAAAGGCCGCTCTCAGTTAAGACATAACAGAGTCTTTTGTTTTACTGGGAGATTCCAGAAACTTTATTGGTTATTTTTGAAGATCAGGGTATCTGTCCAGTAGGGCAAATGGTATTACTAATATTATAAGCTTGATACTTGTAGACTCTTTTAGTTCAAAACTTTGTGATACTTTTAATGATGCAAAGTGCTCATTTGTAAGCCTAGCTATTCCTCTCTATCCCCTTGCATCTCATATAAAAGAATTGATTTTTTTAATGTGATGTTTCTTTATATTAATTGCTTTGGAAATTTGCTCTATGGGCTTCATAATGCCAAAGACCAGAATAGCTCATGGCTGCTTTCGCCAAAAATTTTTCTAAAAGCTTTCTCTTCAATTGCTTTTCAGTAAATGTATTCCTGTGATCCGTTCTTATAATTTATCACAAAATGCCTAAAATAGCAGGCTTTGTTCAGCCTCTGACCAAGAGATTCTTTGTTTGCTGAAACTTCAGTTGCCTTTGAGAGAGCATTGTTCAGAAGCATTCTGCCAACTAGCTCCCGGTTAGCTTCAAGTTATGGAAAGTTCAACTTATCCTAGTCCCTTCTCTTAACATCTCATAAAAACCAAGACATAAAGAAGAGGGGAAAGAGGAAAGGAAGGGTAGCTGCCGGAGTTCTGTGGAAGATTTTCCTCACTCTACACAAGGAATTATTACCATTCTCAAGGGAAAATTGAATATGCTGTTCCAGTTACCACTGGTATAAACTATGACTGTCTTGTCACCACTGTATGCCTGGTGTCTGCTGGCTAAAGAGATGGGAAAAGCAGCAAATACTTTCTTACAGTGAGCAAAGGACAGCAAGTTACAGTCGGTGTAAGTTTGTCTTAACAAGGGAAGGAAAACTATCAGAGGAAAGCTTTTCAGGGATTCTTTTTTATGATATTTTAGTTGTCAATGTCAATATTGTTCATGCAACCAACTTTCCATTAGTCATGTTACCTGAAGAAGAAGAGAAAGGACGGCAACAACAATAACAAGAGAAACGTGTTTAAGGATTCCTTAATGAGACCAAGCTCTCTGAGGGCAGTAACTGCTTAATCCATCACTGTGTTCCTAGCACGGCGCACCTAGAAAAGTCCAAAAGAAAATATATTTGGAGAATGGATGAATGAGTTAATGCTATTGCTCACTGTGGACACTGATTTTAATCTCCTTATCAAAAAAAATCATAATTTTCCTCAGTGAGCATTTCTGATGTATTATATTGATATTACTACATAACTTAGAATCTAAATGTAAAAGCCAAATGGAACAACAAAAACCCAGCACCTGTGAGACATCTTATTGGTTGACAAGCTTTGAAGATGGTGGGGAAGTTCAGTTTTACGTTCCTCTGCTGAGTCATAATTCAACAACACATTTTGAGCTGAAGCTCGATTTAAGGGTTGGATGAGGAGCTCTATCAGTTGTTTTACCGCCTTACAACCATTTTTTGCCTCCCAAAATAGATACACACCATAGCGTTCATACAGTCCAAATCATATCCTCACCATTCCTAACAGCGAGCGTTCTGACTTCTTCTCCAAGCCTGCTATCTCTGGAGTTCTCCTTTCTCCTATTCTAGTGACATTTTGGTTGCTGATATTAAGGGAAGAAAGGGAAGTCCTTTTGTTTCCTGTGGAACATGTTTTCTTTTTCCCAAGGCCAGGTGACAGGCATTCCAAGAGAAGCTTTTGTCAAATATAGGATGTCTGCCAAAAAGAGGAGTTAATATCTCATTTCTGAGTTGACATCAGTTGACGTAGAGATTTGCTCATGTGTCCCTAAGCTTCCCTGAGATGGAAGATGGGGCAGAAAGCTGGATGTGGGAGAAGGTGGGGCTTAGAGAAGACTCAGTCGTGGTGGTGGCAGCCCTTTCCTGTGCATGTGGTGTGGTGAGGATGCTGCGTTTCCTGGGGGTGAACTGGAGGGTATGAAACACAGCCGGGCTTGAGCCATCTTGCCATGGCAACATCGAGGGGTCTGTCCCTGGGAAGAGAGGCCATGGCATCCAGAAAGAGTTGGGTGGACCCTATGAGGCAGAATCTGAAGGAAAGTGAGGATGCTGGGTAGGAACCAGGTCCCCCAGAGTGGGGATCTGTGCACGGAGAGCCTCTCTGAAGCGCTCCCCTGTGTGCCACCTGTGACTGCCCGCAAGGACAGACAAGGAAAGAACAAAAAATGTACCCTTCTTTCTTCCCCTTCTTGGAGCCCAAATATTGGAGCCTAAAAACATGAAGAAGAGGAGGATGTGCCGGGGACAGAGCATCCTGTGCCCAGAGGGAGACAGTTTTGAATAGGAGATAAGAAGGAGTTTTTCAATTGACCCATACTAAGTTTTAATAGCCAAATATTCTACCCAGCAGGAAAAAAAGAATTTGACATAGTATACTTAGGAGTACTGATTAGAAAAAATAAAACTGTTTCAATGGTATACCTCACTGAGATGAGACACTTTAATAAACTGGTTACAAATGCTAATTTTCTTAGTATCTGACAGATAACTTTTAATTGTAAGATTTCTTACAGAGAACATTTAGAAGAAGAAGTAAAGCCTTACTAGAAATTCAGCCAATACTGTCTGTGCATCGTAATTTGGCACTTAATTAATCCAATGTGTGTTAAATCCTACTGGAGGTCATGTACCCCACAGGGTGCTGGGCATACAAAGATAAATAGCGTAGGAGTTTGTATAGCAATAAGCACATCATTATCATTATGCTACAATTTGAGAGGGGAAATGGCAGAGCAGTGCAGGATGGGCTCCACCTCAGGTTTTGTTGCTAATATGTCTTTGGAAAGTCTAAACTTCCATTACAGGTATGGTTAGCTGCAAACCCATTCAATGATAATGGACAACAGTTGTTATTTTTGTTGGGGAGCTATACAAGCTATAATTAATGAAGAATTCTACCATCCATCTCTGTTGCGTACCCAGGACAGATGTGTTCTTTCTTCGATCACTTCTCCCCATTTGGAGAAAACCTATTCATCCTTTGAGGCCCAGCTAACGTGCCAATACCATGAAATTTTCCTTAACTATGTTGGGATAAGTTAATACCTTCTTTTGCCTCTCTAATTTTTGCTCATATCACTAATGATTACATTCCCCATATTCTATTATGGCTAGTTTTCATGTGTTCATATGAAAATGTATGTGTGAACTCCCTGAATGTTGTTAATAATGGTAAATAATAATACAATTTTTATTGCTATTAAATAATTTATAGTAGTTTCCAAGTCTACTCACTCTGACTTCATGATATAAAAGTTATAAATCAATTTGTAGATCTTTGTAGATCTCCAAATCCAATTTTGGATTCCTCAGACTGGAGCCATTGGTTGAACTCAAAGATTTAACTATATTTACCTTCTTGTTATTCTTCATGGATACCATATAGCATAGGAGCTAAAAACAGAGATACTAAAGTTGGTCAACCAAGAGACAAAGCCTGCCTTTGACTCTTACCTCTTTAAACATTACTTTTGTTTCCTCATAGCTGGAGTAGAGAGAAGAAAAATGCCTATCTCAAAGGATTTTTGTGAGAATTAGATAAGGCAATGTTTATAAATTGCTCAATACGATGCCCAGGAATAGTAATAGGTTATTAAATATTAGTTGTTTTAATTGCTTCTATGATTTCTTGTGATTCCTCCTTCTCTCTCCAACTCTGAGGTTAGATGGATTTCCAACTAGAGGAGGGAGATAGGTTCATTGAGGTGCTTTGTTTTGCAAACTTGTGCTCGTGACCTTTTTCCACCTTTCCAGTGCTCTGAATGGAGAAGACAAGTGGAAGCCATCACAAGGCTTAAAACCCTTGTCTACATAGTGGTAAATTTGTACCATAAGTGAGTGCCAAATACTCCTATGTTGAAGCATGCTATTTTGAAGACACCAGCTTCATTTACATTTTAGCCTAAATTTGGGGTTGAGCTAATGGTTGAAGTCTTAAGGTATATGTTCGACTCCTTAAGACAGAATTTGGATTCAAGAAAATGAGTAGAAAGCTACAGAAAATGAATTTAATCTTTCCAGAAATATATCGCTAACCAAAATTCTTCTCAAAATGGTAATTGTATACATTAGCACCTCACATACTGTATCTCATTTGTTCCATACAAAACCTGTAAAAATAAATAGGCTGCACTGAGGTTATTACTGCTCTATTGCATATGAAAAAGTAAACCTCAAAAAGGGTGAGCAGTTTGCCTAAGGGCATGCAAGAAGCACATGGCAGATTTGTGGATATAATCCGCACTTTATGAGCCAGGAATCAAGTTCTATTTCTATAACTTGCTGTTATTTTATAGATCAATTGCCTTCATCTTTATTTCAGATAAAAATACATATGCATATCAGGGGGTATCTCCATGTAAAATTCTAGTTCTTTCTTGTTCTCCAGCAACACAGCAGCACCTAACCTTGGCAGTTAGTTCCCTTCTCTGTGATGTTCTTTCTCTCTCCTCCAGCCTCTCTTGAAATTTAGAAAATGTCAGGTATGTTTAGAAAAGCTTTGTCTTATTTGAGATAATTCTGAATTTAGTTAATCACGTCATTCTCAGGTTAATGCTCCTGGAAAGAAAGGAGAGCAGCAGCCTCTCAGCTCTCAGCAGCTCCACCAAAGCAGTGCACTGCCTGATGTTAGCAAGGACCTGGGCCTGCCACGGTGTAGGAGGGAGAATGAAGTCACATAGAAAGTCAAAAAGTGGTTTCCCAAGCAGCCAAAAACAGACCTCTTGAACAGCCCCCTCACATCTTTTAAAATTAAATGTTCAGCAGAACTTGAAACATTAGTAGATTAACACGTCAATACATTTTCCACATCACTGCACAAAGGTAAGCTCTAAGAATAAAATGCACTGTTTAGGTATTTTTTTTAACAGATATAAAAAATTATAGGTGAAATCAGAGAATGCCATAACTCTAAAAAGATCTTTCTATTTTGGAAGTGAGGTTTTGGTTATTCACAGGACCCAGATCTGAGCTCCGACAGATTCCCTGACACCAGTGTTATGGGCTGTTGGGTCCTCCCAAATTCATAAGTTGAAATCCTAACTCCCAGTACCCCCGAATGTGACTGTATTTGGAGATAGGTATCAGGGTGGGCCTTAATCCAATCTGACTGGTATTTTATGAGAAGAAGAGATCACAACGCAGACACACACACAGTGAAGACCATGTGAAGACACAGGGAGAAGAAGGACATCTACTAGCCAAGGAGAGAGGCCTCTGAAGAAACTAACCTTGGTCTTGGACTCTAACCTCACGTGTGAGAAAATACGTTTCTGTTGTTTAAGTCACCCAATCTGCAGTACTTTGTTGTAGCAGCCCTAGCAAACTATTTTGTTGCTGGGTTTAGCAGCTTTGCCAGGTCTTCAAATTCCAATGAAATGATGGTGAGAGGTGGCCATCAGTAGCTACAAACTAGCCTTGGGAAAGACAGCCACCATTTTCATTTTCAGTAGGAGAAAACCAGTATTTCTGTCCATGAGTGTGTGTGATGAAATGTAAATATCAGCACTTCCATGCTTTATGTTGTGTACCATGAAAAATAGCTACTTGGGAGTCAGGATTTGCTTGAAAACTTTGTGAGCCTTGTGAACTTAAGCTTCCTGGCCATTTTTTCATTAGTAAAATGGGCTATAATACATATAATAATGTATTATATGTTTGTGGTGAGAAATAATTGACCTAATGTCTATGAAATTTTGTGCTATAGATAAACTATAGAGTTATATAAATGTAAATGTTATATAAGCATTGTATAATAATGTGAGTCATTATTTCACATGGACCATTTACTTGAAAGTAAAAATGGAACTGGAGACGTTTGAAGCTCAACTCATCTTCAGCATATGATTTAACATTAGTCTGCCTGTTAAGTACTCTCATCTTGGAAGGGGAGGCTCTTAAAATAAGGATTAAGAAGATGGTGGAAGCCTCCCAGCACAGGTGAGAGAAAATGGGGACCACAGCCTTGCCCAGCATCACAATTGACATGGCCCACAGCTGCTAATTCCATTTGTATTTAGCAATTTCTCATGACATATAGCTCATTACAGTGTAAAAGCATCAAAGAGCTTGGAAATTAACCTCTTGGTGCTCTATCATAATAAAACCTCAAAAGCAATGGAGTTTTCCAATAGCATTTCTTCCTTTGTTCCCCCAGAGAGTAGGGGAAAAAATAAAAGTAATATAAGTTAATCAAAAAATCTTTTAAAATGCAAAAAGGTCAAAAAAGCGTGATCCTCATAATCCTGTTACCTACTGCTGGTGTATCCATTTTATTTACATTCCAACATAAAGTCTTTACTAAATTGCATTCTTCAACTAGGCCAGAGCTTCTCAGCCTCAGTCCTACTGATATTTGGGGCTGGATAATTATTTGTCGTAGGGGCTGTCCTGTGCTTTGCAGGGTGTTTAGCACACTCCTGATCTCCACCTTTAAGATGCCAGTGGATCCTTCCCTCCCTCTCCAGCTGTGGCAAACAAACATGTCTCAAGATTGCCAAATATCTCCTGACAGGTGAAATCACCCACAATTGAGAATCATAGGTCTAGACCAAGAGAAAGATGTTTTGGGGAGTCCCAGAGAAGAATGTGACAATGACAAGAGCAGGCTAATGCCAAGATTAGAAAAAACTCAGTATTCACCCTTCAGTCCTTACCTTCCTTGCCCCTTGACTTATTATGTTTAAGGAAGGCAAGTAGAACTGGGAATGACAAATATGACCACAACACATGGAGGGAGAGCTGTGACTTGGAAGAATGTAAATGAGGATGGTGGGCACATGCAGAACCCAGTGCGAAAGTGGCCATGCCTCAGGGAAATAATGGAACAATTTACATTTATGTTGTTAGTCTTTTACATTAAATCCTATCCCCACTTCATATCACAATATTTACTGCTGTTATTTGAAAACACAAAACACAGACAAACAAAAACCACTCTAGAGAACATGGACTATTAGGGCTTCATAGACTTTAGACCTTCCAGCCACATCTCTATCCTTCCTGATGATCTCTGTGAGGTTCAGAGATGCTAAGGGACTTACTTGCCTGTAGTCATGAAGCAAATTGAACTGGGACCAGAAAAATGTCTTGGTTTCCTGATCAGTGCTTTCCATTATCTTACTCTGCTTAAACTAAGGCAGCATTTTCCCTTCAATCCACATCCAAGATATCCCCATTTTAATGATCCTGGTTAATGTCTTAATAAGACTGGTTCTTCTACATGTGATGATTTTTGGTTTTGAGTTGGTTTATAAGCTTCTCTTCAATAAGAAGAGCTGTGCTATCACAACTAAGTAGAGGCTATAGAACAGGGGCCTGTGACTGTCTATTATCCCTAGTAGGGAAGAGAGGGGATGGTTTAAAGAAACAAGCATATCAGAGCAGGGTCTCCCATATGACCCCATGCCTGGAATTGACTTGCAAGGCCTTCTGAGGTCTGACCTGCCTGCTTTTGCTGCCTTATTTCCATCCATTTACTTGTCCTGCCTGTCCTCTGTGCCTTTGTCCCTATCATTACACCCAACTGCATATTTCCCCTCCCTCTCCATCAATCAAGTTGAAAGTCTCCTATCAGACAAATTTTAAATCTAAGCTCCTTTCTGAGCATTTCCCATCCACCTGACACTGCCATGATGTTGCACTTTGATTTTCCATATTAATGTTTTCCAAAGTGTATTCTGTGTAATATCAGGTGGAGATATATATGTTCTAAGATGTAGTGTGTTCTTGGCGTGAGTGTGGACATCAGTATCTGCAATACCTTTCTCACAGAGTTCCACATGTAGTTGTATAATAAAGAAGTGTTATAGTACAGAGATCTGTTTGATTTGCTTTGCCTTATCCTTTCTTAAACTTATTTTGATGTCTTTTTTTTAAAGTAATACCTATTTGTAGTTAAAGAACGTAGTGTTTCTTAGAATCCTCCATAGGAGATACCATTTTATATCAATAAGTATTTCAAACATTTATTTATAATCACTTTAATAAATACAAAAAGCAATTATAGTTATTTTAAAATAATTACTATATAGTAATTATTTTAAAAATTTGTATAAGTTTAATTAATGACATGTTACCTTAGACATTTCTATTTTGACCAATCCAGGTAAAGCACTTAGTATATAGCCTAACACATAGTAGATGCTCAAAACATGTGACCTATTATTAATAATAAGCTGCAGTTTTCTGTGTCTCTGTGACAAATTTATGCACTTCCTAATATATTTAAAAATGTGTTTTATTGTACGTATGTGTCTGTGTATTTAAGGTATATGCCGGTCAGTGTCTGTAAAAAGGCTCACCATCTATATTCCAATTTAGAATCTAGTCCAGATAACCAGTAAGTGTTCATTTGTTCAAAATATATCATAAAAATGGAGCAAATTGGGCCTTATGAGACTTCGTTTTAAAACTCTATTCCTAACAAAAACTTGATCCCTCACTCTATATGTTTTTATGTTTTTTTCATTTTTTAAAAGGGCAACATTGATATAACTTACAAGGAGATTAAAATACATAATAAAGTATAATATTTTAAAAATTAGGTTCAAAAATTCTTGTTTATAATCAGTACAACTAAAGTGATTTTATAATTTTATTTTACAAAATAATTCTGATTGCTCAACTGAATTCTCAGTTTGAAGTTTCAAAATGACTTGTTTTTATGCCCCCAAATTATGTTAAATTTAAATACAAGGTTTTAGAGAATAACTGGACAGAAGATAAGTGAGCATTTTATATAAGATAAAACTTTCTTTTTTGATGCAGAGATCATTGACACATTATCCATTATAGCCTTGGATGCTCTAGGCAAAACATTTTAATTCCGATTTATTAAATTAAGATTTTGCTAAAAATTACATACCTTCCAGGTATGGGAAAATTGCTACATTTTGGACATCTGCCAAATTTTGAAGAGTAATTATTACTTGTATGTATGCATACAAAAAATTCTCTAAATGCATGGCCTAGCACACAGAATAGACTAAAACCTGCACACTTTTTTGCCTATTAAAATTCAACAAGAGACCCATTTTTGTCATGCAAAACCTTCCTACAGGACAAGCAAAAGATCACTGATGTAAGGTAAACTAAGTGAATTTTGGTTTCCTTAGTCCTTTTGGACTCTTTCCTACCACTCCCTTTTTAGTGAACTAAAAAGACCAGCTACCCTCAGCCCCAAGGACTCTGTGCTACTATGCTGGAATATTTGCATTTCAAAAGTCTAAATAGGTAGTACCCCAAAAATGGCATTTTGGTGACATTTTTGACATGTATGGGAGAGGTGGTTTTTAAAAGTTGTCTTTTGAGTAATCTCTCAAATCTCTTCATTGTCATAGTATTTACCACATGATAAATAAAATAGCTGTTTATGTGTCTGCCTTCCTTTGTGTCATGTCACTCTTGGAAAGTGGGCACTGTCTTATTCATCTTTATATCACATTTCCTACCTGGTGTCAGGTATATGGAAATCCTGAATAAACGGCTTGTGCTATGAATGTATATGCCTGAATAGTCATAAGGCCTGCCCTGCTTTCACAACAAGCCTGTGAATCTTACCTGGTCAAATTTGGGGCAGAATAAAATCTGACCAAGAGTTCAGAAAATCAGAATTCAAATCCTATCAGTTACTTCTAGGATCATCTTGGGTCAGTCACTACAGTCTGATTCTCATTTTCCCATCTGCTGGTGAAGAGCCTTGACTAGCTATGAGTAAGATTCCTTTCAATAAATATTATTCTCAATAAATATTTGTCTAAGTGTGGCCTAAAATAATTCAACAAAATACTTTATAGCCACTAAATTATACTGTAATTAATCCTAGGGGGAATCACTAGTGGATGCTATTTATTTATTAATTCAGTTTTGGTCAGTGAACATCACTGATACCTCTTTTGGTGTCATAATATAAGCCACAACCCACTGGTAGAAGCTAAAATAGAACCAAGGATTGATAATTAAGTTTCCATCAGGACTTTGGACTTTATTCTTTTCCCTCATGGCCCCTGTTATTTTATATGATAGTCTTGCCTATGTTTTGTACAATCCATTTTCATTAATGTTCTTCATGAGTGAGTCAGATCACTAGGGCAGGTTGGAAAAAATATTTTATTCTTTTTATGTGAAACTCATGCTTTTTCTTGGTTTAATTAAACATAAGCAGTCATTTGGAGGATTCTTATATTGTCCAAGCAGCATGGTGTAGTTGAAAGAGCAGTGGGCTGGAAGTTAAGAGATTCGAAATTGAACTCTGATGTTGTCATTAAGTAGTTGTACTGGTGTAAATTTCACCTCATTTGGCCTCCATTTTCTCACTTCTAGAAGAATATAGAAAGGAGAGTGTTCTAGCTGTGATATTTATTACTCTGTAATGCTGTCATAAAGGCAGTTTCTAAAGTATTTGTTGAATGACTTAGTAAAGTAATGAAATATTGCTGTGTGTATTTAAGTTCTCTTACGCATGTCAAACATAGAAAGGGGGCCACTTTTATTCATGTTAACACATGGGCAAATACAGCTGCCACGCCATACTAATGTTTATCTTAAAACTAATATGACTTTGGTGCTCATCCCACAAGATGATTTGTCAACCACCAAAATCAACACCGACCTTCACCAGCAAATTACTTCTTCGAGGTCCAACCAAGAGCTACTAGAATCAATCTAAGGTAACATGTACTGCATATAAATTACATGTTACACTGATAAGGGTAAAATAAAACAGAACAAAACTCTTTTTTTCCCCACTGGCATTGACAACGTGAAGTGACTTTGTACAAGCAACCAGGAAGAGTTTTATGAGTCATAAGAACAAGACTTGCAGGATATAAAGGTTCTTGAGCAATTGTTCTCAGTAATTTGCTTTGCTTATCAGAGTGCTAATAGGTTGGATCTGCTCTTTTATGACATACTCACTGTTTTTTTCCCCTGATGCACAATCTTTGGAGTTTAAGTAGAATGCTACTGAAAATTAAATAGGAAAGATTTTGCAAGAATGTTGTCTGTTTTGTTTCTTTAACAGTAAATGGATTTCATATCTCTTGCACTAAAATAAAATAATGTTTCTATACTTCTCTAAATGCTCTCTCTCCCTTTTGGCAGGATTTCTGTTCCAATTGTATTAAGATAACCAAATTCACTGGTTAATTTTATTAATGTACCAACATTTCCTGAGGTGGTTTTGGGCCTAATGTAGCTCTTGGGGCAAAGGCATATATTTACCACTTCTGCTGTTCATGAGGAGCACGAAAACTACAGTGACTTTGCAACATAAAGACTGTCATTAATGGATATAACTGGTACACTGAAGGGAAGTGCATATTTGGAACAGGCATGGGTCATATGATTTAATATACTTTCAATATGAAAATTCAGAAGTCCCAACTAAAATTTGCTTAAATATAAATAAAAAATCTGGAGGTAGAGAAATTCAATAGTTGGTTAATTCAGCAGCTCAATGACATTCATGTAGGTTCTATTAATATTTTTTTTATCTTACCCCTCTGACATCATGGGTAGGTAGATTGGCTTCAGCCCTCATAATTGCAAGATGGCTGTAGCAGATCCAGATGTCACTCAACAATGTCCAAAGCACCTTGCATCCCTAGTAGAACTTCTTATACAGCTCATTGGCCCGAATTGGGTCCCATGCCCATTCCCAAATCAGTCATTGGCAAGGAAAACAAATGATCATGATTGCCATAACTTAATCAGGATTTACATAGTAGTGCTAAGAACTCAACTTCTTCCAACTCATACTCCCAATACCTTGAAAAAAATTGAGGTTCTGTTAGAATTAAAGAAAGGAGATGATGGCTGTTGGCAACCAAAATCATCTGTCACATTAGTCAAATAACAAAACCTAAGAATGTTTATTTTGGAATTTACATATCAAATATTACTAAAGAATTACTTGATAGTCTTATATATTTGTTTTGATTAAAAATGAATGGATGGATAGATAAATAGAAAATGTTCATTCTTAAAATGATTTAACTTTTCTAAGTCCTATTTTTATAATACTTGTTCCTTTTATGTTTGTGTGGTGTTCATTCAGATGAAAATTGTTTGAAGCATGTGTATTTTTGATGATGTGAGTTTTGAGTTGCATGACATCAAAAAGAAAGAACAAAATATGTTTCATTGAGTATTGCACTGATGTTTGAAAGTGTTATTGGGACTTATTGATGAATGCTGCCCTTATACATGCATGTAGCTTAGCGAGGGTGCTTAGGTGAGCATAGAATAGTGGAGATGGAAATTGGTATCATCTCACGTTGACTGTACAATGACTATAAAAGGCAACATTTATAATCTCACTTAAGGGTTTCAAATTATGCTTAAAGAAATAATAAAATTCTGAGGATATGCTTCAGGAGTTCTGCTAACACTGTATTTGAATTCACTTTGAGGTATATCTTAAAATCTATTAAACAGTATAATAACTATAACATACTAATGTATAATATATCAAATTTTAACATGTTGGAGATCATCAGCTTGTGCTGCCAGTTAAATTGTTTTTAGGGGGAAACCTCTTAATGAATCACTCCAAACATAACTACCTATATTAATAATTGATTTCCTTATAAACTGCGATTAATTACAAAAGTTGTGATTCTAAGCTGGTCTCGTTCTTGTTTTAGGCTTGCACACGAACCTGCATGTAACATGGTACAACTACTACTACAGTATGTGTATTCCTTGCTTAATCGAATGCCAGGCAAGGCTCAGGCACTTTATGGCATAGAATAGCCCATGTACACACCATGGAAGTATTGCAATTTAGGTGGCTTTGTGTGCACTTAGGGGTTTTTGTGTTTATGACAATGTATTAGTCTGCTAGGGCTGCCCTAATAAAATGCCATAGACTGAGTGGGTTAAACAACAGATATTTATTTTCTCACAGTCCTAGAGTCTGAAAGTTTAAGAACAAGGGGCCAGTGTGGTTGGGTTCTGGTGAGGGCTCTCTTCCTGGCTTGTAGATGGCTGCCTTCTCGCTGTGTCCTCACATGGTGGAGAGAGAGAAAGCAAGCTCTTATGTCTCTTTTTATAGGGGCACTAACCCCATCATGAGGGCCTCACCCATATGTTCCAACTAGGCCTAATTACCTCCCAAAGGCCTATCTCCAAATGTAAGTACATTGAGGATTAGGGGTTCAACATATGAAATTTGGGAGAACACAAACATTCAGTCCATAGCAGATGATAAAGAATTATATCAAATGATAGAGACTGTAATGGTTCAATTTTTAGACAAAAAATGTCCTATCAGTCTTCTCTCAGGCTCCTGGATCAGTGTAACTGAAGACTATTGCAAGGCAAACTGTTAAAAAACTACTACCATTCAAAACTACTTATTTGAACAATTCAGGATTTTTCCAATTCTCTACAACTAAGATAAAGTACAGAAATAAACTGGAGGAACAGAGGAGGACTATAGTTATTTCAAGTTTTCATGTAAACATGGACTCTATTCTCATTTATTTACTTTATGAATAGCTATCATGTATATATGATACATTTATATTAATAAAATATAACTTCAATCATTTTATGTACTTCACTTTGCATTTATGATTACTTTTGAATAAACAGTTCAATGTAAAAATTCTGCTCTAATCAAGTGTTTTAGAAGGAAAATCATGAAGAATGATGGATGCAATAGAATTGTTCAGAGATTAGGCTGTAACATGATTGGTGTGGATTATTGATTTTTATTTCAAAATATTAGGGGGTACAAATGTTCTTGTTACATGGATGAATTGCATAATGCCGAAGTAAGGGTTTGTAGTGTGCCTATCACCAGAATAGTGTACATTGTACCTGATAGGTAAGTTTTTATCCCTTCCCCTCTATCCTCCCAAATTCTTAGTTTCCAATGTCCATTACACCACTTTATAATCATGTGTATCCATCATTTAGTTCCTACTTATTAGTGAGAACATGTGGTATTTGTTTTTCCCCCCATTCCTGAGATGCTTCACTTAGGATCATGGTCTCCAGTTCCATCCAGGTTGCTGCAAATGACATAATTTCACTCCTTTTTATGGCTGAGTATACTCCATGGGGGGTGTGTATATGTGTGTATGTATGTATATATTCTTATTTTCTTATTTTTTTGTCAGAGATCTGAAACACAGCTTCTTTGGCTTAAAATAAATTTGAAGTAAATTTGACTATATCAAGTTTGTAGAAACATGGGTTAAAGCTTGAATATTTAAAGCTGATTCTAAAATCCAGAAATTACTGGGCATATATATAAACTTCCTTTGGTCTCTAATCAGTAGGTCAATTTCTTAGAATATTAACATGCAAGATGAAAAACAAGTATTTTTTCCCTGGGGTGGGGCAATAGGAAATATTTTATCAGATGGTGATGATTAATTTCAAAATGTTCACCATATCTCTCACTGTTTCTCTTGAAGGCTTTGTTGATGCTGTGTGTGTGTGTGCATATGTGTATCCCACTAATAGGTATTTATATATAATATATTACACACACACATATATATGCAAGTAGAAAAAGCTGTATAGAGGGGTAATAGTTCTTTTGTCACATGGAAGCAGTTTGTGCTCCTCAATCCCCCATATTTGTGAAAACCATTAATACTCAAGAAATCCTAGAAGACAAAGCATTTGAAACTATTTAGTAGAGGAAACTCTACCCCCCAACTCAGATTGAGACATGCTGTTTCTTAAAGGCAATACTTACTGCTACATGGACGCCTGTTGATGGGAGGGTAAATGGGAATCTGTGTCACAACTGCCATTTCCTATGGACTTATGTATGGGGGTAAACCATGGTGAAGTCTCAAGTTAGCATCGGGAGGAAATGACAAAATCTTGAGCAGGAAAGGAGACAGGATTTGACTAGAGGAAAACATTTGCAGAAGGTTTCAGATTTGTTACTGCAGAAGGTATGCAGATTTTAACAGAACATTTTTTTAAAAAGAATAAAAGAATACACTTTTTTTAAAAGGAAACACTGTGAGAGACTAAGCTGAGTGAGTCTATGAAAATGTATAACTTCTTGTTTATAACCTTTAAAATCTGTGTTTTAGAGAAATCTCAATAAAATGAAGGCAATGTGTATTTTGATACATTCTTGTTGCTGCCTGTGAATTAGTGCTTGGAAACGCTGGGGGGAAATCAAGACATAAAAGGCACAGAAACTACCAACTCATCGCTGTTATCCAATTCACTACAGCAGTTTCAGTTGTCACTAGAGTGAAATCGTACCGTGCACCTTGCTACCCCTTCTCTACCTTAAAGATGTCCCAGAAAACTTTGAACTCAGTTTGTTTTGGCTTAATTTGCAATAGAATCCTTGGATCTAAAAAGTCTCTTTTCCTTAAAAAATACCTGAAAACAAATCAAGAGAGTCATCAAACCTAATCAGAGTTATTTAGTACTTGTCATCCAGGGTGACAAGATTAGGGACTATTCTCTTATTCTAGAGAAGTTGGGTGGGTTTTTTTCTTTCTTGCTTTCTTTCTTAAGGAGTAAAACAGCTGTTGAAGATGGAGGTATTCTGCAAGCATGACTCAAGCACATTATTGTGTGAAGACAGCAACCAAATCATAGCCTATTTTTACCACAGTGCTACATTTGCTAAGAAGAAATGTGATATATACCTGATATTTACAAGATTTAGAATCAGTTTTGTGAATTATATTGTGCTTGATGATTTTAGGAGAAAATGACTCCAAAAATTCTAAGTGTGGTCTAGACAAACATGAATACTTGAGTTAATTTGTGGCATCTGGCCATGTTGTTGTAGCAGTATTTTTCTGTGTTAGTCTACTCTTTGACAACCATTTAACTTCGCTCATTTTATTTACATCTAAATTCTTACGAACCATTGATATTTCTTATTCCCCTCATGCATGCATACTTTTAAAATTATTTTTGAGAGAAAAAGAGAGAAAGGGAACAGAACAAAATGGTACATGGTTAAATATGAGTATGTTTTGATTTTTCTTCACAGATTTAAAGAAAACATGCATATCTACATATCTTAACTCAGTCACCGTTCCAAAACATGGAATTTTGTCATTTTCAAAACCCTTTTCCCAGAAAACAGCCTTATTTGTGCCCTCTAGTGGCAGATGCATACATTTATGCAATAAGCTAGAGAAAGCTGACTTTTTTTTCTTTAGGCGTGTAGTGATTCAGCATCCAAATAACTGGATAATGCTAACCCATACCTATACTTAGAGAAAAATCTTGTGCAATTGAGCTTAATATATTTTCCAAATGCATCAAAATTATGTGTTAAAGAAATAAACCCACCACTTATCTAACTAGAGAAAGTTCTTAGATCACAAAAGTATATCTCCTCATGATTTTTATGGTTTGTCCAACAAAATGCTGTTATTTTTCAAGGAAAAGTAAGCACATATTCCACAAATGCATTTTCTCTTCTTGAGGTCCATTTTATGAACATTCTTCCAAATTGCTGCATTAGTCCATAAACTGTTTCTTACTTTTGTATATATGGGTATCACTAGAAAGCTGCATGAAAAAGGAAACTGTCTTCTTTAACATAGCAAGAATTGACTCTGATAGAAAACTCCCAAATAGGAGTGGATCCTGAACTCATGGCTCACTAGACATCTG
The DNA here is from genome assembly GCA_023783475.1 of Daubentonia madagascariensis. Lineage (NCBI taxonomy): Eukaryota > Metazoa > Chordata > Mammalia > Primates > Daubentoniidae > Daubentonia > Daubentonia madagascariensis. The sequence continues at coordinate 32,627,756 of JAKFHU010002140.1, read as the reverse complement.
CTGGATTGATAAGCAGTTCTTTTTTCTGTTTCTGAAACAGCCACTGCCTTCATTTGACACGTCCATTTATTTGTATGACCAAAGTTGACTGGGCCAGGAATGGACTCCTTATCCAAACCAAGCCCACTAGAATCTTTTCCTGGGATTTTTGAAACTACAACAGAGAAAGAAAATAAGTCTATTTCTGGTGTAGAAAGCCTTGCGGTATATTTTTTGGAAAATTGTTGGTGGCCATGTTTACTGCTCAATTTTAGTGAGAGGTGGTGGGTCAAAGATGGGAAAGAACATTTTGGTGGCATTCATGTCCCTGGTTTCTGCTTCTGGCAGACGGTTATCCGCCCTTCCTGTGTCCCCACTTTTCTCTTGATGGGTCATTTAAGCTATCCTTGGATTTTGTAACCCAATAAATTCTTGGTTTGCTTAAGTTAATTTGAGTTTGAATTTGGTTTCTATTACTTTCTGCTAAAGCAATATGACAATACTACAGGGTATGTTTTTCTTCTTGAATTTTCTCATAATCCAATTCATAGCTTGAGTTTTGACAATGAAATCAGAGAAAGAGTTCCTGCTAAAGTGTCAGGGAGTTCCCCTCACAACATTGTGACCTCTTTCATATTCATTATGAGGGTTTGTTAAGTTTAAATTATACTACTTTAGCCTATTTAGAAGCATCACATCTTTCTTTAAAACCTTTCTTCCTACTTTCTTACTCTCCCTTACAAAAATTAGGTGATACTAAATTACGAGCACACTGGAGTTCATTCATAGCAATTTGTTATCTCTTAATGGGTAAATTTTAGCCTTTTATCTCTAAAATTGTGGAGGGATACACCTTATCTTCTTTTGAAGTAATTTTCAAGTAAAAGTAGAAGAGAAAAAGTATAAAAATCTCTGGGTGGGTTGGGCACATACTTCTTTTGCCTCTGAAATGATCCAATATCTAACATTGTGTCTAGCATATAGAAAGCATTTAATCAGTTTTGGTGAAATGTAATAGCAAAACTACCTAACATTTATTGAGTATCTACTATGTGCCAGATACTGTACTGAATAGTCATTTTATTTATAGTGAGTTTTAATTTTTACAACAACTTTTGTAGGCCTCTATTATTATTCCCATTATAAATGAGTAAAATTCGGAGAGCTTGCCCAAGAACACACAGCTAATAAGAAATGGCACTGTAGAAATATTTCTACTTTGTCACTATTTTCCACTAAAGCACCAAACACAGATAAATAATCAGTGTAGGGGTAACTAGAGGAGTTTGACCTAAAGCTGCCACTGTAAACTTGATGTTATATTAAGACTTGTATATAATGAAATTTATGTGAAATTTTCACTCCCCTATGTTTAATATAAGACAGTTACATTAGGATGAAAATAATTAGTATGTTAGACACTTTCGGAAGGTATGCTGTGCATAGCCTGGCTTGGTTTATAGCAGGCCATCAGACAGAGAGGTTGAATGGATGAATTAGTTGCAATAGCTGTCCAGCCCTGAGCACCAACATGCTGAAAGCTTTATGAGATAGAAACTTCCCAGTCTTCCCTTGTTTCTCACATAACTAGCTATTCTTTGATTGTCTCACACCTCTGCCCAGGACCCCCTGCCTCTGGGAATTAAGAGCCTATTCTGGGTTCCTCTCCTTCCATCCTTAACTGGAATCACCTCTTCCTTTTCCCTTCTTAACAGTAATTAAGGCATCATGCATGGAGCATCGCTCTTGGGACATATGAGGTGATGAAAGGGAACAACTTCTTTGGATTAATAACAATCATCTTATCATTTGCTAATCACTTTTGCTAAGCATTTTACATATTTTGCTGCTAATCTTCCTACCAACCCTACGAGGTATATGGTATTTTCCATTTCATAGGTGAGAAACTGAGACTCAGATGAGTTATGAGCATTCAGATTTCTCCAAGCTCCAATGTGGGGGAACCAAGAGTCACACTCAGGTCTGTTGATCACAGGGGCTGTGCTATTTTGACAAAGGTAACCACCTCTGCCTCCAAAAAAGACCACAGGGACATTTGAATGCATTGCATAGATGGAGCTCACAGCAAGGCTGTCAAAGGGAATTCTGCATGTTGGGCAGTATGAACCATGACTTTTGCCTTACAATGTACACAGTGATAAATAATTAAAAAGCACATGGTACTCAGGAAACTAGTAGGTTTTAAATTTGATCATGTATCTTAATTTGTATAGGTACAAAGTAAGAATTGAAAAACTAAAAAGTGGTTTTACTGTTAAAAACAATACCAATTATAGTCATTTGTGTAAGCTGCTTACCATTTATGAACAACTCCTATGTAGCACAATAACCATGCTTCATAGAATGGCACAAACTATCCTTGGATTTATTGCTAGAAATTAGTGCCCTTTCAAGTACGCCCAGCTACTTCTGTTCAGGACCAAGTGCCTGCAGTCTTTTTCCTCTGTCCTACTCGGGGCACTAAGGCTGTCTCATTAACGAGGCACTGGATCGATGCCTTGCCTCATGCCCAGCCCTCCACTGGTGGCCACAACTCTGTTGCCACTCTGGCTTTGGATGGCAAGATCCATCTGCACTGTGTTTCCCATGTAAACATGTGGGTTCTTTTCCTTAATTCCCACATCACAACTGACAATGAGAAATTATGGAAGTTTCTGGCAATAATGGGGACAGGAGAACTACAGGAAGAATAACTTAAAGCTTTTGTCTTAACAGGCTTCCTTTCTCACTTTAGCACTTGCATCTATATGGCAAGGGACAGTCCATTTTCCACCATAAGGCTTCTTAATACCTCATTGTCTAGGTCAACCTGAGATCCCAACCCTGGTACTTCTCTCCCCCAGCACCCTAGCCTGAGGCCCATCTCCTGTGTCTTATGCCATCTCCCATATCTTATGCCAGGACTCACACCTTTCACTGATTGGCAATGAGACCATCATTTCTTTCAGACAAAGCCTCACCCCATCTAAACAATGTGACCTGACCTATTATAGCCCTAACAAAACAATAACACAATAGCACAATATCTGTACATTTCCCAAGGTTTGTATTATCGGACTTGAAGGGTACAGACAGATGATGACTATAATTCATTCACCAGACTAAGACATTTTGAGAGTGAAATGAGGAGCTATTAATAATTATGCCAAGACAGTGAACAAAAGCTAGAATTTGGGGTGTTGACAGTCCAGAACACATTGCTTGGGTTGCACCAAGTTTAAGTCCATTCCTTTCCAAGGACTCCTCATCCACTTGGAGTCCAGTTTTATTCAGAACATGTCAAAATATGATCAAACATCTTAGTTGCCTTATTACTTTATTATTATGCAATAATCCAAACCCTAGACACCTGTGTACAGTTTCTAGTATTTTTGCTCAAATAATTTTGTTTGTTTATCCAAAGTATGTCTCCTGAGTATAAGGTTGCAGTTAGTTTTGTGAAAACAATAAACACTATTTGGTCATAAATTTTAGCTTTTAACCTTTGTCAGTTATCTCAGTTTGGTTGCCGAGAGGGACAGATTTCTGAGATGAGGTTGCTTCAGCGTAAATACACTGTGACCACTGGAAAAACAATGAAAAAGTCAAGTTTAATAAAGAATGCCCGATAGGTAGTGCTGCAGGAATGATTGTATGGCTGGATAAGGGCACATGAAGCACCACATTAGCATCCAAAACTTAGCAGAGTTTAAAAGTGACCTCATTGCTGTTTCTCAAATTTAATGGGCAGAGTGGCCTAGTTTCAGATTCTTATCATTGTCACAAATTTTGTAAATGTTGTTTGACTGCATAATCTAATGTCCCAGCTGCTCTCCCTGTCTTGAATAAAAACTCCATGCTGGTCCATTAGCCAAGTATGGGAGACAGGAAGGGAAAGGTTCTGGGTCATTATTTTCTTTTAATCCAGAATAAACCAAACACATATGGGCTAATTAAGATAAAAAACATGGAGAAAGATATGTTACTTTTGTTTTTTGCTAACTGGAAACAGTAAACTTTCACGTTCATATTAGCCATCCGTACTTTGAATTATTTCATGTGTTCAAGCCTGCAGACTCACGTTATCAATCTCAGTTTTTTCTCTTAGAATTTATTTATTTAATCTGTGTGCTGCTTCATAGCTAGGCTTTCTGCCTATGTTGATCCTAGAAGAACCAATTCGTCCAACAGGATCATTCTCGTTGCTATAGTTTTTTTTTTTTGCAATTAAAGCTTTTTGAATAAGGGAGCCTATTTTCCAAGCAATGCTGTGCGTGTGTTGGAGCTGATTATTTTCTGTGGAATTTTTTTTTTTCGTTAATATGGGAGGCAGAATAGTGTAGCAGTCATGAGCTCAAACTTCTGATGAGACTACCTAAGTCCAGCCTTTAGCTCTGCCACTTAATGTGTGATGTTGGACATGCCCCTTAAACTTCCTAAGCCTCAGTTTCCTCATCTATACAATAGGGATAATAATTGTAATAACAGTACCTACTTCACAGGATTGCTGTAAGGATTCCACGATTTAAAACACATATACTATTTTCCAGGCTAATGGAAACCAAAAGAAATCTGGAGTAGTCATCCTCATTTCAGATGACATAAACTTTAAAGCAATAAAAGTAAAGAAGGACAAAAATGGACACTATATAGTGGTGAAGGGAAAAATCTCACAAGAGGATTTAACAATCCTAAACATTTATGCACCCAACACAGGAGCACCCAGGTACATAAAGCAAATACTGCTAGATCTAGGCAACATAATAAACAGCAATGCCATAATAGCAGAGGACTTCAACATCCCACTGACGGAACTGGACAGATCCTCCAAACAAAAAACAAATAGAGAAATAAAAGACCTAAACAGGACTCTAGAACATTTGGGCCTAACAGATATCTACAGAACACTCCACCCAAATAACACTGAATATACATTCTTCTCATCAGCTCATGGAACTTTCTCTAAAATTGACCACATCCTAGGCCACAAAACAGATCTAAACAAATTCAAAAAAATAGAAATCATACCATGTATCTTTTCAGACCACAGTGGAATAAAATTAGAAATCAATTCCAACAGAAACTCACATCTTCCTCCAAAAACTTGGAAACTAAACAATCTATTGCTGAAAGATTATTGGGTCAAGGAGGAGATTCAAATTGAAATCAAAAGATTCTTCGAACTAAACGATAATGGGGACACAAGTTATCAAAATCTGTGGGATACAGCAAAAGCAGTCCTGAGAGGAAAACTTATCGCCCTAAATTCCCACATCCAAAAGACAGAAAAGTCACAAATCAGTAAACTAACAAATCATCTTAAGGAAATGGAAAAGGAAGAGCAAAGCAATCCTAAAGCCAGCAGAAGAAAAGAAATAACCAAAATCAGAGCAGAATTAAATGAAATTGAGAACAAAAGAACAATACAGAAGATCAATGAAACGAAAAGTTGGTTCTTTGAAAAGATAAACAAAATAGACAGGCCACTTGCCAGGTTGACCAGAAGCAGAAAGGAAAGGACTCTAATAAGCTCAATTAGAAATGAAAAAGGAGAAGTCACAACTGATACCATGGAAATACAAAACATCATCTTTGAATACTACAAAAATTTCTATGCCCACAAACATGAAAACGTGGAGGAAATGGACAAATTCTTAGAAACACACTACCTCCCTAGGCTCAACCAGGAAGAAACAGAATTTCTAAACAGACCAATATCAAACACTGAAATTGAAGCAGTAATAAAAAATCTACCCACAAAAAAAAGTCCCGGACCAGATGGGTTCACACCTGAATTCTACCAAGCCTACAAAGAAGAACTGGTGCCTATACTGCAGAAATTATTTGAAAATATCCGGAAGGATGGAATCCTCCCAAACTCATTCTACAAAGCCAATATCACCTTGATACCAAAACCAGGAAAGGACACAACAAAAAAAGAAAACTACAGAACAATATCCCTTATGAATATAGATGCAAAAATTCTCAATAAAATCCTTGCAAACCGAATTCAAATGTACATCAAAAAAATAATCCATCACGATCAGGTGGGCTTTATTCCCGAGATGCAGGGATGGTTCAACATACGCAAATCTATAAATGTAATTCACCATATAAATAAAAGCAAGAACAAAGATTATATGATCCTTTCAATAGATGCAGAAAAGGCTTTTGACAAAATCCAGCATCCTTTTATGATAAGAACTCTTAACAATATAGGCATAGATGGCTCATTCCTAGAAACTATTAAAGCCATATATGATAAACCCACAGCCAATATCATACTGAATGGGGAAAAATTGAAGGCATTCCCCCTTAAAACCGGCACCAGACAAGGGTGCCCACTATCTCCACTTCTTTTCAACATGGTGCTGGAAGTCCTGGCCACAGCAATTAGACAAGACAGAGGAATCAGGGGTGTCCAGATAGGGGCAGAAGAGGTCAAACTTTCACTATTCGCAAACGATATGATATTATACATAGAAAACCCCAAAGATTCAACCAATAGATTACTGGAATTGATAAATGAATTCAGCAAAGTCTCAGGATACAAAATTAATACACACAAATCCATAGCCTTCATATATGCTAATAACAATCAAGCCGACAAACAAATTAAAGATGCAATACCTTTTGCAATAGCAACAAAGAAAATTAAATATTTAGGAACATATCTAACTAAGGAGGTCAAAGACCTATATAGAGAGAATTATGAAACACTGAGAAAAGAAATTGCAGAGGATGTAAATAGATGGAAAGCCCTACCATGCTCTTGGATAGGCAGAGTCAACATAGTAAAAATGGCTTTGCTACCTAAATTAATTTACAGAATCAATGCAATCCCTATCAAAATACCAACGTCATTTTTTGCCAATCTAGAAAAAATAATTCTACGCTTTGTGTGGAACCAGAGAAGACCCCGTCTAGCCAAAGCAATCTTAAGCAAAAAGAACAAATTGGGAGGCATCTGTCTACCAGACTTCAAACTATACTACAAGGCTATAGTAACCAAAACTGCATGGTATTGGCACAAGAACAGACACGTAGACCAATGGAACAGGACTGAGAACCCAAATATAAAACCAACCTCATACAGCCACCTGATCTTTGACAAATTCCAGAAAAATGTACACTGGGGAAAAGATTCCCTATTCAACAAATGGTGCTGGGAAAACTGGATGGCCATATGTAGAAGACTGAAAGTGGACCCACACCTCTCACCTCTCACAAAAATCAATTCACAATGGATAACAGATCTAAACCTAAGACATGAAACCTAAGAATTCTCGAAGAAAACGTTGGAAAAACTCTTATGGACATTGGCCTAGGCAAAGAATTTATGAAGAAGACCCCCAAAGCAATCACAGCAGCAACAAAAATAAATACATGGGACCTGATCAAATTGAAAAGCTTCTGCACAGTCAAGGAAACTATCACTAAAGTGAACAGACAACCTACAGAATGGGAGAAAATATTTGCATGCTACATCTCTGATAAAGGGCTGATAACCAGAATCTATACAGAACTTAGGAAAATCAACAAGAAAAAATCAAACAACCCTATTAAAAAAATGGGCAAAGGACATGAACAGAAACTTTTCCAAAGAAGACAGAATAATGGCCAGCAAACATATAAAAAAGTGCTCAACTTCTCTAATCATCAGGGAAATGCAAATCAAAACCACAATGAGATATCACTTAACTCCAGTGAGATTGGCTCATATCAAAAAATCCCCAAATAACAAATGTTGGCGGGGATGTGGACAGATAGGAACACTCATACACTGCTGGTGGGACTGCAAATTAGTACAACCTCTATGGAAAAGAATATGGAGATACCTCAAAGAATTAAAAGTAGAATTACCATTTGACCCAGCAATCCCACTACTGGGTATTTATCCAAAAGAAAAAAAGACATTTTATAATAAAGACATCTGCTCTCGAATGTTCCTAGGAGCACAATTCACAATTGTAAAGTTGTGGAAACAACCCAGGTGCCCATCAATACACGAGTGGATCAATAAAATGTGGTATATGTATACCATGGAGTATTACTCAGCAATAAGGAACAACAGTGAATTAACACATCTGGTATTATCCTGGTTGGAGCTAGAACCCATTCTTCGAAGCAAAGTGTCACAGGATTGGAAAAACAAGCACCACGGGTAGTCACCATCAAACTGGTACTAACTGATGAACACTTACATCACACAGGGCAATAACATTCATCAGAGGGCGGGCGGGTGGGAGGGGGGTAGAAGGGATGGGAAAAACTCTCACTGAATGGATGTGGGGAGCACAGTTTGGGAGATGACCACGATTGTGGCTCTGACACGGGCAGAACAGGGGCAATGTGTATGGCCGGCCAAAGTGTTGTACCCCCATGATATTCTGAAATTAAAAAAATAAATTAAAAAAAATAAAAATAAAAATAAAACACATATACTGGTTAAACCAATACTTGGAGTGTGATAATTATGTGATAAATACCAACTATCAGTGTGTTTACATTCCAGATATGAATAATACTTTTATTGTTAAGGTATAAAATGACATAGAATGGAGCATTGAATTTTAAAAACTCTCATTGTCTAAAGATTTTTGGGTCATATTATGATATATTTCACTTTTGGAGATCATACTTCTTTCAGGGAATACAGCTCTACAAAGCAAATGCTTCAAGATATGTAAATTAAGTGGAAAGATTTATGGCTAAACTCTCATTAAAATTCCACTGGGATTGAGTTTCAAATCCCACATGTACAGAAACTCTGTTTACAGGCAGTTTTCCAAATATCATAAACTCCATTATCGAACTGTCAACCAAAGTTCCTAGTATCTTATTCATTTTTAACTCTCTTTATGCTATTTGTAATAAAGCAACAAAATAAATTTTTAAATAAAAATTCCAAATTTAACTCAGATAAAGTTTTATTGTAATTTCATTCCTGTAAATGTGATATTTGTCCATGTGGTTTATAGAAACTAACTGCTGTTGAACTTTTTCATAGTGCAAGTGAACTTTGTTTCATGTGAGCAGCTTGATACCAGGTCTCAGTTGGGTTGGATGGATGGGTATATTCACACTTATTGGGTGCAGTGCACACTGTCTCGGGGAGCGGCATGCTTGTAGCTCTGACTCGGGCGGTGCAAAGGCAATATATGTAACCTAAATGTTTGTACCCCCGTAATATTCTGAAATTTAAAAAAAGGGGAGATAATGCTGTGTTCATTAAGGGAGTTGTCACATTTTTCTAGTGTGTGTAGAGACAGTTTCTAGGAATTTGCTTCTGTGATTTGTTAGTTCAAAGAAATTTGGCCTGAGGATACATTGAAAAGGTTTGAGTTTAAGAATCTAGAAATGACCAAGAAACATTTGTACCAACAGAGATTTTTTTGCTTCATTTAAAAATCCTTAATTTAAGCTATTTTGTAAAAGTATAACCAACAAATACTTAACTTCAAATTCCTTCATTCATATGCCATATCAATCATTATAATGAACATTCATGTCTTAATATAGTTGAGTTTCAGCATGATGCCCCAAACAATAAGTCCTTGTCACTTGAGAGAAAAGCTCTTTGCCAGTTTACACTATGAGTTTTTTCCTCTCAATTTCCACACCAAGGTGATTAAGATTATTAACTCTATTGGTCACAGAGGCACAAGCCCTAAGACAGGCTAAATAATATTTGATGCCCATAATTACTTTAATTACTGACTGTTGTGGGGGTCCAGTAGACAAGCTTGCCTGTGTGGGGATGCCAAAAAAGTGCCACTTTTCAATCGAGGTGGGAAGAAATACACCTGCATCATTCTTTTTGGCATGTTCAGGAAAAGCTCACAGGTCTGGTCAGGTGAGGCTGCTTGGGGATCCTCTTTCCTAAGCACTGAAAAGACTAAGGGGGTGTGAAAGACAGGACAGAAATAACCCAGAACTTGGCTGAACACCACGCTCCCTCACAGACTTTTTCTACCCTGGTCTTCTTTAGAATGTGTGGCACCTGTGTTTTCCTGAAGAGATTTTAGTTTTCTTATAGGCAGGGACTATGTCTTACTTGTCTGTTCAATATTCAGTGTCTAGCCCAGTGCCTTGTTCAAGGCATATATATAACATATGAGTTTTAATGGAATAAACATTGTGTAAGGAGGAGAAAGATGATAAAATAAACTGGAGTTTCTTTTTATTGAGCTTGTTTATTTCGTGTTTTAGATATTTGTTTAATTTGTGTGTTTTGTAGAAAGAGATCAAAGAAAGTGAAGTATGTCAATTTTCTCAGAATAGACAGTAGGGAAACAGGTCAACAGGCCACTCCCCATGCACACAGAGCTGGCTGTTGGTGCTTGTGACATGGGTATTAACCTCCACATGCGGACACCAGGGAATTCTAAACAAGGCAGCACATGACCTACTCTCTTGCATGACAAACAGAAGCTAAAAACATGCTTTTAACAAGCCCAAATGAAATTGTTAACTAAGTCAATTGTCAGTTAACAGTTAATTGATCAAAAATGGTGGGACTGTTTTAACTAGATTTTCAACTCGGTAAATTATTACTGATAGATTAGAATGAATATTTTTCTCTTTCCTTGGGAAATACTACCTTCTCAATTTCCATTTCTATATAAGTCTCTTTATACATTATTCTCTATAGAAGTCTTTTACCATATATATACTCTTCTATTATATATGTATACACACTTCTATAATACACAAACACACACACACACACACATATATATAACAGAGAACTGACCTAGCATGGTCTAAATTGTAGCCTATTTTAATAATACTTTTGTCAGTTTTATTTTCTTTTATTACTTAAAGTGTAAACAACCTTTTATATATTCCTTTTATGTACCCACTTGTTTTATTAGGAGAAGCTATTATAACCTGGTCATATTATTCTAAATTTTATGTAATAACTATGATCAAAGAGGTATTTGAAATAGTTTGTCAGATTAAAATCAGTGCAAACATAGAATCATAATAGCAAAAATAATTATTTTAAAATAACTCTTCCATGAAAATATTACAGTGCAATGTTGGTGGGAAATTGCTGATGAAAAATAAATGTGTTGAGGGTAGAAAATAATGGTCAAACAATCCATTTCAATATAATTGTAGGAGAGAGAACAGAAAGGCCTTCGTTTTTGATGGTTTTGATAGCAGATGTTCCAAAGCTCCCTGCTGACTATGATTTCACGGATAAATGCAACTGCTCAAATGGAAATTTATTCAGGTCAACAAAACACCTGAAAGTCTTTTCAATATTTCTACATAATGTTTTATTGATCACTTTTAGATTTAAATAAAGGGTAAGTAATATTATCTTTAGTCAAAAGTAAACTCTCTTAGGAGACAGAAAACTGCCTGTAACTTTTAAATGAAGACATTCCTAGAGTCTGTGTATCTATTATACGTTTGTCTGTCATCTGCTTCTTTAATTTGGACCTCAGATTGAGTTAATCATGCCTCTAATTTAATAGCTGTATGTTAAAAATGGTCTTTTCAAGGCCCCTAATTTATTAATATTATCTATCTACTTATTATTTTCTCCTGTACACATTAAATGCTTTAAAAATGTACCATGTATGTAATGTTTTATGTGTATGTTTTAAATTTACAAAAATAGCTCTGTGCTATAAATTTTTTGTCTTTTCTTTCTTCTTTCAATGTTACATGTTTAAGGTCTCCCCATGTTGTTTCTCTCTGCTGCAGGCTGTTCTGTAGTGTGTTCTCAGTATGTCCTACAATTCCTCCTCCTCCTGGAGGACCCAGGCCTACCCCTAGCTTCCCATTCCCATGTAGAAGGCCATGGCAAACATTCCCACTCACGTCTGCTGATGGATTTTGTGAGAGTATCTCTGGAATATACACCCAGGAGTAAGACTCTTGTATCTTAAGGCAAACAAATTCTTAATTTCATAAATTCTGCCAATTTGATCCAGAATTGCTGTACAACTTTATATCCACAAGTAAATAAGAGTACTTGACTCCTTATATCTTTACTAACAGTTGATAATATTGAGTTTCCTAATTTCTACCATTTTGAAGGATCTAAGATGTAATTTTATCATTTCTCATTGTTGTAATTTGTGTTTCTGTGATTACCAGTGAGTTTGAGAATTTAGTTCTGTATTCAGTACTGAGAAAAATACAAAACAAGATGTAGGATGTAATCTAATTGAACCTAGAACATGTTTGAAGATCAGAAACAATACATATAAATAAATTAGGTAGCAATCTCTGTGACCTTAAATACTACAGAATTTTGGAGTATGGTATTAATCTGAGTTGTAGTATCTGATCAAGGCTTCAAAAAGAAAATGGGATTCGGATGAATCCCATGAGATGGAGAGAAGAGACACTATTACAGTCCAAATAACACGAGTGGGAGCAGGAAGACGAGGATGGGTTGAGCATATGACTGGGGCAGTGAGCAGATCAGGTTGGGGACAGCAGAGGACTGTGTAGGGGACACCAGGAGCACATCTTAAACAGGAAGAAGAAGCCACATTATAGGGAGACTGGAGAGCTTTCATTTGGACTAATCTTAAACAATGGGAGCTGCTGTGGTTTCTTCATGTAAAAGCATCAATTGAAACAGAAATTTAACTTGCTCTACCTCTTTGGTTTGAAAAGACAGCTACTCACATGACGGATTTCATCATTGGCATAGGAGATATTTCACAAGTAGCAAGTATGCCAGCAGTACATCCCAATTTGTTAGCTGCTCACTTTCAGAGAAGATTTAGCTTTCATTTCCTGCTGCATTAGGCAGACACATTAGGGGGAGGCAAAGGAAAGAATTCATGTCTATGTGGAGACACCAGAAACACATCAATTGGAGATTTTTGCTTTTAATTTTAATTAGTTTCAAGTCACACACTTTAGATGTGTTGACTGTCCACAATGCAAGAATGCACCCAGTTTTGCTATGCATTTATTCATTTGGTGGAAGTTCTATTTAAGCAAGCAGGAAGAGAAAGGGACAACATTTACCCGCTCCACAGCCTTTCAGTATAAAATCTCTATGCATTTGCGCTGTAATTGTAGCCAGCTGGTACAGTGGATTTCATTCCCCGGGGCTAACAGGGGCCTGTCCTTCCCTCACAGAATCTTAAACATCCCATGCCCTCAGCTCTTTGTTCACTTTAACAACTAAAATCAAGAAGTTCTCAGTAAGGGTTAGATATTTTTATTAATAAGGTTACCATTGGTATTTAATCATTAATTTGTTATCATATAAACTTGAAGTTTGGTTGCAAATATGCTTTATAGCAATTTGACGTTTCCTCGAAAATTAAACATAGAGTTACCGTATGACCCAACAATTGCACTCCAAGGTGTATATCCAAAGGAATTGACAAAAGGGACTCAAACAGACACTTGTACTCCAGTGTTGATTGCAGCATTATTAGCAGTAGCCAAATAATGGGAAGAACCCAAGTGTCAACCAACAGATGAATGAATGAACAAAATGTGGTGTATACATTTAATAGAATATTCTTCAAATCATAACAAGGAATGAAGTTCTAATATATAAATGAATTCTGAAACATGAGTGAATCATGAAAACATTATGCTAAGTGAAATAAGCCAGACACAAAAGGACAAATATTTATGATTCTTCATACATGAAGTTCCAAGAATAGGCAGATTCATAGAGACCTAAAGTGCATTAGAGATTACGAGGCGTGGAGGGGAGGGGGAAATTGGAGGTTGTTGCTTAATGGGTACAGAGTTTCTGTTTGAGATGATGAAAAGGTTTTGGAAATAGATAGTTGTGATGGTTGCACAGCACATTGAATGTAATTAATGACACTGAATTGTATACTTAAAAATGGCTGGATGAAGGGAGAGGGAAGAGTCAAGGCCTCTCTGGCTTGGGTGACTGAGTGCGAACCACAGGCATGGAGAATGGACACAGAAGAGCACGTGTGGGTGAGAAATAAATGATCTAATCCCAATGCAAGCTTCCCCCCCCAAATCTAAGAAGAATTATAAAATTGTATAGCTTTGGAGTTTTCAGATAAAGCTTTTATTTTCGTCTTTTATTTTCTGTTTCGTCTTTTATATCCACATCATCAGTTGCCAAAAGGAAAATTAGAAGTAAACATTTGTTGAAATAACTTTTGTATTTTACACCATGCTATACTATGCAAAACTTGTTCTAAAAAGAAACAGTTCAAATCCATTGAATTCTATAATATGAAACAAAACAAAACAAACAAGTAAATAGCTTTTCAAGTGCTTATTGCTTTATTGATCAAAAAGGCCGACTGCAAAGTGGAGGGTTTTTTTTTGTCCTGTCATTCAGCAGTCTTCCCGAGGGAGGATATTTTGTCCCATATCCCCAGAACCAGAATGGGAGTACCCAATGGTTGGTGGATACACATGCATCATCGGATATCATCATTTTCTTTCTACCTACATTAATTCTGGGATTAGTTTTTATATACTAGCAAGTGGTATTTTATCTATTACCCTTTGAAAAGTAGCTCTATGATTCTAAATGATGATGAATAGCAGAATGTTAACAATGGTTACCAGTAAGTTGAGGTATTTTTTCTATGTTTTCTAACTTTTTTTCTATGAGTATGTGTTTAATAATAGGAATGCATACTTAATAAGACAATTCAATAAAAGCTTTCCTGTTTGTCAAATATCTAATTGACTAATGAATTGGAGAACTAACTTGCTAACCTTAGCAAAAGAAATTTTCAATAGAAATACAATATGAGGAAAATTTGATCAAATGTACATATTGAACAATAATGTCTGAGGGCTTTTGATGAAGCAGTCAACAATATGAAATGTATAAAAGAGACAAACAAAAAACCAATAGGAACATGTTATGAAAATACATGGTTATTATGTTCTACTTTGAATTATTGGGATTTCATGTAGTTTGCTGAACTTCAAAAATTTAACCTGGAGAAATTGAGGAATGTTCTGAATACTGTAGTAGTAAGATAGTATTTCTAAGAGTAAAGGGATTATTATTTTTTCAATATAGAGAGAAGGAGGATGAAGATAAAAGTATTATTTATTACCATAAGCTTTTTATTCCTAAAATGAATGCTAAAGAGTTTTTGCTATGAACATAAATAAACACAGGAAGATGAAGCAAAAGCAAATAGGCTCAAGAGGAAGCCAAAGATAGTTGAGAAAGACAAAAGGAAAATATTGGAAACATCAGATTGATAAAAGCAAGAAATGTGCTAGCCCTCCTGCTCTTGGATGAGGAGATGAAAGTCTGTCTGGCACATCAGAGGACTTGAATTGATGACCACTACGGAATGTTTCTAGGTCTGAGTCCGTGTTGGTGTGTTCTAAGCATAAGAGGAGTCTGATTTTCCTTTTGTTTTAAATCTCTTTAATTTTAGCAAATACCAAAAACAAAATCTATTAGTATAGAAAATTGGTCTTGTTTCCTCTAATTTAGTAGCTGAATGTTCCATTGTCTTGCACTTTCGCTGTAACAGAACCCCAATCTGGCTACACTTCAACATTTCCCTCCTTTTGAGGGTATAATGATCTTTATTTTGGTGGTCAAAATTAATGCTCTTTTTAAAAACGCCATCTGCTTTTCCATTCTATAAATTACATTTCCTATACTATCTTTTGTCCCAGATCCACACTTCACAGTCCACAGTAATTTTTCCTCTTTTCTCTTAGTAACCCAGTTAATACTTTCAAATGGGACAGCTTTTCAGTTTTTAGTAATTGTTAATTAATACCACTCTCTATTCTTCTCTCCCTGTATAGCACATGCCTGGAATCTGCCTGAGCACGAGCCGTCCCCATTGTTGCTTTCCACCCTTGAATTTCTCTCACGTCACCATTCTTTCTTATTTCTGTTCTGGTGCTATTCCCTGGATTTTGGAGACTAAGGCTGGAGAGTATCTTTTGTCCACATGTAAATCTGTATCTAATTCTGAACATGCATTGGAATCGCGTCTGGAGAAGCCCTGAATGATCTTAAGTATGGCAGTATTTCTGTTAACTGAGGTCACTTATGTGTCTGTTTCCAGGTCCCAGACACTTCACGTTAAAACATTTAATTCACATAAGTGACTCCTGTTGTTTCATACCTATTATATGCAGGGCCTTACAATTGCTCTTTAAGAATAAATCCAACATGAGTCTCAGTATGCAAAGAGCTTAAAATCTGTTGGGGGCAAAAATCACTTATTGTTAAAGCTACTGATGATATTAGCCATGTACTAAAAGTCTTTTAAAGATGTAGAGCAATATGAACATAAAGTAAAGGCAACAATGGGAAAATGGTAGGGCCATATCTTGGGACTTTGAAAGCTTCATAGTGTTTGATTTTGGAAAATTGAGCAACATTTTGATCATCTGGGTTCAAAAAAATTTGTTTAGTACCGCTTCTTTTTTGTCCTCCACTCACTATTTTGAATGTTAGCATTGCTCAAGGAAAATCAATTTTTACTTAATCTTCCTCTCTGGGCTAAATTCCTATAGCAGCAGCATTATATGCATTTTAATTAATTGCTCGAATGCTTTTCTCCAATACCTTAAGCAAAAGTTCATTCTAACTTAATTTAATTATTGATTAACCTTGCATTCTTCCTTCTACCATCTTTGTAATTTTACTTAGAAAAGTGCTTAAAAGAAAATGTAGCTTCTTCTCAATCTAGTAGCAGGCATGGTTGGCTGCATATGACCTAGAAAATTCTGTTCCAGACTTGATTTGATGACCTTCAACACGTTCTCTCATCTTTCTGTGCTTTGATTTTGGTGTACCAAAAGATATACCAAAGGTATAAGGTACTTCACATGGAGATGTCTTCTTAACTGGCTCATTCTTCCCCTCCATTTGTCTGTCTGTCTATCTATCTCATCATCTCTGTGCCTATGAATTCTTTGTAAATGCTGTTCACCTTAGAACCAAATCCCAATTAACCTGATTGCTCGAGGAATGAGGCATCTGATGAAGTGAATTTTACAGGTGACTTGGCATCATTTGATGGGTCGAGGGCAGGCTCTGGATTCAGGTGGCCTGAGTTCAGGCACTTGCTGACTCTGTGGCCTTGAGCAATTTTATTAAGTTTTCTCTTAGAGTGTGGAAAACAGATGAAATATGAATACCTATCTCATAGAGTTATTTGGGGGATCAAATACTTTAATATGTGTGAAGTATTTAAAGTAAACCTTGGAGCATTTAAATCCTCAATCAGTATTTGCTGCTATTAATAATATTATTATTATTAATAATGTTTATTTCAAAAATCTTTCTAAGACCAAATTGTTCACTTTCCTGCTGGAGTAAATGGAATGTAGAGGATATAACTAAATCTTTCTATTATGATCAAAATGTTTATAAAAAGTTGTGCTTTGATTTTTTGGCTGTGTAAAATGCTGCTTACACGACTGAAAAATATCCATTGGCTTTAACAACAAGGTAAAGATTGGTTATCTTGGAGGGAGCACTGTATATTGTGAGATACTCCTGCTGTCATAAAATCTGTAAAAGAGGAGATGAGGGATGTGGGCATACATGGTCTAGGGTCTTGTTGTCAGGAAGCTGTGACATAAAAGGCAAAGGTGCCTACTGAAATTCAGAGGTGGGCTGGCAGGGCGGGATGTGATTAGAGTTTCAAGAGAATAAAGCTTGAAGAGCCATCAGGATAACAGGAGAGAATTCCAGCTAGGATCAGAAGCCCTGTTACTAACATGTGGGCTGAGTATAAAAATACCAGCCTCATATACTACTGGGAAACTAGCAAATTCCTGAATGAATAGAAGCCCTCGGTATGTTGGATGACATTTTTCTTGGGTGAGTTTGTGAATCAATTAAGTTTTTTTTTTAATCTGTTGCTTTTAAATGCAAAAACATCCCAGGAGAACAAAACTCATGACTCTAATATATCCTGTGGATTTGTTGCAATTACAAGCAATATTTTAGTCATTAATGGTTTCTTATTTTGTCTTGGTCAGTTTACATTTGATTTCATTCAATCAAAATATAACTTTCAAATGCTAAAATAAGGTTCCCTTGGCAGAAAGCAGTTTGCAGTTTTCTTAGGCGACCCCCAAAAAGCTAAACTGTTATATTTTCTTATCTTAAACATCTTGAATTTTATGTTTAATTGCCTTTAAGCCAGATGAGATTAAACCTTTGATTAGGAGCTAGGTGGATTTTTGAATATACTTGATACTACACAAATTGTTCCATTACATTCCCACGCTCAACTCAAAGACATACTCCCAGGTCTTATAGGAGTATTTGGGGGTGTGTGTGTGTGTGTGTGTGCGTGCGTGTACACACACACGCAACATATATACACTTCAGAATATTTTCACAGCAAAATACAAGGGTATAAATTAGTATAAGTAAACATTTCCACTGGGATATTCTAAATCTATAACACATAGTTCTCAGCAACAAAATATGATTATAAATAAAAAATTAAATTTAAAAAATTTTCATGGGAAATAAGGTTCCAAGGTCGAAATTTTTCCTCTGCATTGAGTTCTATTATGATTATTGGTGGTAATCAATGAATCAAAATAGGATTTTTTCAAAATTTTTAGTAATTATTAAGTATAAAAACTAATTTTTTTAGGTATACATCTCTTCCTGAGGTGGGTGGGATGAGAAATGGTCCCTTGGGCAAAGGAGACTTTGCCAACACCAAATATTTTGAATTGCCCCGTGACAAGATTTTTCACTTCTAGGCGATGCCCCACAGTAAGACCCCTGACCAGTGTGAGGTGTGCTTTTCCTCTGTGAAGTGGGAGAAGCCCATTTGTGGAAGGAGCCAGTGGGCAAACAACCCCAGAACAGGCACGAGGCCTCCATGGTCGGAGTTGTCTCAGGCGGATCCATTTTAGAAAAGAGCTCACATAGAGGGTAAGGATTTGGAACCCACTTTCCTTAAACCAGTCTCTTGCTCTGAGTACCTTGGAAAGTGTTTGTGTGTGCTCCAGCATGCACATTCCCTAATTTAAAGATCACTTTTCTATGGTATGTAAGCCACATGGCAACACTGTGCTGCATTGTAGACACTTTCATAGGTTTTGGACTATTAAGCAATTTTTTGAAAAAGCTACATTTCACCAGGGTTCTGGACAAAGTCTTTGAGAGAGGTAGGTGAGGCAGAACATCTGGGAACACACACCTGTGCTGCTTCCAAAATTATTTTCTCTGCTGGTGAAAGCATTGTTATTGGACCAACGATCTCTATTTTTGCTCCCTGTTTCCCCGGATCCAAGCTTTTGAATCCCTAAGAGAAACAAAGGTCTGTCTAATAGATTTCCCCCTCTTTTAAAACTACACATGATACTACCATATTTAAATCACAGCTTAGCTGTACTTCTGGGACTCTCACCAGTATAGCTTTATAGTTTCATGCTGTTTTCCTTAAATCTTTTTATTCAGTTGTTTACTGCTTTGTTTCACGTTACTGCTTCCCGTATTAAGCCCATATCTTCCCTTCTATTTTATGTTTGTGTGCATTTGCAGTTTTCCATGACATCACTTTTCTTGATGAATGTGTTCCTAGTGGGGTTTTTTTAGGCCATACAAAAAAAGCATGTACAGTGAGATGAAGAAATGGCACCCCCAGGAGGGCAGCCTGAAGATTTTACTCAAGTGAGTCAATAAAGCACCATGAGCTCTAAGGAGGTGTCTGTCTGTAAGGCTTGGAGATGCCAAAATCAAGCATTGTTGGGTGGCAGGAGGGTGAGGCCTGAAGGGGGAGGGCAAGGCACAACGCCTGCTGTGCATCTGTGTCACAGGGAAGTTTATTAAAAGCACCAGTGCCTGAGCCTCACCCCAGTTAATTTGAATCTTTCTGGGTGGGACCTGGTGTCTGTACTTTTTCTGACTTTTATGATGAAAATGTTCAAACATACAGAAATGTTCAAAAACTGGAACAATAAACATCCTTGTTCACTATCTGGCTTAAACAATTGTTAACATTTTATTATATGTGACATTTATGCACACACACATGGGAACACAAACACTTGTGTGCACACACTTACACTTATTTTATATATATATTTTCCTCCTTAGAAACATTTGAAAGTAAGCTGCAGACATCATTGGAATCCAACTCTAAGAATAAGGATTTTTCTCTGACATAGGCACATGTCATTATTCTCCTTAAAATAATAAAAATAATTTCTTAATATCAACTAGTATTCTGCCCATGTTCAGATTTTCTGTTTTGTCTTCCCTAGCTATTTTGTGATCCTGGACTTAGTTAAGGTTCATGCATTGCACTTGGTTATCGTGTCTTATGCATTTCTCCCAATTTAGACAAGTGTCCCTAATCATTGTTAGTTTAAAAGACTCAGCCAGTTGTCTTGCAGAGTCCATGTTCAAGACTGATCTGAGTGCTTTGTCAAAGTATTAGCTAATTTGTTTCTCTATCTTTTGTTTTTCTCCCGAATAAGGAAGTTAAGCCCAAATGTTTGATTAGATTCAGCTTAATCCTTTTGGCAAGAATGTTTCATAAATGATGCTGTAGACTTCATACTGCAACGAACTGGAGTCCCATGAGGTCACTATTATTGATAATCAAGGTGATGTTGGCCAGATCTCCCTGTTATAAAGATCTTCTCATCCAATGATGATGTCTGCCTAAATCAACTATTTCATTGAATTTATTAAGGGTTGTAGAATTCTATGATTCTTCTACCTTTATTAGCTGGAAATAACTACATTTATTCCAAAAACATAAGGATAAAGGCATAATTATTGTCATTTCACCAATTTTCAGAGTAAGACTTATATAATAATTACATCCAGTGGTTGTAGATGAGTACATTTTAATTACCTTTTTTGGCATAACTGAATTCATACATTTTATTTAGTCTGTTTTGTAAACAAATATAGCATTTTTTCAAATTTATTTTTTAAAGTGACATAAAACTGCATGTATTTATTCTATACAACTTGATATTTTGAAGTATATATAGGTACACAATGGAATAGTATCCAACCATAAAAAGAAAGAAATATGGCATTGTTTTAAATTTTTTTTTGTTTTTCCAACCTTTCAAAGTAGGAGTCCTTGTAAGTTCATTCATGACTCCTTCAAAAAAACCCTTGTTAATGTTTGAACAATTATTTGGTTTCTCAGATAACAAGATATCTCAGGCTCATCTTGAACTTGTTCTAACATGGAAGGTCCATCTTTAATCCAAGAAGTCCAGGATCCTTTGAGCGTGGAATGGGCTCAAGTACAATACTTGGATTATAGAGGCTGTCATTGCTACTGGAGTATTATTTTTCCTAGACTCTTTAGATTGTCAAAGTTTTAAAAAAATATATTTTTAAATACAAATTTAATACTTTAATATTAGAGGATTTTCTTAAATTCTTTATTTCTTTCTCTCTTTTTAACATTAACAGGCTTGGTTCCTAATAGCAATATATTTACTTATTTATTCTATACTATAAGTATGATAATTTCAAAATCACAATTTTAGCCTGGGCATCATGGCTCAGGCCTGTAATCCCACACTTTGGGAGGACTAGATGGGAGGATCGCTTGAGGCCAGGAGTTTGAGACCAGCCTGGGTCACATAGCGAGACCCTTTCTTTACAAAAAATTTTTAAAAATTAGCCAGATGTGGTGGCATATGCCTGTAGTCCTGCATACTTGGGAGGCTGAGGCAGGAGGATCGCTTAAACCCAGGAGTTCAAGGTTGCAGTGAGCTATGATTGTGCCACTGTACTCCAGCCTGGGCGACAGAGCAAGACCCCATCTCTTAATGAGTGAAAAAACAAAATTAAAATTTCAGCATTGCTATTAACAATAAAAGTATTGTTATAATTTCACATTAGATTTTCTTTTGTCTTGAATATATACACAGAGTCGTGTGTTAAAAAGTCACTTGAAATAATTATGTTCTTTTGTGATTAGGTACCAATTTGGTAACCAGTTATGTTCATTCATTGTATTTTACATTTTGAATATGTCAAACATCTACATGGCTAAAAGACAAAATTATATACTAATAAAAAGTTCCACACAGAGAATTATCATTTCTTTCCCTGTCCTCTCTACCCCGTTTCTTCTTCCTCAGTATAACCATTTGGGTTAGTTTCTGATTTATGCTGCCACTGTTGCTTTTTGCAAAAACAAGCAAATACATATATACAAACACATACATGTTTTTCTTATTTTTTCCCTGTTCTTAGCAAATGTTGCACACTATGTATGCTATTCTGCACGTTGCTTTTCTTTCTTTTTTTCGTCTTAAAACAATTTATCCTCAGAATCTCTCCGACATAGCTATCTTTCTTTAACCTTTTCTCTGGCTGTGTAGTGGGTGGGTGTGCCATCATTTATTTAACCAGTACCTTAGGGATGAACATTTGAGTAGTTTCCAGACTTTTACTATTATAAACAATGCCTCCTAATGCATAAGCTATTTTGTATTTGTGGAGATATGTCCTCGGGGTAAATTTCTACCCTGACAGTATTTTTAAAAGCTCTCCAAGTGATTCTACTATGAAGCTGGGTTGAGGATTCCTGGGGTAAAGGTTAGGATTATGAGTTGGCTGACTTAAAAGTTAGGTGCTGAGAACCACAGAGAAGTTTGCATTCCAGATATCAAAGATACAAAGCATAGTGTGAATCAGGAAGAGGGAGAAAAACTTCATGAGGTGCAAGGATGAGGACAGGTAAAGGGCAGAAGCCAAGTAAATGAGGACAGCTCAAATGTGGAGAGCCAAATAGCCCCTGCAAAGACCAGGCCAACCACCAGCACTAGAAAAAAAAATGACAGAAAGCAAAATGAAAGGACAGGTAAGTGAAAAAAACAGACCAGAAGCTCCAAACAGCTGAAAAGGACCTTGCGATCTAAAGCAAAAAGTTGGCTCATTTATTAAGAAAGTGAGCAACCCCTCAGCCTGGCCAGCGTTGGTTCCTCATGGACAGGCAAGTGGGCGAGACTGTCTGGAGGTGGCACTGGCAGAAGGCTGAGTTCTAACGCCACATGGGATGGTCAGAGTTGCTGTTTGGAGGTAAGGCAGGACTGTGCAAGCCTAAGAGGAGGTGAACTGGGTTTTTATTTTTCTATTGTGAGAAAATACGAAGGGACTTCAGAAAGTTTGTAGAAAAATGGAATTAAAGATTAAAATAAAAAATTTATTTCTCAGCATAAGCTCCCTCAAAGTCAAGACACTCTTGTAAGTGATGATACCAAACATTTCATCCATCTTTAAAAAACTGAGTGTACTAGGAATTTGACCATGTCAACATAGTCTTTTTTACATTATTGACAGAAGGAAAATGGGTGCTCTTTACAGATTTTTTTAAGATTAGGAAACGAAAAGTAGTCAGAAGAAGCCAAATCAGGACCATAAGGTCAATACCTCATGATTTCCCATCAAAACTCTCGAAAATTACCCATTTGATGAGAGGAATGTGCAGGAGAATTGTGTGTATATAATTCTATGATTATTTTTTATTGTAAAAAGAAAATATATATTCTATTGTCTGGACATATATACTCACCATATATAATATATGTTTTATATATTATATAAAAATATTTTATATATATATAGAGTTTGTTTATCCATTGATCTGTTGATGAACAGTTGGGTTGTTTCCACCTCATAGCTATTGTGACTAATGCTTCTATGAACATTAGAGTACAAGTGTATATTTGACTCTCTGCTTTCAATGCCTTTGGGATATATCTAGGAGTGGAATTACTGATCATATGATAATTCTATGTTTAATTTTTTGAGGAACTGCCAAACCATTTTCTGTAGTGACTACATTATTTTACATTCCCACTAACAATGCACAAGGATTACAATTTATCCACATTCTCAGCAACACTTGCTATTTTCCTTTTTTTGTTTTGTTTTGCTTTGCTTTTCTACAATATCCTCCTAATGACTCTAGGTGGTGGACGGTGCTTTCTGAGCCCCTTGTCCTGATGACTGTGGTGACATGACTACGGTGGTGTGAATGTGATAAAGCCTTCCCATCCTAAGCACAGAGAGGGGAGGTGGGAAGGTGGGGCAGGGCGGGAGAACCAGAGGTACAGCTGTGACTCTGTGACCAAGTCCATTCCCCAGGGTGGCCTCTAACAAGAAGGCTCCTCCTTCAGTGTGCCATTAGTGCTTAATAAGTTGTGCTATCATCACCATTATCCTAAAGGAAGCGCAACCTTCTAAAATTACATACCTGGTGTGCAGGGAATTCTCCATCCTTATTTCTCCAATATTAGCCTTTTTCATTAGCCCCATCTGCCCAATTCAGGATAGACAATGAAATGTTTAATTTATTTCATTTTATTATGGTAATAACACTTAACATGAGATCTACCTTCTTAACATTTTTTTAAGTGTACAATATATTATTTTTGAGTATAGGTATAATGTTGTACAGCAAATCTCTAGAGTTTATTCATTTTACTTGTCTGAAACTTTATGCCCATTGATTAGTAATTCCCCATTTCCACCTTCCCTTTGCCCCTGGTAATCACTGTTCTACTCTCAGAGTCTATGAATTTGACTATTTTAGGTACCTCATATAAGTGGAATCATGCAGTCTTTGTCTTTTTGTGAGTGACTTATTTCAGTTAGCATAATGTCCTGAAGGTTAATCCACATTGTCACATATTGCAGGATTTTCTTCTTTGTAAAGGCTGAATAGTATTCAATTGTGTGTTTTTATATACGTGTGTGTGTGTGTGTGTGTATGTGTGTATATATATGTGCCACATTTTTTTTATCCATTCCTCTGTCAATGGACATTTAGGTTGTTTCCAGTCTTGAATATTGTGAGTAATGCTGCAATGAACATAACATATCTCTTCCAGATCCTTATTTCAATTCTTTTGGGTAAATACCCAGAAGTGGAATTGCTGGATTATATGGTTGTTCTATTTTGACACCAAAAGCACAGGTAACAACAAAAATAAACAGTGGGACCACATTAAACTAAAAAGCTTCTGCACAGCAAAAGAAACAGTCAACTGAGTGAAAAGGCAGCCTATAAAATGGGAGAAAATATTTGCAAATCATATATTGGATAAAGGGTTAATCTCTAAAATATGTAAGGAACTCCCATAACTCAAAAATACAAAAAAACCCTAATAACCCAATTTTTAAAAAAGGGAAAAGGATTTGAATAGATATTTCTCCCAAGACATACAACGACCAATGGGTATATGAAAAATGCTCGATGTCACTAATCATCAGGGAAATGCAAATTAAGACTACAATGAGATACCACTTCACGCCTGTCAGGATGGAAATAAGTGGGAGGGAAGATCAATATATAAGATTAAAGTGTTGGTACATTATCTCTTGTTTTCTAAGCACCCTAATCTGCTGAAATTACTAATTTCCTTCCATGCTGTAGGAAACACTGTCAGTGCCTCTTTCATGTTTCTTTGGCTTTACCCTTTCAGGGCTAATTATCAAGGGCCAGTATCTGCATTTCTTTGCCTGAGGAAGATACCTGTATTCCTTAAATGACAGGGAATTAATACCATCTCCTCCTCTCCAAGGGGCCTTAGGGGCCAACAAAGGGTGGGTATTGGTGTACAAATACCCCAGCTCCCTCACCCTTTGGCGGGATGACTCTGGAGTATGTATTTGCTCTGTACTAGTTACCCAAAATGGGGTCTGTGAACCAACATCAGCATCACCTGGGAGATCATTAGACATGCACATCTTGGGCTCTACCTCAGATCTACTAAATCAGTCAGAATATTTGGGGATAGAGCCCAGAAATCTGTTTCCACAGGCTCTTCAGATGATCCTTGTGCATGATAGAGTTCTATTATAGAAGTGCTGCTGGGCACCATTTCCTAGAGCTTCCCTTGGGATTGAGCTCTGGTCTTCTAAACTGGTAGCTATCTTGAGAACACTGTCTGGATTGGATTCCTTTCTGTCCCAAACTCACTCCTCCTTTCTGCATTTGCTATTTTCTTCATCTCTCAAAATACTTGTCCTTGAACTCTTGCCTCAAGGTCTGCTTCTGGGGGAACCCAACAAAGACACAGCCTTCCAGTTACATGTTCCTCCTTTGACTGAATTATTTACATCATTCTCCATTCCTTGTAGTTCAATCTAATTTCCAATACAAAATTGTGGTATTTTCTTTAGCCTCTTGATGATTAAAGGATCAGATTCATGTCTGGCCTATACCAGGATCCTCTCTCAGCTCAAAACAAAACAGCCATCTCCACATTAGGTGACCCCCAACATGGCAGCCTTGGTGCTAAAGGGATTTCCCTGCCTTTTCTCGAATGTCTATTTTTTGGAGCGTGGCAACCTAAGTAGTAACTGTTTTCTCCACAATTTATTCTTTTTACTACTTGTAAAATTTGAATGTATATAAACTAAAATCGTTATGGTGGGGAACCTGTGGCCTCGGGGCCACATGTGGCCTTCTGGATCCTTGAGTGTGGCCTTTTGACTAAATCCAGATTTTACAGAACAAATCCTTTGTTAAAAAGGATTAACAATGGCCAAAGGGTTTAACAAAGGATTTGTTCTGTGGAGTTTGGATTTGGTTGAGGGGCCGCACTTGGGGATCTAGAGGGCCAAGTGGGGCCTTGAGGCTGCAGGTTCCCCACCCCTCAGTGGTTCTCAAATGTGGCTGCATAGCAGTTGCATCCGTTAGTTTCTGACAAATACAGTAAGGAGATTCTGGATCGGTAGGTCTGGGGATAGAGCTGGATGTGTATATTTAGAAAAAGCTCCTAAAGTAATTCTGGCTCAAAGCTTTAGGTAGATTGAATGTAGAAGAATGAGCTATCACAATTGAATTAGAATTAAGATTCCTTCAAACAGCTATATCTGACAGTAAATAATTCCCAGGGATCTTTGTTGGTCTAAAGAAGGGTTTTGTGTTCTGCTATATCCCTTTTCTGGATTGCTGCAGGGTTTGATCAATGTCCTATCTTTAAAGGATATAGACATGCCACAGAGGGCCAGGTTAGGACGTAGAAAAAGTAGGGGATGGCCTAGTCTAGGATCCTAATGAACTCATTATTGAAACCAAACAGAAAGATGGTTCCTTTTGCAAACTGCTTTTGATTTTCCATTGTTACACTAGCAAATCCAATTCAGAGTGTCTATAGTCCACCTTTCAATGGCAATGCATGGCTTTTAATACAACTTAGATTCTTGCAATAAGTACATGATGAAATATTCGTCTTTAGATCTGTTCATACTGCTAATTGAACTATCAAAATGAAAACCAATCAAGATAGTTTTAAGGCATTGAATATCAGCTTCTGATCTAAGTAGGTAGCAGTAAAGTGTACAGCTACCTGTCTGACCTTTTCTGTAGAATTATGAGCTACCTTTACAAGAATGCAAGAACTGTGTCTTATAGTGCCTGTGACCCATGCTTTAGAATACTGAACTTGAACTTGGAAGACCTCCGTGAGGGAACCATGAGAAAATTGCTCAAGCTTGATCAATCTGTGTTCTCATCTGTAAAGAATACAATATACTTACCCTGCAGAGTTATTGTGAGGACCAGAAATCAAAGTGTAAAGTGCAAAAGCTACAAAGTGTTGCACGTTTTAAAAGAAAATAATGCAGCAAATTAATTTATTATCATTATTATTAAGGATTTTATTAAAATAAACCAGAATTATTGCTATTTAACTACATCATCCCCCAAATAAGTTTATTATTTATTCCAAGTACCTAGAGCACAGTAGACTTTCAGTAAATGTTGATTGAATAAACGTATGAATGAATGGTTAATTCAAAACCTGGTTTTTGAAAGAGAGTAAATATACTTTTCAAATGATCTAATAATCTTCAGAAAAAAATCAGTGCAAAACTTGCAGGTGATGTGTAAGAATCCATGGATGAGGTGTGCTTCAGGTTTTTAACACTGAGCTGGTTGGACAGCCCTATGGGCTGGAGGGTGGCAGGAGCAAAAAGAAGGGACCTAGAGCCTCTCACCCTCACTCCAGCTGAGCAGATTCATGTCTACCTGCTGTAGCACGGCGTGGTCCTTACCAGCCTGGGTTTACGGGACTGACAACCTGGGCTTGAAACCTGGTCTTCTATTCCTACTTTCTGGGTCAGGTTAACTCTGTGCCTCAGTTTATTAACTCCTTTCTGAAAATGAGATAATAGTAATAATAATACCCACATCAAGGTTATGGGAGATTAGTGTAAAGCACTAGAATAATACTGATGTTCAATTAGCAAGTGCTCAGTAAATGTTAGTAATTATTTTTACAAAATGGTTTTAACATGTCAGGTTTTATTTGTGCTATGATCTGGTGCTAGATGTGTAGACTAGCCTACAGAGCTGAGGATAACGTGAGATTTAGATAAAGAAAATACAAATTAAATTTTTAAAAGTATAGGGACTATTTCCAGAGAAAATGTTAATACATGACACATAAGATAATAAAATACAAAGTTGGTAAGAGTAAGGTCAGGCTGAAGGACGGGAAGTTTTTTTAAAAATTTGTTTGTTTTGGTTTGTTTTAATTTTTTAAATTTCAATATATTTAGAGGCTACAAGTGTTTTTTGTTACATGGATGAATTGTATAATGCTGAAGTTAGGGCTTTTAGTGAGTGTACCTGTCACCAGAATAGTGTACATTGTACCTGATAGGTAGGTTTTTTATGCCTCATCCTTCTCCCTCCCTCCCTCCTTTTCCCCTTCTTAGTTTTCAGTGTCCATTACACCACTCTAAGATCATATATACCCTTTGTTAGCTCCCACTTATAAGTGATAACATGTGTTATTTGTTTTTTCATTCCTGAGATACTTCACTTAGGATGATGGTCTCCAGTCCCATCCAAGTTGCTGCAAAAGTTATTTTTTGGGCTTATGAAAGCCCATCTCTACAAAAAATTTTTTAAAATTAGCCGGGCATGGTGGCAGATGCCTGTAGTCCTAGCTAACTCGGGAGGCTGAGGCAGGAGGATCACTTGAGCCCAGGAACTCGAGTCTGCTGTGAGCTAAGATCATGCTATTACTGTTGAGCTTGGGCAACAGAGTAAGAAAGACCCTGTCTCAAAAAAAAAAAAGAAAAATTATACTGATTTCCCCCAAAATTGATACAATAGATAAGATCAAAAATCAATCTACAACACAAAGATAATTTTGATAATTTCCAAAGATGAAAAAATCCCCATAAACTATATAATTCATATTTAATGAATATTTAATAAATTATTTAATGTAATTCAATTGAATGACATTATTTAGATTAAATAATTTATAAATGTCCTGAAGAAATGCTATAAAATATATTCACATAATCCATTAAAGTCATTGAGAATGTTTTATACATACGGAATTCCCAAATGAGATTAAATGTCTTTGTGGCAACTATACAAGGTACTATCATTATTGCTAAGGAAGGCAAAATTCCCCCCTTCACCAGCATGCCCGTGATAGAATCAAACCATATGGCTTTCTGCTTTCTGAGTATGTCTTGCAGTTTCTGCTGTGTGTGTGCCTTTGCTCCTGCAGTTCCATCTGCCTGGAATGCCATCCTTTCCTTCTTGGATTTTTGAATCATGCCATCTTAAGAAAGTCCCAGTGCCAGCTATTTCATTATGACATTATTGCTTTTCCCTCTGTATCAGCTACGTACAAATGTATGTGAACAGTTACATCTGTCTTTATGCATTCAATCATGATAAATGCTTGGAATAGTGTCCAGGGCTTAGTAAGTGCTCAATAAATATTAGCATTGTTCTTGTCTTTATTCTCGTCCACCTCCTCAGAGGCCAGGATCTCACCATGCTCAAAATGTGTATTGAGTTGAATTGAATTTTACCCAGTATAAGAAATATAACTGTCAAGATGCAGTTGGGCAAACCAAACCAAAAGAGACTTGCCAAGTTTCCAGCTGTCTTTCCTTAAAATTCAAGACTGCTTCTTGAAATATGTTTTTATCAGTTCTGACCTGGGCTTTAAATATTGTGGCATTCATTCAAAATCCATGACAATTTGTCAAGAGTATGTGGAACCAGATTTCTAAGAGGTTAGCAAGTAGGACAGTTTGACAAAGTTCTATACCCAACTCTGTTTTGGACTAATTTTTATTAAAGTTGTCTCTAAACCAAGTCTCTCATATAAAATATGGCTAGCAGTCATCAAATTGAAGTTCAAAAGTAGGTAAAACCTGCTGAAGTTCCAAAATGATGCTTTACAAGGTATGCTGGAGCCCAACCAACAAAGAAACTCAATAGGACACTAATGTGTGTTGCTCACATTCTGCAACTGTCCACTCTATAGATGATTTTCTTCAAATGGTTCCATGAGCTATGAGATTGCCCTCAGTCGACATGTGGGCAACCTGATTAATTTTCCTCACTCACAAATAGCATTTACTTTAATGGAATATGATTTTAGTTTAAGTAAAGATGAAATAAGTATGCAGTTAACTATTTTACTTATTAACTAAAAGCCATAATGCCTTTCCCCTATGTCGTCAAGAAAGCACATAAGCATATTTTCTCTTAAACCAGTCTTGTTAGAAATATGTGAAGCTACTACTTATAAACACAAATAGAAATATTTGCATACAACTGTCTACCTTGTGTTCATGTTCTCTAGGGGTAAATGTTTTTCAGTTATTAGGAGTGATTTACTGTTAGATATTTTATATTCCCATCAGTATATGCAAATTAGTTTGGGTAACTTGTGATCAATCACTCAACACTACATTGGCTTACTGAATATAAAAATATTCAAGTTAAATTTTATTTTATAAAGGAAATTATATCTATCTTGGAAAAAATATTTTTGAAGCTGAACAATTTTTGGTCTCCTTTCTGTGGTCCAATGTAAAACTCTGTTGATGTTTTTAGATGTAAAATGCTATAGGTAGAAACCCTATAATCAATGATGTATTTAGTAGAGTCTGGAATCTGTCACCATCTTTAATGAATGTTCATTGAATATGCAAAATGTTGACTATAATATGTTGCAATATATATTGAAACTTGCCAATAATAAATAGATGATGACATTGATAATTTAAAACAAAGCACATTATATATTTGATCCAATATTTCCTGAGATTCTGGCTACCTAACTCATCAGCTGAGTGGCTGAAATGCTCTGAAAATTGAGTTTACAAAATGACAGTTCCTATTTAGATTTTTCCACTTAAAAAGTTGCTGGTTCTGAATCACTGAATGTATTGCAAGAACAATGTCAGCCAAGCCCTGTTGGAAGAACAAAATAAATGAAACAGGCTTCATGTCCCACTTAGCTATATTTAACATTGTAATATTTCATGTTTTCAGAAATCTACTTTCCAATAATGTAATAACTTTCCATTAAGATAGTGATTATCAGTGATAAAAATGCCTGGAGATGCCTTAGAATTTCTAGTAATTAGAGATTCATAAACATTTACATTCAAACTAGATTTTTTTTCACCATTTTTTCAAATATTGGAAGACATGAAAATGGAATAAAATAGGTCAATGGTTCCTCGTAAAAAAAATCTAATTGTCTTCAATAGAGGTCAACCATGGTCAGTTAAATGATCAGGGGAAAATACCTAATTATTTCTCTAGACCTACTTAATACTGGCAGCAATTTTCTTCTTCCTCTTTAAAAAAATAAAGAATTTTGCCTGAAACAATGGAAAAATACTTTTAGTTACAATGTGGAATTCTAACCTCCAGCAGATCATAATGCACTGCCTTCAGAATACAATCATTAGTTTACTGACATTAAGAAATGAACCAAATAGCCTCATTTTTCTAAGTTCCTTAGTAAATGTTCTCTCAATCAAAACAGTGGGGCAACAGTTTAGTGGAACAAAACCTCCTTATACTAGAAAATTGATATTTTCCTTGCACAAGTCATATCTTGCTGCATATCCTGGACTTGGTTTTCCTTGCTGTAACCTAATTTGGACTCTGGAAATGTGTTTTACTCTTGATTTAATCCCTTAAAACCCCTGCATGTTTGTAAGTAGCGTGCTGTTGCAGGGCTTATGATTTCATTTATGGGGTGAAGGAAAACCTTCATGCCAGTGGCTGCTGAAATTTCACCAGGTAGCTCCCCTTCTTAAGACTTTTAAGGTTGCTAGAATGCAAATGCCTTTGGGAATGAGAGCTCTTAAATCATACATCATTTACAGCTAGGGGTAAATGAATAAATGCCACTAATTGTGTGATCTATGGCAATTTAATACAGTTTTCTGTCTTCAGTTTTCTTACCTGTAAAATGGAATAATGACAGAATTTACTATTCTTGTGAGTTGTTATTATGGAGCTATTATGAGGATTAAATTAGAGTAAAGTGCTTAGCTCAGTGTCTGGCAAGTTGTGCGTGTCTCAAAGATGTTGACTGCTATGACTTTAATTGGTATTGAAACTTCTTTGCAACTTCAGTACAAGTCCAGAGCTCAGCTCATAGTCAACTCTTGCTGGTAGTAAGTGTAATGGTAATAGTGGTGCTGACGGCTGGTTTAGGGGAAAGAACAGAACTGGAAGGGCCCTTAGTTCTTGGGAGACACTGAAGATAAACATACGATTTTACAGTTTTGATTTAGGTCACCCGTGCTTGATGTCCTTTTTTTGGGAGAGGGAGCCCATAAGTGAGGGGAGGAGCATTACAGGGATGGCAAACAATAAACTTAAAGTGGTAAATGGGAAGATCCCTGAGTAGGAAGTTGGAGAAGTAAGATTGAGCTTCAGCCTCTGCCGCTAATTTGGTGGACAGCCAGGGTAAATGTCTCCAGATTTGGATAATGAAGAAGGACCCTTATGGAGTTTATTATCCTCAATTCCAAGATGGTCAGTGACTTCTGCATTATTCTATGACAGAGAATGGGAGAAACAGTCCAAGGCAGGATGGGGCCAGGACCTAAAATTAGGCCTCCTCAGGTAAAGGAACTTGACTAACACAGTGCTTCTCGGACTTAATGTGCACGAAGACCACCTGGAGACCTTGTTCAAATGCAGATTCTTGTTGAATAGGTCTGGTTGAGATTTGATAATTTGCATTTTTAACTAGTTCCCAGGTGCAGCTGTGGCTGCTTGTGTGAGAGCCACACTTTTACTGGTCATGCCTATAAACACTGATGGCTTGTTTAGGAAGCAAATCAAGTCTGAAAGGGGATAGAAAATGATTTTACTTATAACCTAAGCTTTGCACCCTTAGACAAAAACAGCATGGGTTCAGTTAATAACAAACAAAACTTGTTAATGTCCTTGCAGAGTATCAGCATGCCACTGTCTTGGTTTCATGAAAATAGTCAAAATACCTTAGAGTGCATGTTAAGTAAGGTAAGTCTTCTCCTTCTACTTTGTAAGGCTTGTCACCTAAAACTACGTGGTTATTTGCATTATCCACTGAGAAAGCTGAGGGTTCTTTGCTTCTAGAACTTCCATTTTCTTCTTGAGCAGAGATATTTTTAGCAGCTCTTGAGCTGTGAGCCCCTGATTTACCGGGGGTATTCATTCTCTTGTTTGGTTGCTTTACAGAGAATTTAATCAGGAATTTTTACTTATACTTCTTGTCATTGCCTCTTGTTTTTGCCCTCTCCCCGTCAGCAAATTCTGTCAGATTTTTAAGCATGGCGAGTTGTTAGACCTTCAATGTCATCTCTGAAAAATGGCCTTTTTTGAGAAACATTTTGCTAAGCAGACTTCACAGTGATTCCTTTGAGATTTAGATACTACCCTGCCGTTCCCTCCTGCTGCCTCTACGCCAGAATGAGGACTTGCAGGCTTGGGAGCTGGCCCGAGGATCCCGAGCATCCTGCAGGGAGAAATGTTGCTCTATTTGAGATTTCACAGAGACTGTCTTTTCCCTGGATACGAGTTACTTCTCTGCTACTGTGGGACTCTCTGAGCATCAGTTTATCCTATATGTGAAACGGAGTAACATCCATTTTACTTACACAGATGGCTAGAAGGACACTGTGAAAAATGCATATGACATTCATCATCAGTATGTACACAAATTAATTATTAGTGATCTTATTTGAGTCTCATGGGAGATTCTGTCACTCACTGGCTCGTCTGAATTAGTTTGATATTTGATGGCAGGGCAGGGCTCCCTGGGGTCTTGACTGACCGTCAAGGCTGATCTAGTCAGTGGTAAAACAGTCGTCTTCTGCTCAAGGTTTCCCTGACGAGGAGGCTGGGCAATAGCTCCTATTGCCTAACTTGGCTGTTTGCAACAAATAAACAAGAGGTTTTCCCAGATTCAGTATCAAGCTGACAGCACATTCTCGACAAAGAGTACTGTCATTTCTCTGACGTCCACAACCATTGCTTGTTAGACTACCACAGGCAGCTTATTAAGCATCGAGTCAGTAACCATCCAGAATGATAAGGAGCCCACTTCCAACTCCATTAAATATTTTGGTGGATTTTGGCAAGAAAACGCCTTTCATGGCCATTTCTTCTTACATTTCATTCTTGCTTCTACTGTTTTAGTTAAAATGGTTTAAGTGGGAGTATTTAGGAAATAGCTGATACACATATTATCATTTGTGCAAAATTAAAAACTCATAAGAAGTTTATTGGGTCAGTTTTCAGTAGCGTTTGTCTTTTGTTCCCTGAAAGGATGCTCAGAACAATAAGTATTTGGCAACTTACTTCTGTTGGAGGTTGTCTTAAAGACAACCTTGGTAAACATTGCTAGAATATATAGAATTAGTACTCCTAAGAGATGTATGTTGTACCTGACTCTTATCTGCAAATTTCTAGGCTCTTTGGAAGTGCACTTTGCTAAGGAATGAACACAAAGTGTGTTTGAGATTAAGAATGGGGACACTATTGCCTTTTAAAAGCTGTACCATAATTATGATGTTCGGCAGACAATTAAAAAGGATATAAATAGTGAATTTGGGCTATATCTCTTTTTTTCAGGTACATGCATAATTTGTCTGTTTGCTTATCTTTACCTTTATGTTTCCCTACATTTACAGAAAATTCTCTGTTTATCATATTATATTCTGTTAATTTATAAAATAGATATAGGGAAATGATCCACTATTTATGTAATAGTAAATAGTTACATTTACTGTAATATTTCATAATGTTCCCAAATAATCATTTTCTGAATAAAAGATTATTTCTAGAGGGTCAGGGACTACGCATAAGGGATATGAGGGGTTAAGTAGAAGGGACATGAATGAAAACCACACAGTCTAGTAGAAATAAGAAGACTAAGCCGTGTGGCTTTGGGCAAGTCACTTTACCTTTCTAAGCTTCAGGTTACTCATCTTTAAGATATGGATAATTCATGTTCTTAAAAACATTGCAGAATTTAATGAGTGAATGTACGTAAGGTATCCAGTGCACACACAAGTGAGGTTACTCCAAATTGGAAGCTAAATTGTTCTGGTTCCAAGACCCAACTTGTTTCTTGCTGAGTCTCACCAAAGTATCCCCAAGTGGAAAGTAGCATGTTACTAGTGCTCAGACACTTAGTTCTGATCTTCAACCACTGATGTCACTGTTACTACTGACAAGCCTTGTCCCTACACCTGACATGTGGCCAGACAGGTGGTCTGGAAGTGCCACCTTCTGCTCTGCAAAGCCAGGAGTCTGCTGCTCTTGCAGATCAGCCTCAAGCAATCAGTCCCCTCTCTCATATTACTGGGAGGGCTTGGCAGTTTGCTGAAGGTTAGGAAAGAAATGGCTCTCCCCTTGTGTTATGCTGGTAAAGGGAGGGTTCCACAGCAGCACTTCTTGGAACCAAATCTATAGGTTTAGAAAAGGTAGCTTTTGTTCCTAATGTTTTTGGTTTACGTATATAATCCTTCATGTCATTTGGGATATATATTCTGCTTTAATGGGCAGGTCTTGGGGAGTTCAAGGCATTTGCCATTTTTCACCTGGACACACCAATTCATTGGATTCTTAGATCCTGGTACTGTATCTGGGTCATCATGCTATACTTTTCTCTTATGATGAATTCTCTTTCATGGGATAAGTAAAAATGAGCTTTTATCTTCTCCTTCTACCTCATTCCAACTCATTAAGCAAGTTTATATTTGTCTAAGCCTCAATTTAAGGCATGAATCTAATTTTTGTTTCCTTCAGAAGGTTCCACAGTACCTATATAAATCCATGGCTGTGAATAAATATTCCAGGGAAAGGAATTGGTCTGGGCATATCTGAATATTGAATCTCACATTGCTACTAGGGTCCTATTACAAATAA
Source organism: Daubentonia madagascariensis (assembly GCA_023783475.1). Lineage (NCBI taxonomy): Eukaryota > Metazoa > Chordata > Mammalia > Primates > Daubentoniidae > Daubentonia > Daubentonia madagascariensis. The sequence continues at coordinate 32,591,619 of JAKFHU010002140.1, read as the reverse complement.
TAACTATGTATCATCATCATTATTATTTTATTAATAATTTTACTGATAAATATTATTTATTAAAAATTTTATCAGCAAACAAAATACTAATAAACACATGCATTTACTTATAAATAATTTAATACAAATAGTACATTTTATTAACAAATGAGAGATTGCATTTTTGAGGTATTTATAATGAATTTAGAAAAAAATTTGGAGCCAGAGAGAGCTGGGGTTAAATCTCTGCTTACCACTTGCTTATTATATGACTTTGAATTATGCTATTTATATTTTTTTAAACTGGAGAAAAATGGGGCCAGTAAGATTGTTGCAAGAATTAGGTGATATAACTGTATAAAGTTTTTTTGCACAGAATCTGTTCCATGTAGGTGCCTAATAAATTATACCTATTTTTATTTATCATCAACAATCTAGTTCTAAGAAGTCATGTGTGGTTAAGAGACAGGTGGTTGAGGACTTGAGAAAGTGGGGTGTGGAGAGATGTTTAGAGCAGTGGTTAGTGGTGCAAGCACACACTGTTTCCCTGGAAGTAAATATCCCATTTTGCAAGCCCTCTGTTACTTCTGTCCTCTTTCCACTAATTTTGGTTCTTGTAAAATGTCACGCATTGCTTTCCTTTTCTACTCCATTTATCTCCTCTCTGTGTCCATTCTTATTGTCCCTGCAAAAATATGACTTTGAGGACCATATAAATATAGTGTATGGTTGATTGGAGAGGCCCCTTAGCTGAGAAGGGATGGAAGCAGGAGCAAAGCTGTGCGGTGACTGCCTCCGGAGCCCGGGCCCTCCGCTCTGCATCCCTTTTCTTTGTCCCAATCTCCCCTTTCTACCTGCTTTATATATGGTCGCCTATAACTCCCTTCCCACTTCTAGGAAAACTGAGGAAAAACAGTTTCCTGTCCTTTACATTCAAGTCAACCTATTTTCTCTCCTTGGGGTGTTTACATTTTGGGGTCTACGTTTAATTTGCCCCTTGTTAAAATCATTTTAGGCAACAGGCACATTGGAGGTAACCTGGGCAGCAGGAGAGCCTTTTCTGTCCTAAGAGCACGTGAAGCCATGTCCACTGATAGGCCTGCTCCAAAATGAGGGGCAAGGGCACACCCTGGGTGTTCAGACCACAGGATGCAGCTCATAATCCTGTTCTGACCTCTTCTACCCTTAGTCAGTTTTGTGACAGCGACATTTTTGACATCTGCTTTCTGAATAAATCCTTGCTTATTTCACAGTCCAGTATCTAAATCAAATCAAGCCAATTATCATGCACAGTCTATTTGTATAAATATTTCAATAGAACATAGCAAGAGTAAATATTAATTGCTGTAAATGAAACATCTTTCTGAACTTGTCATATACTGCCTTAGCATAAAAACCCTAAACTTATATATGAATTACTAAAAAAAAAATCTACACTTAATTCTGAAGATATTGCTCAGGAAAAAATGATAGCTCTTTTGTTTGTAAGGAACAAATCTTAGGAGATTATCTAGGTGTTACACCTGGGCATATCAGCCATGTTATCATTCTAAGTGTGAATCTCTAGGGACATGGCTTTCTAGAAATGGAGTAGTAAATAAAAAAGCAAATTGGTGACAGCCTGTCTGCTTGTTTTCTGCGTAGAGACTCAGGGTGTATGAGGTGGAGAGGAAGCTCTTGTTTATTACTGATGGTGATATGCAGAGCTGGCTAGTGGGGTTTCAAGGCAGTTTCATCAAATGGGCAGAATTAGGGCAGGTGCAATCACAGGAATACAGGTAATGCTGGAGATGGGAATTAGTACCCTCCTAAAGAGGAAGAAGGTGACACATGGCTGTGATGATTCCTCTTGGGCTTATTATATGGCTTTGAATAAGCTGCTTACTGTGCACCCCAGTGCTCCCTAATAAGCAGCAGGCCTCCAGACCTGGGCCAAAGCTCAGCAGTTTTCCTCTGGTTGACTGCTGGTCATGACCAACGGGAGCAGGGCTCTCACCTCATGGCTTTGACACCTGTGTGCTTTAACAGACCTCCACAGTGAGCTTTACACATATGGCAGTTGTGATTTTCTGATTGCCCCTGCTCTGTTTACACAGAGTGGCTTCAAACACTCCATGGAGCATTGTTTGACAGATGGGCTCTAAGACAAAAACAATTTTCCTCCAAAGGAGGAGAGGCTGGTAATTTGGAAATGGGAAAACGGCAAACCCTTTCACTCATTTTAACCCTCCACCCCCTACAGGGAGTTTTTGGCATCAACAGTATGGTTTTCAGCTCCAAAGTTATTTTGTGCATCTGAGTGCTATTGGGTTGGTCTAAGATTTTGGACTTTTAATCACTTGGATCATAAAGAATATGGCAAAGTGTCAGCCAAGTGTGGGAGACAGAATTGCTTCCTACTAAAAGGGAACATGATAAATATGTCTGATTTGGTACTATGATCAAATAGACGAAAGAATTCAGTAAACATACCATAAATTTGTCTAGAAGCATATTGGGAAACTATTCATCCCAGACAGATTCACCAAGAGATAGTATATTTCTGTCTCTGACCAAGTGCTTTTTCTGGAAATTCGGGAAAATATTGAATCCTGAATCCTCCTGCTCTAAAAACCTTAGTCATTTTGGAACAGGAGGTACATGAATATATTTTGAAAGGAATATGCTGATCATTTAGAGATTTAACATAGTCAGAATTGTGAAATAGTGAAAGTTTGTCTTAGGCATTTTGTGGCAACCACCTGGGATTTTTGAAATCCACCTGCAAGGAATTTTTTCAACAATATAACTTTTTTCCCTTATGACCCAACAGTATAGTCAGTGAAAAAGATTATACTCTCTAGTCATTTGCTTGAGGCAGACAAAAGCCATTTTATTACAAGTGTGGGGGTTTATATGAGTACAAATTATACACAAATAAGGAATATGGGAGCCGGCAGAGGACATGAATTAGTCTGGCTTACAACATGTCTTGTGGATAATTTCTTATTTTTTTGAATGTCCCATTGTTCAAGCAAGGTCCTGGCTTATGTACATGGCCTAGTTTCTTCCCTTCTGGCTGCACAAGAAGTCTGTATTCCTGGTTAGTTGCATTTTATGCCTACTCTCCTCTCAGAAAGAATATCGCAGGCATGTTCAGTAGCAGCTTGAAATCTGATAGCTGTGGGTTGAAATCCTGCCTCTGACAGTTGGAAACTGCACGTCCTTGAAAAATTCAAGTACCTTCTCTGAGTCTCTTGGAATCCTGAGAAGTAAAACAGGGTAAATACAACTCCATTTCTTGGTTGTTCCAATGAGTAAATACAATCACATATGGAAACCTGAGAGTACCATCCCTGATGCCTATTAAGTTCTCAATGAATGTTACTCATTATTATGAAACTTAATTTTTCTAAGTTTTCAAGCTAGAGTGAACATCATCCAAGTTGATATTTTGTTTTTTTAGAATTAAAGAGGGAAGTATAATAAATGCCAGGACAACAGGTATAAGTCAGACTGTCCTTGGCATACAAGGACATTGATCACCATTTTCTAAGGAATCTAATTCCCAATTCTAATATCTAAATGAGGTTAGAGCTTCACCATTAATTACTTCTGCTCATCATCTGGACAGCAGTTTAACTGATCATTGGCATTTACAATTTTGTTCCTTTTCAGTTGACTATTCTCACTCTATAATTTGTCATTCATTCCTAATTTTACAGATATTTATTGAGCTGACCTTTGCTAAAAGGCCATTATTTCTACTTTAAATAACTCTTCTTTGATATACAAAGTAATTTTTCCCAACTCTAATAATTTAGAATAAGATACAAAAAAGGAAATGTCCTATTTATGTCAAAGAAATAAAGATATTTGTGCAAAGTATATTTAAATGTGTACAGTTGACCATTGACCAACATGGGGGTTAGGGGCACCTACCCTCCTTGCAATTGAAAATTCACATATAACTTTTGACTCTCCAAAATCTTAACTATAAATAGACAACTGTCGACTAAAACCTTACCAATAACATAAACAGTTTTTTAGCACGTATTTGTATGTTATGTGCATTATATACTGTATTCTTACAATAAAGTAAGCTAGAGAAAATAAAATGTTATTACGGAAATCATTAAGGAAGAGAAAATATATTTACTATTCATTAAGTGGAAGTGGGTCATAAAGGTCTTCATCTTCATCATCTTCATGTTGAGTAGGCTGAAGAGGAAGAAAAGGAGCTGGTCTTGCTGTCTCATGGGTGGCAGAGGCAGAAGAGGTGGAGAAGATGCAAGACAAGGCAGGAGAGGCAGACACACTGGTGAAACTTTATGGAAATATATTGTAATTTCTGTCTGACTCTGCTTTTTCTTCTAAAAATGTTTCTGTATGATACCCATCCTTTTTCCATCATTTGCTTTGGTTTCAGTGCCCAGATTATAGAGGGGTCCTTGTTATACAAGAAGTCAAATGCAGTCTTGAATAATTGGAACCCCTCTGAGAGATTTTCTAATGCCCATTTGTTTTCTGGCACTGCTTCCTCGACATTTTCTTCCTCATCGTCTGGTGCTGGTTGGGAAGTGCTCATCTCCACCTCGTCGTCTTCTGTTATGTCCTCTTGTGTGGTGTCTATTTGCTCTTGAATTTCTCTGAGATTCATATCTTGAAATCCATCACTGCCCCCACCCCCCATCTTTTTGCCATATCCACAACCTCTTTACTGATTTCCTTGACTGGCTCTGTCATAAATCCTGTGAAGTCATGTGCAGCATCTAGACATAGTTTTCTCCAGCAGGAATTTAATGTTTCAGGCTTGATGGCTTTCGTGGCATTTTCTATAACAACTATGGTATCTTCAGTGGTGTAATCCTTCCAGAATTTCATGATATTCTCTCTATGAGGTTCTCTTCCATAGTGTTGACAATCCTTTCCATAGAGCACCATGTGTAATGAGTCTTAAAGGTCCTTATGACCCCCTGATCTAGAGGCTGAATTAGAGACGTTGTGTTTGGGGGCAAGTAGACCAGTTCGACACCTTCGGTGTTGAACTCACAGGGTTCTGGGTGCCCAGGGGCATTGCCCAATATCCAGAGAAGTTTAAAAGGCAGTCCCCTTACTGGCAAGGTAATTCCTGACTTCAGGGACAAAGTTTTTGGTGGAACCAATCCAGAAAAAGTGTTCTCATTGTCTAGGCCTTCTTGTTGTACAACCAAAAGACTGGCAGCTGGTGTTAATCTTTCCCTTCAAGGCTGGGGGTTAGCAACTTTGTGGACAAGGGAAGTCCTGGTCATAAATACAACTGCATTTGCATAAAACAGAATTAGCCTATCCTTTCCTGCCTTAAATCTTCATGCTCATTTCTCTTTCTTACTAATAAATGTCCTTTGTGGCATATTTTTCCCCCCAGAGTAAGGCATTTTTGTCTGTATTAAAACCTGTTCAGGCAGATAGCCTTTCTCCTCAATGATTTTGTTAATGGCATCTGGGAACTCATCTGCTGCCTCTTAGTCGGCAGAAGCTGCTTCTCCCATTATCTTGACATTTTTAAACCAAACCTCTTTATAAAATTATCAAACCATCCTTTGCTGGCATTAAATTTTCCAGCTTTAGATCTTTACCTTCTTTTTGCTTTAAGTTGTCATATAATGACTTTGCTTGTTATTGAATCACATTAGAATCTATAGGTATGCCCTCCTTATAGCAATCCTGGACCCACACAAAAGCCGCACTTTCAATCTGAGATAAAAAGGTATTTTGTAAAAAGTGCAAGGTTTTTGCACCTACTGGCATACCTGCAGCAATGGCTTCACAAATTTCCTTTTCATCTTTCCCAATGGTACTTCCACTGGATTCATTTATCTGGAAATGGTGGGCAACTACAGCTGCAGACCTCAATCTATGGTCCTTATCAAGGAAGTCAACTTTTTCTTGTAATGTTATAACTTTCTGTGCTTCATGGGAGCACTTCCAGCGTCACTAGTGGCACTTTGTATGGGTCCCTGGTGTCATTCAAGGTTTAGGGTATTGCACTAAACATGATGAAAAATACACCAGAAACATGAGAGATCACTTTTTATTGTGATACACAATTAACTGGAGAGAAAAACTGCCCATGTGGAGATGATCAGCATCACAAGGCATTTTAAGGGGATACTTGCACCACTTTGAGCTCACGACAGTAGCAACAGGAGGTGGCTATGGAATTATTACGGTAGCACAGTATGTACTTTAGTTAATTTTATGCAGTTATAATTTAATACTGCATCTTCATGTTTGTTTATATTTCCCTCCACTGTGAATGGCACCATGTATAGTCTGTGTGTAAGTTTTGATAAATTTGTAAATTTTATAATAGATTTGTGTATATTTTATGGTAGTAAATGATAAAATAGACTACTATCTACATGTATTTTATGCATTCATGACATACCTTTAAAAATTTTTTTTTGATATTTCTAGGCTATGTGGTTCCTTGTAAGTTTTTTCAAATTGTCACAAATCTCCAAAAAATTTTTAAATATATTTATTGAAAAAAATTCACATATAAGTGGACCCATGCAGTCCAAACCCATATCATTCAAGGATTAACTGCCTATATCTGTGTCTACACCAATTGGTTTCCAGAGTGAAAATACACATGTATGTTTCATATGTTCCATGGAACATATGTGTGTATTTTTTCTCCTAACTCCACCTGCATTTTTAGGGCTCCCTAACCTTGAACTTATACTTTCATGCTGGCTTCCTATTCATAAAACCTTTGCTGTACAACATCTTGGCTAAGATTTAGAAGATTTAGAATCATTGTCTTTCTCTTTCCTTTCTCTCTTCAAACCATGATTGCCTCTCTGGTGTCCTATGTTAGGGTGCTCCAGGGTAAGTAGATTGATAAGCATATTCACTCTTAGTATCTAATGTAGTTATGCCTAGGCATTCATGTATTATGATATTATTGTGCACTAGTATTATTAGTATTAATTAATATTATATGTATTAATTTTATTTCTTTCCTGTTAAAATTAACATATTATATTGATTTTAAGGTGTGTTTATAGGGGCTAATAATTTCTTTTTAGAGTGTTATCCCTCTCAGAAAAACTATCTTCATTCCAACTCAGATGTTCAGACCTTTGTCAAGTGGAAAGAACTTTGAGGAGAGGCTCTGTCAGTGTGAAAGGGCCAATGGGTGAGTTGCCCCTCAACTCAAGGTATAAAGGAAATTGCCTCTCCTGCCTCTGATTATCTTATGTGATTCCCAACAGACAGGGCGTGTTTTCAAAGGCTGGGGGGGCAGTTTTGGTTACACTGGCACTTAGTGGGTAGAAGTCATGAGTTGTTAGACATGCAGCAAAGCATAGACTGTCCTGCACAATGAATTTTTCCATATTTCACATGACTATATTTTACATAAAAATACAAAGTGGGTCTTTTTTTTTTTTTTTTTACCATTTTAATAAGTATGCTGAATTATCCAGGAATGAAATTGCACCATAAATCAGGGGAGATTGTAGTTTGTTTTTTTCAGCACATCATTCAGAGTCATTCATCATTTTTGAAAATAACATCATCAATGGCAATGCTGCTAGTGACTTTTCAATCACCAGCGTGTCACCCTCGCATCAGTCAGCATCAGAAGCTGTTGTGTTTATGATGATTTTATGTGTGTATATAAACTTATTCAAATATTCAAGTGAAAAAGAAATAATGTTGGTGATATTCAGTAGATGTCATGGTCAGAGCCCATTCAGGAGACAGAAATGACACCAGCTATTTGAACAGAGAAGATTTAATATAAAGAATTCTTAAATAGTAAAAAAAAAAAAAAATTGTCAGCTGATAACTAAAAGGGTGAAAAAAGGAACTCTAAGGTATTGTGAAAGTAGCAACTTCAGGAAGCAGCTACCACCGCTAGAATTGAGGGAACAAAGGGGAAAATTAGAAACTTAGAGGCAAGGCCTGGTGAAGCCACCTCTGAGCTCAGGCTGGGAAGCTGGGATCCAGACCTCTGAGGAGGAACAGTGGCTGGTGAGTGTCCGAGGGAAAGTGTCCGTTAACCTGGTTCTCCCAGTGCTGGACAAAACTGCAAACTATATTCAGCTGCGGCCGCAAAAAGGCTCTGCTGTTGCTGGGGTGATAATACCTTGCGGAGTGATGCTCCCAGGATCTACCAGCAGCCAAGGAGCTCCTTAGAGGCACAGGAAGGAGCAAGTTTCTGCTGCTTCCTCCAGCTTTGAAGTCTTTTGTGCCTCTACTAGCAAATTCTAACAGAGAGAAATTTGGTAAAGCAAAATACTGGTTTGCAGGATCCCAGCCTCAGCACCACAAAGCAGAGCATAGAAGAGTAAGTTATTTATTCACTGACAGACAATGAATAAATAGCTAGCACATTTGGCTCTTGTCTTATATTTCCTAAATCCAAACTTACTCATTACAACCACACCATCTAGTATGGTCGTACCTTGGCATTTGCATATTATAATACTTCTATTATTATGTGGTAGTCTTTTAACTATTGTATTTTGTATCACAAGTAACACATTGCATTGATTTAAAATGATGCTTATAGAGAGTTAATAATTTCATTTCAGGACAACAAAGGAGACATTAACAAATATTTGTTACAGAAAGTGAATATTGAGTCTGATAGCATTGAGAGCCGCTAACTTGGCTCAGATAGTATAATATATACTTAGACTGGAGACTCTTGGCTCCTTGCCAGCTGAGTGGCAGTGCCATCTGATCTCAGGTACAGACTTGTGTACAAAAAGAATGTCATATGCTGTGAGATTCTTACTTCACTGAGGAAACCATCTCACAGTTGGCGTACACTGATTGTTTTGGGGAATGGGCATGCATTAATGGAAATGCAAATCCCTGCAGTGGTGACAGTCGTCCCCAGGTTTGCAGCCCTACTTCTGAAGGCATGAAGGCACAAGGAGGAAGTGGCATACCTGACACTGCCCTCTGTGCCCTTTCAGTAGCAGAACTCTGAGTGACCATTACAGTCAGGGCCGGAGCTTTCAATAAAAATTATATTTAAAGACAATGGTTACCAGTTGTTGAGCTTCTACAGCAGTTAGGTACTCTGATAGGCATTGAAAACACAATGTATTTACTCACAACCATTTCTAGGTAGTAAATATCATCCCTATTTTATAGATGTGGTAATTGACCTTAGGGACTCGCCTAAGGACTACACAGCTAGTGAGAAAACCTACTCTCCCTGTTTTCTACTACCTAAAACCCCTTTCCACTCTGCCTCTGAATGGTAACACAGGAAAAAAACCTCATTATTTATAAGGGGTTATTTTTGCAAGTAGTACAATTATTTGACAGATTAATTGACATTAATGGAAAGAAAGATTCAATAAATCTATAATATATATGTCTGATACATATTAAAATCTCAATAAATATATGTTGTATATATGTTGTGAGTATATATCCACAACAAATTTTTGTTGTAATGATAATTTTCAAGTTGGTTCATTTTGATCTTGACTTCATTATCTATCTAATCTTTCTAAAAGACCATCCTGCACATGGTAAAGCTAATCACCTAACCCTAGAAGATAATTCTTCAACAGGGTCTCTTTTCATTTGAGCTTCAGATGTGGCAAATGGAATTTCACAACACAGGGAAAAAAGAGACAAGGCTTTATGATGACAAGTATTCCCAGAGAGTTTCCAAGCATAAACCTTGGACACAAAATAAAGAACACTTTCATATCTATACAGTGCAGAAAAGAAAAGAACTGCTTGGAAGATAAAACTAGTAATTAAAATGAACTGAAACAATTGTGTGATTGATAAATCACTTGTCTCAGCCACTCAGGAAATCACACTTATCAAAACCACCATTGTTTTCAATTTCTATGTCTTCTAAGCTTCAATGAAGCAGAATCATTTTCCAAGACTTGGTATCATGATGCACATTTTGTTCACAGCCACCTTACATCATACTGTGTCATACTTGACAGGAAGGACTTTTGTAGCAGAATGCTAAATGCAAACTCTTTGAAAGTAAAACTTGGGGAAAATGTGGAACTCTTAGGCAGTAACACTGACTAGAAACACACTCTTATGCTGGCTAATAAATTAGCTAGCAGCTAAAAACACTAACATCAGTTTTCAAAAAGTCATTTTACCTAAGTGTGTTATTGTTTCTTATAGTCACATTGCAGTTCATGAAAGAAAATACATCTTGCTGAAAAAGACACTTGTTATATTTGAGCTTTACTCCCTCTGTCTGAAATACCAGATATCAGGTTGAATGTCTGCCAGTGCCCTCTTCTGGATAGAGTATAACACATTTACAGGCTTTATCTACCCTCTTTACACTAAGGGCTAAACAATTTTTTCTTGACCTCAGAGAATGGAATCAATTGATAATAGAATACAATTTGGTTATGTTGTAAGCATAAAAGATACGCTATATTCAAATGAATGTGAACAGATGTTTGAAACATGTTACCTTGGTACTTAGTTTTCCCTGAACTCTGGAATACTTCATTCTAATATTAAGATTGTATTCTGAATTCTGTATCAATGAAAGCAGGGAAATAGATTTTAGAAATATTACAACAGCCAGAGTTGAGCCCAAAGCTATTTGACCTTCCTTTTACAGAAGTGCAATCTTCAAAATCACACCACCTTGGCGCCAAATTCTGGTTTAGTGCTTCAGTTACCTAAGCTACAAAATGTAGATCAAGAACTGTACTTACTTTATATGGTAATTGTGAGGATTAAATGAGTTTATGATGAAGCGCTCATTTTTCTACCTGACCTGTGGTAAGCATTTTCTACAGCAGCTACTATGATGAGAATTGCTATGACATAAACCCCTTTCTCTTTTAGTATAAAGTGTCCTAATTTGAAAAAATTGATTGAGGATATATGTTTCTAAACATTAGATTATAGAATGTTAAATCTGTACATTTTTCTGATTAAACCATATTTATATTTTCCAATTGTGTATGTCAAATACCTTATAGATTGACTTTGATTTCTCAAGAAGGAAATATTGCAGTGAAGTATTTTAACCATAGATCTTGAAAATATACATTTATATTCTAAATATTATTCTATACCTCAAGGAATAAAAGAATACCTCATTTGGTGTACTAAATTTTATTAAATTTCTAAGTTTATGCAAGTGGTACGTTTTAACACTAACTTGTTTTTAATACATGCTAAATATGATATGTGCAACACTTCGAGACCCATTTTTATGGATCTATGAAATAAAGAATTTTTTCTGATAATCAAATTTACCACTTTTGTTACTTTTCCCAACTTGGCAGTGATTGTGTTTAAAGTAGCCTTTATTAAAATATAGCATTTCTAAAACCTGACAAACTCTCAGGAGAAACTTAGTCTCTGATGGATTACAGTTTGACAGTTGAGCCTATGTTTTAACTGTGTATTGTAGAGAAGTGAACCCAAACAAGAATGGAAAACTAACCCACTTAAAGTATGATTTTCACACATGACACAACTTTTCTGTGCTTTAGTTCCTCTTACATAAGATGGGATAATAGTTTCAAATTCATAGGTTAGATATGAGTATTAAATGAGAGAACTAATACAAAGTAAGCGCCCAATGTACTTCATTCTCAATATTATTACACTTTTACATACATATGGAGAAGTAGAAAAGCCATGGGGTTTGAAATCAAACATCTGCATAAGTATCATTTCCTATACTTATTTCTGAAATTTACATTACCTGCCTCTAAGATGATTGTTGTGAGTATTAAATCAGTTGATGTACACAAAATGCTTAGTGTAGTATCTGGTGCGGAGAAGGTGCAGAGTTGGTAAAACAAAAATGACAACTTTTAATGCCATTTTTGCATATCACCTGTTTTGTGCCGACCTCTATGGTAAGAATAACAGTCTCTAACTCTCACTATTTCTAGGCAGGATAGACGTGAGGACGCTTGCCCCAGGTCACTCTGCTAGGGAGCCCTTGAATTGCACTAGTTCTTGTCTTTTCTTCCTTCCTTGATGTTTCACTTACTTTACATACAGATCTTTACACTTTAGAGACCATCACGGTATATAATTTCTTGAAATGCACAATGACCTTTTTTAACTCCAATCCTATCCATTTGTACCAGTTCTGTGTCCTATTTCCTAAACCGACTAATCTGATGAGCTAAACTATGGTACGGTTATTTTTGGATGTCTGTGTTCCTCCTGACAAATGACATATTTGCCTTCCAAAGACTGGTTTCTTCTGCCTCAAATCCTGCAAGTCAGGCTCACAGAGGAGCTTCCAGGTAACACAGAAGGTCAGCAGAGACGTCTTTGGGAAGTGCTGTGATTGCCAATTCACCCCCATCATCAGACCACCTCCTATCTCAGTTGCCTTTGCTCACCCCATGTAACCCTGGAAAGCTTTAAAAACTTACACACAGTTTCATGTATGTCAACCCATATTCAATGGTAGTTATAATTGCACATGTTGAATTTCAATCATGCATTAGGAATAATGAATTTCTTTCCCCTTCCAAATTGTGTCAGTTATTTGGGCCTGGAATACAGAATGAGAGGAAAGAAAAGAAGCTTTATCTAATCAATAGCAGTTCTAGCATATGAGATCTTCAAAATCTGAGATGAAAAATATCTGGTTTTTTGTTGGTTTTTTTAAAAGGTTTTCTTGAGAAAGTCACTTAAATTCTCATCTGTAAATGAAGGGCTTCAATGAAATAAGGTGTAAGGTACTTCTCAACTCTAAGAGTCTATATTTAAGCCTGGGCATGGTGGCTCATACCTGTAATCCTAGCACTTTGGGAGGCCAAGGCAGGAGAATCGCTTGAGGCCAGGAGTTCAAGACCAGCCTGGGCCACATAGTGAGACCCTGTCTCTACACAAAACAGAAAAATTAGCCGGGTGTGGTGGCACGTGCCTGTAGTCCCAGCTACTTGGGAGGCTGAGGCAGGAGGATGGCTCGAGCCTAGGAGTTTGAGGCTGCAGTGAGCTACGGTGATGCCACTGTACTCTAGCCTGGGTGACTGAGTGAGACCGTGTCTCAAAAAAAGCCAAAAAACAAAAAAAAAAAGAGTCTATATTTAATTTGAATTGAAATTAACTAGCAAATTGCATTTAAAGTTGAGATCAACTACAGACCAGGAAGTTAGGTTTAAGAAAACATTGTTTTTAGCTTTTAATCATGACATCATTTAGCACAACTTGCTATAGCTAGGGCCCTTATAACTATTGATTAATCCCTAGATGGGTTTTCAAAACTGTAGCCTGTTCTTTTGCTTGCTTTAGTGACCTTGGATATTAAATATATGCTAATTAACCACTTATTTTTAGCTACAGTTCAACAGAGCTGAGAAAATATCAGAGGCCTGATTTTCAAGATAGCTACTAAAACAAAGTTACAAGAGTGGAGATTAAGATGCCTTATACCCTTGACTTCAGGTTTTCCTTTATACATGAGGTAGACTGATTTTTCTTTCAAGATTTTCAACCTGTATCCACCTTAAGGGACAGTTGAGAAAATTTGGTTTTAGCACCTCTGACCTTCCATAGCCAAAGAAGAAGGTAGGTTGTTGGTTTTAATGCACAGGTCTTTGGGCACACAAGCTTTTCCTGTCATCTGAGTGCATTTACTCTCACCTTAATAAAAATAAGTTATTGATTCCTCAGGATTATACATTGTCAGAGAAGCTAGTGAAATCAGTTTTACTGTTCTGGATATCAAATTAGGAAGTGGCCTATGTCTTCCATTGCTAAGTATTGTCATATTCACTGTTTGTTCCATCAAAATTCTCCTCTTAATAATTATTCAGAAAATGGGCTGACATCACCCCTGTTGTTTCTAACAGAAACAATAGGTGGTTTAGAAAAATAATATCAAATTGCAAAATTTAGACCAAATTATTTCTCCAGCACTCAGCGGTTGTGGGACTGTGGGATTGTTGGCAAGGGAATGTCCGTTTTAGGATTGTTTTCAGATTGAATGAACTTGGATCAAGCACAGTGCCTGGCACATACAGAGAGCAGGATAACTGGTAGCTCAGCTCTTCCCAGACAGAGCATACACACACATGCACGTGCCTGTGCGTGCACACACACATAGGAGGTGGGGGAGACAAAGACAGAGAGAAAAATAAACTTAGCTCTTGTCTAAATAGAATTGAATTTAATCAAAATAGTGTGTAGAGAGTGTATGGCACAAGGTGGGCAGAGGAAAGGTGGTAAATGTTAAGGCCAATTACGTTACTTGTTAACTTCCTTTGTTTAACTTTGCTGTGTTTCGGATTTGGTCAATGGTATTTCCTAAGAAAATTTCAAGTACAGTCACAGGGCAACTGTTGCCAGTTTTGTGGGAATTTTCCACTTAAAGAATAAAAACCAGAAATTGTGACAGTAGGAGGTATTGGAAATCAATGTTAATGAAAGTGTTTGGGGGAGCCATTTCTGACAGTTTAGCTGTATGTAGTAAAAAGTATCACAATCATTTCACTTAAAGTAATCCATCTAACATGCTAATAAAAGAATTCGCACCTGGGCAAGAAGGTTCTCCTCTCTCAAAATGCATTTCCCTTGTGGTGATTATGACTGCAAGTTATCTGGGGAACACATCCTCAAAGCCCTTCCTGTTACTGTTTTTTTTTTTCTTTCTGTGATTGCCTCAACAATCTCCTGCTTCCTTTGCCAATGTATAATTCATACGATTATTATAATGGATATTTACCTCTCAGTGCCAGAGCCACCTTAATTGTATGCCCTATCCTCAAATGATCAGAGATAACACTAGTCATTTTAGTTACCAGTCTACACAATGTTTCTCCCTGATCTGTATTCGAAAATGAAAGGAAAGCATGGAACTAAAAATGTCTTGTTAGTAGCAAAGTTAAATGGAGAAAGAAAAATAAATTGTTCCTTCTTTTGTTGAATTTTTTTCAACACTGTTTATCAGTGACTAGTTCATGGTGCTGGGGATATATCTGTGAACCAAAACAGACCAAAACATCTTACCAACATGGAGTTTATACTCTAGTTGGGCAAGAATAATCACAATAAATAAGGACAGCATGCAGTATGTTTAAAATGATGACTATAAAAGAAAAAAACAGAACAGAGTTAGGAGTTAGGAATGTGTGGGGAAGTTGCAATTTTAAATGGGCTAAGCCTCACCGGGAAGACGATACGTAAGTAAATATTTAGAGGTCAAGAGGAAGTTCACCTTGAGAATGTGAGAAAAGAACATTTTATGATGAGAGAATGTCTTGAGCAAAGGCTTCACGATGGGATGTGATTTACGTGAAAAAGGAGACCAGTTATTGGAGCAGAGAGAGAGGTCGAGAATCAGGAGAGGAACTCTGAAAGGTAAGAGGGACTTATCATCGTGTAGGGCCCTTAAAGGCTCTTACCCTGGGTGGGATGGGAAACTATTTCATCTATTTCATGATTTTGAACAGAGAAATGACTATCTGCATTAGATTTTAAGAGGCTGCAGAGTTGAGAACAGCCTAAAGGAAAGCAAGTATGAAACAGAGAAACCATACCAGGAAGCTGTTTCAGTAATCCAGATAAAAGATGATAGAAACTCGGACCGGAGTTATAGCAATGGTGGTGGTGATAAGTAGCCTTAGGATATATGAAGGTAGAGCAGACAAAATTTGCTGATAAATTAGGTGTGACATTGAGAGATAGAAAGGTGTCACGGGTGAGTCCATGTTTCTTGGCTTCCACAGACGGAGGCTGGTGAAACTGGATAGAGGAACCGAGTCAAGTGACTGTATAGGAAAATTGGTTCATTTGAATTATTAAATGAGTTGCCAAGGTGCTCTTCAAGAGATACCCTTAATTTGAGTCTAGAATATTTTACTTATCATTTCAGGGACAAGAATTTATGTATCTATTTCTGTGTTGAATGTTGACTCCATTTTAATTTTTTCCTATCTCTCATTTTGAATTATACCAAGTACAGAACACATCATTTAAGTAGCCATTTATCCATTTTTGTTGCTAACGTTGATTTTCTGGCTGTGACTCTGGTTCCTGAAATGAATGAGGACTAGTCTTTGGGAAGATGGATTAAAGTTATTTGGCAAATGCCAATTCTGTATTGTCTGTTATCACAGTTTTCCACTCTATAATGAACACAAGCTAACAAGAGAAGACATGGCTTCAAGTTTTTTATAATGCTAAGGAATAGCTTTGTTGGAGGGCTTGCTGAACCCACTGTATTATTGTTTTTCCTTTTGGGTCCCTTCTATGACATAATAGCATTGCACGACAATATCTCACATTTATCTGTAGCACAATCTCTTTAGGATGCTGTTGACAAAATGTTATAGTCTTAATTTGTTTCTTTATTTTCCATTTTGAAATCAGACTATAAATTTTTCAGTGGTAATTTTAAACATAGTTGCTATATTTAGTAATGTCAGAATGAGTAATTCTTGATATGGAATTTTTGGTTTCCCTGTTTGTTTTGGCTGCTTAAATAATTACAGCTAATTTTTAAAATTCCTGTTATTTTAGGTATTTTAGTTGAAACAAATAGTGCTATAGTATGATTCCACTTATAGAAACTAAATCTGAAGCATTATAATTTTATACTTAGAAACTCATTCTAGTTTTGATTTTACAATTTTTACCATTATGTTCTCAATTAATATGTAAGTCTGTATGACACTAGCTAAAAGTTTTTGCACATTTTAACAATCAGACATTATCCCTAAATATAAACAGTTTGTAGTTTTACATGGAAGGCAAAGACAAGTATTCATAGTGATGTAAATAAATTAAAATACATAAGATAAAATACATAACTATATAAGAATGTTATAATCATAAAATAGAGCATGAGCATCTAGTCAAATTGATAATTAGGTTATAAAAAAAAGAGCAAGGATGAAAAGTTGCATTATGTGAAAGATTCTGAAAGATGGTCGAAAATATCATTGGGGATGTTTGACAAATGCCAGTGGGATTCTCGGGATGACTTATTACAGAGAGCTGAAGAACATTGAATAGAGATGACCAAAATATCACAGCCTGAGTGAAGGCAAAGTAAAATGTAAAATGTCCTGGAAATACCTTAGTATTCTGTAAAATCCCTCCTCATTAGTTGATGCCTAAATTCTATAATCAGAGTATTATTCCTTTATCTGAAGTCTTTGATACATACTTAAACATGTCAGGCCTCTGTGCCAGAAGGCAAGATGAAGTAATTCTCTCTTTTGCTTGGTTTAAGGGTTGTGTTTTGGCTGAATGAATGGACAAAAGAAGCAACAATTTGACTTTAGCTAAGTAGCATGTCCTCATCCTCACATACAATAATTCAGATTATTTTATTTTATTTTTTTTTTGCGTTATTTACCATTTTCCCTCCTGCTATTTTCAAATATTTTTAATGGTCCTGGAATGTGAGAGAAAGTTTTCAGGCAGAACAAATTCATTAGAATATCCCAGCATCCTTCATCCAGAGGAATGGGTCATTGCCTCAGAGCTGGAAGGGCAGCTGCATCCTTTCTCGTCTTGGTTGCCCGGTGGCTTCCCCTGGGTGGTCTACTGATGCTTTCTGTCTCCCTAGCTTTCTGCTGAGAGTCAAATTTTATTTGGTCTTTAATGCAATAGCATAATATGATAAATCTAGTAAATGTACTTTTCAAAAATGTGGGTAAATTAGATCATTCCCACAGAACAAAATGAACTTTTCTGGAGCCAAGCTAATCCCTATTCTGCTGTATCTACATTGAGAATTAGTTCTGCAGGGAGGAAAAGAGGCTGTGCAGACAAAACACCGACATTTATCCTTTTAAGTCATAGTCACTTATAACACTTTTAAAAACAGTTTAGTCTTCCCACACATTTGACACCTTTGGAATGTGGATGGTCGATATTTGGAAAAAGGTGGGGTAGATATTTGAGGGAGTGACACTTAAATGTCCTAGTCTTAAAACAGAAGAAAATGGCTAGCAGGGGAGCCAGCAGTCAAAGGGTGTGAAATCATATTCGGAGGTATTGAGGATGGTCCCAGCAGGTTCGTCTAAAAGGCTTACCTAAGACTTGTCTAAGAAAACTGCAGCACCAAACCTGGGAATAATCCTTGACGTCTCTCACACCCCACCTGGGTTCTTTCAGGAAAGTCTGCGGACACTTCTTCAAAACATAACAAGACTGTGACAACTCCTCACCACTGCCATTGCTAAAACTCCAGCCAAGCCACCATCCTCTCCTGGGTTATACTGAATTATTGCAAAAGATTTCTAACTGGTCTTTTTGCTTCTACTCTTGCCCTTCTGCTATCTATCTCCTATCCAGAAACCAGAGTGAACCTGTTAAAACCCAAGTCAGATGGCGTCACGCCTCTGTTCAAACACTCCAGTGGCTTCCCAAGTCAATGGGAGTAGGAGGCAAAGTCCTTACAATCCCAGCCCTGCCCACTGCTCCACCAAATGCATCTC
This sequence comes from Daubentonia madagascariensis, assembly GCA_023783475.1. Classification (NCBI taxonomy): domain Eukaryota; kingdom Metazoa; phylum Chordata; class Mammalia; order Primates; family Daubentoniidae; genus Daubentonia; species Daubentonia madagascariensis. The sequence goes on along the minus strand of JAKFHU010002140.1, from coordinate 32,573,224 downwards.
CCAGACCCTTCCTCTTGCTCACTCTGCTCCGGCTATAGTGATCTACTGGCCATGCCTCACACAGGCCAGGCAAGTTACTACTTACTGGTCTGCTTCCAGACTACTTTTCTCCCAGATACGTATGTTTCCTCTGTTACTTCCTTTAGGTCTTTGCTCAAAGGTCATCTTCACAATGAGGTTTTCCCTGGAACACTATAGCAAAGCCTTCTCTCTTGTAGCCACTAGACAAATTACATATTGACACATGCATTTATACATATCCATATATAAATCCATATGTATATGTGTGTGTGTATATATATAGTTTGTGTGTGTATGTAGTAGGTGTGAATATATAGGGTCTATTTCTTCCCTGAAGACTGAGCTCCATCATCGGGACAGACTCTATATATGTCTTGTTTACTGTTATACCCCCAGCAGCAAGAACGGTGCCTGCCACATAACAGACTCCTAATAAATATTTATTGAATAGATCAATGAATAGCTTACTTTTATCTTTAATATGATTTCCTCCGGGAAAGAAAACATGCAAATTCTCTTTCTGTGACTCCTTGAGAGTTCAGAGTGAATTGTATTTAATTCTTCTGCAGAAAAAGCAGAAATTGTAAACATTGACTTTTGAAAGATGCTAAATAAGTGCTAAGGAAGAAAGAATTTGACATAAAAGTGAGCATGAAAAGATATGAGCTGGTGGCAGAGATGCTGTGCATATCTGGGGAAGACACTGATGGTGAAAATGAAACTGACCAGTAAGATGAGCTATACTTAGGGGCTCTCTGGTAACTATCAGCAAAGACTTCAGCTCTAAAGAGCAGGAGGGCAAGGACAGCTCTGACTACAACCCAACCCAGTGCTATCCAAAGAACCACAGAGTTGTCAGGTTTCCTTCTTAACATCTATATATCCTCCTCCCTTCTCACTGCTACTTCCCACTGTCCACTGGATCTTTTACCTGGATTCCAACTACCACATTTCCCAGACTTCAATTTTGCCTCTTCTTTCTTCATACCATGACTAGAGAACATTTTATAAAAGGTGAATGTGATCATGTCAAGTCCTTGCTTAAAACTCTTTGATAGCTCCCCCCATTTAATCTAAAAGAGTAAAGTTCAAGCTCTTAATATACTTCACAAGAGTTTTTAACTTAATGGCTCACTATTCTTCCAGTTTTTTACACTCTTTAGCTGTGCCACATTTTTTCCAATTTCTAGGCATTTATGAACATCCATCTCTCTGCAGCCCCAAATCTTAGCCCCCTGTTCATCTTCCATACTGATATTTGGATGAGAAGCTTTCCATGAAACCTGCTTAATTGGGCTAGGTGTCTTCATAAGACTCCAATAACATCCTTCATTACAGTACAGATTGCACAAATTGCATGGTATTATAATTGCATGTTCACTTACCATTTTTTCCTCTGGACTGTGAGTTTCTTTTTGTGTGGGTATTGCTTTATTTAATTTTTTAAGTGACAGATAAAAATTGTATATATTTATTGTGTACATCATGTTGTTTTAAAATATGTATACATTGTGGAATGACATATACAGTACTGAATACTGTAGGCAATTGTAAGTAATGCAAAAGTAAATATTTGTGTATCTAAACATATCTAAACATAGAAAAAGTAGTATATGGTATTAAAGATTTTAAAAATAGTATGCCTATATAGGACACTTACCATGAATGGAGCTTGCAGGAGTGGAAGTTGCTCTGGCTGAGTCAGTGTGTGAGTGGTGAGTGAATGTGAAGGCCTAGGACATTATTGTACACTACTGTAGACTTTATAAATACTGTATACTTAGGCTACACTAAATTTATTTAAAATTTTTTTCTTCAGTAATTAACTTTAGCTTCCTATAACTTTTTTACTTTATAAACTTTTAATTTTTGTTAACTTTTTGACTCTTTTGTAATAACCCTTCTTTTGTCCTTTATTCTATTAATGTGGTGTATCACATTTATTAATTTGCATTTACTGAATGATATTTGCCTCCTTGGCATAAATTCCACTTGATCATGGTGAATGATCCTTTTAATGTGAAATTGAATTTGGTTTGGTGGTATTTTGTTGAGGATTTTTGCATATATGTTCAGCAGGGATATTGGCCTGTAACTTCCTTGTAGTGTTCTTGTATGGCTTTGGTATCAGGGTAATACTAGCCTCGTAAGATGTGTTTAAAAGTATTCTCTCTTCTTCAATATTTTTTGACAGTGCAGACTAAAGCAGCTTTGTTTATAGTTGTGTTCTCAGTGCCTAACACAACACCTGCCACATATGAGGTATCCGAGACTTGTTGGATGAATATTTGTATTTCTACAGATGTCAATATCTGGTAGTCACAGTCTAGGAGAATATTCCCCAGGTAGGGGCTTGGGTGAAAGAATAAGATATTTTCCTCTAGAAACCAATATGTGGACCTAGAGCTCATAAAAAATGTCCCTTTCTTCTCTGGTGAAACTTTGTCTTAGACTTTGTTGGGAGAAGCAGAGAGAGGGAGACGATAAGAGAGTGATACAAATAATTGTCCAACCTTTGGAAAAAACTGTTGTCAGGGTCTTTCCTTGGCTCCAGGAAATTCCCATCCCCTTTATATCCTGGCCTTGATCTTTCTTTTTCCATTAATTTTTACATAGTTCAGGTTCAACTGTAAATATAGATTTTTAAATATGGTTAATGTGGATATAATCATAGGCCCTTGATATAAAAAATTAGATGACAGAGATCTTCCATTTGATAGTTATTGCTTTTTCCCAATTATCATAAAAGACTTACCCAATTACTATAAGGCTTATGGAACCAATGAATCACTGATTTTAAATGTATTGAAAGTTTTCTTGCAATGAAATTGTCAATAATGCTTCTCTATGCAGCTTAAAATAGGAAAATATGCTTCCCTGGATAAATTTAACTTTCTTGGTACAGTGTTCCAATTACAAATAAATGTTAGGCTTTATTAGCTGGTACTGGAATAGAACAAAACTTGTGATTATTTTAACCCACCATCAAAGGTGCTCCGAAATCCCACATGAGCCATATGGGAAAGGGTGTGGCGTGATGTGTGCTGCATGTTAGAGTAGGCTTGGATGAGGAGGAAGGACAGACTCGGAAACCCCTGCAAGGCTGAGTGTTGCTCATGGGCTTAAAGTCCACTTGCTGATCTGTTTGACTGCTGAACTCAGGATGTGAACCAAGGAAGGGAAAACTCAAGTGTGTTTTCATGTCAGAGGTTGAAAAATGATGTCCCTCTGGCTAGGTGGAGGCAGCAGATAGGATAAAATATATTTTCAGCATTTTCATTTCCGTGCCTCTGGGGGGTATGACCCCTCCAGTTTGCCACAAATGTCAGCACTTTCTATTGCCATTCATCAGCCAGTTTAGACTTTTATATTACTAGCCCTCGTCCAGTAAGACATTTGATTGCGAGACCTCATTTTACAATTTCTATTTCCCTATTCCCTAACTTCTTTGTTTTTATTTTTCTATCATCTGAGTAAGGCTTCAAGTAATTTTTTCAAAAGTGTAAATGAATGATTTGTAGCGAAGTCCTTTCTTATTTAAAAATGTCTTTCTATTTTCCTCAGACATTTAAGCAACTTGGCTGTGGGGAATTAACTAGTTGTGAAAATTTTTCCTTAAAACTCTGTACTTGTCACTCCCTTGTCCTATATTAGTTGATTGACAATGCAGGTAGGACTTTGGGGGGGTATAATTAACTTTGTTTAGAACTCATAGGATGCTCTACCAAAAGATTTCTATTAGGAAACATTTCTTTCATTAGGATATGAATTATTGCTTTTGTTCTTGGCGATTCCTCTTTAATCCTATAATTCTGAGAGTGACATTTTGCCTTCCTTTCTTTCTTGCTTTCTTTATTCTCTTCTATTTTGTTGTTTGCAAATGATTTTTCTTTTTCTATAACTTCTGGGAAAAGTTCTGAAGTTTGTTCTCTAACTCAATGATTCAATTTGTCACAAGGGTTAACGCTACTCTTTGCTACTTCCAATGAGGTTGGCGATTTTGTGTCCTGAAATTCTACCTTCTCTCTCCCGTCTATCCCTGCATCTTATTAGAATGCATTTATTCTTTCCTTTTTCCTGCTTTAAGTTTTTCTGTTCATCCTTCACAAAGACTGTATTTACTTGCGGTAAAGGCTTATATGAAGGCTTTATTACAGCAGTGAGCTTTGCCTCTCAATTTTCATGATTCCCCCCTTATTTTGCAGAAGTATACACAGAGTTCATGCTATTTATATTTTCCATTTACAGTTTGTGTGTACGGGGGAGGAGTAGTTCTAGTCCCAGTTACATTTTTCCAAGCGTAAATCTGTTCATGAGAATGCAGTTACCACCACTCCCACAGCAGGCATCGTCTATTGTGATCTTTAAGGATGAAAATTGGACTTCCTCTTATTCCTGTCGCCCAGATCTCTCAATAGTTTCACCCTGAATGACAAAAAACAGAAACAACTGCCACTATATTCTTATCCAGTAGGTATCTTCTAGGGAGGCTCAAGAATAGAGAGAGATGGGATGTTTCTGTGTCTAGGTGTCTACATTGGTATAAAAAGATTTGATGCAGAAAGGAGGAAACAAATGGATCTTTCTGTTATATCTAGAAAAATGCACATACAGACATGTACAAGAAAGACAGTGATGAATCTCAGTTAACTTGCTTTTGGAGGAAAGGTTTTTGCTCTGTATTTTAATCTTGACATGATTATAAAAAATACCTAGAAGGAGGAGGAAAAGTAGAACAAATAAACAGAGGGAGACCAGCAGAAAGCTAATAGAAGGCAAGTAATAGAGCAGATAGATTGTGGTTATCAATGTAAAACTGAACATGCCCCTGAAGATAGCTGGAGTATCAGGTCATCAACCAGAACTACCCAGTAACACATTTTACTATGATTTATATGTATAAAGGAAAAATTGCTTTGGTAGTTTTCTCTTTGCTTATCCACAAAGGCACTATATTTAAACCTCCCTTGCCACCTTGGTTTGGTTCTCTCTCCCCGTTGTGCTGTTATTTTGCCACCCACTATCTGCACACAAGTGCTTCCAGGGGCAGCAAATAATTTTGGGTTTTTTATTCCTTTTTCTCTTCCTTTGCTATAATTTAGAGAGGAAGTAGTTTGGCTGGTTTTGTTGCTGGTGTAAGCTCTTACTTATTTAGATGCTTAAGTTGTAGGATGTTTGCCTTGTCCCTCAGGTTACCTTTTAGAAAGTTTTCACTGATTTTTCTTTTTTCTGGCCAACAAGATTGCAGTCGTCAGAGAACCAATTACCAACTGGAGTTAACATTCATGTGTGGCTTTGTCATTATGGCATCATTCATGAGGACAGAATATGAAAATAGGCCTTTGTGTTGTATGCTACAGAGGAAAAATTAAAATCCTGTTTAAAAAATGTGATTTATTTAACATAGATATCCCATATTTGTCTTATTTTTCATGAAAACTCTCCTAATATAGTTCATTTCCTTTGTCAAAATATTGCTCCTAGAGTTTAAATGGATCTATTTCCAATGCAATTGCTCAATTGGGAGTTGAGAGAGCGGGGACTCAGCAGGTTTTCATTGGACGATAAAAGCATCTCATTACATCTTATTCATCACCATTGCTAATGTTCCTAAATTATTTGCATGATATGAAATAATCAAAAAATAGTATTTCTGTGAGGCAGAATTCTGGTTCTGATTTGTCCATATCTAGCTGAGTGGTCATGTACAATTTACTTAATCACCTTACTGTGCAACTAAATACTCATATTTATAAAATGACGGGATTGAACTAGATGATTTCCAAATGGCCTTTTGAAGATCCTATAACTTGGAATAAGTGCAAATATCATGTGCCTGTTGCTTTTTTTGTGCAAACTTCTGTTGAAGACCTGGGGAAAAGTGTGACTTCAGAGTGAGCCTGGTCATGCTCTGGAGACATGCTTTCAAGTAGTGAGGTGGAGACAGGAGCCTGTGTTTGAGAGCAGCAGGGGACACAGTGAGAAGGTGAGTTAATGCCAGACTCTGGAGAGTTTTGAACGCAATTTTTTTTCTGTAAGTCATGGGGAACCATGCAGCTTTTGAGCAGGCACCTTTTGTCATTCCAATGTGAAGCTAGGTGTAGTATGGATGGGAGAAACCGGAGACAGAGCATAGGCCTGGAGGTTCCTGTAGTAGTCTAGGTACAAAGGGATGGGCCCTTGGACTAAAAGGAGACAGAAAATTTGCATATTCAAGAAAAATTTTAATTGAAGCATAACTAGGATTCAGTAATAATTATACCTTATTTAGAGAAAGACACTCAGAACTCTTAAGAATAAGGGGACAAATGTATATGAAGGGAATTATCTTTATGGAAACTTTGGAAACTGTTTGAATGTATCATTTGTAAATTCAAAAGCCTACTGGAGGGAAAAAACATTGTATTATTTATTTGGCCCCATAAACTTATTTGATGGGAGCTTTGTAAGCATGAATTTAATAGAGTAAAATATATTTGATGGTGAAAAATTCGTGCCTGTTAATGTCCTTACTGCTCAATGTCTTTGGTAAAATAGTATTGTTACTGATGAGATAACTTCACTGGTTCTTCTATTCTTGAATGCATAATTTGTTTCCAATTGAAAATTAAGAACCTGATGCAAATTAGATGTCAGAAAAAGCGCTAGCTTTTTAACATGTTCTCAAATCATATGCTATAGCAACAATGATAAAGAGCTTTACGTACATGGTAAGGCACTTATTAGACATTGAATTAAGATTAATTTTTAAAATAAAGTTGCTATCATGAATTAGCTTCCTATTTTAAATTCTGGGCATTCTACCATAATAATTAATATGGATTCATAACACATTAATAACCTCCTGCTTAAAATTGAGTATATTTTAAACCAGATGTTATTATTAATGTATAACTTAAGTGTATTCTTGTGTGCTGACATTCTTAACTAGCTATATCTGAAATATAGTTAAATAGAACAAGAGCAATCTTCTCTTCAAAATCTATGTCACAAAAGTTCTTTTTAATATGTTGAAAAAACAACTGTCTGAATATTCTTTTATTAGATTACATATCCATAGGTAATGATTAAAAAATAATTGACGGTTTATTCAAGTTACTTGATGAATTTGTAAATTCCTGATCAAATCTCAATGACTTTTTAATTATATACATTTATTTTTATTAGAAGCATGTGCCATTTATTGCTCTTCTGTGCATTTTAAAATAAACTATATTATCTTTCTTATACTTCTGGAATCAATTTTCATAATTGTAGATAAGCTAATGTAGCAGAAATGTTTTGAATGGGTGTTTTAAACTGTGTCATATATTCGGAGACTCTCTGGCATTGTTGTTGATTAAAACACATTATTGTGATTGGAGAAGCAAAGGAGGGTGCTGGGTTCCATTTGACTTCAGTTCCTAGGAACAGAGCACAATAGATCGTATATGAATGATTTCCCTTGAGCCACGAGTTAGACATTGTTAGCCTTTATAGTGATACATAATCCTGGAAGAAAGCAGTATTTCCAGCATGCTGGAAACTTCCAGAAGCCCAATTTCCTTTCTCCTTCATATGAAATCCATCCAGTCCTAATAGATGATGGTGAATCAGGAGGCTATGCTGAAAGTCATTAATTATTTTATAATAATGTTATTTGAAGCAAAAAGCAGTGTTTAAACTTTTGGAATTGTTTTTCATGGAAACATTTTAGTTGAAGAGAGAGTGACATTATAATATCATCTATCTTATATTTATGATAAAAATTAGCAATTTTCTTTTAATCTTTCATATACAGTCATCTCCCAGTGTCTGTGGGGGATTGGTTCCAGGACCTTCTTTGGATACCAAAATCCATGAATACTCCAGTCCCTGATATAAAATGCTGTAGTATTTGCATATAACCTGCACACATCCTCTCGTATACTTTAAATCATGTCCAGATTACTTATAAAACTGAATACAATGTAAACACTATGTAAATAGTTGTTATACTATATTGGTTTTTTATTTTTATTGTTGTATTGTTATTTTTTATTGTATTTTTTCCCAAACATTTTCTATCTACAGTTGGTTGAATCTGTAGATGCAGAACCCATGGATATGGTGGGCTGACAGTATTGTTAAAAGACTCAATTATACAAATTTGAATTGTGCACTATATAAAATGCCTTGGTTTTTAAGGCTATCTTTTACTTTCATGTTATTTTGTGTTTTTTCCCATAAATATAATATATACTTATGTTGTTTTACTATACCATTTTGCTTTTTGAAGTTTGTATAATAGAGGTAATATATTTTTCTTCTTTTGAACTCTTTAGAAACTGTTTTGAAGAAGGACTTCAATATGTACTAAACATTATAAAAGAAAATGCAACATAAAAGTGGACATTTCTGACGTCAGAATCCAAGTGTTCTTGTGTAGTGTTCTTGAAATTAGCCTAAGCGGTAATCTCCTTTGAAATTTTAAGGAGCATTTTAACCACTTCTAAACATGGTTTGAAGCATGTTGTCTTCAGACCTTTGACAAAAAAGGGGAGAGTCAATATCTCTTTAGGCCACTATTAACCAAGGCTCACTTCACATATGTCTTATGAGCACAAGCAATAATTTTTTCAATTATGTTGCTAATAAACTCAGTATATTCTAACTGGGAACCCATCTGAAGGCTATATCATTGATGTCTCTGGCTATCTCAATTAAAGATGCTTTATTTTTATGCCTTCAGTTTTTACTCTGACTTCTGATAAGATGTAGTAATTTTTCATGAACAAATAATGTTTCAGTTTTACACCTGGTGGTACCTTAGTTCTTTTCTAAGACTCGTGTTAAATATCATTTCTTTTCTAAAACTATTGTTACCATCCTCTGAGTGGAAGTTCTTTCAGGTGATGGTTGGAAGAAAAGAATTTCAGGACACAGCACGTAAGCCAAAGCAAGCAGCTTTTACTGAAAGCAAAAGTGGAAGTATTCTCTCTCAAGAGAGAGGGAGCGGGCAGTCTCGAAAAGAGCAGCTGCACCAGGAGGATGTGGTTTTTGGTCTTTTAAAGTCTTACTAATTGGATGAATATTCAAGGTTAAGGGGTTGGATTTTACTAAAAATTTGGGTAGTAATTCCTAGAATTAGGTTCCCTCCCATTTCCATACTTTATGTGGTTGCTTTGGAACTGTCATGGCAATTTCAAGGGTGGAGAAATTTTAAAACCACAATGCAACTGATATTGCAATTAGCCAAAGTTCGTGTAAGGTGACAGAGATAGCTGACAAGCCAGTTGAAGCTGGTTCTTGCCTGCGGTCATCAGCCCCCCTCTAGTTAGCTTCTGCTGAAGGTTGTTTACTTTAACACCTGCACCCACTCTGCAAGCCCCTGCATCTAGTCCCAGTCCTGTCTCTTAGTCTCCTGACTCTAACACTATCATTCATTCAGATAATATAATTCTTCAACTTCCTTCTGCTAATCTAGGTGACTGGGTAAATTAAATTTCCTTTGCTCAAATAGTTAACTCTAGAAAAAGAAGAATGATTTCTAGAAGAAAAATGACTTCAGTTTTCTATATACATTATTTGTATAAGGTTTCTCCACATCAAGTAAATGAAGATGTCTAATAAGTAGTTTAATATATTTGGATGTGTCATCAATACACAGGTGATATTTGAAGTCATTGATTTGAAAAAGACAATCCAATGTATACTTAATGAGATGAGTAGATGAGGAAGGACCCTTAGACTACACTGCATTTAAGGGATTGCTAGATAGAATAAAGGACCCAGATTAAAATATGAATATTAACAAAAATAAGATAAAAGTCTGATTGTAACAAGAATATATGCTTCTTTTAAAAGATATGGGAAGTACAGAAAAGCATAAAGAATAAAATTAGAATCACTTATAACCTCATGAACTAGAGATGATAACTATTTAATTTTATCTATTTCCTTGGGTTTTAAATGTGTATTTTAAAAGGAAACATAATTATGGCAATTATAGTTTACTAATTTTTTGTTTAAGAATGTCTCAAAAAATTCTTCAAAAACATTATTGCTAGTGGCTGCATAATAGTTCATCACACGGTATGCCAGCTTCATTGTTGGCATGAAATACTAAATCTTTTTCAGTTGATTCTCTTGTTTTGGGGGACATATATAGGCATATTACCTGCAAACTCTGACTAGTTTATCTCTCTTTTCTAAAATTTGTACATCTTATTCATGTTTCATTTGTTATTGCATTGCCTTTATCTTTAGATCAAAATAAAATATTAGTGATAGTAGACATTCTTATTTTGTTCATAATTTTGATGGTATTGTGTTTAATGTTTTAGCACTAAGAATGGCATTGCCAGTTTATATAACAGAACTACATATTTGCAATAAAATGTTATGAATAGGAATATATCCATACTAATTTCTTGATTTTGATATATTTTGTATCTTTGTTCAAAGTGAAGTTGGCTTATGGCAGCATTCTCTAAATTGTGCCCGACAGCCATTCATTCCACTGTGTTATAGAACATTAATAATATTCTGTGGATAAAAAGCATTTTACTATAAGGTAGGTTTAGAAGCACTGATTTCTATGCTCTTGGAGATTCATTTTGCTCATTATTTTAGTACAGACTCATAAATTCTACAGTGGAACAGCAAGAAAAACCTTCAAAAGCAAATTTCCCAAATTATTCTTAGCAGAGAACAAACTTTTATTTGATACAGATGTTATTGTATAAAAACTACTACTTTGATCAAAATTTAGGAAATGCTATTTTAAGCAATATCTTAGTCAGATTCTTGAGTGAAATTATAATAATTTTGCATAAAAGTGGATAGCTTTCTACTTTGTCAATATTTTTTAACAATTTGTTTATTATTGAAATTATAGTCCATAGTGGTTCGAAAGAACTCACAACTTAAAAGTCTGACAACAGAATTAGTTTGTAAATTGACTTGTTATATATTTTACACATTGCTTCTCTTCAGGCTGTCTACTCCTGGAAACAATGCAGGATATTTAAATTTGTCCCAAATTATTCATTTCATTCAAATATTTACATTTACCTGCTTGTATTACAAATAATTTTGAAAATAGCCTTTGTATATCTGGAAAAGTTTTTATTCTTCATTTTGATGTTATTTTGGTTTTTTTCCTCATTTTTTTCTTGGTTAGACTTATAAAAGGGCTATTTTTGGGTGTAGAACAGAACAATTTTCAGGTCTCCTTAGCAACTCTTTTAGTTTCCATTTTACTAGTCACATTTTTTTGGCCATTATATTTGTTGTTTATTTGTTTATTTTTTATTAGACTTGTTTTGTTGTTCTCTTTTCTTTTTTCATCTTGAATTTAATGCCTTCTATATCATATTTTTATTCTTTCATTTTTGGCCTTTTGATAATTTTATTTTGGGCATTTATTAGTAGGTGATAAGTAGGTTTCTTATTTTAACTCAATCTGAGTATCTTTTCCAGTTGGTATTTGGAAAAACCATTTGCATTTAGTGTCACAACTCTATTACCTGGTTATTTCTTAATGCTGTTCTATAGTTTAGTTTCTCTGCTGGTTCTTATCCGTTCTTTTTTTATGCTTAGAGTTTTCATTAGCTGTTCTCCAATTACCTAGTGCTATATAATAAACTACCACAAACACTGTGGAGTGAAACAGCAATAACCATTTTTTAGCATTATGTCTCACAATTCTGGAAGTTGACTAGGCTCAGCTAGATGATTCTTGCTGTGAGTATTCATGAGGTTGCAGTCAGATAGTAGTGCCTAGACAGCTCGCAAATGCTTCTTCCTTTATATGTCTGAAAGTTCATGCAGGATGTTAAGTGGGCAGCAGCAAAGATATCAGCTATATGCAGATTGAGCATCCCTTATGTGAAATACTTAGGACCAGAAGTGTTTTTGATTTTGATTTTTTTTATTTTGGAATATTCGCATTATACTTACTGGTTGTGCATTCCTAAATCCAAAAATCTAAAATTCATAATGCTCCAATGAGCACTTCTTTTGAGCATGACCTTTGAGCATCATGTTGGTGCTCAAAATGTTTTACTTTTTGGGGTATTTTGAATTTCAGATTTTTCAGATTAGGGATGCTGAACCTATATTTAACTAGTTTCAGTCCTTGATAACTTGATTTCTTCATTCTTCTTTTGCTGACTTTACTGCATCTTTTATTATTCTGGCACAGCTCGTTCACTAGATTATTCAGAAGACTTGCCTAGTTCCTACATTTTCTAAGTCCTTGAGTATCTTTGAATGTTTGTCATTTTTTACATACTCATACTCCAATTTGGCTATTTATGGAGCCTTTGAGACAGTATTTCCCCTTCAAAGACACCTGCCTTGCCCTCTGGTTGGTATGGCCAGTGAAGGCAGAAGGGATTCCCCTGTCTCTCTGTGATTGGTGCACTCTAAAGGCTACCGGTCTACAGAGGGAAAAGAGATGCCAAACTGGGTGCTGCTGTCGTGCTGAGGACTATTTCTGTGTCTTGCTCCAATGTGTTATGTGACCATGGGTCCTTCATTTACTTCCTGGACATTCTAGACTGTCAGAGGAATCTCATTCACTGTGTCCTATGTCTAGAAGACATTCTTTATCAGTTCTGGCATGTAAAGTAGCATCATCGCTATTCTCTAGAATGTATATAGCTTCCACCCTAGATTTGGGAAATCCTATTGGTTATTTCATTGGGGACTTGATGGGATGGAGCTACATACTTGTAATCACATAGTCGTCTTTCTCCATAAATTTCTATTTTCTTCTTATTTAAGAGAAGAAATCCCTGTTCTCTTTAGCAATTCAATGTCACAAGAAATGTGACTATTTTAGATTAAAAGGCACTTAAGAGACATGGCAACTAGAAACAATGTGTGATTCTACATTGGATCCTGACACAGAAAAATCAGCAATAATGGAAATTTTGGAGTAAATTTGAATAGGACTGGGTATTAGATGACATTAGAATTCATTAAAATGGAGATACAGTTATTTATTGAAAAAAATGACAAAACCTATGTATTGCATTTTCTTATTTTGAAAAAAATGCATATGCATGTGGGTGTTTATTGGGAATGATACACTAAGATGTAATAGTAAAACTCTATAAATGGGGAAAATGCCATGGTTTTATTTTCTGCCTTCATCTCTGTCTGCTCTACAATGCATATATACAACTTTGTTAATAATAAAATGCCAGTTTTATTTTTTAAAAGAAAGAATTATACACTTTGTTAACTTCGTGCACTAATATAAAACTCCTTGATGGAAAGTTAAGCAAATACTTTTCCTAAAGAAGAAAGAAGGACATGCTGACAAACTTTTGATCATTATCTGGTAAAAAATGAGTTGGGCTATTGAGAAAATCAATACAGATGTCTTCTATGTGAGAGGAGTGCATCTAGATTTTACTTTCACATTATTCAGTTTCCATATGTGTCAAGGAAGTTCTTAGAAAGCCAGAAAATTGTTAATAAAATATTCTTTTTTAATATGCTTTTTTATTCCTGTTTTTGACTAAAATCAGTGCTTGTGTTAGTAGCAATAAAATTTATACAAGCAGAATCCGTGTTGCGATGGCCACAGCCATCAGAGAGCCTTGGCTTCTCTGTAGCAATGTTTGATTATAGAGGCTCATGTCCTTTGTAACAACTGCTAATGAAAATAATAAAAGCTTCACAGATTTCAGGTCCATCTGCTTTGAACACGTTCTTGGCAAATTGTGTGTTCTGAGCTGGTGGCTGAGACACAACAATAATAAAATGATATGATTGTCAGTGTATGAGTTACACACACTTCCACAAATTAACTCAGAAATATGCTTAGCAATGAGAGAGAGTGATCCCAAGATTTAGCACTTGGAAAAACTAAGGTACTTAAAGAATTAACTCAAAGTCTAAAATACTCCATTCAGTGAATTGGGAATATTCCTTACAATTGATGAATTTGTTCAATCATTTATCTATTTATTTATTCATTCATTCATTCATTCAAGAAGTATTTTTCAGAATTATGCATTAAAATAAGAACTCATTGTCAACAAAGAGAAATTCACAGCCATATATAAATTACAATGCACTATTCATGCTGTAAATAAGCATTTATTCAACAAATATTAATTACATGCTTCCTATGTTGGGCATGGGGCGGGAGTACAAAGGAAGATCATATGCTATACATCAAAAAAGCTCAAAACTGTTTACTGAAATATGTTCTCTTCTACTTTGACAGATAGGCCTTCATCATAGCAAGATTTTAAAATACACATAAAACTATTAGATTTGTATGATTAAAAGTTAGCAAAATATTAAAGTTGACTGAATTTAGTTATCATTGCTTATTTTTCTATGTTCTGTTAGTGGGTCAGTGATCTTGTATCCATAATATAATAAAAATGCATAGTTTATAAATGATTATATATTATCACTCCTTAGAATTTCTTGTTCTTGCTTTCATTTTAGCAAAATCACTAAGTTTATATAATAAAAACAGTCACATAATTCATATTTTATTGGCAGGAATGATCTAAAGGATTAAAAATAAAATTTATTTTTTTTCAAATTGCACAAAATTTAAATGTCATCAAAATGCAGATGACTACAAATTTTAAAAGTTGATAAATTAAACTTATTTATATAATTTCCTAAATAGTTGCTTTTCTAAAATAATCAAAATTACCTATTGTAATAAAATAAAAAAATAATAAAATAAAAGAAAAGGTACTAGTCATAATACATTCATATAAAATTATTTTGAGAATTTAGTTACCTTTTATATAAATACAAAATAATGTTCATTTCAGTTTTATAATATGCCTATGTTATATTTTATAAATATAATACAATTCTGGTGTTCAGTGTTGAATAGTTGTGAGGGTAAAGAATTAGGATCATGCTTCATACATTATATCTAGACCTACTTATAAATAAATTTAAAACTAAAATATTTTTTAAACATTACAAAATGTTTCTTAGCTGCTATGTGCAATTGTTACATATAATTTGTTAAATTGTGAGTGCTTCTGGAACCACAAATAAGAACATGAAGGGAAGTAAGAAAATAGATACTTAGCACTTTAGGGAAATTATATTTTATTATGTAAGTGTCTACTGGATCTATATTCTCTGAGAGGAAGGATTTGGTAACTCATGTGTCTTTCTTACATCTAAAGCACTCAAATCCTCCCTAGCCTCCAAAGAAGTGTTGATCTTCGCTGTTAGTGGCACAACTTGCAAACTTTTGTATCACTTGGACAAAAAGTAGTGTTTGTTTTGAAGACAAAGGTAAACAGATGTTGAGAAGTGTTTTTCTAGGATCTGAATATAGGTAGTCATATGAGCAGACATTTGGGGTTACAGGCTATGTCAGGGGCTGGTATATTTTTGGCTTTTTGGACCATAAGATTTGTAACAACTACTCAACTCTGTCATTGTAGTGCAAAAGTAGCTGTAGAGTATAGAGTATATATAAATGAATGGGCATAGCTGTGTTCCAAAAACCTTTATTTGCAAAAACAGGTGAGCTGGATCTGGCCCCCAGAGGTATGGTTTGCCATCTCCTATGTTGTGCTATGCCATCACTGAACATTGGATCCCAAGTGGCAGAGGTACCCACGTCTTCTTTATAAATGTATTATGGGTGTAGTTTTGATATGCTGAAGGGTGAGGCACCAGGCAGAATCCTCACCACCTAGTTCTAAGGGAAGCTGTGCTAATAGAATATCTAAGTAGTTTAGATTTTATTCTAAGTAGAATAAGAAGCCCTTGATTAGTATTCAATAGGAATATGATATAATCTGAGTTATATTTTTAAAAGATTCTACTGACTGCTGTTTGGAGAATAAACAAAGTACTGTGAAATCACAGAAAAAAAAGACAAAGGTTGGTCCTTCGAGGGGAAAACAATAAAAATTTCACAGAGCAGATGATATTTAATCTGGCTTATGAAAGATAAGTTGGAGCAAGGAAAGAAATTTCAGATACAGGGAATTGTATGTGCGTAAGCAGAGAATCGAAAAGGACTCAGCTTATATTGGAGATGATTTTAAAAATTCAAATTGATTACAAAAACGTGCATGAAGCGTGTGGTAGGAAATAATGCTAAAAAACTAGGTTGGATCCTTGTATGCTACAAATGGAGCATTGAACTGTGAGAAACAATTAAGGAACAGGCTAAGTTTTTAAGTGAGTAAGATGAGATTTTATTTATAGTTACAAAACTGGGACTGGAGGGTGGGCAATGGACTGGAATGGGAGGAATTGATACCTAGTTGTGCAAAAAAGGTGGTTATGAGGACCGGAAATGGAAGCATGGCTATGGGAACAGCAAGGGGAGCTAGTTTCAGAGGGTACTTTCGAAATAAAACTGATGGGATTTGGTTATTGATTTTATGTTGGGAATGAATTAAAAGGAGGGATGACTCTGATAACTACCTAGAAAATGTAGAAGCAGCAACACCATGCCCTGTGGTGGGAGGAGAGGTAGAAGAGGAGAGAAACATGACGACTTGTGTCTTGACCACTCTAAGTTGAATTTGGGTTGGGATATCTAGGTACAGTGCCTAGTAAAATGTTGAAAATAAAGGATGTAGAAATATTTTGGAATTAGCAGAGAGTGGGTAGTAGCTGATGCCACCCAAAAGTCTGAGAAAACCCACGGAAAGTCTGAAGACTGAGAAGAGTACAAAGAATGGCTGTCTGGTTAACATCAACCAATGAGGAACAAACTAAGAGGAGGTTAAGAAAATGGACACTTTCTAATCCCGAGAGTAATTCTGTGGCTCCATATGCTTCATTCATTATCTTACGGTACAGATGGCCAAGCAGAAGTGTAGAAGTAACTTCCTCACATTACAAAATAGTATTATTTAAGTGTAATTTAAATATATGGACTATAAATTATGTCCATTATAAAAAAGGAGATTAAATTCTAGGAAAGAGCATCTCTAAATATACTGATTTTAAAAATTTACATTTGTAATAGGGTATGTCACACCAAAAAGTGTGGTAAAAAGTTACAGCCTTCCAGTATTATGGTTAACTATTATTTCTCAAAATGTAATCTTACTTTTTAAGTTTCAATTTTAAAAAGTAATTCAATATTCCCTTATATGAGTGACAACAGATTGGTTTTTCCTGCCTCAAATTTAGCCCATTTTGTCCTGCCCTGTTCCCAAAGATGCTGCAAAATCCATAAGTAAATGTCCATAGTTATGGAGACATATATATCAACAATTAAGTAAATGTTGCCCATGTGCCTGCAGTCTAAACAAATCTGAGCAGTGAAATGTCATCCACTCATTAATTTATGATTGTTGAGTGAGTACTACGTGCTAGGTACTGTGTTAAGTGTTAGGGATAAAATGGTGAACCTCTTTTCTCATGGAATTTACAGTCTAGTAAAAACAAAAGAAGCAGAACACAAAGAAAATAGAACTGAAGTTCTATATACGTTTGTATATAATAATATATAATCATTTCAAAATCCCAATGCTGCAAATTACAAGTTCTAGGTCATTATACGTGTTGATTAAGTTCTCTGGTTTTTCTCTCTGGGAAGTGGATATAATTTATATCTATCCCAGGGCTTGTATGAGAATTATATATTTAAAAAGCACTGAGAAAATAAATATTTGACCCTTAGAAAGCTTTCTATGTTTTGATATAGGCATTTATTGCTATATATCTATGTCTTAGAACTGCTTTTTCTGTATCCCATAAGTTTTCACAAGTTGTATTTCTATTTTTATTTGCCTCAAGATATTTTTAATTTCACTTTCAATTTGTTCTTTAACCCATTGGTTGTTTAGGAGCATGTTTTTAAATTTTCATGTATTTGTGAATTTTCTGAATTTTCTTCTATTGATTTCTAGTTTTATACCATGTGGTCAGAAAAGATACTTTATATATTTCAACCTTCTTAAATTTAAGACTTGTTTTGTGGCCTAATATATAATCTATCCTGGAGAATGGTCTGTGTGTGGTTGAGAAGAATACGTAATCTGCTGCTGTTGGATAGAATGTTCTGTACATGTCTGTTAGGTCCATTTGGTTTAAAATGTAGTTTAAATCTGATGTTTCCTTATTGATTTCCTGTCTGGATGGTCTGCCATTGCTGAAAGTGGTGAAAAGTAAACCCCTACTATAATTATATTGCAGTCCATCTTTTCCTTCAGATTTTTTCATATTTGCTTTATATATTTAGGTGCTCTGATTTTTGGTGTATATATATTTCTAATTGTTATATTCTCTTGATGAATTAACTCTTTATCATTATATAATGACATTCTTTGTCTCTTTTTTACAGTTTTTTTATTTAAAGTATATCTAATATAATTATAGCTATTTCTTCTCTCTTTTGGTTTCCATTTGCAAGGCATTTTTTTAATATTCTTAAACTTTCAGTCCATGTGTGTCCTTAGGGGTGAAGTGAGTCTCTGTAGGCAGCGTATAGTTGGGTCTTGTTCTGTTGTGTTTTTTTTCTTTCATTCAGCTACCCTATGTCTTTTGATTAGAAAAATTTTCTATTTATGTTTAAGGTAATTATTGATATGTAAGGACTGCCATTTTGTTAATTGTTTTCTGGTTGTTTCATAGATCTTTTTTCCTTTCTTGCCATCTTCCTTTTTGATTAGGTGATTTTCTCTAGTGTTATGCTTTGATTCCTTACTTTTTATGTTTTGTGTACCTAGTACTGTTTTTTGCTGTGAGTTTACCAGGAGGCTTATGTAAAACATTTCATAACAGATTATTTTAAACTGATAACAACTTAACTTTGATCACACAAAATAACTCCACAGTTTTACTCCCCCCACTTTTTGTTTTTGATGTCACAATTTACATATTTTTGTATTGTATATCCCTTAACATATTATTTTAGCTATTATTATTTTTAATAGTTTTGGCTTTTAGCCTTCCTACTAGAGATGTAAGTGATTTATACACCACTAATATAGTATTAAAGTATTTTGAATTTGTGCTTACTTTTATCAGTGAGTTTTATACTTTCAGATGTTTTTGTGTTACTCATTAGCATTCTTTTCTTTCATCTTGAGAAACTCTCTTTAGTATTTCTTGTAAAACAGTTCTGGTGGTGATGAACTCCCTCACCTTTTGTTTGTCTGGGAAAGTCTTTATCTCTCTTTCATTTCTGAAGGACAGCTTTGCTGGGTACAGCATTCTTGGTTAGCAGCTTTTTTTTTTTTTCTTTCCACAGTTTAAGTATATCATTTCAATCTTTCCTGGCCTATAAGGTTTTTGTTGATAAATTCACTGCTGCCTATGTAAACACACTTATATATGATTTGCTTCTTTTCTATTGCTGATTTCAATATCCTCAATATCTTTCATTTTTGACAATTTGATTATAATATATCTTGGTGTAGTCTTGTTTGGTTTGACTCTGTCAAAGACCTTTGACCTTCCTGTACTTGTATATTTACATCTTTTCTCAGGTTTGGAAAGTTTTCTGCTAATATTTCTTTAAATAAACTTACCATCTCTCTGTCTCTCTTTTCTTCTTCAAATCCTATGACTCAAAAATTTGCTGTTTTGATGCTTTCCCATAAATCCCATAAGCTTTCTTTATTCTTTTTCATTCTTTTTACTTTTTTCTCCTCTGGCTGTAAATTTTCAAGTAATCTGTCTTTAGTTTTACAGGCTCTTTCTTCTGCTTGGTCAGTTCTGCTGTTGATGTTCTTTATTGCATTTTTCATTTCATTTATTGACTAT
Source organism: Daubentonia madagascariensis (assembly GCA_023783475.1). NCBI lineage: Eukaryota > Metazoa > Chordata > Mammalia > Primates > Daubentoniidae > Daubentonia > Daubentonia madagascariensis. Next base: position 32,553,499 of record JAKFHU010002140.1, on the reverse strand, counting down.
TTCAGCTCTGGAATTTGTTTGATTTTTTAAAATAATTTCAATCTCACTGTTAAATTTGTTGTATTGATCATTTATTATTTTCCTGATTTAATTGAATTGTTTCTCTGTATTTTCTTAAGGCTCACTGAGCTTCCTCAAAACAATTAATTTGAGGAATTAAATAAATTAATTTAATTTATTTTCAGGCATTTCATATATTTCCATTTCTTTGGGTCCAGAGGTAAGCTACTGGGAGATTATTATATTCTTTTAATAGTGTTATGTCTCCTTGATTTTTTGTGTTTCTCAATGCCTTATGTTGATGTCTGCACATATGAAGTAGTCACCTTTTCTAGACTCTATTGGCTAGTTTTACTGTTGAAAAACCTTCCCCTATGGGAAGGAGGGGATGTGAGGGTACTTGCTGATTGGAGTATGGTAGTTCTGGCACCAGTGAGGGTGCATCTGTGTAGTCTCTGTGCAGTTTTGTTAGCTGAGGTCAGTGTTGAAGAAGATTGCACAGATCCTCAGCAGCCAGTGCTGTGATGTTCACAGTGGCAGTGAGTATTGTGGGGTATTCAGTAGTGATGGATGCTAATGTCTTCCTGATTTTTTTTCTCCCAGTGGGGAAGTTGTGACTGAAGGAGTCCCTCTGGGCACTGGGTCTGACTTCTCAGTTCATTTGCAATGGCAATGGCACTGGTGTCTGATGTGTGATGCCTGTGGAGCTAAGGGTATGTGTAGGGGGCATATGGATCTGGGATCCTGGGCAGTAATGGTACTGGCACCTGTCATAGATGCTTGTGAAACAGCCAGGCGAACACAGATGTGTGTAGAGTTAGAGTGAGGTTGGGATGAAGCCTATCTCTCTGTGGCAGCTGAGCCAGCACCTGGAGCATGGGCTCATGCAGTGAGGAGTTAGCTCTGGAGCCCAGAGTGTGAACTAGCTTGCTATGGTGATGGCTGCAGTGTCTCAGATGTGGGTGGGCCTGATCAGACACTGAGCCTTGGTCTGAAGTCAAGCACTTATGTCGTGGCCACAGGTCTGGAGTAGAGGCATTCCAGGGGTTGGGGACAGGTGGCAGCTCCTTTTCTGAAGCAGCTCAAGATAGCTGTGCAAGCATGTCTCCCTCTCTGGGATTCCCCAGCAGGAATGGCTGTTGGACACCTCAGTAACAAGAGATGACAGTGTCCTCTGCATATTAGGCCACTGGGGCTGATTCTCATAGTTTCTACCTTTTCTCTTTGCTTCCAGTAGTCTCCTGGTGTCTCAAGTGTGCTGATCTCAGCAGCAATCCTTTCTACGTGGATATTCTCTGTTTTTTGCTCCACTGTGTTGCTGAAGACTTTTTCCATGGGCTCTGGAGCCTTGTCTGGGCTATTTTGTCTTGTGGATAGCTATCTATACTTGTTTTTATTTTTGCAAGGATGAAGGTTGACATCTCCTACTTCATCATCTCAGTGATGTCACTCATCTACATTGACACTTAAGATAAAGAATATATAGATTTATCAACCAATTTTATCTCTCAATTCTAATGATCAGTCAGAACATAGATTCATTTCTAAGACAGGTATGGGCATCTTGATAGCTATCAGTTATTGAATGTCTATGGTGTGCTAGGTATAGACACAACTTCTGCAAATTCCACAGTGATCTGTAAAAGTCAATAGCTATTGTGATTGAGGATATGAAGACCATAAAGTGCGACTCCAAAACTTTGTTTCTTTGCTTATAAAAATCTTCCCCTGTCCTCCAAGGTGGTTTGAAGTATAAGATACAGAAAGCTCTTAGTTTTATGAATTTATTAACCTGTTGACTTATAATGTCTCCTAATGCGGAAGGAAGGATAAGTATATCCTAGAAATTTTTCATTTATTTTCCTCTTAACACGTTTGAATCATCCACTCAACCTTGAAAAAAATAAACTACTTGGACTTTGCCTTATTATTGTCATATATTTTTATAGCTTCTTTAACTGGAAAATGGAACAGTAAGTCTCAGTGGCATGTTGCTGAAACAATCCCAGTGTATTATAGTTTTTTAGCAGGGCTATCACAAAAAAGTTCCACAAACTGGAATCTATTGTCCTATAGTTCTGGGGGCCATAGGTCTGAGGCCAAGATGTCAGTGTGGTTGGTGTCTTTTGAGCCTGTGTGATAGAATCTGTTCTGTACCTCCCCCTAGATTCTAGTGGTTTGCTGTTCATCTTACATGTTCCTTTGCCTATAGACACCTCTCCACAATCTTTGCTTTTGTGTTCACTGGTATTCTGTGTGTGTGTGTTTGAATCATTTTTATTAGGACAGTGGTCATATTCCATTAGAGGCCCATCCTCCTCCAGTAGGATCTCATCTTAATTTAATTAATTATATTGCAATGACCTTATCTCTAAATAAGGTCACATTTTGAGATACTGGGGGTTAGAACTTCAACATAGGAATTTGTGGGGAATCTAAAGCAAACCGCAGCACTCAGGCAAACAAACAGTGTATATTTAAGATGATTTTGACTTTAAAAAAGTCATTGTGTCTCCTAATTATTTTTTTTGGAACTGAACACACTATTATTAGACTCAAAATTAGTAATCCCATCCAAAACAAAAGGAAGGGTTTCACAGTAATAGTGAGGCCCAGTGACAATGGGTCTACATTAGGTGCTCAATCATGGAACAATGATTTTAAAGCCAATGAGAAATTGGGTTTTCAGATTTATTTATGTGGAGAAAGAGCACATGTATTGATTCATTAAACTTGAGAATGTGAAGGTAAAGGAAAGGACATTGAATTGTGTAAGTCCAAGTTTGTGCCTTTTTAAAAAAAATGTTATATATGGCCCATAAGGATTTTCTGGCATGTTCAAGATTAATATCTTCTCATGTTTATATTGATTGTATTTTTCTTCTAAAATTTTCCTTTCAGGTGGTTGGGGTTTCCTTGACTATTGATTTTTGCATTGTTTTCTCAGGAGATATAAGTTTTAGTTTTTTATTTTGTATTATAATTTTTTGCCCTTCCTTTGAATCTTTTTTCTCTGCTTATAGGCTGAAAGAGAGTAATATCAAAGATTGCTGTTTTAGGGAGGGAAGTTATCTAGATTTAAATAATCAGTGTGACAATATCTGAGAATTAGTTGGAATTCAGAGTAATGAATAGGAAAAACCTGCTTTTCCTCCATAGCCAGGGAAGCAAAGACTAAGTAACATTATGAATGTGCCTGAGTGAGATTACAACCTTAGTTCTGGAATTGGGCACAAGCTCTGGCTACTATGGATTTCCAAAGGCCAATACCACTCCCCCTGGCAGTATCTTCCCATTGGATTATTTAGCCAAATAACATGGGTCTGTTCCTTCTCACATAGATGCAGCATCATTGTCCTCAGCTGACACCTACCTGATGCCAGGTATTACCCAGGCAGGATGAGTAGTGGAAAGTACCTTTCAGACTTGGATTCAGAAGACTTTCAGATCAGTCATTTGTGGCGATGGGCAAGTCACTGAACCTCTAAGCCTTAAATGACTCAACTGTCATATGGAGATTATAGTTTATCTCCCAATGTTGTTGTGGGAAAACAACATAGGAAACTAAAGTAGATGATATAATAAAAAAAATGATAGTTGCCAATTACTCATCTACAATGTATCAGGCACTCTGCAAATTGTTTTACATAAATCTATTATCCCATAAGATTTTCACAGCAACTATGCAGTGTAGATATTTATTGTTACTCCCCTTTTTTCAGAAGAAAAAATAAGACTGAGTACTTTCCTAAGACTACAACAGCTTATAAGTGGTAGGGCCAGGGTATAATATAAGATTTGTGCTTTTTCCTAGTCTACCACATTATTAAACAGCTTGTACTGGGCCATTTTGCCAAAAAATCCAGTTCTAGGAGCCTAGAGCAAGTCATTTCATGGACTACAAACTCAATCTCTTCAGAGTCAACTTAGGTTAAATATAAAAACTTTATATCAGTTGCTGCTTCTTTTAAAAGCTGAGACAATAAACCAGGCTTAGGAAAGTCTCCTTCCAAAGGAGTATGCACCATACCAGCTAAAAAGATCTGTTCTCTTTTCTCATAAAAATATACTTTTGCTTCTAAGTAGAAGCATGGGTTTAACTTCCTTTTTTAATGCTGACAAAAACTACTTGTAAAAACGATGTTTAAAACATTTCAATCTGAACAGGCCAGTGATAAAAAATAAGTTTCTCTGAATATCTCTCAATAGCAGAAATGATTACACTAAGAAATCTTTCAGGTTTTCATTATCATCTAAATTATTCCTAAAATAAACCAAAAGTTTTGAAACTGCCAAGATATGTACGTGTGGGAGAGGCAGAGAGGTGCAGGAGATGAAATAGTTAATTTTTTTATATAAAGTAAAAATAACCTTTTTGAGTGATCTTTATTGTTGTCAGTATGTATTTAAATTCTAAAATTTCTCATTTAAATATATTATTCTCTTCTTATCTAGGTTACAACCATAAAGAAAATATAATATTTGTTTTGAAATGTGAGTTTTATATACTGAAGGTAGTTCTCTAACTCACATCCAGAATTGCATGGGCTTGGTTCTTTGAATACTATGAAATAACATACCGTTAGCAGTTTTATGCTAAAATGTAGCAGTAACTTGATACCTTCCTAATAGATCCATCTGCTAAGATGATTTGGTGACCAATTAATATTTTTTCCTAAGTAATTATGGCAGTGGTGGCCATGGAGAGACATAAATTATTGGAGTAGTAATATTTATTCTGAACTAAATTATCAATGTGGAAATCATGCTTTAAGTATAGCAAATTCATACATTTAATTTTTTTAATCCTCACTTGCTGATGGTAGAAAAGAAATTAAGTCTTTCAATCTATCAAACTGTGCTTTTCAACAATTGTCTGAAGACAAGATAAAGTAATTTTAATAAAACTTTTTAGGATATTTCACCTTTTATTGGATATCACAGACATTACTCACAATTTATTAATTGTGCCATTTGAGGGAGGAACAACAAAATCCAAGTGGTAGTTTAACTAAATAGTGCATTACATTGTCAAATAAAGATTGATGACTAACACCTCAAATTTGATCCTGAGCATCTATGCTCACTTTTCATATTTGCTGCTTTGTCATACACTTGCTTTTTATGGCTCTTCCTGTTTAATTCATGTTCCTCTAAAATAGAAATAACTTATAGGAGCTATTTTCTTAGTGTTCCTTTTATTAATAAAGCTTGAAAATATTTCCTGACAATATGCATTAATTTTTCTATGTCATTATGAACAAACATTAATATTAATAATGTTTATTTGTGGGTGCAGCTAAACACAATCCATTTGTGTTCATAATTCCATTGTATTGATATATATTTTTCATTTTAATAATTGCAGTGTGATTATCTTTCCAAAAATGATTAGGGAGAGGCTTGGGAAGAAGGAGATAGGAGTTGGGTAACTGGAAAATCAGGGTCTCCTGACTTGGGGAAGGATAAAAGGCGTCTCTTTTTCTTGTGGATGAAGTTGGGGGTTAGAGGAGTGGTAAATCCTGATGTCAACAGAGATCCTTGGTAGGAAGGGAAAAGACTCTGTAATAACTCAGTGATTACCAAGTTATCAGTCTTGTGAGGTGCCTGGGCATTCAGCCCTTCTTCTCGCCACTACCCACCATGGTTGTCAGACTCTGGAGCCTTCTACATGAAGGCTTAATGCTATTGTACTACCAAGTACCTACCAGACACCATTTTATAGGTCAAGGAGCAAAGGTTTTCAGACTGAATTAAGATGCCTGAATCACAGTTTATTTGCTCAATTTAAAGCATGCAACCAGAATTCATGGAAAAAAGATACACACATTGCACATTTCTAAACTGTATCAGGAAACAAATATAATTACTGATCAGATACATGCATTTGCGGCTCTTCCTTTTCAAGGATCCTTTTGTATAATGTAATGGGCTCTACATCCCCATTATCCTGCCCCCTCATGGTCTTTTTTATTCTTTTCTAGCTTGTTAAGAAATCTTCATGATAAGCATCACAGTTGGTGTGTAGTAATCAACACCAGAAAAATGAGTTGTGATGATGGTTTCTTTATGTGTTAACTGAGTCATCCTCTCCCAGCCTTTTGTGCCATTTTGCATATTCTCCTCACTATGAAATTCTAAAAACTCAACATTCGTGGAAAAGATCAAACATTCCTGTTTCAGGAATCCTGTGAGAATTAAAATTTCTGTATGTATTTACATATATTTAAGTCTGTGATTACAGCCTTTCTTTCATCTGCACAGCAATTTTCCCTTAACTCTTCCTAACAGATGTATATTTAGCTGATATTATGACATTGTCAGTCTACCTATGTGCTTCCCCAGGTGCTTAATTGAAAGTGAGACAATTCTTGGAACTTCATCCTCCATTGTATATTTTAACCACCTAAATTGAACATCAAAATTATCAGATGAGTAAAAGTCAACGGATAATCTCAGACTCTGAGGACAGCTTAACTGACATGAATGAGGAATGTCAGTGAGGTTATAGCCACATATCTTTGCAACTGTTGCTGTTCTGGTCTTGTGCAAGAGTGATAAGAAAACAACCCTATTTGCAGGCCATGATAGCTAGTCAGAACACGCCAGCATTGGTGACATTTCTCCAATAGATCTCGAGTATTTTGTTTGGCATGCTTCATCAATATTTCCATTAAACTAAAAATGATCTGCGTGTACTTGGTCAAATAATGTGCTTGGGATTTGGTGTTGGAAGGTTCTAACAACGTATTTATTTCCTCTTCCTAAAAGGTGGAGGGTAACTTGAGATGCTAAAAGTGTTTTGTGCAACAATTAAATAGCTTTGCAGGATCATGGGTTTGGAAATAATTAATGTGATGACCACTTAAAGGCAGTTTTTAAACTGGGTTTAACTCAATGCTTCAGAGTATTTCCATGCCACCTGAAAATTATAGAAAATTTTGTGCATATGCACTTTTTAAAGGAAGAGGAGCTTTTGCTTTTATTCCTTCCTCAACTTATCAATGATCTGAAAAACAATTGCCTTTCTAGGATGAACATGTAGCCCAGGTTTTTACAGACTAATTAATTTATTTACACATTTCCTTCTTCCAAAAATAAGGAATTAATATAATTTATTTTGAAAAACCAATTCTCAATAGTTCCAAACTCCTTTTGCAGTTGGTGGGAGAAGCAATAAGAAAGGAATCAGTTATCTTTTCCGGGTAATTAGCAATTAGGGCAGAGTCTGCCAGGAGGGGGAGAGTATCTGTGTGAGTGGAGAATCCTTTCAGAAAGTGCCTCACTTGCAGCTCCCTGTGCAGTCACCAGGGATGTCAGTTGCCAGTCAGCTGGCCAACCTGCTCTTGACTACAGGTGAAACTCAGTGGGGAAAGAAAGCACAAATGCTCTGGGGGGAACCCCTGTACAAATAGAGGTTTCAAGACCAATTAGCATAGCTGGCTGGATCCACTCTGCCTTGGACTTTAGCCTTCACATTGCAGTGTCATATCTATGTATATCCACTCATTGCATTCCAGAGTCAAAGCTTAACAGAACGTGAGAACTGTAATTTCAGAGATCTTTCTGATTGCTGAGCTTGTACGAGGACAATGCAGAAGCTGAGACAATAGTCTAGTAGCTGGGGAAGATGTGGTGGCTGCACTGATATTCCATGTCCACGTCAGTTAATCTGCCCTTAGAGCTGGAGGTAACCTGGAGTGAGACCCAAAGAGGTTAAACAGCTAGCCCAAGATCAGCAAGTTAAATGGTGGAGCTGCTGGAAGGCAAAACCAGGTTTCCTAGTTTCTAATCAAGTTTCATGTGTCTCATACGGCTCCCTCTTTTGGTCGGGTATTTGCTTTTACTTGCTTTACACCTCTCTGGCCTTATTTGAAAACATTTTTAGTTTTCAAGACCCAACTTCATTTTTTCTCTTTTTAATTTTTCCCTCAAACCTGATTTTAGAGTTATAAGACCTTTCTCTTTACTGAACAATCTGAATTCCTTTAGGGGAAAAATGCCCCACTTTCAACACACTATCAAGTATTTGCCTTTCTAAAAAAGAAATCTGTTGCTCAGAGTTTTAGCCTCAGTGTTTAGCTAAGTGCCTGGCATAGAAAAGGCATTGTGGAATGGATGAAACCTATTGTATGGAAGTTATTAAACAATAGTGATTTAATGCAGCCAGTACCTGATTGGAAGAATAAGTCATCTGAGTGGTTGGAGTGGCTCAAAATGCAATATATATTGAAGGAAAGTCCTGAAAAGAACAAAGACCACTAAAATCTAAAGGTGCCTTTAAGCACTTCATTTTACTTATCCAAATTGTTTTTCATTTTAAAAAGGAAGAGGTAAATGTCAACCCTGTTTTCCTATAAGGTTGTTGTAAGAATCATGTGTGTCTAAATGGACATCACCAATTACAAGAGCAAAATAAGTATAGGGTATTCATTATTTCTTTTTACTATCAACACTAATGCTATTTGATATAATAAATAAGATAAATAAGGTCCGGAATCTATCATCCAGAAGCTCATGGTTTTCTCTTCTTCCATTTGTTTGTCTGGTAAATTTGTATTCTTTAGTTCAATGGTTCTCTTCCAGAGGACATTTGGCACAAATGTCTGCAGACATATTTGGTTGTCATACCTGGAGGTTTGCTACTGGCATCTGAGGGTGCTGCACATTCTGCAATACACGAAACAGCCCCCTGCAACAAAGAATTGTCCAGCTCAAAATATCAGTAGTTCTGAGGGTGAAACACGGCTTTTTAAATAAAATTTTATTAAGTATCTCTTGACCCACAGGAAACATCAATTCTGTTTTTTACATTCTCCCAAGAATATACACAAACATGTATCAGCACTCGTGTCATTAATGTTACGAGTTTACGTCCCCTTTTGACTGCAACACCATGAGGGCGGTGAATTTGCCTTTTTTACCTTTGTTTATCATGGAATTCACACATATTGGACATAGCATTCATTTATTTATTCATTTATTCCAGACATTGTTTTTTGAGCATCTACGATATACCAGTCCCTGTTCTAGATTCTGTGGATATATATCACTGAATAAAAACAAAAAAATCTTTGTCCCGTTGGAATTTAAATTTCAGCAGGTGGCAAGTACTTACTATGAAGGTTGCCTCTTAGAGTTAATATTAAGTACAAGAATAGACAAGGTCACAGAGGAACGATAATAACAATGATTATGACCTTCTGTAATTCACTAAGCTAGACCGCAGTGACTAACAAGGGAGAAGGAGATGAATAAATTGCACTAATTCACTGCTAATGAGATGAATGAGCACACATTTCAGTTTAGTGTCATGTACGGAAGTGCCTGTTCTACTAAGTGATACCATATTTTTATTAGCATTCCTTGTCAGTTGTCATGCAGATGTGAACTACCTCATCATTGTGCTTCATTCCACATGTGGATTCCTATCACGTGCTAGGTAGTAGGTGAACCAGAACTCAGATGTGAAAATTGATTCTGTCTTTTAGAAAAAAAATTATGCATAAGGAAATAACTGAGAAAGAGAAGTTTTGTCTTCTTTTGGTGTGTTCATGTTTTACCATACATTTTGTTGTGTTGGATATCAAAATGAGTTTTCCAATTGAACTTTGGCTGGCCTGTCAGGGTATTGATATGTGCATCTTTGAATAATAGGACTTTAGGAGAAATGTGAAGGAAATTAGAGATTTCCTTGTGGATGCTGTTGAAAGGTGAAATCATGCACAGAGCTAGAGTCTGAAAGAACCTTCATTTAGGTGAGTGGTTCTCGATGGGGGTGCTGCCACTCCCTGGGGAGGTTTGGACACTTGCAGAGGAAAAGAGGGAAGCACTTCTAGCCTTTGTAAGGGTTAAGGACCTCTCAGGACTCCAGATGTCTTTAAAAGTGAAAGGCAGTCCTGCACACAAAAGAATTAATTGCTCTGCGAACTTTGACTTCCAAAATTCGTGTTGCAATTTAAGTAGGGGAAATATAAAATCTGACTCTTTTATATGTATATATATGCAAAAATAATTTTTGCACAGTTTAACATATGCTGAAGTTTTCAGGAACACAACTATCATGTAAATCAAAAGAAGGCCATATTATTTTTGTTGAGAACTTTACCAAGAGTTCACCATTTTGGAAAATCTTAACCCCAATAGTAACACAAATAATACATATATGTATCAGCTTGAGTTTGTAACTGTCATAGTCACAGTGATTATCCAAATAGATTAGAAACCTCTAATTTCACTCATAATTTTCTAAAGTTAGTTCTATTATTTTAGAACATACAGCTTAAGAGGTATCTGACTCTTCGTTGTTTCTTCTAGTGCAGTCGTGCTTGATCATCTATATATTGAGATGCATTTTTTTCATTTTAAATAATTATCCTTTTATTGCACCTTTATGTTATAGTTAGGGCATTATATTGAATTTTTTTAAAAATTGTGTGTGAAGAGAAGGTTCTATGAATTTTATTTCAGATTGGCAAACAGGAACAATATACAATATTTGTTTTTAAAAGGAAGTACTGAGGTGGCTAGAACAGGAACCACAGACTGAAGTGTAGAGGTTCAACTCAATTCATCATTTATTGAGCACCTGCTGGGTATGGTAGTGTGCTCAAGCAAACATCGTCTCTACCTCAGCAAGTACATCAATCTGTGGTTAGGTAAGAGAGGTTTTATTATCAAGGATGGGTAAATATAGTAGGTAGTCTTAAATCTTAATGAGTAGCCAGCCACCTTACAGCCTTTATGAAATGAGTCAGAGCATAAACTAATAAAATGAAGAGCCACTGGACCCAAAAGAAACAACAAAGGACTATGATTTTCCCAGGTACACCTGAGTTGATTGTCCAGAAAGAGGAGGAAGTAACCAAAATGCATGCTGTAGCTTTTAATTTATATACCTTGGCCAAGACTCAAGAATTTTCAAGGTTTTAACAGACTGAAGCAGAATCAGGATTAACATATTCACAGCCAACAAGTATTTATTCAATATTTACCATGTGCAATATATCCTATGAAGAAGTTTTTCCAAGGTTTCACTGTATTTCTGTGATATCAATGCAAAGTAGTTTTTATTATCTATGTTTTACGGATGTGTAAGTCAGGGCTGAAAGATATGAATTGACATTAGATTCTCCATTACTTTTTCTCTAGCAACTATCATTGTGGGAATGCAAAATGTTCTGAAATTTTTGACAGCATATCTGTCAAGTTGCCAAACATTCAATCAACATCCTCTATATGAAAGGTATCATACACCTGGAAATGTGAGAGAGAAAAGACAAATGTGATTATTCGCTGTGCCCACAACTAGTAAAATATGAGATGGTGAGGAAGAAAGCTTGATTATGGAAATCATAAGGCAGAACATAAAAAGTTCAATATCACAGAGAAAATAACTCACCAGGGAGCAAAGGAGCAAGACAGAAATTTTTAGGATAACCGAAGAGTCACAGATACCACAATTTAAAAGGGACTTTCAGAATGGATAGAGTTTGTGTTGTTGTTGTTATTGATTGAGGCAACAAATCACAGGTGAAATTTTCGGAGAGGTCAGTAGTTTGGTTTGACTTTGGAAGTCCTGGAATAAGAGGCATACCACAAGGGGAAGAGGATCACCAATGAAAGCTTTTGAGTTGCAGAATAATGAGCATCATCGAAGCAGCATTACAGACAGAAAACTCTAGAGACCATGGAGGGATTTCTCTGGCTAAAGAAGCCACCAAAAGGAGTAATCCCAAAAAGGACCTCATCTTCTTTTCAGGGGGTGAGAGACTGTTATGGGTTAGCTTATGTCCCCACAAAGATTTATTGAAGTCCTAACCTCTGGTACCTATAAATGTGACCTTATTTGAAAATTGAGTCTTTGCAGATGTAATCAAGTTAAGGTGAAATCATTAGGGTGGCTCCTAATCCAATATGACTGGTGTCTTCTTAAGAAGAGGGAAATCTGGACACAGACACATTGAGAACAATGTGTGATGACAGACGCAGAGATTAGGGTTAGGCTGCCCAAGCCAAAAAACACCAAGGATTGCTGACAACACCTGAAGCTTGGTGAGAGTTGCAGGATGGATTCTCCCTCGGAATCTCCAGAACCAACCTGCTGACACCTTGATTTGGGGCTCCCAACCTCCACAACTGTGAGGCAATGAATTTCTGTTGTTCTAAGCCACATACTTTGTAGTACTTTGTTACTAGAGCCCTAGAAACCCAAATATGCACTTTTTCTCCCCCCAGGTTAATATGCCACTCCATGGGTTCAATTTTTTTCTGTCTTGTGAAATGAAAAGAAAGTTATCTTGAAACAGGAAACTGAAGGGAAAATATGAGTGGCTCAGAAAGCTTCCCTTTAATTAATGAGAGCAACCAAAACATAGTGAGAATATCATAATGTGTGGGTCAGAGGATGAACTTTGAAATATGACAGGCTTGAATTCAAATTTCAGCTTTGCCACTTTACCGATAAGGGAGCTGGCTGTGTCATTTACCTGAGTCTCAGTTCCCCCCTGTGTTAAATAATAGAGACAACAGGACCAATCTCAAGTTGCTGCTGCAAGAATTAAACGAGGTAATCCTTGTAGACACCAGCACAGCACCTCATGTAGCACATACTCAACAAGTGGTATCCAGCAGTGCTTATGGCAGCATTTATACTGGCAGGAGTAGTATTTATGAGACAGGGAAGTTTTTCCTAGAAGCTCACATAAAAGCTACAGGGCCTTAGATAAACTAGCTGGAAAACAGACATACAATTCTGGTTGGTTTGATTAAAAGTCTAAATACAAGGGTGAGACGTGATCTCGTGCTAAGAACTGCCCAAGACTCCCACCCTTCTCTTTCTTTCCACCTGTTGCAGCCAGTTGGCATCTGGCCTTGGCAGGGACCAATGACAAGCTCCTGGGAGTCTCCACTGTTTCTGTGAATCTCTTCTGCAGAGTTCTGGGCTAGATTTATTTCCTAGACAGGATCTCCCCTATTTTTCCTAGATCCACTCTCCCTGTGACTGCTTTGTGGGATCTGCTGGAATTCTCAGCCCATGGCCTCTCTTTATGTGGGTGCCATCTCTTCCCAGACACTCCTTCCTCTCTGGCCTGCTTTGATCTATGGGTGATCAATCCTAGTATTGCATATGTAAAAGAATGCTTTTAAAGAAGCAATTAAATACCAAGACTGCATGATTTATGATATTGTATTTGACCTCCCCTCCTCTGGTGAATCCTGGGACTCGGGAGCCCAGATCTGAACTCACCAGCCTCAGCCTTGTGCACAGAAACCCAAGTTGAAACCCAACTAAGAAGAGGCTTGGCTTTGTGCACTGGAACACTCCTTATTGGGGTGTATTTTTCCAAGTGTAGAGTGACAGTTTGGGGACAAATAATGTCATATATGGACTTTTTTAAAATTAGAAGCTCAGGACAATTCTGGTAAAACCAGTGTTCTGGGCAAAGTAACTATTTTTGATTCTATCCCTCTACCCATGGTGTGATTCCCCTAACTTAGGCTGAGCTGTACCATGTACAATAGTTTCCCCTTATTCACAGTTTTACTTTATGTGATTTTAGTTATCCTCGATCAACCTGTCTGAAAACATTAAATGGAAAATTCCAAAAATAAACAGTTCATAAGTTTTAAATTGTGCACAGTTCTGAGTAGTGTGATGAAATCTCACACCTTCCCACTCTATCCCTCTCTGTCCCACCTGGGATGTGAATCTTCCCTTTATCCAGAGTGGCCACTCTGTCCATTAGTAATCCACTTAGTAAGCCACTTGGTTATCAGATTGTTTGTCTCAGTATCGTCGTGCCATGTTCAAGTAACCCTTATTTTACTCAATAATGGTGCCAATGCCCGAGAGTAGAGATGTTGGCAAATCAGATATGCCAAAGAGGGGCCATAAAATGCTTCCTTTAAGTGAAAAGTGAAAGTTTTCTACTTAATAAGGAAAGATGAAAAATCATATGCTGAGGTTGCTAAGATCTACTGTAAGAAAGAATATTCTATCCGTGAAACTGTGAAGAAGGAAAAAGAAATTCATGCTAGTTTTGGTGTCACACCTCAAACTTCAAAAATTATGGCCACAGTGCATGACAAGTGCTTAGTTAAGATGTAAAAGACATTCAATTTGTGGGTGGAAAACATGTACAGAAACATATTTCCATTGATGGAAATCAGGTTCAATACTATCCATGGTTTCAGGCATCCACCGGGGGTCTTGGGACATAGTCCCTGCAGATAAGAGAGGACTACTGTATTTAATTCTGCAAATAGCTCCATTGAGGTGGGTGGGTCACCCCCATGAACCTTACTTCTTACTTGCTTCCATTTAGGGAATTTTGGCCACATCTTATGGAAGCTTTTCCATGGCTCAAGGAAAGCTCTTCTAAGGAAGGCTACACAGAATCATTTTCTTTTATACAAAGAGATAGAAAAGCTTGTTAACCTCAGATTCTCTATGATTTCTGCCTTTAGGCTTAACAAGTCAGTGCTGGCATACACGGCTGCCAAGCAATGGCACTAGCTCTGAACTATAGGAGAAATCTCTAACATCACAGTGATAAGATAACAGTAAATGCCACAGTGGTTCTGGATTCCTCAGTGAGGAGAAGGGAAGGATCTAGAAGAGGGAGGCAAATCACTTACTATATACACCGAGCCTGTTAGGCACAGAGCTCCCTGCTAAATCAACTCTGACTTCTCCACAGGAAAACCATCGCTAAGGGTGATACCTATTACTTCATTAATTTGTTCACACTTCTGGGATTAATTTATCTTTTGCTGCTAGCATTAGTGTATATCAGTAACCCTTTAACTTTTGAGGACATCCTAATCACCTGGAGGTTTTCTTATAACACGGATTGCTGGGCCCCACCCCCAGAGTTCCTGATTCAAGTGGCGTCTTAGTCCCTCCAGGCTGCTGTAACAAAATACCTTAGACTGGGTAATTTATGAACAACAGAAATGTATTGCTTACAGTTCTGGAGGCTGGGAAGTCCAAGATCAAGGCGCCAGCAGATGCAGTGTCTAGTGAGGGGCTGTTCCTCATAGATGGTGCCTTCTATGTTTCCTCACATGGTGGAAAGTGTTAGCTAGTTCTCTGGGGTCTCTCTTATAAGGGCAATAATCCCATTCATGAGGTCAGAGCCCTCAAGATCTAATCACCTCTCAAAGGCCCCATCTTCTAATATCATCACCTGGGTGATTAAGTTTTAACATATGAATTTGTGTGGAGCACAAACATTCAGACCAGAGCCAGAGGGCTGGGGTAGGGCTGAAAATCTGCATTCTCATATGCTCCCAGGTGATGTTGGTGCTGCTGGTCTCATGATCACACTTTGGGAAGGATAGCTGTTTAGTCTGTCCTTTCTTTGTTTTTCATACTGTAAATACCAGAGTGAATGAGTTTACATCTAGTTCACATGAACATTATGTGAAAAATACATTATATTGCTGAAAAGAAAAATGTCTTGCAAATTCAAAGTTAGACATTATAAATCAGACCTCTGCTAATGTAATGTTTTTAGAAAATCCCCTCATTTCTTAAGAACAAGTGTTAATAAATAAGATAGACTAATGGCTGAGAAATATATGAAAAAATGCTCAACATCTCTAATCATCAGGGAAATGCAAATCAAAACCACAATGAGATACCACTTAACTCCAGTGAAAATGGCTTATATCAAAAAGTCCCAAAACAACAAATGTTGGTGTGGGTACAGAGAGATAGGAACACTTATACACTGTTGGTGGGACTGCAAACTAGTACAACCTCTATGGAAAGTAGTCTGGAGATACCTCAAAGAACTAAAAGTAGAACTACCATTTGATCCAGTAATCCCACTACTGGGTATTTACCCAAAGGAAAAAAAGACATTCTATAATAAAGACGTCTGCACTCGAATGTTTATGGCATCACAATTCACAATTGCAAAGATGTGGAAACAACTCAAGTGCCCATCAATACATGAGTGGATTAAAAAAATGTGGTATATGTATACCATGAAGTGCTACTCAACCACAAAAAACAATGGTGAACTAACACCTCTTACATTATCCTGGATGGAACTGGAGCCCATTCTTCTAAGCAAAGTATCTCAAGAATGGAAAAACAAGCACCATATGTACTCACCATCAAGTTGATACTAATTGATCAACTTGTATGTGCACATATGGAAGTAACACATTAATTGTTCAACTTTTATGCCACATATGGAAGTAACATTCATTGGGTGTTGGGCAGGTGGGAGAGGGGAGGAGGGGATGGGTAAATTCACACCTAAGGGGTGCAGAGCGCACTCTCTGGGAGATGGACACACTTGAAGGTCTGACTCGGGCCGGGTAAAGGCAATACATATAACCTAAACATTTGTACCCCTGTAACACTCTGAAAAAAATAAATTAATTTTTAAAAAATTGCCAAGACAAAAATACAAGTGTTAATGAATAAATGAAATTTTGATAGAAAATGAATACTTTATTTAATCATTTGGAGATATAATATTAAAAGTTAAAAAATTCACACTGGGTTAAAAAATGTTGCCTTTATTTTATAAATGACATGGAAACCGATGGATCTGCCTATCTCTAGATCTTGCAGGGGTACAAAACCAATGCATGTGCCAAACACAGCCAACTAAAGATTAATAGAATAAAGAATAAATCAAATTAAGAAGCCAGTTTCATGTCTGGGAACACTCCAACTCCCTACCTAATAAATTTGTTGAACACAAGTCATCCATGATGGATGAAATGGAAATTTATGATTCACATTGTAAAAATCAGGAATCAAGGAAATTAGAGATAGGAAAATGGCTAATATAACTGTTTTCAGCTGCTCCCTGGCAAACGTTTTTATATTGATTTACCAAGTTTTTCATGTCCTAGGAGTAGGGCTTCGGTCAGTCTCGTCTACTTTCCTATGGGTAATTTTATCATAGAGCAACTTAATTTCTTAAAATGGCTGTGCTTACTAATAACATATATTCTAAAACAAACTGTTACACTGACTAATATTATTCCCTTTCCATTTTGGAATAAAAGAAGTTAGGAAACTTTCAATGGTGATTGAACCAAACCCATTGGTATTTGGCTTTAGAATGAATTTATGAACATATGGTTCAATATGGGCATTTCTAAACTTGGATATTACAGTGTTATATGCAAAATAATGGAGTCGTACTCTGGATCCCAGCCTAGAATTATTTAGTTGGCTTTTCAGTCATTTCTCTAACTCTGCATTATCTCTTTCTGCACCTTCCCTCTTCTTGCTCTGATGCACAGAATCCATTTTACTCACGTTTGTGCATCGTTTACATCATCTTTCCTTTATTGCTTGTTTACTTGTTCACACTGGAGGTATAAGATTAAATTCTTGATACAATGGAAGGGCTATTTATACTTTTTAGGAAGTTATTTAAGTGAGTTGACTTGCTCTGCATTGGGTAAACGTGGTGTAACTCAAACACTGCAGACGTGAATGTATCACTCAGCTCAATTCATCTGGATATAGATTTGTAACATGGTTGATGTGCAATGGATTTTCTTTAATAAATTTTTATGTAGTCATATTAGAACACAACTATTATCAACCAATTTATCAAACTACTGACTTTTGATGAACAGAAAATCTGCCATACACTAGGTATTTATTTAGCGTTAATAATTGTAGTAGTTGTTATTGTCTTTTCCCCATTCCCTTATTTTCTCCTATTCCTTGGTGAAGGTTCTCTCTTCAACATTCCTATTTTTAATTTCAAGATAGAGGGCTTTTTTTAAAAAAAAAATTATAGTTTAAAACATTTTGAGATGGGTTTTTAATTCATTTCATATTACAAATAGTGCTTAACCAAATATTTCACCTGTTATGAATACAAATAGATCTATGCGGTAGGCTGACTAATGACCTCTCCCTATAAAATATCCATGCCCTAATCCCTGGGACCTGTGAACTTGGGAATATGTTACCTTACATGGCAAAAGGGATTTTTCAGATGTGAGTATGTTAAGGACTATGACATAGGAAGGTTTTTCCTGGATTATCCAGGTGGCTCAATCTAATCAGATCAGTCCCTAAAAGTGGACAACCTTTCTCAGCTGTGATCAGAGAGGGAGATGTGCCCATGGAAGACAGACATAGAGAGATACAACTTTGTTGGCTTTGAAGATGGAGGAAGGAAGCCATGAGCCAAAGAATACAGGCAACCTCCACACACTGGAAAGGGTAAGAGAACTCTCTCGCCCTTAGAGCCTCCAGAAAGGGACACAGCTCTGCTGACACCTTGATTTTAGTGCAGTGAGAACTGTGTTGGACTTTGGACATAGAGAATTGTTAAATAATTAATTTGTGTTGTTTAAAACCACTAAGTTTATGGTAATTTGTTATAGAAGCAACATAAAATTAATACACTCTAGGAAGATTGTATGCCATGCTTTGATAATGAAGACTAGTTAAGAGTTATAGTCTTTCTTTTGATCCATAAGCGTAATTAATCACCAACAAACTCTTAAGGGCCCAAGAGATAATTTTCCCCAAAAGTACCTTGATTAACACAGTCATCAATTAGAGTGACAAGTATATAGAATTTAGATAGTAGGCGCCTCTGAAAATAGGCTCCCTGTGTATTTTGCTGTGACCACTTTCAGATTTTGTGATTGCTAAGCAGGAAGGGTGTCTCCTTTCCCTTCTCACACTCATTTTTCCAAGATTATTAAAACATAAGAGCAAACATTAGCATTCCTTTTTCTTTCTCCAAGTTAATATTCTTCATTGCCCTCAGATCTATTTGTGACATAGAATTCTGCATTTCTCAGAAACTGAATGTAGAAGTCCATAGCTTTGATCCAAGGCATGATGTGTTGATGCCTGTTGCTCAGAATAGAATCACGTGAAAATAATTTTCTTCTTCTTCTTTCCTCCCTTTGATACAAGCTTTAATTTCTTATTGCCTCCTTATCTCTCTAGGAATTTGGGCTAAATTCTATAATTTGCAATATAGCATCATACAAATGCCACTAGTAGCATCATAAAATGCTGTCTCCAAAACCATTTCTCCTCACCACAATCAGCCTAGACTGAGCTGGAGCCACTTCCCTTTCTCCCACTCAGGAGCATCCTCAAACTGTTGGAGGTAAACTTTGTCTCTCCTTTTGGTTACAGAGTCTTGGTCTTGGGACAGATCAGTGGTTCTGTGTCTAGTCGTCATATGAACATGAGGCGTATCATGCTTAACACATTTCTAGGGACATCTGTGCTGGTGTTGGGTAAAAGATTGTCTAGCACATCCCCATTTGCCAAAAACTCTTGCCAGACTCTTCCCAGTTCTTAGAGCTCCCTGACTTCCCTGCTGGTCATTTTGGTGTTGACACAAGTAATTTAATGAAAATATCTTTAAACAAAGGCATTGGCACTGTGCTTTAGCTCAGTGGTTTTCAGATTTCAGTGAGCATCGGAATTGCCTGGGGGGTTGTGAAAACACATTTCCTGTGTCTGTGATATCTGGGATTGTCCCTCTATTTTCCCACCCCCACATCCCCTCCCCAGGTTACAGCCTGGCAGCTGTTACTTTTCTGCTCCTGTTAAAAAGTAATCCTGCCCTTAATTTATAACACATGAGGTCATCTTGTCTTGACCTTCTCCCCCCACCCAGGCTCTCCTTTCTAATTCATCTCGCCTTTATGTGCTTCACATTTTGCTTCTCGATCTTTGTCTTTAGTACATCTTCCTAGACATATTGACACAACACTTTAGAGCTAGAAGGACTATTGGTGACTACCTGGCCAAATGTTGTAACTTTACATGTGTAAAGCAACTGCATTTTCACCTGAGACACAGGTGGGGAGGGGACTATTCATCCTCTGACTCAAGAGAAAGATACTAAAGTTAAAGAACTTAATTATAAAATGCTAGAATTACATTTATAGAAATGCATATGTTGAACCAGCCCTGCATCACTGGGATAAAGCCCACTTGGTCTGGATGGATTATTTTTTTGATGAGCAGCTGATTTCGATTTGCTAGGATTTTATTGAGAATTTTTGCATCTATATTCATAAGGGATATTGGTCTATAGTTTTCTTTTTTTGTTGGGTCCTTTCCTGGCTTTGGTATCAGTGTGATGTTGGCTTCATAAAATCTGTTGGGGAGGATTCCTTCCTTCTTGATGTTGTGGAATAATTTCTTCAGGATAGGCACAAGTTCTTCTTTGCAGGTCTGGTAAAATTCGGGTGTGAAACCATCTGGTCTGGGACTTATTTTTTAGGAAGGTTTTTTATTGCTGCTTCAGTTTCAGTACTTGATATTGGTGTGTTCAGGAATCCTATTTCTTCCTGATTGAGCCTAGGGAGGCTATGTGTTTCTAAGAATTTGTCCATTCCCTCCATGTTTTCAAGTTTATGAGCATAGAGATTTTTATAGTATTCATAGAAGTAAAAACAAAGACCATATGATCCTCTCAATAGACACAGAAAATGTATTCAACAAAATTCAGCACCCTTTTATGATAAGAACACTTAACAAAATAGGCATAGGTGGGACTTACCTCAATATGATAAAAGCCATATACGACAAACCTGCAGCCAACATCATACTGAATGGGGAAAAATTGAAAGCATTCCCACTTAGAACTGGAACCAGACAAGGCTGCCCTCTATCACAACTTCTATTCAACATAGTACTGGAAGTCCTAGCCAGAGCAGTCAGACACGAGGAGGAAATCAAGGGCATCCAAATGGGGGCAGAAGAGGTCAAATCATCATTCTTTGCTGATGATATATGATCTTGTATCTAGAAAACCCCAGAGATTCTGCCAAGAGACTATTGGAATTGATAAATAAATTCAGCAAAGTCTCAGGTTACAAAATCAGTGTACACAAATAAGTAGCATTCATATATGCCAACAACAGTCAAACTGAGAACCAAATCAAAGACTTAATACCTTTCACAATAGAAACAAAGAAAATAATATACCCAGGAATATATTTAACTAAAGAGGTGATAGATAGACCTCTACAGGGAGAACTACAAAACACTGAGGAAGGAAATAGCAGAGGACACAAACAAATGGAAAACCACACCATGCTCATAGATTGGCAGAATCAACATTGTTAAAATGTCTATACTACCCAAAGTGATCTACAGATTCAATACATTAAAATACCAACATCATTTTTTGCAGATCTAGAAAAAATAATTCTATTCTTCATATGTAATCAGAGAAGACCCTGTATGGCCAAAGCAATCTTAAGCAAAAAGAACAAATTGGGAGGTATCAATTTACCAGACTTCAAGCTATTCTACAAGGCTATAGTAACCAAAACAGCATGGTACTGGCACAAGAACAGAGACATAGACCAATGGAACAACTCTAAGAACCCAGATATAAAACCATCTTCGTGTTGCCATCTGATCTTTGAAAAAGCAGACAAAAACATATGCTGGGGAAAAGAGTCCCTATTCAATAAATGGTGCTGGGAAAATTAGATAACCACATATAGAAGACTGAAACAGGATCTGCACCTCTCACCTCTCACAAAAATTAACTCACAATGGATAACAGACTTAAACCTAAGGCATGAAACCATAAGAATTATGGAAGAAAATTTTGGAAAAACTCTTATAGACATTGGGCTAGGCAAAGAATTTATGAAGAAGACCACAAAAGCAATCACAGCAACAACAAAAATAAATAAATGAAATAAATCAGATCTGATGAAATTAAAAAGCTTCTGCACAGCCAAGGAAACTATCACTAGAGTGAACAGACAACCTACAGAATGGGAGAAAATATTTGCATGCTATACATCCAATAAAGGGCTGATAACTAGAATCTTTATAGAACTCAGGAAAATCAGCAACAAAAATCAAACAACCCCATTAAAAAGTGGGCAAAGGACATGAACAGAAACTTTTCAAAAGAAGGTAGACTTATGGCCAACAAACATATGAAAAAATGCTCAACATCTCTAATCATCAGGGAAATGCAAATCAAAACCACAATGAGATATCACTTAACTCCAGTGAGAATGGCTTATATCAAAAAGTCCCAAAACAACAAATGTTGGCACGGATGCAGATAGATAGGAACACTCATACACTGCTGGTGAGACTGAAAACTAGTACTACCTCTTTGGAGAGTAATATGGAGATACCTCAAAGAACTAAAAGTAGAACTACCATTTGATCCAGTAATCCCACTACTGGGTATTTACCCAAAGGAAAAAAAGACATTCCATAAAGAAGACATCTTCATTCGAATGTTTATAGCAGCACAATTCACAATTGCAAAGATGTGGAAACAACCCAATTGCCCATCAATACATGAGTGAATTAATAAAATGTGGTATATGTACACCATGCAGTACTGCTCAGCCATAAAAAATAATGGTGAACTACCTATTGTATTATACTGGATGGAGCTGGAGCCCATTCTTCTAAGTGAAGTATCACAAGAATGGAAAAACAAGTACCACATGTACTTACCATTAAATTGGTACTAATCAATCAACACTAATGTGCACATATGGGAAGTAACATTCATAGGGTGTCAGGCAGGTGGGAGGGGGGAGGAGGGGATGGATAAATTCACACCTAATGGATGCGGTGCTTGCTGTCTGGGGAATGAGCACACTTGTAGCTCTGACTCGGGCGTTGCAAAGGCAACTTATGTAACCAAAGCGTTTGTACTCCCATAATACTCTGAAATTTAAATAAATAAATAAATAAATAAATTCAAATTACTTTCTTTCACAGTTTGCCCAGATTTCCTGTAGTTTGTTTTCCCCCCTTTATACATGCTCACTATTGAAAGTTATATTGCATATTTTTTCATATTATTTTGATGTGATGTATTATATTTTGTCGTATTTCATTATAAGGTGATACAAGCTAACGTATTGTGCATTGCATCACATGCTCCACACCACACAGGTGCTACACTCCTCCACCTATCAGAATTACATTAGAGAAGTTTGGCATGTATCTATTTGTGTTTTATATTACTGCTTGAATTTGACTAATACACTAACTACTATGTCTAATATTGATCAATTGCTGTGAAATTTTTGACCAAAGTGACACTTTGCTCTGGTGTTAACATTTAATATATTAATAAAATGTAATTTGTGTTCTAAAAAATAAAAATAAAAATAAAAATAAACAAAGCACTAAGAAAATATTAAGATGCTATTACAAAAATCTAGTTTCCTTCTCCATGAGACTAAGGAGAGAGACTAAGAATGACCCCAGCAGTGAGAAATGAAAGTTAACAATGCAATGTGTGTGAAAATGTTGGGCACAGGTCCAGCTATTGATTGACCGACTGTCCTGGGTCAACCAGTGATAGCAGCAGTCACATCTACTGCAAGGCCATGTGTAACTCTTCAGCCATATACAATCTACAGCCCAAGAGCAAATCTAGCAGAGAACTAGATTGGAAATCGTTGATTGGTTTTAGAATGTGTTTCAGGACAGGACAGATGGGGCAAGTGTTGAGAGGCTCTTCCTAGCAAGTTCGCATTTAAATAAAGCTACCTGGTTTCTTTATACCAACCTTCATCCAAACACATGGCTGCAAAAAAAAAAAAAGCTATAAACAGACACAAAAAAGGGAGCTGAACATTCTTCTCTGTCTCCTCTTCCTGTGCTGAGCTCAGATTCCACCTTGCTTATCCTTAGAACCTTATTTCTGACATGGATTTTGCTAACAGGCTTCTATACTGAAACATAGGGCTTTTTGTGGAAGGTAACCAGTTTTTTAATCATCAACTCAGGAATCAGAGAGCCCCCACCTGACCTGTCTGTATTATTTCAAGTCCTTAGAATGCATTAAATGAGTTTTATTATGCATTTCATTGTTAGTGAATAATGGTGTCATGGGTGGAAAGAGCACAGAAGATGGAGTTAGACACCCAGGGTTCAAATCCTGGCCCAGATACTTGACTTTTGAGAACCTTAGTTGCCTCATCTGTAAAATGGAACAATAATGGTGATATCAAACTTTTACAAGAAATGGGATACTGTTTATAGAGAGTCTGGCACCCTACATGGACTCTA
Organism: Daubentonia madagascariensis; assembly: GCA_023783475.1. Lineage (NCBI taxonomy): Eukaryota > Metazoa > Chordata > Mammalia > Primates > Daubentoniidae > Daubentonia > Daubentonia madagascariensis. The sequence goes on along the minus strand of JAKFHU010002140.1, from coordinate 32,529,453 downwards.
GTAGGTGCTGAAGGATAATAGTGCTCTTTATTTGTAAAGCTTCCTGGACTGGACCTCATTTAATGCCACCAACAGCCCCGTGAGGAGCAGGGCCAGGACTAGGGTGAGATGGGTGAGTTGAGTAGTGCAAATGCAGCGTCATTTTCCTGTTTTAATAAAAATGTGATATTTTGTTTATCATGGATATTTTTGCATTAATTTTTATCTTTAAAAATATTGTATTGGAATATTATCTTGATTTCTGAGTGTTCTGGCACCCCATCAAGTTCTGTGTCCAAGGCTAGTGCCTCACTTGATGAAGAAGTCATCTGTACAAATCACCTGCCTCATAGCTAAGCTTGTAACTCTTAAGAGCCTTCTTATTCACTGTTCTATCCACAGCAAGACAAAAATTCTGTGACTCCATCAGATGTTCCAGCTGCCTTGTAATGCCGTGACTTGTCATGCTCCATGGAGTCAGCTCTATCTCATTATGGCATATCCAAGCGTCCTGGGCTTCTCGGGGGTACAGTCTATAGGGAAATTGAGTTTCTAGCCTCTGCATTAACATTCTTTTCTTTTGTATCTGCTGCCATGTTGCACAATCATCTCCTTTCCTGCTGTTAGATAAAAAGCAGGGAGACACAGCTGTTGAAATCATGGCAAAAACAAAGCTTGCATTTGCCTCTGATGTGTTGGCCTGACTTTTGCAGGCTCATTTTCCGGAGATGCAGCATTTTGCAATGAATGGTTTTTCAGGCAGACGGCACGCTGACACCATGAAATACATGGGCCCCACCTCTCTGTACTGTATAGCTCCACACTGGTGGGCAGAGCTGATAGGAAGTGTTGGTGTCAAGTACATTGAATTGGAATGTTGAAATTGTTTCAATGTCTGTGTTTCACTTAAACCAAATAATTCTTTGCAAATAATCCTTAAAAATGATATAAATGCCTTAGAACCAGTGACTGTTCTTGCTGAATAGATGTTGCATCCTAATATAACTAAATGCCAGGCTGTCTTCTCCTTTTTTAAGCATATATTTTAACACGGGGAGCTCAGATCTTGTACTGAGAGGATCTTTACAAATCAGGAGAAGGTAATGCTGAGGTGACAAGCCTAAGTGTATAAGCTTTTTAAGTCCCTCTGAATTTTGTAGTGTGTATGTGTGCATAAGTTGTGTGTGTGTGTGTGTGTGTGTGTGTGTGTGTGTAGGCTAAAATATTGATTTGGATGAGTCTGTTAAACTTAGCGTTGTGTTAAAATATAGAACACTCCTTTTTCTCCCAGGAATTGGTCAAACCTAAACCTTCTCTGCTCAGGTGCCCCATTAACCACTCACTTCTCATGATGATTCTATTATGGAATTTTTTTTTTTTTTTTTGCGTTCTGTTTTGTGACCTTGCTGCTGTTTGGCACATTATGATTTTACATGGCTAGTTACAGTCAGATGTGATTCAAAATGTTCTGTAGATCAGAATATGCTTGAAATGCGTTGAAAAAAATAGCATCAATCGTAAAGATACTGTAAATACTATCATGTGTATCCACAGAAGGAGATTCCAACTTTTAAAGTTGGAAAGCAAATACATAGTTGGGGTCAAGTGGGGTTTTGATTGTTGTCATTAAGTTTATTCTTCTGAAGAGTTTTGGATCAACATTGGCCCCTTTAAGCTTCTTGTCACTGTTCCGTCTCAGGCATATTTCATAAAGAAAACTCCTAGGGAATGAAATCCTGGCTGTTTAGAGGTAAAAACCCAGGGGGGCTGGTTAATAGAATACATGTAGGATTTCTGGTGTCTTCCCATGGGATTTTCCCTCATGGATGGCTCTTGTATGATGCCATCCCGATATGGCTGTGACAATGCACCTCCAAGGGACAGTGCTGTTCCTGGGAAAGGCAGAAAGTCGGCAACGGTGACTGTCCCCTGCCTGCCCAAACCATGCCACATTTATATGTGGGTGACCCACATAGTACAGCCCTATTGGAGTGTAAGCATTAAAGAACACAAACCAACTGCAACCATGCAACCAAACGTGTTTCAAAATAACTCAAGATCTATACTGGAATTTCTCAAATACACAGAAGGGAAAAAAATACATAGTTTCTCAAAATATCTTAAGGTCCTATCAGTTTTCCCTCCCACCCACTGCCTTCCTGTAGTGTGCCCAGTCGCTCACCTTTCTTCCCAGGTTTTTTTTTTTCCCCTGTAAAATTCCTCCAGCTCTCATCTGTTTGCCTCTCTTCTTGTCCTCTTTCTTTTCCTGTTTCTTTCCAATTCTTGATCACGGAGCACAAGAACTCATCCGACAAAGCAGGACCCTCCTTGGAGTAGAAGGAAGAGGCTGAAGGGCAAACAGAAGTCATATCTGGTGAGCAGCCAAGAGAAAAGGCTGAACACAGTTGCATTTCAGTAATTTTTATTCTGTCATAGGTGTAAGTTCCCAGCGGGCAGGGTCCTGAGCTGCCAGCTGTTTGGTCCAAAGGGAAGGCAGAGCTGAGGACCAGGAGGAGGTCTGGAGTCGGACATCACTGTCTTCACTTAGAATATCAAGAATGGCATATTTATAACCTTCATATGATGCTATCAATTCAACATTCCCCTCTTCATTTTTATGATTCTCTTGATAGGAAGCTGATGAACAGATTTGTAATTTTAGAAATGTACAGCAGACTATGTTAATTTTGTTGTTACTCTTAAAATCTTGATGAACAAATGAACAGAAACCTCATCACCCTTATTCTTTAAATTCATGTTCCATTCCTTTATAAAATGTTTTATTAAACATTCATATGAATATATGAGTACGTTCAGCTATAGATTTTTGTCATGGCTTATACATACTGTTTTGGCCCTAAGGAAGTCAATTTGTAAAGGTCATGGGAAACCCATTTATGAACTCAAAGCTATTCAAAGGTCCAAATTGAAGAGTGCCAATATTGTTATGCTGCTTTTATTTTCCTGTTTTATATTCTCATTATATCTTTACTGGGATTTTAGCTATAATTCAATCAAATGAGAGAATATAGATTTTCAGTCTTTAATCTCTGGAGGAATATTTACAGTTCTAATTTCATAACATGAGTTGAATATGTCAAAATTTACCAAACTATTATTATATTGAGCATAAGAGGAAGAATTTTTAGTAAAGAGAGCATGGACTTCATAGTAACTCAGATCTGAGTTCTAATCCCAACACTAGCTATACAAATGTGGGCAAATTACTTTGCATTTCTGAGCCTCAAGTATCATAACAGTTTAAGGATACCTAACTCATTGTGAGGAATAAATGATGTATAATGTGTTGCTAAGTACAAGCCACATTCACCTCATTCTTATATAGCACAATTTAAATTTCATTTTCTACTACAGAAAATAGCCTATGCTTTGATCTTTTTTTATAATCAGGTCTCCAGTTATACAGGGTGCAAAATGATTAAGTGGAAGGGGAGAAAAATTGACCAGTGTATATATTCTTTGTGGGTGGTTACATAATAAGACAATACACAAAATGCTGGGTAAAGCACAAATGCAAAACACAAACATGTTTGCTACTTATGATTTTTACATAACTATATGAGAGACATGGAAACCAATTTTATTTTGATTTATATTATAAATCTGTTGCCAAACACCCTGTGCTTAAGTCATGTTTCACATGGAGCTAGTAACGCCTAGTGCATTTCTATGTAACATGTATCTTAATTTTTCCCTGCAAGATTAGAATTACAGTGTGATCCCATTGAAATTCACACTGAGTATTCACTTATACCATATTTCCCATTAAGAATAACCTCAGGAGCCTGGATTGTTGTGGGAACACAGATAAGACAGTTACTCTGAGGGAAGGGGAGTGGATGGGAGGGAGGGCTGGAAGGAAGTTTTGTGTCTGCTTCTCTCATGGTCAACTTTCACCCAGGCATCCCCAGAGTCCCAGTGCAGGGCTGAGGACCCTGACACTGGCGAGACAAGGATCAGTCCAAGACATTAGTGAAGCTGGATGCCTGAGCTCTCCTTTAAACGGACTCTTATCGTTCAAGATTTTGCAAAGACGATCGGAAACCATCTTAAGGCCCCTTTCTGTGCGGGAACCACAAAGTTGATGTTAATCCTAAACCCTGAATATATTCATCTCAGCCTTCTCTCATTGCCTGGTGACTGTCCCAAGCTAACTGACCTTTCTTGTGCCTCAGCAGCCCTTTCTTTCTGTTGAAGGTTGGTTGGTTGGTTGCAGCTATATCACCATGATGATGCCCAGAGCTGTATCTACACAAACTGTCCCCTTGGTGATCCCGCCTCATCTTTGAAGGCATGTGGGGGCATGTCCTCCCTGGGACACTGATCTCTGGAATCTGGGGCAGACTGATTAAAAAAACATATTAACTTTTACCACCCAGAAGACTTTACAAAGTCAAGGTACCTATTTTTTCTTGGCTCTCAGTAAGTTTATCTAAAAACATATTATCCATAGACAAAGATATGTTCCTTTTACTAAAGTATGTCATTTTTTTTCTTAGGAATTCTGGGGATTAATAAATAACAGTACTATGAATGAAAATCTCTCATACAGTTGAGCTAGTATTGCTAAAAATTATATTGTATACTTGACATATAACACCTCTTTCCTTCTAACAAGCAGAGTTCATAATTTATATGTTTGTTAACTTGTTTGTTGACTACCTCCCGTGCATGACCATAAACTCTATGAAGATAAGAAAAATTATTTCTCTATTGTTCACTCCCATATTCCTAGCATTCAACATTGAGCCTCACGCATCATATAGTCTCAATATATTTAAATAATCTAATGAAGTGAACAATCTGGGGCTTTTCCCATAATTATTATTAAATAGTTATTCTTGATTCCCAAAGAAAATATCAGTTCTGTTTCTATTATGGCCACTGCTTTATACAGATAAACGATGGGAGTGGAGAGTGAGGAAAAATAATTTAGTTTCACAAATTCTATCATTCCCAAGATTTCCAAGTTTTTCTCTTATAAAATCTCAAAGTCAAATATTTCTGAAGCGTCTCCTCTGGGCTACGTTCTTGAAAATCACAGAATGAAAGATTGATGATGGGCAGTAGAAATCTTATAGCTTAATGTTGCTTAAGCTTTGAGTTATTTTTAATGACACAATTCACGTCAATCTACCTACACGTTGCTACAGTGGTTCAAGTTGTTGCATTTCTCAAATGCATTTATTTCAAAATATTTTATTCATTTGGTTAGCTCTAGTGTCAGGTAAAATATTTGTGATGCAACTATTCAATCGGAGGGTGAAATCTGCTTTCTGTATTGCTTCTTCACTTAATTTTTCAAGATAAATGTAAAAATAGAGAATATTTCTTTTTTTTGTTTTCTGAAATTCATAATGAGCTTCAGATTGGATGAGGAATACATGTTTCAAACTGACTGCATTTTCGCTATCCCCAGACTTTTCACAGCACATAGTAATCAAGCTCTTCATCTGCAGGCTCCAAATGTTTCGGCAATCAGCCAAGCTCTACATGACCTCAGAATGAATGCTTGTATCATTTAACCAGTTTATTCTACAATGGGCTGAACATGGTCAGAGGGAAACTATAAAAGGGACAGTTTATAGATATGAGAATCTATTTAAAGAGAATGAGATAGAAAACATTTTGCATCCTATGTTATACTGTTATAAGAGGAAAAATATCCACTATTATGCATAACAACAGTGAATGAACCAAATCAGCCTTTTAAACATAGGGACGTTGGTTCTAAGTAGGTCTAGCACTTGACTGTAAAGACAGACATGCACACAAGGCAATGTGAGAGTCCTATTCTGCAATCCACTTTGAAGTGCTTGTTAGTTGATTTTTGGATGATTGCCAAGCCAGTAAAGTTACCATGTGTGCTGTGACAATCATGTCGCCATTGTTTGTATATAAATCTGGCATGTTTGATTTCTGCACTGATGAGCTGTGGATCTCTGACGTGCACAGAGAGTGCATTTTGCTGAGCCTTGTCCTCAGCTGAGTGTTCTTTCCCCTGTGGAAAGAGAAGGCACGTTCCTGCCTTATAGCACCCAAGGCTAGCAAGGCTGGTAGACTTGCAAAACCCCCAGGAGAGACTTGGATGTCAGGCACAGGATTGACAGTCTGGGAAGATTTTAGGTAAAATTATTCATTAGATGAAACTTGTTTACACCTCCCAGTTTCTCCTTATTTGATCTTCCTTTATTCTGAAAGAAAGGCATCTGTTATTTAAAATTTAAAAAGGAAAAAAAAATCCCCTAATGTGAAGACTTAAGGGCCAAGGCAATAGCTAATTTTCTCAGTATCTTCCTCAACGCATGGAGCATTTGCTTTCACATAGTAAACACTTGGTAAGTGCTTATAGGAGTGTAAATATTTAAAAATAGTAAGCATTTGATAAATGCTTTACTCAGTTCAGGCTGCTATAACAAAAATACCATGAACTGGATAGCTTATAAACAACAGAAATTTGTTTCTCACAGTTCTGGAGGCTCAAAAATTCAAGATCAATGCACCAGCAGATTTGATGTCTGGTGAGGGCCTGCTTTCTGGTTCATAGATTGTGCCTTGTCACCATGTCTTCACATGATAGAAGCATGCAAATAAGCTCCTTGGGGCCTGTCTTGTAAGTAAGGGCACTGATCCCATTCATGAGGGCTCTGCCCTCATGAACTCATCACCTCCCAAAGGCCCCTCCTCTCAATAACAGCTCATTAGTGATTAGGTTTCAATACATGAATTTTGGGGAGACACAAACATTCAAACCATAGCATGAAGGAAGGGAGGAAGAGGAAAAGGCATTGTCTTTTGAAAGACACACTATCCTTTCCTTCCTTCCTTCTTCTGGGGTTATCTAATAATGACAGATGGCAGAGTTGTGTTGTAGCATAGAGAGTAGGCAGGGGAGAGATTTACGTGTGCCTCGGGTCAAGTGATACAAAATCAAAACCCAGAGGCAGCCACACTCTGCCAAATAGAGGGTAATGAATAATCAGAGAATATAAACTTCTATTAGTTTCGCTACTGAAAAAAAAGCATCCCTAAGATTGTCACCTTTTTTGGTGTCACAACAATAACAGTCGTTGAGGGTGCTGCTATAGAAATAAATATGTGTAAGTCTTGAGGAATATGACTCACTAGCCCGAGTCAAACACAAAGACACACTCACATGTGCCTGCACCTGAATTCTGTTTTTATCTTAAACTATTCTTTTCTCTAAAAGGTTATAGTTAACAAATAAGATTATATACTAAGTCAAGCAAAGGATGGATAGTTTAATAAATAAGATAGCCATAAGCTAAAATTTTCTAAAATTCTAGTATAGGTTTGACATTTCTCACAGATTTGGGAAAACTTACTTGCCATTTTTGACTTTTCTTTTTATGTGTAGAATGGGTAGATTTGGGGGATTCAAGATAATTGCAACTTTTAGAACATGGTGAGTGTGTAAAATATCATTAGGATTATCTTTCATGTTAGCAATTTAAGATATTAGAAAAGATATATATTAAAGGAAATTAGCTTATCTATCCCCTTTTCTCCTCACTTAATCTCCATATATTCTGAAAGGAGAAGGACGTTTGTGATTTAAAGCTTAAAAAAGAAAAAAGAATATAATGACTATAGTATATATAGTCATCATATATGTTATATTTATATTATGTATATGCTATACTTATACTATTTTATAATATGTGTGAATGTGTCTTTTTATTTTTCAAGTTGAGTGAATCCCTGCTAATTAGGAAGATGGTTTGCTAGTTACTCTTACTAAAAAGTCTGATTTTAAATCCAACTTTGACTTGGGCGTCAATGAGGTAAATGAAGGAATGATATAGCCTGGCCTGAACATTAAACATGTTGATGATTTACTTTTCAAATTTTGGTTATTCTGATTCCTGAGTCATTTTATTTAGGTTTACAAATGCAATGAGTGGAAAGACAGCACAAATTGTCAGCCTATTAACAGAATCTAAGTCAACCTATTAAAATAATTTATCATAAAATTCTTTCACTGAGTTCGATTTAAGTGAAATTTAGTTATGTTATATAGTTAGGAGCTTGTTTTCTCACTTAAAACTGACCTTTAAAACTATTTCATGTATAAATAATGACTCAGAGTAAGAAAAAGCATGCAAAATATGGGAAAATTAAACTTGAAGCTTTTATATGTATTGTTCTACCAATGACATTAAATTAAAGATAGTGTTATGCCTAGTTATTAAGTGCTTTCATTATTATTTACTGACTTTATTGGATTAACTTTATTAAGCATTATAAAACTTATGTACAAAAAATAGATTTAATAATATAGAACATTGAACTCATAGTTCTCAAAGACTAAAATGATTAATGATTAGCATATTATTTTTAAAAGAAGCTTTTTCTAAAAAAGATTTTACTTAATGATGTGTTTAAGATTCCAAGAAGTAGAATAGGAAGAAACACTTCCCAACTCTTTCTATGGGGTTAGTATTACCCTTATATCAAAACCAAAAGGCATCAAAAGGAAATACATCCATAGATCAATATCCCTTATGAATATAGATGAAAAAATTTTCAACAAAATACTGGCAAACTTAATCTAGCATATTCTTATATAAAAAGAATATACACCACGACCAAATGGGATTTGTCCCAGGAATGCATTGTTGTTTTAACACACAAAAATGAATCAAAGTAATATACCATATCAATAGGATAAAGAACAAAAAAATCACATGCTCATCTCAATGAGTGCAGAAAAAGCATTTGACAAAATTCTACACCTTTTCATGATAAAACTCAACCTAGAAATAGATGAGAACTTCTTCAACCAGACAAAGGGAATCTTCAAAAAAAAATTAAAACACACTAACATCATACTTAATGATGAAAAATTGAATGACTTTCCCCTACAATCAGGAATAAGACAAAGATGTCTGCTCTTGCCACTTCTATTAACATTATATTTGAAAAAGTATAGTTATCCCTATTTACAAATGACATGATCTAGTATATAGAAAATGCAAAGGAATTCACATACACACACAACTATTAGAAGTAATATATGAGTTCATCAAGGTTACAGGATACAAGCTCAATACAATCAATTGCATTTCTATATACTAGCAATGAAAAATCTGAAAGTGAAATTAAGAAAATTCCATTTACAATAGCATCAAAGAGAATAAAATAGGAATAAATTGAACAAAAGAAGCATAAGACTTGTTCACTGAAAGCTACACAATATCATCAAAATAAATTACAGAATACCTATATAAATGGAAAGACATCCCATGTTTGTGGATTGGAAAACTCAATATTCTTAAAATATCAATACTCTCCAACTGATCTGTAGATTCAATGCAACCTCTATCAAAATCCCAGCTGCTTCTTTTCTTTTTTGGCAGAAATTGACAAGCTGATCCCAAGTTTATATGGAAATGCAAGGGGCCTAGAATAGCCAAAACAGTCTTGAAAAAGAATAAAGTCAGAGTATTCACATTTCCAGATCTAAAAATGTACTACAGAGCAAATCAAGAAGTAATCAGATAGTTTGGTACTGGCATGAGGGTAGACATATACACATCAGTAGAGCTGAATTGAGAGTCCAGAAGTAAACCCCCACTGATGGTCAATTGATTTTTGACAAGGGTAGTAAGATCATTCAACAGGGGAAGAATAGCATTTTAACAAATGGTGCAGGAACAACCAGACAGCCACATGCGAAAGACTGACATTGGATCCCTACCACACATTGTATACAAAAATTAACTTAAAATGAATCATAGACCTAAACTATGAAACTCTTGGAAGAGAAAATAGGTATAATCTTCATAATGTTAAATTAGATAAAGGTTTCTTAGAAATGACACAAAAAGCACAAGTCACAAAAGATAAAATAGATAAATTTAACTTTATCAAAATTAAAAATATTTGTACTTCACAGGATACCATCAAAAAAGTAAAATAACACTTCACATTATGAAGCAAATATTTACAAGTCATATATTTCGTTAGAGACTTGTATTCAGAATATATAAAAATATAACAGCTCACATTATATAGACAAATAACCCAATTAAAAATGGGCAAAGTGTTTGAATAGATAGTTCTCAAAAAAAAAAGCTATACAAATGACCAGTAAACACAAGAAAAGTGCTTAACATCATTAGTCATTATGGAAATGCAAATACAAACTACAATGAGATACCACTTCCTACTCCTAGGATGACCAAAATTAAAAAGTCAGACAAAAATAAGTGTTGGCAAGAATCTGAAGAAATTAGAACCCTCCTACATTGCTGGTGGAATTGTGAAATGGTGCAACACCTTGGAAAACAGATACAGCTCTTTAAAATGTTAAGCATAGAATTAGCATAACCCAGGAATTCCATTTCTAATAAAATTTTCATATACCAATAAAATAAAAAAACACATGTATATTCAAACCATGTACCTAAATTTTCATAGCAGCATAATTTATAATAGTCAAAAAGTGGAGACAACCCAAATGTCCATCAACTGATAAAATAGAGAAATAAAATGTGGTATAACCACACAAAGGAATATCACTTGGCAATAAAAATAAATTAAAATATCTTGTTCTGTGAAGACAACTGCTCTCCCTCCAGCTTTCTTGTTTATCTTCTCCCACTAAGACAATTATTGAACCTCATTTGAATCCCCATGTTTATTGACACCTTGTTTTTTAATTCTCTTCTTATGCATCATTTCGGTGATCTTTAAGCCAATGCCGCCAACTTGCCAACTGAGTACTTACTGTACCTGTCAGTGCATCATGTTACAACATGGATGAACCCTGAAAAAATTTTTCTAAGTGAAAGAAGACAGACACAAAAGGTCACATGTTGTATAATTCCATTTGTATGAATTGTCCAGTATTGGCAAATTCATAGAAACAGAAAGTGTATTACTGGTTGTCAGGGGCTGGGGGAAGGAAGGAGTAGGGAGTGACTGCTAATGAGGATGTGGTTTCTTTTTTGATGATGAAAATTGTTTAAATTAAAGAGTGGTGATATACAACTCTGAGAATATACTAAAGAATACTGAATTGTATGCTTTAAAAAGGTGAATTTTATGATATGTGAATTATATCTCAATACTGTTATAAAAATAATTTATTAAGAGCTCCATACCCTGAGATATTTAATCTTATTATTTTTTTAATCAAGCAAGTTCTTCCCCTTATTAAAAATCTATAGCACTTTGGTTGGTAGCACAGTGAAGTGAATGGAGGTTCAAATTCGACTTTAAGTTCAAATATTGGTTTGCTTCTTATCAGGTATGCAACCTGGAGAAGGTGCTCTGAATTCATTCACTTATCCATCAAATGAGTTTTGAAAGGCTGTTAGGATTAAATTATAACGCTTACTTTCTTACGTAGACATCTGGCAATCACTTCAGCACTACCTGGCAATGTTAATCTGGTTTATATTTTGTGCACATGGCTGTATGTGTATGTGTTTGAAAATATTTTACTACTTGTGTATTGTTTTTCTACTACACTGTGAATTACTTTAGATCAAAGGCCCTGTCTTGTACTCTTTTCTCTATGCTAGGGAGCCTAGCACAGGGCTTTACACAAGGTAGTTGCTCTGATTTGTTAATAGATTGAGAAATTTGCTTAAAATGCCATAATGGAAATAGTTAATTTTTAATGTGCATTGTGAAAAGTGACTTAGCACTTACCTAAAATCCAAAATTAATATAGAGGCTTTATACAAAGGTATTCTCTTTTTTTATTATTTAAAATGGAACTGACCTATCTTTTATTTGAGTACAATTTTACTATGAAATAATTCTTAACATTGTGTGCCATTTAAACTATATTAAATGAATGGCTTTTTGCTTTTCATTTGGAAATTAAACTGTGCAATTTTATTGGCTACGTGAGACTATGTCGTCAATTTATCATCTCTGAATTTCTTCCCATTAATTTATAATTCGTCAGCAGTCTTCATGCCAATTCAGCAAGAGGATTTGGTTACTCTGAGTAGATGGAGTGAGGAAAAAATAAAAGAGCCACAAAAAAGCGAGGTTGATATTGCCACCTCTTTGAGAGAGTTTAGCCTAACATTTCAATTTGGTGAGATTCCTTGCTCTTATGACTCCGAGAGAACACTTATCTTTGTGGACTTTTTTGAAAGGCCTATGATGAGGAAATCTTCCAACTGCTCTTAATTTGCCCCTGCTCTTCTCCTTTTCATTTTAAAAGATGATTTCTGGCACTAGAAAGGTGTTATGCTTCTGTCATTTTTGAGTTCCAGGAGAGGCAACTGTCTGCATCCTCTAAAGAATAGAGAGTTTCTTCTTGTTCATAATAAAAAAGCAGGCTCTATTTGACTGTTTAGTGAGACCATTGAGTGAAGAGGGCCTTGTTAACAGCACTCTGGAAGTTTGTGGGAGGAGACGGTGAAGTAAGGAAGAATGCAGCCAGGGTAGTTGCCAAAGTGGAAGTAGAGCGGTGTGGCTGCTCTCCCTCGGGGTTCCCAGTGGATCATGGCATCACCGATCATGGGAACTGCAAAGGTAATTAAAGATCATCCAGCTAATCTTCACTCGTGCTGCAGTGTTGCAGGTGAGGGGGCTGGGGCGTAGAATTGCGAGCGGTTGCTCAAGATCTTACTATTAGTAGAATTGAGGATAGAAGTCATAGCCCCTGCTTCCTTTTTTTTTTTTTTTTTTTTTTTTTGGTATGATCTAAAAAGAATATGCTGCCTTGTGTATCAGATAAATGCATTAGAGTCCTTGAGGATGAGGGGCTTAGGGAAACAGTGTGTTATTTCTGGTAGTGGATATAAATTGTCTCATCTGTGGATTCTTAGCCAAAGTAATTTCTCAGTAAATACATGTTGAATTTAAATGATCAATAGTTTTCTCTACTTGGTCCAGAGCAAACCAGTTTTCCACATCCTTTGTCAGTTGTCCTTCCCTTAACTTCAACTATGTCAGGTGTCTGTCATTGCTACTCTGTGACTCAGGGCTGCTACCGAGTGAGACGCAGCATAGAGCTACTCCTAAAAGGGCAGAATCATAAAGGGGTAAGAGTTGGAAAAGCTGAGTTCCCCTGCAGTTCTCTCAAAGGGCTCTTTCTGCATCACATTTCCTCAGAATTAGGAGGTGAGTTGATGTCCACCTTGAACTCCGCTGCCACGAGGCTATTACTACCTTACTCTCTTTTAAAAACCATTTCTCTTTCAAGAACGTTGCCATATAAATATATTATTGTTTCCTGTTTCCCCTCCTATTCTCAGACCTATAGACCATCTGTCTTCTGCTCTTTGTTTATCCACAACTTTGGCACCAGACTTGCTGTCTTCTTAACTCTAAGTCCTGCTTCATCTTTAAAGATGATAATCTGTTCTATCCGTGGCCTTCATCTCCAATGTCTTTCTCCACCCCACTTAAGCCACATACACCCAGTGGTCATACCCCAAGCTTGTCATTCTCAGAAACCATTCACTTCCCAAACTACTGGTCCCACAACCCACTACCTCCAGCCTTCGTATGTTCTCCCTCTGGGACCACTGCTCCCCTCCTCTGGGTCCCTGTGTTCATTGACGTCTCATTTTCTCATTTCCTTCTTATTGCCATTCCAATGACCCTTATACCACTGCCCTAAACTGTCTTGACTCTGAGCACTCATTGTATTTGTCAGGTAACATCCCAGCTATGGAGCAACCCAATAGTCCATCTTCAGTGTTCCTGCACGCTGGTTGCCAAGTGCTGCTAGAGAAAGTTGCAGACACTGGGAAAGTATAAATCCATTAGGAATTTACAACATCAGTTGTACTCCCAGCACTACCCAAAATCCTGCTCCATTTTTCTAGTCATCTCACATTTCCACTCTTCAAGTATCTGATCTTTCTGCTATTGTCTCATTCTCTTTCCTCCCAGAAATTTTTTTAAATCCCCCCAACTTTTCAATACCGAAGCTACAAACTTACCTTACACTATTCACCAACAACATCGTGATCATCAAATGATTGCTTTCTAAAATTTAATGAGAACATTAAGTGTGCATGTTTTCCCTGAATATTTTTATATAATGTAGTCTTTCAAGCTTTTATTTTATTTTTGCTTTAGGCAAGTACCTTACAAAAATAAAATTATTCTTTGTTTTTGAGCTAAGTATCATCTCCTACAAAAGGCATCCATAATGTTCACACCTGCAGTGAAATGGGTTGGCTCTCCTTCTGGGTAAGAACACACGTCCAGCTCTCACCCTTTTATAACAGAAGGACAATTCTGTCTCTCCTGGCTCTGCATTTAAAGTATGCCTTTCTTACATAAACAAACAACAGACCATACTTTCAGTACAAGTACAATATAGAGAGATTTTAATTATGAATGTCCTAGGATTCAGCACCTGCCACAGGCTTGCTTAAAACATCTCATTTTGGGGAGAAATATTTAATTAGTACGGTATAAAAGTAGAAAGAGTATGACTTTAAATCAGAGACCTATTTGAATTCCTGATCCATTACTTATTAATACTTATGTGAATTTAAGCAAGTTATAACTTCTCCAAGGGAGAGGCAAGAACATCAGCCTCAGTGCAAGCTTATACAAGGAAAAATTGAATGTTTATCTGTCATGGGAACCAGGGAAGACAGGCACACAGCTGGCCCTAGAGATGCTCTGGAACAGGTAACCTGGTATCCTGGAAGTCTTAACTAGTAGAGGAAGGCAGGTGGTTAGGCACAGGAATGTCATGACCCTGCCTGGAGGGAGAGTCGGCAGAACCAGATTCTTCAGGTTCACAGCAGCAGAAAATGATTCACATACCCTACTTCTTGGTATGGCAAGAGTTACTGATACCCTCTTCTGAAGAAGGTTAGTTGGGCTCCAATCCACTTGTAGCTCAAGATGAACACCTGGGATGGGTTAGGATGTAAGGATAGGGTTTAACCAACTAACTATATTCTCAAAGTTGTCATGACTCTGTCAGGTTGGCTCATTGCAAAGCGAAGCATGTTATCATAATGCCTTGCAAAATGTCTTCTCTGAGTTAAAACTTGGATGTTTTGCATTTATAGAGGGCTGATACATAAGGAAGTGCTTTGAATGTGGCAAATTATAATGATACATATCCTGAGCCTTGATTAAACACGAGACTCATTGTGGATGTTTGTAAAATGCACATGTTCAAACCCCATAGTTGAAGGTTCTGATTCAGCAGATCTAGAATGTTATCTGGTAGTCTATAGTTCTATAAGTTCCACATTGATTCAGATGTAGCACATTTAAAAACAGCTGCCATATTTGAAAATATTACTGTATTATCTGGTTCCAAAATCTGTACGCAACGGCTCATACTATATTTAGGTCTGTGAATTTGTATTAATTTTGGTCCAACAATAAAAACTTTTAGGAAAATCAGCTATAGCAATTAACTAATCTCAGTTCTCTCACATTATTCCTTGTTTCTTCTTAGTGGCCTTATTTAATTTTAAAATTTTTAAATATATTTGTTTTTCATTATATTTAAATTTTCAAAGTCTTTTCAAATTATCCTGGTAGCACGTTAGTTAAAATTTCTAAATACATATAGTCATACATATTGTGGCATAGGAAGAGAGAATAGGAAATTTTTCTTCCCTAAACCTTAATTTTCTCACCTGTAAAATGGGAATTATATATATTAAAGCTGAACTACCTCCTAGATCATTTTGATGATGAAATCGACTAAAATACTTAAAATGATGCCTTGGCTTATATTGGCCACTTAAATCCTAGTTGTTATTAATAATGATAATGACTTTTATTTTCTTGTATTAAGAAGGGGTATCATTTATGCCAACGTTTATAAAGCTATCTTTCAAAAGGAGCTTTGTGATGGGAGACAAATAGTTCTTTAATCTATCAGTTCAGTTTTGAGGACTAATGATGTATCACATTTGGGAGAATATTTCTATTTTAGTAAATTTTTTAACAGATAGCATACAACTTCTGAGAATGCTATTGAAGCTGAAAAAGTAAGTTTAAACTAAGGCTATTTTCAAGGTCTATAGGGGGAGAAATGCACATTTTGCTTTTTAGTCAAATTTTTTTCCAAGTAACAGCATGTATTGAGCTTTTAATTTTATTCAAAGTATTGTTTTAGGATCTTCGGAAAAATTGCACAGAAGGAGACGGTGTTGTTCCTAGCAACCCATCCTCCTGGCCTTGATGCCATGGGGAGTTTACAATCTGGACATGACACTGGTGCATTGTCTCCATGTTTGCTGTGCATAAAGGAATCTGTGATAATCAGTCTACACACTGTATCCAGTGAAACACTTAGAAACAACCTGTCATGAATTCCCTTGAAAAGAATTTATTTTAAAGGCCTTCTATGCATAGGAACAGTGGCACAGAAGAATAATTAATGTGTAATTGGTAGTACATATTTTTATTGCTAGTCTTAAAGGTAATTGTTTTTTGGATTTATTCTCTCATTGTGAATCTTTTGTCATCCAAGCATGTACATTACCTGTGATGATGTGAGGTAAGTTAACAGGTTAAAAAAATATTCTTATGGTGATAACAAAAGGAAATTTTTACTGTTTAGATAAATATGTGGTGAATAAAAGTGGCTAGAAATGTAAATGAATTTTGCTGGTGTTTCTCATTATGAATTTCAGCAGAAAAATGTAACTTCTTTTTGAGTGGATCTGGACTTCAACCATATCTTATACACATGACTTTTCTTAATTCTGATTCTCTCTTTCCATTTTTCTGCTACAAAGATTGATGGCAATCACAATTTTAAAAAAACAAGGAAGATTGTGATATTTTATTTATTGAGTTTTTTAGCTGTTCATATTATGAAGTAGTCATTTACCTTGTGAAATGAATGATTATGGAATAGGAAATGGAGAACTTGTGTTTTTGAATCATCAACAACCACTTATATATTTTTAAAATTCAAATTACCAACTCTTTTGGACTGAGAAAAGAGTTGAAGAATATAGCTCTTGGTTTAATGAAATATAAATTACTTTTTGATAATCAGTCTCTCTGCATTGCTCATCATGTTTGTTTGCTTTAGTTAACCTGGGATCCAAGTCAATGCATTTGCCATGATACATATAATATGGACCCAATCTCATGACTTCCTGGCTATTTTTCATACTAGGTACTTAGAGATAACTCTCTTTCAAAACATTCATTGCTAATGAAGGGACATGCTTCTCTCGGGGACTTTGATGTTAACTTTGGGAAATGCTGCACACTGTGCCTCTGTGCCTCTTTCTCTCTCTCTCTCATCTTGCCTTCCTGCCTCCCTCTCCCATCCTCTTCCTCTTTCTCCTCTTCTTCTTTTATTTCAAAATATTAAGGGGTACAAGTGTTTTAGGTTACATGGATAGCTTTTGTAATGCTTGAGTCCTGGCTATAGGTGTGCCCGTCAGCCAGATAGTGTTCATAGTACCCATGAGGTAGGTTTTTGCCCCTCCCCTCCTCTTCTATTGTAAAATAGAGACACAATTGCACTTTATAGGTTTCAAAGTGCATTTAAATATATGATCTTATTTTGTTTTATCAACAACTTAAGATAATATTGTTCCCACTTTATAGATGATAACACTCATGCTTGCAGGAGAAGGTGGCATTAGCACCTGGTGAGAGCTTGTGCTGGAACACAGAGTTTTCTAGCCCAGCGACTCTCACAAGATGTATTTGCAAGGGAATGTCTTGCTGCTGAATCTGACAGCTCCATTCTTTCCTCACCCCTTATATTGCAAAGAAAAATTTTCTTTTAGGATTTTTAAGGTTTTTACATGCACTGTTAGGATTATGTCTGGTTCTCATCAATCTGTACATATGTGAGATTATACTGAGTATTAGAGAGTTGTTAAACTGGTGAAAAGAAATTTTTCATTTAAAAAATTAACTAAAAGTTGCTTTTTAAATTTTACCTATGTTAGTAAACCCACCCCAAAAAAGTCAGAGAAGAAGAGATAAGAAGAGAATTTTAAGATCAACATAGTATATTTATATGCTCACTATGTACTTGTGTTTTCCTCTTCTTGCTCATAAGTTCAGGCAGTATGTATAATGATTCAAAATTTAGACTGCTGGGGTTAAAATTCTGGTTTCACCACTTAGCTTTTTGACCTTAGATATATTCCTTAACTACTCTGTGCCACATTCTCTTCATATTTAAAATGAGACTGTTATAGATTGTTAAAGGTGTTGTGAAGGTTAAATTCATTAATATACTAAAAATACCTGACATGTAGAAATCACTCAGTAAATATTAGCTATTGTCCTTTCTGCCCTTTCTGTTGGGAGACCTCTTCTCTGAAGCTAATTATGCCTCTTACAAGCTGTTAGACTCTAAGCAAGCCCTGTCACCTCTCCATCCTAAGGTATCCTATGTTTTAAAATAGAGACAAAATAAATAAATTTAAAATAATAACAAAATAAAATAAAATAGAGACAAAATGCTTATCTGACACAATTATTCTAAGGGTAAAATAAAATGGCATATATGACAGAGCCTAGCAGGTCGTAGAGGGCTATGAAACAAATAGATGTCAAAAATAAATCATTTCGAGCAAACTTGTGCTTCTGCAGTGAGAGTGGCAGGAGAGATGGTCAAGTCTGAAAAATTGCCCATTGTATTTAAGTTGTCCAGTTGTGCAGCTGATGGATTCTGTGATTCAAGAATTGCACAATTCCTTTGGGTTTAAGAATCTGTTTATTTATAAATTCATGGTTTTTGAGTGGAAAATTTTAAACAGCCCCATAGAAGAACAGCAGATAGTTTGTGAATATGTCAAAATTTATGACAGAAACTTACAATACCATCTGAGAGTGTTTCCTTCCAAGAAGATGATCCCTAGAAAAACTGTAATAGATGCAATCAGTAATGTTTATTGAAGTCTCTGTATTTTTGACATTCACTCTAATAGTTTTCTCAGAAAAGCTTATGATTTTTCAGGTTTTATTAAAGTTAAATTTTAGCACAGCCTTGTAGGAAATTCTAGGTATGGAGGGCCCATGGTGCTTCTAATGTTTCCATCATTTCCATCCCCTTCCTCCTTTCTTCCCTTCTGCTCCTCCTTCTCCCTGTATTTGATCGGTTTTAGTATCTGTGTTCTTCCACTAAAAAGAATGATAAGATACTTTGAAGGGCTAACTCATCACACCATTAGCGGTCAGGAATATCTCAACTTGTAGCAAATCAATAGTTAATTACTTGGCGCCACTTTTCGAGAATGAACAGAGACGAGTTTAATAAGAGGGGTCCGGCATCCGGAAGAGGCGGGTTTCGTGCACGAGCCAGTCCCAGGGCCCGGGAGATAGAGGCTGAGAACAGGAGGCAGCGTTGCCATGCGGGAGCTTCTCTCTCCCCTCACAGCCCTGACTTGGGAGTGTTTCCTTATTTCTCTCATCATCTTCATTTCATCAAGTTCTGAAAACTCGGGATATTACGTCACCCCATGACTCTATTTTTCATCTATTTGAATTGCCTTATTTTGTTTGCTCTTAACACTCTTTCATTTCACTGTAAATGGCAATCTACAGTGAAAGAATCTGGTGATTTTTTGCCCTGACTGTCCTTTAGCAACTGCTTTGTGTTTGGCTAGCTACATCATGCCAGTGACTAGAATGACTTCTCCAGATCGCTAGCTTTGGCTGAGGGTGTGTATGTATGAGCCTTCCACCTGCAGACCAGATTAACCTAGAGAACAGTCCCAGAGGAGCCCAGACATAACAAAGCCCTGCTAAGAGATCTAGATTATTACCAGAGAGTAGCTACTTGTCACATTAGCATAAAAGACTTCAGTTTCTCTTTCCAAAACTGAGTACAAAGTAAGATTATAGTAAAATTTTAATTTTCATGGTATTCCTGGTACTGTATAGCTGAGGCCATGGTCCATCCTTCTTCCCCCTATCCTTGTCTTCTGTCCATTTCCACAAGGTATCGTCCAGTCCCTGGATAGGCAAATTGATTAGTTTATATTCAAAAGTTAGGGACTGTTCAAGACTGAATGTGGTGCCTCCCCTAGGTGCAGCACGATAAGAGATCATGACTATTTTACTCCTGTCCTTGGTTTTGTCTCCAAGCTAAACCTAGAAAAAACTCAATAAGCAATTTTATTTTTGGTGGCAAGAAACAATAAAGTCATTACCATGAATTACCAGTCATGAACAAAGCCATAAAATAGCTGAAAATGGATGATTTTCCCCATCCGTCTTTAGTTAAGCAGTTCTCCACTTAATTCAGGTGCAGGAAAAATATTCCCTTGGCAGATGGGTGAACTGGAGATGGGTATTTATAGAATCCTCATACCCAGTCACATCGCTGCTGCAAATGCTCTGAGAGCTGGGCAACAAAAGACTTTGCACTTCTGTGGTCCTTCCAAAAACACTCTTCCATGGATTGCCACTACCTGGATAGCACAGTACCTTTTACAAAGCATCTGGAGGTAACCCTGCCCATGTTTCTTTGAGCTGCTCTTTAAGCTATAAGCTATGGCTCAGCTAAATACTCATGCAGCATTATAAAATTATACACTTAAGTCTTATCTTTCTCCTGGGTATTGAGAAGGTAAGAAAAGGGAAGGGGTGTGGATTGTAGGTAAAGGTTTTTTAATGTCTTGGGTGAATTTTATTGGAAGCTCCATGACAGAAGGATCAAAGTATGTCACCATAGTACTTCTCTCCATATCGTGTTTAGGAAACTATCATGACAAATTAAGCAATTAATAAAATGTTATTATAACAATGCCATCCTGAATGAATCCCAAAGGAATACAACATGACAAAGACAATGTCTTCATGTGTTTTAAATCATGTTCCCATGGAGATGAGAGTCTCATCTTTTCATAAAGGGCATATCACTAAAATAATACATTAAAATGAACAATGGCTATTAAAAATAAAAACCTAGTCTAAGTATGTTCACTTCTTAAATTTAGGATATTCTGATTTATATATGCAACGTTAAGAGAACAAAAACCCATTTTGATTTTCTTAAGTGTAATTTTCTTCACATGCTCTTACCCTCACCCACAGATGACTGAAATTGAGCAAGTGGTCCATCACTCTGATATTCTGCCCCATTGTTTCCTACCTTCCACCATTCTGCCCTACACTGAATGCCTTATCTATAATACCGTAATCTGGCAAGGAGAGCATTGTTATTGTCATCTTATTTTGCAAAAGAGAAGGCTGAAATTGAGAGAAGTTAATTTATCCAAATATTATAGCTGGTAAATGGTGAAGCCAGGTTTTGGACTTAACTCTCCTTGATTTTAAAACTTAGCTTTTTAAAGAAACTGAGCTATGATCATCTCCCTGGGATCTCATTTAGCACTGACAAGGAGTGATTTTTTTTATATCAATAGATTTAAGGGGTATAGTGGTTTATCTGTTACGTGAATGAATTGTATAGTGGTGAAGTCAGGGTTTTTAGTGTACCCATCACCCAAATGGTGTAACCCATAGGTAATTTTTGATCCCTCATCCTCCCTCCCATCCTCCCCCTTCCTGAGTCTCCAGAGTCCATTATACCACTCTGTATGCCCATGTATACCCATCGTTTAGCTCCCGCTTATAAGTGAGAACATGCAGTATTTGTTTTTCCATCCCTGAGATACTCCACTTAGGATAATGACTTTCAGTTCCATCCAAATTTCTGCAAAAGACATTATTTCATTCTTTCTTATGGCTGAATAGTACTCCATGATATATGTATATATGTCCACTCATGAACTGATGGGCACTTAGGTTGATATCATTCCATATCATTGCAATTGTGAATTGTGCTGTGATAAACACAGAAGTGCATCTGTCATTTTGATATGGTGACTTCTTTTCCTTTGGATAGATACCCGGTAGTGGGACTGCTGGACTGAATGGTAGGTCTACTTTTAGTTCTTTGAAAAATCTCCATACTGTTTTCCACAGAGGTTATTCTAATTTACACCCCACCAATAGTGTGTAAGCATTTGGAGATACCATAGGAAGAAGTTGCAGAGCAGAACAAGAAGGAGCAAGATTTTGGCAAAGACTGACCTCTGAGGAGTGTTGAAAAATTCTTATCATATAAATAAATGACTTTATAAAAGACAAACACACTTTCTTTTTCTTCTCAGTGTTTATACCTAAGAACAGGAAGGAAGTTGATTTTGGGCAGGGCTGACTAGACCCAGTTGTGTTATCTCTGTGGATTATGCACATCTCTGTACTCTAAAATGTGGAACAAACGAGGCTAAAGTTGTGTTTGAGCCTTCATCCCCTCTCTGTAGGAATAGCCCCTGCCTTCATGCACTAGTGTCATATGCTGCCATTTTAACTGTTTGGTTGAATGGCATCACATCAACTTTATTTTCTGTTTCAAACCTGTTATATAATATAAACCCACTGTGAGAGAATGTTCTGTTTCTAAACTAAAGTGAGGAGTTATGCTATTTCAACCGTGTACTTAGTAAAAAGAGAATGGTTCATCTGAAGTGTGAAAGTAACTAAATAGGGCTCAGAGGTAGCAGAAGTACCATCTCCTTTTTCTCTACTCTACTGTTGCTTAATTTTAGAAAGACTTGACTCTTTCCTCCATTTCTATCTGGGTATATTTTTTTATCATTCAAAAATCAAGAACTTTTGAGTCATGAAATTTTGTGGTCAACTTTGGCAGGGTTTCTATAGAGAACTGGAAAAGATCAGTGTTCTTTGTATCATCTCTGTCTTGCTTTGGAAAGCTTGACTGATGTATGTGTTGGGGAAGGAGAGGAAGAGAAGAGAGGGAACTTTTTTTTTTTGATTATTTCCTTTAGAAATCCAGTAACCAGTCCATAGTTTACCTAATTATAAATAAGTCAAATCTTTCCTTAAAATTATTAACACATTAGAATGTTAAAACAAGATATAACTAGTTTTGAAAAAATAATAACCAATCATTGTGAAGGTGTCCAGAAATTTTCAAGCTTATATCCTGGTGGTGGATATTTAATTTGGAGGAGACTTTTTGAAGTACAATTTTGAAATCTCTGTAATAATATTTAAAAGAACATATTTTGACTCATGTTTTCTATTTCTAAAATCATATCCCAATGAAATAATTTGAAACATGTGTACAGATATGAATACAAGTATGTTGATTACAAGGCACAGTGAAACCACAAATTCATGCACATCAAATTCATAAGCAACAAATTTCAACCAATTGGTAATAGGAGATTGATTAGAAAACTTACCAATAGAATGGAATACTATTTAGCCATCAAGATTATGTTGTAACTATCTATTATCTATCTATCCATCTATCCATCTGAACTGTTCACATGGAAAGATGCTTATGATGTATTATTAAACAAAAAGGGTTATGAAATATCATTTTAAGTATGATCTTATACACTCACAATACACACATACATACAAGCATACATGGTAAAATCTGAATGAATATAAAACAAGGTGTTAAAAATATAACATATAAGGAACTATGGTTTTTGCCTTCATCTTTTAATCTGTACTTTCCATGTTTTCTTCAAAGAACACATATGACTTTTATATTAAGGGAGAAAATGTTTTTTGTAGTCCATTCTCACAACCAACAAATATGCAAATCGGCCTAAGTTTTCAATCAGTTTTCTGTAAATCAGGGTGAGTATATCTGATCCTCATTTGTGATCAAATATAGATTTAGAATTGGTAAAATTAGATCCTAGAACAAGAGTAACTGACAAATGACTCTAAATCTCTTCCATCCAACAATTATGTTGGGTTGTGCATTGCATATCAGATTCACTGGTCTTAAAAATTCCCACTAAAAATATGCTTGATTTTTACTAAATAGATTAGCTCCCATAACAAGTTCAAGAGAACATCTGCTCCCATTCCAGAAAACACTAACATTTACATGCACGTTCATACTGTCCTGGTTCAAGAGCAATCAAAGCAACACATGGTAAGAGCTGAGAAATACACTAATCATTGTGTTATTTAAAGGCACTCAATTTTCGAGTGTGTGACTTCAACGCAACAAGCAACATTACATTACATGATTCAGTGTCAGTGTCATTGCACTTTCCCAGTGCAAGATTCAGGTCTTTTTAGCTCCTGCCCTACAATATGCGCAGTTTAATAGGAAGACGTATGTAGCCCAAAAATACAAAAATGCCTTTGGCAGTGCAGAATAGCACCATTCAGAACTGGGGTCTGTTCATCAAATGGACAGTCAGCAGAAATGATTTTAATAACAATGGAGTGATTTGCAGAGGTCTTTGCCCACTTGGGAAATAATAAGAAATTCATTAACTGTGGGAAATGAAGAATGGATTAGTATGTTTTCTAGGCAGATAGATGGAAGACCACTCCGTAGCTCCCAGGTACGAAAGATTTGTACCAGTCTCTAGCAGCCGATACATGCACTGTAGATACACACCAATGAGGGGACAGTTGCGAATCTGGTTTTCTTTTAATTTTCTCTTGGTGGTCATGATAGCATTGTTTAATTAGATGGAATTAGAAGATGTTTAAACTTTGGAAAACTGATTTTTAAAATTTCTTTGAAACAAAGAAATCTTTACTTCTTTACTTTTGTAGTAAGTTCCACCTGAATTACAAATAGGGATGCAGTGAGACAATGTGATTCACTTGTGACCTGCAGCCTCATGTCTTCTCTGCCTTGATTCTCAGTGCACTCCAAGGCTTGCTACTTTACACTCCCCCGTTTCCTGACTTCTTCCTTCTTCATCTGCTCCACTTTATTCCAACAAATAACAAAATGTCTTAGAAGTACAGTAGAACCTCAATATAGCTTTTTCATTACTATAGTAACTTACATACATCACCAAGAGAACCATGCCCTTGAAACATAACAATATAGAGTAAAAATTCAATAACCCCCTGTCATGGTTTTAATAAAAATCAGAGGCATTTTCACCTTCCTTCTTCAGAGTGAGCTCTCACAGGGATGAACTCTTTGGCAGTTTGATTGATAAGAAGACTTTGATGAATATTGTTTGGCAGATTGAGAAATGGAGTCGCAGAGTCCGTGAACGTCACCACCTGCTGGAGCGTGTCCGAGCAGTGCTGGGGTTCACCTCTCCCTGCCTACCCACTCTTACAAGGGCCTTGCTGCTCACTAGCCGGGAAATGTGCTCATAGTTCTGCACTTGGCCTGCTTTTGTTTCTATCCCATTTCTCATATCTGTATAATAAATGCATTCATGGCTTTTTGCTTATGGGACACATTTGCCTCAAAGTGAAACTTGTTAATAATGCCTCAGATTTGCTTGAACACATACACGACACACTATGCGTTGTGTCCAGTTGAGATCATCTCATGATACAGAGGGAGTAGTACCTGAGGTCATTATTATTCGTGAAAACCCCTACTTCCTTTCACTTCGTTTCCTCTAAGACGAATTTGGAGAGCTATGCTAATTAAAACAACTGCACTGTTAAAATTACAGTTAAAAACTTTGTTTATACAAGTCTCATGTCCTTTGTTTTCCAGAAAATGGACTGATTTTTGACCTATTGATTTTTGCCCACATTCTCAGAAGTAAGATTTTGTGACTCATGTTTCAGACCTTGGTCATTTTCAAGGCTTTTGGTTGTTTATTTTGGCTAATTTCAGATAGTAAAAGGCCTATGTGTTTCAAAATTCAGTTTGGCTCCTTTTGACTTGTTTGTTTCCGTGTTTGGGTGAAACAAAAGGGATTCAGGGGATTTCTACAAAATTTCTACATCATGTGGTATTTGTTAAATATGTTTGCTTTCAGGGTTTCACTCCATGAATTACAACAGATTGAAAATAGGTGGCCTTACACTGAGCCAGAGTTTTGCCTAATCTACCTGTGGTTAACGACCCTGAGCTCATCTCCCACCACGGTCTGTAGTATTGATTGACAATTAAGTAGAACCAGCTACTGTTCATCTTCCTCAGCTGTCTTCATTTATGTCTTTTCTCTTTATAATTACATATGAAGATATTTTATTTTACCAAAAAGATTTTTTAAATAACCTTTTTGAAATAATTTCAGGTTTACACAAAAGTTGCAAATGTAGTACAGAGAGTTCCTGTATACACTTCCCTACTTTCCCACATTGTTAACATTTCTCCCAACAAGCTTAAACTTCTTGATGACTGAGAATATGTCCCATTTGTCTCTAGAGCCCCTTGCAGCACTAAGAACTTGTTTTGTACCTAGTATTTACTAATTGGGTTTTAATGAATTGGGGGTAGATAGACAATTGGAGAAGAACATTTTAGCTGATTTATGTTTTACAGATAAATAAGAGTGGTGGTTGTATTATATTTATTACAAATATGATACATATACCCAATATAATTGCAAGTTCAGGAACAAGCTGTAATTTATTTTAAATTTCCTTATGTCTTTTCCAAATGATTATAATGATGGCTTTAGGTAGGCAAAGGTTTCACCTAATTTAACTCAGAAATACTTGAGAGATCAAAGTTGGTCCATTTCTCCAAATTGATTATAAATTATATCAGGAATAATATTTCAGGAAAGATTAACATTTATTTCACATATTATATCAGGTTGATGTATTTTACAAGCTAGTTTTATAAGATTAATTTATATCATTGGACTTTTCCACATTTGAGTAATGATGAGAAGCCCTTAAAAAGGTATGTCACCTAATGCCCTTTTTCAGATGACTTTGTAACTACTAGGGTCATCGTTGGGGCATGTACTGATGTGCACCACACCTCAAAAATAAATCAGAAAAACATACACAGCATATTGGAGAGATCGGTGAACTGATATCGTTCCTGCTCTGTATAAAGAAAGACTAGGCCACATGATGACGTTTTGTGTGGTGCTGGTACTGAACAGAGAAATCTCTGTGCAAGTTTAAAAGCTACTGTTTGCATAGAAAATACTGTAATTCAAGAGCAAAATCGACATTTCTTGGACTTATTTGTATTTGATTATGTATCCACATGGGGATTTTTATAGCAGCATCACTAAAAGGATACAAGAACTAAAAAGAAATTCTTTCTGTGGAAAATAGATAGTAAAGCAAAACTTGCACAATTTGCATTAAATTTTGGATTACTTCCTTAGAATAAATCCCAGGAATAAATTAAGTCGAATGTCCAAAATATCATCTCTTGACTAACATTCCTAATGCAATCTCTTCTTTGGAAAGGAATTGATGCCTCCATATAAATGCATGTTTCTCCAAAGGTAAATCAGCCAAGATAATTGCTGAGGGATGAGATAACTTCACATCCAGGTCCTGCAGTTAATCAGGTTAACCGGTGCATGGAGGGACCATAACTAGAGAGAGGCAAGTTGTCATGGAGAGAAAATATCACCAACGTTGACAGATGTTCCAGTAAAGATTAGGTTGCTTTGCCACCTACAGGGAATACTTTGGCTGAAGGATTACTGGTTTTAAAGGAAGGCTTCGGGTCAAATTTTTGCATGTGCCAGGCCTTAGTCTATAGGATGGTGGACCTTACATGTTCCAGCCTGGTCTGATGAAACAACTGTTTTCTACTCCTGCATTGAATCATGAAAATACAGCATTCTGACATGACTCATCTCTTTTTTTCTCCCCAAACATAATCCAACTGATAGAAAACGTCTGGAATAATTTCTAGTCCCTTTTCAAGTGTAAGTCTATTAGTAATTCTCTTCCTTTTCCTCTCTGCTGAAGGCACTGGATGCTTTACCTCCCAACATGATGGAGCAAATACTGTTTTGTTTTATTTTTATTCTTTTGCTTGAGTAATGCTAGTCAATGCAGATGCATGGGCTATAAGTTTCCCGATGAAACCTGAGACTCAAATGCACTTAACCCAACTTGTCTGCCAGTGGGGTTAACATACAATTTGCACTCTGGGGAGAGCTATAAGAAAGCAGAGGGGACATTTGGGAAAACAAAAAAACACCAGACAAGTGAGTTGAAAAGCTTTTCTCCATTTGGTCACTAACTGGGTGTTGAATGCAGTTTCCTTGTTAAGTTTAATATCTATTTATTTTGGTTCCAGATGTGGGCATTAGAAGAATTTTAAAAATCCATTAGTCCCAGCTAGAGGTTGCCATTTTTGTAACCAAAAGAAAGCTGACAAAGGAAAGGGCATGCATTGTTCCTTCAGGTATTTGTTAGCATTATGTGCATTCCCTATGTAAATTGCTCCCATGTCCACATTAAAAAAAGAAAGCTAACCCTTTGCAAAAACAAAACAAAACAAAACTGGTCTTGGTTATGACATCTTTGATGTAAGAAACTAAGTGTCAGGTCTGGCCTCTTGGTAGACTGTTGTCCTGATTCTTTGGCTCCTTGCTTGGAAAATGCACAAGCAGGGCCCCGTGTGATGGAGTGACCACAGACAGGAATCAATTCCACACAAACAGCTTTTATTGTAGAAAAGAAGGGAGCAGTACAAAGCGAGAGTACATTCCAGAGAGGAATGGGTCACTCTCCAGGAGTGGAGAAATATGTTGAGGACTCCCAAGTGGTTTCCTTTTAATAGCTTGGTCTGGGGGAGGGCTTATGGGGTGTGGGACATTACCAAATGATTGACAAGTGTTCTTATATAACAAGGTTGCATCCACTTATGCTCCACAGGTGTGTAAACCTCAAAACCTCAGATTCCTGGTTTTTCCTTAGCTGCATTTTCCTGCAGTCCCTTTCCCTGATTGGTCCCTGGCTTCGCCGCCCCTACAAGCCACCCTCCTGGCCTACAGCTGCCACCTGCAGATTTGGTCCCTTCCTAACACTAAGCCTACCTATGGCCTCTAGTCTCAAAATGTGAATGTATTCAGCTTAACGTTGTGTTTCCACAGAAATAGGCACGTGGTTCCCAAGTGAGCTCAGCCCCTACACTCTACCATTAGACACACAAGCACACATATCTACAATCCAGCCATCCTCATCAAATGTATTTCAGTCCCTCAAAGTGAATCTTTTTTGTTTTTTAAATTTAAAATTTTTATTTTCTCATTGGAACTGTCAGTATTAAGCAATTTACTTGGAATCATGACTCTCTTAATTTTTTCACAGAGATTATTCCATTTACTGTGTAGTTCATGGTCTTGTGGACATGTTCTAAGTAATATATTTGTTAGCATGGGAGCTTCAGTTGGACAAAACTTAATGCCAATAAGACTTGAATTCAATTTGTCACATATTTCCAGTGGCAACCAATGATCAGGCGCTTCAACGTTACAGATTTCAACTATTCCATTCTTTATGTCTATGAATACTTTAATTTACAAGTGTGCCTGTTCCTATAACACATTAAAGTAAGTGTTTACACTAAACTTTAGAGTTTTGCCATATACCTACTCCCAAGTTTGTTGTTCTTTGGCTTTGCTATTTATTCCAGGAAACGGTGTCCTCTGTTGGGTTTATTAGGTTGATGTGATCATCTGTTTGGTGATAAGCAGCACACTCTGCAGCAATAGCATTCATCAGTACTTCTCAAGTCGAAGTGGGATCCTTTTACAAAAGACTTTTTACTAAGGAAGCTGTGCTGGCAGTGATGCTGCTCCTAATCCCTTGGTAAGGGCTCCTCAGCAAAGAGGACAAGAAGGTCCCAT
Organism: Daubentonia madagascariensis; assembly: GCA_023783475.1. NCBI lineage: Eukaryota > Metazoa > Chordata > Mammalia > Primates > Daubentoniidae > Daubentonia > Daubentonia madagascariensis. The sequence goes on along the minus strand of JAKFHU010002140.1, from coordinate 32,499,934 downwards.
CAGTACTAGGTAATAAAGTGCAATAAAGCGATAAGCAGTACTCTGGGTGACCTTAGAAGCTGTTCCTGAGATTTTAAACTGTCCATCAGGTGAGAGGCCAAATCTTTTGGTAGTCTGCACATCCTACTTGGGTTGGAAAGCATTTAGAGCTCTCACAACTAATTCCAGATTTTCCATCCTATCATACTTGTTTTGGGTTGGAAAGAAAGTCGACTTGATATTACCCATATCATGGTAGACTGTTCCTCCTCCACTTCTCCCAGCCAGTTTTATACTTTTTTCCATCAGATTCAGGTTACATTCCTGCCAAGGATTCTGATGCCTATAATTACAACAGAGGCAGAATTTCTCCAAAGGAAAATAACTGGCTTGCCTTTTAGATTCATATGGACATGGATCCAGGATTCCACAGCTTGATTTTGGTAAACATTGTTGGAAATTGACTGTGAAGTAAGCATACATTTTACTATGCTTTTAAAGCCAGCTGCAGGAACCTCGAGGTTACAAAGGAAGTGAAAATCATTCTTCCCTAGCAATGGGATCAACATGCTAGAATCACATTATGGTTTTGTTCATGTTTTACTTCACCTTTTCGGCTCTCTGTGGGTACGCACACAGCTGGCATCCAACAGGTTTTTCATTTTATATCTTCCTGTGTTTACAATAAACCATTCCTAACCATGGAGTTGCGTTGTCCCAATAACTGAGTGTAAACCGCAGCGCCTTCAGCACCAGCCAGCCCCAGTCTGAAGAGGCAAGCAGGTGGGACCCAGCCTCAGGGTCCCTGGTCCCTGCCTGCTGCCTGGACAAGGGGGTACAAGATGCAGCATACTCCCCTCAAAATTAATCTTACTGTTTTCCTTTTTTTCCTAGTTTTCTTGGAGCACTCTTCCCTTTCTTCTTTATTCACTTGGCAAACCCATCCATTGGTTGTTAAGTTAGATGTCATTTCTTTGGGAATCATTCCTGACATATCCTAGACTAAACTAGGCCTTTCTTTTAAATTGCTCTATAATCCCTTGTGATGTCCCTAGCATAGGACTTCTGTCCCTTCAAAGTATTACCATGAAATGTAATGTAAATAGTATATATTAATATATTTATCTGCATTCTCGACTCCAGAGTTATCCTCATGGGAGTGGGATGCACCCATATTCTCAGAATGGGCAGTGGACATATAGATCACTCAGTTCTCTTAGCCTCAGGGACACTCGACAGAGTGTACGGTAGCAGTGGATCACACAGTCTCGTCTCTTTACTCCAGTACAAATATTATATTTTCTGGGTGCCCAGATGTGAAAGTATTTGAGAGGCACTGGGATAGAAGATTATAAGTTCTTTGAGGGCAGAGTTCATGTCTCTGTTATTTCTCACCGCCCTCCAGAACCAAGTACAGTGTCTGATTGACATATAGTGGGCATGATATGATAAATACATAGTGAATGAGGGGGAAAAAAGGGTCTTTACAGAGAGATTGGGTCTTTTCTTATATACAGCACCAGGGGTGTGTGTGTGACCCTGAGAAGTTATTTAAACTTTATTCCCTCAGTTTTTGCAAATGAAGATATTAATAGCCCCTACCTCAGAGAGTGGTTTGAGAATTAAATGAGTCAGTATGTGGAAAGTACTTAAAACTGATTTGTAGTAATATCAGCCAACAGGTAATCTTTGCATGCATGTCTTAAAGACACACCCCTTCTACATGTATCAAATTATAGTGTGGTTACAGGTGAAAAAATATATCCTTAAAAATACATTGCTGAGTTGTTTTAAATTCTAATTTCTTTAAAATGAAATCTCAGCCTTAATAGGAAAAAAATGCTTTGACTAACTTCCATAATTAACCGTACTTTCATTGTCAGGGAAAGATACAGCAGGTGTAAAAGGGAAGAGAGGCACAAATAGAAAAGGAAAAAGGACCCCCCGTGTTCTCATGTGGTACAAAGACTGGAAGGAAGGTACAGTTTATGGTAAATAGGATAGGCCAGTACTGTTGTGCTAATAATACTTTGGACAATACTGGAGCCCTCCAACAGGTCCTTAGAAAGAGAACCTGGGAACAGTCTTCTATCCCCTTAAGACTGCTCTTTACAGTGAGCGGCTGGCATTGGAATCACATGAGTCAGTATATAAGTCATGTATGTGATCCAAATGTCTGTTTCAGCCTAATGCTCGCGGGGGTTTCTGTCATGAGGCTTTCTTGGTGAGCACCCATCACTCACAAATTCCTTTCCTGGATTTTATCCCTCCTCTGAAACCAGGTATTATGCTTAGGATGACCTTCCTTATTTCTAATCATAAAAGACAACCTGTCAAAATTTTTTTAGTATGTCCTTTTCCTGGAATTGCTTTTCTGTGTTCTGAAAGGATCAAAACAATATTTTTCTAGGAGTCCTTTTAAATGTTTTCAACTCATTCTTTAATTGTCCTGATTCTGCTACTAGGTATAAATAAGCAGCATTTAATACTCTAGATCTTTCTTCTCAGTTTCAATGACAATGCTTTTTGCGGTTTTTTCTCTGTCACTCTTTTCTTCATCCCAACCCCAAACAGTGGCTCTCTCCCTAAACTCCAGCCTTGAACTTGGGTTCTAGTCACTCAGCTGTGGCTTTTGTTCTGTTGGCTTTTGCCATTCTCAGTAAGCAAACATTTTTCCAGGCCTCATCTCCAGCCCCAGCCCCTCGCTCATAGTTTCAGTTGATCACAGAACATTCACATTCTAGCACAGCCAGGTGTAAGAGTACATAGAGGAGCCGTGGGTCCCTCTAGGATCAGAGGTGTCGTGAGCAGGAAGGATGAAAATGGCATTAGCACTTGCATTTAGAAACACAGTTCTAGCAGGAGTCAGGGAAAAATCTGGGGGCACAGCAAAGCCAGAGTAAAAGGGAGAAAGCCAAGAGCAGCAGATTAGAACAAGCCAGCTCAGGATATTTACTTGCAGAAACATTTACTTGCAATCCAGCTGGTTTTTTAAAAAGTCACAAAAATAATACATATTTTTGAAGAACATATGGAAATCACAGAAACTACAAATAAGGCACTAAATTTACCTTCAATATCCACACTAGAGTTAATGGTCATTAATATTTTGGCATAGGTCCTTCTGTACACCCTCTTTACATTTACAAATATTTGCATCATGATCTAATTACCTTTTGTACCCTACTTTTTAAACAATATATCATAAGCATTTTCACGTGTTGTGAAATATTCTAGAACATGATTTTTAATAGATATACTGTGCTTCAGCATATGGGTTTTACATAATTCACTTAGTTAATCCCCCATTGTTGAAAGTCTAGGGTAAGAGTGACTTTTAAGAAATCCAGGGAACCATTTGAGTGACCTCTAGAGAAACTCCCTTTGGGTTGGTCCTTAGTGGCAGAGGTGGAGAGAAAGCTTGATCCATAACATGAGAACATAGGCGTCAAAAGAACCTGGCCACTAATTTATTACAGATATTACTACACTCATGTTAGTTAAATAGGTTTGATATTTCTGCCTAGGTCCTTCGTCGACATTTTAAATTTAAAATTGGCATATGTGTGAAATATCCTTTTGTACTATTTCTATAACAGAATGATTTACAAAGCTCCAGTGAGGTAAAATTCTACGTTTTCAAGCATCTATTCTGTCTCAGCTCATCTTTGGGGGCATACTTCCACCAGTAAAGCCATGTTGCAAATGTTGGGTAAGACGTGTTATTAGAATAAGCGTAGGGAAACTATTTCGAGGTGGTGACCTGCCTACCACACTGTGGCCCTCTGGTCTCTAAACAACTCTCTACACATGACTAGATTTTCTCCATTTTCTTTGAATTTTATCCAGAAATTCAACTTGTTTATGTAATTGATTTCTACCAGTGATTCTCATCACTTGTAAACCCATATCACCTTTGACAAAGATCTAAAAATGCACATTCTTCTTTAATAAAATGTCAAATTATAAAATGAATACTATGACAACTTAGATGACAAAGTTGAGGTTTTCCTGTTTATTGCTTTCTAAATTGTGCCCCATCTACCTCTCCCCACTCCCAGCCCTATTTGTTCACTCAGAGATTCTGAGAAGCATAGTTGAAATCATTTATTGGAGTTAATAAATTATACAAACTTCTGAAAATAGTAGGGTTAAGTTTTTGCTTCACAGACATTTTGGAAAGTATTTTGGAAAAGGAAAAGAAATGAGCATTTAATAAGCGTAGACTATAGAGTACTCCAGGTGTTTTGTGCTGTTGGTGTGCATAATTCTATGGGGCAGGTATTAGTGATCATCACTTACCCACAGGGGAAAAAAGGTGCAGAGAGATTCAAAGCCACACAGCTAAGCTGAGATGTAAACTACATTTTTGCCACCCACAAAGTTCTTCTGATTACACTGTGATCGTGTGCATACACCAAATGGGAGCCTCCAACCTATGTGCATATATGAAGATTTTCAGTGTGGGAGGGTAGATGGGAAGAATTTCTAAAGGTCTTACCTAGCAACTGCAAATAAATTTCAGAAATTCTTCAGAATGATAAAACAAAAACCAATCAATAAGCAATGAATGAACTATCGAGATCTGATTTTAATCTAATATGATTTTCTAACATACCTAGGATTACCATACCCCCTTCAATAGTCCTTTATGACAGCTATTGACCCAGTGTAATTAATAGCACCCCAAGTTCTCCCAAAAGTGTTCTGCTTTGTATGATAAATAATATGATCCCTCTATTTATATTTATCTTTAATCATTAAAATCTGTATGGTATTAGGTCATAAATCAAAAAGGACCCAAGAGATAACATTAAAGAGGAAATTCCCATGGCCTCATACTGCATAATTATACCAAGAAATGTTCCAACATTCTTTCATGTTGTCCTCATGCTGTCTTGAGAGTAACTAGAAGTCACATGGTGGTGCATTCTCCTTCTAAGGATATCTTTTTTTGTTTCCTATTACTGCTTCAATGCTCTTTGAATGTGAATTTAGTTTTTTTGAGAAGTATAATGAAAATGAATGGAGTGCCATTATTTAATGCAATTAGCAAATCAAGAGAGTTCCAGGTATTTTTAAAGCAGGTTATATTCAGGATCTTTGCTAAATGAGTAGATTTTAGCTGCTCTTGCCACACACACAAAAAGGAGTAACTATGTAAGATGATGGATATATTAATTTACTTCACTATAGTAATAACATCATGTCATATACCTTAAATATGCACAATATGGTTTATTTTTTAAAAAATTTAAATAAAGATACGAAAGAAAACTTCCAAAAAACCAGACTAGAAAACTGCAAGCCTTGTGGACAGGGGAGTGGCCCTTTCACACTTCTGGGTCTAACTCAAACACCAGCTTTTCCACCCCGGGAATCCCTGAGGTCTTCTCTTGTCTATTCTACTGTGGCAAATTAGTTTTACTTCTGTTTAGTACTTCTTCTTGTATTACAGTTGCATGTTAACTTATCTGTTATTCCCCATTAGATTCTGATCTGTTTCAGAGTCAAATACTGGTATTAGTTATTTTTATTAGGTTATTAAGTATGAAATGTCTGATTTCCTTAAGTATTAAGTTTGACAGTTGATATCTCTGACATTTCACTTTGACACTTCTTGTTTTATTTTTATTGTGAAGGCACATCTTCAGTCTTTCAAACGCATGTTTTGGCTTGTGATTATCTTTCAAATTTTTTAAGAGCAATTTTTGTGAAACCATGGATAAGTAAAAAATTTGTGTTATTTTCAAATATGAGTTCCATCCTGGAACCAGTGCAGCCCAGACAGCTGAAAATATCAATGAAGTGTTTGGGAAGGATGTGGCTAATGTGTCAATGGTTTGAGAAGTTCCATTCTGGTGATTTTAATCTTGAAAATGAGCCATGTGGGCGACCTGAGACCAAGGTGGATAATGATGAGCTGAAAGCTGTAGTGGAAGCGAATCCATCTCAGCCTATGGGTGAATTAGCAGCAAAGTTTGACGTCGTTACTATTCCAACAATATTGTACCATTTGAAACAAATCGGCAAGGTAAAGAAGCTGGATACATGGATTCCTCATGAATTAAGCGAGCGTCAGAAGAGAAATTGTCTTGAAGCTTGTCTTTCTTTGCTGTCACGACATAAAGGCAAACCATTTGTACACTGTATTGTGATGTGTGATGAAAAATGGATTCTTTTTGACAATTGCAAGTGTTTGGCACAATGGTTGGATAAAGATGAAGTGCCATGATCCTTTTTGGTTTAGGGCCATCCTGTTTAGAGAAATTCCTCATATAGCCATCTTATATTGAGTAGCAAACATACAAAACACACCCATGCAAATATAATTCTTTCAAAGGATAGTGCAAAAGCAAAAAAGCTAAATAAGGCTTTCAATGAATTTTTAGAAAATTACTGCCCTTCAGATATTTTTATGTACATTTACACAACAGTTGATAACAGACATTATGATCCTTACTTTAACAAGATGTTCTATTGAAATTGTTATAATTACTTTTATTTTGTGGTTAAGATATCAGTAAAAAGAATTTAAAGGAGAAAAATAGGCATTTATAATGGCCTTACAGTTTTATTAGCCATATATTAATGTGTAATGCCTAATTACATAACACAATTTATGATAGTTCTATAAGAGATCATTTAATCATGTTGAGAATATACTATTGAATGCCAGGCATATTTCAAATAACTAGGAAATTGACTCAAAAGTCTTGGTTTTTCAACAAGGAACAGCATGAGACATAATTGTAAATTTAGCAAAACATGCTTATTAGCTCATTTTAAATTTCCCATGCTACTAATTTTATTTCCTGAAGTTCCTATAAACCTGATTACTTCTCATTACACAATTATAGTATATTACTTAGGAAGTAAAATAAAAATTGCACAATTTCTGATTTATGGGTTTAAATGACCAGCTATGACCATCATAGCTGATGATTTGGAGGAGTCTCTTGAGGCCAAAACCAACTTATAATGGCATTCTGGAAATTGGAATAAACATAAGCCACAGTGTGACACACAAAAGATCTCATTATTTGTAAATTTAAAGAAAAGATATCATCAAGCTCATTGGCAATAAGTCCTCTGCCTTGTGATTCTTCAGAGAACAACTTTAAAAGTTAAAATATGGATTTTCATCATGATCTTTGCTATAAAGCCTAATCTAGAACAAATAAAATATGTATAAAGTGATATTAATTAATCCATTCATTTATTTTCCAACATTTTATTTTATCATTTTTTGAACATACAGGGAAGTTGATGGAATCATACACCAAATAACATGTGGCAATCATCTAGAGCCAACAATTGTTGGAATTTTTGTTCTATTTACTTTTTCTCTTCTTTGTACATAAACACACACACATACACACGGTAAATCACGTGAGAGTAAGTTTCAGACATCATGACATTTCCTTCCTAAATACTTCATCGTGCATATTCTTGAAATAAGGTTTTATTCCCATGTAGCCATTATACCGTTATCACGTGTGAGAAATGAAGGAAAGAATTCCTTAATCTCTCCTAATATCCAGCCCATATTCGTATTTTCCCAACTTTTCAAAAAATATTTTTCATAGATTTTCTGTGGGTTTCTTTTCCCCGCACTATTTTTCTGCCATCTGTATGCATTCTGTATGATCTCATTTCCTTTTCTCTGTGATTATTACTTCTTTTTAGAAAATGTTAGTGATTGCCCAGGAGTTTGAAATATACATTTACAATGAATGTAAATCCACTTTCAAGTAACACTGTCCCACTCAGGTGTGGTGCTAGTACCTTAAGTGTTCCCAGTCTCTCCCTCCCACCCCTAATTGCACTGCTGCCATGCATTTCACTAACTCATCAGCTATGGACAGCCCACATATTTATTGCTAAAAATATTTTGAACTGTTATCTGTTAGATCAGTTACAGTACAGGAAATTTAGAAATATATTTTATTTTCACTTATTTCCTCTCTAATGTTCTTTTCTTCAACTGGATCCAAATTTGTCATGGATATGATTTTCCTTCTCTCTTAAGACCTTCATTTAACATGTCTTGCAATGCAGGTCCACTGGCAACAAATTCCCTCAAGTTTGGTTACTCTGAGTCTTTATTTCTCCTTCATTTTTGAAGGATAATTTTGCAGGATACAGAATTCTAGGTTGGTAGTTATTTTTTTTTCTTTTGACATTTTAAATATTTTACCCTACTCTCTAATGCTCGCGTGGTTTCTGAAGAGAAGTCTGACATAATTCTTATCATTGTTCCTCTATGCATAGGTTTGTCCTCCTCTGGCTTCTTTCAAGACTTTCTCTTTGTCTCTCATTTCATGCAGTTTGAATATGATATGTCTAGATATAGATATTTTGATATGTATCCTGCTTTGTGTTCTCCGAGATTCCTGGATCTGTAGTTTCACATCCATCCTTAACTTTGAGAAAAACTCCACCTGTATTATTTCAAATATTTCTTCTGTTCCTTTCTCTTTTTCTTCTCCTTTTGGTATTCTAAAGGTGTGTGTATTACACCTTTTGTAATTATCCCACAGTTCTTGGATATTATGTTTCTTTTTTTCACTTTTTTTCTTTCTGCTTTTTAGTCTGGGAAATTTCTATTGGCTAATTTTCAAGCTCAGTGATTCTTTCCTTGGCCATGTCAAGTTTTCTGACAAGCCCGTCAAAGGCAGCCTTCATTTCCGTCCAGTTTTTTTTAAAAATTACTATTTCTAGATTTCTTTTAATTTTTTTCAGAGTCTCCTTCTCTCTGCTTTCCTTTCCCGTCTTCATTTACATCTTGTCCACTTTTTTTACTGGATCCCTTCACATATGAGTCATAGTTGTGTTAAATTCCTGGTCTGATAACTCCAAATTCTCTGTCATATCTGAGTTGGGTTCTGTTCTGTTTTGTTTTTTTTTTTTTGGGAATTTCTGTCTTTTAACATGATTTGTAATTTTTTGTTCAAGGCAGACATGATGTATTGGGTAACAGGAACTGAAGAAGATAGCCATCTAATGTGAAGTTTTATGCTTATCTGGCTGGAGTTAGACTGTGTTTACTGTTGCTCTAGCTATGGTGTCAGTGTCTACAATTTCCTCAACTGTCCTTATTGTTGTCTCCCCTATTTTCTTTGTGTTTCCCAAGAGACTCCCTAAATAGTGTCTGTGGCCTGCAGTTCTTTCAGCTGTAATCCTCTGTTTCTACATAGAAGCCCTGTTTATATGTGGCGGTAAGGTTGAGGAGAGGAGAAGGTCTTTGTAGTTTTTACTTACACCTCAGTGTTTAGTGAACCTATGTCCCTGGCCTGTGACCTTTACAAGTATTCTCAGCTATCTAGGAAGAAAAGAAAAGTCTGACATTAGGTATTTCCCTTCTTCCACATGGGTTATGCTTTTGTAAAACCCAAATCAGTTAGGCTCTAGTAAAATAGATTGCATTGCTAAAGAGCACAGAAAACTCTGAACATATTTCAAAATGGTTACTTTTTCCTTCTCCCTGCCTGAAGCACAAGGGAATTTTTCTCTAAGAACATGATGAAGCTCCAGGAGGTAAAATTCAGGAAAGTGTGGTCCTCCTCCCTAAGACTAGCCTCCTTTCTCAGATTTTTAAACTCACATACTAGTCCACACTGAATCTTCAGTAATTCACCAATTACAGTTTAAGTGTTCCTACTGGTACTGGCTCCATCTGTAGGATTCTGGTGCTGGGTTTTTGCTCCAGTAAGCTGTGATTCTCTGTACCCACCCATCTCTACAGTTTTAGGGGAAGCAGTTGGCCCTATGACCTCAATTCTCTGATGGATCTAAGAAGTGTTGTCCATTTTCAGTTTATTCAGCATTTTCTTTTTATAAGGATAGGAGTAAAAACTTTGAAGCTCTTTACATGTTAGACTGGAAACTCTAAGTCCATAGTTTTTCTGTTTTTGACCCAGGAAGCAATCAAGGCTCTCACATTTCAATTGGTTATTGTGCCCCTGTAGTCTTAATCTAGAAATAATCCAACTAAACTCAAACTTCTTTAAAAAGTCATTGCCATTTCAATTATGGAAGTTTTACATTACGATTTTATCAGATTTTTCCATATGGAGAGGACAGCCTTTGGTGATATTGCAAAAGAAATTCAAGAGTATATTAAGTATTTGGTGGTGATTATTACACAATTCTGTCAATATACTAACAAATCATTGAATTGTACATTTTACCTGAGTGAATTTTATAGTATATGAATTATATCTCAATAAAGTTATTTTTGAAGTATGTATTGAATATATGATTAACACTGAGAAATTAATTTTCTGTGAAAGATACAAAACAAATTTTTGCAATTGCAGGGTTTAAAGAAGTATGTGAGTGCTAATAAGAATACATTAGTATTGTTTCTTTTCACTTAAATTCAGATTCAGTTGTTTTAGGTGCTCTGCTAATTTTACTTGTTACCTTTCTTGACTATTGTAACAACTTTATAGAGTGTGTTTTATTATCCTAATGCTACATGTGAAAAACTGAGACTCAAAGAATAATATAAATAAGATCTCGTGGCTCTTAACAAGCTGGGATTGATTATAACCATTTTCTCTGGCTATAATATTATTTGTAGTTAATCTATGATGTTATTCCTCTCCCACTTCTACAATTTGAGTTGTCTAAGTCATAATTCCCAGAGGCCTACGCACAGCCAGGCTCCTACTTGGGCCTGTGCACAGTTTGCCCCAGAGCTCCAAACTAATGCAGTGCCAAAGATGGTCACCCTTTTGGCTCATGGTCATATGACCCCTAAAGGACAATCATTCCTTGAAGCCGAATAACATTGAGGCGGTCAATGAAGAGAGATGTCAGTACAGAATTGGGCATAGATAGAACTGGGCATTTAATTAGATTTAAAAAAATGGAATGAATATATAAGAGAGTTTTGATAACCACCCATGTTACGTTATTTAAAATTGTCAAAAATTGTGCCCTTTTTAAACCACATAGTCCTGTACCACTAAGCCCTGAATAGAGTTTCCAGTTCAGGGATAGCAAATAGAATTCACTTTGTGTGGGAACCAATCCAGTACATTTTTAGTGGCTGCCTGTGGTCCTGTCTGAAGGATTGTGAGGCCAAAAGAGGTTAGTAATTGATGAACGATGTCTGCCATGTTCGAGGCAGGGAGTTACAACACTCAGGCCCTGCATTTGCCAGCCCCACTCTGAGTGAGGCCACCATTCGTGAAACGTGAACATAGATTTAATTTGTGTTTGTTGTTTGTGTTCTGAGCTTTAACTCATTTTATGAGCAACACAGCTCATATGATTTTGAAAAGTTAATCTCAAGTAAAAAGTTAACAAAAATATTTGGAAGAAACTGTGAGACAGAGCTTTCTTAGGGGTAATTTATTAATCTTATAATAAGTCTGGCTGTGTTTGGAGTGAGTAATACAGAGAACTTGGCAAGAATTGCTAGTTAGACGTTCTCAGTGAAGTAACTTCAGGATGACGTCCAAAAGGATTAAAAACAATAGGTGCAGTGAGACATCTAATTAACTCCTACAGGAGATGCCGTACTAGAGAACTTGGTTAAAGCCTTGTAAATGTTATCATGGACAAAATCATAAGGCTTGCTTCTCTGTTTACCAAGCAGTTTAAGACCAAAACATATTTACTGATTAAAAAATATTACTGAATATATGAACCTAATTGTATTTGTAAGCTTCAAACCAACAATTATATATTTATATATGCAAACATACATACACATGCCTATGTGGCATCATGAAAGCTTTATTTCTCTTTTTTCCTCCTTTTTTCTGTTTTCATTTTTTAAAATTTTTAATTATTATGGGCGTATAATAGTTGTAGGTATTTATTAAAACAATAGCTGTAGAATTTTTGTCAATCAGGTAATTATCCCTGTCTAATGGATTTAAGAAATAATCACCTTGAGATTGACTAAGGATAGTCCAGTATTTACAAAATAGAAGAAAACATGTTATGATATAGGAAACCAAATATATGTCACCCTTCTTTAAAATCAACATCGAATTCTCTATAATCTTTCAGAAAAGTGAAAACTCATGGATAATTGTTTTGCACATAAGAAATAAAGATGAAAGATACAAAAATCCACTTGACAAATTTATTTGTGAATTGGAGCTTTTAATTATTATAAATTAAAAATTTAACTATTTATACATTTAATAAAGTAAAATTTACAAATAACAATACATCCCAAATAGAGAGGACAATAAATTACTTGATTCTTTTAAAGCCAATTAATTCTCTCAGGCATATACAGTTCTCTTGAAAAAGTACATCTTAAGTGAAGTAAGCAATTATCAAAAGATTCTTTTTAAATCACTGTAGTGCCAGTGAGATTGAAGAAGAGCAAAACCGGTAAGAGTTATCTGAGAGGCATTTCTTCAGCTATCAGTGAAAATTGAGGCTTTGCCTGACATTTGGGAAGTCAGATCCAATGTGATAAATCCAGATTCTTAACCAATGATGTTTTATCTCAGGGATTGAAGTCTTTAGATACAAATTGTCTCTCTGGGTGTAAAAACATTTATTTGTGTTGAGTTGAACTTACCTGAAAATGTTGCTTCCTTTAGTGCTGTCCATGGTGCTGGCCAGTTACCCTGTCTTCATTCTTCATTCTGAGCTATCTTGACTGATCAGCCATTAGCTTGCACTCCTGCTGGTTGACGTCTACTTTTATCTCCCTGGCTGTGGTCCCTGTCTAAGCACTTGCACTTTCCTCTTATTTTGTTCCTTAACACACCAGGACTAACTTCTGCTGATTTGGTCACCATTTGCTCCCATTTCTGCCTCAACCATCTAAGACCCTGATTCATTTGTCTTTGCTAAAAACTCAGCCTTCTCACCTTCCTAAACCTTAGGAGCCTTCTCACCTTCCTAAATCTAAATTGTTATATTTTCCCATATAAATTTAAGTGTCTCTAAGAGATTTACTTGTTAATTCTTATGCAAGAAATAGTGTTTTTCTATGTATTTCATTTATGGTTCCAGAGTGAGGATGAAAATATATCACAGCTATTCACTCAACATTTAACAAATGAGCCCTGATCAGTTGCAGACACTGGCAATGTATCCAAGAACATGACAAAATACACTCCTGTGCTTATGACCTCATGTGGTAGTGGAGGAAGATGAGCATTTGACCAATGACTCAGGTAACATCTACTGTGAGCTTGCCTTATGAATGCTAATCAAAACAGATTTAAAGGCTTCCTAGAAAAAATATATTAAATATTCTGTTCACATTGGTTAATTCAGCAAATCTTTTTTGAGCAGCCACACGCAAAGCACTGCTCTCGGTACTGAGGATAACTGTGCGAAACAAAAGCAGATGAAAGTCTGCTCTCATGGAGCTAATAGAGGGAAAGGAAAGCAAACTAATAAAAAGATAAATGTGTAAAACCAAGTGCTGAAACTTGCTGTGAAATTTAAGAAGAGAAGAGGGAAAGAGTATGATGAAACAAAACGTTCTTAACCTGTAGTGGTCAGGAGTGGCCTCTGAAAGGTGATATTTGAGCAGAGACCTCCAGGAACTGAGGGGGCAAGAGACGCAGGTATGTTGGGAACGAGGGTCCCAAGCAGAGGCAGACAGCGGAGGCAGGAGCAATGTGGTACACTCGAGGAAGAGCAAGAGGCCGGGGTGCCGGGGGCAGAGTCGGGAGAGGAGGGCACAGTAGTAGTTTTGGCGAGAATGTGGCATTTTTACTTTGAGTGGAATGGGAAAGCATTGGAGGATTATTAATAGAGGAGTTATATGATCTGAATTATGTTTTAAAAACAAGAAGATACTATGAGGATATTAGACTGTAGGGAACAGGGGTAGAAGCAGGGCAAGTAGTTAGGGGAGTTAGACAATAATCTAAGCCAGAGGAGATCATGGTTTGAACCAAGATGATAGCCGTTGAAGTCGTAAGAAGTGAATACAGATATATTATGAAGATAGAGCTGACAGAATTTCATGACACATTGGGGTGGGGGTGGTGGGGAGAGAGAGAGAGAGACAGACAGACAGACAAGAGTGTCTGTACGATTGTTGACCTGAGAAACTGAAAAGATGGTATTGACCTCTAGTGAAATGGGGAAGGTTTAAATATGGATGGATTTTGGAGGGGGGATATTAAGAGCTCAGTTTTAGACAAGATTTTGACGTGTCTATTAGACATTGAATGGAGATTTTTGTGGTTTGCAGATGGATATGTGGTGTGTTTTCTGAAAGTATCTCAAAGATGCTACTTGCTTCTGAGCTGTGAGCTAGGCCTGCCCTTATAAAAATAGTTTCATTTTAAAGGGTCATAGAAATACAGCAATAAAACCAGTAATAACAGGACCTATTTAACTTTGTTCAACTCATTGTTTCCCTTTCTTATTTGACGCAGAGCATTCTTTTTCTTTGGGTTTCCTAACACTAGTATTCCAAGGGAGTACAGCTTGAGATGTACTGACTTAGAATGTTCATGGAAAGATAGTAGCAATTCCAGTGTAAGATTGCTGTAGACTCAATAAATGAGAAAGTTATTGAACCATTATTACTTCCTAGCTCTTCAGTAGGTGTTGCCAGGAAGTGGAATGGACTAGTAGAAAACCAAACAACATTTCTTTTTTCCAGAAAAAGAAACAAAGGAAACACAAGTCACAAAACTTGTGAACTACTGGTGTTGAGGAAAATCCTCATGGAAAGCTAGAAAATTTGAACAATGTCTAATGATAATTGTACTTTCCCTGGGTAAAGTACTTTCCCTGGGTAATAGTGGTTAATTAATCTTATAATAGACCTTAAATCTTAGGCAAACCAGCATTAAGACAACAAGCAAGAATTCTTAAAAATCAAATTGGATTTAAATTTGTTTTCCTCCAGACAAAATTAATTTCCTAACCTTGAAATTGGATTTTCTTCTGTCTTCTGTGTACACATAGATCAGTCATTAAGAATCATATATGTAAATTCTGAACGTAGGTATGAACGTAGCAGTAGGGTGTCTTTTGAACCCTTGCAGAATTGGTAGGAATGGCGAAAATGGCAGAGCCTAATAAGAAGCTATTTTGACAAATTTTTATGAAAATGGGAAACTGACAGATCATTTTATTCTACTTTTAAATATTTAAGCTGCATCAAAGTCCTTCTGTTTATTCAGCATATATTTTGAGTCATTTTTATTGTCAACTGAATAATAATGACTTTTCAAAAATCTATGCATAGCATTTTATAAGATGTCATTTGCGGCTGCAAAAAGAGCCAGAGATAAAGATGAAAAATGCATATTTTCATATTTCTTTATCAGAGCTATGGACTTTTTTTCAACAAAGAAAAAGCTATTTCCTTGGTAGATGTTTTCACATCATGAAGGACAGTACTAATGCATTAGGAATATGTCATCTATGATTAATGCTGATGATTCACTGAAACACAGCAAGATACCAAAATAATGGGATTTTTCTGCATTTTAGGAATGCTATTATCTTAACACATGGTCCATGGGATGTTTTAATATGTGTGTAAATTTTTTTTATTTTTAGAGGTTATTTAGTATGATAATATAATGAATTCTGTAAAAATAATAAAACACATATACATGTAACTCTTCTTTTTCTAAATAGAGATCACATGCACAAATGGGAATTCAATCAGTTTATTTAATTAAACTAACTTAGAAATTGCTAGTAGATTGGGAACTCTGTCCATACCTTAAGCTTCTGTTCAGGGTTAAATCCCTTATTAGAAGGTAATAAGAGTGGCTTAATGGTCTGCTTATACAGGACTAGAAAAACTGTTTTCTAAAGCAAATTTCTCAGATAATTTTTTTGTTTTTGTGTCAAAAACCATAAATTCATGACCAGTTCTTGGTACATTCATGACTACTAATATGGCTTATTGATACAGTTATTTTTTCACATTTTAGGTATTTGTCTCTCCTAATCTTATAAAATCACAGCGTTTAAACCATATCCCAATGAGTCCCACAAAAACTTAGACTTTTAAGAATATTTTTGTGTTTGTCTTGTTATTGACTATCCAGATTCTATCATGCTGCCTGTATGTAACTGTAATATTTTCACATCTCAGGCCTATTTTCCCCAAAATATTACTTTTTAAAAAATTTTATGAGCACATGTCTTCAATGTAATTTAGTTGTCATTATTTGTTTTTCAATTCATGTATGTTTATTTAGGGAATACAGATCCTGTCTACCTCCTAAAATAGGCCCCCTATTTATGAGAGTATCACGTTTTATTAGAACTTGGTGATTCTGATGGACTTAAAACATAATGTTGGTTAATGCTGGTTAAATAATAATGAAATAATGTAGAAGTGAATGTATCCCTTATTCAAGTATTCTTAAAAATTGCAGTTGGAAATGAGTGTTAGTAAAATATATTTTATTTATTTATATTTGAATGACTTTCAAAGAAGAGTAATTTCGTGGGGCCCCCCATCTTATTGAATATACTGAAAACCCAGGTACTAAATAGATATTTTAAAAGAGAGTTTTAAAAACTCGGTTTATCTATATTTTTTAATGTTCATGGTTACAATAAAGGTTAGATTGAATTCGTGCTCTGTTCTTAGAAAATTTATGACTACTAACGTGGCTTATAGATGCAAATATTGTTTTCATATTTTAGGTCTGTAATACTTATGGGGAAGATGCAAAACTGAAAAGCATTACAATGCCAATCTTGGGATTTATTTACCAGGCCTTTTCTGAAATCAATATGAAAGACAGTCACAGTTTTGAGCACCTGTTACATGGCAGTTACTTTACATACATTATCCTGTTTAATCCCTATAGCAATGGCATGAGGAGCGTGATATCTCTATTATATGGGTGAATAAATAGGCTAAAAGAGAAGCTAAGTAATGTATTCAAGTTCACAGGAATAATAAGTGGCAAATCTAGGTTTTGAATTCAGATCTCTCTGACTCCAAAGTATAGATGAGAAACTGTGACCAAACAGTGATCCCAGATCATCAGGCAATGCCATCACTGTGTGGCCACATGTCTCCAACCTCTCCTCTTATGGGGAGCCCAGCTGTGGAGGCAGTTCTATATGGATGTGGGACAGGTGGATATTGGCAGGGCCCCATCCTTATCCAAGCCCAAATCTTGATCTTATTTTTCAGGTAACTGATGTCTGCTCAAAAATGGCTTAGCACAGCTCTGGGTTTGAGTCTTGTGAAATATTTATTTTGTCAATGCTGTCTCAGGGTAGGGTGGGCAACCTGCAGCCTCAAGGCCACATGTGGCCCTCCAGATCCCCAAGTGCAGCCCCTCAACTGAATCCAAACTTCACAGAACAAATCCCTTTAGAAAAAGAATTTGCTCTTTAAAATTTGGATTCAGTCAAAAGGCTGCACTGAAGGATCCAGAAGGCCACATGTGGCGCCAAGGCTACAGGTTCCCCACCCCAAAACGTGAATTGCCCACATAAAATGCAGTTAACTGGCCTGCTATTTCTACCTTAGTAGGTGGATCCAGGGCTAATAATCAAAGACATTGAAGTGTGTTTTTCTCTTTTGTATTTTGATTTGCTACTTATTATGTCTCTATTCCTAACAAGGATCATATATACCTTAAATACTTAAAATATGCATTCAATTAGTGTTTGAGAACTGGTCAAAGACTTGAATTTAAATTGTACAGTATTGGAAATATTTTAATAGCAAAAGAATGGAACATGTCCCAAAAATAGTACAATATTTAGTGGAACCCTATACAATTCTTATATAAAGATATAGAATTAACCCTTATACTACAGGTTAATTTCTTTGTCAGGAATACTGAATGATTTGTCCAGAATACTGAGTGCTGATTTGGAGAGATATAAGGGTACAAATGATTCTGAGTAATAAGTAGCTTCACAAAAGTTTATTTATATCCTAACAATTTAATTCCAAAAGCCTCTTTACCAGCTCATTTATTTATAACTCCAAAGAGACAATACACACCATTCATATCAACTGTTGGCAGTAATCAATTGATATGCCTTTGTTTGGGCATCTGGGTAGATTGTATCCATGAGAATTTTTAAGTAGAAAGATCATGCATAGAGGAGTTTCTATATGGCATTACTGCATCCGAGCTAGTCAGGTATATCTTGTCTCTTAAATAATATGGGTTTGTACAGGAAAACATTCTATCCAGTTTTTTCCCTCTGCTTCCTGGAATCTTGACTTGGATAAAATGACTCAGAGCTTATAGAGCCTTCTTTGTATTTATGCAATATAGGATATTTATATCAGACAATAAGTAAGGTTTTATCTTGTCCAGTTTTTCTTTCTGTTCTCCAGGTCAGAGAGATCAAATACATTCATAGAGCACTTCAAGCAAAATGAGTATAGAGCTTTTGTCATTATAACCCAGTTCCTTAAGCTTTTTTGAGATCCAGCATGTCTAGCTCCCAAACATATTTAAAATGCAAATTTGTACTTTAGGTAATATATGAATTGTTGTGATCCATTTTATAGAGAATATTCTACAAGTTAGACATCCATACAAAAGACATTGTCTTTTAATTCATCACTTTGCAAGGTAGCAAGATGTGTACACCTTTATTCCAGAGTATTGCAGTATTCAAAGCCTTGCTGGAAGTTCTCTTTTGTAATTCTATCTTACACTGTGGCACATTTTTAAAATATTTCATAGTGCCAAGCCTTAACATTTCGAGAATGAATTTTGAAAATGATCAAATACTTTTAGGTCTAAACCTGCCATGTAAGATGAAAAAACATAATTTAAAACCATGTATTAGTTAAAAATGTGTATTTGATATGTTCGGTAACACTGATGGAACAAAATTATTTCAAGCAAGCATTAGAATTAGATTTAGTCTAGTCTTTTTGTACCTGTTCTTCCACCATAATTATTACTAGTGACACTTCTCAAAAGGGTTCTCTTTGAATGCCAAATTTTATAATCACCCTACTAACTGGTAAAATTAGGGGAAATCAGTGGCTCCCACCCATTTTTCTCCCAGTGACTACACTGGACACTAACAAGGCTCTTCCATACCTAAGGCCACACTGTCTTCTCCTGATCATCCTTTTTGTCCTTCTGAGATCCCCCAAATAGGAAGTAGAAATGGCCATGGTAGCTACATCTATGGAACTCAAGCTGGGCTCTTTCAAAGGTTGTCTTTGCTAACTCGGCCTCATGTCTTTCACTAGCATCCCTTGCTACTGTGGCTAATGCAGGGGCTAATTTGTTCCATTTCTGCCCTTCTCAATCCTGTTTGGACAAGGGTCTGAGGGTATGTTTCCCTTGTGAGGAGACTTCCTAATCTTCAACAGATCCCTGAAGACCCTAATTTGAACTAAGCTTGAGAATCAATAGTTTATATTTCCTCTTCCCACCCTAATATAATTTTGAGTTACTTTTTTCATTATGGCAACCTTCTCTCTATGATTTTCATATTCTGACTTTTCTCAAACCTGTAGTCCTTACAGAGCTCGCTTGCTTTACTAGGGTGTTGGTTAGGCCCAACCTGCATTTTCCATCTCTGTCACATATTGTCTTAGTCCATTTGGGTTGCTATAACAAATAATACAGACTGGGTAGTTTATAAATAATAGAAACTTATTTCTCACCATTCCATAGGCTGGGAAGTTTAAGATCAAGGTGGCTGTAGTCTCTGTATCTGGTGAGTGCCCATTTCCTGGTTCATGGATGGCACCCTCTAGCCATGTCCTCACATGGCAAAAGGAGCAAGGAAGCTCTCTGGGCCCTCTTTTGTAAGGACACTATTCCTGTTCATGAGAACTCTACTCTCATGACCTAAATTACCTTCCAGTGGCTCCTCCTCCTAATGTCATCACACTGGTGATTAAGTTTCAACATATGAATTTTGGTGAACACAAACATTCAGAACATTGTACATGTGCTGGATGGGTTTGCTTCAAAAACATCTTTGTATTTTTCCCATACCTTCTGAGTTCTGCCCTGCACCATGAAACTTAGATGTAACATTGGGGATTACATATTAATGTGTTAACCCTCCCTGATGGCTTGTTGACACATCATAATGAGAGGGAGGTTTTCTATAGAAGATGCCTTGATCCATTGCAATAAATACATTAGAATATTTTGGAGCCCATAAGAGATATTTCTGAGAAGGTAGCCATTTCATTAAAGGCTCTAAAATTTTTAAATAAATCAAATATAAATCCACACACTGAAATTATTTCCTTAGCAACTGCTTTCCAATAGGAAACTTATCAAAATAATTATGATGCTCTAGTTTAAATTGTATTACTTTTTCCATTTATAATAGGTTCCTTTTACATTTACATATATACAGAGACTTTTAGATACATTTTCATAATCAAAAACCTTAGAATGCATCCCAGTGCTGTTTTGGGCATTTTTGTTCTAATGAATAATATTATGTTATAAAACTAACCACTAAATTTATGTAATATAAGTCAGAATAAATAGACTAGCATTTACCCACTCTATATTTGTTATTTAGGTAATTATTTATTAGGAAAAGCTACCTTGTCTTTTTGCAATTTTACTTAATTAAATTAGACTTCATTGCACATTTATCTGTTTATGATATAACAGGGTGTTTTATCCACTACAGAATGCCAGAAGTAATGAGATGACATTACCTGTGGATAATAAATCCTTTCATTATTTATAAATAGTAGCAATAACACCGTGAGTCTTGGCACTTTTAAGTAGTACAAAGTCCTTTAAGATGGCATTGGTTGCCTTACTACTTATAGTGGGTAGCTGTTTTCCTTGCAGCAAATGATTAAATGTTGATTGGCGGCTTAGATGGGAATCTGGAAGTTTATGCATTTCCAATACCTTCTGTGATTCTACTTTGCCCTTTGTTTGTAGTAGATGACTCTGCATTGTCATCAAAGTGAACTTCTTCTACATTGTGCCTAGTTTTCTTCTTGTATCTTCTTTTCATCAGTAATCTGTTCCATGTAAAGCTTTTTTCTTTGTTTTTCCATGTGGTTTACTAACTTGATTGTAATGACAGAAATGAGAGAGACCATCCCCTTTTGCCTTCAACCTATTTACTATTTGTCTTTATCTGTTTCATTTTTCAAATCTCCTTTCTATTTCAACATCAGCCCTTTACCATCCTGTTCCAGCTTCTAGATATAAGGTTGTACAATGAGAAAACAAACAAGCAAACAAACAAACAAGTAAACAGCACATCAGGTTTGGGAGCAATGGGGACCTAGATGCAAATCGTAGTGTCTGGGGGAAGTTACTTAAACTCTCTGTTCCTCGGTTTTCTCTTCTGTAAAATAGGGATAATAATACTGCTGATCTTGAAGTTTGTGAAAAATTAAGTGGGATAAAGAAAGTAAAACATCTATTTCCTTCCCTTTTTGGTAGCAATTAAAAGGGTGAAATGGCAATAAACAGCCATAGTAATTGTCAGTCTTTCTTATTTATTTATTTATCAACCCTATGTATAATACTTAATATTGTTCGAAGCATTTTATAAATATTAACTTATTTAATACTCATAACTACCCCAAGAAATAGGCCCTATTAGTGTCCTCATTTTTACACTTGAGACAACTGAAACACTGAACAGTGGAGTATCTTGTTGAAGGCCACACAGCTAGTAATTGTCCCAGATGGGATTTAAGCAGGAGGTCAGGCTATAGAGCTCACGCTTCTAACCACACCAAACCCCTCTTTGCTGGATATGCCCTCTCTTCATTTCCTGCTTTAATGTGACAAGTTTTCTTGTGTGGAAATTTGCCTACGGTTACTACCTTGGCTACTATTCTTTCCATTTGGTTCCTTGCTCTGCTTCTTCCGTTTGGAATTCCATCACACATCGGCCATTTCACCAGGAAAGTCTCTGTCACTTTGAGGCAGGTGTGTTGTGATGCAGGGGAAGAGTCAGCCGTTGCAGAGCTGGGGAAATGAATTATTCCCCAGGGAGGCCTCATCCATTAGAGGTACTGTCGTGCTTCTGGTACCACAGTAGTCCTTGCTGGCCTGACAAGGGGTAATTTATTCATTTGGACAGAGATACTCTGAAAGTAGATCTGACATTTACTAGAATTATCATTGTTTTCCACAAATGCCTAACAAATTCAGCTGTGATGTTATCAGTACAGTAATATAAGAGATGCATTCCTAGTCTGGTTTTGCACTTATCCTATTTTAATGCTTAGAAAACCCATTTGGTATTTAATTTAAAAGCTATACCTTCATTTTTTACTGCAACAAATGACTTCATTTAAAAAATATATCATTTGCTTTGGTCTTTTAAAACATTGGCAAAAATGTCTTTGATAACAGTGTTTTTTGGATGCTGTTTAGGGACACTTCTGGCTCCATGGAGTTATGATTAAAATCAGAAGCTAGGATGAGATGTCAGCTCTACTATGCAGATGAGGCAGAAACAATTAAAGACTGTGATTATGGTAGGATAGAAATGTCAAGAAAATGCCACATCAAATATCCTCATTCTATACAGATTAGAGGTGAGTGGAAAACTTCATTAGCAAGACAAGGACAAAAGGAAATTTTGCTTTGAAAACGCAACTCTATTAAAAGAGAAGATTTATCTATTGCAACTTGGAAAGTTACACTAAACAGAACAATTTAAAACCACAAAAATCACCCCAGTTTTTGTTAACATATTTAAATCTCCCTTTTTTGCAAAAGGTATGAGTGGAGGGTTAATCACTGAGCCCTAAAAACATGAAATAATTATCGCAAAAGCTGGCTTGGCTGATTTTTCTCCCAAATGGAAATTTTAGTTCCCTAGCATTTTCTTTCCTGTTGGAAAATTATATTCTAGTTTTTTTTCACATTGAGAAATGTGCTGTTTTACATTGCTGAAGCTTCCAGTTAGCTGATATTTTTTAATTTTATGATTTAGTAAGCATGTAAGTTAAAGAAAACCCAAATTCTAATTGACTTACATAAAATGGGGATTTATTGGTTCACATTAATGTAGGGTCCAATCATGATTCAGTGGTTCTAAGATGATACCAGGGAGCATTTTTTGTTTTTGTTTGTTTTTCTTTTTCCCAATCTGCTTTCTGTGGCGTTGGCTCTGTTCTGAGGATAGCCTGATTTCCATTTGCAAGATTGCTGCCAAAAGTTCCCAGGGTCATCTTCTTCCTTATGCAGCTCAGAGAGGGTGTCACGTTTTTTTTTTTTTAAAAAAAAAAAGTAAAGAGAAAAGAAAGGAAGGAATAAAGAAGAGAAGGGAGGAAGATTCTGGGACCTTTCTCTGATTGGGCCATCTTAGGTCATTTGCCTCCCATGGCCAGGGAATGCCGTGGAGTGACCGAGGATTAGGTTCAGGTAAGAAGTCCACCCCTGAACCTTTAGACCAATTTGGGATCAATTTACCAATCTTCATAGCTGCTTCACAATGCGGAGGATGTTGGGAAAGGTAATCAGAAAACAACTATTTTTGTTCACTGCATCTCAAAAATGACTATGTTTCAAAAAAGTACTGCTGGTGTTAGAAGTCAGGGTAGTGGTTAGCTTTAGGGAGGAGGTGAGTAGTGACTGGATATTGGGCATGAGGAACTCTCATGGGGTGTTGTTACTGTTCTATTCCTCGATCTGGCTGATAGTTACATGGGTGTGTTTACTTTCTGAAAATTCATCTAGCTGTAACATTCATGATTAAATGGCTTCTGTGTTAATCGTGCTTTCATAAACACGTATAAAATTTAACTGAGAATAGAAAAGATTGTAAAGTTATTTGTGTACAGTAATTTACATGGAGTATAGTAATTATACCCAAGCTTCACAAACTAGGCACTGAGGCACCCCAGGGTGCCACAGAGAACTCATAGTGATGCTATAGGCTATTTTAAATTTTTGAAGGAAACACAGCAATATATCATCTTCTGATCACTGTGTAAACTACTAGCTTGGAATAGGTTATAGTTTTTATACGAGATCATATTCTCTTCATTTTGATGATGTCCTGTCTTTGCAAATATGGGGTGTTTTTGGCAATTGCTGTGATAAAAAGCAAGTGCTGCATGAAAAATCAATGAGGAACAGGAAATGAGGGTGGCACAGTGTCCAATCCAATTCTAAGGTTTAAGTAGCTGTGCAGTGCTCAACAGGAGCACACATCCCATTGGTAATTATGGCTATTGAAGAATGAAATTAAAAGATGATTGTATTTTTTTCAACGAGCTACTAAATTGTTAGGATATTAGTGCTTATTAAGTTGCTTGGACATAATTATGTAATAAGTGTAACTATTATCTATTCCTTTTGGCCTAGGGTAAAGCACTAAGAGTGCTAGGAATTGAGAAAGTTTGGGAATCATTGGATCATACTATTTTTGTATGGTCAATTAGCTTCCACTGTTTGGCTACTGAATAATCAGGTCAGCAAATTAATAAGCTATTAATAAAAGAAATGAACAATGTATTGTACAATTCTCTGCCTTCTAATGCAGAGAATATTTAATAAATAAAACATTTTGTTATAACCCAGGCTCATTGTTCTGAGCACCAATCACCACCCCAGCCTTTAATACAGACAGGCACTTAGGGTTCCAGACGCTACACTGCAGAACCAGGCTGTGCTTGGCAGGCCTTAAGGCCCTAGTGTGGCTTTGTGTGGCTATTGTCATGAATGTATTTTAAACTAATATTAGCAGTTTTCTACTCTGTTTAGTTGGCTGTGGTTTTGTCCTGTCAGAAAAATAGGATAAAATCATGGAAGGGTGTGACATTCTTTAGAAAACCTGTGCTAGGATTCTGGTTCTGACACTAGTTTTTTAATGTTATTAAGTTACTTCTCTGAAGCACAGCATCTTTCCTGCAAAAAGAGGCCAAAGAAGTCTATGTTTCAATGTGAAAGACTTTGCAGGAAGCCTGGCATATGACAGGCATTTAAAACCCTATCAATACAAATCCTTATGTGCCTCGTCTGTGCTAAAACCATGATTAAGACACAGCTCTGCCTTTAAGAAGCTAAAACAGGTAACAGAGAGCTGGGCTGTAGTGAAATAATTAAGGCAGGAAGTAGAGGATGATGTAAAGGAGTTTTTAAGTGTATTGAGAACAGAGAGGAACCAAGAATGATTTCTCAGTGAAGGGAATGAACACTGTTTGGAGGAGATGACCGCCATGGTGGGGTTCTAGGCATGAGTGGATTTCAGCAGGCGAAGGTGGAGCTGAAGGCACTCAGGGGAGGGAAGAGGGTCAGCACCAGCTCACGCTCAGAGGAAGCCAGGTGAGAAGCAGCCGGGCCAAGTGGCCGGGCAGCTGCACATGTAGCAGTCGACGCAGAGGGTAGGCAGGTGGATAGAGGACTTGCAGGAGGCTGAAAACACAGCTGGGGACTGAGAGGGTAAATGTTCATTATTATTTTCTGGAGGTTGGGCTTAGTCTGTGGTTGAGGACTTTGAGCAGAGCCAGGGAAGGCATCAGTAGTCACATCAATTGAATGACCAGATGGGGCGGACAAAAAGCCAGGGACACATCAATAAACTCACCTCTTTGTCTTCCCTCTTCCTTTTTCTTATTATTTTCCACCCCTTCTCCCCTTCATTCTCTCCCTTCTCCCCAACCCCCTGTATTTAGGCTTGTTTCTCAGACACTTCTATATTTCTCAGCTTTTACCTCAAGAAGTTTGGCTTCTTTATCCATCACACTCAAGGAGAAATCTCTTATTTCTGGTCTGGACCTGAACGCACACCCATTCAATAAAAATTTAATGAATATCTGTGTGGTACGTTATTTAGGACTCTGATTTTGGAATTATCAAAAGAAAAAAAATTGGGGGTACTACTGGGCTGTTCACCAATTTTTTTCACTGCCCATGGAATTGTTTTTTAACTGGTTAGTCAGAGAGACTTTATTACCAAGGCTGTCATGGATGGCTGTGCAGGGTCTGAGTACATTACTCCAAGGGGAATCATTCCTACAGCATGTGATAGGAACAGCGGCCCCTGGACTTGTGGATCTTCAAATGGTAGCTATTTAGAACTTGACAAGGACTAATTTGTTTATTTCCATATTTTCTATGTCTAGGTATAGACACTTTCTCTCTTGACTGAGTAGAAGATGCTATAACAAATCGAAATGGATGAATAAGACACATATGATTTATTAACTCAGCATTCTATGATTATAATGATTGACATTGAATGAAACATTTTATTCTAATACATAAAAATAAATCTCAAGCCTTTAAAGAAATATCTAAGGAAGCAAGTAGAATGGTTACTTGCTATTAAGCTGGACAACGGCAACTGTCAAATTGGGACTTCTTTATCAAGTATAAAAGGGAAAGCAAAATAATTACTGTGGCAAAGGAAAATATCTCCAAGCCAACCTATGTTAGCTCATAAAATATTTATTTTTATAGATGGTGTTAAAGTTTTCCTTTGAAAGAATGGATATATTTTATTTAAAGGTATTAGGTTTCCATGACTACAACCTCTGGAGGAAGGGGATAACTTTTTTTAAACATTCCTGTGTACTACTCAGTTCCAATTATGTACCAAACCAGCTGGTTCAATGCTTTCTCAAGCGCTATAAACACAGAAATAAAGGGGAAAAATGAAGTGCATTTTCTGATGTGATCAGTCAGCTAGAGATAGGTATGAGACAGGCAAAAGTCGTTTTTCCATTTTTAAGGGAAGGAAGCTCCAGTACTCTGGGGGTATTTGTCCAATCCACCTAGCAAGTCACCAATATTTCTGAAACTAAATCCCAGACCTGCTGTTTATCATTTCCTCTGCCAAAGCTATTTCTTTCCATAAAATCAGCTCTTTCTCATTACGACTGGAGTTCTCCTCCAGCAAAGTAAAATCCCTATGCAATTATTCCTGGGTTTGGCTTGCCTAAAAAATAAAATAAAATACAACTTTAAAAGAATGGCTTTGTCAATAAGCTTGAAATGAGTCATAAGAGTAAAAGGAGAATTTCTTTTTTTCTAGGAGTGTGAAAGAGAAAGCTGGATTCAATGACCTCTCAGGCCACTTTCACTTCTAAACATTTTGATGTTAGAGAAAATTTTAAAAGGGGTTCATCTGTAGATGAGTCAATCACATTGTGGTTTTCAGGTTCTACTTTCCTTATGCCAAAATATTGCAGCCTTAGTCAAAAACATCCATGAAATCAGTTACCAATGCTCACATAACTAAACAATGAAACTTTTGAATTCATTTTAATATTTTGGTTGCTTTGAAACATCCTGACGTAGGTGGATATTCCCAGAGCCCTGTGATAATCTACTGTGGTGCCAGTGACTGCTGTATAGAATACACATATGTAAAATTTAAAACTTGCTGCACTGCAATGTTATCAGTGACCAGATTTCATAAGAGACAGCTACTTATAATGGAAAATAACTTTTGTGTTTCACCCTCTTGGATTCAAATACCAACTCTAACTCATCCAATGTGGCCAAGTTGCTTAATTTCTCTTGGTCCTATTTCCCTCATCTTTGAAATACAGTGATAATAGCTACCTCAAAGTTTTGTGTTGAGAACATGAAGAGATAATGTATGTACCTGGTACTTAGTAAAGATTCAATAAATGAGACAGCCCCCCATCACATTTTCCCTGATAAAACATTTGTTCTTCAATCCTGAAAGTACCATGTAGTTTTAAAAACACTCAACAGAATTAAAACATAATTTTGGGTAGAGAATTTTTGTGCACCCCAGTAGGTAACTGGAAACATCACTGAAGAAAACTATAAAAATCAATGTTTTGTTATTTTCTTATCTAGGATTTATAGGGGTGAAGGGAACTTTTCTTTCACCTTCTGAAGGTTTGATCTCTGGAATAAATTTGATAACTTGATAGTTGATAGACTAACAGGAGAAAGGCACACAAATTTATTATGTGCATTTGCATGGGAGTCTCACAAAATATGAGACTCAGAGAAGGGCCTTATGGTTGAAGTTTAAGAAAGAATTTTGAGCTACAGAAAGAAATAGGGCTTTAAAGGCTCCTGGAGGCTGGTGGTGACAAGTTTTTGGCAGGTGAGTGGAGGAACTGTACTGTGAACAAAGGTTGTCTTATTGTGCAGACAAGGTCTCTCTGGTAGCAGCCCTCAGAAGCATAGGTGAAAAGTCTGTCTGGGCTTGGTGGCCTGGGTGGAGACCTTTAGTTTCTTCTCCATAGGTTAATCTTCTCTGGTCAATATAGCTTCCAGGGAGGAGGTTCCTTATGGAGGAATTTCCCTTAGTCAGATAAGGGAAACTTCAGAGAAAGTCCCTCCCTGTGCTTCAGGAGAGTCAGAAGGTGAGAGACAGGGGCAGGAGAAGGTCAGAGAGACCTTGGTTCTAAGGCTGCTTCTCTAGTTAAAGCACTCAGCATGTCAAAGTGTCATGCTTTGGAGTATTGTTTTCTAAGCACCAACCGATTCCAGGATCTCCATATTTGATTAATCTGAAGTCCTTAAAAGTCACTCAAGGGATCCTCTAAACTTGGAAAATTACAAGAGAGTCTCAAAAGTGTTTTCAGTCAAGGGGCCATAGGCAAAGAATAAAATATATTGTGTACGGTGGGGAATTACTTTTAAACATATACTGGGAACAAATTGAATTGAAGAAATGTTTTCTGGTTTTACTGAATGTAAAAACAGGATTTGAGTTCAAGGTCGAGATCTCCCATGTATTGTTTCTGTAAGGAGTTGAAAAACATGTCTTTGAGCCTCAGCCCCCTCATTTTCAAACATGAGACTCAGACAGTGTCCCCCGGACTTGACAGCCAACGGAGTGAGCTAGCAAAGGCTGCCATTCTGTTACTCATGTTGACTAGAATAAAAGACAGTCAAAAGAGGTTAAGAGACTGTTATGAGGCAAATGACAATAAAGCCAGAAGAAAAAGCATCCAAAATGTCCTGATCCAGAAAGTATGAATGTTTGTTACATGCATGAATAATGCAAAAAACAAAAAACAAAGAAAGAACACTGTGCTCTGGCCCTTCGGTGGCACTCGTTGTCGGGATGCGGGTTGTTCTGTGCACTAGAACAATGGAACAACCTTCTGCCAACCCCTCTCTCAACCCCGGTCCTCAGGCCCTTATCAAATGGGGATTCTTTTTTTTTTCCTTTTACGTGCCTAATTGGATGCTGCTTTTTTACTCTAGGCAGCAAACTTTTCATAAAAACTGACATAAGCCCAAGTTAAAAATTAGTAGAAATATGTCAATTTTTAGTTTAATTTAAGGTGAAAAAATACTCATAAAACAGTCATGTGGACATAGCGTGGGTAGTAGTGTAAGAAATGAGGAGGGGGACCACAGCCTATAGCATGGGATTCTACAAACAACTCCTTTGATGCCTCCTTCCTTCACTGAATTGAAACATAATCTTTAGAAGGCCCCAGGAACCCTCAAAGGCAGGGGTATTTTAGATTTACCTATGACTATCCGAATGAGGACAGCCAGAAGCAGTAGGCTATACCTTTTCTTATCCTTCAATCAGAGGCACAGGGCCAGATAAAATTGTTTAGTTATTTATTGCCAACACAATATAAGTGGCAACTATGCACTAAGTGTTGACAAAAGTTAGTTATGAAGACCTAGGCAGTCTACCCCTTCACAAAAGAGGATCCATGACTGTCTCCAAGGCATGGAGCTCGCTGGCAGATTTCCCTTCCCTTCCCTCCCATGGGCAGTCCTCCTGTCTTTCTACTGGCGAGTTCCATGCTAACTGCAGGCTCTAGGCATGTCATTCTCTTCTGTCCAGACAGAGTATTCTGCACTGAAATTGTGGATTAAAAGCAACCTGGCTTTGCAAATCCATCTTCCTGAAAGTACCCTCACTACTCCCAAACTCCTGGCTCTGCTCAACTCAAACAATGTCTGGATCAAAAAAAAAAGAGAAAGGTCTGTTGATGGAATGAACCATTAAAGATCAAATGAGAAGGGAGATAAAGTTGCTGTGGGGCAGAAACTTAGTTTAGCAGCTGTGTGCTCTGAGTCTTTTGTGGTTTGGGTATTTTTAAATATAAAATACTAGAAATATTGAGCTGTGGGGTCTTCCTAAATGTTTTCTCTTTTGATCTTTAAAAAAAACACAAAATGTTTTCAGTAACTATTTTAAGAAAACAGGATTTTGCACATGCAACAATTAAAATATTTTGTTACTATTTGGCATGTTGCAAAAATAATCAAATAATTATTTTTCAGACTTCTTGTCAGGTTTATGATGACATGCCTAATAAAGTAGACATAGGCATTACATCACAATTTCACCTTTACTCATTTACATTAATTTGTCTCCATTTCTGAGACAATATTTATCTACTTATAACTGCACTTTCACTCATGTGAGTAATAGAGATTGGTTGTAGAATATAATCAATTATAGATTCCCCCTCCAAGTCATCAATCTTAGCTAATAAAATGCAGACAATCATTTTAAAAGTTATTTTAAAGTGTTGGCAGAGAGATACAAATTTACAACATGACCATCGACCCAGTGACCCACCTGCATTACAGTTGTAGGTGAGCTTGCAATTCAGAAAAAGAAAATGTTATCACCGTCACCAGTGTGCCCAACTCATCATCCCATTTTATCCCAAGAGTATTCATGTATCAGATTTTCCTCCTTATAATTAGGCAGCAGGAATTTATTGAGCTTTTAATGTGTCTAAGCCATGTGATAGATTTTTTAGAGAATTCAAAGGAGATAAAAAGACATCAAGGGCAAAGCCATGGCCTCTGTCCCCAAATCAGTATTATAGTGGTGGTAAGCACAGGTGCATAAAAAATTCCATGTGTGGGATCATTAAAGAAGTACCTTGATTTAGCCAAGGCTAAGAAAGGAGAACATTTAGAGAACAGATTTGCTTACTTATGACTTCTAGTGTTTCCATTGCTTGTCTTGCAGTTTGCGTTATTCATGAGAAGGAATAAGAGGTTCCTCCCACACAGCATAAATGTTCTTACTGCATGACCTTGAAATAATCATGCTTTGCCTGTGCTGCAGAAACTGATATTGGCATATGTTTAGCTCAACAATTTTAACTTTACCACAATCAGATGGAAACATTATGAAAACAGTCACATAAATATAGAACAGTGGTTCTCAAAGTTGATGTGTACAAGGATTATCCAAATTGGCATTCAGGAGTCATTTAAAATGACTTTAAACATTCTAATTCAGTAGAACACCCCACCCTCAGACTTTCTTATTCAACAGAAGATGTTACCCCGCTTTTAGACATTTTGTCTCAGTCAATAGATTTGGGGTGAGCCCTGGAAATTTGAGTTTTAAGGCTCGTTCTAAGTGACTCTCATTCAGGAAGCCCAAAGTCACAGTCTGAGATGTTCTTCTACAGAACTTAGTGAGTGCCACAGCCGTGCTAGCTTGGTGCAATTTTTCAAAGAGCTGAACATTATAGCATCGCATCAGTACTGGGTGCCCTTATTCAAAGACTTGGGTTAGGTAGCTATTGATGTGAGTTTAAACTGAAGAAGCAAATTCTTGTATTCCTACAGTAATTTTCTTAGGTATTCCTTTAAATTCCTTTTCTTATCTGGTCAGAAATCCTACTGCAATTTGCTACACAATAACCAACTGTCTCATGACCCTTCTGTGTTCCTCAGTCTGCCCTAACAAAGTAACAAACATTGGGTGGTTTAAACAACAAAAATTTAATCTCTCACAGTTCTGGAGGCTCAGAAGTCCGAAATCAAGGTGTCTGCAGAACCATGCTCCTTTCAAAGCCTGTAGGGGAGACTCTTTTCTTACCTCTTCCTATCTTCTGGAGATGGTCGTTGATCCTTGGCAATCCTCGGCGTTCCTTCTTTTATAAATCATCACCCCAATTTTTGCCTTCATGTTTGCATGGTATTCTCTTTGTATGAGTGTTTGTCTCTTTATCCAAATTTCCCACGTTTATAACGACACCAGTCATGTTGGATTACAGCCCACCCTACTGACCTCATTGCAGCTCAATTACCTCTGTAAAGATCCTATTTCCACAAAAGATCAAATTCTGAGGTAATGGGGTTTAGGACTTCAACATATCTTTACTGGGGGGGTACACAATCCAGCCCATAACACCTTCCTTCCCCTTAATTCTGTTGTTGAATATATTTAAGTACTCAGCTATAGGCAGTAGGAACAGAAAGGTTGAATTGTGGTTCTCGTAACTGATATGTATATTGTTCTGGGTGACTTCTTAAAAAAATTTACCAATTTTTTTTTTTCTTTCTGGGGTGACACTTTTCAACTGTATCCTTGAAAAATATTAGGACTAGGCTGTAATAAATAAAGGGGAGTTGCTGTAACCTCATCCCAGGGGTTAAATCAGTCCCTTAAAATTGATTGCCTTATATTTTCAGCATTTTTTTTTTTCCTTTAAAGCAATTGAGTTCTTCCTTTCCATCTTTTTATCTCTAGGTTTTTGTTTTTTTCTGTAAGGTTACTTTAAAAAATCAACACAAAACCCTTTTTAAGATCTTGTGTTTCTTCTAATATTAGATCCTGGGAAACAACATTTTATTCTCTCCTTAAGTATTTGGATTAAAATAAAATTTGCCAGTTGTCAAGTCTTAAAGGCAGAGCCTTAGACTATTCTGTTAGTTGTTCTTAATCCCTTAGTCATTCAATGTTTTGAATTAAATCCAAGTCAAAAAGCAATTTTTCAACAAACAAGAAAAATAATATTTTTTATATATTTGGTGTTTGGTCAAGTTTTACAAAAATTAAATTATTCATAATTTTGTATGGTGAATGAGAAGATTGAGAAGTAATTCTACTGTGTAACATCGCATACTATATAGCACTGAATTGTGGAGATTTTTTGTGGGATTTGCCACCTGTGAAGGCATGTGTAGGGTTTGTAATAACTTCACTCTGTAGAGGGGGAGGTTTTGAAGGAGATGATATGCCCAAAAGCCAGAATGAGAGCCAGAGTGGGAAAGTGCTAAAAAATGAAAACAACAAACAAAGCAAAACCTTAATAATAGCTATTGAATGCACAACTATTTGTATCCTGAATAAAGGAGAAACATTAGCTTCGGAAGCTTGTCATTGAAAAGGATGAAAACATGAAAGTAGGAAAGGAAAGGGAAAGAGTACTCTGTAACTGCTGGAAGAGAGAGAAGGGTCATTACAGCAGAGAAGATGCCACCTAAAGGGTAGTTCACTTTATTATTGATGTGGTACTTCCGCTAGCACACAAAGCAGTCTCAGTGCTGTTTCTGGGCTCAGAGATACTCTCTGGATGATGGCTTTCATCATCGTATTTCTTTGTGTTGTGTGCTGTGATCACAATGACAAGGCTGTGCTCTGGCTCTTTTGTTTGTTTGTTTGTTTGCTCTGAGAGCAGGTAGCAGGCACTGCTACAATGCAGGATTGAAGTTCTCAGCTTCTTATAAAGCAGGCTGTTCTTCATGGGTTGAAAGACTCGGCTTCCAGATTCATAGGTGAGAAATTTGTTTCGCAAGTTTCTGTTAAACATCATTCCTAGGAAAATGTTCGCATTTCATATCCAGTTGTGGGGATACACATTTATGAGTATAAATCATATGTGTTTTTCAAACAAGATGTGAAAACTTTTAAATACCCAGCTAAAATGTCGCTAAAACTACAAAGTCATTGGGATAGCATAGTTTATCCAAAGAGGAGAAACCTGTAATTTAATATATTTAATAAATTGAACTAAATTAATACTTCTTTCTTAATTATTAAATACTATATATAAGCTTGTAAACCAGATGTCTAACTTTTACCCTCAGTTATCTTGCAGGGGGAATTGTGGTTTTAATATGGTCATGTTTCATGATAAATTCTCTTGTAACTTTGTGATTTAAAAATAAACCATGTTTAAATATATCTTCAGCATTTATCATTATATCTTTTTATCACTTTATATTTTGTCTCTCCTCCCACAGTGTTTCAACTCTTCTTGCCTCGGTATATTAAACTATTCTACAGTAAAACGGAATTTGTAACATTCCTGCTTTATCCCAGGTATTAAAAATCTCTTACAGTCTCAAATTTCTTACAATTGGAAATTTCTCTATATTCCCCATAACTAACACAGTATGTGGGATGTAGTAAGTGTTAATTAAATATTTGTCGAATAACAATAAAGTAAATCATTATGAATACAGAATGTGTTCAATGATGCTACTGAAACTACCAGGGCTATCGACAAGTTTATTCACACAGGAAGGTGACAGAAAATAAATGCACTCATATTGTGGATATCTTTGAAAGCCATGGTCAGGAGCTCCTGTCATGCATTTTGGTACAGAGAAATGAAAAGCTATTGCATATTTTTTATTATCATTATAATTCAGAAAAACAAGGAACTTCAGGTAGAGAAAGGAGCAGTTAAAGGATAAAAGTGAGCATTAGTTTATGGCATAGGAAAGAAAGAGGGTGAATGAGTGACCCAGAAATGTCAGCATTAGAGGGACCATTCGGAGGCTTGAAGAAGGTAGGGAGTAAAGGAAATGAAGCAACCTACTGTACCTGTTAGAGCTGGAGAATACAACTAAGAAAAACTGAAATCTGAACAAAGAGGGAAGAAGGGGCAGGGAGTGGGTGTCTGGATAAACAGAATGAGAAATTGACTTTCCTAGCAGAAAGGAATCACAGGCACAAAGACATGACAATACAAAGCATTTGTCAAATCATATAGGTTGGTTGGAGCAGGGGTCCTTGGAACAAAAACCAACATTTCATTCTCTCCTTAAGTATCTGAATTAAAATAAAAATTATGAGGGTCAACAGCTGAGAGTAAACAGGACTGAATGGCATGAAGAATGCCATTGAACTTGATCTTTGATCCCTCCAGAAACAGGGAGCCTTTGAATGATTTTAAACACAAGAAACATGATCATATCTGAAGGAATAAAGCCAGGACGAAAGTTATGGCAGTGCTGTGCAAGATGAATTAACATAATAATAGCTAATACTTCTATTCCACTTATGTGAGCTAGGTGGTTTGCATATATTATAAATGGTTTGCATATATTCACTTAATCCTCAGAGCAAATAACAAAGTTAGGTACCACCATTTTTCAGATGAGGAAATTAAGGCATGGTGAGATTAAGTAATTTACCCAAGGTTACGCAGATGGTTGATAGCAGAACCTGATTGAAAACTGGCAGGCTGGGTCCAGTGCTCTATATTACTGTGCTATTCAGTCTCCAGACAATACATCGAGAAGCATAAACATATGTTACATACAACTGTGATCATTAAGTCATCACAAACTTTATATTCAAAATATAGAAAATTTGACTGAAGCTATTCAAAAAATACAGTAGAAGGCTAATGTGTTTTACTATTTTAGGAAAAATGAGCTTTACTTTTTTCTGAATTGATTTATGATAAATTTCCTTACTTCTCTGTTTTTCAGTAGTATTTTTTTTTCTCATTTACCCTCAAGTACCTTTGATTTTGATCACTACTTTAGTTATTTTATGGAATACTGGGACTCATCAATTCAGTTTACATTTTTCAATATCATATCAAAACTATAATCTGATTAAGAAAGTAGAAAAAGTAAACAATTATTTAAAGAAAATTCTCAAGGCCAGCCTATGTGCTTAATAAATGCTTAGCAGTTTTAATACTTGTTGAATCAAAAATAATAAAGTAAAATATTTAGGTTGCAGCAAGTGAAACTGAATTGTATTAATCAATAAACAGTTGATAACTTGACATTTTCAAGTCAGTAAAGCTTAAGTTAGTTGCTATAACATAGATTAAAAGCTTTATGGTTAAGCTAAGATATTAAACCAATTTACGTATACCTCTCAGAATTTTCAAACTTCAGCAATTTGAAACTTCATTTCCAGATTTAATTCAGACAATATTTATTAAAATTGTATTATATACTAGGCAGAGAACTGGGCAGTCTCTAGGGAAAAGAGAGAGAGATGAGGCATGATTGGAATTCTCAAGGAACTTCTGAATCTGGTAAGGAAGAAAAGTACATAAATAACTATAGTGCAGGATAAAATAGAGTAAATGTCAAAAATAAAATATAAACAAAATACTGAGGAGAAAGTGATAGGTTTTGTCTGGAAAAATCAGAGAAACTTGTTTGTGGAATTTAACCTGAGCTTTGAAAGATAAACAAGGTTTCAGTAGTTGGGAGTTATAAGAAAAATACTCCAAGTTGAAATAATAGCTCAGCACATACAGATCTGTGAAAATATAGTGCATGTTGAGGGAAATACGAGTAGTTTAATGAGATGGATATGAGACTGGAAACTATAAAATCAGGTCAGGGAGGGCATTCAACATCACACTAAATTGTTAATGCCCTTCAGCCAAACACCACCAGGAACACACCTGTAGTTAAGCAAATTTCATTACTGCACATTGTATCGAGAGGGAACACACACCATGAAGAACTGTGGGGTGTCCGGTAGGAGGAGGCTAAGAGGAACCTATCATAGGACTGGGGTTCTGCTTAGGTGATTTGGGGAAGAGTCTAAGGAATGGGGTTGTGCTCTAGATTGGATGCTGTCAGAAAGGTGGGGTGTCTCAATAAGTCTTATCGATAGGGAGGGGAGGCTAGAATGAGGATAGAGCTGCCATTGCTAAAGCACAAGCAGTTGCTCATTTTGGCCAAGACAAGGGGTGTTTGGTGTTTTATGGGTGGCACAATGACTTTGATTTTGTCATTGCTTAGGCAAAATTATGAAGTGCCCTTCCTTTGTCTCACTTTATTATGGTCTCAGAGTAACTTTCACCTAAGTTGTGTGTATGCTATAAAATTGTTTATGCACAAGAGAATATCCCAGTGCCAGGATGGCTCCTTAATGACAGGAATGCTCTTTTTTTTTTTCTTTTTAAGACTTATAACAACATTCTGTAACTAGTGAGAATTATGAAAGACTTGTGAGCTAAGAATTATTGCCTTCATTTTTCCTTGAAGAGCAGCAAGTGAAGTGTGGACAGAATGAAGGCTGGGAGACCCATTGCAATAATTCAGACAAGAAATGAGGAGGCCTAAACCAGACTGAATGCACAGCAGGACCACTGGGGTCCAGGAGGATGCCCCAGGGCCTTGGATTCCAAAGTGGGACAGGAAGAAGGAAAGGCAAAGTAAAGGGGGTGATGAAACCACTTCAAAATTTTGCCAGGGTTAACACTCCCACATGCTTAACACCTTAAAACTCCCTGTCAGCAGTGGAAGCTGCCAATCATGGGTCAATTTTGGTTAACCTCTCTCCCCTAAGGTCATTTTGAAGGAATAGAAACACCTTGCTTTACAGACTGCCAACCTCACAGACACAGAACGTGCTTTAGAGAAGCTCTCTGAATTTAGGAAATCTCTCAGGTTCTCTGAAAGCTGAGTACAAAGAAGGCATAATTCCCAAAGAGTAGGTGTTCAGGTGAGAGTTGTTTTCAGATGTTAACAGGTTTGCAATAGGCATGGTTTTATTTACTATATTTTAATTCGTGATTTTGGACCCATTTGGCACTTCCGTTCCATGTTCTTTGCCAATTTTTTTCTTGTCATAGATGGATGGAGAAAAAGCGACCCCCTGTGAACACACATGTGGTCATGCATGGTATGAATTACGGGAATGGTAATGGCTTCCTTAAGCCATGCCACACTTCCTACTGTAGAGTTGAGTCACGTCTGTGTTGGTGTATGAGCAAATAGTAGGTCTGCGTAAATGGATAACGATTGCCTGTGGGGAGTGGTTATCTGATTATGGGGCACTGGGATGGAAGGGAAGCATGAGCTCTAAATCCTAACAGGCCAGAAAAGAAGGCTCTGACTTAGAGGTGCTCAAGTGCTAATGTGTGTGTGAGTCACTGGAGATCTGGTTCTGATTTGGTAGGTTGGGTAAAGCTGAGATTCTGTGTTTCTAAGCAGTTACTGAGCAATGCCAATGCTGCTGACCTAGGGACCACATTTTGGGGAGCAAGGCTCAGTTTGTCTCTGCATTTACTTAGTTTGTTGACTAATACTCTATGGGCTCTGGTTCACTTTCTCCAAAGGTTCTGTATTTTCTTTCTTTTCTTATCCCCCATCCTTTCTAACACATATGGTCTCTCATTCCTTTCTTCCACTTTCACTTCTGCTTTTTTTGCCCAAGAATAATAATCTATGTAAATTTACTTACTTTTCTACTTTACTTAAAAAACGCACCTAAGTTTTGAAATTAGACAAGAAAGGTGTAGCATTCAAGCGATGTGGATTCATATCTCTTTATTTTATATTCTGTTTTGCGTTATACTTTTCATATCTGAATGCAAACTTGAGTACCTGAAACAAAACCCTGCGAATATTGGCCCTTCTTGGAGTTTAGCGTCTTCTTTTAACTTGGAAACCATCTGCATTCATGAAGCAGATTTTGATTATATTCCTACATATTATTTTGATTATCTTGAATATATTGATTACATTTAGCTATAGTTTCATTATTCTCCCAGTTAAATGTACCATTGTAGCAAAAGTTTAATTTTCTCCCTCTAAAATGAAATAATGAAATCTATCTATGAGAGAAAGAGAGAGGGAGGCAGAGCGAGAGAGCAAAGGAAGAACATTTTTATCTCTTTTTTCTTCTTTTCTGGGAGCACCTCAGCAGCCTATTTTATAGTCTTAAAGACTGGCAGTAAAAATACTTTCTCTTTCTTTCTTTTTCTTTTTTCTTTTCTTTTGGTAAACTGAATAATACATGAAGATCAGGGATCTTTGCATTAAAGACCACCAGCAGTGTTTCCTTTTGCAAATCAAATAATAGTTATGAAAGTTACTCTATATGATGTGTTACTATTAAAATAGCTTGTGGATATTATATTTTTTTACCTCATCAACTCTAGCAGATATATAGCTCAGACCTCTTTGATGTTTGTATTCTTTTGAGAACTGAGGCTCAGAGCTAAAATGCATTCCTCCAGAGACTCTAGCTGATACAGGGAAGCCAGCAACAGACTCCCAGTCTCCCAATAAATTCCTGGCCTCTATATTCCTGTTCATGAAACATGACCACTTCCTAATATAGCTAACAGGCAAATTAAGATTTTCCTCCATTTGCTTTAAAAAGTATTCACTACTATAATATGATAGTATAATCTAAAATTCAAAACAAGTTTTGTAATAATATGAGATGCCACCTATGTTCATGTTACATAGAGATATTAAGATCAATCTGTCTGCATCTATCTGAGGTTCAATATTCATATTAACAATAAAATTTATCATGTCAGT
This sequence comes from Daubentonia madagascariensis, assembly GCA_023783475.1. Lineage (NCBI taxonomy): Eukaryota > Metazoa > Chordata > Mammalia > Primates > Daubentoniidae > Daubentonia > Daubentonia madagascariensis. Next base: position 32,460,815 of record JAKFHU010002140.1, on the reverse strand, counting down.
TTGTGAACCACTGGACCATTTCTTTACCTGGGTAGAAATTTTTTGTGCAGCTTTTCTTTTATGTCTGGAAAACTAGTGGAATTGACTTGCTCCCGCAGGGAGTTGCGGGGCCTGCAGAGAAAAAATGAAGTATTTTGAGATGATGAAATTACAATATTATTACAGGCTACTTTGTTTCTTCCTTCTATTTCCCTCTGGGTCTTCACCAATGAACTTATTTGCCAAATACTTTAATGAAAAATAAAAATGAAAATATAGGACTTGCTTCATGCTTTTGCCCTTTTTCTGGGAAGTGCTAGGCAGCAACTATTCTTGGTTTAAATACCAACCTGAGGTTTATTTTTATGTAAAATCCAGTTGATGAATAGAAGGTAATGTGGATGGCAAATAGCTGTTTTGGCTATCCATACAAGTGTTTCTTAATCAAAGGTGTCTTTCCTGTCATGTTGGGGCAAAGGTCTGGATTCAATAGCAAACATTTCAGAAATGTAAATGCCAGCATAGTAATTTTTATCACAGAAAATACTATAAAATGAGCTTTACACATAGTTTCTGCTCAGCATTGGACACTCAAGTCTCTTTCTTCCCCTCAGGAGTCTTGAATCGGAAGGTGGCAGGTGATGCACATCCGATGCTGTCATATATAACTTTGGCATCTAAATACATATACACTCTATAATATTTTAAACAATTTCCCATTTATTGACATGAAACAGTAGAACAAATCACTTTGAAAGCTAATTTTCATGTCTTTATGAGCTTGTTTCCTTGCCTCAAGAATTGTATCTCTCCTTTTTTTTTCCTTCTATTTCAGAATATTATGGGGGTACAACACTTTGGCTATATATATTGCCCATGCACTGCCCACATCAGAGCTACAATCGTGGACATCCCCCAGACTGCGTATCCCGCACCCATTCAGTGAGAGTTTTTCCCATCCCCTCCACCCCGCTCCCGTCTGCCCGCCCCCTGATGAATATTATTTCCATGTGTGACATAAGTATTGATCAGTTAGTAACAATTTGATGGTGAGTGCCAGTGGTGCTTGTTTTTCCATTCTTGTGACACTTTGCTTCGAAGAATGGGCTCTAGCTCCATCCAGGATAATACCAGATGTGTTAATTCACCGTTGTTTTTTATTGCTGAGTAATACTCCATGGTATACATATACCACATTTTATTAATCCACTTGTGTATTGATGGGCACCTGGGTTGTTTCCACATCTTTGCAATTGTGAATGTGCTCCTATAAACATTTGTGAGCAGATGTCTTTATTATAAAATGTCTTTTTTTCCTTTGGGTAAATACCCAGTAGTGGGATTGCTGGGTCAAATGGTAATTCTACTTTTAGTTCTTTGAGGTATCTCCATTTTACTTTCCATAGAGGTTGTACTAATTTGCAGTCCCACCAGCAGTGTATGAGTGTTCCTATCTGTCCACATCCCCGCCAACATTTGTTGTTTGGGGACTTTTTGATATGAGCCAATCTCACTGGAGTTAAGTGATATCTCATTGTGGTTTTGATTTGCATTTCCCTGATGATTAGAGAAGCTGAGCAATTTTTAATATGTTTGCTGGCCATTATTCTGTCTTCCTTTGAAAAGTTTCTGTTCATGTCCTTTGCCTATTTTTTAATGGGGTGGTTTGATTTTTTTCTTGTTGATTTTCCTAAGTTCTGTATAGATTCTGGTTATCAGCCCTTTATCAGATGTGTAGCATGCAAATATTTTCTCCCATTCTGTAGGTTGTCTGTTAGCTCTAGTGACAGTTTCCTTGGCTGTGCAGAAGCTTTTTAATCTGATCAGGTCCCATGTATTTATTTTGGTTGCTGCTGTGACTGCTTTGGGGGTCTTCTTCATAAATTCTTTGCCTAGGCCAATGTCCATCAGACTTTTTCCAATGTTTTCTTCGAGAATTCTTGTGGTTTCATGTCTTAGGTTTAGATCTGTTATCCATTGTGAGTTGATTTTTGTGAGAGGTGAAAGGTGTGGATCTAGTTTCAGTCTTCCACATGTGGACATCCAGTTTTCCCAGTGCCATTTATTGAATAGGTAATCTTTTCCCCAGTGTATGTTTTTGTGGAATTTGTCAAAGATCAGATGACAGTATGAAGATGGTTTTATATTTGGGTTCTCAGTCCTGTTCCATTGGTCTATGTCTCTGTTCTTGTGCCAGTACCATGCTGTTTTGGTTACTACAGCCTTGTAGTGTAGTTTGAAGTCTGGTATATTGAGAGAATTGTATCTCTTCTTTCACAAGAAGCCGGCTTATCCATGGCTGAGAGAAAGGGAAAATGCCATTATTTTGAAATCTATCTTTCATAATGAAGAGGTAACCAGTTTTTGTTTTTGTTTTAATAAATATTTAATAATAAAGCATGGTTCTTTAGAATACCCATGCTCAAGTACAGAAATGTATATATTCCCTCTCAACTGCCAAATCTGTAGTGCAGACTAAACAGTGAGCCTTCCCAGCTCTACCACAGACCAATTTTCATCAGTAAACAGTCCCCTGCATCCCAGTCATCTTCATTAGAGGGAAGAAACACTTCTGTATAAATCTAATCTTACTAAATGGTGGCAAATGACACCCACAAAGGAAACCTGGCACTAAAATAAGCTTTTCCTAGGCCATTCCTAAACCATTTCTGATGAATGGATCAACATAAAATTTTTAAAATACCTTGGAAAGTTGTGCAGATGACCCATTTTGAAACCACCCTGTACTACTTGGCCAGAGTTGCTTTATTATTTTACAATCTCATAAGTGTCAACAGTGGTTCTATGTCGTTTTAAGAAGTTGGTCACCATCTTAGTCCTCTCTTTCCTACCTTCACCTGGTAGGTTTGCACAGATTGAAAACCATCTTTCTTCAGATTCGTCTGTGCACCAACAATTTTGTATTCTCCTGAGTTTTTTCTATTTATCTTTTTCTTTTTGATTCATTCCACCACCTGCACACTTTTGTCAACTCTCTCTATTCAACTGAACACCCTGAGTGTCTGTTTAACCCAGTAGGAGATCTGGGAGCTGTCCTGGTCCAACAGAGACGAATGAATGTTACAGGAGAGTCCAATATATAAAACATACATAGCCTGAACTCCGCTCCCATGGCTCCTAGGGAACTCGGCAGAACATAGTTCAGAACTCCCTGAGTGAGAGTGTACGCTCTGCCTGTGACGTTCATGGATGTGTTTCCCGTAACCTTTTATTGAAGAAAGTGGTCTACAGCTAATAGAAGTATGTAAACTGTTAATGTATCTAATATCCTCATTTTCAGTTTCTTGCAAGTATAAATTATAACTTAACATATTTTCTGCAGCCAGCTCCTCCCCAGTGCTTCATACATTGTTGATGCTCCATAAATATTTATGGACTGACTAATTTCACTAAGCAGAGCAACTCTGGGTCAGGCCTGGTCAGGTTTTTCAATGCTGCAAAAAGATGGGTCTGACATCATTTGGTTCCCTAATAACTAGTAAACACATTTAGCTCTATAGGAATCCACTCAACAATGAACATTTGAGCAGCAAAACCTAACCCAGCCTTGCTTTCACCTGCTTCTTCAAAAATTTAGACGAGGGCTTGTCTTCAAATAAGCCCACAGTAGTGCAATGGAAAGAACTTTAGATCACAGAAATTATTAGATCAATCTCTAGTTATTCACTCAAATTCAATTAGTCTTCTCTGAATGAGACATAAACAGATGATTATGGATGTCTTGATCTGAAATTTATAGGTATTTGTTGATAAAAATCTAGCAAGCTAGCAATTGGCCAAGTAATATTTCATGGCATGTCATGTATCTCAAGCAGTGGCTGGAGCCTTTAGAGAAGGGGGTCTGGGAATGAATGTGACATCATCTGTCCAGCAAAGTGACAGGTGGTTCAGGAGCTACCTCTCACTTTGCCGCCACATTCATTCATCTCTGTTGGACCAGGACAGCTCCCAGATCTCCTACTGGGTTAAACAGACACTCAGGGTGTTCAGTTGAATAGAGAGAGTTGACAAAAGTGTGCAGGTGGTAGAATGAATCAAAAAGAAAAAGATAAATAGAAAAAACTCAGAATACAAAATTGTTGGTGCACAGACGAATCTGAAGAAAGATGGTTTTCAATCTGTGCAAACCTACCAGGTGAAGGTAGGAAAGAGAGGACTAAGATGGTGACCAACTTCTTAAAACGACATAGAACCACTGTTGACACTTATGAGATTGTAAAATAATAAAGCAACTCTGGCCAAGTAGTACAGGGTGGTTTCAAAATGGGTCATCTGCACAACTTTCCTAGGTATTTTTAAGTTTTTATGTTGATCCATTCCTTAGAAGTGGTTTAGGAATGGTCTAGGAAAAGTTTATTTTAGTGCCAGGTTTCCTCTGTGGGTGTCATTTGCCACCATTTAGTAAGATTAGATTTATACAGAAGTGTTTCTTCCCTCTAATGATGATGACGGGGATGCAGGGGACTGTTTACTGATGAAAATTGGTCTGTGGTAGAGCTGGGAAGGCTCACTGTTTAGTCTGCACTACAGATTTGGCAGTTGAGAGGGAATATATACATTTCTATACTTGAGCGTGGTTATTCTAAAGAACCATGCTTTATTATTAAGTATTTATTAAAACAAAAAAAACCAGTTACCACTTTTAAAATGGCATTTTAAAGAGTCAGTGTTATAAAATATACAAATAGTGAGATAAAAATGGTGGCTGTGTTGGTTAATTCTAAACCATGATCAACCAAGTACCATTGCAGTGATTCTTCTGCATGTGTTCCTTAAGATACTTCTACCTGCTCCAGTGAGGACCGTATCTTAGGCTACACTCTACTAATCTTAGCAACTGAAATTCCCTAAGGCCATGTGACTCCTGTCTGTTCTAAGAATCCTGAATGTTCTTTACTATGTCAGGGAACAAAAGATAGAACTACACGAAGCAGGTACTGGACATGACATTCTTAGCTATCTATGAAAACAACAACAGAAAAGTTATATTATTGCAAATTGTGTCATTTCATCATTGAGATTTATTATTCTGATGTAACAGACTAATCACCTGGGACAGAACTTATTTTTTGCTTGGTGCTTTTTTCCTTTCTGACAATGGAAACAGAAAAGAAAAGTAGCAAAAAGGGGCAGAAAAAGAGTTATAAGGACAGGAGTAATGTATTAAAGAAGAATCTAGAGAAATCCGGATTTTAAAATCTAACTTCATGGTGTATAAGAAAAGGAAGCATCTAAATATCATAGAGTATGGCAAACAAGCAAACATTGACTTGGTCGCGAAAAGACTTGGAAGCCACTCCCAGCTCTGCTGCATACTCTTGTAAGACTGTGGACAAGTTATCCTTCCATCCTTCATTTTCTTGTCTACAAAGTGGGATAATGCATAGTTTGCATGCTTATTTTAAAGATAAAATGAAAAAAATGCACAAAATATCTTCCAATGTTAACATAATAGGCACCTAAAAAAAAGTTGACTGGGTTTATTTAAATAAATTGTATCACATTTGTAAAACACAAGTTTTCAAACAAAATGGAGTAGTTTTATTAATATAATTGGAAAACTCTATGATGTAAGCAGTAGAGTTGATATATTGGCCCATTGTCAAGTATTTGATAGGTGATTCCATGAAATTTCATATGACATAGTATTCTCCTTCAGGCATTAACAAATTTAAATATTGAAAAGGGTTAGAACAATCTGGGTTATCAATGTTATTGTTCACAACAATAATGATAAATGAATAATAATGGTGATGCACAGTACTGCTGTGAGGACATAATTATTCATTGGATTCCAATTTGGAATTCTTGTTAAAATACTTATTATTTGAGGATGATGTCAAATTATGTATTGTTGAAATCTGAAGGCTTAAAATTGACTAGTTCAAAAACTAACAGTTTGAGCATTCATAAAAAAGATGAGTAATACTGAAATTCATCTTTTTTTAAAGAAACAGGAAATATTAATCTTCTTGGGAAATACAATTTGAGTCTAATTTTTGTACCATGTTCCTTAATGTTTCCAAGCTTTTAGAATCCATTTGATACATAAAATGAATGATTAGCCTCTTAATATAATTTCTAAAATTGTCCAGTTTACAGATTATAATCAGGTTCTGGGAAACTGAAAGAAGGTGAATTAAATACTTTCTTTTCCTCTGTCCATGCCATGGTCTATGTTTAGAGTTTCATCATCCTGTTCTTAGACTGGTAAAGCTTCTTCTCTTATACCCCATGTTGCTAATAATACCTCTTTTACTAGTGTAACTATGTTCTACAACACGCGTCAGACAAGATTAACATAATTCTTTGGCCACACACCTTAGGCAATTTTGCACTATTTTTCTTAATAAAGAACAATGTTCTTAGCCTGAACCATAAAGGTCTCCTATGATAGAACATCAAATAGCTGTTTATCACATTACCTTCCTTGTGTAGTATATATTTCACCAGAAATCCATGGTTTTGCTCCAGTTAGTCTCTTTAGTTAGAATTCTCATTCTTCACTCCCACTTTAACTCAATATACATGTTTTAAATACTGAAAACCTACTTAACCTTCAAAGAGCAGCCCAACTCTTTTCTCTTCCTTGAAGAGTAAATGAATATTCAGTCAGGAGTAATCTCTTTCTCTTTCTGCTATCATGCATGTTTTCGGTTTACCACTTTAACCACCATTTTCTTTTTAACTATACATATCTATTTTTCTCCCATGAGCTTGAATACTCCTTAAAGACAAAAAACATCAGGTTTTCTGTTCAATCTGTTAATCACATTTTAAAATTTGAGTTTATCATTCAAATGCAAAACCTGCTGAGAGCAAAGACTGTGCCTAGCTAGGTTTTCCTTTTGAACAAAAAGGTATTTTGAGGTTGTGACTACACAGAAAGATGTCTCTGAGAGGCTGGTTTCAGTGATCCGAAATTGTTTGACGTTACTGGTTTGACAGTTATTCAAATTTTAATTGAGTATTTCTGAAGCAACTCACTCTAGGTGTCATGTTTAGAGAGAGGATATTAAAAGACAGTAAAAGGCATGCTTTCTATCACTAAGGACTTTACTAACTTATGAAGAAGATTAAAATGACACAAATCAATACAAGCAAATGTAGTACTCTTGTCCCTGGAGGTCCTGACTTAAGCTTCTCTAAGGACAGCTAATGTTGCTTTTTATTCACACCTAGAAAATACCTAAACGTATCAGTTAGGATGCATTCAGGTACAAGTAACAGAATACCTAACTACTAGTAACTTCATTTATAGATATATGTTGGGGTTTTTGTTTGTTTGCTTGTTTAATTTGGAATGTCTGGAGGGAGGTCATTGTAAGCTTGTTGAGTGGCTCTTCAATGACTTTGAAACTCAGGCTTTTCCTATATATATTGGGCACCTCATATGTACAAGATGACTCCCATAGCACCAAGCATATGTCCCAAACAGAAAGGAAGGGGCCAGGCAGAAATGCATTGTCATTTACCAAGGAGGAAAAATCAACACAAAACAAAACAAAACAAAAAAACTTCTCTAGCACCCCTCCTAATACCCCTCATCCCACCTGCCTGAAGACTTCCCTTTACATACCATTGACCAGGAACTGGGTCCCATAGCTGCACAAGTCTACAAGGAAAGCAAGGAAAATGAGTTTCTAGAAAAGGCTAGTCGTAGTTGGTTTAGAGCAACTGTGTTTCATTCTCTTGGGTTAAGCATATTGCTACGGTGAACAAAATCAGGGTTCGCTTGATAAAAATGGGTGGAATGCTGTTTGGTGAAAATTTAGCATCTCCCACACCAAGTGATTCAAAATCTTTTACTAACTCTTCTTTAGGTCCTTTTTAGTAAGTTAACATCTTTCTGGGGAAAATTAGGCATTTGGGAAAATGCATGAACCATTTTACATCCCCATAGTACAATAACCAGAGGCCTTGCATTTCTAAGAACCAATGTGCCTTTACTGAATTTCTTTTCTGTTTACTTTTCAGCACTTGTCAAATTAATAGTATCTATAAAAAGCATCCATTTACTAAATAGTACCCCGGTGGTCCCAAAGAGCTACTAGCACAGTCCCTCTGGTTGCTGCTAGTCCACGGGTGAGCAGCTATAAAAGGCACTCGGGAAGAATATTGGAGAAACTTTGTACACAGATAGGACTACCATCCAGTGCTCATCAGAACTGTGTCATCATGGAAGTCCACATGGGACATCGATTGCAGTAGGGAGTAGGACAGATTTGGGGGTTATTACTAGGAAAGGTTCCTGGTAGAAAAAAATGTTGAGCCACCCTTTTAATTTATGGCTAGAATTCAGTCTCCTCAACCGAAGGTCCATTGGTCACTTCACAGAAAGGAAAACTGAGGTGCATAAATATTAATCTAAATGTAAAATAGAGAAACCACTGGTGAAAAAGGAACAGTGCCATTATCTTGCAGTCTGTAATCAAATAATTGCTGTCACTGATCCCCCACCCCCCACACACAAATGGAAAAGAAACAGGAAATCAATTTTCTCTCTTCAAATCTTCAAATTTTCAAATTCATGCACATGAGACCATCATAGTCACTTGAGTTGGACGTAGTATACACCACACTGAGGTTAAAAAACAAAATAAAATAAAAAACTGTTGCAAAGCTGGAGAAAGATTGTGTTTATATTTTAAAACTTCAGGGCAAATTAAAGCTGGCTTGTGTCCTATTCTAAAAATGTCTGATGGTTATATTAGTTTTAAAAACTTTTGCAAATGTGAAAATTCTGTGCCAAACTTCTCTTTTATTCGTCCTTTTTTTAAAAAAAAAACAACCACTAACTTTTGCTTCTTTGTCATTAATGAGGCTTGTGCATTGGGAACTCATTTAACATCATTGCTAACGAGCTCATTTTAATATCTGCATTTGTGATTAAGCTGACTTCATTAGAGAAGCCTAGAAATCTGCTCTTTTGATAGTGAAAATGGTATGCAGCCGTATCAACCACATCTGCTCCCTGTCTCTCCTCTCTCCGGCCCCCTTTCTCTTCCCTCTTTCTTAGTGGTTCCTATAGAACTGTTTAACAACCTAATTCTCAGTGTGTATTTGTCATGCTATGCATTGGACAATGAAATCTGAGCTATTTGAAAATGCATTTTGATGACTAATTACTTCTAATAGAAATATTATATATTTCTATTACTCCAATAGAAATATGTAATATGACTTCCAAAGATGTGACTATATGTCTTTGCTTCATCTTGACGTTTACTATACACCACTGTTAAACTTTAGCATATTGAAAAACATCTCCTGAAAACAACTCTAAGAATTGACAAAAGACAAAATGGTAGTGGAAATGCACGCAAATGGCCTATTTGCACACCGTTAGTTCTTAGCGATGATTTTCTTTCATTAAAATGCAAAACTTTAAATTTTATTTGAATTTAATTACCCTGAAAGAATTGTCCTATTTAAAAAGTCTTTTTTTCCACCATTAAATTGTCTTTTACATATTATTATTTCCTTTTACATATTACTTTAATTTTTGGAAACAACTCATTTTAAAGGAAGATTTATTTTTAGGATCCCTTTATTAGAGAATCTTAGCATTAAGTGATTAAAAACTGTGGACACTAAAGAATTCTTCCTCTAGATATAATGTATAATAACCTCACTGGGTTCAAAATTTTTAAAAAATTATTAAATCTCAGGCAGCAAAGTGCCTCAGGAAATGATCCCATCCCCAAATCCAGAAATAAGCCTCCATGAAATTGATCAAATGCACCACGCCAGCGACAGATTTAGCAAGAGCCACATGACCTAGTCCTGGCCAGTGAACTCAGAGAACTTTCTGGAAAAGAGTTTTTATTCTTAAAAAGTATTTCCTAGGAGAGGCAATCTATTCTCCCCTGAATGTTACCATAACTGTTCATGGTGCCAAGAGCTGCTGTAATCATTGTACTACCAAACTGAGGAGGAAACCAACTCCACAGATTGCAGAACAGGGAAATGGGCAGATCTGAAGGATGATATTTGAGAACATAGTTGAACTCTAGATCAACCATGTGGATTGCATACCCTTTGGATTTACTGCATGTTCGATAATAAATTTTTTATTATTTAACACAGTTTGACTTGGGATTTCTGTTATCTGCAGTCAAAAAGCACCCAAATTGATAGAATGGAGCCTGGGACTCAGCCTCTTGTCACAGTTCACCAACATCACTGCCAAGATAGAGGACTCACCCCATCTTCTGCAGCAATCATGTGCAGCCAGGTGTCCTAACAGTTATTATAAAACAGAACTAGAATAGAGCAAAAGTGAGGAGTTGTTTGGTTTTTTGCCCTTTTATTCTAATATTTTTTTTAAAAAAATCATGTTAAAATATACATAACAAAAATGTATCATCGTAACCATTTTTAAGTGTACACTTTGGTGGCACAAAGTGCATTCACACTGTTGTGCAACCATCACCACCATTCATCTTTAGAACTTTTTTCATGTTGTGAAATTGAAACTCTATACCTATTAAACAATAACTCCTCATCCCCTCCTCCCTCCATCCCCTGGCAATCACCATTCTACTTTCTGTATCTATGAATTTGGCTATCCTAGGTAGCTCATAAAATGGAATCATACAGTACTTGTCCTTTTGTGTCTGGCTTATTGGTTAGCATAATGTCCTCCAGGTTCACCCATGTTGTAACTTGGGTCAGAATTTCCTTTCTTTATAAAGCTGAATAATATTCCACTGTGTGTATATAATACATTTTGTTTATCCATTCATCTGCTGATGGAAATTTGGATTGTTTCCACTTTTTGGCTATTGTGAATAATGCTGCAATGAACATGGGTATAAATAGCAAGCTCTAATACAGCAATCAAGTTTTAATCTTCAATGCATATTTGATAGTCTAAATCAGGGATTGGCAAACTATGATCCTCAGGCCAGGTTCGGCCTGACATTTGTTTTGATAAATAAAGTTTTAGATACCAGAACAAAATTGAATTAGGTTTGGGGAGGAAGGAATGTGGTTTGTGGAAAGTAGGATTTGCATAGGAGATAAATAAAAAAATAGTACGTAGATACTTTGGAGGATAGAAATAATCACTTTTAGGAATGTGTTATGTATCAGACATTATAAGAGGATCTTTGCACTCTTCATTTAATTCTGAGGAAGACTGTGGGGGTAGAAATTTCCTATTCCTACATTTTCCAATACATAAGAAAACTGGGCTTGGAGGGTTTACCAGTTCACGGCCTTTTGGCTGCAAAACCTCTGCTCTTTCTGCAATATGGCACTATCTTTGAAAATATATAAACAACATCACAGTCTAAAAGCATTTAATTCATCCCACAACCCTAATTGTCAGGGGGATATTATTTTTTACCACCTTTAAGGGACGAGACTGGGAGGTTCAGGCAGCTCATGCAAATGGCTTAAGTTCACATGAAGGGTAAGGGGCAGAGCCAGGATTCAAACTCAGCTTCTTTTATTCTAGAGCAGCATTTCTTAACCCCGGCACTATTGATGTTTTGACCTACATAACGTTTTGCTGTGGCGAGGGGAGCTTTCCTGAGCATTGTAGAATGTTTAGCAGCATCTCTGGCTTCTACCAACTAGATGACATAGCACACTCCCCACATACCACTGTGACAATCAAAAATGTCTTTAGAGTTTGCCACATGACCCGGTACGGGGGAGTGATTACCTGGAGTTGAGAACCACAGGTCTATATCTATGTCTTTCCACCATCTGCTATTATTTTCTACCCTGAAGTGATCCAAAATCTAGTAGATGGCGGCAGACACGTGGTGAAATCTAAAACAGGGGAGTATTATACTGAGAGTCAAGATGGAACCCAGATTAACAGAGCCTAGTGGTTTTAAGAGCATAGGCTTTCCAGCTAGGCTGCCGAGATTCAAGACTCAGATCTAACACTTACTAGCTGTTGTCCATGGACTAGTCCTTAATTTTCTGTGCCTCAGTTTCCTTATCCATAAAATGGGAATAATAATATCTACTTGACACCAAGTAAACACCATGACTATGGCAAGCTGAGTCCACCTGCTGTGCAGGGCAAAAGTGGGGAGTTCCAGGCTGTCTATTTTCAGCTTGATTTTCATGAGCGCTGCAGATCAATTTCCATAATGCTTGCCCTGAGGGCTGCAGCTTATGTTTCTGGCCTCATTAAGGAAGGAATAACTGTTTTATATGGTTAATTTCTGGATGGAGATTAAACCATTAAGACCTTACCTAATTATATAAGTGTAGCAAAGGCTTTTAGCTCCAGTCTGTCCTGAGAGAGTCACAGAAACACAGACATCAGTGCAGGAGTTCATGGTGATTGTCTAGTTTAGCTACTTCCTTTACAGACAGGAGATGACTAAGATTAGAGTAAAATGATAATCTGCCCAGGGTTGCAGAACTAGTTCCCAGGAAGCCAGGTCTGACCTGGGCCACCAATTTTAAGTTCAGGGTGTATTTTACACTGATTGTCAACAATTTCTCTTTTGTAGATATGGAAGATACACTTGACAGTGATGACGATTGGCTATTCTGTGGCTAATAGATATATTCTACACATTAAAAAGACAAAATCAAATGAGTATTGTAGTCTTTAATGTAAATATTTTATTTCTTAATAATTTTTGTGTGTCCAAGAATAATGCTGATATTTTTTCTAAAATTTATTTTATTGTTTTCCCAGAATAGTTGCCTATGCTACTGGCTTCTGCTCTGTCTAAGAGAATAAAGAGAAGGCATTTTCTGAGATATTAAGCAGGCTTTTCCCTAGTCACATTATGGTGATAACTAGAGTAACAGTGTCCACTGCTGGCAAATCAGATAATTGCACCATACTTTACACAGTTACTGTATGTGAAAAATAACATTTTACCTTTACCAGGGTGTATTTTTAGGTGAAGGTTTTAAAGCATGCAATTGGAAAAGATACCATTATGGTTAGAAAAAAGGTTAGCTTTATATTATATTAGTCCAATAATTAATTAATGATTTATAAGTAATCAGTTTGTCTCTATAAACCTAAGACTTCAACATAGTAACAGTTCCTATTTTAAGATAGTTGAGGTTTCAAATATTAAGAGAGTAAAAAATATAATTTTACACAGTAATGTTTTTAAAATAAGCAAAGTCACTGATTGCCATGATGCAGTTGAATTTTTTTTGATCATTTAAAATAATAATTCACCAAAAATTTACCTGGGCTTATTCTTTTCAGGACATTCATCAGAGATTTGGAAGAGGAAGAGTAGAAGACTATTAGAATGGGATAATTTTTCTTAATTTATTCAAAATATTTAAGGACATTCCAATTCATTAAACTTTTGAAGCACACTTTTGTAATCTAAGGATTTGATTTATTTAACTGGACAGTTGGACAAAAGCCTAACTAGAAATGGCCTTTTTTCCAGATTTCTGTGTGCTTTAGAAAAGCTTCCTGGGTTTCAATGCCAAAAACAGGCAGCAGAGGGCCCAGCAAATTTTAAATACCAGGAGACTTGCTAAAACTGAGGATAGTTTTTTACTCCTCTTTTAAATACTTAAAATTTGTACTGTAAATGGTGAAAGCTATATATATTTTTTCTTTGCTATAGAGAAAAAATCACTAGGATAAATAGATAAAATGGTCTTATCATGTTGGTATAATTTATGGAAATCCACAGATAGCAATTTATTCTGGTTTTAGAAATATAGGTTAGAGAGTTAAGAGCTAGTGTGGAATTTCACTGTTTATTAGCCTTAAGATAAGGCAATTACAGCTATAGCAGGGACCATACACCATACCTGAAGACCATGCCTAGTGATGAAGACTGTTAAATTCTATGGAAATTCTATGGACCCCATCTCTGCTGATTTTGTTCTTGCTTTGTGATGACTCCCATTTTTTGAGATTTGGGGCTGTAGGGTCATAGACATCAGGACTGGGTAGGTTGATAACATAACTCTCCCCATAATTTTGCTGCTTTCAGTTCATGAGTTTATTCTTTCATGACTGCAGATCTTCTCTTGACCTGCACAATCAAGTCCTGTTCCCTTTCTAGGTCTTAGAGGTACCTCCCAAGGGGAGTCTTATCTCTCTGAGGACTTTATCTATTCTTGACATACTGAGTTTGTTTTTCTGTCTTCCAGATCTTCCCAAATGCAAATTTTATTTGCAGGATTTCTTATACTTTTAAAATGTATTCTTTTGACAAATATTTATTAAATTTTACTCTGTGCCAGAAGCTGGGAACAGTCCAAAGAGGCCCCTGATATCATGGAATTTACACTGTATGGATGGAGGCTATTCAACAAATGTATAAAGACAAAAATCAAGACCAGACATCATACAGACAAAAGACTTGAGAAGACAAGGAAAATAGGTGAGGTCTAAAGAGTGCAGGTGGTTACTTTAAATTACCAGTTACTTCAGCTTGGATGAGCAGGGAATGCCTCTGCATGTGCTGAGAAGGTGATAGTGGAGTAGAAACCTGAATGACTGTATAGGGTTGGCCCTACCAAGTATTTCAGGTAGAAAAAAAAAGAAATTTGTGTGGAAAGCCTCAAGGTGAGCACAAGCTTTTCATGTGTAGAAAATGGAAAGTAGGCCACCCTATCTCCCTGCTGTTTTCCATTTCACCTTGGAAAGAACTGGTGAGCACAGGGAATATTTTTCTCATTCATCTCCCACTGGAGAATTATGGCTCCATCAAATACCTATACCTCCCTCCCTCTGCCTTAACTGCTGCCTTCCACATCATTGCAGAGGAAGAGGTGACCTCATTCAGGAGACCTCTCAATAGCCCCTTTAAAACTCTTCTGCACTTTACCCCATATTCAAAAGCCTGCTCCCTTAGGCACCTGACTACTGAGTTTCTCACTAGCCAACCTAAGGCACAGATACAACTGGACACTTACTGCTGAGAAGGACTTTCAGCAAGATCATCCAGGATAAATCCTCTCTTCTTAGGGTCCAGAGAGGTTAAGTGACTTGACCAGGGCCATTTTGCCAATTTAAGGAGAAAGGAGAACCAAGGAATTCTGCATCCCACTCCAGAGCTCTTTAAATTACCTTATTCTGTCTGTTGTACCACATCCCTCTGTAAAATTCTATTTTTCTCCCCAACCAATTTTTTCCCCTCTTCTCTTGAATCTCATGGTTCTTTCACTTTCTGATGCTTCCATTCACACTATTTCTTTCCAAAGCAAGTCTTTTCTTTGCCCCATTTTAACTTAATACGAGCTTTTGGTGGTCTTTGGCTCCAAAATTTTCCCTCCAATAAACTAGATTAAATACAAACAATATATGCATTGAATCCTTCTCATAGTGAGACTATTTCAGATGGGTAGTGCAGTTATACAAAACAGATTGGCATTTGCAGTCTATGAACTAGAAAAAAGCAGGAAGATTGAAGATTGTGTGTTATCACAGTGTGGTAAGATTTTTACAAAGCTTTATTACTCAAGATGCAATTCTAACCATGGGCAGTGGTACATTTTACAGTCCTACATTAACCCAACTCCTTGGCTTAATTCCTGGCTTAATATCCTGGCTTAATTCTAACTTCTTTTTTTTTTTTCTAGATATCAGCCTAGGAAAATTTTTAGATATTATGGGTACATAATAGTTGTATATATTTATCGGGTACACATGCTGTTCTGATACAGGCATCAATATGTATTAATCAAATCTCAACCTTACTCAAGGTGGGAGTTGGGCTTACACTCAGGGATATTAACGTACAGAAAGGATGTTCTTTGACTCTTGGGGCCATGGAAAGTCAGACAAAAATAAAGTGAGGAATGGGCTGAGATTGTTTAGTAAGCTACCTATAGCTTACTAAAGCCGTTTCTAATCATGATTCCAATGACTGTGTGCAACGGTGCTGTTAATAACTTGAAACCTATATTTAGGAGAGCTGAAGATATCCTGTCATTAATACTCAGAGAAAAAGAAACCAAAGCCAGAACATCTATGAAATGCAAAGAACTGTATTGAACAATCATTTCTCTGGAACAAGAAAGTATAACAGAGAAAGTTAGAGATCAATATAGAACCTGAAACTCATCAGGCTTTATTCATTCGTCAAACATTCAGTGTTCAACCATGGCCTTACGAAGCTGTTCTAATGGTATAAATACACTAACTCATGCCAAACATGAAGGCTCACACCTGTAATCCCAGCACTTTGGGAGGCTGAGGCAGGAGGATCGTTTGAGGCCAGGAGTTTGAGACCAGCCTGGGCAACATAGCAAGAGCCCCATCTCTACAAAAAATAGAAAAGTTATCCAGACTTGGCAGTACAAGCCTGTAGTCCCAGCTACTCAGGAGGCTGAGGCAGAAGGATCACTTGAGCCCAGGAATTTGAGACTGTAGTGAGCTACGATTGTGCCACTACACTCCAGCCTGGGCAACAGAGTGAGACTGTGCCTCAAAAAAATAAATAAATAAATAAATAAATAAATAAATTATACACACACACACACACACACACACACACACACAAACTCTATGGCAGGGTTAATCAACATTGGCAGTATTGACATTTTGGGGTGGTTTGTTCTCTGTTGTGAAAAGAGCTGTGCTGTGTAATGTACAATGTTTAGCATTATCCCTGGCCTCTACCTACCAGATGTCTGTAGCACCCAACCCCACCTCCCAGTTGTGATAACTAAAAAATGTATCCAGACATTGCTAAATGTTACCTGGGGGACCAAATTGCCTCCAGTGGAGAACCATTGCCCTTTAATGAAGGTATTCCATTTTCTTAAAAGGGTAATTTTTATGTATTATTTATGTCTTATCTAATTCCAGAAAAGGATTTGAAGAAGATTATGGGGAAAAAGCACAGTTTGATACATTTGTTAGTTTAAAGACTGAAGGTTAAAGGAAATATAGTGATGAGGGAGAGAG
Organism: Daubentonia madagascariensis; assembly: GCA_023783475.1. Taxonomy (NCBI): domain Eukaryota; kingdom Metazoa; phylum Chordata; class Mammalia; order Primates; family Daubentoniidae; genus Daubentonia; species Daubentonia madagascariensis. The sequence continues at coordinate 32,443,936 of JAKFHU010002140.1, read as the reverse complement.
ATATACCAGATATCTAGGCTGAGAATAGTAATTGTATTTAAAGAATGCATTAAGCTTTGAGATGCCAAGGGGACAAATTTATTTATTCATTGTTTTAAGCAAGCCTAGAGGGATTTTTTTTATTTGTATACATTTAAGGGGTACAAGTGCAATTTTGTTACATGGATATGTTGCATAATGATGAAGTCTGGACCCTTAGAGTATCCACCACCCAAATAATGTACATTGTACCCATTAAGTAATTTCTCATCACCCACCCCCTCCCACCCTCCCACTCTTCCCAGTCTCCATTGTCTATCATTCCACACTCTATGTCCTTGTGTACACATTATTTAGCTCCCACTTACAGGTGAGAACATGAGATATTTGACCCTTTGTTTCTGAGTTGTTTCACTTAAGACAATGGCTTCCAGTTCCATCCATGTTGCTGCAAAAAGACTTTATTTCATTCTTTTCTATGACTGAATAGTATTCCATTGTGTGTGTGTGTGTGTATATATATCACTGTACATATATACAAACACACACACCACATTTTCTTTATCCATTTGTCTGTTGATGGACACTTAGGTTGATTCCTTATCTTTGTTATTGTGAGTAGTGCTACAATAAATGTAAAAGTGCATGTATCTTTTTGATATAATGAGTGGGATTACTGGATGAAATGTTAGTTCTGTTTTTAGTTCTTTGGGAAATCTTCATTTTGTTTTCCATAGAGGTTGTAGTAATTTACATCCAATGTGATAAATTTAAAAGGAAAATATTATATTCTTATTGACTAATAAAAGGGAAAAATAAATACTAGTCTTCTATGAATGAAATTTTCTCCATGGCTTGGATTTTATTGGAACAAACTTGGCACAATGGTATTTTAGTAGCAATTTTTATTAGGAACCATATAAATGTTCTCCCTATGCTCATATATAATATTAACCCAAGAGATGAAAGCAAAGGGAATAATTGCAAAAATTAATTTCATGAAGATATTCTTTACCAGATGTTCACCATAATTAATTTTAACAGTGCTTGAAAAGGAGAAATCATTCCCGGTAAATACATATGAGGGACTTCTTTATGCCAATTAATTTGTTTGTTGTGTTTTAAGCAAATGGCCAAAAGTGGTCTCTGCCTGCAAGGGGATGACGCGTTTTATTCACAAGTGGTTTTAATCTCCAAGACCAGACTGTGAAGTCAGATGTAAAAGTTTGATGAGTTGATTGTTCTTACACCCATTGATGTTAGCAGAGCAGCACATTACTGGCAGGACCTTTTAAAGACCTGGCCTCAGTTCCGGAGGCTGCAATTCAAAGATCAAGATATCTGTAGGTTGATTTCTTCTGAGGCCTCTCCCCTTGGCTTGCTGGTGGCTGCCTTCTCACTGTGCCTTCATGTGTTTTTTCTCTGTGTATGTACAACCCTGATGGCTCTTTCTGTGCCCAGATTTCCTTTTATATGGACACCAGTCAGATTGGAATAGGGCTCACTCTAACAGCCTCATTTTAACTTAACCACCCTGTCTCCAAATACTGTCACCTTCTGAGGCACTGGGGGTTAGGACCTCAGTGTATGAATTTGAGAGGACACAACTCAGGCCATACGAATAGCTTGCAGGTTAATGACATTTAAGTGAGGAATTATACTAATACATTATTATCCTCAATTAGTTCTATTAAACCATAAAAGGACATAGATGTAAAGAGAGAATTTTATCTATAGTGACAGTGAGTTTCAAATCTTCTCAACTGCATTTCAAGGCTGAGGTAGGCTTGGAGATGCTGTGACAAATTAAAGTGCCATCCCTTTTAGCAAGGGGAGTTTCTGCATATTTTACAGAGATGTGAATTGTGTAAAACACAGTCTTCTTTCTACTGGTGTTTCAGACACCCCTCCCCAGCCCTACCCCTTTAATCTGATATTTTTGAGCTGACTTACTCCTATATACTCATTAATTTTTCTGTCTAGAAAAAGAAGATACATTTACAAACATATCATGGAAGGTTTTGTAGCTACTGATTGAATCTCATATTCTGAGCACATTTCTCATTCAATCAATCCTTCATTTATTCTTCCAACAAATATTATCAATAATCTACTGCATGTGCTAAGGTATTGGGGAGACAATGGTGAACAAATAGCGTTACTTGCTTTGCTCTGGAAAACAGGGGAAATGGGAGAACTGCAGGAAGAATGCAGCTGGCTCCCAGAGGATGGATTTCTGGTGCCAACTGGCATGGTGGTTCTACATTCTAGGTTTTTTGGATCAGACACTAATCAAAATATTTTATCCCATGATCCCCACACTGTTGAAATGTCCCTGAAATGCCAACATTTTGCTCTCCACAATTGCTCGCCCCTCAAAGTTAGAACTGGTATTGACAACTGGCAATACCTGCTCAAGTGAAGGATTTTTAAACATTGTGTGCAAGTCCGAAGGAATAAGATGTCAGTGGTTCTGTGCCAGGTCAATGGAAGGGAAAAATTTGAAGGTGACTGTAGCCCTGACTTGAGATCTGGAATTCATGGGGACTGTGACTCAACACTGTGGGGGAATGAGGCAAGGCCTGAGGTATGACCTTCAGTGCCTCTGGAGACAAGGGACAGGATTAGGGCATCCTTCAAAACTCAATTCTTCTTGGTAAATCACTAACAAATCTACTGAAAAGGTCTTTTCATTTCTTTACCATATAAATGCCCAGAACTTTCATGGGTTGAGCAGTAAGGAGCTTTGATCTGGTCTCAGGAGACTACAAACAACATGACCCTGCAGCAGCATACTCACTTTCCTCATCTGGGGAATGGAAGGGAGGATTTCTCCTTTATAAGATTGTCTCAAGGGTTAATGTAGATAATGTATGAGATACATACAATGAGATAATGTATGTTAAAAACCTGCTACTGTGCCTGACACTCAAGACATGTTAGTTTATTCATGATGTTTCAGATCATGGAAAGAGCCTTTCTACAACCACCTTCAAAATTTTCCCCTTCATTGACGTGGCACAGAACCACTGATATATTATTCTTTTGGACTTGCACACAATGTTTAAAAATCCTTCACCTGAGCAGGAAAAGATAATGCGTTTAATGCACTCTCAAATTACTTGGTCAGAGAAGCTAAGTGACAACTTAGAAGCCCTGTGGAGAAAAGAGACAATTTACTGAACATATAGACCATGTGTGCTTTTGTTTTTGGGTTATGTGCATATTGTGCTTTGGATTGGCGTCAGCTTGGGAATCAGGACCAAGAAGCACGTGCTGGTCTCTTGGTCAACATTGACCACTTGGAACATTGACACTATCCAGGTCAACATTGCCTGGATAGTGAGTACCCGACAGTGGATACCAGGGGCTCTGACAAGCTGCTGGATGTAGCCCTGAAGGAATAGAAAGGAAGATACTGGTGTCGCATTAGTTCACTCACATTTTCCTAAGCCAAATTTTTGAAAGTGGTGTGCTTCCCTTTATCATTTGAACTTTAGTAGGAAATAGTTTATTAAAATATATTCTTGGAAATAATTGCCATTTTTTTCTTTGACTTTAATGTACTCTATCTATAGCTCTGTAATCTACTTTTGTATCTCATTGAGCCTAAAACAAGTTATACAAGATGAATACATTCTAAAAAGCTGCTGTATAATATTGTATCTATAGATAAGAATATTGTGTTATATGCTTGAAAATCTGTTAAAAGGGTAGTTCTCATTAAGTGTTCTTACTGCAATAAAATTAAGGCAAGGTAAAACTGAATTTCCTTTATAACAGTTTGGACCATGGAAATACCCCACCAACAGACAGTCTGCAGCAGGAGGATATTACATTCCTGTGGTCTCCACCAAGCATCAGTGGGTCTTTATAGGTAGATAATGGCAATGTAGAGTGTGGGGAATATGGACTTTCGGAGAATCTCCACATGCTGAAATTGTGCACAGGGCTACTAGTTCATTTGAGGTGAAGGTTTTGATTTGATGCTCATTTGAGTTCATGTTGTTATTCATTTATTTTGAATAGCATTTTATTGAGGTATGGTATATACAAAGTAAAATGCAAATAACTTAGGTGTACAGCTCAATAAATTTTGGCAAATGTACACATCTCACATCAAGGCAAAGAATATTTCCAGCACCCTGGAAAGTTCCTTCTTGATAGTTTGTAGTCAATCCCCCACCTCAGAGATAAAGATTCTTTAGATGTTTGTAGATATCAGATTCCATTTTTTAAACAGAATCATGATTTCACTCTTTCGTGTCTGGCTTCTTAACCATTCAACATAATGGTGTTGAAGTTTATTCCTGTTATTGTGTATACCAGTGATTTGGACTTCTTTACTGACAGGTAGTACTAACATGTATGAATATACCAGTTTGTTTTACATACTCCTATAGATGGATGTTCAGTTAGTTTCTTTCTGTTGTGTTTTGAAGAACCAGCTGCCTTCACAAACCACTGCAGCTTGAAGACTTCTTTTTGCTATTGCAACAACCACATTTATTTACCAAATCAAGGTCTTCCATCTCATGGATCAGTGATTTATTCAAAGTCTAATTCCTTCCCTCGGTGATGAATCAAATGAAAAGTTTAAAAATAGCAAGTAAAATGTTTCTTATCTTCCCATTATTTCTTGGCTATTAGAGAAAAGTCATCACTTAAGAATATTAACCAAATTAGAAATGGGAGTTTATAGTTTCACATTCTGTCAACAATTACAATCCAAAAGAAATTGTGAAATTAAAAAATTTGTTTCCTACTCTGAATCATACTTGATATATATACACACACACACACACATAAAGTATGATTTGTCAAGTACATACATGCCTATTTATGTATATATAAGCAATAATAATATTTAGACTAATATTTAGTTATTTAAACTGTAAGATTGTAAGAAAGATTAGACAATATGTAAAATTTTATTCACAGGTTAATTAGATAAATACACGAATATATTATTAATAACATTAATTCAATATAATTCAACAAATATGTGTTCACAAAAGACAATCTGAAAATCTTGTACTAGACAATTTCTTATTTATTGTAACCAGAGCATTTGTTCTATGGACAATGGGAGGTTAGAGGTGGGAAGACAGTGGGTTCTGACTACAAACATACAAATTAGACAGAAAAAGGTGTATCAATAACTCCGGTTAGTTTTTTTTTTTTTTAATTTATTTTTTTAATTTCAGAATATCATGGGGGTACAACACTTTGGCCATACACATTGCCCCTGTTCTGCCCGTGTCAGAGCCACAATCGTGGTCATCTCCCAAACTGTGCTCCCCACATCCATTCAGTGAGAGTTTTTCCCATCCCTTCCACCCCCCTCCCGCCCGCCCGCCCTCTGATGAATGTTATTGCCCTGTGTGATGTAAGTGTTCATCAGTTAGTACCAGTTTGATGGTGAGTACCAGTGGTGCTTGTTTTTCCAATCCTGTGACACTTCGCTTCGAAGAATGGGTTCTAGCTCCAACCAGGATAATACCAGATGTGTTAATTCACTGTTGTTCCTTATTGCTGAGTAATACTCCATGGTATACATATACCACATTTTATTGATCCACTCGTGTATTGATGGGCACCTGGGTTGTTTCCACAACTTTGCAATTGTGAATTGTGCTGCTATGAACATTTGAGAACAGATGTCTTTATTATAAAATGTCTTTTTTTCTTTTGGATAAATACCCAGTAGTGGGATTGCTGGGTCAAATGGTAATTCTACTTTTAATTCTGTGAGGTATCTCCATATTCTTTTCCATAGAGGTTGTACTAATTTGCAGTCCCACCAGCAGTGTATGAGTGTTCCTATCTGTCCACCTCCCCGCCAACATTTGTTATTTGCGGATTTTTTGATATGAGCCAATCTCACTGGAGTTAAGTGATATCTCATTGTGGTTTTGATTTGCATTTCCCTGATGATTAGAGAAGTTGAACACTTTTTTATATGTTTGTTGGCCATCATTCTGTCTTCTTTGGAAAAGTTTCTGTTCATGTCCTTTGCCCATTTTTTAATAGGGTTGTTTGATTTTTTCTTGTTGATTTTCCTAAGTTCTGTATAGATTCCGGTTATCAGCCCTTTATCAGAGGTGTAGCATGCAAATATTTTCTCCCATTCTGTAGGTTGTCTGTTCACTCTAGTGATAGTTTCCTTGGCTGTGCAGAAGCTTTTCAATTTGATCAGGTCCCGTGTATTTATTTTTGTTGCTGCTGTGATTGCTTTGGGGGTCTTCTTCATAAATTCTTTGACTAGGCCAATGTCCATAAGAGTTTTTCCAACGTTTTCTTCGAGAATTCTTATGGTTTCATGTCTTAGGTTTAGATCTGTTATCCATTGTGAATTGATTTTTGTGAGAGGTGAGAGGTGTGGGTCCAGTTTCAGTCTTCTACATATGGCCATCCAATTTTCCCAGCAACTCTGGTTAGTTTTAATGTACTTGTTGAAACTTGTTTTGAAGGATAAAAATAACTAAACTCAGTTTTTAAAATATTAAGAACAGAATATGTAAAATATCGCTAATGTTATTAATGATAATCTAGTAATTTCCATGTTATGATCAATTAGGAAAGATGGCGATGAACAAAGTGAAAAATTATAACTAAAAGAAAGCTTTGAGAAAAAAAAAAACATGAAACAGAACTGAGAGAAAATAGGACTTCAGGATGTCACTATAGCTGGTTGGGTTGTTTCATCTTCCCCTCAGCTTCCATCTTGCAGCTCACTCAATTTGACTTCCAAATCATTTGATTGGGGTTTTATATTCCCTCTAAATTTGTCTCCTATGTTAAACCCTGAGGCAAAAAATATCTTGGCCTGGAATTTCAGAACCTGCTTCCTACCCTTAGAATTTTTTCTACGTGCTTTCATGTTTTAAAACTTAATTTACTGTAATTTAAAAAGATGGATAGAGAGTTTAGAAAAAGTGGGTAGGAGCAATTGATTAACAAATAATTCATTTTAGGAAACTTTCCTATAGCCTAATTCAACTCAGCCAGTAATTTATGTGTGGCCCAAGAACCAAAGTTTCCCCAGCACTACCCTATGAAATTCTACAATGATATTGTCTATTTTTATGTATTTATGATTTCCTTTTAAAAAACAATGAAAAGAACAACATACCCCTTTCCCAGTGGGCTCAAAATAAGGGCCAGACTGTCTTCCATCAAAGGATTTGTTTTCCACTTGCTAAAAAGAAAATTGCAGAGGAAGGCTACAGGTTGGCATATAAAAGAAATACGTTTCCACAAAATCTTTGAAAAGATGTTCTCTTAATTTTAGTGGAATGTCTGATCATTTATGTAATATCTTAACATTTGAAGTTCATCTTTGAGAACTTTTAGAAAAGGTTCTTATACTTAGGACCCACCTACCCCTAGAGATTCTTTTTAAAAGTGTTCTCTGTGATTCCAACAAGCAGCTCTATGGAGCTCTGCTGGATTCAAATGATAAACTAATTTATAATAAGAAATGCTGTGAAAAAGAATTAGGGGTGAAACAGACCAAGTTCAAGAATGGTCAATAGTATTCTTCAGGTGCTTGGCACGGTGAACGGTACAGATCCACTAAAATACTTATTCTGTCTCTGTGATGTGCATTTCTGACGTGAGGCTTTAATGTGGCCATCAGTACCCTGTCCAGCTCGCTCCGAGGAAACCAACCTTTCAGTTATTCAACAACTGTCCGTTGAGTCGCTTCTATGGGCCAAGCACAATGCTAGGCTCTGAGGGTATATTGTACGAGCAGAGAACAAAACAGACAAAGTCCCTGACTCAGTGAAGCTGAAAATCCCTCTTGCCTTCAAGCATGATGGAGGAGGAGAGAGGGGAGCAGCCAGTCCCAGGGTTTTAAGAGAATTGGGATAATTGCAGACTCATTTGAAGTCTCTTCGTGTTTGCGACTGAAGAGAGCATCAAAATGTGTATTCTGAACAAGTGCCAAGGAAAGTGAATGCAAACTGCTAACTAAATTGCTAGAAAAAAAAAAGAAAAAGAAAAAAAAAACCCAAGAGACAGAATACAAATGAGGACTTGGAACTGAGACAACGTGAGGGTGGATGTAAGGGGCTGGGGCGCCAAGGACAAGCAAGGACAGAGAAGGCGTGCGTGGAAGGGTTCCTTTCAATTCCGGAGACAAGCGGGGGAAAAACTACAGGTTTTGTTTGATCTCAGCAATATGGGTGGGTCAATGTCATTGAGATGTCCTGAAACTAGAGGGACAGAAATAATTAGAGGGGGTATGTTTTTTAATAAAATATTTCAAGACTGCTGTGTGGAAGAGGGATAAATATTTTTTTTCCAATGAGCAATATAAGGTAAGAGATGACTGCACATTTTAGAAAACCAGGCTTTGGGCCCGATTCTGGGAAAGGCATTCTAACATTTGAGCCATCTGAAAAAGGAGGAGGGATAAGTAACATTGCTGGGTCCTAAATCACTGGAATGTTTAAGAGGAAATCAGACATCCACTTCAGAGGGTTGTTAGAACAAAGTAGGACTAGATGATCATGGGGGCCCTTCCACTGAAATTTTGGGCAGAAGAATAAATGTGGATTTAGCGAACTAGAACTCTATATGGAAGCACTTATTTTTATTTTCCTTGACAGACCCAGAGGGTTTAGCAATATTGGTTTAACTGTGTGTGTGTGTGTGTGTGTGTGTGTGTGTGTGTGAGATCTACGATGATGTGCAAGGATGATTACACTGGAAAATAATTTACTTCTATGAAGAAAATGAGATTGAATTGTTGATACCAACTAGTCCAGGAAAGTTGATGGAGAAAACCTTGCAACTAAGTCCCTCTAGGCTAGAAAGAAAACCACTGAATGATTGTGTGACTACACAAGGAGTATCATGAAAACTGAGTATCCCAGTGACAGAGATTTATTTCTGCACTTATCAATACAGCATTAATACTAGGATATGGGGACATGAGTGTGCTGTAAATAAAATGGCGTATGTTTACCCAGGAACCAAGGTGTGACTATAAAGAGAGCAATATTTTATCACAGGAAATTAATTTTGCTCTTACTGACACGAGACCTTGTAAATACTCTTAACCCATGAGTTGCATTACTCATATCTCTAAAAAGCTATATTGAAGGTTGTCTCAAAGACCGAAACCTTGATTTTTCAAGGAAAAATGTTTTATTATTGTTTTCGTTAGGTTTTTTTGAATGATCTATTTTACTATTTTATGTCTCTGAAAACAGAAAGAGAAAAATTTTCATGTTTAAGAATTCTAAATGCAAGGTTTTGGTAGCATATAAATAGAATATGCTGTTCCATTAAAAGGAGTAATAGGATTATTTAAAATTTAGAAGAAAAAGTTTTCTAATCAGCTAATGGATACCCACAGCTTGCTCCTCAGCTAAACATAAAACCTTCTTCCTTTATGCATGTGTTGCCCTTCTTCCATCTTTTCTAAATGAACATCTGTCAAAAACAAAGTCAACCCTTTATGATTATGCAGGTAACACATGCATAAAAAATGCATGCATGGGAAAAATCCAGGAAAAAGTGCAAAGAATAAAAAATATGAAGAACTATAACCCACCACCCACTGGTAAACAGTTTATACTTCCCTTCAGTATATATATGTGTGTGTGTGTGTGTGTGTGTGTGTATTTAATGAAATATAACCCACACATGTATATAAAGATATATCATATCTTGTGTACATCTCCAATGACCATATCTCACATATTAATAGAAAAGTATGGGACAAGGTCAACATAAAAATAGTGAGATTTCATGAAATACCCAGGTAAGTGGGTCATATTGCAAACCCATATGGAAAATAGTTCTTTGTGAATTATTATTTAATGTTTACTAGCTCAGCTGGTTCTATCACTGGTACAAATTTTCTCAATGACACATAACGCTCCTAATTTGGTCACTGACTGAAGCTCTTTGTACCACTTTCCGCCCAAAAAAGGTTGGGTGCTCCTGGTGTACAGAACTGCTTCCACTTCCCTCCACATACTAAGGTGTGCCATAACTTAGGGTTTCTCTCACTTGACATGTCCTTCCTGGAATCCCCATGGCTCCGTTTTCCACCTGGTGACTCTCACATCTTTTAAATCTTAGCTCCAAGTGCTACTGTTTCCACGAGATCTTCCTGGCCTGCACCAGGTGGAGCTGACTCTTGCCACTGTTCTTGCACGTGCTTCCCACAGAGCATCTAAAACAATTCGGCACATGAACACATGAAGCCATCTTCCCACTGTGCTCTGAGCTGCTGGAGGGTAGATGTCTGAACACTGGGTCAACCTTAGTGGTGGGGAGTTAGTGCCCAGTAGATTTGTTGAGTGAGTGATGAATAAATGATGGATAAATGAAGGTTGATCATATAAACTAAGATATAAGCCTTCATGGAAATTATATTTTGATGAATATATTCATCAGGGGAGGCCTATTTTGCAAATATCAGGTGCAGTAATTCATAGACAACTCCAATTATTTAAGAATGGCATATATATCTGCACAGAAAAAATAATGGGCTGCACTTAACAAGAAGGGAGAGAGGATAGCTGTGTTTCAGAAATGTTCTGGAAAGAGTATAATGGCCACTCTTCTCCAGTGTAGCCAAGGTGTTCTAAGGAGTACAGAGGTGTGACGGAGAGGTCCTTGCAAGGTCATCATTGGGAGAATGGAATTCAGGCCTGGGGCTGCTTCTTGTTAGCTGTGAGTTTAGCAAATTATTTAACCTCTATGGGCCTGAGATTACTGATCAGTAAAATGGGATTATTAGATTAGATCATTTCTAAGGTTACTTCTTGTTCTAACTTTTAAAGATAAGGAAAAATAATATAATATAACAAATTAAGATTTTAGGTCATGGCCATAAGTGATTAAAATTGAGAAATAAAATGCACAGTGACTTTCCCTGTTTATTGAGATCAGCGAAAACTATATATGTGTGTATGTGTTTGTGTGTGTGTGTATACATACATACACAAGCAATTTTAAAATGTTTTAATTATACTAAAATTTTCAGATTGTATTAATTTTCAGTAAATTAAATACAAAAAACCCATCGATTATGATGTTAATAATTATGTACTAAAATATGATTTTATTTTCAAGCTTATTATTGTCAACGAAGCAGAGGGCTTGCATTAGGCTGACTTTTTTTCCTTTTCTTTTGCATATGCCATTCCCTTTTATTAAGATGTTAGGAAATTCCACCGGGCAGTGGTGTTTCCACTTAAACTTCTACATTCCACACACAGAGTATTCCACTCGCAGTGGTCTCAAAACCTCCACAATCCTCTCCCCCCAAAGCCTCTTTTAGTGCTACAAGCAGCCTAACAGTAGCTTCTTTTAGAGCTGTATTATGTTTTGGGTCCTTTGAAAAGTTACAGTATTACCTGGGACAAGAGAGAGAAATAGGGCTAAAGGCAAGTATGTCTCACGACTGAGTGGAGAATTAAAGAGCAGGAA